>CM057000.1:48881925-50200425 GCA_029891345.1 Dryococelus australis
CCTAAAGAACTTTACCTTGCCGGTGAAAGAAAACATAAAGAAGGGTTACTTACCAGTACAAGTAAACATAAAGAACTGTGCCCTGCAGGCGGAAGTAAACATTAAGAATCTTACCTTGTTGGCAGGTATAAACATAAAGAAGTGTGTATCGCGGGAGCACGTAAACATAAATAACTTCAGTTTGTAAGAGGAAGTAGTGCTGGTGGAGATATACCTGCCAGCAGAAGTATATGGTGGCTCCCACGAAGCAAACGGCTGCTCCGAATAGGTGCACGGAGAACACGTTGTACTCCTGGAAGGCGGCGACGATACACAGCCCCAGGCAGGCTGCAATGCCGACCCAGGTGCACGATGCGTTCGTGCGCTGCGTCACTCCGCATTCTTTGTGGGCTGCCAGCAGCTCGCCGAGGTTGAGGTGCTGCACGTAAACGCAGCACGACACTGTGAAGGCGAGGCGGAACGTACAGTGGACTGCGAAGTATTCTGCTATACATAGTGTCAACTACTGGCAACTATAATTAAAAAAGAATATAAACACCTTCACTCGTAATGACCTGTAATTGCTTCATTTGTCTCTCTTTACAAACACGTCTGGTTAGCATCAGTTGTTCTTTACAACAGGAACAGCTGATGTTGTCAATGCATAGTAACTTTACCAGCCAACAGCCAGCACGCGCATTCTGGCTGCAGGAAGACTAGCCATTGCTAAGAGCTCAATTTTTTTTTCTAACTACCTTATAACTAAGTGTTGAGTGGAAGCCCGGTAGGTAGGACGGGATTTTGTTGCATCTCAGGGCTAGACCTCTTACGTCTACAAGGATAGGAAGTCATGCAAGGATACATGCATCGCGGCAGGGAGTGATTGGGCAGCCGTGGCCTGCAATTAGGGCCATGACTACCCCCCCCCCCTGAGTGTACCTACAATTAAGACTATAACTAAGAAGAGACTGGGAAAAACAGGCATAGACACCGTAAAAACACAGTCGACAGAATATAATTCGAAATTATTCATGCATTAAATATAAATGCTATGGGAGTGTGTGCGTGTGTGATTGTGTGTGTGTGTGTGTGTAACATGCTCGTGTTAGTAGAGATGAAAAAGCTAGTAAAGAGGGGACAGGAACTTTATGTGATCTTTGCCTTGGCAAGTGGAGGGAGACGCTGGATTAACCGGAGAGGTGTTTGTACACCTCTTTGGTGGTGAAAGTTGCGCTATTGGGCGACTTCCCCCCGATACCCCAGTAGAACCCGAAAACAAAGAAAGTGAGTTGCCAGTAAATGTCAGTTGGGTCAACTCTTACTGGTTTTTGGATGTCCAGGAAGAGACGGCACAGCCTTAGAAAAGAAAATGGATTAATTAATTAAATCTTATGTAAAAATTATCCTAATCATCTTATAGTAACATATGTCCTCGGGGACACGTGTTAAATCTAGTGCTGTGCTACCTCGCAGCGACCAATCTCTGTAGCCATAGGCTGTAACAGAGCATATCTACGGCGATATGCTGCGAGTACACAGAGCTTCGGATAAGGGAGGGTTGATTGGTCGACGCAGGGGACGTTTCTCACCAACTGCAGCAGAGAGCCGCACGTCGACACAAGCCCTGCAGTTATTTGCGGGTATAACAGTTCAGTGGCTGCCTTGGAATCGGCAGTGGCGAAGAAGAGCTCACAACACCTTGGACAAGGTAGCAATGCGCATGCTACCTACCGGCAGACATGCGAACTAGCTGAGCGAGAGAAGGCGACAAGAATGGCTTTGCAAATGATTATTCAGACACGCAGAAAACTACAAAATTCGAGTAATCTTTTGGGGACAAGTCACATTTTAAAGACGTGTAAGTTTGTACTAAGTTCATCATCGGACCGTATATCATTATATACGCCCTGAAAAACTTGCGCCAATTTGAATACACACTTCACAGTGGGCCTGAAAAAATGTCTTGTTGTAAAGTGAATGGTTTCACACCTTGACTGCAGTAACAACTATCGACATCGCCTCGAGACTTTACAGGGTTGTAAATTCTTATGTGACACCAAATAATGACGCTAATTTTTTGTAGGTCCCTAGCTGTAGGTTATCCACGGTTGAATGAGCAGTTTTGAAACCTCCGCGTAAAGGTGGGTTTACGATTGACTTAGCAGAATAAGTTCGCCGTGTGCTTAAGATATGATTCTATGTATTCAAGGGTATTAGTTTATGACTGTCGTGTGTGAGTCTTGACTGGCCGTGTGCGTTCTTGGCGTTACTTAAGAGATCGTTATATTTTATATCTTAAGAACAAGTCAAGACGAAGTAGCCAATCAGAGCACAGCGACTGTTGTTGTTGGCGGGAAACTATATTTAAAACTTATATTTAGGTTATATCATATTGTGAAATCGTATGAAAGTGATCATTTAAATCGAGAGACAGTATCCTCTTAATTTAAAGAATAGTTCATGGTGATTTTTTTTTTTCGTTGAAGAAATTTTTGAATTCGCTTTAACTAACAGTTTCAGATTTATTTATGTAAATGCCTAATGTTGGCATCTGCTTCCCCTTCTATAAGATTTCAAGAGTTTTTTTTTAATGATTACACAAGCAGTAATCACAGATAATTAAATATATGTAAATTGTCAATTATTCCAGATTATTTCGGTTGCTTACATCTCCTACGGTTTTGATTCGCTAGACTTAATAGTTGCTTCAATCATAAACTGCAAAGCTTCGTATTGTAATTTCGGTGTGCTTATACTGTCATTAGGTTTAATTCTTAATTCTTCGGTCTTTAATAGTAAATCCACCTTAAGGTCTACTATTCTTCTCAAGTTGCATTCTTTTTTACTTAAGTAATATCAACATTGGGACACTGAAAAAAAAAAACTTAGTGGCTGCATCAAAAATTTTTGTTGGTATACACACAGCCAAATAATTTTGTGGTGAGCAAAAAAATAATTTTTAACCACCACAAAATAAATTTCTAGAAGCCACACATGTTTCGTGAGGACAACTAAAAAATGTTGTGTTCACTACAAAATAAGTTGGTTGTGTGAATACCAACAACGCATTTTGTAGCAGCCACAAAGTATTTTTTTTCGGTGAATGAGCCCAATGACCTTATTCACGCCGCATGAAAGTGAAACCATGTAATTGTAAGGAATATAAATGTGATACTAATGTTCAAATTGTTGCACTTAATGAACATAATACGGACATCACTATAGTCTGATCACAGTATCTTCAAACTTGCAAACTTACTGGTAAACATTTCGTGTTTCTTGAACGCATTTGTATGTTTCTAAGAAAACTAATTTAATAAACTGCGGGAATGTAAACGCTCCCAAAATACTTACGAATTAACAAATTAATTAACCCCAGCCTAACCTCCTACTGTTTTTTTCCGTCTTTCCCATCCGGAAAAAAAAAACTATGTTATATATGTGGCAGGTAAAAAAAACGCGAGTAGACGATTTTGCGAGGAAAAAAAAAGCTATGAAAGGCAAAGGTAACGCAGCTTTGTCCTTCTTGCGACTGGCACGCAAGATCACGTGGCACAGAGGCACGTTTCACGTACCACGCATAAGCTCACGTTAGGTGAAACGATCGTGATAGGTTTCACTGACACGTGCCAGTCAAGATACAGCAGGCTTGCGTGAACGAATTACTTGCGACGCGTAACACGAAAGGCGGAGTCATCGTAATTCTGTCCTTAGTTTCGCCTTTCTGGCAACAACTGTCTACCATTCTACCACGCATGGTAATTAAAATGACCGTTGACGTACGGACCATCATACGCGTGTTTTCTCAAAGTGACATTTTCAAATTAGTCATTAACGCATATATGTCTAAGTTCACCCATTCTTTGACGCGTTCACTTATATCCCGTGGTGCAATTATGAATTATTTTGGTATGCGCTGTACTTGCATCTCGTAAGATCTTGCAACGAGCAAACAACCGTGCTACATGCTCCATTATGGGAGGCGGAGAAAACGTTCCACAAATAAGAATATAGATAAGAAAGGTAATCATAGTACCGGATACTTATTCCTTTCGGTGCTCAGTACCGACCATAAACTTACTTAATGCCCAACACGTCGACGACCGCGGACACGTCGAATGAACACGCATACCCCATTCATTGTTGCTTCCAACATTACTGAAGCCCTGCTGAAGTTCCACCTTCAGGATATTACTCCACGTCAAGCAAACAAAGATATAAAATTACACCAAAAGACAACATACCGCAATCGTACACACTCAGGTTAATACTATTTTGCATAAGAACTATTTATTACTTCGCATTGTCAACAAACCTGTTTTTTTTTTTACTGGTATTATTCGAATTGATTATAAACGAGATTTTTACAATATGTGGGTATAATATAAAAAATAAATAAATTTAACCAAAAATAAGGCACTTTTATGTTAACAGAAGAATACAACGCTAGTGAAACACGCATATTTAGGAAATAACCGAACACGCCATACATGGGGTGTTTTTCAAAGGTTTGATTTAAAAAGTGTAAAGAAATTGCGAATAGGCTATAAAATGAATAGCGTGTTTTGAAAATATCGCTCAAGAGTGTTTTACGTGAAAGATAAAGGTGCACGCCAATAAGGCCTTGTCAAGTGACTTGAAAGAATCCACAATGCACACAACAAACACTCTCGCATAGCTGCAGATTTGGTCAAATGTTTTCATTGCAAGCGTTAGCGTTGAACACTGCTGAAATATGCTGAATTATTCGAGACCTATAAATCGCTTCACCCTATTTCCTTACGTTAAACTTTATGAAACTATCAGAGGCTGAAAAACTGACAGTGCAAGTGATTAGTCAGTGAAGAGATTTGGACGGCTCTTGACTTCGAGGCCTTTAGAGCAGACGCGGGTGATTGAGGTGAGTGTGAAGCAGCGACAGAATGAAACGGCTGGGGAAACGGGAGATACCCGAGAAAACTCGCCGACCAACGGCATCGCCCGGCACGGTTCCCACATGCGAAAATCCGGAGTTACCCGTCTGGGGATTGAACCCGGATAGACTTGGTTGAAGGCGAGTAGGCTATCCGCTCAGCCACCGTGGCCCCCAAATCATTTGTGAATAGTTCTTCACGCATAGAGGTCACGTTGTTTACCATCCGCAAAACATGCGTTCAATATTAGGTATAGGCTATTCACGGTAAAGTGAAAACTTCTGAAAGCCCTCTCATTTGTAATAATAGTCTATCAATATATTTTATTTTAGCCCTAGACGTTAACCTCAGAGTGTGGTGGAATGCACACGGTGTGATTATTACTTACTTGGTAATATTTATTTTAAAATGTAGTCAAAGGATAAATAACGGCTAAAAGGAAAAAGTAACTAGGGCTTCAAAAGTGCTCTCTTTACCGTGAACAGCCTATATAAGACTTCCTATCGCGGCTACACAGGCAGCGATGCGACGAGGAAATGCATCATACAGCTGATGGATAATGTCCTGGGGCACATACCACAATGCTTCCTGTAAATACACACATGAATCAGCCAGTGTTTGGGCGGATACTTGACGGTGGTTCGAACTTCGCCCCATCACACACCATATGGGTACTGTATGGGAAAAATCTGGAGACCTGGCAGGCCAAAGAATGGCGTCCTCATCTTTCAGAGCCTCTTCGGTGCTGCGAGCTATATGGGGGCGAGCATTACCATCCTGAATGACAGCGCCGTGTAAGCTGCTCAAAAATCGGCCGGAAGCAGGGCCGAAGAACTTCATCGAAATATCGCTGTGCGGTCTCTGCGCCTTCGACAACCAGGAAACGTCACCGGGAGACAACTGATTGAGCCCCACACAACAACATCTGGTGTCCAGGACGTACGTCGTTCGCGAATCAGTGCAGGACCGTTGCTTTGCCCACCGCGGCGCCAAACTCTGCTACGATCATTATCTGCATTTAATATTGAAGATATTTCTTGTCCGAGAATACAGTGCGTCGCAATTCCTGTGCACAATGCTGACGTTATTGGCACAATACACACGATGATAGGGGTCAAAAGCAAACGGCGCAGTGGACGCCGTGCCCTGTAGGCACAGCCTTGTCCACACGATGATAGGTGTCAAAAGCAAACGGCGCAGTGGACTCCGTGCCCTGTAGGCACAGCCTTGTCCACACGATGATAGGGGTCAAAAGCAAACGGCGCAGTGGACGCCGTTCCCTGTAGGCACAGCCCTTGTCCACACGATGATAGGGGTCAAAAGCAAACGGCGCAGTGGACGCCGTTCCCTGTAGGCACAGCCCTTGTCCACACGATGATAGGGGTCAAAAGCAAACGGCGCAGTGGACGCCGTGCCCTGTAGGCACAGCCTTGTCCACACGATGATAGGGGTCAAAAGCAAACGGCGCAGTGGACTCCGTGCCCTGTAGGCACAGCCTTGTCCACACGATGATAGGGGTCAAAAGCAAACGGCGCAGTGGACGCCGTTCCCTGTAGGCACAGCCTTGTCCACACGATGATAGGTGTCAAAAGCAAACGGCGCAGTGGACTCCGTGCCCTGTAGGCACAGCCTTGTCCACACGATGATAGGGGTCAAAAGCAAACGGCGCAGTGGACGCCGTTCCCTGTAGGCACAGCCCTTGTCCACACGATGATAGGGGTCAAAAGCAAACGGCGCAGTGGACGCCGTTCCCTGTAGGCACAGCCCTTGTCCACACGATGATAGGGGTCAAAAGCAAACGGCGCAGTGGACTCCGTGCCCTGTAGGCACAGCCTTGTCCACACGATGATAGGGGTCAAAAGCAAACGGCGCAGTGGACGCCGTTCCCTGTAGGCACAGCCTTGTCCACACGATGATAGGTGTCAAAAGCAAACGGCGCAGTGGACTCCGTGCCCTGTAGGCACAGCCTTGTCCACACGATGATAGGGGTCAAAAGCAAACGGCGCAGTGGACTCCGTGCCCTGTAGGCACAGCCTTGTCCACACGATGATAGGGGTCAAAAGCAAACGGCGCAGTGGACGCCGTTCCCTGTAGGCACAGCCCTTGTCCACACGATGATAGGGGTCAAAAGCAAACGGCGCAGTGGACGCCGTTCCCTGTAGGCACAGCCCTTGTCCACACGATGATAGTGGTCAAAAGCAAACGGCGCAGTGGACGCCGTTCCCTGTAGGCACAGCCCTTGTCCACACGATGATAGGGGTCAAAAGCAAACGGCGCAGTGGACTCCGTGCCCTGTAGGCACAGCCTTGTCCACACGATGATAGGGGTCAAAAGCAAACGGCGCAGTGGACGCCGTTCCCTGTAGGCACAGCCTTGTCCACACGATGATAGGTGTCAAAAGCAAACGGCGCAGTGGACTCCGTGCCCTGTAGGCACAGCCTTGTCCACACGATGATAGGGGTCAAAAGCAAACGGCGCAGTGGACTCCGTGCCCTGTAGGCACAGCCTTGTCCACACGATGATAGGGGTCAAAAGCAAACGGCGCAGTGGACGCCGTTCCCTGTAGGCACAGCCCTTGTCCACACGATGATAGGGGTCAAAAGCAAACGGCGCAGTGGACGCCGTTCCCTGTAGGCACAGCCCTTGTCCACACGATGATAGTGGTCAAAAGCAAACGGCGCAGTGGACGCCGTTCCCTGTAGGCACAGCCCTTGTCCACACGATGATAGGGGTCAAAAGCAAACGGCGCAGTGGACGCCGTGCCCTGTAGGCACAGCCTTGTCCAAACGGCGACGAATGGTTCTCGTTGAGACCGGCAAATGTACTGCAGGCCCCACCGGCTTCAGGACGGTGAGGATGTGGTGCCGCGTTCTGATGCTCTCTCTGTAGTGCGTCTGGCAGGACCAGTATCTTCTCGATCTGTACGTATCCATGCCTGCACACATCGTGTCATAGCGGCGACTGCACGGCCAAGATCGATGGCTAAAAGACGAGTCGACCATCCGGTTTCGTGCAGTCCGACCACACTACTCATGACCAAATGGGCCTAGCTGGTGATAATCTTGGCAAGCACGACGCCCTGGCACAAACCTGTCAACAAACAGGTTTGTGCCAGGGCACAAACTATAACTATAACTAACAGTCCACCCAGTAGAAAAATAATAAATAAAATATGCAACTATATTAATATACCCCATAGAATAAATTTCTAAAATTAATCCTTAGAGTAAAATCCAGATAAAAAGGGCATACCACATATACATAAACTAGCAATAATAAAACATAAACAAGTTAAAGGTATTTGAAAAAATAAATTACCTAAACAACGAATATCTAACTTTGTTTAATTAAATTATATATTTACCTAAATATTTAATTTAATTAAATAAGGAGGTAAATAATTAATTTGCCTAGTAAACCACTAATGAGTACCAATGAGCACTAATAAGTACTAGTAAGTACTAATGAGCACTTTATCACGTGTTTTAGTGAATGTTGTTTAAATTCTTTCCAAGACTGGAGTCAATCTACAGCTGAAGTGCAGGAATGTCAGAGTTCAGTGTTGACGGCCGTGAATAACAATGCACAGTCGTCTCTTTCATAGGAGCCAGACTAGTTGTGTTACTTTCTTCCGCATATTTACTTTCCACACATGCTATCAAAATATATATTTGGTATGGCATTGTAGTTATGAAATTTTCACGATTACATGAGATGATTACAGAATATTTTTACATTAAACATATTTTTCTTCAGAAGCCTGACTAAAATGTATATTCCGGTTCGTCACTGGTCATTGAAAAATCCTTTCAATTTACTATCAATGTACAGTATTATTACTATAGGAGTTTTAATTGACTTTGACCCATGGGCAACGTAGTTCATCAATATAATCAACGAAAAAAAAACATGTATATGTAATGGATTGAAACTTGGCCAATGGAAATATAATAGTATTTGAAAGGTGTATATTTATGCAAAATTATTAGTCAAAGGCAATTTAGAAAATTCTTAGAACTCTTAAGAGACAAAATGGCTGTTCAGCGTCGGACTCAATGGTAATTGTGCAGCAAGCATAAGGTCTCTACCCCGCATTCTCTCGAAGGGCGAGAAAATGTCGAAGTTCTCTTGCTTGGTGGAACATTCATGTGCGTTATCTACTGTTGCATTTTTTTGTGAAAATATTTCACGACCATACACACTTTAAAACCCTTCAACTTCGTTAAACAAAAGTGGTTTTCTGACGATAATCTTGGATGCGTTAGACGTGTGCACATATGCACGTAAGAATAATGCTGCAGTGACAGATTCCTGAGTGGGCCAGTTAGAAATTCTAATGGTTTTTAATGGCCGCGAAAGCCAGGCAAAAGAAAAAAAAAACGTGTCTATAGGCTGTTCACGTTAAAATGAGCACTTTTGAAAGCCCTACTTAAGATCTTCTAGCATACACGTTTTTATTCCTCCGCCTTACGTAAATTTAACATTCATGCGTCGGTCAAGTGAAACTGTGAAATTATTAGGAAGCTGAACATTTTATAAATATGCTAATTTTTACACACTGATGCATAAAAAAAAAAACAGAAAGCAAAATAAATCATTGGAATTATCACAAATGGTTACCTAACAATTTTTATTCGATGTTAAGATATGAAACTACATTCCATCTGCCGTTGCCAACTTTACCGGGCGAATGTCACTCAGTGTGCCCATTCAAGTATATGCAGGAATGGTCAGTGTTTTTTTTTCTAAGGTTGATTTCAAAAGTGCTCACTTTATCGTGAACAGACTTTATCAAGGGTATTAGTAAGCAAATCCGCTCTCCGGTTATTTCGCCAGAAATCTCTGGCTCTCGAGTGTGTGCGGAAACGATCGCCTCGGGGACGTGTACTTACAGAGGACGGCGGAGAAGGTGAGCATGAGGGAGAAGAAGCAGCTCTCGGGAGGCAGGGACCCGGTGTCGCTGACGTAAGGGAAGACCGGGTCCACGTGTCCCAGCAGGACAGCCCACGCGTACCTGCAACACCAAACCCTCACGTGTTGCTACAGCATCTACATCTACCACACGGGCTGCTTGCATCTGAGCACCCTTGCTCAGTTCCATTTTATTGCAGTGCCGCGATCGCACAGCTGAATGCGGAAATTAACACTCTCGAGGACTGCAGCTTCTTCGTGGCTACCCCCAGCTTTCCTGGAGCCCGGATCTGTGCTATTCCTGCGCCTCAAGAAAACACAGCATAACTAAGTTACACCAAAGGTAAACCCATCGTGTTTGTTTGCACTCATATTAGTAATATTTTGCATGAGAACTATTTCTTTATAAGTAATTACCAACACACCTTATGTATACCCGTTTTATTAATATTAATTAAAAAATTAAAAATATTATAATTTTTTGTAGATAAAATATAATGAATGTTCAGTTTAACTAGTAGTAAGATACCTTTGCGTTAACAAAATTATAAAACGAGTTTGATTCATGACTTATTTAGGAAACAACCGAACACGTCATATATGAGGTGATTTATCTGAGGTTTGATTCCAAAGGGCGAAGGTACCGTGGATACACTATATTTCGCCATTTAGCTTGCAGAACGTTGAAGCAGGTTTTATATGGCGCAACGTACAATGTTAAAAAAATTAATTAATGCATAACCTTGTACCTATTAGAGATGAGACAGATCTGACTTTTCTGTCTTGTACTGTCGGTCCTACGTGATAAAAGTCACACTATGCCAACATATTTATACTTTTACAATACACTGTAAAACAATTTCTGGTAAATTTCCTAAATTGTACTGGAAGTTTTCACCTATACGTTGTATATAAATATTACCTCACATCTCGCTGCAAATATTGGGATGTTTAGCATCTCTTTCATACACAGCTAGGAACTTTTCCTTACATTTGACTCTTTCCTGAGCAAATGTAGGAATGCTACCATGGAAGTATGGTAAACAAATTATTGTACGCGCTTTCCCACTATATTGATGTGGTAAATTTTCAAATAATTTTTTTAGAGTGTAAAATGTTAACAAAGTTCAATATATAAATGTTTCTTTGTATTAAAACTCGATTGGATATTGTGTCAAGACAGTTCAAAGATCGTATTTATATAACAGAGCTTAAAGCCTACAATCCAATTGCGCTAGTTATTTTGTTGGGCACTAAAATGGTTTTTTCTTGTCTTGGTGGAATAGTTTTTATTTATTTATTGCAAATTTTTTTCTAACTTCAACCTACTTTCAGCTTATTTATGTGCTGGACGTAGTGTTTAAAATCGTGAACCAAGTGGTAACCGAACTACGAGGATATTTCCTTGAGTGTCTGTAACAATCAAACATCAAAAACTATTTACTGACCACAAAATTTTTATGTCTAAATGTCTAACCGAATTCTCATAATATAATTGTGTGCAATTTATCTGTCTTGATAACATTGTGTTATTGTGAATAATGCTTTAAAAAGATTGCTATATTTAGCATTGCCTTTAGATATCTATCGAAGCGCAGAACCAAATTGAAGGACGAGATATGGAACCTGAAGCTATTTATTTAGCAAACCAACCCTTTATTTCCTTCTTCATTTCAAGAAAGTATGGCATGAATTCATAAAAAATCTTACCTCCTTGAAATCAATCGTAGTGTGGCCTATAGTCTATAGTATAGCAGGAGTCTAAATTTTTACGCTTGAGGTTGGTGTTAATTATCTGGTTTGTTGTCTCCTGGCAGGATGTAATATTTAGTTTTATGAAGCATGCATGTTTTGTTATATTGATCTTCTAGAGGTCCACCGGTTGCTACACTCCTTACTCCATGCAACCCACAAGCAGACAGTTGCCCGATAGGACAACTCATGTATTGCATTTTTTTTCCAGACTGTTATGTTAAAAGAAAGTGATGAATTTCTTTCATTCTTCTAAATTAATTTGTTCTTTGCTACAGTAGAAAATCAGGATGTGCGGTCAAATTCAAAGTATAAGTTTATATAAATGTTAAAAATATTTTGGAAGAAAAACTGCACCTTATATAAGGATCCTCAAAATTAATACATAAAAATTGTAGGTTTTAACTACTTTGTTTTGGGAAAGTTTGTAGAAATCAGTGTGTAGGATTTGCAGTCGGATTAAAAAATATTTAATAACATCACTTCCGTAAGGCATTTTATTGTATTTATGCAGGCTAATGGTTCATAGAATTCTATCGTGTTTGTTGAAATTTATCCAACTTGTCGAGATATTAAGTTTCAAAGCCGTAAATAAAATGGTGCTCCCGAAAATTTATTTTACTTACCTCTCCTTTTGAATGTCGAAAGTTAATGTTAAATATTTGTATAGTCTATTCACGATTACTTCACACTTTTTGAATCAAACCTTTGAACAACCACCCCATGTATGACGCGTTTGGTTATTTCTCAAATATATCGTGATTCACAAGCGTTTTGTACTTTTGTTGCCACAAAAGTACCCCTTTTTTTTTTATAAATTGAACTTTTACATATGTTTTACCTTTAATTCATAATATTTAATTTATAATTACTGCAGATAAAAATGGGGAGATGATATGTGTGCTGGTAATACCTAGAAAGAAATAGTTCTCGTGCAAAATATTATTAAACTGAGTGCTCACAAATGCGGCGCGTCGTCCCTTTGGTGTAATTTTCTAGACCCTTCTACTCTTTGTTTGCATAAGTTAGAGGAATATCCTGAATGCAGAACTTTAGCAGGCATTCAGAACATTTGGAAGTAACTGTGAATGGCACTATGAAAACTTTTTGCAGTAATATTAGCACTTTTTAAATCTGAACAAAATCATTACCCATTGCAACGTATACATGCCTCAAAACACACTGGCAGGCGTGCAGGCTTCCATTTCGCTTGCCAGCGCAATAATGGAAATAGTTATCCTACTTGTTCTACTGCGGGTGTAATGATTAAATTTATTGACACTGGAATTTATATTTCTTGTTTTAAACATGTTAGATCACAAATCCGTATATTAACGACACGTGTAAGCTGGACTCACAACCATGCGTCGTCGCATCCATTAGTCGCACGTCCATCCGGCGGTCACGTGATCTTCAACCAATCGCAGGGCGACTTTTTTTTCCTATCCATCCATTCGTCAAATATTTCCCAAAATTCAACTTTCGACGGACGACGGATGGGCCACCGCCTTCTGACGACATTCCGCAGACGTCGAATAGGCGCTTCCAAATAATATGCAAGTCGGCGGATTTGTGCTTATTTCCAACCAAAATATACCTCCAACTAAAGAGAGATCACAATCTTAAGTTGCCACAATGGAATTTGGCCGTACATACTCTTGTGAATCACTTTCAAACGACGGACGAAAACACTGACTGACGGACGGACGGACGGACGGACGTCATCCGTCATCCGTCCATCAGTCATCCGTCCGTCCGTCTCCCAGCTGAGCGATTTATAACCAGTCTTCTTACTTCCGTCATCAGTTCATTGCATGCAAACTAATCCAAACAAACTGTTTACAAATAGAAAAAAATTCTCCATGAAAAGTGAATATTTTTGACGGTATTGTGTAGGCTATATAAATACCGGAAATACGCATACACGTACATAACGAAAATAAATTGATTTAGAAAAAAAATTGAATAGCATATAAAGCATAATTTTATTTCTTTTAATATTGCAAAGAAGGACCTCATGTTAGCAAACGTAATAATAAATATTCGGGAAAAATGTAACGCAATTTAATTTTACAGCAACATAAACAAACATATTAAAACAAAAGACTGCAAAAACAAAACACTGCACGCACTGCCATTCTGCACAGTCTTCTAAATAACTCGGGATGAACGGGTAACAAAACATGCAAGTTTAGAAGGCTGTAATTCCATGAGTCAAAATGAAGCTTGCCAAGGTTTTGACGGACGGATAGAATTAATGGCCACCTCTGATTGGCTGTTGGTCACGTGATTGACGGGCGGATGACGGACGGAAGGACGCGACGAATGGTTGTGGTGAGTCCAGCATCACAGTCCTAAAAATTCCGCGGTTTCGCTTGGAAGGCGGATGGATCAAGTGAGACGCTCCGTGGCAATGCTAATTTTTCATATGGTGGAAGGATACAAAATTAGAAGAAAAGTAGATCCCAACCAGGAATTTGAAAAGCTCTCAGTTAACCGTGAACCTCGTATACAATAAAATAACTGGCTCTCTTAATTCCACACCGTGAGTGAGTGAGTGAAGATATTTGGGCGGCTCTTAACGGCGAGGTCTTGAGAGCCAAAGAGGTTGATTGAGGTGAGTACGGAGCAGGGCTGGAATGAAAGGGTGGAGGAAACGGGAGATCCCTGAGAATATCCGTCCCCCAGTGACATCGTCCGACACGATTCCTACATGCGAAAGTCCGGGAGTGGCCCGACCGGGGATTGAACCCGGTTCGCGTTAGTGGGAGGTGAGCAGGCTAACCGCTCAGCCAGCGCGGCCCCTTCACGCCGTCAATAACCTTTTATTGCGAGGTAAAACTTTAAGTGAAACTGGGTGTTACTGACGATGTGCTGAAAGTTGGTTTCCCTAAAGGAAAGGCTCGGTATACTTATATTAATGAAGACTTTTCCCTACGCCACTACCAGATCCAACCACACGCAGACTGCCTTCCGTTCCACCTGGTCGAGCAGGGGAAGTTGATACGCAATCCACGTTGTTTTGATAGAACTGTTGACAACTAAGCAGTCCAATAACTGGATTGTTACAGGCCAGCTGGCATGCGAATTCTGCGCCATATTCTCACTACGAGTTTTATAGCGTGTCCAGTGATTCCCATCGATTCACAGTGACTTACACAGATTCAAGTTTTTTATTGATTATTTGTTATACTGATTCTCCGGCCAATAAATGCAAAATAGCGTAAGCTAAAGCCGACCTCTCGTGGCGCAGTCGGTTGTTGCGCCGGCGGTCTAGGGTGCGGGAGGTACTGGGTTCGAATCCTGGGTAAGGCATGGGTGTTAGTTTAAAGTTAGTTCACAAGTTAATTTATAAGGGGTTATCTGATAAGTCCTTGGTCATAACACCGGGGGGTCGTTAATAAGCCCTTTCCAGTCCAATCCAACGAAAGCTAAATTCTAATGGAAGTCTTTAAGGTAAACGTACAAGAAACAGACACTTCACAAGTAACTGACACTTTCAAACGACAGTGTAAACAAGAAGGTTCTAATGGGAAATCCGGGATTCATTTCAAACGTTGGTGCAAACAGCACACTGTAGGAGCCAATACATGAAGTATTAACTTCTAGTGTTAGTTTGTCTGGAGCGAGAAATCCAGATGTCACTATCCAGGCAGTGTCATTGCCACTTGTCTGGTGCGGGTGAGTTCTGAATTCAGTCCGTAAATTCTGACTTAATATATCCCAGAATTAAGAATTCACGTATATTCAGTGAATAAACACTATATTTATGTGTGTTTTAAAGTATGTTGAACTAGGACTTTTTCATAATAAACTCACAAAAATATAAGCGTGTGCAATTTAATCATTTATAATTCTTACATATCTGATATTAGTACCGTTTCCGTAGTTTTGTAAAATATTGATATATATATATATATATACACAGTTACATCAATGCTTTAATTTATTTAATGTATTCCAAAACGTTGGAAAACGTTAGACTTAATTATCATCATCGCGTGTCAGGGTATTAATACGGAATATGAACAAATGAGAAGTGAGAAGTTACTTTTAAAGAAAAATGACATATTTGTAAACAAGTTCTGTGATCTAATCTGTGTGTATTTTTGGTATAGATAAGCTTGTTAAACAACAGCGCTTGTGTTTTAAAGTTATCAGTTTGAAACGCAGGGCAGCGCTTCACTTGGTTATAAAAAAAAAGTTAGTTTTAAGAAAACATATTAATCTTTAGATAAATACCCTTACCAATTAGATAAGTAAAATGTCTGTTTTAGATATTGGTTGTAAAAAAAATTATTCTCAAAATTAAATCAATCTTTTGTTGAGACTCTGTCAGTTCTGAAATAAAAATATCTAGAATTTATGTACATTATTGTTTACAAAATTAAACAAGAAAAATATATAATCAATCTATATTCTAGACGAGCTCTTGAATACTTATGCTTTATGTAAACTAAGCATATATGTTTCTAAATGTTTCCAAGAAAAATCATATAATTTATTTATCCGTGAGTTTCAGATCATTAAAATCGCTAGTGTTCTGTGTTATTGTATTGTCTTTCTATTCGCATTGAAATTGTGACCCTTCTACAAAGTGGTATTCTGTAGTCCTCTCTTCGTGCTTGTAAAGCAAGAAAACACTCAATGTCTATCGTAGTATTTGCAGTAACCAGTTATAAAGGCGGTCGGCTGTGACGGCAGCTTGTGTATTTAAAAACAATAAAACGATGGCATTTACAACAGAAGGTCCTGGAGTTTTTTTTTTTTGTGGTTTTGCTGCTATTTACAGAGGACAATATAAACTTTCAGTATTTTAAATCCGGATATGTTTTATATAGGGTGCGAATCATTTTTGGGTTGTGGGGGATTCCAGGGATTTCCCCGTCATAATTTCACTTCCCTTTCTCATATAAGAAAAAACAATTTTCCTACTCCCTGAAGAGAAACACTGCACAGTGATTGATGAGACTTAGCGTTCCCGGTTTCAAATTAAAACTACGAAGCTTGATGCCTGCTCCATATGAGAAGTAATGGAAACGCATGAGACGACAGGCAAATAAGTTATATTTACCGTCAGAACCCAGGTTTTTGTTGTAGCGCAAAATTTCGTGTCAACCTTGGTGTAGTTAATTTCGTACCAAGCAAAGATTGGAGACACGCATACTCTGTAGTTTGTTTATATATACATAGCCAAAACAAAGTTTCCCGGCAGCGCGTGTCTGTGTATTCTGCAAAGGCTTCTAAACAACTTACTGGAATTTGATGCGGTTTTTACCATGATTTAGAGAATTTCTTGAGAAAGGTATAGAATATATTAATATTTAATGTAAGTATAGTAGAGAAATGTTGACATTTTCTAATCAAGTTGGAAAAAGTAGCTTTTCGGGCGCTTACATGGCTTACGCTGATTAAACCATAAGATATACATCAAATTAATGTACTACAGAAATGTAGATCTCAAAAAGGTCTTCAAAAAATCCGCAACAGCATATGCGTATCTTTTAAGAATGACCCACAGTAAACATTTTTGTCTTTTCAAAAATAGGAGTTCACTCACAAATACTTTTTGAGCAACACAGTATTAATCCTATGTTATTTACCTTAAACATTTAGTGTACTATATACTCTATGTAACAAAAAGTAATTGGGCACCTGCCCACAGTGTTTGCTCGGTGGTTGTCACCCCGTTATCTCGTAGGGCCACGTCTTGCGGCTATAACAGCAGCCACCCGGTCTGGCATGCTCTCTACGAGTGTTTGCAGGACATCCACGGGGATTCGTCGCCATTCCTCTTGCAACCATTCCATGAATTGAGCAACGGATTTTGGCCGCGCCTGACGACCCCTCACCAGGCGATCCAATTCGTCCCAAATATGTTGTATAGGGTTGAAGTTGGGACTGTGGGCGGGCCAGTTCAATCGGCGAACATTGTTGTCGGCGTACCACTGCATAGTAGCCCTTGAAACATGGCACCTGGCATTGTCATCCTCGAAGTAACACGGGTCCATTCCGTAAAAACCCCACAATGTTGGGAGCATTTCATTATCCAGAATGTTACAATAGGTCTCTGCGTTAATGCTACCACGGACAAACACTAGCGGTCCTACGCCGAAGGCCGTGAAACACAAGTCAACTTATTTACTGAATTACCTATCTTCACGGGTGACCAATTACTTTTTGGTAGATAGTGTACTTGCTATAAATCTAAACAACGCCGTATTAGTAACATGCACCCGAGCGAGGCCGGGGCGGGTCGCTAGTAACCTATAAATTACCAGATATCACCCACTTTGTTGGAAAAGGCGAATCTTCAAAACTCTCGAGCCCACTAAAAAATCCCTCCCTCTCCCAAGAAAAAAGTTTAATTCGCACCCTAGTTTCATATGCCATAAGCAGAAAACAAGAGACCAAAGAGAACTGAAACTGCTTCTTGCAACTTCAACTCCTGCTACACTCTCCACCAAAATAGAGGAATATCTTATGCCAGTCTCAAGGTGAAATTAACAAGAGGTAACGGAACAAATAGGGAGTCTTTCGCAGAAGTAAGCTGTCAATCAAGGCGAAAACAGTTCGGGGAGTATGTCATACAGCATTTCAGAGAATAAACACACGCAATTAAAATAAACTACCACTTATTTACAAATCTGTGGCCGTGGTGGCTGAGCGGTTAGACTGCTCGCCTCTCACCAAGGCGAACCGGGTCGATCCCCGGCCGGGTCACCGGATTTTCGCATGTGGGAGCCGTGCCGGATGATGCCGCCAGTTGGCGGGTTTTCTCGGGATCTCCTGTTTCCCTCGCCCTTTCATTATGGCGTTGCTCAATACTCACCTCAATCACCCTTATCGGCTCTCAAAACCCCGTTGTTTAGAGCCGCCCAAATCTCTTCACTCATTTCACTCACTCACTTTACAATTCAGTTTTCAAATCGATTCTGTGACAAAAAGGAAAAAGGATATTAGTACTTGAGTAAAGATTGTGTACTTACGTTACGATGACGTTGAGCGGTATTGTGACACAAACCACGATGGGGAGAACATGAAGATGTTTGTACATTGTAGGTGCCGGAAGCTGTAAAGGTACAAACGAAAAATGTGTGATTTTTGTGGACGTAAATTGTAAAAGTAATTTCACCGCAAACATAAGCGTTATTCCATTTCGAAGTTCTTTGAACAGTCATAAACATTTTGTGGCCAAGGTTTCTTAATTTAAAAAGAATACCCGCACAGTAAGATCTCCTGTAGGCTGTCAGGCAAAGTGATTCTTTTGAGGCCCTGTAATGACTTTCTCCTTTCAGCCATTTTTAAAAATCCTTTAATACAATTTTAAAATAAATATTACCATGTAAGTAATAAACACAGTGTGTATACTCCACCGCATTTGGAAGTTAACATCTAAGGATAAAAATATACTTCTACAGGTACACACACAAAACACACACACACATTTATATATATATGCATTAACACTGTCTTCCATATCTACAGTATGAACCTTTTATCGGTATCGAATTATGAAAATGATTTATGCATATTAAAGACGTCTCTTTTATTATTGGGTCGCTACTTCGAGGACTCTAAATCAATAATATACTTTCGAAGGAAGAAGGCACGTGATGGCGTGCTCTCTATCCTGGGGTAGAATACCGAGGTAGTAGACAGCGAACAAAGAGTTGATGATTGAATACATATAAGACCGTGGAGTCTAGGAGTGGGAAAGATTTCGGCGGCGCTTAACAACGAGGTCGTGAGAGTCGATGACGACGAAGCGAGGTGAACCGGAGCAGCGCCGGAATGCAAGAGCGGGGGGAAAACGGGAGATACCCGAGAAAACCAGCTGACCAGTGGCATCCTTCGGTGCCATTCCCACGTGCGAGTGACCCAGCTAGGTGGAAGGTGAGAGCTCTAACCGAAAAGCCACCGCGGCCCTGTGTAGTCTAAGGTACATGTCACTGAACACGCGAATTTCCCTGCCTTAGACTCAGAGGAGCTACCAGCACTTGAGGCTGATGGGCATCTTCTGCAGTCCTTTGAAGAGATCCTGAGGCACATGATGGAAGTCCTGTTGCCTGATGACACACAGATTGGGGAAACGAAGTATCACCTTCAGATCAGAGCCACGAGTGATATGGCAATGAATTAGAAGGAAACAGCACCCTTCTCCCTAGAAGAGCTGAACAGTATTGCCCGAAAGACAAAATTGAAGAAAGCCCCATGAATGGATGTATTGACAGGGGAGATGCTTCTCCGATCATATCCGAGGATACGGGACGAAATGCTGGCACTGTTCAATGACTGCCTGAAAACGGGTACCTTCCCTAGAGAGTGGAAGAAAGGTCTCCTTATAGTGATTTATAAAGGGGCTGGGAGAAATCTGAGAAAAACAAAATCTTACAGGCCGATAACACTCTTGTCGGTGATGGGGAAGACGTTGGAACGTCTCATCAATAGAAGGTTCATGGAATACTTGGACATAATCCAAGGTATCCATCCGAAGCAGTACGTCTTTGTGAAAGGCAAGAGTATGGGAATGGCAGTCTTAGACACGGTCGATCAAGTAAGAACCTATGATCAGACATATGTGTTAGCAGTATCCCTGGATACATCAGGGGCATTTTACAATGCGTGGGGGCCGCAAATTCTATGG
Organism: Dryococelus australis; assembly: GCA_029891345.1. Classification (NCBI taxonomy): domain Eukaryota; kingdom Metazoa; phylum Arthropoda; class Insecta; order Phasmatodea; family Phasmatidae; genus Dryococelus; species Dryococelus australis. The sequence goes on from CM057000.1 coordinate 48,902,128, forward strand.
CAACTACACTTGCTGGAGTGCCCCAAGAACTTTTACGGAATAATACAGAGCTTCCTGGCGACAGAACATGTGTTCTAGAAATGGGAACCAACAGAGAGGAGAAGGTGCTGACCAAATACTGCCTGCAAGGGTCAGTACTTGGGCCGATACTTCGGTATGTGATCGTTGAGGGACAGCTGAGGCTTGACCTCCCTCATGGTTGTGTGATCTATGGATATGCGGATGATGGATTACTCCTGATCCCTGCTGGGACTCGTAGAGAGCTCACGCAGAAGATGGAGAGTGCAGTGGTGAAAATTGACCAGTGGGCCGAGAACTTTAAGCTGGAGCTCTCGGTAGACAAAATGAACTATATCTTGTTGAAGGGTAACTCGAAACGAGCTCCTGCAGTCAGACTTAAGAACAGGGCTGTGAGAAAAGTACAAGAAACGAATTACCTGGGAGTAATTTTGGATTCCAGTCTCACATTCCATGGTCACATGCTCTATGCAGCGAATAAGGCTGTTGTGATGTTCCAGAAGCTGAGGGCTGTGGCTCCTGATAACTGGGGTCTAGGCAACCAGATATTGAAACTGATATATATAAGTCTGTGTTCCTGCCCATACTCACGTACGCATGTGGGGTGTGCTACCCGGAAGCAGGGAGGATCCATGGCAAAAGGAGATTGATCAGTGCACAGAGAGCAGCACTGCTGGGGATCATGAAGGCCTACAGGACAGCTTCAAATGAGGCCCTGCTAGTGGTCTCTGGGGAAGTCCCACTAGACCTCTTGGTAATTGAAAGAGGTGAAATTGCCAGAAGGAAATGGGGAGGAATATCCCCCGAGGAACTGAAGGTAAGGAAAGAAACCACCATGAGAATGTGGTAGGCTAGATGGGACAACTCGTATAAGGAAAGAAGCCACCATGAGAAAGTTGCAGGCTAGATGGGACAACTCGGATATGGGAAGAATCACACATGTGATCTTTCCAGATGTCCGGGAGAAGCTGCGTATGGGAAAGTGGCTTGTAATAGGCCACTACTCTGCACAGTTCTTGACTGGACACGGAAATTTTAGGGAGAAGTTGTTTTCAATGGGCCTGGTTGACCATCCAGACTGCTTCGTGTGTCGTGTGTGGGGTGCCTGACACCCCAGCCCATGCAGTAGCGTGTCCCAAGATTGAGGATCTAAGAATTGAATTTGAGGGGAAACATGGACCTCTCCGACTCAGATACATGCTTAGGGACAGGAATTTGGCGGCGGATGAACTGAGATACCTCACAATAATTGGAAAGAGACGAGAGAAGTTAGACGTCTGGTGGTTGAGCCGCAGGTTGAGCGGCGAGATAGGGGATAGTACGGAGGACTGGGATGACGTGAATACCCAAGTTGGATGAACACGTCTTTCCAAGGCCCTTCATCTTAAATGAGTGTGAGGGGAGTCCTTTCACCCCACGCTCATCACGACAGGAATTGACTCGTATCAACACACAAAGTCAGAATACCTCCAACGGAAGAATACATAAGGGGGAGGGGGATCAGATAGGGGTCCGCAGGCCCCTTCCCGGCTGCTGCCTGACAAAGGACGGAGCAATCAGAAGTTGCCCAAGTCCAGGTACATAATATGAATTATAGATCTGGAACAAAAAGGAAGCCATGGCCAGGGTGAAATTGAAATGACAGAAGGTGGGTGGCCATGTGCCTGGAACCCAGCGTTGTTTGTTCAGGAGGGCTTTGCCCAATTATTCTTGTAGCATGAGTAAGCTCATACGGGATAACAGACGAAGAACAGCCTGCGCCATGAACCGCTCCAGAGAGGTATGGGAAACGGTGTTAACTATGGAGGAAGTCCGAACTGAACAGCCGAGGGAAACCGAGGTTTACAGGGAGGTCTTCCTCCATGGACAACTAGTTCAAAGGAATGAAGCAGCTCCTTCAACTGAAATAACAGTTACCATCAACTGGCCGGATGAAAATAACATGGCGGATGCAGCCGTACAGGCTTGGCATGTAGGATGGCACCCGAAAGACCCACTGTGGTTGTATAAGATCGTACGAGGTACGTACCTGTCCAGATTAGAATAGCCGAACACCTTGATGGCAGCCCTGGCCATGGTAGTCAGGCAAATGGAGGGGGGAGATAAGATCGTCTTCCCCTTAATGGAGACTGTTGATAGGCTCATCGTCGCCCAGGCGGGCCTGCCAACGCAGAAGGACGCACTCCTGAGCTTGCTCAGAGAGTGCTATTGGCGTAGAGGCGAAAGATTCAACGAGTCCGAGATCTTTAAGGATCCCGTCCGTGCATACGGGAGGTGTACCGTTGACTGCAGTAAGCCCTTCACGGGGTAAACTGAGGTCCGGTATTAATCCTTCTTTCCCGGCCGGCATCCTACAATAAGAACGAGCCAGCCAGATTAATACAAGAGTTCCCTCTGAGGGGGGAGGGGTATCGATAACGGGTCCACAGCCCCTCCTCCTGGTTGCACCTGACCAAAGGACTGGAAGAACTTGAAAAGGGGAGAGTTCCATCAGTGAGAAATCCACATACCGCTCCCTCTCCCCCCCAAAAAAAACACCGATCTAGGCTTCCTGAATGCGACAAACCACCCTGGACAAGACTCTCTCTTGCCCAGGACAACCGGAGACGACTTTGGCAGATGGCAACAGTAGTGAACTTGGAATGAACTACAGAATGAGGAACAGGACCTCAACGAGATCACAGGAGAATGAACTGAATGAGTGTGTGTGTGTGTGTGTGTGTGTGTGTGCGTGCAAGAGAAACGTAACTGAAAGTACGCAGTGTGGTTTGACAATGCCCTCTGCGCCTGGAAGCGAGGTGGCGGGGAATTTTTCTGTTTACCGGGCACTCCCCAAAACTAAGTCCGTACACAGTCGATCGCATTGTGCCGCGAAAGCAGTAAATGGGGTACCGCCATGCCTAAATTTTAACGAGAAAGCTAATCGAGGACGCGGTAGTTAGATTTGCGTGAGTGAGGAGTTACTGTAGTGTTCTTTTTACTATTTCGGACAGCATGACAGTTTCAAAATTGCAAAGTTCCCGGTGGACCCTGGAGATAAAAGAGCCGATTTAGCTTTTGCTTTGCGGGGGTTAAATGTAACGGTTAGAAAGTACCTCTATAGTTATGGCCCTTTAATAAGTAACGGCTACCTAGAGGGGAGGATGGAGAGGCCATCGCCGTTTCCACCGGGAACTTAGTATGTTTTAGGCTTTTTAGAGCCGATATAATTTATGATTTCAGGTCACACAATTAAAAAAATACGATGCGTACTGTAGGCCTACTTATGTCTACAGGATGTATTTGAACTTCGTGCAGAAAATGAAGCTACAGCATATGTTAGCCTAAATAACCTGAAAATCCTAGTAAGAATATGTCCGGAAAAGCAATATTGTATTAGTTAGGTTAAAGGCAACATTTGATATTTGCTCCATTGTTGTGTATTGTTGTGCAGAATGTAATACACTACTTATCTTTTTGTACTGAATAACCATACATTTGTTAAATAATATAATATGTACATTGATCTGTTTGTATTATTTCCAACTCGCGGCATTTTTGCACCTAACTTCAAAGTAGCTTTATTAATACAAGATTGCTTTTCCTGACATTATTTTACTAGTGTCTGCCTGGCTGTATAGGCCCACAGATACAATGGCTTCACTTTCTGCACGCAGTTCAGGTACACACTGCTTACAGCGCTTGTTTCGCTGTCAAAAACCAATGAGCTCTAGGCTTCGTGTTCGCCTTTAGACATAATAACTATGTATAATCTTGAAGCGTGTCACGTTTTAGAAGTCATATACCTACAGGGAAGGTCATTGGGCATTGGCTCTCGCACTGTGGAGCACCGGCCAAATATCCCCCCCCCCCTTTTGTTACCACCTTGTGTTATTTACAGTAATATCACAATGAGTTAACGTCACATTATAATTTTGGCGTTTAAATTTGTTGCAACTGAACATTTTTACTTTTATTTAAAATATTTGAAGGTAACAATTATTGCATTTTCTTACATTTATTTCTTCGTAACATTTTTACAGTATCAATAATTACTAGCCTTTACGACAGTATCGATGTTAGTTTTTACATACAGCGAAACGACACATTATGGGCATAAAAATATAATATGAAGGGTTTTAAAAAGCGTTCACCTTTATGTTAATTTACAGGGACATGAAAAATTCGTGAACTATTTCACTCCTAGGTAAGACTCACCAGTTGTTTATATACTGAAGCAGATGCAATTTTCTCATTGCCTACTAGTGATCACACTTGGTAGGTTATGACTGGGCCTGCATTACGTCGCTTGCGTGTGATTAAAGGCTGTTCACAATAAAGTGAGCGATTTAGAAATAAATCTTAGAACAATGTCACTGCCTCTTCCTGCGTATATTTCAACGGGCTCACTGGGTGACATGCGCTCAGTAAAGTTGGTAACGGTGGATCTAAAGTATTTACATGTTTAATGTCGAATAAAAAGTGTTAGGCAACCGTATGTGATAACATAAATTATTTATTTCGCTTTCTGTTATTTTTAATACATCGGAAGTGTAAAAATAACCAGATCTGTAAAACATTTCCTTTTCTAATAATTTCATAGTTTCACTTGACCGGCGCATGAATAAAGCGATGAGGTCCACGGCAATGTTAATTTTCCAATAAGGCGGGCTTTCAAAAGTGCTCATTTTACCGTGAGCAGCCTTTAACTGATAGTATTCCAGGACGTGTCAAATAAGCGGTGGACCATTTATTAAGTTAACACGTATGTATAAGTGTTTGATGTCCAAATTGACCCTAAATAAAAACGATAAATTTCCGTGTTTCTATTAATCACCGAAAAGAAGTAACTTTTTTTTCAACAAACGCTGCAAATCTACACTTAAGCTTACATATCATGTTTAAAACGTAGGCGGATGTCTAAGTATTAAACTTACGTAAGCTTGGAACCGCAAGGAATCAACCCCCGGCAGATTTAGTTTATCGTAGATATAATACATAAGGTAAAAACCTATGAATCGATTGTTCCCGTGAAAAAACTATTGCCGAGGGCAAGTGAGTCAAACCCATGATCTTAAAGTTTTGTGTACATAAATATAATCTCCTAAATATAAAGTGTGTTTTCTAATGCTTCCGAGTATAGTAATATCGGATCAATGTGGTTTTTAGTTAAGAACTATCACATTTTTCGAAGGTCATTGCACATAATGGACACAGAATGCTTAAGTTCAAAACTATTAGAATGCGAATAAGGTAAAAATTTAGCACGGAACCCAGGAGTGAGCTGATATTAGTGTCAGACGAATATGTCCTCGGTGTTTTATCCAAAACTTAACATTTTAGATTTTTCACTTTGCGACGCATTCCATGGTACCTATTACCAAGAATTTGGAAATCAGAAGAATTTACAAAGGTTATTGCTAAGTGTAACGAAAATTTTCCTTCCGTATTTTGATGTCGAATATAAAATGTTTAAGAACTTCTGTTGAATACGGCGCTTGTAAGATATAAAATAATTTCTAACCATCTTATAAATAGTTTTAGGTTTTGGACTTTACAAAACCATACATTCATCGCCAACAATCGTCGATAAGATTCTGGTAACATCAAAGTCAATTTCTGCTCCCTACATGATAAAATTTTCGTCATTACCCCCGTAAACGAAAACTTAAGTACTCGTCTGTGAGTACAATAAAGTAAAATAAGGTAAAATTCGTATATTTTAATAATTTTGCGATCTTATCGTGTAACCCCTAACAAAATTTGTCTCCAGGCTTTGTCGCCGTATACTTAAAATTTCTATTCAAGTCGAGAGGCTGGTTGACGGGCTTGTCATAGTTTTATGGCGTGTGTCATGGGCGCTAGTTAGTCGGGGACGGAATCTTTAAAGTTTTCTCTAAATTCCCTTTGGCAGCGCTTTGAAATTACTTTCAAGTTGTAATATTTAATTTGTGGTATTTGTTCGAGGTTTTCATTAATAGTAGTTTTGGTGTGGTTTGCCGCGCCCCAATCGTCTGGCCCGAGTCGATTTTTTTAGATGTGTGTGGCACAGTCTCGGCTTACCGACGAGTTTTAATTATCAGGGATTAGTACATGTTATGCGAACGAGTACTTTGTTCGGGTTGAAATGCGTACTAATATTTCAGCTGCTACTCGTTCTGTAAATTTTATGATAGTTTTATCCTAATGTCTTGTATGACATTTTATTTAAGGTGTAATCATGATGTAGTGTTTCCAGCCCCCACTTTCTTGGGCTTTGTATTAAGGGCATAAAAACATAATAGAACAGTTTTAGCTTTTTTTTTGGGCCGTATTAGTTTTATATTTTTTATACATTACTCAAACTATATTGGGCGTAAGGCGGCTCACTAAACATGGCAGGTTTAATGGATTTGACTGTGCGAGGTTTTAAGGTGCGTTTATATGCACTGCTTGTGAGAGGCAAGAAGTTGTTGAAGAACTGTCGTTCAATTTTAACTCTTCAATATTTAATTTAACACTTGTAACATCATTGCATAGGCGTGACGAAATTTCAAATGAGAACTTTTTTTTCAGTGCGGGTTCACAGTCGCTGTGCTAACCGCCTTAAGCACTGATTTTAATTAGTTTTAATGTTGTAATGCGTTGCCGTTTATTCCAAGTGAGCTTGGGAATGTTGAATGTTTAAGTTGATGTTTGTTAACGCGAATATTTTGCCACTGTGTGATTATAGGCTGCAGGGCTGACGAGTCGTGCGAGCACAGAAAAGTTATACTAGTGCAATTTTTTACTACTCTATTTGCCCAGGTGTTGTAATTAATCAAAGTTGGCTGTGGTTTATATAACTGGATCCCACTTTGTCAACGCATTACAGTTTTGGGCGAGCTGTCTGGTCAGCGTATTCTAACGAAACGTCCTCCTGAACCCGGCGAGACGGGACTTAAGATTGTACACTCTACATATTTTGTCACATAATACGAGTTATACGCTTACGCATTTAGTGTTCTTATGGAGTAATTCAGACACTGGCTGTGAAAGACATACATTTTCAGTATACATATTTGGTAAACAACCACTATTGTTAAGGTGGTGTATCTTATTGGCAGGTTTTGGCTCATATTTTGTAACATGCAGCAACAGGTGCAGTTGTTCGTGCAATTTGGTCGCACATAGCTGACACCAAAGAATTGGTGCAATGGATTTGGTTTATAATTTTGTAATGAAATATAACTGGAAATTTTGTACACTGTACCAATATTGTCATGACGTAAGGGTACTAATTTTCAAAATGGTTATTAATGGATCACCTCACTTTTTTAATTACGTGACAACTGATGTGGAAGTTCGAGTACTTTGGTAGTACGTTGATGATATTAAGGTTTTGGTGCGAACCATAAGGAATTAGAATTGTAACGAAGTATTGTTGAGAGAAATTGTACACTACACCAATTTAAAAAAAATAAAATATGTGTCATTTTCCAGTATTACAACTCTCAATTACTCTTATTTGTTGGTTAGTAAGTGTTGTTTTGGTACAGGTCACATATTTCCCCATGTCCTGAGTGACGTGTTTGTTTACATGAGAAGTGATGTTGTTAACTCTGAGATTTAACTTTCAGTATTATTTATTGGTATCTAATGAATAATAATGTTTAGCATTATGTCACGTCACGTGTGAAGTGAGATTTTTTACTGTAATCTTTCATAATAGTAATGTTCACTTATTACCATTGCTCAATTCACTTTGATATTGTTGCAAGTTTTTGGTGCACAAAATTCAAGTTGACATTTTATCTACCTCATTTCTTGGCCTGTTTGTTATACTAGTCTTGTCAATAAAAATGATATTGTCATTGGATTTTTGTTTGTGTTCTTGATTGTATACATTTGTACCTATCCGGTACTAAGGCATGGGTGTTAGTTTAAGTTAGGTTATAAGTTAGTAAGTCGCGTATGATAAGATTTCAGGCATAACAACGGGCGACGTTAACAAGCCCTTTCAATACAATACAATTCATAGCAACATGTACAAAATAACCTCACAATTGGTCTAATAGCCAGTAAGCATCCATCGAGCTAAAATACCGTGGAACTATTAGCGGTATACAAATACGACAAGATTGATCCTTAATCGGAAGTATTTATATGAAGATAAAACTAATTTAGAGGCCGCGAGTCAAATACATGGAACTATATTCTTCAATCCGCTGCCAACATCACGGAAAAAATTGTGCAGTTTGAAGGTTGTTTTCAGAAGTACTAAAACAACAGTGAACCTAATAGAGAACGTTACGGTAACGTTAACAGCTGAAGACGAAGAGTACTGTTTCTAGAAGGAGTGAGAAATGGCGACACTTACTGCGTGAGTTGTGCTATCTCGGGCAGGAGGTAAGTCGACGCTAGCTGGCGCGGCCATGCATCGTCGTACTGCGGACTTTCACTCCGGACAGAAACCTCCGGTCGCGACAGCCTCAACAGGCACGAGTGTGCTATGACGAGGGTTCAGGGGAAGGGAAATGAGTATGTGGAATTGCGGCACTTCGCTGATAATGCAGCGGTAAGCAAGTCACTGCCGTTATCAGGAGGCGAATTTCCACTCAAACCATCTCAGGTAGGTGAACGGCGATCGAGTACTCACGTTATTAATATCTTTCCTCCACATGTGGTATCGGAATTTTTTGAGCACGGCGCAGCATAAACAATAGCATCCCAATATTTTTTAATTCGATTTCTTAGTTGTGTCCCGACTTGTAAAGTCCGAGATGAAATAAGGGATTGTTTACAGCGAGTCACTACAAGCGACTATAGCAACTGCAGTGAAACTATACCAGAATACCAAATTCATAAAATGTCTAAGCAAAGTCCTCAGCCCAGTTGAAGTTATTTCTACTACAGGTTCGGAATCAATTGTGATTTCGTATGGGAGAGTTCGGCATAGGGAACAATTCTGGCGCTAGGGTGCGCAGTGTTTCAAAAGGAAAATTTTTAATAAAAATCTTAAGTTACGTAAATAATTAAGGAGAAAGAATTTATTTACTTGCTAAGATATTTTATATTCGATTTATGATCATTTTAATCATCGAGCTTTTTAACATAGTAAATATTTAAAAAAATCTGGTTCCTTGCCAACTCTAGCGTTTACTTAGTGGCGAAAATGTTCCCTTTGCCAATATTTTAATACTGAATTTCCCAACCTGTAGTAGAGGTAACCTTAGCCCAGTCGATCAGTAACCAGTAATGGGTCTATCAAATATGTAACGTCAGGTTACAGAGTAGGTAAGTATACAAAAATGAAATGGCACCTCGGTTTCTTTGATGTGGGCCAATCCATTCGTTGATTGACCGCGCGAGGTTGTGGAACGGGCCTCGTGTCTTATTGGCTACTGCGTACTGCGGACGATGTCCTATTAGCTGGACTTCCAGTCGGCGAGTTGGTTGTAAGGCGCTGATTGGCGAACGGATTTCCGCTGGAGTTCAATTTATAAGCGGTTGTTTCACTACTGTATTTTTAAGTATGCTGCGGTCAGGTCGAAGCTAAAAGTGCAGAGTTTCTTCTTCGCATCGATGTCTAAGCCATTCTTGGGAGTATTTATTATCAGATGAAGACGAGGCGGCGAAGGAGTGCAAGGGCTTTGGAGACGCGAACACCCCGAGAAAACCCCGCTGGCCAACGGCAGCGTACGTTAAGTTTCCCTTGTGCGAAAATGTTGGAGTGATCCTGCCGGGATCCGAACCCAGACGGTGAGTTAGACTGTTTACGTTTAATTGAACGCTGCTCAGGATCTACTTTTATTCCGATGTTGTATCCTTCCGCCACATGTAAAATTAACATTCCCATGAGCCTGATCAATTTTGTTCATACGTCACCCAGGCGAGTGTCGAGAGCAGAAAGATTTGTGCAGCTCTTAACGTCGAGGCCTTGAAAGCTGATGAAGATGAATTGAAGTGAGCATGGAGCAGCACCGGAATGGAAGGGCTGGGGAAGCGTGTCATCCCCGAAGGGTCGCTGCTGGATTTTTCAATGTGGGAATCATTTCGTAAGTTGCCGCTGGTTGGCGAATTTTTTCGGGGATCTCCTGTTTCACTGACTCTTTATTCCGGCGTTTCTCCATACTCACCTCTCTTCATATCTAGGGTACTAATCAACCGATTCCCGCCGGATTTTGCACATTAGCATTGCTGTAGTAAGACACGTGAGGCACTTAATATGAAAATTAGCATAATGGTGATGCCATAAAAACGTTTTGTAAGAAGTAATACAAATAATGTATATTTGTATGCCACCTATTACACAATTTAACAGTTTCAACCAAACTTTTTGCTGTAATGATGCATTAGAATGTGTGTGTTATATATATGGTTTTATAGCGTTTTAACGATTGCACAACAAGATAAAATATAGCTTTTATGCAATATCTTGAAAACCAATCAGCCTCTTGCCCCCAAACCTTGCATACAAGTACATCTATGGCAGGCCATCTAAATTTTGATGGTTTAAGTATCTCGGACAAATATTTCCAGAACGTCAGACCTTTACATATTTTAAATTATTATATCCTTTCTACCAGAAAGTTAGACTGATTACAACCGAAGTTGATGCTCTGAAATATACCTCGATTGTGTAGTTGATTGCACACCAGCTGGAGGTACGAGTGTTCCTTGACTCGAGTCCCATGTGATGCACGTGTGTATTTGTATTTGTCTCACTAGTGTCATGTTGCATATGTTTCTGGTACCATCAATAATTACATTGTTGTCAACGAGATTAAAAACTACTTGCATTTATGTAGAGGAGAGTAGAGCCATTAGCTATGTTAGTAACTTCATGTTATAGGCTGTTCACGGTAAAATGAGCAGTTTTGAAAGCCTTCCTTATGATCTACTTGTGTGCACGTTATGTATTCCTCCCCATTATGTATAATTAACTTTGCCATGGGCCTCATAACTTTGTTCGTGCATCAGTCAAATGAAACTGTTGGTTGATTAGAAAAGGAAATACTTTATAAATCTACAAATTTCTTCACTTCTGTGAGTTTAAAAAAAAAAAAAAAAAAAAAAAAAAATTAAAATATCACAAATAGTCGATTGTTACCAAGTTTACTGGGCGAATGTCACTCAGTACGTCCATTAAAATTTATAGGTAGGAGCAGTGAATTTTTTTTAAGGTTCATTTTTAAAGTGCTCACTTTATCTTGAACAGCCTTTAATTAGTTTTAGTCGTTCGTTAATAAAAGTAACTGAATTCATTAAATACAGGCCATGTTTTGGCCCTTAATACAATCATATATTGTGTTTTCACAATAATTCGGAAAAGTAATGCAAATTACAATAAATTGCATTAAGAATTATCTAATCGGATTTGGGCATTTTCTTTAATTTTTGATTTACCGGGAAAAAGTTAAATGTGAAAGGATATGAAGTTTTGAAAAGTTTGGGAAACTCACAGTTAAATGTTTTTTCTCATAAAGACTTTCGAGGGATCTCTTAAGCTACCAAAAACTATAAGGATTCCTCTATATTTAAAATATAAAGAGTTTTCTATAACAATAGTCAAAACTGTCTTTAAATCAAAATCAAATTTGGACTATATTATTTACGTACTATCAATTTTGTTACAAGTATGTACGAAAAATTTTAATTAATTCTCTTGAAATAGTAATAGCCTACTACATTTTTATTAAAGGAGCAATAATTTAAGACTGGAATATTTATACGACTTGCGGACTTACCTTTATACAATCCCTTGTTTCCAGACAAAGAAAATTCTTTAAAGTGTTTTATATTATTTAGTGGGAACTAGAATAAGAGATGCATTAACAAAACTTTTCGAAAAACTACAAATATTTTATCATGCATATTAGGTATACATTCTAGAATATACACAATTTCAGTTCTTTTTACGTAAATAAATGTACTGCACTTGTTTAAAGGCGATTTAACACCTATCGAAATTAATAATCTTTATTTCGTAAACAATCAGGAAATATGTATATACTTTTCCACTTTCGGCCATTTATGGTTGTCCGTGTATTGGAAGTAGATGTGCGCTATATCCGGAGATCAAATCTGGACGACAATGGAGCAAAGAGTTTGTCAACCATGTCGTCCGTAACTTCTTCTAGCTTAGCTGGCTTCCAACGAGGTCTTCTGTCCTTGTCTATCAACGTGGCTCGAATACCTGGAAATCAAATAATTTCAGTCAGACGAAACAAATACAGGAAGCTATTTGCAGCGAAAATCAAGATAAGTGAAAATGCTTGGTTTTCGGTCTAGAATATTCCCCGCCCTTGGTTTTAGTCTAAATTTCTGCCGAATACATCATAATATGAGCGTTTTACAAAGCTGGCGTTGTGAGTAGCCAGGGTTTGGGCCTGAATGTGGGATATTTTCACCTTTTCTTTGTTCCTGTTTTATGAACTTTGGTGGATAGATATCACTTTGAAACAAAAGAAAACACCAATGAAAAATGCTTAAAAAAGCACACAGAAATGATGAAATATCGTGTCTGTCGAGGTGACAATTGAATAATTTTAAGAGCATGTAAAGCAATGTATATCTAAATAAAAATGCCATAATTTCTGTAGCTTTTTCCTCAACGTTTCATTATTACTGAAAATTCTGAGCAATATTATGAGTAAAGAGTGCTGTTCTACGTCTGTACCTTTGAAGCACAAAAACCAGCTGTAGAACTGATACTTAACTGATGAAAAAATAACATTTGAGTAAAATTGTAGCAGCCAACTTTTTTTTTGTATACTACTGTTGAATATTTCCCTCATAACTGAGGATGAAACCAAAATTTTCGTAAAACCCATTATGCTGAGGTCATTTTTGACATTAAAACTAAAATGTATACTCGCTTGAAGGCAATATAGCTCATCAAGAAGCAGCATGCAAAGAATATGTTGTCATTGTTCCAGTATATATGCATGATTGCCTCTTGTGGAATCTATTCACATACTTTCTTGTCTTTGTCGGGAAATTTAGTTGTTAACTTATCTGAATTGTTACTGTAGTGTTAACCATTTTCTTAATCTAGATAAAGTAAGGTGTATTTCAATAATTCTGGAAGATGATGAAAATATTTTCAAACTGTCTGATCGAGAAATAGGCCTACGGAGCAAACTTTTAAGGTACGAATGGTATAATGCAAATAAGAACTGGAAAAAAATTGTTAGTTCACTATTAAGTGCACTACATTTCCCAATACTCATTTTTACTAGGGCAGATATCATTTTTAAGTTGGTAACTCCTTTGCGAAATGAAATTTAACCGCGGCTCTGGTTTATGTAACCCTGATGGTATTTTCTTACAAATATCTTACACGTAAGGAGTCATTGGGATTTCATATCAATTATTGCTCAAATAAGTTCGAAAATTCTTCTGGTCTATAAATAAGAAAATATTTATTTACCTTCATCGAAGTCAGAGACTTGAGTTAACGTGTAGTTCAAAGACAAGCTATGGGCCATCAGAAGACACTTGCTGAGAGCCAGCTTCGCGCCATTGTCCAGCAGTTTCTTGGTTACTTTCAGCGAAGTTGGAGAAGCAGCGGTCATTCTGGCCAGCGCTTCACGTGCCCAGGCGTGGTCCAGATACTTCAGTCTAAGCATGATGTCTTCGACTGTCGCAGCGGAGAAGCACGTCTCGACGTCTTTCAGGTTCAGTGCCACTGTGCTCTCTGCAGACGAGCCTTTCGACTGTGCATGCTCCTCCAGAACGTGCTCTATGTCGAGAGACGACGTACCTGGACAGCTCACCAGTGCTCCCTGTAGACCCTGGAGGCTGGTGCTTTGACAGTAGTGAGTGGCGAGCCCTGCTTCCATCACTTGGTGACCTTCCAGCCGGTGACCAGTGAGAGCTAGTAAGTAGCCCAGCCTACCAGGTAGTCCTGGCAGGAAGTGGCTGGCACCCACATCCGGGAAGTAACCTTTAGCCACCTCTGGCAAGGCGAACACAGTCCTCTCTGTCGCCACGCTGAACCGCCCACACACAGATATACTACATCCCGCACCCATAGTCACACCATCCATTAGGACAATGCATGGTGGCTGATATGATGCCATTAGAGCAATCATTCTGGTCAGATTCGTAGCCAAGTCTGCCTTTCTCGATAAGGCCTCCTTCAGATCTCCACCAGCAGAGAAGGCGACACCTTCGGTGGCCTTGAAAATTACTGGCCTCAGTTCTTTCTTCCAACTCATCATTTGTGTACAAATCTTCTCTGTCATAGATGTGGATAGTGCGTTTAGGGCATGAGGACGATTCAACCATATTATACTTTTCCCGTTAACTTCTTCGAAAATAACATGATTCTGATTATTTGAACTACTGAGTTTCCTTTTCACAAAGGTAAGTAATAGTGTGGCAGCTGATGTCTTGAGCCTCTGATTTACATTGACTGAAACATACACAAATGTATTCATGATTGCTTCGTCTTACTTTATTTCGTTAAAATATACCTGGTTCTTAATTTAGAATCATCATTGTCTTTGCAGGTTTAAGTATTTAAAGTCTAAATTGGATGGAATTTCTTCAACTAGAATAACATAGAATATCTCAGTTTACTCTCCTAAATTGTTAATCCTATTTGAACAACTAAATATGCGCAATATACTAGTAAGTTAATTTAAACTGAATACTCAGTATAATATATAACTCAATCATGTTAATACAAATGAATATTCAGAAGATTCATAGCATGGACAGGCAACCCACAAGGGCACACCTGAAAATTTTGTCAAGTTCAGTGACCCGTAGGCTAGACTTCATAGTATCTTGTACAATCGAGCATGTATCAACTGATCATTGGTTTATTGCTGTATCAGTGGAATGAGGTGATTAGGCATTCATTTGGTTACTTGTTTGAATCATAATCTTATGCAATGTAAATGTAAGATTTTTTAAATTATAACTTTAAGTAAAATTAAGCCACTGTTTTTGGCATAGTGCTCATAAGTCAGGCACAGTGGCTGCTGAACCACAAAAGGTGATTTCCGTTACACTGTCGTAATGAAACATTATGTTATTACAAGAGAAACTCTTACATAATTACACTATGGTATATGGAGGTATGTGCTCGCCATACATTCAATTACAGTAGAATGTGTATAGGTGAATGGTCGAAACTGCATTACCGACTCACCTATCCAAGAGTCGCTGCCCACGACTGATTAAAATTACTGCATTCCAATATTTTCAGTACAATATTCAGTTGGTTTCTGAGCTCAGTCTTAAGTTTACTGTGCTTTGTTGTGAATTTATTCATCGAGTTTCCTAAATTGCAGCGATTACATTCCTACACAAGCAGTCCTCTGGTTACTTTTTACTCGAACGTTTCCATAAATTCACAGCATTCTGCTATCACACGCCACACTGCTTCCATTCCCCCATGGCACTTAGCACCTGCTCGTGACTCAAACAGAAATCGGCATAAGCTTCAAACTGCCGCAACATGAGTTGCGAATATACGCCTGAATCCTCGAACTAAATAAATGCCATTCGTTCGCACAATATCAACTTCAATATTACTCTAATTCCTCCAATGGTTTGTCTAACATTCTATACATTCGATAGCATTCTGGAGGCCTGTATGTACGCCTGATATACTGTTGGTCACAACCCAATGTAAGAATAAATTTGCAGCCCAGTAATTTAGGTGGTAAAGCAGATTGATAAAACACTACAACCCGAGAGTTTTACACTGTTTCAATCTTTAATATAATTTATTCTCATATGACTAAATACAAATATACAATAATTCGGTCGAAATGGCCAATTTTCAGCTCTTTGTTTTCTTAGTTATCTGTTCAACTACTGAACGAATATAACACATCTTAAAACGTATAATGGATTGCCAAGTTGCTTTCCCTCGGAAAATAAATACTTCCCGCTCTTTATTTAGTGATTCCGGGATGATCATATTTGTCAGTAATCGTTCTTCATATCTATTTTCTAAAATTATTGTGCTTCTATTGAGGTTCGTTATGTATAATATATGACAGGAAGTGTACGATTGTTTCTCTGCTACTTAATTGAATTGGTGGTGACGCACATAGCATTTCAACCCCTTAGTTAGCTAAAATTTTCCAGCTATATTTAGTGTTTTCGTCTCCTATGCAAAACATTCATCGACATCATGTCTTGCTAAAGGCAATGAATTATGTGAAGGTATATTACGAATTACCTGTGAAACATGCCACCAAATTTGAATCATAACGTAGCCTTAATTTAGGTTGCTCTAATAGACAGCTTTCTCATTCTAACTGGATGATGGGAAGAGGTATAAATTACAAATTTCTCGCTCTCAGAAAATTTAATAAAAAACCACCTCTTTTTGCTTTGTCTCAGTTATATCTTGGGATTGTACGTCCACATTTTCCCATCATCGTTATGCTGTTTTAACTTTACTGGATGTGGCAGTACTGTTGACTGAAAATAATACGGGACAATAAAGTGATGAAATAAAATCTTACCACTGTGCTACTTAGTATACTCAGTTTTGTCTGCTCACTGCATGCCTAGTTGGGTGTCAATGCAGAAACCAGCCTCAGCATACAGTCGTCTTCTATTACTGTGATATTTTTAATTGGACTGTGCCCACTGCTAATCATAAGTTGAAAGTTGAACGGAAATACGTCGTCACAAACAAAATAAACAGAGGGCAAGGCGACAGAAATAAAAGGAAACCACATGAGTCATTAAAACGTTGAAAACAGACAATAAGCAATCGGGGAAAACAGCAAAAATACTGAACAAAAAACCCAAGCGAGAACAATAAAAAAAAAAAAAAAACAAAGATGTTCAATTTTTAGAAAGTCTATATTTGCTAATAAATAGAAAGGCGGAGATTTAGATAATTTATTTGAATATAAGTTAAACTTCAACCAGATGTTCTACATTTCAATTTTTTCTTCTATTGGACCACAGTTTGTTACACTGCCCGGACGAATTTTAATCAGTAACGAGTCTGCAAGGAAAAAAAGTACCAAATATCGTGATACTTAGCCCGGGGTTAAACAGGAGCAACAGCCAGTAAGAAACTAACTGAAACCGGAGAACTTGAAGTCTTGTGGATTCCAGTTTGTCGCCCAATAAATCCGCAAAATTTCTGGGTCTAGAACAATGATATGCATGGGGAAAATCAAGGAGAGATTAGACTATAAAGAACGATAGGAATTGAAATATTAGCCGCGAGTCTTATATTGGATACTTCTGCAGGTCAGTTACTTCGAACAAACGTTATGATTTTCCATGGGCCTTACCGTATGTAATTAAGTACTGATTTCAACGGTTCCGCTTAATGCCAGAAGATGAATCGGAATACGCTTTACGATGTACAGAAACACCTTCTTACATTAAAAAGCAGATCGCATATTGATTGCTTATCCGCCGTCTTGCAGCTACGAGTTAGAAAACGTAGGTGTTTGAACTCAACGAAATAATTTCGAGTACCTTCGCGATTTTTTTAAAATTCTGATGATCTCTTAAATACTAATTGTGATCTGCATGCATATAATGTAGTAATAAAAGCCCTTACTTAATCCACCTACGTGCAGATTTCAGATTGTGGGACACATTTTAAATATAAAATTCCTATAGTCTGAGGATAAATTGCATTGGCTATGTATTGTAAAACAACGCCTATGTATACATTTTACAAAGAAACAAGCAGAGATTTAGACCTACCGAAGAATAATAAGGTCTATTGCATGAATAATTTTATTCTTTTTTCAGCAAAATTAAATCTCCGTCATTAAATTGTTAAAATGAATTATTTCATTAAAACCGTAAGAGAGCGTTTTGAATCCACTAAAGTTGTCAAACGACAGTCAAACGGCCTGATCATCCAAGCTTCGAAAAAAAAAAAAATTGTCATTTAAGGCATGGATGTCACTTATAGCTAAAATTATTTTTATTACACTGTGAGCAAAATAACATCTAGTTTCCTCTCTTAAACTGTTGTCAAACCAAACTAACATAATTTTGAAAGTAAAATTACAGATATTCTGTACTACACAGAAGTGTATCAACAAATTAAGTTAAAAGAATTGTGTTATATGTACCCGATATTTTCTGAAGAAGCATGTTGTTAGGTGATGATTGCTTAACAACTTGCATTATACTTTATGTGTAGGCACCTGAACTGACGAGACTCAATCACCTTTCATCCTTCGTAATAATTAATCAAATTTTAATTTTTCAGTAACTTCTTGAACTGTCGTGGGAAATAGCAGAGGAGGTAAATTACCTGTCAGACGGTCACTAAATCATGATGTTTCTGACGGTAATTAATTTTGACTGGTTTTGACCCTGGTGAAATGTAGGTCAGCCACATATATCTTTCTGCGTGTAACCTGGGCACGTAGTTGGTTTTTTTTTTTTTTTTTTTTTTTTTTTACGAATAAATAACATTTATAGCATTCATCCTTAACCTAAGTACGGTGGAAGATCTATTTACTGAACCCAGAAGGACTGAAAGTTTGCATCCACGGAACATATTTTGTGGTCCCATTTGTGATTTATCTGCATTTCAAGCTCATATTCATTGAGTGAAAGTCCACATGTATTGAAATTTGTCGTCAGTCCCCTGAGAAGCGATGAATAGAGAATCCACTGTATAACAAAATATGTTTGATTCGATAAGTGATCTAGCGTGATACTTGTTAATGTCATTGTTTTAATAATCGAATGGACCTATGATACTTATTCAGGGGAATGAATAAATAACGAGAGAAAATATTTATCTTCAGTCCCTTCGATTTAATACATTCAAAGCCAGTGAACACAACTGTATACATTAACGAACACAATGGTTTTCCTCGGTCATTACTGTAAACTACGAGGCTCAATGGCCAGTTATAGTCATTTCGCGGTTTCGTCACAGTTTTCGGACCAAACCTTTGAAAAATCTCTCCCCCTATTGTATGACGTGTTTAGTTATTTCCTAAATATGACATATATCACAGGTGTTTTATACCTGTGTTAACATGAAAGTATCATATTTTTCGTTAAATTGAAGTTTCACCTATATTTTGGTTTTAAATTATAATAATTCATTTATAATAAATTTGGATGAAAAGAGAGTGAGAAAACATGTGTGTTGGTAGCGCCTAGTAAGAAATAGTTCTCATGCAAAATATCATTGCAACTGAGTGCGCACGAGTTCGGCGCGTTGTCCTTCGGCGCAATTTTCCAGACTTAGTTAATTGCACGAGGCGGAGGAATATCCTAGAAGTAGAACTTTAGTAGGGTTTCAGAAAAGTGTGAAGTAGCCGTGAATGGATTATAATGGATGACTCGCAAGCTTTTTTTTTTTTGCGCTATGTTACGAACGGCCCACGCGACTAAAGGCTGTTCACGGTAAACTGAGCATTTTTGGAAGCCCTGATTAGGATCTACTTTACTTGTATGCACATTATGTAATCTTTCACTATATGAAATATTTATACAATCATGGGCCTCAGTACTTTATTCGTGCGCCGGTCAAGTGAAAATCTGAAATTATTATTGAAAGTAAATATTTCACAAAATTGCTGATTCTTACATCTACACGCATGAAAAAAAATCAGAAAGCAAAATAAATAATTTCAACATCTACAAATGTTTATTTAACACTTTTATTTAAACGTCATTAAATGGGTTCAATTTCCCTAGATCATTATCAACTTAATTGGGCTTCTGACAGTCAGTATGTATGTTAAAACCAATGCAAATAGGAGCAGTGATAATTTTTCAATGGTTGATTTTAAAAGTTCCCAAATAACCATAAACAGCCTGCAAAGTCGAACACGAAGCCCCTCAGTTCCTCGAATGCGGTAATGAAACAAGTGACGCATACAAACCTATAGCTTATTTGTAATACCTGTAAACTAACACGTTTCCTCAGCGTTTCTCTATGTCCACGAGAGTAAGTTTACATTTTCAACTCTGGTAATAACTTCTTGATCGTTTCACAGAACAGTAAATGCGACACCTACTTTGTTATTTAGTAAGACGGTTATAAAGCCAACAGAACTGCGAGTCCCGCAGACGTGAATATAAGCGACGCGCTTCTAGCTTAATTGTCAGCAAATCTGTATCGCGCTCAAAGTATTAATGATAATAATATCGAGCATACCCCCAAAGCATAACGTGTCAATAAATATGGATAGTTATTTAACACTTTCAGACAGGATTTAATTTATCGTTTCAAATGTTGCAAACAACTAAAATTTGAATGCGTGCTGTACTTTAACCTGACAGAGCACTTTGTTATGAATTGACTTATGGCCAATTAATACGTGAAATAGGCAGAGGGCGTAGCTGAATAACGAGTCACAGTAAATGATGGGGTTTATTGAACATGATGATCAAACGATATCAAATTACGTGATTATTAATCGGGAGAACTTATATGGACTATTATAATTCTGAGTTCAACTTCTATGATGAATTACCACACGCCAATACTATTGCAATCTAATTGGAAAGTCCCCACCTTATTCATGGTTCCAAAGGCTGTTTCTGGGTTGCGGTTAACGACGGCCGGACATACATATCTCCGTTTCTTCCCGTTGCGATGGCCGACGGCAAAAAGACGCCTCGCCCCATGTCACGTTGGCCTGTATCGGGCGCGTTGTTTTAACGTATTCGGCCCGGATTTCTGGCCGGTGCAGGGAATTTCTGCAATCACGCTCGTACCCTTGTTCAATGGTCGAAGGCGTGGTCTGGCAGGCCGCTACCTAAGGCCTGATTACGTCATAACGTATTGTTTCGTTATCACAATAAATGCGTTGTAGGCTCTGTGTTTAGTCACAGGAAAAAAAAAATCATAGACCATATTCCAGGGTAGTAACGCGGTTTCCAAATCCGTCATCCACAAAAATAATCACGAGGCACTGAGCCTTATAGAGTACGTTACTTGCTGAAAATAACCTTGCTGGGAATTATGTACACAATATTGCTCATTCGGTCTGAGTGGATTAATTACAAATCATTTCAGTCTTATGTGATTTAAGCCTGACTTGGGCCTCGATCCTCAGGAAGGAATCTACATGTTTTTACGGCCGAGTAACAAGAAAGGTAAATCAATAAGGCACTTACCCTGAATTGAACCTGTACCAGTCGCTGCCCAGCGAGCGAGCCGTCTCTCGGGAGGACTGTCAGTCACCGACTGCAACTATCTCTTGGTTCGGAGACCTGTTCATTCTTCTCGCCCCGCCACTCGGGGGCTCTCTTTGAGCACTGTGGGCGGCGGGGCTTGTTCTTAGAATGCTCAGGTCTTCCCAATATATAACGCAAGTTGGATTTGTGTGTGTGATTTTACAAATTACTGAATTTATCATTGGTAACCTCACTGATTGATCCTCTCCACTGTAGTGCCAAGCACTACAGTAACCTCATGTAAAGTTTGTTTAGTCAGATTTATTTACTTTAAAGTTCGTCTGCAAAATACACCAAGCATAATGTTATGTTTAAATTGACACTGGAATTGAAAAAAAATTGAGTAAAAAGGGGTTTTCCACATAATTTGCTCTGATTTAGTATCTTGTAGCATGTTGTCCTAAGCGTATTATATGTGTTGCATGAGAAATCCTGTTGGGGTACTAACTCGGAATATTTTCAGAAAGATTTTGCTGGATTGGATTCGCAGGAATAACTTATCTCTTTAATATCATTGCAGTAAAGAAATGTAAGTTGAAATGTTGTGAATTTTAAGAGAGTCTGGCGACTGCTCTGTTTAATTGGTGGATATTCTTGATAAAATTTTATTTTAATTTCATTTATGTTGCTAAGATGGCAATTAATTTATCTAATGAGTTCAGGAAAGAGTGAAACTTTGTACCGTATTTCTCCTACGGCAATTCTTAGTATTAGGCGTCTGGCGCCAAGTTTCTAGGGTCTGCGAGAATTTGATTTAGTTTCTTTTGTCACAGTCATTAATTTTCTCTGGGCACTCAAAACATTTTACACGACTATTTATAATTTTTGTACTGTTTGTGGTTTTCCTGTGGTTGGTTCAGGTACACTGATAGTCCACTCTGTTACACTATCTGCACTCAAGTTGCACTACACCACCCCCCCCCACCCAACCCTTCTTATAAAAATTTCCGTAAATCTGTTCGTGGCCTCATTAATTCGCAACTGTGTTATATTCGGAAAATGTGTGCACAACAGGGCTACTTTGTAACAATCTGCATTACCTGATGCAATGACTTAGCTCACGAGGTTCCACAATTACACCGCTTTTTAAAGTGCTTTAATGACGATAGCCGAAGTATTACAGCACAGGCATCTCTATGAGCTTTCACAAATATTTGTCTCTTTATATGAGTATATGAGCTGGATAATGCAACATTCAACACTCAAGTGCTGCTATGACTATCGCAGAAGCTCAGTGCTTACGTGAACACGTAACTACGCGTGTTTGTTGGAATGCTGAAGACTTTTTTCTTTACTGGGGGTAGATTTCTTTCAAAAGTGATTTTCCCACCCCCTCTCCAGGTGAATGCTATTCTGCAGTGGATGCATATACATCCTTCCAATTCCCTGCCCTGTGATGCCCTGTAACAAGGCCTGGAGCTGTTGGCGTGCACATAGCAATAATCTAAATAATTGGTGCTCAAATTAAAATGGTTAGTGGGGTTACTTACCATTATTATATGTTTAACAGAG
Organism: Dryococelus australis; assembly: GCA_029891345.1. Lineage (NCBI taxonomy): Eukaryota > Metazoa > Arthropoda > Insecta > Phasmatodea > Phasmatidae > Dryococelus > Dryococelus australis. The sequence goes on from CM057000.1 coordinate 48,924,760, forward strand.
GGTGTGTGAAGGTATCACTCCCAGAAAAGTATTGTCATCGATGCCACCCGCGATATTGCGGAGATAAAAGAGAAACGGTTTTATCCCTCCCATTCGTCAAAATGTTTTCTGGCCAGACCATCACGCTCAAAATGGCAGCCACGCGAATCTCCTCTTTCAAAGAAGGGGAAACCAAATAAAAATTCACGTAGGAAAACTTCCCAGCCGCCACAGGAATCGCAACAGTCACCTCAGGCCCCTCCAGCCGCCCCAGCAGTCGCAGCCACATGCTCGACCAATCAGGAGCCAGCTCAACGACCATTGGGCGAGCAGGCTTCTGAACGCCAGACAAAACTGGTGAGCCCAGTGTCGCAAACGGAAACAACCCCAGCTGCCTCGGAACAAATAAATATGAAGATATTAATTCAGGAGGCGATGACTAGCCCTCTGAATGAAAAATTCCCCACCTTTAGTGGAGTGCTGGAAGCGCTTTGTAACTTACTAATGGTTTGGACTGACCAAACCAAGTCAGTTGAAGAGAAAGGGCAAGCCCTGATTGGGACAGCCCTCTCAATTGTGAAAGGGCAGCAGCAGCAGCCTGATGGCTGTTAATTTGCAGTTGACAAATGCTCTGCCTTTTAGGTTTAATTTAGTCAGTAGTCTAATTTACTGGAATGCTAACGGCATTCGCAGTAAAATACAGGCGCTGGTAGATTTTATTTCTCGCCATCAGATTTCTATAATAGCAATAAACGAAACTCACTTAGATCTACAGCATCGAATTTCTGATCCCATGTAAAAAGTTTTAAACGCGGCAAGACATGTAATATTAGTGTCTTGTACGCGCTTGGAAAAATATTTTAAGTTCATTACCTTGAAAACAAAATCACCCATAAAATCCGAACCACTGAACCTCATTCAATCAAACAAACAGCAATGTCATCACAATTACTCCAGAAGTACAATTATGACAAAGAAATGCAAATATGAAGCATGAATAATAATGTTACAGTCATCACAAACAACAACCAAATACAGAACTGATATCCTGTATATTGGATCAGAAATCAACTATCAAACTACAACCTTAATATACCGCAAGGGTGTATTCCTCCCAATAAGTTCCCTTCATGAACTGTAATTTCACTGTCAACTGTCAGTCACGTATGTGTGTATTTATTGGTGCAGGTGCAAATTAATTTTTCTAGTTCGTTTGGTGCAAGGGTAGTGGCAGGTAAGTTAGTCAGGCTTCCTTTATGACACAAACGATATATACTTTATAATACCACCAACATCCTACTTCGAATAAATGTTATCTATGGGCTAATTATAAAAAAGGAGCAGATGCAATAACAAAACCTAAACCAATTATTACGGCAAAAAAGATTTATTATGCATTAAAATACAATTCAGCATGACCATGAATATGCATGTCACCAGTCGTACCAACCAACTTGCGATACAACCAAATCTGAGGTGTCATGATATTAATTCATAATTCAATAGTATGCAATCCCGTGAAATTAATACAACTTATAATAATAGAAGCTGTGGGCGTTACCATTAAACTCGGCAATCAACATGTTGCCATTTATTCAGTTTACTGCCCGCCAGGTCGCACAATTTTGTGTGCAGATTTAGATGAATTAACAAATGCTTATCCAGTTTTACTCGCAGTAGGCGATTTAAATGCAAAACATCCCGCCGGGGACTGTCTCACTCGAACAGCCAATGGCAATACTTTGTTTAGACACCAAGAGCACCATAATTATATAATTCATGTCCCTATTGAACCTACCTTTGACCCTCGTAATATCAGTTATAGACCCGATATATTAGATATCGTGCTCAATAAAGGCTTTAATACGGCCTTAGAATTTAATGTGTTCCGCGAGTTGGCTTCGGACCATCATCCTGTCCACTTGTCTTTCAATGAACTTGAAACAGACAATACATCAATTCGAAAAATTAAGGATTATAAGCATGCGAACTGGCCCGGCTTCAGAGAATATCTAGATGAGGAAATAAATATCAAAGCTCCTATTAGTTCTCCCGACGAATTAGACTCTGTTGTCGAGCGCGTCACAGAGCTAATTCAGACAGGAGTAAATAAGTATGTCCCGGAAAAGACACCGAGGATTAACGCAGATAATTTCCCTGATAATATTAAGAAACTTATCTAGCACAAAAATAGGCTGCGCAGGCTCTATTCGCGAACTAGATCCAGGCAAACAAAAACCCAGATTATCAATCTTAGAGAGCTTATTGATATTGAAATCACTGCCTGGCAGTCCAATGTCTGGAATAATAAATTATCCCGCCTATGTACTCAGGATCAAAGCTTGTGACACATGACTAAAACGTTTACTAAAAAGCGTTCCCAAATTCAGTCTCTTCAAGGCAATGACGGAGTGGCCTTAGCAGAAAGCTGAGGCTATGGCAAATCAATTAGAATTAGCTTTCCAGACTAATAACTTTCCAACTGATCCAGCTTTTGCTGCCCAAATTTATAGAGACCTCCGAGTGCGTCTGCGACAGCCCACCGTGGCTGAACCAGACCTTTGTGGAGGTCAAGCGTTTGAAACCCCGCAAAGCACATGGGTTCGACTCCCTCCAGGCTGTAGTTTTCAAGCAGCTGCCTGACAGCATGTTTGAGGCTACAACCGAGTGCATTAATGCAAGTTTTAATCTTGCCTACTTCCCCACTTCCTGGAAAAGTGCAAATGTAATTGTATTTCCCAAACCGGGCAAAGACCCGACTCAACTGCAAAATCACCGCCTTATCAGTTTGCTATCCACGCTCTCTAAGATTCACGAACGAGTACTCTTGCACCAATTAAATCACCATATCCTCGAGAACAACTTATTCCCTAATGAGCAATTTGGCTTTCGGAAAAAAGCACTCAACAGTGCATCAACTCGTCCGCTTATCGGAACACATGACAAAATCATTCAACTGCCGCCAGTTTACGGCAGCTGTATTTTTAGACGTGGAAAAGGCCTTTGATAGGGTGTTCCACGCAGGGCTTTTATATAAGTTAAGTTGGGGTGAATTCCCAGACTGTTACATTAAGCTCCTGGCCTCGTACTTGGACCACCGCTTCTTGTCAGTATCTATTCAAGGAACGCTGTCTACCAAGAAATACATTATGGCTGGCGTCTCTCAGGGTAGCATCCTGGGACCAGTCCTATACAATCTTTATACCCACGACATCCCCCGCCCCACCCCCATTAACCGACTTATTACCATGGATCTTTATTCTGATAACACAGTCATCTACACCCACTCACGCAAAGCTGAACTTGCAATTCAGTGACCCCAGGCTCAACTCAATGAGCGAGAAAATTATTTTCGCAAATGGCGCATTAAAATAAGTGTGGGTAAGAGCGAGGCTGTAATCTTCACGCGTCGCCGTTATTATTCCCCCTAATTTGCAGCTAACCCTCTTTAAGGAAAATATGCCTTTCAAGGATTAAGTTAAGTACCTCGGCCTTATCATGGAAAGTAAGTTGACATGGCCCCACCATGTGGAGGCTAAGCGTAACCTCGCTTATGTCCGCCTGTCTGCCCTGTACCCACTACTAAATCGTAGCTCCGGATTATCAGTGGAAAATGGGATACAATTATACCAGTCTTTGGTTAAACCTATCATCACGTATGCTGCCCCTGAATGGGCTTACTGTGCTCCCACTCACATAAATTCTTTACCAGTGGTGCAGAACAAATGCGTCAGATTGACTGCTCATGCACAACGTTACATTCCCATCAGGAACTTGCATGCAGAACTCAAACAAAAACTGCTACAAGATGTAATTCTCAAGCAGGCCCAAACCTTTTATAAATCCCTTAACGAACATGCCAATCCTCTCATCACTGTCATAGGGGACTATGATATTGACGAGACTCAAAGCTATAAGCGACCCAAGGCGTGTAACACACTGCCTTGCCAATCATTATAGACTCTGCACAGCCTCTTATATCTAAACAGTAGTTTAACCTGAGCAGCCCCGAAGGGACAGTTTAGCCTAGATTAATTAATTACACGACTTAACCTTTAAATATTTATATTTAAGATATTATAGGTTAACATAGACATAACCTCTCGTCCCAGCCAGCTGCTAGCATGCTTGATCCTGCGTTGCAGCTGATTCCAAGGCCGCCTCTGCTGAGAGGTAGAGAGTAGTATAGAAATGCCGACTTTAGCACAAACGCAAAAAAGTTGCGTTTGGGAGCAGCTGCAAGAAAGTGGGTTAAAAAGTTGCGTTTGAGCACAACCGATAAAAAGTGACTCAAAAAGTTGTGTTTGGTTAGGTCGTAGTTTTTAGAAAAAAAAGTTGCTTTAAACTTTGCGTTTGAGTGCATATGCAAAAATACACATAAAAAGTTGCGTTCAGGAGCAGTCGCAAAAAAGTGGCTTAAAAAATTTGAAAACGTAAAAAAAAAAAAAATTTATATGATAAATGAGCACAAATAAAAATCAACTGATGTATAATATGATGACCATGGCAATGAAAAAGGCTAACGCAACTGGTAATGTTTGGAAAGAATATAAATTCAAGCAAGATATTTTTGTGAAAAGAAAGAAGAAGAAATATCACAAGAGAAGTATGTCAAGTGTGAAACTTGTAATCACTTTTACAAACCTTCTCTCATAAAAAGTCACTTGAGAAGTAAACTTCATAAGTACACACTCAGATTCAGTGAAGAAGAAATCGAAACAGCATTTCAAAGTAGGATCAAGACTTATGCTGTAAAGAATGTGAATGCATACAAAGACCCAAATTATTTCCTAAACGATGCAAAGAAACTGTCATGGGAGTAATAAATAAACATTTAAAATCCATCAACGTGAAAATGAAACTCTTCACTGAGTACAAAAGGGGAATTGGTGGGAATATTGAATATGTAGAAAGCTCCTTTAAAACAAAGAACGAAATTATACTGAAATCGACTAATCTGGAAGAATATTATGCCAACAACATATCGAAAATCATAGCTGGGATGGGGGCTTTCGAAGCAAAGGGATCTCAGTGGGTACTCAACAGAATATTTAAACTAGAAGTGCGAATAAATAAATGTGTACCATTCAAGGGCAGTTCTTATGTTGATCTCCCAGAAAAAATCAAAGCTAAGCAGGCGGTAATTAATGTTAACAACAATGATCAAAAATGTTTTTGTGGTCTGTTCTATCTGCATTGCAAGTACAAAAAAACCACAAAGAGTGAATAAACACATAGCTTACGAACATGAGTTTGATGATGCACTTAAGGGTTTGGAATTTCTAATGAAATTGAATAGCATACCACCCTTTGAGAAAATAAGTGGAATTTCTATTAATGTATACAAATACGAAGAAAAAAGATGGTAGTAAGAAATATATAATCTCCCCAATAGAAACAACAAAGAATAAGACGGATAAGCACATTAACCTACTCTATATCAAAAACGAAAAGAACGACCACTACTGCTGGATAAAAAGTCTTTCGAGACTTATCGCATCACAAGTATCAAATAATGGCCACAAAAAATATATATGCGATAGATGTTTGCAACGTTTCTACTCTGTAAGTAAGCTAAAAGATCACGAACAAGACTGCCAAGATCACGATGGTGTTAAAGTTGAACTACCATCTAAAGGAAGAAATGACATATTAAGATTTAAAAACAAAATCCATTCTTTGAGAGTTCCATTTATGATATATGCTGATTTTGAATGTTTGTTGACTAAAATTGAAACTTGCCAACCAAACCCCGACGAATCCTACACGAAACCATACCAAAAACCCGAGTCTATTAGCTTCTGTTACTATGTAAAATACGAACATGGATACTATAAACCACCAGCAACTTATGAAGGATCTGATGCATCTAATGTATTCGTTAAAATTCTAATGGAAGAAGCAAAGTCTATTGGTGATATATACACAAATGAAAAACCAATGCTTCCACTAACTCAGAAAGAACAAATTGTTTATGATACAGCTACCCATTGTCATATATGTGAAAAGCCTTTGAATGGCGATTCTGTGAGAGGTAATGATCATCTTACGGGGAAATTTAGGGGAGCTGCACACAGAGATTGTAACTTATCGTATAGAAATACATATTTTGTCCCAGTGTTTATACACAATCTATCTGGTTATGACACACATTTATTCATAAGAGATATTGGCATCGATGAAAATAAAATTGATCTAATTGCCAACAACAAAGAAAAATATATTTCTTTTACGAAACATGTATGTGAAAGTGAAAATCTTAGATTTGTTGACTCATTTAAATTTATGGCTAGTAGCATCGATAAGCTATCTAGCAACCTTTCCAGAAGCCAATTCCGAGAAACATGTAAGCATTTTTCCAACGAACTTCTTGAATTTGTTATAAGAAAAGGTGTTTATCCATATGACTACATGGATAGTGCTGAAAAATTTTGTGAGACATCACTTCCATCCAAAGATGCATTTTACAACAAACTTAATAAATGTGACATTACAGACGAAAATTACGAATTTGCGAGAAAGGTGTGGGAAAAATTCAACACAAAATCTCTAAGAGAGTACACAGAACTCTATAACAAATCTGATGTATTGATATTGTCTGATATAATGGAAAATTTTAGAGATGTATGTCTCAAAACATATAAGTTAGATCCAGCATGGTATTTCACAGCCCCAGGGTTAGCATGGGATGCTATGCTCAAACATATTAAGATAGAACTAGAATTATTAACAGATTACGACATGATTTTGATGATAGAAAAATGTGTTCGTGGTGGAATTTCACAATGTTGTAAGCAATATACTAAAGCAAATAATAAATATACGAATGCTTATGATAGTACAAAGGAAATATTTTATCTTACATATCTGGATGCCAATAACTTATATGGATGGTCTATGAGCCAGTATTTATCCTATGGTGTGTTTAAGTGGAGAAATACAAATACAGATGTAACAAAAATGCGAGATGATTCTAGAAAAGGTTATATATTGGAAGTTGATTTGGAATATCCACATGAACTACACGATCTCCACAAAGATCTGCCATTGGAATCAGAGAATAAAATTCCAGAAGGTTAATATCTGTCTCTCGCAATTAAGTTGAAAAAGATCCATAGAGTTCTGGAGTTTGATCAATCAGATTGGTTCAAGTCCTATATTGATCTAAACACAAATATGAGAACAAAGTCTACAAATAACTTTGAAAAAGATTTTTACAAATTAATGAACAATTTTGTTTTTGGAAAAATAATGGAAAATATTAGAAACAGAGTGGATATACGGTTGTGCTCAAGTTCTAAGCAAATTGATAAACTAGTGGCTAAACCAAACTTGAAAGATAGGACTATATTTACTAACTCTTTGGTTGCATTACGTATGATTAAAACAAAACTGTGCTTTAACAAACCCATTTATGTTGTAAAGAGCATACTTGATCTATGGAAAGTCTTAATGTACGATTATCACTATAATATAATGAAATCAAAGTATGGGAGAAATATTGAACTGTGCTACCAAAGATACTGATTCATAAATCTATTATATAAAAGCATAAGACTTCTACAGTGACATGAAAGAAATGGTCGAATATTTTGATACTTCTGACTATAAAAAAATTAATACATATGGTATACCGTTAGTTAGCAGAAAGATTATTGGCAAAATGAAAGATGAATGTAATGGAAAAATAATTCATTGGATTGAAATCCAAAATGTATGCGATAAATGTGGAAGGTGGTGTATAGAAAAGATCAAAGGGTGTGAAAAACACTGTAGCCAGAAATGAGATTAGTTTTGGTGACTACAAAAAGTGTTTGTTTGGTAAAAAAGTGTTGTACAAAAGTACGAATCTTATTAAAAGTAAGAAACATGAACTCTATACGACTGAGTTGAGAAAATAAGCATTAAGTTTCGAAGATAATAAAAGATTTTTCTTTAAGATGGTATTAATACACTACCATGGGGGCACTACAAAATTGAAAAAGAGCGATACTATGAAATATTATATAACAGCAAATGTTTTTAATGGATAACCATCCATTAAAAACTAATAACCATACATGTTTGCGAACTATTGGACTTCGGTGATTCTTTCACTTTTAACATCATATACTAGGTTTCTTTGGCTTACTAGTACCACATTACAAATAGTTGTAGCTGATATTGGTTTATTAAAATCAACTGCAAGTTTCAGATTAGTTCGATCTTTTTCAATAGCAGTTTTTATGTAAGAACAATCAATAACATACAATGGTCTTCTCCCAATAAATGATCCAGAGTTGAAGCCCAGTTCATTATTACGATAAGGGGTATCTAGTTTAGTCTTCGAATTTCAAAAATCAGTGTAACCAAATACATCTTATCGAAAATTTTATCATCAATGCTTAAATTCCAATTCTCTTTGGGAAACACTTCATTCCGTCCATTCTTAATAGAAATATCTTTGACAAGACAAGAGTCAAACATTGAACCGTGTGTGAATTACCCAAAACCTTCTTTTCTGTTTTGCTGAAAACCAACAATGACAAAGTCTGGCATATCGAATTGGATTGAATTGAACTGATCTTTTATATTAAACTGAAATGAGTTTGCATTAGTAGTTACTGGTTTTTCAAGACATTGCCAATAATTAAAACCAATTGGAATTTGGGGGTGTTTGTATAATTTTGCTTTAATTTCGTCTCAATAAATAAGACAGTATTCAACAATTGGCCACAGAATTTCCATTTTCTCAATAACAATTTTAGTAGCATCTGGTCTATTATCTTCATCATAAGATCCATATGCTTTCTTTGGGGGTCTTCTATAAAAAGAAGCATCATCATTAGAATATCGAATGAATGTGATCTTATACCTTTCCAGAATATTTCATTGTAATCTCTTATAAACCCAAACAAATATCTTAATGGATAGGTAATTTCGTTATGCTTATCTTTCTAACACATTTACCTAGTTATATCCCCGACATTTGGAAGTATGCTGATTCTGATTCCAAACCTAGCAATGTATACATCATTGTTGAAGTGATGCCAGGGTTGTCAATACTTTCGATTATACAACCATGTTTAGAGATATCTAATCTTGAGAACTGGAATGGGAAGAAATTCTCACAAAGATCAATAGTTGAAGTTTTTTCATAATCTGCATTTGTATCTCTTTGAGTTAGCTTATACTGTTGGTATACATAAGTTTCATTCGGATGTGAAAATGCATCGCCAATAGGAATATCAAACTCAATGCGCTTGTTGTATTCATTCAAATTATTTTTTGTTTGGTTGTTTGGCGGAAACGACAGACGCTTAAAACTTTCAATTTTTTGTTGATCCATTTATTACATAGGAAAAAAAAATTTCTTTACAGTTACACTTTTCTTATCAACTCAAGAATTATGACTACTATCAAAACCTAACAATTTAATTAGCAGCTTATTTCCTTTTCTTTTCAAAACTTTTTCCACTAAGTAGTCTTTATCATATTTGGTCTTAAGCAGCTCTGGCTCATAAAAAATACCCTTAATAAGTTTAATTTTAAAATCTTTTATTCTGTATGTCGTGGGATGTGTGTGCAATACTTCACACACCTCAAATACTTCAGTGGACCAATTTGGTGTATGTCCATTCTCAAACAAATTTTACTTTTACTTATACGAACTTTATCTCCTATTGCAAACTTTGGTTTAACCATTTTTCTTTCTCCTCCATACTTGTTGATTAGAATAGAACTTTCATTCTTTGAATTTACATTGGCGGGTTTCATTCCGATCGTGCCGTGAACAGTGTTATTTTATTCACTTATTTATTTAGGTAATATAGCCACCCATTTATAGCTTCCCTGCACAGTAAATATCTTCCACATGTCCTCCTTCAATGTTCTATTAAATTTTTTTTACAATGCTAGCTTTCTTTTCACTGTATGTTGAATAATGTGTTATGTAGTTATTGGCCATTAATGCCTTAAACGATTTATTGTAAAATTCTTTCCCTTCATCTGTTTGTAAATGGGTTTGCGATCATTCAAAATAATTTTAAATGCTAAAATATCATTTTCACCAGTTTTATCTGGTATTGTTATTGCCCATGCATATTTGGAAAAAAACATCTATCACAGTTAACATATATTTAAACACTTTGTTAATTCTGTGTATACCTTTTAAATATCCATAATTCATCTCAACTAAATCAGTTTGCCAAAGATCATCGATGCCAAAAGATAGAACAGTTCTTCTGGGGAAGTTTTTTTGCATTGGTTTATGAATTTCATTTACAATATCGTTTTTTATACCCCCGCCAGTGATCGAGTTATTGGTAACACGACATCTACAAACACCTAATAATTCTTACTTTGTTATTATTTGTAAGTTCGTATGAAATTTTATCACAGTGTATTTTTCATACATTTGAGACAGTATACATTTAAGTTATCATTGTTCATTTTATTTATTTATATAATAAATTAGACAACAAAAAATGGTAAACACATATAGAGAAGAATATACAGAGAAGAAGGCAGCTAATCGAAAAGTTTAAAACTTTTAGAAAATCTCGCCAAGATGAATATGATAAAAATAAAAAACACAATCAACCATTGATAGATACAATATAAGATTTGGGACAAAAAATTGAACACGTAACAAATGAGAATAAGAACATAATAAAATAACTTGTTCCATTTGCTGTTAAGAATTTAGACTACCAACAAACACCAACAGAAACATCTTTTGAAAGAAAACTATTTGGTAAAACAGACACCGATGAACGCACTGATGATGACGATGAACGCATTGACGATGAGGATGAATGCTATGACGATGGCGTTAAACGAATTGACGATGGTGATGAACGCTATGATGAAGCATTGGGGCGTTTGAAAACTGATATCTCACAGTTCACTAACTACAAAACCACATTTATTGATAAGATAGTGGCCGATTTCTTAATTGACTGCAAATACGATGTTTTTGGACTAAAGGCTGACAAAGGTAGATTGTATATTGGTGATAGCGAAGTAACATTCAACAATGACCAATTTACTGTAAAAGGCCGAACATTTACTGGAACTGATGGTTTGATGAAATTACTAACTAGTAAGAAAGTAACAGAAAGTGACTACACTGCAACCGACTATGAACACTATAGTCGTATCCTAGCAGATACAAACAGAGTTTTTCAGAACAATGATCCAAACTTTGGAACGCCAAAATCGAGTAAAGGGAATAAATGAAAAATTATTTTTAAACCTATTTACGATTCGATCAAAAAGAAACGTTCCTCACCTAAAAAGGGGAAAGGTATAAATAAATATACAGACTATTCCAAAGAATACATATGGATGGATGATGTTAGGATACTTATTGATCGACTTCTCGTTATTTATGGCGAAGAGAATGCTGGAAATGATAACAATTACCATGAAAAAATTGGAATAATGAATATGCTCAACATCAAGTTTAGTAACTTTGTTGTGAATAATCCAAAAGGTATACCATATCTGATACGAATGTTAAACACAATACCACATACTTTTTGGGAGTCGGAGCATCACGGAAATGGGTTACTCATGACATAATAAATTCACTACCTATTGAGTTGCATGCACCCGGTTATCAGTACTTAGGTCCGGGTACCAGACTAAAAGAGAGAATTGAGCATGGCGATAAACCCATTAATCCACTAAATGCGGCTGCAATGGAACATGATATAGCTCATCATCATCATCATAAAGATCTAGCTGAAAGACATGTAGCTGACAAAGAACTAGAAAATAAAGCGTTCATAAGATTGTTAAGTTCAGATGCTGATCTCAATGAGAGATTGTGGGCTGGTGTTACTGGATCTGAGATGCATATTAAACGTAAGCTTTGTTGGGGAATTAAAATGAAATGATAAAATCTTTGTTATAATAAATGAAAGAAAAAATATTGTATTTCAAGTTCCTAACGAGGAATTGAAGGGTTTGAATATTGATTCTTTCCTAACGAAAGAAAAACTGGAACATAAAATAAATAAATTAAATGAGGACAAAGGGATGACTATCACAATTTCAGTTCCACAACTTAAGAAAATGTCCAAAGAAATGAAAACTGGAAATGGTCTGACAGTTCACAAGGGTGGATTTTGACCCTTAATTTTCGCAGCATTGGTAGCTCTAAGAGCGTTAGCTGGTGGTGCATCAGCTATCGCTACATCAGTAATTAATGCTAAGAAGAAAAACTAAGAATTGGAAGAACAACGCAGACATAATTTAGCTATGGAGGAATCCGGCAAGGGATTGGAGAATGTTAAGTGGGTAAGAATATTAAAGAAAAGTAACTCCACTCAGTAACTTTGATATTGATAAAATGGTTAAAAAAAATTAAACATTAAAAATTTTCGGGGTGTATTTATGATCGATGAGCTACTTAACACGCTACTCGATAATGAATGTGGGATTGTTAATCTAGATGTTTCAACAAACTCTGGTACACACTGGGTATGCTACTGGAAAAAAGCAAACAAATATTATTTTGATTCATTTGGCGGAAATCCACCGCGACAATTAATAGCATATCTCGGAAGTAATATTTTTTATAACGATGATAGAATTCAAAATTTCAATCAAGTAACTTGTGGTCATTTGTGCGTAATTGTGTTAAATCACTTTTCACATAATTTTGAATTTTCAAAAATTATTTTACTATTAATAAACAATGGATATATGTGGAAATGCATTAATGAGCTCTTGGACTGAAGATAAAATTAAAGAACACATGGACAATGATACAACTACTGAGAAGATCAATCCTAATGATTTTGTTTCCAACGCACAGTTCAATGACTTTATAGTCACACTGACAAATAATAAAAGATCATTGGATAAGCCTATTTTACTTACTTGGAAGTAGATAATAATATAGATTTTGTACAAAAAAGACTAAGACATGTGGGAGATCCCATTGCACCGATGGATGCAGTCAATTTAGAGTACTATAAAAAAATAATTAATGTAATTCGTTTAGTTGGAAAATACATTTCAAAAGAAAAAGTATTTTACTTTGATAATCAAATAGAATATTTTTTTATGAGAGATGGAACTATATTTGAAATAATAATACAACCAGAAAAATATAAAAGTGTTATCAACTTATATTATCAATGGAAAAAATATTGACATGTATAAATAAAACTTTTGAAGTATACCCTGATGACATGATATATTTTAAAATACCAAAAGCCCACAATGTACCCGAAGGTACAATTGTGTTTATTGGAATAGTTATGGTATATGAATACATTAAAAAAGATCAGATTATGTTAGTTTTTAATGGAAACACTTCCATTAAATACAAAACTTACTTATAATCTAGGAATTTAAAAGTCTTTAATTTTATTACGGTACTTGCCATTATTTAACTAACGAGTCAGATATATTGTAACAGAACTATATTCATTATTCCAACATTTTGAACAAGTCTCCCTAAATTTCTCAAACGACATATCACCACCAATAAAATCACTATGAATATGTTTAAGATTTGTATCGTCTTGTCTGAATATGCAAAGAAAATTGGCATTGACTCTTATAAGCTGCTTAGGTACTTTTGAGTATGTCTGGGCTAAATAGAAACAATCGCTATCTTTGTGTCTACCGCGAGAAAAGTAATCCCTTACCATATTTTGATTTTCAAGTATGATATCATCGAAAACAACTACAAACTCTTTTCGACATTCATTTACATCAACCATTTCTTCATTTGATGGACAGAAGTATGCTATCGGTTCATTAAATAATTTTGATGCTTCCTCTATATCTTTCTTTAAATTGATATATTTTATTTGGTCCTGACTTTTTGAACACACATAGAGAGTACCAAAGCCCAACCATCCCTAAGCATATATAAAATTATCTATCATAAGTGTAGTTTTCCAACAGTTACTAGGACCCACTATCAAATATATAATATTATTAGGTAATAATTCTCCATGACGTTTTGTCGATACAATCTTGTCTGGTATTCTTATTTTAATATCCCAGTCTATGTGGTTCATGTTTTTCTTGCTCATTTATTAATACATTTTTTAAAATAATATAATAAATGAGTAAAGTATATAAACTAATAGCTAACAAATCAGTGTTGAAGAAGAGACTACATTACCCTTTAGAGATAGTGGTGCACTCATTGCCTTTAGTTCAGTTCTATACTACTTATCTAACGCATAACACTAACTCTGGGAAAAATAAGATATATTTTGTGGGCCAGAATGATATGGAATCAGCAGTTCAAATTTCAGTTGGTCAATATAGCTTAAAAGCTCTTGAAAAAACTATAAAAGCAATTTTTTCATTTAGTGTAAATTCGATGGATGGGAAAGAAAATGATTTATCTTTCGAGCTGGATAAAATAACAAACAGAGTGAAAGTAAAATGTACGCTTAAATTACAGTTTGGAAAGCGGTTTTTCAATAGGAAAACTTTTGGGTTTCGTAGAAAATAAAACTCTGAAAGCAAATGTGGACCATTATGGCGATACAATTCCAAAATTTGCTCCATTTGAAACAATAAATATACACTGTAATATAATAAATGGTATGATATTAAAACACGATGAATATAATCAAAGAGAAACTAACATAATTGCCACTTTTAAACCAAGAACAACATTTGGAATTGGCTGGCCACACGATCTATTACGAACCAGCTTATCCATTATTTTTCTAGTGCAAAGAAATCAAGTTAATGAAATAATAGTTTAAATTAAGGATGAAAAACGTAAGTTAATTAACTTTGATTTGTCCGAAAGAACTGCGGTATTAGAGATGAGATCATAGATATTTTTTGGGTTGGAAGTAGTCATATATATATATAATAACTTTAATAGTTTAAAAACTATTAAAGTTTTATGTGATAAAGATGAATAATATTTCTATAGAAAGTGCAATGAAATATTTAGAAAAAGAATTCAATGTTTCGTCTACTTTAATATGTCGAATTTGGATATGCGTATCTAAATTTTTAATTTGACTATGTTGTAGCACATTGCCGAAGTCAGAGCGATAATTGTGTTATATTGATTGGATAACCATTAAAATTTTATAGAGATATGAGCAGAAATAAAAATCAACTGATGTGTAACTATACGACGACGATCATTTACTCTTTAGAAAATCGAATAGAATGTATTTGTTTAGTACCACAATCCACCATTCCATCATATGCAGAACTTGTACCTCCACGATTAACATTATTTAAAACTTTTTCACTGAAAATCTGAACATATCTGTCTGGTAAGGTTACTTTAAAATTTCCAGAAGTAATTATCACTTTGTATCCATACCGTGTATCATTTATTTCAGTATGCATGGTTTATGGGATAGGACTGCCCAATTGTAAGTTCGAAAAGTTCATTAAATTGTTTGGTTCCGTTTAATACATTTAGCAACTGATCCATCTTTATTATATGAAATTTTTTATTTTTTACGTTTTCAAATTTTTTAAGCCTCTTTTTTTTTTTTTTTTTGCGGTTGTGCTCAACGGCAACTTTTTACGCGTATTTTTGCAGATGCACTCAAACGCAAAGTTTAACACAACTTTTTTTTTCTAAAAACTACGATCTAACCAAACACATATTTTTGAGTCCCTTTTTGTGAGATTGTGCTCAAACGCAACTTTTTAATCCACTTTTTTTTTTGCAACTGCTCCCAAACGCAACTTTTTGAGTCACTTTTTTTTTTGCGTTTGTGCTCAAATCGGCATTTATATACTACTGTAGTGTTTTGCAGCGTCATGTGTTCCGATGCTTCAATTGGTGAGAGACCTCCCCGTAATTATAAGTCAATTCTCCCCTCCCCCCTTACACAACGAAGCTCCGTTCACTTACAGCATACGGCCGTAGATATGCTCTGTCACAGACTATGGCTACAGAGACTGGCCGCTGTGAGGTAGCACAGCATTATGTTAGATACATATGTTTCCGAGGACATATGCTACTATTTGTTCTAGTTAGGATAATATTATAGGTTCATTAGGCTAGATTCATTTGCTCTTTATTCCACAGGTCCTTACCGTCTTTTAACGTTCCACTAAAAACCAGTAAGAGCCAGCTCTGCTGACACTTAATGGCAGCTCACTTTCTCACCTTTAATTTTCAGGTTCATAGAAGAGATCGGGAGGAAGAGTCCCAATAACGTCACTTCTCCCATCTAGAGAGGCACCCAACACCTTTCTGGTTACTGCCGGATTCAAGTTAAGAATAAACAAAGCTCCCGCCCCCTATTTACTAGTCTTTTCAACTCTATTAACTAAGATCATGTTTTCCAAACACTCTGTCTCCTGTAGAATTCTATATAATTAAATTAAATTTAATGCATACAATCATTTTTTAAATCTGTACTTCTCTGTCGCAAGGGTCTTTACGTCTCTCTTGACGGTTTTTCCCTTGCTCTTCATAGTTAAGACTAGCTCTAAGAACACTTATGGAGGTAGTCATGGCCCCAAAGTGCAGGCCATGGCTGCCCAATCCCTCTTTGCCGCGATGCATGTCTCCTTGCACGATTTTCCTTCCTAGTAAGCGTAAAGGGTTAGCCCTGACACGCAATAAAATCCCGCCCTACCTTCGGGCCTTAACCTCACGTTACACTTAGAATAGGGTAGTTTAGAAAAAAAAAAGGTAAAGCACAATCCTAGAATACAAGAATGATTACTACGCCACGTTGTTTAAAATACCAAAATGTCACTGTGTGAGATTTTCGTGGAATCATCTCACAAATTCCTCAAATTTTAACAAATTATGATCACATTTGCATTTGAATAATTTTTATTAATCCCCTGAATTAAATATATTTCCACTAAATTAAATAAAATTCTCACTTAGTACTTGGGTTAAAACCATAGTCATTTATTAAAGCCATACTTTAAGTGAACGAAACATTTTTTTGTATATCCGCAGGTGTGCTGAAATAGGGATTGGGTCAACCGAACTACTGAAATTATTAAACTATGATTAAAAATATATATTCTGCAAGAACATGTTACAAATTTCTCTTTATTGCGTACATTTTATGAGATATAGATGGATAATACAGGCTGAGAAAGTTGACTTTGAAATGGGACAATCTTTGTGTTTCACCACATTCTCATTATTACATTTACTCAAAGTTTTGTACACAATGGTCATTAGATATTTACATGCATAAATAGTAATATAGTAAAAACGTTATTACAGGATACATAAGAAGCACATTGCATACAATAAATTTGAATGAGTACATGTATTGTTTTTGATTAAACAGGAATACTTATCCTGTTTTCTTTACACTCCAGCCTGTTTTTACTAACATTATTTAATAATAACTTTTCTTCACTAACGGAGCGCTTAACGATCTGTAAATCTAAGCACAAAGATAAATATTTTACCATTATATTTACGTTATAAGTGTCTTAAATGTCGTGGTAATGTTCCACTTAAGAGGGAAACAAGTGCCAGCAGTCTTCTGCCTAAGTAATTCAGCTTCAGTGCTGTCATCTGCACGTGGCGCCATCATGCAGCACTACAGCTACTTTCACGTCAGACAACTGGTTGCCTCATTATGTTCCTATAAAGCCGTCCTTCCCAGGCATCACACACTCACACAGCTGTGTAACATACTTCAAGCGATTATTTAATAGTTCTTCAATTAGGATTACAAGACTAATACTAATCTCGACAGTGTGCCAAGAGGTCGGTTCTTTACGGAATATTATCTGTTATTCTTTCGCTAGTAACTGAGGAAGATAATCTGGCTTGCGCGAAGGGAAAAAAACCTTAAAAAATGTAGTTTATTTTGGAGAAACGTGATTTTCATAGTAAAAATTGTAAGCGAAAGTGATATACAAAAATACCCCTTGGTGTGAATAAATTAAGGACCCCACATGCCTGGCTATCAAATTGCGTTGCAGAGAGTTTGAAATACTGTTTTTGACGAAACTTTTAAACTTGCCCTTAGAAGGTTTACCTACGAAAAGGCATCATACCCCAGAGGAGGATGGAATGATACCTTAAAGTTACCACGCATGCTAGTAATATTATTTTGGAGCTCTCTAACATAGCTGAAATTGCATTTCAGACTACCTTATCTTAAAACATATCAGGCAGGCACGAGCCAAACTACGATAGAAACCTGTATTGCACTTTGCTACAGACTTTTCATCAATAAAATGGCAGCGTCACCGCTGAAAGTCCCAAAGGTTCACGCATGCAGGCAGGAGGACGACTTAAAAAGGTATCTGTATAATTCTGTTTTATTTCCTTGCCATAAAAATAATATAACGTCTTATTCTGTAGCATATATGTAGACAAATCAACGAATGTGATCTCTGTAGGTATCTGGGCATGGTGGGCCTCTTCTTCGATGCGCCAGAGTAACTAGTCAGCCAGCGACCAGAATGTACACAAGAAGGGCGATAGCAATATCAACAAGCCGTTTGGGGGAGCGGTAGGTTCGTTCACGTCTGGTGCAGGAGGTCTGTTAGACCATCTCCGATTCGCCGTAGGGCTCGAAGCCGGGGTTGACGAACACCACCTGCTTCTGGGGTCGCGCAGGCACCTGCGAGGCGCGGGCCGCTTGCGACATGGCGGAGGCCTGGCGTGCAGACATCTGAGAGGCTCTACGCGCGATCTCCGACTGCCTCCTGGCTGTCACCGTCGACCGCCTGGTCGCGATCACGTTCAGAGTATCCTTCCGCGCCGTGAACTTCCGCATACCTGCCGCACAACAGCAACACCATCATGCTGTACATATATATATATATATATATATATATACTTACATATAACCACACAAACGCGCTCCACACACACACTCTCATATATATATATATATATATATATATATATATATATATATATATATATTATATATATACACACACACATATCGTATTCGTAAAATACCTGTCGAAATTCAAACCTCAGCATCTGTGGGCGAAAAGAAACAAATAACTGTAGTCACAAAATGTTAGGAAAGGCTACTTAGTATGTTTAAATTGAAGTTGAATTTCGGTAAATTACGTCGGCAGACCAGCAAATGATGCCAGCTGTCCACAACCGTATGTACCTTTGTGCACAACAAGTTGGGTGACACGAAGTCGATCGACTGTGGCGTGACATGCGGCCAGCGCATGTACATAGGAAAATAAGAATTCCGCAAGCTCACCTGCCACTGTGGTGATGCCTGTGTGCGGGACTGTGGCAACCCATCCGACAGACAGGTTTTCACGGCCCGAAGGCCGGCACAACCTCCATCCTCCCGCACTGAACTGTACTTCGGTGAGTAAGCAGTGCCCGGCACTTTACCCTCTTCAGTTCTTCGTGCCTTGTGCCTTTCTTTCTGGCAACAAGCCCGTAGCCGGTTTTCCCAGAGAAAACCTGTCCTCGCCAATTAGAAGTGTCTGACTTCTACAGAAAGCCTTACCCGATCACTTCCTCATGGGTCCTTGGAATGCTCCGCCTGCCACTGGTCATATTGTTCTAATCTCTTTCCCACCTTAGTGGCAAAGGTGTTCCACAACTTATGGATGTCCTCGTCCTCCATCACTCTTCAATGGCCCATTGTCAGGCCTCTGTGGTCAGCCACCCTGTAGCCAGTCTCGCAGATCTTCTATCTTGGGGCAATCGATGAGCACATGCTGCTGTGCGTCATCTACACTGCATACATCACAAAGGAGTGACATGACCAAGCCAAAACCATGCAGTTTAGCCTTAAAATTGCCATGACCAGACAACAGCTGAGCACTACAGTGGTTCGTGATAGTCCACTGATGCTTAAGCCTGTCTTCGACACAAGGCACCAGCTCAAAGGTAGTTCTACCTTTGTTTTACCTTTTTCCGTGGCATCCCATCTACTTTGCCATTCTTCAATGGTGTCATGCCTGATTAACTTTCGTTTTTCTCTGCCAAGCCTTCCAATCCATCTCTCTTCAGCCATAAGGCCTTTCTCCCAAACCAAAAGGTCTACAGGTATGACACCAGCCATAACAGGGAGAGCCTCATTGGACATCGTCCTGTAGACCCTGGTCACAGCCAGCAAAGCCATCCTCTGAGCCTTGATGAGCCTCCTTCTATGATGTACTAGGTCCACCCTTGTATGCCACATTACAGCTCAATGTGCAATGATGCCCTCGAAGACTGCTTTGTAAATCTTCCTCAAGGTCAGGAAATCCGAACCTCAGTCCATGCTTCACAGTGTCTTCAGTCAATGGAAGATCACTACAGCCTTTCTTGTGACATACTGGACGTGTTTTGGGAAACTTATCTTTTCGTCCAGCAAGACACCCAGGTACTTGTACTCCGGTACATTCTGAATGAACTCCCATATAAACCTTACCATAGGATTCCTTGCCAGTTTGCCATTCAGCATCATGGTCTTGGTCTTAGCAATGGAGAAGCTAAGCTTCACCCTCGCAGCCCATAATTCCAGGATACTCATTAATTCAGTTGGTTTGTCCTCCAGCATCTTCCTGGAAGATCCCTTGACCAAGACCAGACCATCATCCACGTAGCCAAATATCCTACACCCCTCAGACAGGGGGAGTGCCAACAGACCATCAAAAAGAATGTTCTACAGAATTGGCCCTACGACCAAGCCCTGTGGACATCCCTTAGTAAGAACTTTCTTTACATGTACATTCTTGGCAGAGTATCAAGTCACTCTCTCTCTAAAATAATCCAATAAGACCTTATAGAGATTTGTCGGGCAGTCCTTCCTTTTTAAATGCCACATTACCTCCGGCCACCAGGAATTGTCAAAAGCTCCTACGATGTCAAGAAAAACTCCCATGACATACTTCTCCCTGGAGTTATTTATGGCAGACTTCACATCCCAGAGGGCGAAATTCACCCCACTGCCTGGCTGGAATCCGTACTGCTGTTCGTTAAGCTGCCCAGTTGCCTACAGATATAATGCGAGTGTACCATTAAATAGCTTCTCGTAGACTTTGTCCAACACCGGAAGCAATGTCAAAGGTCTATATGACTTGGCCTCCGCCTTGTTCATATCCTTCTCCCTTATACAGTATACGTACAGTTCCCTGCTTCCATGGACGAGGAAACACACCGTCCTTGAGGCATTCGTTGTATACATCCAAAAGTTGCTTCTTCATCCTGGAGAAACACCGCTTGAGGATCTCGACACCAATTCCATCGAGGCTTGGGGCCTTCGCATTCTTCATACTATAGACCTCATATTGTAGCTCCTCAAGGGTGAACTCAGGTGCGTCTGCTTCTTCCGGAACCTCCTCGCCCTCACCATCGTAGGTGTCATCTGGCAACAGTGTGTGAAGCAGAGCCGACAGGCACTCCTTGAGGTCCGTCACCAAGGATGACGGCGGACAGGGCCTCCACCTGCTGCAATGGGCTTCCTTCTTCGAGGACAGCCGACTTCGCTTCCGATTCTCTCAACAAGGCCAAGTTAAAAGTTACCCAATCGGCACCATTATGGATGAACCTTATTTCAGGTGTCCATTCATTACTCGATTCTTGTCTGCCTCTTCCATCTCCAGGAGCCGCCATTCAAAAATGGTCAAACTGTGATCACCCTAGCTATGCTCGGGTGATCAATCTGTGATAACCCCAGCTATGCTCTGTAACTGTCCAGGCAGTCACCATCCCTTTAGTTTTTCTGTTTCCGAGAGTGACATGCAGGGTGTCTTCAGACCCCGAAACCTCCGATACAAAGTTTGGGAGCTCATTGTCCTTATTATTAACTTCCAGGTTGTTCGCTAGGAGATACTGTCTCACCAGTTCTCCCTTCTCATCTGTCTCCCTGGAATGCCACATCTCAGATTTGGCATTAACATCAGCCCCGATGATCATAGGCTTCTCACCCAAAACATCCAGTACAATGTCCCATCGATCGAGGGGGTCTTGTGTTTCCTCCCTAAACTAAAAATAGAAGGACATGACACAGGCTTTTAAATCCTTTTTACTGACTTGGGTACATACATGGTGCCTGTTCTATAAACTTGACATAATCATGACGTCGATGTTCATATTGGTCCTAACTATTCCAGCCTGGGGCTTTAGTCCAGATGTAAGAACAGTTTCCTTAATTCCGACAGACAGGCGGCGCAGAGTACCGCATGCAGCACTGCTGTGGATCAGTTCGCCTTCGTGTCATGCAACTTGTTGTACACACAGGTACATACGGCTGTGGACACCCGGCGTCGTTTGCCGTAATTCAAATTCAATTAAAACATACTAAATGGCCTTTCCAAACATTGTGTGACTAGAGTTTCTTGTTTCTATTGGCCCGTAGATGCTGTGGTTTGATTTTTGGCAGGTAGTTTCCGAACACGTTGTATATAGACTTCTCGCAGGGTATCTTCACACTTTTGAATCGAACCTTTGCGGAATCACCCCATGTATCACAACTTCTGTTAAAATAAAGGTATTATTTTTTTTTTTAATTTAAATAAGCTAGTACTTTAACTCATCTATAGTTAATATGAATAAAAACCGGGCGAATAGAGATGCGTTAGTAATGATTACCAATAAATAGTTCTCGTGCTAAATATTTCTAAACCTTGTGCGCACAAGAACTTTGCGTTGTCCCATTGGTGTAATTTTCTAACCTTAGTTAAGCTGTGTTAGCATGGGCGGAGCAATTCACTGAAACCAGATTTTCAGCAGAGCTTCGAAAATGTTGGAAATGACTGTGAGTAAAGTATATCGGATTGTGTTGTAAAGGGCATATTAACGTCCCCCCCCCCCGGGGTGTCATGCCCGAAGACTTACATTACAGGTACGGATTTCCCAGTCCTTCTGCTTTCGTATTTTTTTGGCAGCGCTCTTAGCCTCGCGGCCTTTCGCGCTTCGACCGCCCAACCGGCGTGGGCGAGGTATCACGCCCTCTCATCGCAGGTGTTCCAGTTTAGCACCTAAGTTGATCAGATCCAAAGCTCCAACCTGATTCATAAGTACAGCATGAGAACACACTACCACAAGGTTCTGAGACCTTCACACTTAGATACCAAACGTGTGTTCTGGCCGGGGTTCTATCCATACGCCAAGTGTCTCTCCAGGACACAACCGGAGCGTGTTGCCGCTCACCGCCTGGTCCTTCTTTAAGTGGGAGAATTTCTCCACACCTCCTCCAGCGCACGGAGTTAACCACTGCCAGGATGAGTCAAACCCAATGGGATCGGCACACCAGAGATGACCACCGGTGGGGCTCGAACATTCAACCCGTGCTCCTACTTATTTTCCATTGCACTTGTGGGTTTTCAGAAACTGACCTCACAACCTATGGCGAGCTCCTGGCGAACAGAGGGAGTCCCTTTCAACCTTTGACGTACTAGGGAGCAAACCCACCCTCCCTCCACCAAAGCACTCCGGTTTTGGTTGAGGACACCTCTCAAAGCCTCACCAGACATATAAGCCTTACACCCATTACAGGCCGGTTGTACGCCCAGCAATCCCACCACTAAACTGCCCCGCCAGAAGACAGAGAACCCACGACGCATGCGGCGTGAGGGACAAACCCACGCCCGTCTATACAGGACTGAGAGGAGCCGCCCTTGCTATGAGATAAAAAGATTTTTGTCTTTATCAAACTCCGGAGGTCTGGGAACCCAAAGGTCCCAGAGTTCTCCCATGTTTCCATCATCGCCCCCTTACCATCGCCAAAACAATAGATCAATCAGCAGAACAGCCAGGCGGAGGAGCTGTCATTGGCTTACAAACGAACTTACTTCCTAACTTAAACTAACACCCATGCCTTACATAGGATTCGAACCCAGACCGGCGGCGCACAAACAGACTGCGCCACGGGAGGTCGGGTAAATGGAGTATATACACAGTATATAAAATATATTTCTATGTTTTAAAAACCTATCAAGAGCGTATTGAAAATATTTTAATAGTTTAAAATACGCTGCAAAAATGCACATTCGCACCTGCAAATTTTTCGACGTTGTTCAAGACGTGCGAGATTCCTGCATCGATGGTCTCCACCGTGCGGTCGTGCGGAGTCCTGGCGACGAGATTGTGGATGGAGGAGCGGCGCATCTTCTTGACCGTCGACTCCTTTTCGTCGTCTGTCGGGTTGTTGATGTCATGCAGTTTGATACTCTTCATGTAGCTGATCATATCCTCCGTGATGATTCCTTCGTTTAATTTTACCTCGTCCTGGAACACAACACCCTCTCTTTTAAAACGTTGTTCACGGCGAACTGAGCATTTTTGGAAAGCCCTGCTAAAGATCAATTTGTATGCATATTGCCAGGAACCTGCAAAATTCGCGTTATTTTACGGCAGTATACTGGCATTCACCATCGTATACATATTGGCGCCAGTGCCAATTGTTTATTGGCTTTTGCAGCAGTGAAGACTTATTTTCCCCTTTGACTTAATAGGACGTAACTGGACCAATCTTTCGTTAGTTGCTTGTTATTGGTCTAAAGCCGTCCAGAGCGTGCCCAGAAAATAATATTGTACAATGACAAACAATATAAAAGCACGGAAGTGTTTGGAGTCTGGTCCGTCCTGAAATAATAACGCGAATTTCACACGTTCCTATACATTGTGTATTCTACCAACCATGTATAAAAGCAATACTGTCATCACCCTCATCACTTTATTCATGCATCGGCCAAGTGAAAATAACCAATTATTAGTATAAGTAAATATTTTTACAAATTTGCTAATTCTCACACTTATAGTCGTTTAAAAAACAGAAAGAAAAATAAATAATTTCTGTATTCCCAAATGTGTACTTGGCTCTTTTAACTAAACGTTAATAAAGGGAACTACTTTCTCACCATCGTTACCAACTTTACTGCATGCATACCATGCAGTAACATTTTACAAAGATTGATTTCAAAACTGCTCTAATAATCGTGAGCAGTATTCTCTCTTAAAGGTTGTTTACGATAAAGTAGGCACTTTTGAAATTAACTTTTGAAAAAAATATCACTGCTCCTACCTGCGTATATTTTAACGCACACGCTAATTGCTGCGCGCCAGTGAAGTTCGTAACGATCGAGGGAAAGTAGTTCCATGTCTTAATGTTTAAATTAATATGCCAGGTAAACATTTGTGAAAACTAAAACTATTTATTTCGCTTTCTATTATAATAAATGCGTTTAAGTGTAAGGGTGAGCAGATTTGTAAAATGTTAATTTTTTAAATAATTTCGTTGTTTCGTTTGACTGAACCATGAATAAAGTGATTAGGCCTATGATAATGTTAATATTTCATGTGGTGGGAGAATAAGCAATTTTCATAAACGTAGATATTAAGCAGGGCTTCCAAAAGTGCTCAGTTTATCGTGAACAGCCTGTAGTTAAGAAATGTATGTACTGAAAAATTTTGTGTGATTAACTTATTGTACGAATACGCGTATCTTAGTAGATAAATATTCTAAAAATAAGACTTCTTAAACGAGAAGTTAAAAAAAAATATCTATAGCCCCATATTTTTACTTTTAACGTATTTAATGTATTAATTGAAGGGGGGGGGGGGGGGGAAACCTGAAAATGGTTAAATATCGCATTTTGAAAGCTCATATGCAGTGTACTTAAGCGGTAAGACAAACGTACTACAATGCGGGCGTAGTTTAATATGTGGTCTTTCATTGCGTGCAATGGAGTCCCACTGTTACAGATCTAATTTTACAGTATAGCATCACGACGGAAACACTGCACGTTTTGAGCGTAAGAGCGGCGAGGCACTAGACGTGAGTGTTAGTGTCGCCCGTATCGCTCCCTCGCTTTTTGACCTTGGACGGGCGTATTCATTACCTCGGGGGCCCATCCTACTATTAATGACAGCTATACTTCAGTTGCATTTAAATTCGAAAGTATGATCCTGACATACCAATCCAAATAATACAATCCTAATAGAGTAAAATAATGTTCAGTAAGACAATGGAGTTGATTTGGAGCATTTACTAGTGCAGGAATATCCACGTGTTGCCGCACGCCGCTACATATTGATTTGTTTCGTATTTGACAGGTGGGACAAACAAACAATGCTCGAGATCCACGTACGCCCAGAGAGGGGACCACCTGTTGAATAGTCCTGCCGTATGCTCTAAGTAGGGATAGAAAAATCTCGCGAATTCATTTCGGGATAAAATAGACGTCAAGCACATATACAGTGAAGTCATCTTGGTAATTATTGGATCATACTTTATTAGACCGGTCTTGAAAGCCTCTGAGCCAATAACAGACCTACAAGAAAATAGGCGTCTAGCCTACAGGTCATTGAATTCGCGGAATTTTCCTATCCCTAGCTATAAGTAGAGACCCGAGAAGTTCGCGAGTGCAATGACCTGTAGGCTAGACTTCACAGTCTTTAATACTCTCATACATATATCAAATGATATTGGTTGATTGTTGTGGTAGTAAAATGCGGTTGTTGGGCTCAAAATTTATTGCATGTGTGTTATTGGCTCATTTATCTCAAGGAGGTGTCAAACAACACGTCGACCAATTACAAAAGTAACATTAACGTACAAGTGTGCGAATTACAACTTGTCTAGAAATGAATCCGCGAAATGCTCGGGTCTCTAGCTATAAGCAACAATAATAACATCCATCAGGAGCGCTGCCTTATTTTAATAAAAATTTAAGTAAACGGTATGTAAAGCTAGGGGGAAATGCAGCAACTTCAGGTAAATTGCCAGCCAACGACAGCGTCTGTTACACACGCAGATACACACAGGCGGAGCGGGTTGGCGCACTGACAAAACATTTTATTCGTATTCGGGCGTTATCCGGGACCGATTCCCGTCCCAGACATCCTGCTTTCGGTTTTCCCCGGGGAAGTGCTCTAGGCCAATTATGTGATGGTAACCTTGAAACATACCCTGACCGGTTCCCTCCAATTTTCCAAACAAGCACTGTTCCCCCACTAAGGCCTTTCGCCATTCAGAGACACTTAAAATACACGAAATAAAAAATGCGTATATGACAGTGAAATCTAGCCTGTCGTAAAATAACAACGAGAATTTTGTAGATATCTACGAGACTTCTGCCACTTTGATTGTGAGTGTGTGCAATTCGCCTATTAACAGCTATATGTGCCAAAAATAAGGAATGAAATAACAGAGGTTTGAAGACTGGCTAGGTAGGCACGAAATATTTTCGCAATTTATCAATCTTCAACCGTAAGTAAATAAGTGGATGATTCGTCATTTCTGTTTCCTGGTGGTCTGACTTCCCAGTTAATTATACACTCCAGAAATTACCACCTACTAATTGGATGCCCGCTTACCACAGTGTTTACTGATGATTGAGCTTGCATTTTCTTGTGTATAATTGAGTACTCCAAGACAAGTTTTCAAACAAGCGTTGGGCCAATCGCTAAAGTTCCGGAAATTTTGATAATAGTTTTAGTACATAATAAAACTTCAACCATTTGTGGGTTTCTGTTTTTATCAAATGATTGTTTTTGGACATACCACGTACGACTTTCAACTAATAAAGAGACTGCAGAAAAAGCACCGATTTGCGCGCTACCTGATCTGAGGTTAAACTGCAGCAACTGCCAATGAATAGGGACACCCGATTTTCACGAAAAGGTTTAGGACTAGTTGAATTTCATAACACTTTATCTCAAATACACTTTCGTGATTCGATGGTTTTCGTGTGTCGCGTCTTAGGTGTCTGCGCGCAAATCACAGACTACAGTATTGAAGTTACCTAATTCTGATTGGCCAGCCGAGTAGGAAAATGTCTTCTCACCAAGACACTCCGCCAATGAACAAAAGAAAACCTCTGGTACGGCCGCAGTGTATTGAAATCTAACACGTGCAGAAATATTTTCTCTAAACTGGGGTTTCCTTTCGAATGAACAACTAACTGAGGTTCGAGTACTTGAAATACTGCGGAGTCTGGCTTTTTCCGGAATGAATCCGCGAAATTTCCGGTCCCTAACCAACTAAGAAGGTAACAGATATGAATGTTTCAAGTCTAGCTTGCCCCAAAATGAACGCACGAACTTTTTTTCTGGTCTCTAGCCAAAAGAATGGTTGAAGTAAAGCAACTGCCTATGGAGCACTACACCCGACTATACAACGTGAATAACTCATAAAACAATACAACAGACACCACATAAATTGTCAAAATAGTGAGATTTATGCTGTATATGAAAGAAGATTGCATATATTTTTTGCAACTTTATAAAATATTTTACTAAAATATACTTTTGAATGTGAAAAAATGATCTATTAAAATAGTCTGTATTAGAAAAAAAATTAAGTGCATTTCCATTTTAGATACTTCGGAAAGCAGAATTTGCAAGAAAATCGTCTTCAAAGATCCTCATAATATTTACTCTGATCATGTGAAATAAAATCATAGTAATAATGTATCATATCAATTTTATAATTCACTTCATTTACATCAGTTTCAGCCATACATGTTTGTGACAAATGAACGCTCATAAAAATAATTATAACGATTATTTCCTACATTATTATTATAATTGTCTTACACGCAATCATAATAAACACTATGCCTATATTCCTTGACGAAGACTTTCTTGTAAATTCTGCTTACCGAAACATCCCGAATGGAAAGGCGCATAAATTTAGTTAAAATTACGAAATATTTTAATCGATTATGTTTTTAAATTTTAAAAAATTATATTTTAGTCAAATATATCACATTATTCTTTCATATACAGCATAAATCGCACTTTTCTGACAATTGTTATGGCGTCTGTACTACTATTTTTTATGAGTTCTTCAGGTTGTATAGTAGGGTACAGTGCTCCATAGGCAGTTGCTTTACTTCAACCTTAAGAAGTTATTGCTATGGGGATGGGTGCGGCTTACCTTTTTGGTGCAGCTGATGTTGGTGGACGCTAGCAGGTGGGAGAGCGTGCTGAAGCGGTGCATCAGCATACCGATGAACTGCACGACCAGCACTATGGCGAAGAAGGTCACGAACACGATGCCGATCGGCTCCAGAGACAGGTAGCTGCGCACTATCTGCACCTGCGGCCACACACACACGCACATCTGTCTCTACATGTGCAGTGACTTAGTGGTAAGAATTTTTAGTTCGTTTCATCCACAATCCTTTTTAAATAGTAGTTAAAAATATTTATAACACAACTAATAAAATTCTAATAATATTATATATGCAAAAGTTTGTATGCTTGTTTGTTAATCAATCACGTCGTAACTGCTATATGGATTTGGATGAAATTTGGTACAGGGGTAAATTATAATCTGGATTAGCACATAGGGTACTTTTCATCCCGAAAAAAACTAACAGTTTTATAGTAAATATATATAAAAAAAGGCATTAGTCATTAAGCCCTTGGTCATTATAATTAAGGTTTGATTTGTACACACGAGCTGAGCCACGGGCACCAGCTAGTATTTTTAAATTCTAACTAATTATTACACGAAATAAATAAAAGTTAATATAAATGCCCATCTTTAAAATAAACACGGAGTCTACAATATTGCTAGTTAAAATGAATTTGTTCCTTAAATTTCACAGTTAAAATTTGTTCTGTTATAAACGGTTTTCCAAGAAATTAAAAATTTTTAATACCACGATCTATTAACACCTTTCAACAACAGCTTTTAAAGAACTATCCTTGCCCATATAGGAATGACAGAGATTAAAGCAGGTCTTAACACCTCAGGAAAGAGACTTACAAGTGAGGCAACAAGACGAAGCTGGCTTCATTTCTCTAGTCCCCAACTGTCGCCTTCACTGCAGATATGATATTATATTTCATTACGGCATTATCTTGATCTGTGTCTTAATGATATTCCGTTTGATGTTCAAATGTCCCCACTTTACTTCTCCTAACAATTATATGTATGTAGCTTTTAGTATATTCATGATGTAATTATTTTCCACGGCGAGATAATAATTACCACGTTCGTCTTTACGGCGAATGTACCTTAATTCGTAAGGAACAAATTTCGACACAATGTCACTTAAGCGGTAGTTAAATATGTGAGCTTCTAACTTTATGAGGAGTTACGGTGGCTGAGCGATTAGCACATTCGCCTCCCACCAAGGCGAACCGGGCTCAATCCCCGGTCGGGTCACAAGATTTTCGTATGTGGGAATCGTGCCGGATGATACCGTTGGTTGGCGTGTCTTCTCGGGGATCTCCCGTTTCCCCACCCCCTCATTCCGGCGCCACCCCATATTCACTTCAATCACCCTCATCAGCTCTCAAGACATCGCTGGTAAGAGCCACCCAAATCTCTTCACTCACCCTAACTTTATGTCTGTTTCATGATAGGTAGGTACCTCTGTAACTTCTCCAAATGTCAATTAGAACAATCGTTAGAAATAACAACTGGCACCTCTGCTGAAAATATCCATGATACATGCAGATTCTTTGCATCAGTCATAGTAAAATGATAATTTCCTGTGTCTTCATAGCATACTGCTGTGACTCCAGACATAGGGTTTTCGAGGTAAGGTGAATCTGAACTGGTGTAATGTAGCTTTCCAGAGCTGAAAAATATCAAGGCACCCAGTTTTGGCTCACAAAAGAAATTTTCCATTTAAAATTGTGATTTTTAGTTAATTACTATCCGTTTATTTAAGAAATGCGTGCTATGGTGTCACGCATATGATTAGCATAAGGGACTTTGAGTATCAAACATTTAATAAGTTTAAATTGTGCCGTAACTTTGTATACGTTGCGTGTGATGTCATTCCAGGGAAATAGAAAAATTTGTAGACGCCCGACAATTTCGCATTATAACGACGTGGCCCTCACAACTTCACGGATTTTGCATACTCGACCAGAGACTGTCTATTCATTTGCCGCCGCCACAGTCAGAGCACATATCCCTCTCCAACTCGACTACACAGAATTAGGACAACCCACAGCCATATGTTCACCGCTGCTTCAGAATCATGCAGGGCGTGTTGGATGAGTGGCGGTCAAGTGACTTACATCAAGCTAAGTGTGCTCTCGAACGATAACGCGAAGTGACGCGGAGTCTAATTTTAAGTTATGTACTTACTCCATAATCGTGCGGCGATATCGTAATTTTACACATAAATATTGAAAACTAACAGGAATGAGATGATTTGCTAGTTCAAAATATGCTATAAGTTATCTCAAGTTATTTATGTGTAGAGACCTGAGAAATTCGTGAGTTCAATTACCTATAGGCTAGACTTCACATTCTTATCCATAATGTGTCTAAATTCACATTACACATTGTAAGGGCTTGTAGTGGGGACCAAGACGGTTACGTTTTGCATAGAAACCTAGGTGCAGAAATGTACCGTTTCCCCACGACAAACAAAACACCACCACATCAAATGTTGACCTCCGCCACGTCTGCAACATACTGTACGTTGTTTTTCTTCAGGGGTCCACTTACAAGAAGGGCTCGATGTGACTACCAGCAACGTCTAGACAAACACGGTACCTACGTACCATGTTCTGGTATACACGATCACCAATACATGGAAGTCCAAGATCCGCCGCAGTCATACTCCGCGCCAGCAGGTCCTCCTCTGATACCACAGGGGTCTCGCAAATCAAGCCATTCATGTGGCCCTACAGGAAGTAGTCTAGCCTAGTCAAGTCGGGTGAACGTGCAGGCCAAGAAATTGGGCTATCTCGACCTATCCACCCCGTCGCTTGGCCTGCACGTTCACCCGACTTGACTCCTAGACTACTTCCTGTGGGGACACACGAAGGGCTTATATTGTGTAATGGGAATTTACATGCATCCTGTATACTCTCATACAGATATCAGATGTTTATTGGTTGATTGTTGTGGTAGTAAAATGCGGTGGTTTTGGGCGCACGATTTATTGCATCCTTGTTATTGACCCATTTATCCCCAGGAAGTATCAAACAACACGGCGACCAATTACGAAAGTAACATGAACGTACAAGTGTGTGAATTTCAACTTGTCTAGAAATGAACCCGTGAAATTCTCGGATCTCTGATCACGCGAACAAAATGTTCGAATATTTTAATAGTGTTTAACAATTGAAGTCGGTGCAAATTTGCAGACATTCAAGACAATACAAAAGTAAGTCGTCTGCATCCACTGCTACAGGAACAAAAATTCTGTTGATCATTGTATTCCCACTTACCTCTATCTTATTGGTCAATACTGCATTGGTCACGCTTACGGCACTGTACAACGCTTACTACTGACGGCTGTAAACCAATATAATTAGAAGCATATAGTGTACCATAACAAATGTTATTTCCAGTCTAACACGATACACATTAAATAATGCTCCATTTTAGTAAATATACATATCTATAGGCTGTTCGCGGTACAGTGAGAATTTTTAATGCCCTCCCAACAAGCATTAGCGACTAATAAATATATCTTATCGCAGTCTCAGGAATTAAAGTTTAAGGGAGGTTAAATGTATACACTGTATTTATTGGTCACATTGAAAGGTTTATATAAAAACCCGTAGCATAATGGAAATTGGATGAAAGGAAACAATTTAGAAGAAACGTAAAAAAGTTCTCACTTTACCGTGAACAGCTTATAGCGTGTTTGACGTAACGTTACTTCACGGAAACTGTTATAAATGTAATGTTAGATAGCCAAAGTATTCAAATACTGCGGACTTCGTGATATTGAATCAAAACCCACGTAGATCGTTTGTATCGATCGACTTCATACTATGTCTACATCAAAATTTTAATGAGAGCATGCTGGTTGGTGTGTCACCTAAGACGCATGCAGTCATGGGTAGGGATACCTGTTTTTCACGACAAGAGTTCCCGTCTATGTGTATTTCAAAACACTTCGGTTCAGAACCACTTTCGTCATTGGCTGGTTTTAACTACCTACTAAGCGTTTTGCATGACTGCGGGTGAATTACAGTTTAGAACCGGAGTCAAATACTATTTTTTTTTTCACAACGACACATGGCCAATAATTAGAAGGAAAATTCGGGTTTGCACTAGGATATAGCTTTGGTCGAACTATTTTCTTGAAAATCAGGTGATTGTACTTAAAGGCACGGATGTTTTTCCAAACTGGATTTCAAAAGATTTCTGTCAACGGCTCAACCGCCAATCAGTTGTAGCAGTTCACCATGGCTACTGCAGAAGTGTACTTGACTGGGTCATGCATAGAGATCCGAAAATTTCGCGGGTTCATTTCTAAATATGCCGGAGTTCACACACTTGTACGTTAATGTTACTTTTTTTTTTTTTGTAATTGTTATCGACGTGTTGTTTGACACCTCCTGGAGAGATAACTGAGCCAATAACAAACATGCAGTAAATTGTGCGCCCAACCACCACATTTTACTACCACAAAAATAATCCAATAAACTGTTGATATCTCTGTATGAGAGTATATAAGACTGTGAAGTCTAGCCTACAGGTCATTGCACTCGCGAATTTCTCGAGACTCTAGTCATGCACGATCCCCAAGCTCGTTGTGTATGATTGGTACTTCATTGGCGGTGCTGTTGAAGATGATGGTGTTGGTGACTCCCAGAGGCCACTTGAGGTGGATCGTGTCCTGGTTGCTCTGCAGCAGGTAGATCACGAGCACGAACAGTGCGTTCAGCATCAGGAAGACGAACACGCACTTGTTGCGCAGCTCCTTCAGCCCTTTCGCTGTTTTTTTCTGCAACACACCCCCACGACATCTTTTGACACTCTCCAGTCACAGAGTCCTCTATCGTTCGGAACATGTTTGTACAGGCAGCAAATATATCACAAAGCGGCAACAGTATGCCGTACGGGCATTCATTTATATATATTTCTTCGCTTTAAGGTCTATTATATAAATGTACACAATTTTTATTCTAAAGTCTAGTCAGCAAAGAACATAATATAAAAAAAATTAGCCTTCGAGAATTTTTACTCTGCTAGAAATCCTAGTTCGACTATAAATTACGTAAATGAGTTTATGACTTAATAAGCACTGTTTATTCGGTTCGTAGTTGTTACATGGGGGGGGGGGCGCGTGACGGTTCGCTGTTGTTATAGATGGACGTGAATATGGGCATGCCTTTAAACGTAACGGGTTATTAACAACAATTCATCGACACACCTGATGAGCGTTCTGTGACGAAGTAAACAAGAAACGTGATGAAGGTGATGGGTAACGGTCATGAATAGGGGTAGTGAAATTTCGCGAAAAGATTTCAGGACAAGTTATATTTCAAAACTCTGCAAGGCCTTTTACCCATCTTGATTGACTGAATTACTTTTTGACACGTGTTAACTGTCTGCACACCAGTCACGTAGGAGCCGTTGTTGTCGAATTCTGACTGGCCCGGTCAAATACGAAAACGACTTCTCAAGCAGACAGCAACCAATGGGAATAGACAACAGCTGCTGGGTGCTTATAATGTTGAAGTCTAACGTCTACTGATTTTTTTTTTCGCGAAAAATCACTTGCTGTAGACTCATGAAATGTTCAACTCCTCACAGATTCACTGAAAAAAAAAAAAAAAAAAAAGAGGTAAAATTCTCGCACATATAAGGGAAGCTACTTATCTCTTTATGTAATGTAAAATTACCAGTCAAATAAGGAGTAAATTTACATAACAAGTAAGGTACTATTCCCTAATCGTACGAAAAAAGCAACTGACAAAAGTGGGGGGAAATCCTATACAAGTAAGTTAATATTAACAGTATAGTATAAAGTTATATTTAAAACCACACGGGGTATTCGTGTTAGTACAGTTTATTTGCTTTGTTACCTATATATACACATCTTCTGACAAATAGTAACCGAAAACTCAACTATAAAATCCTCGACACTTGCTGGTGGGTGGGCGCGAACCATGGCAGATGCGCTATTCATTACACCACGACAAGAGCGTGACAGCGTCACTGAATGGTAGCGTGTTAAAGGATTGTGTATTCCTCCCATCATCCCACTTAGTTTTTGAGACGACGCTGAAGAGATGCACGCATCGTAATGTAATTTTCCCATCCATTAATGAGATTTTTCACCGCTAGCCTATGTACGTGAATTTTACTCCAGAGTGCGGTATTTATACATTACATATAAAGAGTCATTTTCACAACTTGTATGATTAGACAGTAAGATTAATTTTAAGGTAAAAATATATATTAAACAATTATCAAATGTTTACAAATCGACTAGGAGATCCACACGCCGTAAGGCATTCTTCCCATTCACGTATAGAATTTTTTACTACCATGTACATGAATTTTACTCCAGAGTGCGGTAATTTTACCTTACACATAAGGAAAACTATGTTTCTCACATAAGTTTGCGAATATTTCATTACCCTTGTCAGGTCATTTTGCCATTATTTTTTACAGTGAAGATATAAATATTTCCCATATAGCTTGTTGCAATCGATAATTTCGCTACGCAATTTCGCCGAGAGTTGAGAATAATAAATGAAAAATAATGTCCGCGCGGAACGAAATAAAATACGGCAGTGCTCACCCGCACTGGGCAAATTGCGAGTTCCTTTTTTCTTTCTTTTGTCATTAGCATAAGATGCGTCTACTATCACCGCGCGTGGTGGACAAGGAAATAAAGGCTGTTCACGACAAAGTGAGCACATTTGAAATACAACCTTTGCAAAATGTAACTTCCCACTACCTGCGAATACTTCAACAAGCACAATGACAGGCATTCGCCCAGTGAAGTTGGTAACGATGGAGGGAAAGCAGTTCCATGTCTTAACGTCGAATTAAAAGTGTCACATAAACATTTGTGAATAACGAAATAATTACTTTTTACTTTGTGTTATTTTAATACATACAGGAGTAAGAATTAGCAAATTTGTAAAATATTTACTTCTTTAATATTATCACAGTTTCACTTAACCGACGCATGAATAAAGTGATCAGGTCCATAGAAATGTTAATTTTACATGCGGCTGGAGAATACATAAGATGCATACAGATTTATCTTATCCAAGGCTTTCAAAAGTGTTAGTATTACCATGAACAGCATATACCACGAAAAACACCCAGGGTCAATAGAAAAATACCGGAGGTAGAGTTTCGAAAAACGAAGGCTACCTGATGCATTGGGCGTTCAGAAGGCTACAGACATGTGTGTATGTATAAAGAGAGATTTAAAAAATTTAGTACTGTACCAGCAGTGGGACTCTTTATTTGGCGGAAACGCAGGGTATAGGCTGTTCACGGTAAAATGAGCACTTTTGAAAGCCCTTTTTAAGATCTCCTTGTATGCACAATGTCTTTTCTTCCGCCTTATTTAAAATTAACATTGCCACGGGCCTCAGCACTTTATTCATGCGTCGGTCAAGTGAAACTGTAGAATTATTAGGAATCTATATATTAAAAAAAAATCTGCTCATTTTTACACTTCTATGCAATAAAAAAGCAGAACGGGAAATAAATAATTTAAGATATCACAAATGGTTACCCAACACTTTTTATTCGACTTTAAAATAAGGAACTACTTCCCACCCATCGCTATCAACTTCCGTTAAAACATATGCTGGTAAGGGCTGTGGCATTTTTATAAGGTTGATTTAAAAAGTGCTCACTTTACCATGAACAGCCTTTACCTGCATTTGTCGGCACATATGTAGAATATAAAATAAGTCAGGCAGCTCTAACTCAGCTTTCAATCCTTCTCCAGGAAAGATAGACATCATCGTGTCGTTAAACCGTCAAGAATACTCCCGCTCATCACACTGTTAAAAGATTTATCTATATACTTAAGGAAATGTTTACGGAAGTGTACAGTAAATGCACGGAAACGCAGTCCCTACTGACGAAAAATGGAGTTGAGCTCCGTAAATACAAAATACGGAAAGTCTCCGTATTTCCGATAGCTTCGGGTTTCAGGGCCGAACAATGCCGAGGGATTATCGTTTCTGCAGCAGTTAAGATATTCATGCCACTAAGACTATAGTTATAAGAATATTACAAATCAGCAGCAGAACTCTGCATTATAGTCAGCCACATTTAAAAAACACTAAATTTAATAGAAACTGAAAAAAAAGTTGCTTATGTGTTTGTACCATAAATACCAAGGTTATACCGAAAATATAATGTGATATTCGTGGACGAGTAGTTGAAGTCAATGACTGTTAACTTTTTGACTCGGGTACTTCTAAATATTTGTTATACACTGTAGAACACTAACATTAAAAAAAAACTAAATATCCTTTCATTATAATTTTTTCTAAAACTGGTAGCACAGAAAACTAACTTGGAAATTGACGGAGAGATTCCATAAATTCACGGAAAGTTTTGTGAAATTTATAGAAAGCCCGTTTAGAACATCAATATGCCCATGATTTTACGGAGAGTTTACGGACCCTTCCGGATAGATTTTTACCAGCACTTTTCATTAAAATTAAGGAAGATTCTTTTTTTTACAGTGCGGGGCCTAGGTTCGAGTGGTGGATCAGATCGAAGAGGGTTATCCATAGTTACCTCTAGCCGCAGAGGTGACTATGGATTCCATTTCAACCCGCTTAGTCCCAGCGTTAAGTGTCACAGACATGATGCACATTAAGGACATTTATGGCTGGTATTATGTACGTACAGAAATAAATTAGTGACAAGTGCTTTAACCGCCTTTCTTGCTGAAGGCTGTTCACGATAAAGTGAGCCCTTTTTCGAAATAAACCTAAGAAAATAAATCATTGTCGCTACTTGAATATATTTTAACGGGCGCAACGAGTGACATGTGCCTAGTAAAGTTGGTAACGGTGGACAGGAAAGTAGTTCCATATATTAAAGTCGAATAAAACGTGTTAGGTAACCATTTGTGATAACTTAAATTATTTATAGCTTTCTGTTTTTTTTAAATGCATAGAAGACTAAAAATGAAAAGACTTGTACAACATTTACTTTTCCAATAATTTCACAGTTTGAATTGACCGACGCATGAATAGAGAGATGAGGCCCGTGTCAATGTTAATTAGTTTTACATAAGCCGGAAGGAAACACAGCGTGTATACAAGTAGATCTTAAGGGGAATGGCTTACGAAAACCGTACAATTATATAATTTTTGCCACAAGTTGTTTTACAGAGGATTTTTCGAAATTTTTGGCTCGACAAGACCTAAATAACAATTTTCAGCACCTTCTTACATTATTACAAATTGACTGCGTTCGTTATTCTCGGAGCATTGATTGAAGATTATGAAAAAAAAAATCTTTGTTTTCTTTCATTATTACTCTGGGAATAATGAAAACAGTGAATATCTAAAATCGTAAAATATGTGGAAAATTACGATTTACGTCTTTCCGAGCCAAACATTTCGAAAACGACTTATATCGAAAATCGAGTAAATATGCTGCTTTCATGCACTATTCCCTGAAGCAGGGCTTTTAAATGTGCTCTTTTTTTTTTTTATCGCGAACAGCCTATAAAATTATGATTTCCGATATCCCGGGACGGGTTATTAACTAACTTGATTCGAACCCAGAAATTCCCGCACCCCAGATCGGCGGCGCACCAACCGACTGCGCCACGGGAGATTGGCTTCCTCACTGATGACCGACCAATCACTGAAGTGTATAACAGTCAGTAAGATGAAGAAATCGAGTCTTTTGTCTGGCGAACCTGCCGAACTAGGCTAATGAAATAATCTGTAGGTAGGGATAGGAAAATTTTCGCGAGTTCAATGAACTGTAGGCTGTGGTCTCCACAATCCTGTGTTTACTCGAGCCTCAGTTGTTTGTTCATTGGCTGTGTATCCAGTGAGCAGCCAGTGTTACTACACACCTGGTAGTATGGGATTCGCTACGTGTTTCCTTTCCAGGCTGCTATTGGCTCAGGGTCATCCATGGCGTGTCTAGCAAACTGAGATCCAATTGCAAAGTCAACTTCAGTGTGCTCATGTTCAACGTCTACCTTGTCCTGAAATGAACCCGAGGAATTTTTCTATCCCTATCTGTAGGCTTAAATTATCATCACTGGCTCAGTTGTGACTAGGTTGAATTTACTCTGATTCAGATTAAATGTGTAAAATTTGAGTTCACGAAAGTGCTGTGGAATAATATATGTGCATCTTCAGGCGAGCAAAAGTACGTGTCCTGAACGATAGCGGTAAATGTAAAATAAAATAATACAAAATTCTTCTCTGCAAAGTTTTCCTTATGAATTCCATTCACTACTTTTTTTAATATAAGTATATAGCCATGCTTCTCTATAGCAATAGCAATGTATTTATGTATTTTTATGATCATTATCTGCCATTAAAATATTTTTTACTCCATACGTAACACAGTACGACATTTATTTTGCACTAGAGTAAGAATGCTGCTCTTGTAAACAATTATGGCTAAACGTCTTGCGCTTATAAACTCAGAATTGTAACAGTTATAATGAATATTGTGAATACTTTCAGGTAGGCCCTATATTAATTTATTTCAAACAACTGATGCCGCAAATCTTTTTCATGTAATAGTGCGTTTTTCGTAGCATATGGACATTTTCTTAAGTTTTAGATGTCTGGGAACATGACCAGTTCGTTTAATATCTTCCTTTTGGTAAAACGTAACGTACACAAAACTTTTTACATGCATTTTTTTGGATTCTGGGAACACGATAAAACGTTGTAACAACGCGTATTATATTACACTGTAAACACAACCTTTTTCAGATGAGATTTACCTGTTCTTCTTTGTTTTCATCTATGGGAAACAGATATTTTTCTATGAGTCCTTTCCAGAATTCGAGTTCATTGTCGCTCAAGAAGTGTACATTCCCCTTCACGCCGAGAGCCGTAATCCAGAACGGGCTGATAAGGTCATCTCTCTTGACGGCTGAGAAACCGAACATAACATGAGGACAAATTATTTTTAATTTTTGCTAATGAATGTACCTCTTTATAGGGAGGCGACTTACAAAAAATATGGCCCGGAAAATGTTATGAAAAAAAATTGTAAGACAAGCTAGATTTTAAACGTGTGAACATTTAAGGAAGTTATGGTATCGCAGTCATGACTGATATAACACACCCTCTAAAAATTTGAGTCAATAACAAATTTCCAAGCAAAAATGCATCCATTACATCACAGAAAATAAATATAATTGCAACAAAATAATTACTATTCAAGCATTTATTCAAACTTTATGCTGTAGTAAAATTAATGTTGTGATAAAGTTAATAAAGTTTGCCATTTACAAAGTCTTATATTACTGTAGGCCTAACGGAAATATATTATTGAAGTGTTAGTGTTAAAAATTCCTCTAAGTAATGTTGACGCAACTAAATGTATTACTTTAAAAATGAAAAGAAGAAGAAAATGTTTTGAGTTAATGTAACATTAAAGTAATGTTCAGCCAAGACAAGTTTACACCGACTTGACGTTGTAAAATGGCAAATACTAGTGAACATCGACAACCTCGTAAATGAATCTTGTGTAATTAAATGTTAAAGCACGTTATGATAACTAAATGTAGCTGAGACCAGCTCTCAAACCTTGTAAAGCAGTTTACGTGTGCCAAATATGCATATATTTCTAGAGCATGAAGTATGTCCACATAACGAGCGAGTGAAGATGTTTGGGTGGCTCTTAACAGCGAGATATTGAGAGCCGATGAGGGTGGAGTGAGGTGGGTATGGAGCAGCGCCGTGATTGGGGGGAGGAGAGCCCCGAGAAAACCCGCTGACCAACGGCATCATCCAGTACGATTTCTCCATGCAGAAATCTCGGAGTAACTCGGCCGGGGATTGAACCCGGTTTGCCTTGGTGAGAGGCTAGCAGGTTAACTTCTCAGCCATCGTGGTCCCCATAACTAGAGACCTGCAAAATTTGCGTTATTATTTGAGAACATTTTAAACTTGAAACTCTTTTACCTCTGCAATGCGTTTGTGATTGGACCATTCTTTTGTTGGCACGCCCCGGGTAACATTTCGCCAATAAATGAACACATCACAATTGTGTGCTCCAATCAAGTGCAGGTTACTTAGGAAGAGGGTGACTTATACATATGTGCGGCAGCCGATGGAGAAACGACGCTGGCTCGAGTATAAACAGTACTGTGAATTTTACCTTGATGCCAAAAATTAACGCGAATTTTGCATGTCCCTACCCATAACGAATGATAACTGCAGTTTTTCTACATATCATGCTGAATATCTACAGTATGAAAACCAACCAGATAGGTTAAAATGGATCAGTTGGTAGGATGTTAGTTACTGTAAAATGTTAAGCATTCAGGGCGTAGGTTCGAGTCACCTATTGGTAGAAAGTTTTTTATTCGTTGGTATTATTTCTATTTGTGACAAAATAATTGTACTTAATTAATTTTCATCGAAATGTTTTCTGAAGCAAAGAAAATACAAGCATATTTTAAATAAAACGTTAACACAAATTCAACACATAATTTGTTTTGCCGCAACATTAAACACCATCTTAAGGGGAATGGTGCATGAAATCAGAATAGTTATCCGATTTCGATATAAGTCGTTTTCCAAAGAGTTTATTGAATTTTTTGTCTCGACAAGACGTAAATACTAATTTTCAACACCTTCTTACGTTGTTAGATGTTCACTGCTTTCATTATTCTCGGAGCACTGATGAAAGAAATGAAATGAATAATTTTTTTGCTTATATTCAATCAGAGTCCCAGGAATAACGAACGCAGGAAATTTATAACCATGCAATAAGATGTTCAAAATTGTTATTTACGTCTTGTCGAACAAAAAATTTTGAAAAATCCCCTGTAAAACAAATTGTGACGAAAATTATATAAATATACGATTTTCGTACACCATTGCCCTTAATGTCGACAGTGCAGCAAGGAGGTTACGTTGTTACTAAAGTACCTATAGGTCGTTCACGGTAAGGGGAGCACTTTTGAAGCCCTAGTTACTTTTTTCTTTCAACCAATTTATATCCTTCCACCGCTTTTTAATGTAAACCCTGCCATGTGAGTAATATACACAGTGTATACATTCACTATACACAAAACCAAAAGTCCGAGTCCACAATGAAATGTATTTATTGGTTATTATGTCTTATGAAGCAGCTTCAAAAAGTGTTCACTTTACCGTGAACAGCCTATAATGTTACATTCACATTAAAAGCTTAGCGGTAAATTTCAATGGGTAAATTACGACACTCACGTAAATCCTTTTTCACGAGACTACTAAACATGTCCCTGATGTATTTTTGTAAGAAAATAACGTACACTTCAGAGTACTTAGGAAAGGTACTTTCAAGACGTAATAGATGTAACAAATTATATTTTGCTGTCATCTAACATAGCTAAAATGAAAATTTCAGATTGCAATATTTTAGATACTAAACGGGCACATTCTCGACAAGGCTAGAAAAGCGCACTAAAGTTTGCTGTAGAATTGCCACAAAAAAACTTCTAGGTTCACTTTCAAAGTCTCACTGTTGCATGGTACGCAACAAAAACACTGCGCGCAATCTCACTGCCTTACGCCTGGATGCGACAGAAATACGCCTATTTCCGTTAATTTTGCAGATTAATCATTTCCTGTACGGCTAAAATCTGTTCACGATAAAGTGAGCACTTTTGAAATTATCCTTAAAAAAAAGTCACTTCCGCTGCCTGCATATATTTTAACTGGCGCACCGAATGACATTCGCCCAGCAGAGTTGGTAACGACGGATGGAAAGTAGTTCAATATGTTAACGTCGAATGAAAAGTGTTAGGTAACCATTTGTGATGACTAAAATTATTTCTTTCGCTTTCTGTTTTTTTAATACATTGAAATCTAAAATCGAGCAGATTTATAAAATATTTACTGTCTTATTTATTTCCCAGTTCCACTTGACCGACGAATGAATGAAGTGATGAGACTCAGGGCAGTGCTCATTTTAAATATCGTGGAATAATACACAATGTGCATACCAGTAGATCATTAGCAAGGCTTTCAAAAGTACTCATTTTACCGTGAACAGCCTATATTAGTCAGTAAGCTGTCTGCAAGGAGACAATGACCGAGTCCTATGCTTAGAGAAAGTTTTTTTTTTTCCGAGAAATATTTTCAAGACCAGCAGTACTCCAAACCACTACTTGTGTTCACATGCACTTTCGTGGTTGGATGATTTT
The DNA here is from genome assembly GCA_029891345.1 of Dryococelus australis. Lineage (NCBI taxonomy): Eukaryota > Metazoa > Arthropoda > Insecta > Phasmatodea > Phasmatidae > Dryococelus > Dryococelus australis. The sequence goes on from CM057000.1 coordinate 48,967,702, forward strand.
AAATGCCTCGAGTGTCTATCCGCGAATCACAGACTTTTAGTATCGGAGTACTTTATCACTATTGGCCCAGTCAAATAAGAGCATGCCTTCTCACGTAGACGCGCGGCCAATAACCAAAGGAAGTTGTGGCTGTAGAAGTAGGCTATTGGAATCTAGCACGGCCATAAATATTTTCGCGAAAATCACCCGTCCCTACCTATGCTACCTACTCACTGAGGCAGTCAATGAACGAACAAGGGTACGGACGGCAGCGGAGTCGAGCCAACTCTTCATTGAACTAGCGAAATTTTCCTGTATCTAAGCGTTATACCCTCCGGTACGTCAAACTTATACATTCATCTATTTCGTGCCTCACTCCCACAAAAATTTTTACCCATGGATAGATACGAAAACTCTAATTTGAAAAAAAAAGTAAGTCAGTAATAATAATAATTAAAAAAAAAATGGTTGGTTTGATGTTCTTCCTCTCACCGTTTATTCCGTCACAACTTTCGGAGTCAGACGCTTCGTGATCTTCAGTGTCCTCGTTCAGTTCGAGTATCTGACCATTGATGTTGATGCTGTTTCGTGCCCGGGGTGAGATAGGTGCTACATTCATCCTCCTGAAATAAATTTTACATGCATTAAATATAAAATATAATGTCTATGTAATTTAAGATATTCTGAACTGTTTTGAAATCTACTACTGTAAAAAAAAAACTCCGCTCTAAACTCGAAAATATTTTCGAGTTCACAAAATAAAATAGCAGAGAATGTTCCTACTTTGATTTTAAGTGCGCAAGTGTTAACATGTGCACTGGCACAGACAACTCGACTTCTTACATGCGTCACTCTTCTGGCGATGCATGTAACATCATCATCTGTGCCATAATTTAAAAATTATATTTTACATATTTTTAGTCGTCTTTCAGTTTCTCCAACATTGCCTCACGAACTTTCAGCATAACTGTCAAAATCACATGAGCACACAGTGATGTGGGCTTTCAATAAATTTTTTTTTGCCATCACACACAGTTTTTTTAAACAGCATGCAACAGAATATTTCGTCGATACTTCTGTGATACATTCCTCACATCTAGATGATGAAAAAAATGTAATATCTACATATGACTGGAAATGCTTCATTCACTTGAGACGATCTGATTATCGTCACCAGAAGTGTTTAGGTGTTGGTTATCGTTGGTAACTCTTGGTAAACATAATGGTCAACATTTTAGTGACCAGTTTTAGTCTGTGTGGTTTTGGGTTACCGTTTGTAGCTTTGGTAACCAGAGTTATTAATGTTTTGGTAATTAGATTTTAGTATTCATTTTTTATAAGGGAAGGCCGGCCTTATTTCTATATTATCAGTGTTTATGATTCCATATTTTTGTACCACGTATATACTTTAGTATGAAAGTATAATATAATAATTGTGATATAACTTTTAGGTTTGTTGTTTGCAAACAAAATGTACGAATCAGTGTGAAGGATCGCCTTTAGGCTTCGCTCCTAGCGGGCGCTTGACGTCACCTGGCCGGCTGCGCATGTGTAGCGCGAGCCAGTGTGTGGTCGGGCAGTCAGCGAGCAGCGGGCTAGACGCCGAGCGGGATTCTTGTGCAGTATGAATCGGGCAGCCGTTATGCAGTGAGGCCGTGTGGCGTGTACCCGGTAAGATGCAGACACTGCTGACAGACGTGAAGTCTGTTCGTGAAATATTATGATAACAAATCACTAAACTACTAAACTTACGCGAATATGTGTGCTCATGCTGGCATAAAGCTGTGGTACAAACCAATCGCGTATTTTGTGAAGTTTATGACATTCGTTGCAAACTTTCAATTTTTGAGAAGACGTGCACGGGGCTTTGCTAAGCACAAAAATGTTTAGTTACGAATACGTAATTATTCACGGGTGTGAATCGACCATTAGCGTGGAAGATCAGTCGCCGGGCAAGGCGATTACGCACTGTGGTATGTAGCCACGAAGCAGTGTTCCTGGCGAGCTGCTGGCTGCATTCGAAGGGGACTCAAATTCCCCGAGGCTGTTCCCGAGTCATCGCATCTTGTTCTCTGTAAGTAAGGCCACAGCTGGTTTATTCGCTGCTTCGTTCCTGCGTGCACGTTTTGACTTGCCTCTACCTTTGTCTGCGACGTCCTTTTATGACGAGGTTTGCTGGAACGATTTATTACATTGTCATCGGGAAGTCGTCGTTTAGTGTAAAGAATTGCGATCCCGCTATGAGCGAAGAGCTGCGCGATTCCTTTGTGAAATAACGGTAGTAAAGTGATAGTCCAAAATACTTTAAATATTTTTCATGACGTCAGAAATTCAAGTAGACTCATGCTCAGTAACGTTGATGGTGAAATATGTGCGAGCAAATTGAGCAGAATTCTAATAGCCTATGTTTTCATGAATTTAATTACCTGTATATTTTAAAAGGGCTCAGAATTTTTAATACATTTTTTTATAATAACTGTGAAAGGTAATGTAATGCTTAACAATACAGTGTATTTGCTAAGTTATCATTAAATGTACGAAAGTCACAGAACATTGGTCTATGGGAACGTTCTTTCAGAATCACCTAAATGAATTGTTAACCGAGTGTTGTGGGATCGTAACTGCGCCAATGTACTAAATGGATTGTAGTAATATTAAGTATGCATGGGCCACAGTATATGGAAAATTTTGAGAAGAGATTGCTTTCTGCCCCATCGGGTATACAGATGTTTTGTAATGAATGGTGAGGGTGAGGCATTGTTGGAACTCCCGACGCCTTCGAGGGGCTGAGGGCGTCTCACACGAACGATCCCTTTCCACAACTCTGTTTGCGTTTTATGGTGTGCGGGAAGGACGGTTTTCGCGTGGAATCTAATTAGTGTAATGTATCTGTGATGACATTCCACATAAAAACCACCCAGTCAGCGCCACACAATATTAACAGAAAAAAAAAAACTGTAGCAATAAGTGAAGCTTTTTTTGACGTGCGTTTCCTTTTGGTACTCCAATTCTGAGAAACGAGGCCCCAAAATTTTGACGTATATGTTTGTCGCATCCTCTATATGTGTGTGTGTGTGTTTGTGTATGTATGTGTGTGTATTTGTGTGTATGTGTGTGTGTGTGTGTGTGTGTGTGTGTGTGTGTGTGTGTGGGAGAATCGCCCTTCCTTTAATACTTGGTCGCAGATGAGTTTACTAAACTCTAAAAGCATTACTTACGTAAGCAATGATTCTATACTAAGCCACGTTATTTTGACAACTACTGGAAAAAAATTGTCGTTCAATGTTGGGACTCAATAAAAAGATTACCTCACAATGGGAGAGCAAAGTCTCTCAAGTAAAAGTCTCAATCAACAGTACGTTGCAGCCAACCAGAATATTTATTATCGGAATATAATCCTACACTTTCACATTAAGTCATGTATTAAATACACATCGCTTCATAAAGTTGAAACGTTGCCACTCATCTTGAGCAAGTATTTTAGCTCAACACCCTTTCCGGTAACACACATCTCACATTTGTCGTAAGCTCTTACTCCGACTGTGATATCGTAACGTATCGAAATTTTAGCTTAACAAATTTGGTGGAGGTTAGAATTGTTATGCATTCCATAAATCACAGAAAGGCTCGTGGGTAGAGATGGAGATTTTTCGCGAATATATCTCGTGCGAAGGTAGTGTCCACATCTCTATTATTCTCAAGTATTTTTATGATATGCTGATACATTCGCAGCTTTTCGCAGGCGAGCCATGTGCGTTCAGTGCCAGAGCAACAAAAGTTGCGCTGGGTCAGTCAAACAAGGAAATAGTACCTCATATGTACTGCAGCAAATAAGGAAATAAATGATGCAGGCATGTGCACAGGACGTTGAAACGTAACACGCTGCACGGCGGTTTTTCTGTTAATCTCCATTAGATGCACGGAAATTTCGCGAATTCATTTGAGGACAAGCTAAACCTCAAACACATATGCTTCTAATTAATTTTTTAATTGGACCGGAGTTTGTTAGCTACGCCCTGGACGAACTTAGCCAATAACTAGGAAAAGGTATTTTTCGCGAAAATATTTGTGGCCATGCTAGACTTCAATAACCTACGTCCACAACCACAAATTCCTTTGGTTATTGGCCACGCGTCTACGGGAGAAGACATGTTCTTATTTGCCTGGGCCAATCGTAATAAAGTACTCCGATACTCAAAGTGCGTATGAACACAAGTTGTTTGGAGTACAGCTTGTCTTGAAAAAATTTCGCGAAAATCACCTGCCCTTACCAATAACTATTGAGCAAGAAAAACACAACCTAGTCCCATGATACCTAGTGTGGAGTAAAACTGCAACTTCAGCCAATTAACAGCTTACTGAGGCTCAAGTACACAAAGGATTGTTGAGTATAGCTTGTTGCTAAATGAATCCACGAAATTTCCGTGTCTCTAATCACCATATCTACTTGTGGGTAAAATAATTTTCAGGGCGTAGATTTGAAATATGTTTCTGTCAACACCTGGTTCCTTGAAGTGTTGGCGTGATATAGCCTGTTCACTGCCAATGAATCACTTTCGGAAGCCCTGCTTAGGTTCTACTCTTCTCTTCATTTTGTATCCTTCCGCTACATATAACCTTTTGATCTCAAGGGGCCATTTAACTTTATTCATGCACCATTCAAATGAAACATTGGAAAAGTTCGGTACATATAAGTGTTATTAATATGCAAAATTCGTAATCCATTGTGTATAAAACAAGAAATGGCGACTTTAGTAGCCATAAAATTAACTATTAGAGTTGCAGTACAACATCAACCACTTTATATTGATTCGCTGCCATGATTACTGGGAGTCTGAATGACAGTGAGTATAATGTATTCCCGGATTATTTACACTTTTTTAAATCCAACCTTTGAAAAATACCCCATATATGGCATGTTTGGTTATTTTCTCAATATGTCATATTTCACAAGTGCTTTATACTTCTCCTAATGTTAAAGCAACTTTTTTTGAAATTCAATTAAAATGTTAAACTTCTATTTTATTTATAAATATGATATTTCATTTATATTAATATGAACAAAAACACAGAGAAAACGGGTTTGTTTGTAATTCCTGGTAAGAAATAGTTCTTACGCAAAGGAGTATTAAAGTGAGCCCTCACGAATGCGGTGCGCAGTCTCTTTGGTGTAATATTCAAGGTTTTTTTTAAGCTGGTTTTGCATGGGGCACAAGAATATCCTGGAAGTAGAACTTTAGCAGAGCTTCAACATGTTGGAAGCAACTGTGGATAGATCATAGCATACATGTAGTTATAAGTTATATTCATTTTTCAAAGGTTGATTGCAAAAGTGCTCACTTCACCAAATAGTTCCTTTAAGGCTCGTCTATAATCAACTTGACGCAAAACATTAAACGCTAAACGTTAGCATAATGAAACTGACATGTCTAAAATCGACGTTAACAGGAATAAAAACAAAAAGAATGTAGGTGTATATACACAAATATTTTTGTTTTTGTTTGTAATAAAAAACACATTTGAAAAAAAAAAAGATACCACAGACTTAATTGTTACACTCAATTATTTTTAATGTGTTTTTAGTTATTTCTATGTTGATTTCATATAACATTAACAGAATAAAAATCTACGGTTATAGTGGTGCCATCTGTTGCCAATCGTCTGCACCATTTGTTTTCACTCGTTTGTGACGTCAATAATTCTGATTGGCTGGCGTTAAACTTTAAACGCAAAGACTTTAATGTTGGCCAACTTTTAACGTGTTGCGTTTGACGTTTAGTGTCGCGGCACCGTTTTACGTCAATTGTAGCCATTGTCATTACTCTCCATGGATTCGCGAGTTATTGACACGCGTTATTGTAGCGTCAACGCGATTGTAGCCAAGCCTTTACCGACCTGTCGAGGGCGTCGAGCTTCTTGCCGATGGTGTCGAGCGACTGGGCGATGCGCCCGAGCTGCTGCTTGTCGTCGGCTGCCTTAGGGTGCGTGCAGCACATGCACCGGAACAGACCCGCCATCGAGAACTCGAGGGACCCTTCCTCGTCGTTGTTCTTCCCGTCCCCTCGCAGGAAGCCCAGCAGCGGCCAATTCTTCTTGTTCTTCATCTTCTCCTCCTGGGCTTTCTTCTCCTCCTCCAGTTGCTGTCGGACAAGCACGTGGATGTGTGTTGGTTAGGCTTAACACTTTGTAGACTATGCTCGAGTGTAGGTCGAGTAAAGATAATTTGAAGATTTCTTTGTTATTCAAAACAAAACTCGCATGGATGTGGAGTCTATGTTCGGCCAGTGTTTAACATGACCCCACAAGAACACTTCAGTGTAATAACAACGATATTGCTAACGATAGAATTTCTTTTTTTTATAGCCACTTAAAGGTCCATGATTGCTTATAAATACTTTTATACGATAAAGAACATTTAATTGGGTCAATATCAGCTCGGACTTCCATTGGTTGGTGACCCTCTCAATAACGAACCCTGTAAAGTACAGGATATGGACCAATAGGACTATGGTGAGTTCTAGTACAGACATCAACAGGACTGGTGTCCTTGCAGTAGAGGATACAGGTGACTTAATTCTAATTTTTTAATTTCCGGTAAATGTGTGGAGACCTCAATGTGTTAACGTCTCGTCGACGAGGTGAATTGTGACGGAGGAATGGACAAGGACTCGGCCATGGCCTGTATGAGGCAATCATCCACGCATTCACCTGTAGTGATTCCGGAAAATCACGGAAAACCGAGATCAGGACGACCGGACCAGGTACCGAGCCCGTGTCATCCCAAACGCTAGTCAAGTGTTTTACAGCTGCACCACATCTCTCGACGAAGCACGTTGAGCTTGGAAACCTTGTAGATGAGATGCGAACAACAATGATCAGGGAGAGTGAGTTTTCGCGAAGAGTTCCGGCGGCTGGAGATGTATGAAATCACGATGGCTACGGAAGTGTAGTGATCAGGCAATTCGCTCCCCAGCATGGAAGAACTGGGTTTGCTTTCCAGCGGGGTCCCTCTTTTTATATTTGGGGATTCTGGTGGTCGTCACCGTTTGCCGGTGAGTTTTCTCGGTGTACTCCTGTGTCCTCTACGATTACATTCCGTCGCCGCTGCATATTTACTACTCTACACCTCCGTCGGGGGGAATGCCTCAGCTGATGAGCACCGCCCAACGCCGTTTTAAGACTACAATATGCTGGGGAATTATCTGGCTCATCTCATCTGCCTGTTTACAGTCGCGAACATTCAGTAACTTAGCACATCAACTATGTGTGGGCGTGTCAAATTTGGGGGCTTTTTTCTTGAGCAGAATAAGAAGCCTGTAACAAATGCAATGCTTGAAGTGTGTACATAGACGAAAGAAAGCTATCCTATGGTTTCATTACCTCGCGAAAAAATTAATTTTCTCTGACAATGAAAGTTATTTTGTTTGCATATTCACCACAGTAAGCAAATTTTCATTTCGTTAGTCAAGAAATGGTTTAACACTATTTTTAGAGACAAAATATGAGAATAAAAGAAACTAGCAGAGACATCCCTCGTTGTACGTACATCAGGCCCCAGGGTCGCTTGTAGAATGATTTCCTCTCCTGTTGTAAACGTTTCGTCGATCCTGAATATTGCCATTTTGCACAAGTGATGTTAGCCAGATAAGCATTTAGGCAATAAACACCTACAAACAACTTAGTAACTGGCATATTTGTAGAATGCAATGCCAATCAGTAAAAGAGCTCATAAAACTGGTCCTCTATCGAATGAGAGAAAATCGCGCCAGACTGCTTTTGGGCAATAAACACCTACAAACAACTTAGTAACTGGCATATTTGTAGAATGCAATGCCAATCAGTAAAAGAGCTCATAAAACTGGTCCTCTATCGCATGAGAGAAAATCGCGCCAGACTGCTACACCTCAAGGGTCTATCATATGCTATCTCTGTAAATAAAATCGCGTAAATAAAAAAAGTATTGATTCCTCTAATATATAATTCATTTTGACAATGTGGAGCTGTATTACTTAGGATCCACTTCAAAACAGTCATCGCATCATTCTCTGCAATTAATATAAATTTGACACAACTAATTGGAAGATCTAGTTAGGATTCATATCTCAAAAACCTAATCTTCGAGCCCTCTACAATTTATGTTTTCCAGTTTCATAATCATTTAAAAGTCTATTGTTTTGGTATCATGAAGGCGGACCTTCTAGTAACCTCATCTCAGAACATTCGTACCAGAATCTTCTCCCAGCTATATTTCTCTGACACCAAATTATTGGGCTAACTTGTTCATGGGCCCAGTCTCACCTTCTTGGTCTTGTGGATTTGGGTGGCTGTGGACTCTCTGGTTCCCCAGGTAATGTCGTTCATGTTGAAGAGGGAGTAGACGATGAGCAGCATGTACATGCTAGGCACGGTGACGTAGTAGATGACGATGGCTGGCAGGCAGCCGATCTCCTTGGGGTGCAGGATGGCGGCGAGCACCAGCTCGCCGAGGAACATGAAGAAGAAGATGGACGAGGGTGCGGTCAGTCCGTCCTGCTGGATCTGGATCGCTATGCCAACCACCACGGCCATCATCACCAGGCCGTAGAGGCTGCTGATCACCATGGCTACGAACAACTGTCAAGGAAAACGACACACGGTGAGAAGACTTTCAGAATAAAGTGCCACAACAAGTTTCCTGAAAAAGCCCACATATAAGCCAAAATATGCACCGTCTATGGACAGCAAAATTTCGCGAATAAATTTTAGGACGAGTAGACTTCAAAGACGCGTACATTTAATTCATATTTACTATTCAGTTTACAAGACATGCCTTCGAAGACTCAGATAATAATAAGCTTACAAGGAAAATACAGAATAATGTGTTATCCATTCTGTGGTAGAATTAGCATCTCTTTGGCGCAGCCAATGTACAAAGCTGATACACGAGCGTGCGTAGGACTGTGGAACATATCCTACCTGGACCCATAAAATTTTCTCGTACTTGACAATGGCACACTTGAACGTCTTTGGCAGGTACCTCAAACAAGTTTTTAGAAATCTAATGATTTAATTCTGACTAAATAAAAATGTTTTGCTAGGCTCTAGTATTTCTCGGATACCCCAACTATTTTTCACATGTTCAGTTACAATAATGTTAGATTTATTTTATTTCGCGGAGTGTGCTGGAGTTCACCCAGTAAAATTTTCTTTAACCAAACGTTGAGTTACACCATGATAAATACAGAATTAGTTGTTAGTGACTACAAAATGATCACCCTCGATTAATCATTAGTAAACAGTTTAGTGATCAAACAAAAAATGCTGTTTTTGCAATAAAAATTCAGTTGGGTAAATTTATATACAGCAGGTATTTTGTAATGACATTTTTCTTTTCAAAGATATACACAGCTCGGTCCGAGTGTCCAACTATAGTCTATTCCCCATTGGAAGCAAGTTTCTCGGAGCCCTGCTAAATATCTACTTGCAGGCCAGTTTCGTATCCTTCCGCCAAATGTAAACAAACTTTGCCACGTGACTGCCATGTAGCATCTGTCAAAATCAATGTTTACAATCCATTGCGTGCGTACATATGTTCGTATACTTTCGCTACACCTAAAAATAAACATTGAAATGTGACTTCTACTTTTATACCTGTCAAATGTGTTGTTTACTGTTTACAGCTTTTCAAAAAATTCTGTCATATTCCAAAAACCATTCCGGACCATTCCATTTGTCACCATTTCACAGTTTAGGCCTCCAACATTATTTAGGCCAGCTTTATGACGTTTAAAAATGCCTGAATTGACGACAGTTCTTACGGATAGTTTACATTAACATATTTGTTTTCCACAACATAGCTCAATACATGTAATGAACTTAGTATTTTGGCGCGACTGTGTTAACACTGTTACAACTGCGAGGTAAAGGGTTGTACTAATTATCCTTTTGTTATTGATATGTGTTGGGTCATTTCTTTAAAAGGACGGCCTCAGTTGGTATAAATATTAAAACGAAGGAACAACCAAACGAAAAAGGCACATTGAATTCAAGTACGCAACTCGTGTTTCTCATTTTTGTCATACAAACTTTAAAATATAGCGGTGAACATGCACACAAATAAGCCTACGATAACTTTTATTCCACTCATATTTCTATGTATTGCTACTTACTGTTTATTAGGTTTATTGAAATTTATCGGGCTGAACTTAGTATTTTACTGTGTTTCAAATCCCTTAGGGCAAAGGTACAACGTTGTGATAAATAAACAGACGTGGATGTAAATAATGAACTTCTTCATAAAAACAGTTCACAATTAAAATGTATAAATAGTGCTAATCAAATATTTGTAATCACGCACACTCAGGGCCAGCGTTTCGACCACGATGCACAAAGGCACGCCATTTCACAGACGCAATAATTAACGAAATACATGTCACAGTATATTTATTACTGCCGTGGTAACACAGATTTATCACAACATCGTAACTTGCCTAGGTAGGTTTAAAAAACACAACGTCTAGAAACGTGATGTGGTAATTTGAAGTATTTTTTTGGAGTAAGAATAATTTACGTTTCCTTTGGCAAAAAGGAACACGCCATGTCATGGCTCGCCACGTCTGCCAACTTCACTTGGTAAATGCCCCACCATCATATCTAAATATATTAAATCAAGTATTCCAACATTAAGATCTCTTTTCAGTTGTAAATTACAAATTCAAAAATCATTATTTTGCTGTAATAAGTATGAAATATGCTACAATTGAACACACTTATAATTTCGTTGCTTACTAGCGAAGTGAAATTTCCCGAGTTTGAAAGAGACGAAGAAAGAGAGAGAAAGCGACAAGCCACGCCAGCAGACAGTTTTTAAGATACTTTCTCGCTCGATAAAACAACACCGTACCATTACGGCTTACTCACGATATTTTCCGCTGTTATTTTGAACTGTAAAAATGATATACGTTGGAATCGGAGTTACCTAAATATTTAAAAATTTCAATAGGCACCGGTTAATTTACTAATAGTATTTTAAAAAACTAGGTTAAAATAATATTTTTCTGTGAACTGGTCGTTGCCAACACGTCACTGCTCTCGCTGTTGTTAATTCATATTCAAAAAGAAATAAATATTACAAGTTATAGAAGATATTAAGGTAAAGTTTTATTTATTCAACAATACAGTACTCTAAAGTTAACCACAGTGTTATATATTTGTGGATACAGGTTATTGAAAAAACATGTTGACATGTTATGCCCAGAGTGTTTTTTCAAAGGTTGATTTTCATAAGTCGCTTCCAATCGGGAATGGAATATAGAGTGGACGTGTTTGACACGAAGAACATGCTTGGCCAGTCCTAACCAGAGAAGACAGTTTATTCTTTGTGAGCAGTGTTATTTGTTGACGTTTCTACATCTCTGATTTGTGGTTGGTACTTTACGACAACTCTTAAGGTTGGATTAAAGCAACTGCCTATGGAGCACTGCACTCGACTATACAAAGGGAAGAAGAACTCATAAAAAAGTGGTACAGACAACATGAAAATTGTCAGAAAGTGCTATTTTTGCTGTATATGAAAGAAGAAATTATATATTTTTCAACATTATAACACATTTTACTAAAATATGCGTTTTAAATGTAAAAATAATAATATATATAAAAGTTTCTATTCTTAACAAAATTTAAGCATATTTCCACTCTGGATGCTTCAGCAAGCAAATTTTGCAAGAAAGTCTTCGTTATGGAATATCATTTTATGTATGAAAATTGTAATAGTAATGTTACGCGCTGTTGCCCGGCCCTGCGGAGGGGAACCCACCTCACCCTCTCCTCCGCCGGGGTTGTCTCCTGACCCCCCCTTTCTGGGAAACCCGTGAATGATGGACAGGCGGTCGGGCTGTCACGCTGCTCTGCGTCTTGCATACATCACGGCCCCTCTCCACTGCTGGAGGTTTCGATGGTTCTGGCGACGACTCGAGAATGTTCTGGTGAGACTGGCTGGCGCCTCGGTCCTCCACGACGCAGCAAGCGAGTTGGGGAAGATTCTAGATTGCGGCCTAAGACCTATATATACTGCCGCAACCCAGCGGCCGGCAGTCTTTGACGGAGGCCACCTGGCGAGTGTGCGCGAGCGAAGAGAAGTGTGGACGACGACTGGAGATTGCGGGACGACGACGAGCGAGGTGTTCGTGGAGTGAATGGACGAGAGTGTGTGAAACCAACGAGTGAAGCTTACTGTGAGTGAGGGTGCTTGGAGGACTCTAGAACATTGCGACTGGCGGGACATGGACTGAACTGAGGTAGGACTGAATGTAAGTGCGATACTGATTTTATTGTAAATATTCGAACTGTCAAATATGGAAGCATAAATTACAAGGTAATGGCTGATACACTATTTTGGGACAGATATTTAATTATTTAATTTCATTGATGTCTGTCATAATTAAAAATTTTATTAATTGGTGTCAATTGTGAACAGTTAGTGATATCCATTTCTTCTGAGATTTTGAGTTCAGAAAATTTTGCTGTAATAAAATAAGGAAATTATAATTAATTATTTGATTTGATTAATACCTCCATCCCTCAACGAACTTGGTATAGCACACTTAATTTATATAGAGAGAAATTGTAACAGTAATGTAAGGAATAATTTTTATAATTGATTTTATGTTCGTCCATTTGTCACAAACATTTATGGCTGAAACTGACGTAAATAAAGTTAACTATAAAATTTATATGATACATTATTACTATTATTTTATTACATGTGATAACAGTAAATATAAAGATTTTTCTCGAAGAAGATTTTCTTGTAAATTCTGCTTTCCCAAAACATCCAAAATGGAAATTCACCTAAATTTGGTTAAAAATCGATCGATAAATTTTTTGCAATAAAAAATTATATCTTAGTAAAATATTTTATAACGTTACCATATATATATCTTTCATATACAGCAAAATTCGTACTTTTGTTACAATTTTATGGTGCCTGTACTATTTTTTTACGAGTTCTTCACGTCTTATAGTCAGGTGCTGTGCTCCATAGGCAGTTGCTTTACTTCAACCTTAAGCACCAGACAAGTTCTTCGCTTATTGCTCGGATCGAGCAAGCGCCTGGTCAACCAAGTACGGCGCGAAACATAATACATCTTGATTGGGACATCTTAAACCGCAAAACGATGCGGGATTGGAAATATTAACTCAAATCTAACCCAATGCACTGTTTCGGTATATGGATGGACAAACACGCTGAGAATAAACATTCCAAAGGGTAACCAATTATTGCATAACCCTCCACCTCAGAACGAGCACAATCGTAACGCATTACAGCATAGGTAAGTACAGAAAGTTGGAACGGTGTGGTGCTCCGTTTGATGAGGGCAGAACCATTCATTGATTGGCTATCCTAGGCTCTGGAACGGGCCTTGGGTCTCATTGGATTGTACGAGCTGCGGAAGAGTCCGTATTGATAGAGACCTGAAAAATTCGCGAGTTCATTGACCTGCGGACTAGACTCTACAGTCTTATGTACGAATTGGCTGATGTCAACTGTGCATTGGTTGTCTGTTGATATATTGGAAGGCGACGACTGTCCAGCCTTCTCCAGGAGGTGTCAAACACCGTGTGGGCCAATGGCTAATGTTATATAAACACACTTGTTTTGAATTCTAGCTTGTCCCAAAATTAATCCGCGAAATCTTCAGGTCTCTACGTATTGACTGTGCTGCCTGCTGACAAGTAAGCTGCCAGGCGTTGATTGGCGAAGGGCGTAGCGACGTATTGTCTGGCTAGTGACACCATTTTGTTGGCGCGTGCAGGGGTAGATCGAGGTACAACCAGCGTTTTTACTTCTGCATTCTTCGGTATTCTGGAACCGCAAACTCTCGACAACTTCTTAATTAACTGCTTTATTTCGTGAAACTACTTCTACACTTGGCAGTTTCATGTACTATGACGTTGTTCTTTTAGTGAGTTCATTTCATTGCAAGTGCGTACTATGAACTGCCTGTGTTGATACCTAGAAAAATTCCACAACGCAATTTCGCCTGGAAAAGTTGCACAAACAGAAACATACACACGCACACGCACACGCGCGCGCGCGCGCACACACACACACACATATATCCACATAGTAACACCTTAGCTACATCGGCCATGAGTTAATTTTAGAATCCTCAGTTATCTACAGTATCACCAAGCGGAAAAAAATCCCCGCACCTTCCTGCTTTTCATAGTTTCCGAACAACCTGCGGTTACCTATTCTTGCTTAATTGCTGCACTAAATGAAAAATTGAAAAATATTGTTTTAGGAACCATAATTCTCCAAGACCGTTAAAATATGGACAACTGTCTGGTTGTGGTTACCCTACGCGTATCGTTAAATGTATATGGTAACACCAACAGAACATATTGTAAAAGGCCAGTGCGTCACAAATCAGTGACGTCATTACTTTCTACAGAATAGAATGTTGTGATTACAAACGAGTAGAGTTCTGACTACAGTCCAGTATGGTCCACTATACTGCTCTGATGCCGCTACAGAGCTGATTGTGCACCCAGTAATTTCTTCGTCGGCTCATAGGATGCGCTGCTATTTGTACTTATTTTACGGAAGTTGAAAAATTTCTCGTGGAAAAAGGCAGCTTCGAACTGCCGGACCTTGTGTTGATAGATAGACGTCTTGGACCGCTCTATTATTGCAGCGGTGATGATATTCGGTTTTTAAATGTATTTGTCTTCCTTTGTTTAGTTTTATTTAAAATATGCCATGTAACGTGTCTGCAGACGAATCTCACGAGGCGAATTCATACATGAGTTAGCTTATTTATTTAATGAAATAATTCTTCCCTCATGTATTATATATATATATATATATATATATATATATATATATATATATATATATATATATATCATATAACATTGTGTGTTTTTACAGCTAAACTTTGTGTAATCAGGTCTTAATTTCACATCAGATAATTTGCTGTACCAATAAAAATATGGCGTTAGTAATTAGTTTTTATGTCCTGTATGTTTTAGTGATATATGTAATAGGACATTCCAGAACTCTTGTTGCTATTATTACAGTTAAACCCTAACATGGCGGTGTCTGTCAACACTTTAGAGGGTGCAAATTCCCCTCACAGATTATCAAAAGCCTCCACTAAATAAATATTTTCACAAAAGTAACATTTTATTATGTATTTTCTGTATTGTAAATTCTACTGGTTCTATAATCTTTAAAAGAATTAGAGAGCGCCTTTAGGAGTCCGCGACACTGTTGTAATTAACATTCTTGTTTGTTAACTCCACAATACTAGCTCTGTATTCTTAACAGAATCAGATGATTCCTCTAACAGTTCGCGACACTGTTGTAATTACAATACTGTTTCTGTAAACTTAAAAATAAAGTTATATGTATAGTACATTCTGTTTCAGTTACCAAACAGCAGTGTTCGGTTTACAATATCTTGTCCTGTCACCGTAACAATTCTGTAAGATTATGTTCATAATGTTGAGTAGGTAAATTAAAATTAACATGTGATTACTTTCTCCGCGTATAAAAACAAAATGGGTTGTTATCGTCTCTGTTGTTTATGCGCTATGAATAAGTAAAATAAAAACTTTTTAATATATGTTTGCTCGTTTTTGACCGTGTAAACTTAAAACTTAAATCAAATTAATAACAAGTTATGGGTCAAGGTACGTCTGGTGTAATACATACTGCAAGAAGAATATAAGTGAAGTGTCTCGCATTCGCGCATTCGTGTGAACATAAAGGAAGGAATAAAATGGCTATGGCATCGGAAGATTTTGCCCACGTGGAAAATCTCAAAGGTCATTCTAATTTAAGTATCTGGAAGTTTTAAATAGTTGTGTCGTTGAAAGCAGTGGATTTGTATAATGTTGTTAGCACCGAGTTTAGGGAAGGTGAACAAGATACGAATTGGGGAAAGAAAGACGCGAAATCCCAGAGATACATCGTAACAACTGTAGACAAAGGTAATATTCAATTTATTATGTCTTGTGACTCTGCAAAGGGTATGTTTGACAAACTGTGTTCCATTTATGAGAGAGATAGCAGTCACAACAAAAGTTCGTTGCTGCAGAATTTCTTCAACCACAAAATGACAAGGTTGCATCTGGACTTTCTGATTTACAAAACCTTTCTATGAAACTAAAAAGTGTAGGCCACACAGTTGGTGATGAAATTATGATGGGTAAAATTTTGTCATCTTTGCCAGATAGATTTAGACATTTTTTAACTGCCAGGGAATCGACCCCTAAGAGTGACAGGACACTGACTAATCTAACTGCCAGATTGTTAGCAGAAGAAGAGAGAGGTCATATCAGCAGCACACATGATAATGTAGCATTCGAATCTGTAAACAAAAATATTGTTTGTTTTAAGTGTAAAAAAGGGGCCACATTGCCCGGAACTGCATGAAAAAACAGTAAGCTTGCAAAATCTGCAAAAAGGATAACCATACCGAACAGAACTGCTACTTCGGGGATAGAAACAACAAGTTTACTACAAGTAAAGGCTGTTCATGATAAAGTGAGCACTTTTGAAATCAACCTTAGAAAAAGTCACTACCCCTGCCTGTATATATTTTAACGGGCGCACTGAGTGGCATACGCCCAGTAAAGTTGGGAAATAGTTCCATATCTTAACGTCAAGTAAATAGTGTTAGGTAACCATCTGTGCAAACTGAAATTATTTATTTTCCTCGCTGTTTATTTAATGTGTCTAAGTATAAGAATGATCGGATTTGTGACATTTTAGTTTTCTAATAATTTCACAGTTTCACTTGACCGACACGTGAATAAATTGGCGAGGCCCATGACAATGTGCGGAGGAATACACAACGTGTGTACAAGTAGATCTTAAGCAGGACTTTCAAAAGTGCTTATATTACTGTGAACAGCATATAACAGGGATAAGGTTGCATTTCTTACAGAATCAATGGGTGGAAATCCTGAGGGATCTTAGGTATCATTATCAGGTTGTACTTCCCACATTATCAACAACAGTGATTATTTGACCAATGTCACAGGTATAGAGTCTGAAATTATAACTTCTAAGAAAAATGAAAACATGTGTGCCGAGCTCAAAGGGGATATAAAGTACCAAGAATGTGTATTGAAACATGTGCTGTATGTTCCAGGTTTAATAAGAACTCTATTCTCAGTACACAAATTTACAGAAAATGGATGTGTTGTCAAATTTACTGACAGAGGTGTAGAAATTTTGAAGGGTAAAACAAAAATCACAGGTGAAAAGGACAATGCTGGACTCTATAGTATAAATTTAAACTGCAGTGAAACAACACTTTTCTCTGAGAGCAAACAAACAAGTGACCTAAATCTATGGCATAGAAGAATTGGTTATCAGAATGTTGATAGTACGAAGAAACTGGCTACTTTATCATCTGGACTTGAAAAGCTTAAATTCTGTACAAGTGAGATCCAATGTGAAAACTGCCTTACATCAAAGCTCACCAGAAAACATTTTGAAAAGCAAGAGAGAGAGAGAGAGCAACGAGACTGCTAGAAATAATACACACTGATGTGTGTCTTGGACGACTACACACATTTTTCTGTGATATGTCTGATTAAAACAATCAGATGTTTGTGATGTTGCCAGAAACTACATTGTTGAGACCAAATCAAAATGGAACTCGCGTGTATACAAACTTCGTTGTAAAATGGGGGGTGAATATGTAGTCAACGAGCTCACCGATTGGTGTCGAGAAAGGGGAATAAAGATAGACTGTGCCCCTGCAGTAACTCCTCAGCTAAATGGACGAGCAGAGAGACTGAACATGACACTAATGGAGAAAACGAGACCACTCCTTTTCGACTCTGGCCTAGAGAAAGAGTTGTGGGGAGAGACTTTACGCACTGCAACATACCTGCTGAACAGAAGCCTGTCTGCTACAGTCGACACAACTACTGCCAAACTGTGGTATGGAAAAAGACCAGATCTGTCCAATCTAAAATTATTTGGGTATCTGGCATATACAAAAAAATTGAGGAAGCCAGGAAAACTAGACAAGAGACGTGACAAACTTATGTTGGTTGTTATATGACAAATGGCTATGGAACTCAGAAAAGAGGGAAATTTAACTCTCAAGAGATATAACTTTTGTGGAATCAACTGAGGTTTCCGCAACAAACAATTCATAACAAGAATTAATTGCAGACACAGTTTCACTTGTGGATTCTGAGGAAACGTCACTAAGACTAGCCGACAATATGGAAGTGAGAAGAAACACAACTGTGCTTCAAGATTATGTAGTTGATTAACCCTTTGATGCTTTTCCCTCAGACCAAGACACAACAAAAACATCAGAAATGCTACTACATAAAACAGCTACTGAAATTGAAAACTGCACTCACCAGGATATAAAAGAACGAATAAAAAGAAAGCCCCTTCCGGTGAAGATAAGGATAAATGTTGAAAGATATAGAGGAAGAATAGTCCCCACACAAGAAGAATGGTACTTTTTCAGTTTGTTCATGGCAAAGAAATCCCAAGAAATCAGAAGTTACTCTCTAGTAGATGGGTATTTAAGATAAAAGATGACAGCGGATGACAGCAGCTAGACTCATCGCACGTGGTTGTGAACAGAAAGCAGGACTAGATTATAGTAGAACATTCAGCTCTGTGGTGTCATTGAATGCCCTGAGATTCCTCATCGCCTACGCTTAAAAGGAAAACATGTCCCTCAAGCAATTTTACATAAAAAAAACTGCCTTTCTGTAAGGTAATTTAGAACAAGATGCTTTCATGCTCGTACCTGAAGGTTTTGAAGATGAACAGGGCTCTGTCGTTGGACTGAAGAAATCTCTCTATGGTCTGAAACAAGCCCCTCGTGCTTGGAATAAAATATTTGTTAACTTTCTCAATGCACATGGCTTGCATAAATTCATGACAGACAAGTCGTTCTTCGTGAATGATGAAGGTAATTTAATTCTAGCCATCTGGGTAGATGACGGTCTTGTTATTTCAAAAGAGAACGACAAAATTGATGAGTTCATGATGAAACTTCAAACTGAATTTGAGGTTAAAATTACTGACAACCCTGATTTCTTTGCGGGCCTTGAAATTGAAAATGCAAGGGGCTTCATCAACATTCATCAAGAATCAAACGCGGACCAGTTGTTGAAAACAGACTATATGGACTGCACAAAACCCGCAACAACTCCTGCAGTTTCAGGTACTGACAACTCTGAAGACTGTAATGGAATGGAAGGTGTAAATTTTCCATATATGGAGGCTGTTGGTAGCCTGTTGTACCTGTCAAATAGGTCTAGACCAGATATAACATATGCAGTCAACATGGCACCAAGAAAAGTGGAAAACCCTACTGTACATGATGTAAAAAAATTTGAAACAGATATTCAGGTATCTTCAGGGAACGAGAAACCTAGGACTTAGATATTCGAAAGATCTCAATACTTCGCTGATTGACGCTTACAGTGATGCAGATTATGCTGGTGACGAGACATCACGTAGAAATACTTCAGGTTATGTCATCCTATACATGGGAGTCCTGTTGCCTGGTCTACAAGAAATCAGCCAATCATATCACTCAGTAATACAGAAAGCGAATCCATCGCTGTCAGTGAGTGTGTTAAGGAAGTGTTGTTCTTGAAATCTCTATATAAGGAACTCACAGGTGAATTTATTCCAGTAAACTTCAACATTGACAACCAGAGTACAGTTCAGATAATAAAAAATGACAGTATGGCCTAAAGTTCTAATCACATATACATAAAGTTCAAGTTTCTGTGTGAAAAAGTAAATCAGGAAAATTTCAGTTTAAAATATTGTCCTACTAACAGCCAGTTGGCTGATATATTCACTAAAGCTGTGAGCCCCAGCATTTTTTGTAAACTCGTAAAAGATATAGTCTATTGCAAATGAGTAGTATTAAGCAGTAAAATAGTGCGATATTTTTTAAATTTAGTAAACAAGATTGTGTTAAGAATTTGTGAAATTGGTACTAAGTTCATGCTAATTTTGATTTACGGGAAGAGTGCTGAGTAGATAAATTAAAATTAACATGTGATAACTTTCTCCTTGTATAAAAACAAAATGGTTTGTTATCGTCTCTGTTGTTTATGCGCTATGAATGAGAGGTAAAATCAAAACCTTTTAATATATGTTTGCTCGTTTTTGACCGCGTAAACTTAAAACTAAAATCAAATTAATAACACATAACTTCTCGTATTTGTTTAGTACCTTCAACAGAAAACATTTTTCCTGCTACAGAAAAGATGGTTCTCACAACTGAATAACTGTTAAAAATATTTAGATTGTTCTGCTAAAAATTTTGATTATAAATTCTTACGAAACATTCTGTTGCTGGCACTAAAGATAGTTGTCGCTTCCATAAAATGCTATTAGAACAGTTCTGTTAAATTGCCTCTGCTGATTTCTTTCAGTGTGTGTAATTTATTTGGCCCTTCTTTGAATTTCGTTGTTTAAGCTTCTTTGTATAGGCTGTTCACGGTAAAGTGAGCACTTTTTAAGGCCCTTATCAATTTTTACTTTCCTCCTATTTCTATCTTCTTGCTGTTTTATAATATAATCATTGCAATGTGACGAATAAACTCAGTATATACATTTCACCACTCTCACAAGTTAATGCCTGAAGCTGCAATAAAATATATTCATGAAAATGTTGTGGAGATAAATAAAGTCATTGATTCGAAAGTCAAGGGTGACGCAGTAAAATATTACATGTAGCAACTGAGACAAATGAACTAAAGTGACGGATTTTGAAAGCTTACTAATTACCGGAAATAAACAGTTCAAAACCTTACTTATTTGCTGATCGTATCTAGCAACTTGCGCTTGAAAAGTGCAACCACATTTAAAACACTGACGCATTTTACTCGCGCTCGTTGATGCTGAAAACCAGTTTTCTATGTTTACGTACCATTGGTAGAAAGCAGAGACAAAAAATTGACAACACTTGTGCATACGTCACCTAAAAAAATATTTCATAGAGTAATACCTGAATTTTTGGTTTGAAGACAGCGCAGCAGAAGACGAAGGTTATAACTGGTATGAGGTTATACTGCAGGCTTGCGAAGTTGGCAATCTTGAACGCCGACACAAACGCACCAACCAGCATGAGGAATATAGTTCCGGGTCCAAGGATCGAGCCAGCCATCATGATAATCTGTGCACATTTCACTAAAACACTTAAGACACCGAGTGAGAACACAGTCTTTGCAAAATGAAATAATTGTGTTTTCAGTGGTGCCCGTCTTGTCTAAACAATTTTAGCTTGTTCTTCCTTGGGGATAGGGGTTTACGTGGAGCCCAAATGTTGGGCTTAAAAGTGGACATTTTGAAATGCATGGTGCTACGTAATATCTAGAGAACCATTTTAATAATTAAAACCTAATTTCGTATTTTTTATTTTATCATGTACATACATGTTTAATAAATATATCATATCTGGATGCACATGTAGCTTACAGTTACATCATTAGGTGAACTAACATATGTGCTGTTGCGCCTTTAAAAAACCAAACGAAGTAAAGTAATAATATAAGATCTATAAAAAAAGAACATTAAATTTGCTAAAATCACACAGGAGCTGGTTATCGATATATTTACATTATTTCCTAGACGTTAATTGCTACAGCTGCAAACAAGCCTATAAAAACGACAAAAATTAAACAAAAAAGTTTGTGAGGTAATAAAAACCAAGGGTGCATAAATAGTCCTGCGTATCCTATAGCCTCTCCTAACCCAAGTCTTCTTCATCTTACAGCTAGAACACCCCGTTTATACAGATAAGTCTTGGAGATTATATATATGATATATATAATATATATATCATATATTATATATATCATATATAATATATCACATATATTATATATAAAGAATATATAGTATATATAAGTATATATAGTATATATATTGTATATATAAAGTTGTGCTACTTGTTTTTTCGCGAAAATATTTGTGCGCATGATAGACGTCAACATTCTACGTGCACACAAGAGGTATCCATTAGCTATTTATTGGCCGGGTGTCTGTGCGAGGATACTTTCTCTATCGACTAGACCTATCAGAATTTAGTTACTTCGATAATGAACTTCCGTGATTGGCTGGCGTACACCTCAGACTCGCGAGAGTTCAAATCATCCAACCTGAAATACTTTCTGTACTAACATGTTTTCTAATACAACTAGTCGTGGAATCTCTTCGCGAAAAAAACATTGTTGAGCGTAAAATAATATTATGTGGACATAAAACGGGAAAGTATTATTTATTGACGACTATAAGGAAAAGACTCAATGAAAAGTAGTCGTATTAACAATATTTTAAAGCAAAGTAGGCTAAATAGTTATTCCAGTCACTCCTTGTTTTACCGGGATTTTCGCACGTGGGAATCGTGCCGGACGATGCCGCCGGTTCAGCGGGATTTCTCGGGGATCTCCCGTTTCCCCCCACCCTTTCATTCTGGCGCTGTTACATTCTCACCTCTCTCCACCCTCATCGGCGCTCAAGACATCGCTGTTAAGAGCCGCCGATATATCTTCACTCACTCGCTCTAGGCCCCGATGTTAAGAGCGGGTCACACCTGTCCACTCCTCATTCTTATTTTATTTCTAAATGCTTTTGACGATAAAGTGAGCACTTTTGAAATCAACCTTAGAAAACAGTTACTGCCCCTACCAGCATGTATTTGAACGGGCGAAATGAGTTACTTGTGCCTGGTAAAGTTGGTAACAATGGAGAGGAAAATAGTTCTATATATTAATGTTGAAGAAATAATGTTAGGTAACCATCTGTGATAACTGAAATCATTCTTTACACTTGTTTTTTTTTTTAATGCATCGAAGTCTAAAAATTCGCGAATTTGTATAATATTTACTTCTCTAATAATTTCGCAGTTTCACTTGACAGACTCATGAATAAAGTGATGAGGCCCATGGCAATGTTAATTTTACATAAGGCGGAAAACACGCAACTTGTATACAAGTAGATCTTAAGCAGGGCTTTCAAAAGTGCTCATTTTAAATAATTCAAGTTGTGATCTTAAACCTGGCATTAGCAGATAGAAATGCAGGTTTGTGAAGGGCGTGAGGAGCTCACGTGGTAGAATATGTAGGGGGCGGAGATGTTGTCGTTGATTTTGATGGTCTGCTTGTAGCTGCCGAGCAGGTCGAAGATATTGGCCATGGTGGATGGCACCCAGCGGCGCCTCTGGTTGTAGAACTCCTCGAAGCTCTCCGGGCAGTGCGTGTAGGCGTCGCTGGCGGCCGAGTACTCGACGCGGTAACCCTGCTGCAGCAGCAGCGTGCACAGCCATCGGTCCTCGCCTGCGGGACAACACGCACCCTGCACCCTTACATCAACACTTACACTACAGTGTATCCATTGTTATAAAGACTGTTCACTATAAAGTCAGCACTTTTAAAAAAAGTCACTGCCGCTACCTGCATATACTTTAATGGGCACACTTGATGACATACACCCAGTAAAATTGGTACCGATGGATGGAAAATAGTTCCATATTGTGACGGTTCATAGATCGCCACCTAGTAAAATGTAATGATTTTAGTAATTTGGTACCACATTTGGTAGCACTGCGTATTTACTCTTTTTATGTGTACTTATATTTGGTTATGCACCGGCCGGTATATCTTTGTCTCATTGCTTAGTATTAATCTATTATGAATTTTATTGCACGTATTTTATATGGGTCTTGTGTATGATATTTGCAAATCGATATTATTTGGCAAATCGATGTGTAAAGAGTCGCGACTGTGGCACCTGGAGTGGCGGGATACTGCGACGTCACCTGGCTGTAACAGCGCGCCCCAGCACGTGTGTGATGGTCGGGGTGTTTGGACGACCGTAATGAGTATGCGCTCGATCGTGGAGCGAGTGGTTTCGCGTGCCAGCTGGGCACAGTGTCGGGAAGTCAGGTGGACTTTTCAGCGGTATGGGACTGCTATGCAATTTCTCCTCGGTTGTGATTGCGCAGTGTGTTATGTAATGCAAGTGAACGTGGCCGTAACATTTCCGGGGGCAAACAAATAAATTGTTTAAAGAATATTATGAGAATGTGCCCGAAGTGAACATAGAGACGATATTGCTATGTTTGTCTGTAGCGCGCAGCTCCTGTTAGTGAAATATGGGCCAAGGATCGCAGGGACGTAAACTTGATACGAACGTATTGTGTGTGAAAACGCTGCGCGTACGAGTAATGTTCAATTTAATACGAGCGTACTGAAAATCGCGGAAATAACTGTGAGACCGCGACTCGTGACTGATGGCTCGTGAAACTGAATTTTGCCACGCTGGTTAAACTGCCCGTTTTACTTGGCCTGTGGACGAGCATTTTAAAGCTTACGTGTGGTAACAGTCGACCGATTGTCCTGTCAACTGAAATGCTTACACTGGCTCGGAAATTTTACCCGATGTTTGCTTCGGTTCTCAACTTTCTCTCGTGGCACAAAGGACGAAAATTGATGTCCAGAAGCTAAATGTGCTTTGTGAAAACATTTCATTGAGACACGTCTTGTCAGAGGGTGAAAGGAGTGAATGGGTAAACGATATTTTTTGTAGAGGGAGGATAGCGAGGAGTTTCACCCACTGTTCTCCAGGATATTTGTCGACCTCCAGTGGCGCAGTTGGTTGGTGCGCTACCGATATGGGGTGCGGGAAGCTCTGGGTTCAAATCCCGGGCATGGCATGGGCGATAATTTAAATCATACTATAAGTTAGTCTGCAAACCGTCTCCTGATAAGCTTTTAAGCTTAAAACCGGGGGACGTTATAAAGCCATTTACAATTCAATTCCAGGATATTTGAATAACCCACTAAATTTGGGGAATATTTCAGTATGAAGCCAGGAACTTTCTTTTACATTTTTAACGGTATCAGACCGTACACACAAGAATACTCTAATTCCGGAAAGTGCACATCTCCCAAAGAAAAACAAGCTGTAACATTGAAGCATGTAAAGTTTACTTATGACCAGACTTTGTCCTTACCACATTCAATTTTTCCAAATCAAATGTTTCTCCAAAACATTTTATAGGAATACAATTTATTATTTTTGAAATATTGTAGGTGCCTACCTACGTGCAAAGTTGAATATGGTATGTAAATATTAATTTTTTATTCTAATTGTCATTAGCTATTCATTGGACAATATTTATGCGCCTGAAATCGAAAATACATTAGAAGGCTGCTTTAAAGAGAACAATTATGTTTATAAGATATATTGTTTAATGAGCACAGATATAACAAAATAACTCATACAATATAACAAGTCACTGGTGGGAATATTGATTTCTACTGACTGGTTGAGAAAGTAAAGGTATAGGAGACATTTTCGGTAATACCTTGCGCCCATGTAGTTGGATATAAACGCTAACTGATTGGAGCCCCGTCGCTCGACGATGACACTCTGGGGAAGAAACTTAAGATGAAGTTTGTGACGGCAAATAGTAAGCCATCTGGTGTTGTGTGCTTTCTTCTTCCGTTAAAACTTGTTCAATTAGTGTTCTCACTGCTAGCTTTCGCTGTTTGGGGATTGCACGAGAATGTGGGAACAAACGCATTAAGAAGCGGTGGTCGTAATCTTTAATCTCCTCAGATAATGGCGATGAACTTCTCATTTTCTCCAATTGTTAAAGATTTCTCTTCTTCAGTGCAAGAAACTAAGCCATCCTGTCTGATTTCGATATTTTAGTTTTCACCGTGCGCAGCAGGTGTCTTGAGAGCGTTGGTACCTGAACTTCTGCCAAAGCCATATTGTGTGTCTGTGTCATCAGCAGCAGCATCTTGCGGGTCCTCAGTAAAACTACTTGCGTCGTGCGAAACTTCTACCAAGAATTCATCTTGTTCTATTGGTTAATCGAAAGCAGTAAGTATCCTCGGATGACGAGTGAATATTACTTTTCGGTTTTCTGTGTTTACACACGTCACGAAGAAACATAAGTTACTCTTAGAACTTCCACGACGAGACGTTTGTGGCTTCGCTGTCGGTTGGCTGTTGCAACTATTTCGTATGTTCTTTGCGAAACATGTCTCTCAAGTTTAACCATTTTCCTTTCGCAGCGCTACCTGTAAATCAAGGGAAACAAATTACTATAAGGAAACAAAAACAAAATAAGTACTACTAAGACACTGGATACTAGTAAAATATAATAAATATACAACATTAAAATAAATGACAGGAAGTAAGTAAAATAGGACCACAGAAATTGTTTTCTACTATTCGTCTTTATCTTAGTAGCTCATAAGTACAGTAGTTATGTGTTCGTTATTCCAGTTTATTCATACTTATTTCTACACTGATAGCATACAGTTCTTTGGCGTTTTCGCACCGTATGGCTCACTTCACTATGAGCCAGATAGTACATAATACGTTTGACGCAATTTGGGAGTGTTTTGTTGGGATACATATGCCTTTTCCGACCACAGAATTGCTCAGTAAGAGTGCTGATCTATATGAAGAACTATGTTATTTCCCGAATTGTGTTGCTTGTATAGATCGTTAGCATGTGCGAATCAGATGTACAAAGGCATCTGGTTCCAAATTCTACAACTACAAAACATTCTTCTCTGTGGTTCTTCAACGAACGGTTGAGGCAAAATATCGATTCGTTTGTGCGAACGTAGGGGCGTACGGAGGGTAAAGTGACAGCGGTGTTTTCCTCCATGAATCTAATTTGTTCTAGCGTATACAAAACGGAACTTTTCCATTTTATGTCATACTTCCTTGCGTCGTTATTGGAGATCAAGGATATCATCTCAAGGAATATTTAATGCGACCTTATCCGGCAACTAACGTTAATGTTTCACAGAATGTCGAAACCTACATTAAAATGCATAGCCGTGCCAGGAAATCTGTGGAGTGTGTGTTTGGTATACTTGTTGCGAAATGGAGATGCTTGAAAACAGAGCTGCAAGTTTACCCTGCCCACGTTGACAAAATAGTTACAACTGTTTGCTTATTGCACAGTATCATCATTCACAAACAGGGAATAGATAAATGTCTGTAGCTACAACACAGTCCTACACCTACACTCTCTACCAGACATACAGACATAGACGCTACAACAGAGCAAGACAAGAAGCCTACGACAATCGTGATCAGTTCAAATCGTACTTCAACAGACAAGGAGCGCTCGTTTTTCAGCACGAAGAAATGTAAAGCTTGTCTTTTGGTTTTCTAAATATCTTGATTTATTTACAAATTGAAGTGATACTACTGGATGATTCTTTTTGTTCTTATTATTACTTTTTGAACCCACAATTTATAGACTGGATATTGCGATATTTGCTATAGTATTTTTCGACCAAAATTGAAAGTCCTAGCTCAATAAGTTATAATTCAAATATGAATATAGAAGTAAGGATTTACTACATTATAATATTTCAGGTATCAGGGGCGTACGCAGCGGGTGGTATGATGGGGCTGCAACCCATCCCAAAATAAAGAATCATTCATTTTTAAGTATTACAAAAAAATATTACTTCCTGTCTTTAATATCAGAACTCCTTAATTACGTGCAACACACTGTGTTATATTAGTTATCAATTTACGTATTTAAATGTGTGTTAATGAATTAAATGTGTACATGAACCTCTAACAAAATATTTACATACTACCGGGTAAATATGAGGTTCATCCCCCTTCAAAATAAAATCCTGCGTACGCCACTGGCAGGTACGTACAGGTAGGTACTTACTTTCAACATTCTTGATGTCAGTAATTTCCTTCCATAGTTTTCTGCTAACTTCCCTGTTGTGGTAAGATTTTGGGAGGTATCCCACATAGTTTTTCTCTCTTGGAGCAACGCAATTAATGTTGCCACATTCGTGACATACACATCTGTCACCACTTAACATAAATGATTTTACACAAAGAACACTGCGAGTTTTGTACTATCACGCCGACGCGCATCTGATAGCACCAGGATCACAAAACTTTATGGTGCAACGTTGAGAGGCATCGTCGCATTGGACCGAAAAAAAAACAACTTATTTGGCCGGTTTCAGACGTCGGCAGAGTTCGGAAGATTTCGGCCGAGTGGGTTGGTCCTAGTGTAACACTCCCAGAAGATCACGTACTTTTGTTCGTTCCACCGATATCGGTCGTATTCGGCAGAGTGAAAAATCGGTCAAAGTCGGATCCAGTGTAACCGTAGCCTAAGAGATTCTTTGGGTGTGCGGTTAGGAAACATGGACCTATGTGGTAACGCTACTATTTTAGTGATAAAAATTTTGTTGCGATTATTATTACACACTCCTGTGGTAGTTACGAATATGCCGAATAGAACACTTTTAGGATACAGTAGCCTAAAAAAAAGCCGTTTGTAACGATGATGGAGGACTCCAAAAAATATTTACGGAATGCTTGACATCTTGAAAGAACCAGTACGTTTTCGTCTGGGGTAAGTTTTATTTTCGTAGTTAAGCGTATTAGAGGTACGTGTAATAGTTTCGTCGAAAAACGTGTGTTTCTAAAACGCCGCAATGCAACTTCCTTGCGGCCGTTCAGGAGTCGGAAATTATTTAGTATATTTTTACCATAGTAGGTTACCTATTTTTAAAATATGTAATGATAGTCTGAAAATAAGTACGACAGTTGCGATAAATAACTTACCAAACGAAAAAGTTGAACTACAGGAATGACCAATTAAATTATTTTTCTGCAAAAACTTCGAAATTTCAAAAGAAAAATAATACCTTAGAGGACAGTTCCAAATAGTTGTTCAAGTTATCAGATTATGATGGATAGTCTTTTCTTAAAAATCTTCCACGAAATTTCAATTTTAACTTTTTGAGATGAGATTTTAGTCCAAAATTAAAATAAGTAAGCTAAGTGTCGGATTTAATAGAAACGGGAACGTTACATTACTATGCATTACGTAATCACTTTAAATGAAACGAAATTAAGTGTTAAAATAACTTTTTGAAAATTTTACGCATCATGTGTTTAGGTTTAAAAAAATCTCATTTTAATGCTTCAAAAAGTGATAGTGTTTTTTTTTTAATTTGATGATTTTTGGCAAGCTATCATGGAACTATACAATGTGTAAAAATATGGCGGATTGCAACACCGGGGTTGCATTGAGAAGTTAAAACTGCTATTGGCTGTTTACTGTAAAGTGAGCACATTTGAAGACCTGGTTACTCTTCCTGTAAGAAATTTTTTATCCTTTAACAACCTTTCGAAATAAATATTGCCATGTAGGTAATAAGCACAGTGTGTATTTTCCACCGCACACCGAGGTTAACGTCGAAAGCTTGTATAAAATCTATTTATTGACTATTATTCGAGACGAGAGGGCTTTCAAAAGTGCTCACTTTACAGTGAATAGCCTATAAGAAAATATACGAGCCGTTTTGTACTGTGGCCAAGTTTTCTATCGCAGGGGCCCCAAAAATTTAGTTTATGATGTTCACCATGAGAGAAACCATAAACCAATGCCAACAACTACCAGGTTTCCAACATGCGAAAATTTAGGAAGCGAAAACCAAACCCGGATCGCCATTGCGCATATTATCACCACCAAGTCCCTTCGCCTGCATACATTAGACACAAAGCCCATGTTTTAATCAAACGCTAAACTGTTCCCCTATTTGAGTTCATCGCCAATTGAATCTAAGTCACAACCTCCCAGGCAGTGATCTGAGATCTATACTATTTAGCTTTTAACCAATAACGTTTAGCACATGAGTAAAATGACATTAACTGCAATTGATTGGTGTGTAAGCTACTCTGGCTTCTCCCAACCGGTGTGTTTCATCGCTTCTCCATTGAGGACATAATCTCAGTTTCGTCCCATCGATGGTTTGCGGCCATTTTCAGGGATTCTTCATTCAAAGGGGAACACATAGACTTCTGTATCTAGCCTTTCGTCTTCTCAGTTTTACCTTGATCGTACTGCACGTAGTGTCGTGGTTCCGACGCTTTGAAGGTGTATCGTTTCATGACGCCTTGGTCCATCAGAGCCCTGGCCCTGAAGAGGGAGAATGCTCCAGGACTACAGAGTACGCACCCAATCATGTGCTCAGTCGCTTTCTGCAGCCAGTGACCGATGGCGTACTCGAACTTCTGGTACCAGGCCATCGCTCCTGCAACACACGATGTTTCATGTCTACTGAAAGAAAACTTCAGTTAGTGTGTCTAGGAAATGAACTTTTGATCACTTGCAAATCACTTCAAGTGGCCTTTTCTGTTGGCTATAAACATCTACATTTTCTTGCATGGAAAATTTTTGAGGGTGGATGTTAAATACGTGTTTAATAAAATTACTACATCATGTAAATTTATGAAAAGCATTTATAGCATGGAGTTGACTAATTATAAAATGGTGAATATTTCTATGAATTTTGCACAGGCTGGTTTTTTTTAAGAGCGTCGCCTACATGGAGGTGTTAAGCGCGATGGAGTACGGAAACAAGATGAGGCACGCGTGACTAGCGCCTCGTCACTCTTATACGTAAAGTACTGAACTGGCGTACGGTGTCTCCGTCGTCTTGCTGTAAATGTAGGACTTTAAACGGCTACGTTATTATTGGACTGCCGGAAAGTGTGCTGCAAATTTCACTACACGCTCCTATAAATGATTTTCAAGTTTATTGCGATTATATTGTGATAAACATCAGTCTGAAAAATCAGTTTTCAGCGGTATTGGAGGGCTCAGGATTTGCATTTGGAATGTACACGATCTATTGAGAAACTGATATGTCCTCATCTGAAGTATGTTTTCTTCTTAAATCGGAGAGGTAGGAAAACATTCAGTGGCTTCATAAAAATAAATGCGGATTTCAAACTACTCTGCAACACAATTCAAGTGCCAGGTAGACGGCGCTCCGATTATTGTCGCTATTGCGATTTTTTTTAAAAGTGGAACTTAAATGTTACGAATTGTGAAATATTTCGTCCTATAATTAAGTACGGGAAGAAAAAATAACCAAAATAACTGGTGCCCCTCTCTGCATTGTAACCGGAAAAAATCTAAAAACTCAAATGCTTTTCATTGCATGCACAACAATAATGTATACTTGCCAGCACCAACAGGATGGATCCGTCCACACGAAGATCCCAGAGTGTCATTCTTCTTCATGAGGTGTATAAGGAGGTGAACTGCCTGGGGCTGGAAGTCGATGTCTCCATCCATGGCCAGGATGTACGTGTTCTGGGCGATGACGGCCTTTCTGTCGATGTGTATTGGCAGCTCCATTATCCGGTGTCCCAGTAAGTAGTACATGTACATGACCTGTGACAAAAAACGTTTTTATTCGTCTTTATTATCATGGGCTAAGTAATAACAGTAATTCTTAATATCCCCACTTAACTACTTTGACGACTATTGAAATGAAAATTTAAAAACTGATACGTAGGAACATAATAATAATACACACCTCTGGACCCCACTTAGCATTGCCCATCTGGGGTGTGTCATTCTTTTAATTTCTTGAGTTTCACTTTGGAATGTCACCTGCCCCACTGGGCATGCTTAACCTGCCCGGCTGGGCATTTCCTCCGTAGCTAGGAAAAAAATTAGCGAATTTTCAACCACTACCTTTACGAGTCCTACCACATCTGACCTTGTAGGTGTCAGCGACCCCCACAAAGCGAGCCTGTTAGGTAGCTCGAAGTCAGGACTCGCGCCCATGAAGGCTCGCCAACTAAATGGGACAGAGTTCAGTCCGTGCTCCTCCTTCCTTTCCTTGACACTTGCGGATTTTCCCAACAGAGTCCGTTGCCATAAAGATGAATTTCTTCGGTATGCTATTCCAGATTGGACCCTAACAGTCTGGCTGTAAAGGAGTCGACTATTTCGTCACCAGGCCAAAGGCCAAAGCCATCACTAAGAATAGAACAATTTCGCATTTTAAAAGACCTATTGGACAGGATCCACAATCCTACTGTATGTATTTTCCAGCCTCATATTTCTGTTTATTGGCTGCTTGCTCCCCCAGTGTATAGCTCGTTTTACCTCAGACCAAGTTGCACCGGATTTGGCGCTTGTTTCCTTGCAGGTGTGTTATTGGCTCAGTGTTCACCTGGGCATATCGAGCAAACTGTAATCCAGTTGTAAATATATCACGTGTGTATAGGTGCTTGCCGTAAAATATATCCGCGAAATGTTTTAGTCCCTAATATTGACCGTGATTCAAGATTAGCCTGGGAGGCGGATACTCTATTCGGAGAACTAGGCAATAGAACCGTCTGGGAGTTTCCCACTTTTGTCAACATCGAAGCTCTGTGGTTATCGAGTGGTACCAAAACACACAGCATTATTGCACAGTATCATCATTGACAAACATGGAATAGATAAAGAAACTAGTTCTGGACAGGAGATGGGAACTTTTGTCAAGGCAGAGAGTCGAAACTACAGCAGACAACTGGCATACATGTATCTTAGTTCAAAAATAAATCACAATTTTGGAAATTCGGCTAGCTTCTCGAAAACATACTCTACATATGAAAATAAATATAGAGAAGAGAGCCGATTATCTGAACGTGCGTCGGCTGTACGGTCTACCAGTTATCCGGACTCGTTTTAAAAATAAAGAGAATAGAAAAAACAAGAAAGTTTCTTTTGTAACAGTGTTTCCTTTACCCGCGAAGGAGAGACAAGCGCTTGTGTCAGCTCTTGTGATGTGCCCTTTTAGGTTTTGTTCACAGTAAACACGTCCGGGAGGGGGTGGTTATTTGTTAACTGATTTAATTTATTTAATTCTATGTACAGTTTCTTTTTTTTTGGAGAAGCTTACTATGTTCTTTACATGTGTAATAAATTTTACGTTGTGTGAAAATGATTTTTTTTTCTATTCCTTTATCATCATTTTAAAAACATTTCCATTATCCGGATTTAAGATTACCCGAATTATCTTTGATCCCTATTGTTCCGGATAATCGACTTTCTACTGTATTTTCAAAATTTCCAACATTAGTTCTCCACTGCTCATTGTGTTCTATGTATATGTGGCTCCCTGGCATTACATGAAAGGCATGAATCTGATTACCTGCTAGGGTTTAAATT
Source organism: Dryococelus australis (assembly GCA_029891345.1). Classification (NCBI taxonomy): domain Eukaryota; kingdom Metazoa; phylum Arthropoda; class Insecta; order Phasmatodea; family Phasmatidae; genus Dryococelus; species Dryococelus australis. Next base: position 49,000,716 of record CM057000.1, read on the forward strand.
TGCCAGACAATTCCAGAAATGGTTGGTTCAAAACAAGGTAAAGTGAAGAGATTTGGGCGGCTCTTAACAGCGAGGTTTTGAGAGACCGTAAGGGTGATTGAGGTGAGTACGGAGCAGCGCTGGAATATAAGGGCGGGGGAAACGGGAGATCCCGAAATAACCCGCCGACCAGCGGCATCGTCCGGCACGATTTCCACCTGCGAAAATCCGGGAGTGACACGGCTGGAGATCGAACCCGGTTCGCCTTGGTGGGAGGCGAGCAAACTAACCGTTCAGCCACTGCGGCCCATAATTAGCTCTGTATTTATATCTAATCTTACCGCGATAATAGCATGAACCACACTAAATTATGGAAGTCCATGAATAAAATAATATAAACTCTTTCTCTTTGATGATGACATCCGACCTAGTCACCTTTATCGAATCACAGTATTATCTTTGGTCTTTGACCACATCTGAATCCACTATTAGAAATTTACAATTGCCCCACGTGCGACATGGTTCCGACCACTGTATCGATGTCTGGAGTTCCACGAGCCAGTTTGTTGTCAGCTCATCGTCATAAAAAAATTAACACTGACACTCGCCTGGTTACTCAGTTTATTGTATCGAACTTTATCTTTGTTTACAATTTTCTACTGTATATTACTGCTATAAACCACACGGCCACTTGCCTCATTCCATTTGTTGCTACACTTCATGATTTTCGACCATCCATAATAGGCAAAATACGACTATACGATTCGCTGTGCCATGTGTTGACCAAGGTAATTTTTCTACATTTCTCATTCTCCCGACCCTCATAAAATCCGAACTTGACACTCATATAGTTCCACTTCTCGCCAACGTGCACCCCTTTTCCACTAACAATGACAAGCAAAACTAACGTTTATTTGACTTCATGACTTACCATATGTTGTTTCGTACTAAGGTTGTGCATAATTTTCTCTTTTTCATATTATCGTCAGTAAGCCATTTGCCATGCTGCACTTTACTCAACCACTAGTGACATAGCTATGAGTTGTATTTTTGTATCTGACTGCAGTGTTCTTAGTGAAAAACCTTTTGGCACTTTAGCCGCTATGGGCGAGCGCTCGAGGCATGTCCTATCAACAAACATAATTTAATCTAATGAGTAGCTGATTAGAGCACAAAATCTTTCAGTCATGCTACCAGTCACCCAGTTAGGTACCCGTAATCTAGTTCAGAGACACTAAGTAACCTATGACCCCGTAGCTTGATCGTGGAACTGATTGTATCACCACTGCTGTCATTCCTGCTCAACAACAAAAATGCCAGCCAATCACTACTGAATTTTTCCCAAAAGCTAACTCTAAGGCAAAGAAAGTAACACTCTTAGACCCTTTTTAGCATGTAGCCTTCCGGTACTTCAGTCGGCCTGCATTTCATATTATTAGGGCCGTTCTAATTCTTTACTATCGAAATTTACTTTCAACTTGGCAATATTCTTTGTAGGAAGTTTTCATCCACCATCCTCCCGAGTCCATACCACCTGTGGGATCCCAACACGGCGAAGGCGAACAGGATCGTATTCCTGGGGGGGGGGGGAGGTGGCAGATGATTAGTTTGCAATTGGTTGGTGGATTTTCTAGGGGAATGTATATTTTCCCTTTATTACCTTTCACCACTGCTCTCTCCCCACCTCACTTAGTCCCATCGCTTAAGAAATAAACTTTTAAATGTCTCCTAAATCCACCAATCATTCCATCTCATCTGATCTTCAGAATGCCGGTAACAAGATCACGTAAAGCGCGATATCCTTTATCTTCATGCACCCAGGATCATATTTAATGGAATGGAGTGAACTTCAGAAGGATCAGTAGGTCAGCCCGTGTTCCTTCTACTTTCCATAACACTCGCCGGGTCTACTTGACATCCAGATAAAACACCAAAGCTCACCAGACACAATATTGGTGACGTGTACATCTAAGCCAAATGCCCAAAGTTTGGATTACTTCACAGTGGAATTCATATAATGGCCTCACCAGCCTGAGTGCGTTGGAATGAGAAGCCACACCGACTACCAATGACAATTGATGTTAACAAAGACTTTGGCCCTTTATAGCCAGTGTAGCCTCCAGGAAATGCCTACAAATCCAGCTAATTTTCAACAACTACCAGCACAAGTCGTTCCTTAATCTGACCCGGGCTTGATCAATGGTGACAAGCTCACATGGGAGAGAAGATTCTCATTTCCTTTTCATTTTCCCTGGGCGAGCCCATCCAATACAACAGCTAGGTACCTGTCGAGGACCTGGTCGGACTAACGACTTAATGTCGCTGAGCTGTTATTACTATCAATGCAGATTTAACATACTCGCTCTTTGCTTTGTCCCTTCTGTAAAGTTTGTTTGCATTCTTTAGCACAGATGATTATTGAATCAATAAATACCTTCAGCGATATTTCATGTCGAACTTATAGACTGCTACTCACTCAAATTTATGATTGTGAAGTAAAGTCGTTAGTCCTCCCAGGTCCTCAACGTCAGCTAGAAGGTGCACTTACTTGGCTCCAGCGCTTCCTGTGCCGGATCTTGTCCATGTCCTTGAGGTGCACGAGGATCTTGTTCCTGCCGGGCAACGTCCAGACGAGGCGTCCTCCGTACGGCGTGGGGATGGTGATGGGCGTCTGCAGGCGCACCCCGTGGAAAATGTCCACAGTCTCCTCCATGCACTTCATGAAGTCGCTCACCCACTGGTTCACCACACGCTCCTTGTCGACCTTTCTTGTAACGAACGCGTCGTCGAACAGTATGTGCGCTGAAACAAGTAAACCAACAACATGTTCACATCCCCAGTTGGTACTGACGTCTACGCACAATTCAACGTTGACCTAATACTTAATAAAAACCGCCCCAAAAGAAATTCCCATTATGTATCTGTATAGGCTGTTCACGGTAAAATAACCACTTTTGAAAGCCCTGCTTAAGATCTACCCGTATGCACGTTGTGTATTCTTCCGCCTTATATGAAATTAACATTGCATGAGCCTCATCACTCATCACTTTATTCATTCGTCGGTCAAGTGAAACTGTGAAATTATTAGAAAAGTAAACATCTTATAAATCTGATAGTTTTCACACACTGATGCATTAAAAAAAACAGAAAGCGAAATAAATAATTCAAATTATCACAAATGGTTACCTAACACTTTTTATTCGACGTTAATATGTAGGACTACTTTCCATATATCGTTTCTAACTTTACCGGGCGCATGTCACTCAGTATACCCGTTGAAGTATATGCAGGCATGGGCAGTTAATTTTTTCTATGGTTGATTTTAAAAGTGCTCACTTTATCGTGAACAGTTTTTACATGCTTTTAACCAGTGGCTGTGCGTGAGGCCGTGCTCTCGTACTCTAGCACTAACCAAATTTTCGTAAATTTTGCCGAATATTTTATTTAATCAAATTTTTTTATATGAAATTTTATTGACTCAAAATCGATGCTATTTTTTCTTTTAACAGTGCAATATTACTTGATTAGAGCTTAATTTTGTTGCCAGAGATAATTATTTGCAGGTTTTATTCGTCGCGCGCACCGCATCAGTGATCTGCCTTGGCTGAACACGGCTGCCTCTCTTCTAGCTATGCAGTCCCTCGCGCTGAACGGGACCGCAAAGAAACTAAGCTCATCATCACTTAAAACTATCCACTGAAATATTTCAATTTTGTACTGGTAGTAAATCACTGATATTTTCCAACCATGATGCAATCATTATCTTTTCTTTGCTGAATATATTTTCAAAGTAAAAAATTGTGCAACAATTGATTGTGTATTATTTTTCTGGACTTGCACAGGAAAGAGAGTAGCAAACGAGAGAATTTTTTGTTTTAAGAAATATATGGATGATATGCATATGAAATGAAAAAGAAACAACAAAGTTTATTTATATGCCTCTCTTAAAGCGCTACTTCTCGAGATTTCCTTGTTACGGTGTAAACTCGGAAAATATTTCTACCGTATACGAGAGTGGCAGCTACGAACTTTCGGTTTTCTGTTATCTTCATTACACTTCTGTTATATTGTATCTCCATAGAGTTAAAATATTATCGCTAATTATTTGTTAACAGATGTTTAGTCTCTAGCATATATTATTAATTAAAGTAAAAATCACAAAGAAGAGAGTGTAAGCATGCATCGTTACGACAATACATACGTTAGTTTTGATTCCATATTACACTTGCCTCGCCCAGACAAATCCACAATTCACAGTTTAAAAAAGTTCAGGTATGTCATAGTTTGCCATAATTGTTGTCATTTTACAACCAATCATAGAATGCATGCACTTACTCCTAATTAATTCTTGCACATAACATGTAGTTAACGGAGGCATTTCCTTGATTTTAAACATTTAGATCAAATGCTCATTATATCAACAATGTAATCCGTTCGCATTTGGGAATAAGGAAACTTAAACCAATCTATTAAATGAAGAGCAATAAATAAACACATTTACTACGTTTTCACATCTGTCCATGTCTTTAACCCATTCAATCCTGGCATCCACAACGCACAAGGAAGTTGTTTTTGGTCGTCACTGTACATTGACGGGGCTATGATCCCAAGGATAGTCTATGTGCGTAAATGATTCGTAAACCTTGCAGCATGGTGCTAAAATGGAACCAGTAATTCGATCAGACATTCAGTAGAAATATACTCTTTTTGTAAAAGTAAAATTATCGGACATACAGTAAAGTTTATGAGAAATTTGGGCCTGATAAGTGCAGTCTTACTAAAAACCAGCTGTATGCGCAAACATTTTTCGCAAAATATACGATAATAGGTATATTGTAGCCCACTATCTATTATATTTTGGAAGTATGGGAGAAGTGTGTGTGTGTGTGCAGGGGTGGGGGTTGATGAAGTGTGAGATAAAGAGATTTTGACAGCCCTTAACATCGGGGTCTTGAAAGCCGATGAATGTGATTGAGGTGAGAATGGAGCAGCGCCGGAATGAAAGGGCAGAGGAAACGGGAGATCCCCGAGAAAACCCGCCGACCAACGGCATCGTCCGGCACGATTCCCACATGCGAAAATCTGGAGTGACCCGGACGGGGATTGAACCCGTATCGTCTTAAGGGGGGAAGGAAGGGGTAAATGATCTCTACTTACCCGCACACATTGGAAAAAATATTATTAGTTTCTGTGTGCGTGTGTGTGTGTGTGTGTGTGTGGAAAAGGGGGGGGGGGGGGGAGTTGAAGCTGGCTACATCAATATTACGGAGCTTGTTTGAACTGCCGGCCGCCAATGCTTTTAACCGAAACATTGGCTCGGTTGGTTGTACCTACTGTAAAGTGACAGTCATTAACGAAGCAGAGTTCTTCGACATGATTTCTTATTCAAAGGGTAATAATACTGTTGCGGGTTACCGAACTTGGCCCTAGCAATTTTGGCAGTGTCAACAGACTGACGCAAGGACGCTACTCATTAATTCGCGGGAAATGTCCATTTTTGCATGTGACAAAAACTGCGCAATTGGCAGAAAGAAGGAAACTGCAATACTCGCAGGACTTTCGAAAGTTTTAAGTTAATCCCTTAGCAAAAAACACATACACATTACCATCAGAAGTTCGTATGGCTGTCCAACACAAATATATCTGCACTCTTCCTTGTCAGTCATTCCTGCGATTCAGGAGGGTACTGACGAACGGATATGGATCCAAACCAGCATCGACGATAATAATGAACAATGGTATTCTCCACCTTATCGATCGCATCACGTATTTGCTCAACGGTGTCGAGGTAGACAATACCAGAGATGTCGGCTAAGCTACTGCAATAAATAGTACATCTTGCTCATGCCGAACGAGTAGCATGCGGCCAAGATGGTAGGCTGGGGGATAGAAGATTGCTATAGTGTTCCTAGAAACCCCGGAGGGAAATTCGAGGCCTGCATTCCTCTAGCAATGTTATTGGGTTTCGCCGAGGGCTACAAATGAATCATCGTCAATTTGAAGCAGTAACTGGTACTGCTTCTAGCTAATACGCACGTTCGTATGTGTTTCCTCATGTTGTACATTACCAAATAAAATGAGCTTTTTCTTTAATGTTGCGTTTTTGTTGTTTCTTAAAAGATTTACCTTAAAATTAAAAATATTATTAGTAAAACAGTAAATATTTTTTTTATGGAGTAGGCAAAAATGTTTGGAAATGTATGACATGGAAGCTCTCTGGATATAGATACTAGAAAAGAAATAACTAGCAAACTTTATAGTGCCCAATAATGGAGAAATAAAAATTGTCTTAAAGTCGTAATTTAGCAGCTATTGGACACGTACGATTGATTGGTATGGGTGGAAGGATAATTTTTGTAACGTATGGTCAATGATAAATTTTCGTGAAGGGATTGGTGAGAGGTTTGGGGTGGAAGGGTGAGCGAGGAGAGAAGATCTAATGTTATATGTTACTCGATTTTTCTGCGTTTAGGAGGAGGTTGGTGTGAAGAGGGTGTGAAGTGAGGACGATGGTATGAGTGTGAGGTTAATGTTATATATTCCTTGATTTCGTAGAATTGTTGTAGAATTTTTCTAGATTTTGCGATTTTTTGTTATTGGGAGTAAGGGGGCCAGGCCACCTCGACAACCAAGGTGACTGATGGCTCTTAACTCCTGATGCACGAAACCTGCGCCAAAGGGCTTTCTGCCCTTTTAGCGGCTGAATTTCAAAATTATACTGAAAATCCTTCTTAGGTATCTGCCGTGGGCTACCTTCTTAATATTAGAGCCCAACGATACGTTTTCGGGTCAATTGACTATTAAGAATCTTCGAGAACCACAATGTACCTATTTTCACCCTCTTAGGTGTTGAATTTAAAAACATCTGTAAATTAGTTATTAAATATTTGCATGGTTGCATATTTGCATATTTGGAAGTCAGGAACTCAACGATATATAATCGGGTTTTAATTAACTATTGAGTAATTCTCGGAAATACAGTATACCCCTTATCATCCGCATAGGGGTCGAATTAAAAAAAAAAAATTATGTATTTTCATAGGCTGCCTTCGGAAGCTAAGATCACAGCGATATCTCATCGGGTTAGTGAGCTATTGCAGTGTCCTCGGAAACACTTTTTATCCTTCTTCACGCTCTTACGGGGTGAATTTCGAAAAATCTTTTCTTAGTGGATGTCTGTAAGCTAAGGACAAGACATCCTTAACTTTTCATGATTTTGCGACGGTTGATTTGCACTGTACGTTACCGAGTGAGTTAGGGGAAATTAAATTTTATACATAGTGATGTCCGAAGTTTCAAACCAGCATCATAATCTTATTCTCCAGTGCTTATTCATGGTGGATGTATTGTAGGTTTTAGCAGATTCTACAAAAATGGATTACAGTTAAGTTTTTTGTTACAAGGCGAGCTCCGTCACTAAGGGAACTAGGGCGTCATTTTGGGGCCACTGATGTTCCGAGTTCTCGTATTTATAATATGCAATTCCGTATACCATTCAGAACACACATTATGGTTTAGTTTAGAATATAATCAGCCTAATCGCTTATTACCTTATTGCCGTAAAGACGGCCTAGTAAGTACATTTTCGGTTGAACATTTCACTCATGGTAATTGTAATTGTGAGTATTTAATATTGCGTTAACATAAACTCTAGCTTTCAGTAATTCGGTGCTTTTAAATAACTCCTAGAAACAGTAGCGAAAGAACTGGGCTCGTAATTACGTGGTTCTTGGCTCGGCACGAGGCAGTGTAGAGGTAACTCACTTGGAAGAACACTGTTTCGATTCCCGGTCCGGCCATCCTAGGTTCTGTTTCGCATACTTTTCTGAATTCATTTCTTCGGTAAATGCCGACATGCTATCCGATTCCTTCCCCGGTTTTCGATGATTTGCCGCCGTATTGATTGTGTCACCCGTCTGGTGTGAATGCATTGACGGCCATCTTGCATGTGAATCTGACAGTGTCCTTTAGCTAACGTCATTTGTCCACCATATAGCTTTTTGGTTCGAACCAGAAATTCCCCGAAGATTATCTGAAATTCCTTTAAATTTTTCGAACTTCATTCAAAAATTCATGAAAAAAAAATGCATATCATCAGAACTTCGCTTAAAAAAAAAGAAACAGAAATTTCTCGTAAATTTTTTATTTTCCCCAATATTGCGTCTGTGCATATGTCATATTGAACCATCCTAAAATTACACCCCCCTCATATAATGACGCTTAGGTCGAACAGTTGTCTAATGACCACAGTCGGCATCCCGTGGCGCAGTCGGTTGGTGCGCCACCGGTCTGGGGTGCGGGAGGCTGTGGGTTCGAATCCCAGGTAAGGCATGGGAGTTAAGCTTACAGGCGTAACACGGAGGGGACATTAATAAGCCCTATACAATGCAATCTAGTGACCATGTATCTGAGTAACGTCATTTGTAGGCGTATGTTGAATCACCATTGGTCTCGACTCCTTGAGATACTTCTACAACCAATTCAGCAATATCGTCTCCCGAAGACTTTACGATCAGGAAAAATTCTTTTAAAGTAATGTGACACTTGGGCTTCATACTCATGAATCAGATTTTTCTACTTAATTCCATATTAGAGGAGAGTTACGTGCGGGCTCTTCGACTTCGTATCCTTCCGCTCGTCACCTTTCGGGCGCCCTTAGCGTAGTCCTCCCCATGAGATCACTGACACCCGGCGGAAGGGAGGAGGAGCCACCACACGAGCCGCGATAAAGCTAATGAGACTGACCTTGCCCCTGTCACCGGGAAAATGAATGACTTGGGAGCTTTTGTGCGAATTTTCTGGTTATCACCTCTCTTCGGTGCGTCTCGAGGTGCGAAAAACCTTCTTAGCTCTTTCAGTCCGCATTATTTTATGATTTAAAGTGTTACAGTCAAGTAATATTTCAGTTCGTACTGTACTCACACTGATCCAACATTTGCTTCATTCACGCAACCGATGAAATATGAGATCGATACTTGTGAGACGTTGGGAAAACCGTACACAAACCAGAGTTGTATAAACGTCCACAAATCACATTGCTCTCAGGGAAGAAGCTGATTGCACTGGACCATAATTCCAGCTTTATAAAGGCCGTGGTCACATGATTCCTTCCACTGCAAAATGTCCACTGCAGTGGACTCACGGTCTGCACGGTCATCTCAGCTATAAAAGAGCCTGGATCTCGAATTTGAATGGTGAGTAGTGTCGATTGCGAGCGATCAGCGGGATGATGGGCGATGGCACAGTGACCAGAGAGTACAGGTGTGATCATCGGTAGAGCAGGGACTGAGACTGGCCGGTTGGACTTTAAGAAAGTGGGACTTGTCTCGTGAATGACGGACATTCGAGTAATGTGAATGTATTTCAGTGAATATATTGATCGTATATTTGTAACAAGTGACGATAAAACACTCTACCCAATACAAACACAGTGACAAGGACTTTAATTATAATTGAGGGTGTCACATAATTTGTGCTCGCTGATTGGTTTAATAAATTATATCACCAGGGATAGGCAGTTATAGTCTGTAAATAATATCGACGTGTATTAAATATAATTGCAAATAAATAAAAGATATTGAATTTTTTATTTGCTTTTCAAGACATCCATCCCCACGAACTTGATATACCCTAACGAATTTGTTATGATAGATTTTTATTGAATATTTTCTGTTGAACGTTTAAGTGCTCTACTGATGTTGTTGTCATGAAAATTTAGTTATTATATAGGGACTCCGATTCAAGCTTACACAAGCATGAGAGGCTGTTTCAAAGTTAGTATAAGTAATCTTATGCCTCTGTTTGTGCGTAAGGTGTGTGACTGGAAGCTTACGAAAGTAATCTGTACTAAGAATGCATACTATATTACATAACAATTAATTCCCAAGAAATATATATAGCTGTAAAGATCGTAACAAGAGCGATAAGGGTGACATCCATACCCGTTTCATGTGCGTCATCGCCGTTACGCGCATGACTCTGTACTGGCGTGTAGTGTTCTCGTCGTGCTGCGTACACCTATAGCATTTTAAGCGGTGACCCTAGCTTATAACTTTATTGGCAGAAAGTCTCTGGAAATGTTTAACGCAGAGCACTATGCTAGTTCCGCTGGAATTCAACATAACAATTTAAGCTATATCAGTGATAACACAACAAATAATAAGTCTTCACGACGTTGTGGGGCCTGAAATCTGTCTCCCTCTTCAGGTGAGACACTGGAAGAACATCAAGGAATATTTAAGATCACGCTACATAATGTTCTCGCAATATTTTTAAATTGCTCAAAATTATGACATTTCTGCATATTTTTGATATGTAGAAATATGTGATTTTTTATATAATATTTTTTCCTAAGCATACCTTAAAATGAACTAGGACATAAATTTTCTGCCACCTTCGTTAAATTTTCTGTAAAATATTTCATTTGTTTTATTGATACATCCCCAAAATGCTAAAATTAAGATTTTTTACACACCATGATGCAAAAATTATGTGTTAAATTTTTTTTTAGGGGAAGGGGGTACTTTTTAGTAATGTATACAAGTTGAGTGGGGTTTCCAACAAGTATAAAATAATGGAAGTTTTGGCGTGGCCAGCAACATTAAGCGCCGTCCACATCTCCCTGAGGAATCTGTGGAATTTGTACTCTGATCGGTTGAATAACTATAGCCAGTTCGCAGTTTCTTCACACTATTTGAATTAAACGTTTGAAAAATCACCCCGTGTGCCACGTATTTACTTATTTTCTAAATATGTCGTTTATCACAAGCATTTTATACCTCCGTTAAAATGAAAGTATCAAATTTTTCCCTAATTTGAAGTTTAAACTGTATTTTACTTATAAATAATAATATTTATTTTGTAATAAATACGAATAAAACAGTAGAAAACATGTGTGTTGAAAGGGCCTAGTAAGAAATAGTTTTAATGCAAAATTTCACTCGCCATTTTCACTCTGGCACGCTCTGGCTCACTTTAGCGAATTTAGCCATGTGGCATCTGTAAGCCTTCGGTATTATTTCTCTGATAGAAAAAGTAATAAATAGTGAAAAATATATATATTGCTGATCTTTCACTTTCCTAGAATAAACGTGAAATAGTAACTTATTTTAATTAATTACATTTGTGCATTCTTAAAAAACATTATCGTTATTTGCAAATCACGGTATTTAATAATAAGCACACAATTAATCTAAATCAAATATGAATATAATAAAATCATAATTTATGTTCTATATCAAGCGGAGTATTGCTGTTATTACAAATATGTTTCTATCAGTGCTTTATAAACAATAAAATATTTGTCTGGATATTTGAGGTTAGACTTGAAAACAAGATGGCTGCCAGGGAGGGTGCGAGAGTGAGCACCGAGTGTACATCGTCGTTCACTCTCCCTCTCGCACTCTCTCCACGGATTTGGGACATCAGAAAGGACTCTCTGTGACATCAAGAGTGGGTGAGAGCGTACTCTCTCGGCGAATCGGGACACGGCCTAAGCTTTGTTTATATGAGGCGGACGGATATCCTGGCAGTAGAACTATAGCAGGGCTTAAAAAAAAAAGGTTCGAAATAAGGGCGAACGGAGTATACTCACTCTCGAACTCGTAGTAGTTGGGGTCGGCGAGCTCGAGCTGCTGCTGCAGGTTCTTGCGGATGGCCTGGTCGGCGTCCATGCGCAGCAGCGACTTGATCATGCACGTCATCTCGTCGTGCGTCTCGTGCCACATGGTGGCGCACGCGTAGATGCGCGTCACGTAGTCGCTGCGCTTCACGTGCGGGCTCTGCAGCGTCTCCGTCAGGAACTCCACGTTGCTCTTGACGGCGTTCTCGAAGTCCATCACCTCCTCGTCGTACAGCACGTCGTACTCTTTCGATATTTCGCCGATGTCCTGCGTACACACACACACGCACGTTCTCGACTTGGAACGGTGACGATTGAGCCAAATCAGTGGAAACTTTAAAAATCGATCGTTTGATAATCACTGCCTGATAGCAAAAGGCTGTTCGCGATAAAGTGAGCACTTTGAAGCCAACCTTAGAAAAATAGAACTGCCCTTGCCTGCGCATATTTTAATGTGTTCACTGAGTAACACGCGCCCAGGAAAGTTGGTAACGATGGTCGGAAAGTAGTTCCATATCTTAACGTCGAATAAACGGTGTTAGGTAACAATTTGTGATGACTTAAATTATACATTTCGCTTTCTGTTTTATTTTAATGCATTGAAGTTTAAAAATGAGTATATTTGTAAAATAATCACTTTTCTAATAAAATCACAGTTTCACCTGACCGACGCATGAATAAAGTGATGAGGCCCATGGAAATGTTAATTTTACATAGGGCGGAATAATACACAACGTGCATACTAGTAGATCTTAAGCAGGGCTTCCAAAAATTCTCATATTACCGTAAACAGCCTATGATAAAAAGTGTGGTTTAATTTCACGGATTTATGTATGTTTCTCACTGAATGTCAAGAATAATCCCACTGCTATATGCCACTTATTCCCAATTAATATGCTTTATCCACCAGTCGACAGTAGCTTTAAACTAACTTTCAGTGAACACTATTTCACTGATTGATATCACTGAGTCGGGTTTAGAATGCATGTTGTTTCCGAATTCTACACATGTACTGTGCCTAAACGCTGTTCGCGATAAAGTGAGCACTTTTGAATTCAAGCTTTGAAAAATGTCACTGTATGCCCCTGCATATAGTTTAATGGGCACAATGATCGGCATGCGCCTAGTAACTTAGTTATGCCGAAGGGAAAGTAGTTCCATGCTTTCACGTTGAATTGAAAGTGTAATTGAAACATTTATAATACTGGAATAATTACTTTTGCGTCCTATTTTTTATAAATTGCACCATAGAGTACAAATTAGCAAATTTGTAAAACATTTACTTTTCCACTAATTCCATAGTTTTACTTGATCGACGTATGAATAAAGTAGCCAGATCCTTGGTAATGTTAGTAGCGGAAGAATACGCAATGGACATGCAAGTATATCTTAAGCAAGGCTTTCAAAAGGGCTCAGCTTACTGTGAATAGTCTTTACTACCAAATTACTTTACATCTCAATACAGGTAACTCGTCATTCATATTAGAAACCACTTTTGTCAACACCTATTATAGGTGTACCTCTCATCACATAATTTAGATTGCAATACAAGATATTTGGCAGACGTGTTTGCAACCACTTTTATCGAGACTTCTTGCAGGACTTGTTTACTGTACCTCTCAACATATACCTTATACTGCAATACAGGAAACTTGGCAGACATGTTGGAAATCTCTTTTATCAAGACTTCTTGCAGGACTTGCTTACTTTACCTCTCACCAGATACGTTAAACTGCAATACAGGAAACTCGGCAGACATGTTGGTAAAGCCTTTTATTAACACTATTTACAGTGTTTATCTGATTTTTGTAACTGTTGTGAACGTTTATCTCATTCCAAGAGTCGCAAACAATTCAGTATAGGCTCTTCGCTGTTCATTTAGCACATCTGAATAATTGCCTAAAGTCTAACACTCTTTTAAATATGTATCCATTACCCATATGTAAAATTGCCATGGCAATTTATCCATCGCCAATCAAGTGTAAATATGACATTTTAAGGAATGTGAACATATTACTAATACGCTCACTATTAACATTTAAGTGTATAGAATAAACGAATAACTTCAATAATTTAATGTCCATAAATTTTAACGTCACACGAATTATTCGTCGTTAATAAGTGAAACTAAATTTTCTGATACACTGTGAGCTGTACCATGATAAACACAGTTGGTGCCTAGTTTAAACTGTAACCAGACATGGGTAGTTATTACTTTCAAAAATTGACTACCAAAATTCTCAACTAACCATGTACAGCCTATAACAACTAATTTCTAATGAAAATAGGGGGTATACATGCATTTGAAGACAAAAGAACATCAAAAGGGGAACAAGGGAATTCGATTAACCTGTAAATTGGTTTTGGAGAGGTGGATACTAATTGGTGATATCGTTTCAAAGGTTACTTAAGGTCACCCGCCTCCTCAATCACCCCTGTGAGGTGTGCTGTGATTGGTTGATGAGTTACCACCCCTCGTTTCATGGGATGTATGCTGTGATTGGCTGTTGGCTGCGGGAATACCCTTTTAGATGACAAAATGCTCAAGTGACATTTATGGGAATTTGTCATTTTTTAAGGGTGCGAGGGTATGTGTGGGGTAAGGGCGGTATAGAGAGGGGTAAGGGGAATATAGGGTTGGAGCAGGAGGTTTGAGGAGTCGCCCAGTCCTTGGCTCAAGACCCATCGAGGGTAATTATGTGTAATTACATGTAATTTCATAATTACTTATTCCATAATTACTAATTGCATAATAAGTAAATGTGTATTGAGAGTAAGTTCATGTTCATCCACTGGCTTCAGAACCACAACTGACAAGGTTGGAAGGTGAGTGGTTAGGGGTAAGAGGGAGTGTAAGGTATAGGGTTGAGGATCGATCCTTGGTTCGACACCCATATAGGGTAATTAAATTTTTTAATCACTGAATTAGATGTAACATCTAAATATGCATAATGTGTAATTGTGTAATTAGGCATAAGAGTGCATAGTAAGTACCGAAAGTAAGAATACATGTTTACTCTTTGGATACTGATACACAAGTGACGAGCTTGGAAGGTTAGAGTGTGGGGTAAGGGAGGTGTAGGATTGATGATTTAGTCATGGTTCATCATCTGATGAGGTTAATTACTTTTTAAGTCACGTTATGAGTAATGACTAAGTATGTATAATGAGCAAATGTGTAATGACTAAGGACTGGTTCTCACACCCTTCTGAAGGATGCTGTTATTAATTGATAACTGTGTGGGTTACCATTTTGGTGGATAAAACATCCAAGTGACATTTGCGCGACTTATAAATCTTGCGAGTGTGGTAGGATAGGAGTTGAACTATAGTCTGACGTAAGACGAGTGTAAGGTTGGAGCAGGAGAGTAGAGGAGTCGTTCACTTCTTGGTTCGAGACCCATATAGGATAATTAGATTGCAATTGCATAATGAGTAATTGCATAATGAGTATTTACACATAATGAAAAATTGCATAATGAATAAGTACATATACCGAAACCAAGTATACACATTTTACCCTGGGTTCACTGGAAAATGACCTGAGATTCGCTATTATGCATATCTTATATGACCGCCATCTTGCTTAGTGGCGATTCTTGCCATGAGTAAGTGTAACATAAATAAATTATAACAAACCACTTACCAGATCGAACCCAATCAAGGGTAAATACATGTACAGCAATTTAAACCTTGATTCAGTTCACGACGACAGTAATTATAGCTTACATATATCTGCAAAAGGTTAGCGTGCACTTCGTTTACCGCCAAAGTTAAAACATATTTACTGAGATATTCTTTACATTGACACATCGAGGGTAACAAAATTTATACTACCACATCTCTTGATCCAAATCCTGGCGAGATATACATGTATACCATTTTACTAATTGCTTATTGAGAATAACTACATAGATATATATAGGAAGGAACTGTACATCCAAATAGCTCGGAACACCGATGCAGATGCATTCTAAAAAACAGTATTAACTTTTGTTTAAACCCCAAACAATTTAAAACATTCAAATAGAGAAATATTTTTAAAGGAATGTAGTCTTTATCTGTAATTGCATTAAATAAATGGGGATTTAATATAGTATATTTACCAAACACGCCAATGTCATGTTGGAATACTTTAAAACAACAGGGATGCATTCGTGCCTCTGGCGAAAGATTCTTCGATGTCGGGTGAGAGACTTGTCATTTGACCCCGCTAGGAATGTGTATCACAGAGGGGTCACTTGAGAAGCAGACACAGTAACTCTAACCCTGGCGAGTGTTCCGCAAAGAATGGTTAAGTGTGCAGAACAAGGGGGCTGGATTAGTTACAGAAATAGTTGCCAGACATGCTCCCGGCACAGGGTAGTCCTTCCCCTACCCTCGGAGACGAGTCAAGGTAGGCGAGTGACTGGCACCAGTCATTACAAACCCTGTTTTGGTGGCAGTTCATCCAACAAAACACCGGCAAGTGAGGTCCTTAGATCTCCGATAAAGGAAGGTAGTTCCTGCTGCGCAAACATACATCCTCGCCCTTGAGAAGCTGCGGAAATATGAGCTCCGCTCGCAAGACTCCATATTTGCTGTCACCATTCTTTTCCTTACATAATACAAAACAGCAATTCACTCCAGAAAAAAAAACCATAACTTCGTTAAGTGTCGCTCTTTTTATAGGTCTATAAACATTTTGCATTTTCATATCACAAATATCCCACAAGTCGTGAAAATATTCTGTGTCATACAGTATTACTTATTAATCGGTCGTTGCTTAAATTGCCTTTTACCCCCAAATTTTAGAAGTCGCCCTTCGCTAACCACAACTCACTATATTCCCAAAATATGTTTCCTCACAAGAAATTGAAGTGAGTATGCTGCAGGGTTGGACTGTTACTGCATATTTATTCAGCAAAACTTTTGTGTAACCAATAAAAACTAGCCCTCCAAACATATATATTACATCCTTAAAACAATATATAAAATTACAGAAATACAAAATAGGCACAATTATATACAGAACTAGTTAAAAAACAAACACTTCTGCAATATATTGCATTTACATTTTACCAAATGTTCCACTAATATAGACTTCCTTGTAAATAAACGACCACACGTCATACACCACTATACATCACACTCAGGGTTCTTTGAAAAATTGCTCCTCATGTGACGATGCAAATTACATCGTAAATAACTTCAGACAAAAATGGCACTGATTCCCAGAAACCAACGAGTTTTTCAATGCATCATCTTCGACGCAAGTTAACAAAAATTTTATAAATTTCGTATGATCAGAATACACACACTGACATTTTTAGCAAGAATATTTATTCTAACAGTTTTTCCCAAACAAATAAATTTTTTATGTCGTCTCGAATCACGAAGTAAACTACATTTCCTCTCGCAATGTAAACACTGATTGCGAGTTTATGTATTCTCATCCAAAGTAGGTGGTGGCGAAGAATTTGAAATAGTACTTGATGTTAAAAAAATTTGCAAATAATCGCATATTTCCGTAGTGCATTGTCATTCTTAAACAAACATAAGCATACTGTAAATTGAGATAGTGTCAATTGAGGATTCTTAGAGCACGCACTCGTTTCATTTCGCCACACATTACGATATGTGGTAAATGTTTGCCCACAGAAACGACATACAGGTTTTATTCCCGATGGAGCACTAGCTTTACATACCCCGAATGCCTTGCTGATGAGGAATTTCTCGTAAATGTCCGTCCACACTCTACACAACAACATCTAATACACACAGGATTCCTTTCACAGCCACTGCTTTTATGACGGCACTCTTGCTGCGACTATACTTAAAGTTTTTATAACAATGTTGGCACTGAAATCCAGGCGAGTGTTTGCCCGTTGCAGGAGCAAAACTGCAGCATCTCATACCATGCACGTATACTTCATCACTAGTGTAAAAAATATTCACATTTCAAACATCGATGTAGATGGCGAGTAGGTTTACTGCGACAAGTTCGTTCATGGGAACATAACTTTCCCACATCGAAGTTATCCTCACAATAACAACACTTTTGTCTCGAATTCATTGTTTCCTGAGAATTTTCTTCCGAAGAATGCATATCTGACATAGTAACGTCTAGCACAACAGACTAAGATGGTGTATCTACTACCCCAAATGCTAATGTTTCTCATAGGAAACACAACTAGAGGATATAGCTTATGTTATCCATGTAAATCACCTAAAAATTGCAAGTAAAATTCATTGCATGTAAACAATCACAAACAGAATGATGTAATTAAATAAACACAACTTTTTATACTTTTTAGTGAAGTTAGTAATATATGTGGTAACGAAACAACACATATGAAAAACATCCCCAGGGAAATTAAACTAATCACAGGACGTAACATGTAAGCCTAAATGCAATTCTCTTTAAAAAAAAAGTTTTCCAGTTTCTTCTGAAGAACGCATATTAACTTCTAACATTACAGACTAAGATGGTGAATATAATACCCCAGCTGTTAAGATTTCGCGTAGGAAACATAAGTAAGCTATATGCTATTCACGTAAAAAAGTATCTAAATATCGCTATTACCAATCTTTACATGTAAACGCACGCAAACAGAATAAAGTAAACAGCTATACAACCAATCTGATATACTTTTCGTAAAGTCAGTAACATACGAGCGAACAAAATTTCACATATAAAAATCATCCCTTGGGAAATCGAACTATTCTTAGGATGTAAAATGTAAGGCGAAAAAAAAAAAAAAAAATATGTATTTGTGCAAAACTCTTTAAAAAGTTTTCCATAACCAAGTTACATACAAGAAATAAACAATATTTATATCTTACGCATTTAACATGCGAAGCAAACACTGTATTTAAACACACATTCGGGAGGGTATGGGTTCGAATTACAAACAAGAACATTCAGTTTCCCATTGCTTTCCCGAAATCACTCCAAGCGAATTCTGTGATGTTTACATACTACAAAACATAGCCACTTCCTTAACAGCGCATATATAGTGACCAAATTCCCAACTCACAGATAGATATGACAGATTATTCACCCCACAATCTATACCTATTTGCTTAAACAAACCGATATCAAAATGCGAGTTACCATACACCCTCCTCGCAAAATTCTCCAACTTAAATTTTGTAAAATGAGAACTGCAATCACCCATGTACACTTCTTATCCATACGGATTAGTTAAGTATGGAATTTAATTAAGATACTATCAACCTAACTTATCGCATCGACATTGCCTAATTATATAATCACACAGGAACCATCATGTCTAACTTTTTGGTGTAGCAGCGATCAAACCACACAAATTCTACCAAAAACACGCAATATTAGTCAATCTGTCGTACAAATTTTCGATTGTTTATCACACGCGTTAACACTCATCCAAACAAAATCGACGTGAGTGGAAGAGAATATATCCTCTTAATATACACACCATTCCTATCTCTCCTATATTGCAGGAAATTTTCAAGACAGTGCACACTGAAAACATTATAACACATATCCTTCCATGAAAAAAAAAATAAAAAAATAAAAACATTGTGAAAATATATATCCATTAAAAATGGTTTAAGACCAAATCATGACATGATCCCAACCCCGAAATTCAAAGGATTCCCATCATAAATTATTGCAAGTGAATATATTGTAATATCTGTGTTTATTGGAACATACATATTTGTTAAATTAATAACCAGAGGAGATAAACGGAATTTGTAGTTTCATTTTTGTAATTCACCTAACCTATAGGCAAACATTTTGCCAGCCCTGTACGCAAACATTTTGCTCTCCATTATCTATACACATCCGTGGTATTCTGTTAATAGAGAGCATTCGCTATAAATATTCCATTTCATGTCTCCTGTATGGGAACATTTTGTTCCCCTTACATATGCACATCCTTGGTAATCTATTTAGTAGAGAAACATTCGCTATAAGTGTACCAATACATCTCTCCTGTAGGCAAACACTTTGCTTCCTCCTGTAAGTAAAAATTTTACCCCTCCTACAGGCAAAAATTTTGCCCACTCCTGTAGCGTATAAATTACGAGAGGGAATTTAGTTTACTTCATGATTTGAGAATACATCAAAAATTTATTTGTTTGGGAAAAACTGTTAGAAATAAATATCCTTGCTAAATATGTCAGTGTGTATATACTGATCATATGCAACTTAAAAATGACTTATTGACTTGCAGCGAAGGTGATGCATTGGAAAACTCGTTGGTTTCTGGAAATCAGTGCCATTTTTTCTGAAGTTATTTACTTTATGATGTTACATATATTGTCAAATGAGGGGCAATTTTGTAAAGAACCCTGAGTGCGATGTATATTGGTGTATGATGTGTAGTCGTTCATTTACAAAAAAATTTTATATTAGTCAAACATTTGTTAAGATATAAGCACTATGAATCGCAGTAGTGTTTGTTTTTTCACGAGTTCTCTATATAATTGTGGCTATTTTGTATTTTTGTACTCTCTTATATTGTTTTAAGTATATAAATATATTTTTGGTGCTAGTTTTTATTCATTACACAAAGGTTTTGCTGAATGGATACGCGGTCACAGTCCCGTCCTGCAGGTTTTCCGCTAATACATCTTGTGAGGGTACGATTCTTGGAAATAGAGTGAGTTGTTGTTGGCCAAGGGCGACTTCTGAAATTCGGGAGTAGAAAGTAATTTAAGCAATGACAGATTAATAGGCAATAGTGTATGACGTAGAAAAGGGAAAAGTATGGTAACACTAAATGCGGAGTCTTGCGAGCAGAGTTCAGTAAGTCTCCAGCATCTGAAGGGTGATGATGTGTGTTCCCACAGCAGCAACTACCTCCCTTTACCGGAGATCTAAGGACCTCGCTTGCCGGCATTTCGTTGGCTGAACCACCGCCAAAACGGGTTTTGTAACGACCGGTGCCAGACTTTCGCCTCCCTTGACACGCCTGCAAGGGCAGGAGAAGGCATGCCGTGTGCCGGGACGCACACCTGACTGCTATTGCTGTAACTAATCTCGCCCCCCCTTTTATTCTCATTACACCCTTAGTCATTGTTCGCGGAGCACTCACCAGGGTCATAGCTGCAGTGTCTGCTGTTCGAGTTACCTCTCTGCGGTATGCATTCCTAACGGGAACAAATGACAAGTCTCTCGCCCGACGTGAAGCGTTCTTTTGCCAGAGACCTCAGCACGTTTATCTTGTTTTAAAGTATTCCAACACGTGCTGGCGTGGCTGTTATTTACACGATATTAAATTTAATTCACATATCTTTAATGCAATGATAGATAAACACTACGTTCCTTTTAAAATATTTCCCTCTTTTAATATTTCAAGATATTTGGGGTTTAAAAAAAGGTAATACTGTTTTAAAAATGTGTCTGCATCCGTGTTTCGAGCTGTTTGGATGTGTAGTTCCTCCCTATATGTCTCTGTGTATTTACTTCTGATACGCAATCAGTAAAATGTTATATACATATTTACTCTCACCGGGATTTGTATCAATGGATGTGGTAGTATAAGTGTAATTACCCTCGATGTTTCAAAGTAAGGGATATGTTAGAAAATATGTTTACTTTTTTGCAGAAATTGAAAGCACAAACTAACTCAATACAGATATATTTAAGCAATATTTACCCTGGCCATGACACAAAGCAAGGTTTAAATTGTTATAGTACATGTATTTACTCTGGGAATGTTCGATCTGGGAAGTGGTTTGTTATAAATGTATTTATGTTACACTTACTCATGGCAGGAATCGCCAGCAAGCAAGATGGCAAGCAAGATGGCGGCCATATAAAACAAACAATAGTGAATTTTAGGTCATTTGGGATTGCACTGTGCCCGGGGTAGGATGTGTACCTAGTTTCAGTATATGTACGTATTAACTATGAATTACTCATTATGTGTAATTACTCATTATGTGATTACTCATTACGCAATTAAAATCGAATTACCCTCTATGGGTCTCGAAACAAGGAGTGAAGGGCTCCTAAATTATCCTGCTCCAATCCATCAGTCAATCATAATACACCCCTTTAGATTTTTTTCATCCCTACAATAACCACCCGTCTGCAACCTCTAGCGCCTCATGCAGGGTCGTGGAGACAGTCAGTCAGAGATGGTGATCGGGGGGGCCGGAGGGGCACAGCTACGGAGCTGCCCGGAGGCATGTGTTTGGCTTCCATTTCAACATGGTGGGGGGGGGGGGTACAATTTTAAGATATTAGCAATTTCAGATCAGTCAGGAATGTGCAGTGGCCCGGGATGGATGTGTAGTTAGTATCAGTACATGTTATTAGTGGGTGTGTAATTACTATCGATACTTATTCACATTATAAATACTTAGTCATTACTCATTATGAGGATAAAAATGTAATTACTCTCATCGGATGTTGAACCAAAGACCGAGTTTTCAACCCTGCACCTCCCTTACCCCGCATCCTAACCTTCCAAAGTCGTCACTTGTGTATTGGTAGCCGAAGGGTAAACATCTGTACTTATTTTCAGTACTTACTTATTATGAATACTTATGCATAATTGTACAATTTATCATTACGCGTAGTTGGCTGTATTGTCTAATTACGCTATTAAAAAATCTCATTACCCTCGATGGGTGTCGAACCAAGGATCTAGTCCTCTACCCAACACCGTACATGCCCCCATTGCCCCTAACCACTCACCTTCCTACCTAGTCAGTTGTGGTTCGGCAGCTGATGGGTAAACATGTGTACATACTCTCATTACTCGATTACTAATAAAGCAATTATTAACTACACAATTATAATCACGCAATTAGTAATAACGCAATTATATGTAATTATACCTAAATGCCCTCAATGGGTCTGGAACCAAGAACTGGGCAGTTCCTCAACCCTCTTGCTCTAACCATGAATTCCCCTTACCACTCGCTGAACCACCCTTACCACGTACATATACTGACACCCTCGAAAAATTACAAAATTCCGAAAATGTCGCTTGGGCGTTTTGTCAGCTAAAAGGGTATCCCCACAGCCAACAGCCAATCACAGCACACATATCAGGGGTTATGGGGAAGGGGGTGACCTGAATTAACCTTGAAAGGATAACTCAATTAGTATTCCTCTCTCCAAAAACCATTTACCAGTTAATCGAACATCCCTTGTGACACTTTTGATGTTCTTTGATTGTTAAATGCAGATGTGACCGCTACTAATAGGCCAAGCAAATAAGCAATAAGAAACATAAAAAATTATTAATTCCCTCATGATAACTCATCCAGTGCTAGCGAAGACGATTCCCATGATTTGGCATGCTGAATAAATTCAGTAACTGATATTGAGGTATAAGATATTCGATGTTACCCTAACGTCTCCACAAACTTTAGCGAATGAACCAGAACTGAAAATAAAAAGATTCAAGGATCTGGTAACATCCTAATTACTTTACTGTTGGCACATACAACGATTATGTGTTTGTCAAATTTTGGTAAGCGAAACCCAGAAAATTTTGAGAATGTAAATTCGTTAATAACTGTATGCCTATTCCTACTAATAAAAGCAATAAAAAACCGGAATTTAATTAAGTAAATCCAGTGTTTCAAAATACACACATTACTCTTTTAATACGATACTATTACATGAAACTGCGTTTTATTCCTCGTTGCCAACTTTACTAGTATCGTGCTCGTTACTGTGTGCACCAGACCACTCATGAGTGGGCAAGGACGTTATTTAAAAGTTGATATTTTGAACAGTGTTCAGATATCCGCAGAATAAGTATACTGTTATTTGTACTACCTACCTCTCTCCGAATGGAGATGTCTTTGTCTTTACGTTTCCGATTCATGGAGATGCTCTGATCGATGAGGAAGGAGTTGTAGAGGGGAATGACAAACAGTTTGTCGGTGCTGGCCAGCGCATCTGCTTGAGGGCTGCACAGGTGGATTGTGATCCACATCTGGGAGACCAGCCAGAGGAGCCACACCCACGCATGCTGGAAACAGTTCATTCGCCAGAGTTATGAGTGTTAATATATGAAGCTCTGTCTTTCGTTAACATATTGCAGAAAATCTTAACATAAATAAACTGGACATCAGTTACTAATATCACAATGAAATTTTTCACATTCCCGATTGAGATTTAGTAAAACGTTATAGAGATCATCAAGAAAAATTGTGCTTACGAACTGACACGTGATTCAAAAAAGCAATGTGTAAGTTAAAAAAATTAATATTTATTTCCCCACATTCAAATTTTTTACACCAGGGAAAATCTATTAAGTTTCTGGTAAATTCACCTTTAAATTTTTAGACGCAGGAATTTTTTTTTTGATAATACAGTGACTGGTTGTATGTAATCCACTGAAAATAAACGTATAAACTGTAAAATTGACCACACATAAAATAATTCAATATTAAACATTAATTGAAATATAGTCATAAAAGGGAATTGTTGACTGGCCAGTTGAAACCCAGCGAAAAAGAAATGGACTCATTATAAATAATACATTGAAAAAGACCTAACAAAGTGGAAACATGTCTACGGTTACAATTCATATCCCAAGCTGGTATAAAATGGAGTGTCCTAACTAATCATCTGTAATCCAGAGTAAAGTACAATTACCTGCCGTGAGTAGGGAAATACAAATTTCGGGTTATTATATTGTATCACACTATATTTCACAACCGTGAGAATACTCAAGCAGGTATCGTTAGTTATCGGCTGCTGGCTGGGAGTGAAGCCATTTTTCTTCTGGCAAAACTACGCATGATTTAGGTACGTCATTTTAAAGCGTGTATTTATTGGTTAAAAGTTTCCAGTGCTTTCAAATGTAGTATAGTCAAATGACGAGCATAATGCAAATTTACAATTGCTTAAAATATAACTTGCTAAAAATACCGCGAATTACTCTGGTATCTATCCACGCGCTTCTCATTAGAAAAGATAACTGCTTACCATAAGACCAGTAAATAGCAACTGAGCTAATGACTGATTGTAAAAAATGGATCGCCGAAGTTAAGTGTGGAGGGAAATAGCCGTTTTTATCGCCACAGTTATGGGTTGTGTATAGTTGCAAAGGTTGTTAGTGACAGGATCCTCGTATCTTTCTCAGGCTTGTCCGTACCATTCTGCAAAAACAAAACTGGTTGGGTAAAATTTTCCTTAGTGAAGTGTCAGACACTAAATGTTTGTGCGGTTCTACTAAAATACTCTTGTTTCATTGCCGCGATACGTTTTGTATTCTACTCGTCATATATTTACTTGACTTAGCTACACACAACTCAACGATAGCAGTGATTAATTATAATATTGGCCCAATGTTTTCTACATTATGATTTGTAATTAATATTTGTGTCTACATTTTTATTCGCGCATTTTAAGACAATCTGTTTTTTAAATTATAGTGTCTAAGATGTGATTTTATTTCCATGTCTCTTTCCTAAGAGACTGTACATTATAGATGAAAACATCAATGTCAAACATACTAGTACTGTCATTTTTAAGGCGGAAATGATACAAGAGTAATAACATATTTCGGTTTTGATACCCTATCATCCTCAGTTCAAAGGATTTCTAGTTGTTATTTGTGCTCGTGGTGGAGATGTTGGATAAACAAATGCATGAGGATAATCCAGTTACTGTGAAACACGAAGATACGTTACTGTATCTCTCAATTTGTGTTGACATGCCATATACTGTTTTCTTCAGTAGAATTTGCTTATAGTGGTAATAGGCGTATCATGTTTGAAACACAATTTTAAAGCTGATTTCACATCACTCTCAGATTATATTGCCTCTCTTCTTGAACACAAATTGCCTTTACATATTTAAAACATCTCCAGCACATATTTTTTATTAAATCAATTCAAAATACAGCGAAAGTGTACCATCCATTCTTCTCAAGAAGTCTATGGCACACCAAATAACGATGGAAAAAAAACCTGCCGCTGAATTCTTAAAAACATCTCAATATTTGTGAGGATTCACCTCAGGCCATGTTGGGGTTACTCAATCCAGTTTTTTAACATGTAAGAAAACAGCGTCGTGGATTTGTGTTTCTGTAGAAAGACAAGAAGAGACGGAAGTAATGCGACTCATCGGAATAGTTCATCTAGAATACCTGCTCACATTTTTTAAATAAAGAATGTCTAAGAGCATCCCTACACAATATTCACTATTCGCTTTATCCTAACACCTTTCGTATAAAACATTTAAAAATCACCGCATATATGACGTGTTAGGTTATTTCCTAAATACTCGTGTATCAGAAACGTTTTACATATCGGTTAACATACATAATTTGGTTAAAAAAAACTTTGGTTTATACATTCTATATCAATTATAATATTTTAATTATTGTTTGATATCTGTATATACTATATATTGTGCATGAGAAAACTCTGTGGATTATGTGCATGAGTATGTACAATGGTAAAACTAAACTATGTGACTTAGTTTTAATTGCCCGTGCGTACAGCAATCATCGTAACATTGGCGCCTCAAAGTAGAAGAAAACTGCAGTAGTAATCAAGATGTCGGGCCGATAAGTTGTTCTATGGTGCACCGGTTCGATTTTTGGTTGTTTTGTTGAAAGTATTCAGTCAACAAGGGTATAGGCGCTTACAGTTGTAATAAAAACGATTAAAAGAGAGAGAAAATAGATCTTTGGTAATGCTTAGTAAGAAATAGTACGCATGGAGAACATTATTAACCTCAGTGAGCTCAAATGCGGTGAGGTGTTCCAATAACGTAATTTTTTAGACCTAGATACGCCTCGGTTGCACGAGGCGGAAGAATAATCTGAAGGTAGAACTTCAGCAGGGCTTCAGAAAAGTTTGAAGTAACCAAGAATAGACTATATTTGTAATATGGTACAGTTAAAACTTATGGCATCTGTATTGTCTTTGGTCCCGCCTAGAAAGGGGATCCACTTCCAAAATGATTGTCCATTGGAACATAGCTACGCTTGGCACAATATGACACTTATTGGATGAGTGAACGTATATCACAATTTCTGCATAGTTTTCCTCCCCGACAATTTCATAAATCGAGCCTCAAAAATTATTGTCACCAGAGGCGAAGCATACGCTGAACAAAAGGTTTCGTTAAATCAAACGAAGTTTGTTTGGCGCAACCAAATTAATTATTTGGTGGTTTTAATGTGGTTTGCCTCAAAGTGTGAGCTTTGGTTGTTGCAACCAAAGATTTTTTTGGCTCTTCGTGCATAAAACAGCAGTTTCGGTCAGTATAAAAATGCTTATTGCCCCACCGAGATTATAGCCCAGATATATACAAACAATCTCTCGAGCTGTATTTTCGAACAAAGTTCATCGAAATTGTGGCCAAGCAAGTATATATTTACAGTAATTCAATTAAATATTATTTGTTGACAGAAAATTTTGTTTTTGGCTTAACACATAGGTTTTATTTATCCAAGAGTGTATTTTTTCAGATGAACGAAATCAATTCTGTTTCTTTTCAAAATTTCGTTTACTCAACAAAATATTTTATTGATGTTGCAAAATATATGTTCGCTCGAACAAAGCTTTCTTTCTCTCACTGTAAATTTGGAGTCACAATACCCCGACTAACGCGACACAACAACCCCGACACGACGAAATTTGAGTAGCAGCCAATTAGAAGCGAGGTCACTGTGACGTCAGTCCTGACAAAATTGTAGCCCCGACAGACCAACAAAAGTAGATTCTATTTATACTTTCCGTCGGATGGGACTCGTCGGGGTGCGTCGAAAATGTAAAGACAACATTTGAAAACATAATTTCTTGTGTATTTCCCTACTATAGTAAATAATAAATTAACTTGCGGCCAAAATAACGTTCCGGGATTATTAAATACTTTTTCTGTCTCGTAAAAAACTTCAATTTATTGCCAAAGGCAAAATAATTACTCACTTAATCCCGAGTTTCAGAAAGTAAATATTGGATATTATAAGAGTAACTTACCGTTTTAGAATTTTTCGACAGCCAACTAACACACCTGTCGGGCAGATTTCGTCAGGACATTGTGAACATTGGATAAATACAATATGAAATGCCGTCGAGCTCCGACGTCATGCCGGCCTGTCGTGTCGTGTTCGTCGGGGTACCGCGACTCCAGTGACGGCGGCACTCACCTGGCCGACGATGAAGTCCTCGAGGTTGTATATGTCGGGAGCGGCGAAGGACATGTAGTCGGGGAGAAATCCGCGGAAGTAGCAGGGGTCGGAGTTCCTGAGTCCGCACACGACCACGAGCAGGGAGATGGATACAGGCACTGCCAGGTTCACCGGGAGGGCCAGCCCCGCCACCTGGATCCTGATCTTGCACGCGAACTTGGCTGCCACACACACACACACACACACCACCTCACACAAGTTGTCCGCACTGTAAAAAAATATATGGGAAAATTACCTGACAATTGTAAGGTAACATTCGCAAACTTGCGGGGGAATCATAGTTTTTCCTTACAGGTAAGGGCAAATTACCGCACTCTGGAGTAAAATTCACTTACATGGTAGTGGATAATCTCATACATGGTTGGGAAAATTACCTTACGGCGCGTGAATCTTTTCAAACAGTTATGGAAAAAAAAAGGGGGAGGGGGAGATGAGAAACAATCTTGTAACACATTTATATTCATTAGTATTGTTATGCTGTCGTCGTGGTGTAATGAATAGTGCATCGGCCTATCGTGTTCAAGGACCCTGGATCGCGCCCACCCACCTGCAAGTTTCGAGGCTTTTAGTGTTGAGGTATCGGTTTCTGTTAGTCAGCGTATATATATATAATAAAATAAGCAATACTAATAATACGGGTCAATTTTAAATATAATTTTACTATACATTATAACTAATTTTCCCTTACTTTTATGGGATTCCCCCCCCCCCCCTTCTCACTTTTGTCAGGTACATTTCCCGTACAGTTAGGGAATAGTACTTTACTTGTGATGTAAATACACTCTACATCCAAGAGGCTATTTTCCCTTACATGTAATGGAATTTTACCTCAATTTTTTTTACAGTGTGCAGACCTCGTGAATCCCTCGATGCCATCGCGGTGAGCGACTGGTGACAGATTCCGAAGACTGCGCACATTTACCGGCATGCAATACGATTTAGAAGAGAATTACATGCATACACCGTTACAGGAATGCCTGTTCTGTTGGCTTCTGTATTCCCGTTTAGCTTTTACATTTTGAAAGTAGTGTTGCTCGCTCTACACTCGAGTGTAGTCCTTAAAGTGGTAACTAGTATATCTTAAAACTTTCAACGTGGTCCCGTATGCCATGCGGACAACGATTTGTTAGTATTTATTTATAAAATTTCGTGCATATATATATGTACATACATATATAGTTTTATTCCGAAGACCGGTAAGCCGTAAGCTCGTGATGAAAAATATATCCTGGCTGCTTTGTCCACCGGGTGAAGCCAATGAATGTCTAGGCTCCTTCAAAAAGCAGATCGGTGCTAATCAGAGGATCAAATTTCGGGCTGCGGTGGTCGCGTTTCTAGTGCATTAGTACCTGCAAAATTCGGGTTATTTACCATTAAGATAGGCTTGGTTATCCTCAACACACCCAAGCCGGCGTCATTTGATGATTGTCTGCTATCTTAGCGAGAAGTCGTTTCCTAGGTACTGGCTGGTTGTGATTGTGTCACACCGACATTGGAGTGTATCTTCATTGGCGTAGAGTTACCATGGACGTGTCGAATAAAATATTATCTACTAACAAATGTCGTATATAACGTCGAATCTAACGGGCGGCCGAAAGAAACTTCTCTGCTACAAAATTCGTTACTGATCATGATACCTACTAAAATGGCCACTGAAGATGGCCACTTCTTTCAACATAACAGACCACTGACAAATACTGGCTACAAGTGGAGAGTTCTGTGTGGACAAGCGCCACACGGCGAAATAAATGTGCAATAACCAGTAAAATTATCTTATTTTCAATTCCACATATACACGTTTTACGTCTTGCCTGTTGGAAGCTATGATTTCAATACATAATTTTGCTGAATGTTGAAAGAGCTATGTGTCTACGGGGATGAAGTGAGCTGTAGTTGGAGCAGCGACGTAAGAAAGAGCGGGGAAAACGTAGTAATCAGAGGGAAATTTGCTGTTTAATGCCGACGGCCGCCATGTTTCCACATGTGAATATCGGATGTGACCCCGTCGGGAATCAAACACTGGACTGTCGTGGTGGAAAGCCGGTGCATTATCTAAGACCAGCAACAGCAAGCAATTTTTTAGCTATTGCGCGGTGAGAGATTAAACTTTCAGCAAGTGAATATTTGCAATACTTCTGCCGTTTATTTAGCTAGTGCATGGCCTGAGCTTATCATGATATCAGTACTTTTGTTGGTACATTATGACTCATATTGGTAAGCATACAAAGCAATCACATTAAATAATGTTTTCCAACACTGTTGGAGTCACGCATAGGAGATCGTCCGGGTTCCGAGGTTTACAGACAGTCAACGCACAATCTTGTGTAATGTGATAAACAGTTTCCTTATCAGCACCCCTGTCACATCGAGGGGATAATATTTTTCCCCATATGTAGAGTAAATCATTGCATCTACCGTGCTCTGTGCGAATTCTGTTAAGAGTCAAGAGTTTCCCAGGATTTTCGGGGCAATTCAAACCTTGGGTTCTTTTCCTTTATGAAAGGTATTTTGCATGGTTTAGCTTGTGATTTTTCTACCAATTCTTGTGTCCGTGCTCACAGGAGATTTAATTCGTCGTTAAGTAGGCGTTTTACGCTTTTGAGAGGTGGATGTCTTGAACGAAACCTCTTTATGTTTGTACTTGCGAGGTATTCGTGTTTAGGTAAGCTCTTGTTTAGGAGGATTTTCTGTAATTCTTTGGTTGAGTTGTGTGATCTATGTAGGTGAGGAGATGCGATGTCGTTCAGAATAGGGAGTAAGTAAATAAGAGTTGATTTTATTGTCCCTGATATTAGACTCATTGTGTTGTTCAGTTGTGCATCAATAATTTTAACATAAGTGCTTTTCAACCAAACCATAGCGCAGTACTCGGGTAAACAAGTTCCATAGCCGAACAACGTATACTAGAGGCTAGAGAGCCCCATGTCGTACCACAAAGCTTTTGCGTGATGTTATTTCTGATTTTTAATTCTGCAGCAACTATTGAGTGAGTGAAGAGATTTGGGCGGCTGTTAACAGCGAGCTCTTGAGAGCCGATGATGGTGATTGAGGCGAGTATAGAGCAACGCCGGAACGAAAGGGTGGGGAAAAACGGGAGATACCCGAGAATACCCACCGACCAGCGGCATCGTCCTGCACGATTTCCATTTGTGAAAATCCGGGCGGGGATTGAACCCGGTTCGCCTTAGCGGGAGTCGAGAGTGCTAACCGCTCAGCCACCGCAGCCACAGCCACTTTTTTTAAATATGCTGTTTGAAAGATAGTGTCCGGTCATGGGTGACTCCCAAGTATTTTGGCGTTTTACTATGCGCTATAATGTTTTCTTTAAAGTTAATTTGCAGCTCTCGGCTAGCCATCTTGTTGTTTAAATGGAAGCATGAAGTCTCCGCCTTGCTTACATTTATCTGGAGCCTCAATTAACGGAAGCATTACCCTAGTTCAGTTAGGTTAGTTGCTAGTATTTTTTCGGCTACTTCTAGGAGCTTGCGCCTTGTGTCTATTGCCCAATCATCACTGGTTCATATTATATTTTACACGTCCAAGGTAACTCTGCGCAAATGAATAAATACTTCATGTTGCTATGATACAATCACAACCAACTCCATACCTGGAAAAACACTTCCCGTTGGGATGGCAGCAAATAAACTAATGACGCCAGCTCAGGTGTGTCAAGTGTATTGAAGCCTATCTTCATGGCACATAACACGAATTTTGCTGGTACACATGCACTAGAAAAGTGTCCACCGCAGCCCACAATATGATCCTCTGATTACAACAGATCTACTTTTGAAAGCAGCCTCAAAACTCATTGGCTACACTCAAGACATTGATATGAGTGGACAGAACAGATTGTTTATGGTTTAACCCATTCACGCGCAACAAAATTATGTAGCGAAATTATCGCTTGCAACAATCTATATGGGAAATATTTTTATGTGTCTGTGAAGAGCTAGACATTACATCGGCCGCTGCTCGTTACTTCCGCAATTAATTTTGTTCGTTTTCCCACAGAGAGGTCATGAGATTTTCCGATAAATTGTTGTTAATGGCTGGCTTATGTTCAAGGCTGTGGCCATCGTCACACACACCTACAACAACGGTGGACCGAATAAATAATGATTATAAGTTTATCAAGCTCATTCACATAGTTTAATGTCAAGCGATGTTTTTCACCTCTAAAATATATCTTGGACATATTTTTTTTTTTTCATTTTGTGGTTGTTATTTACGAAATTGAAAATAAAATTGACAATGTGACAGTATAAGATTTTAAAAGCCCGGAAATATAAAATAAAATGATTGCCTGTATGACATATGGGCAGCCTGTTGAAAGCGATAATGTAACCAAATGGAAAAGAAATGACAACCTGCCCAGCCACAAAACATCCCCAGTTTTCCTTCTTAAAACCTATTTGCAATGAACAATGTTTCAAATGTGTGAGCACGGAATGTGTTCTTCAGTCGTAGCCTTATAAGGTGACAAAAACAAGACACGGTTTATATTTAGAAACCTGCAAAATTTGCGCTATTATTTGAGGACATTTTAAACTTAAAAAAACTTTTCCTTTGCAGTACGTTTGTCATTGGACCATACTTTACTTGACACGTCCCGGATAACTCTGAGCCAATAAATGAACACTTCACAACCGTGTGCCCTAATCACGTGCAGGTTACTCAGAAAGGGAGTGACTTCACAAATAGGCAGTAGCCAATGGAGAAACTACGCCTGCTTAAGTATACACAGCACTGTGAATTTAGCTTAATGCCAAAAATTAACGTGAATTTTACAGGTCCCTATTTATATTGCTATTTATTGCAGTAGTACGTGCATACTTGAAAAATCAATTGTACTACTCAGTATACCAATGTTAAACGACACCTGGGATTTATCATACAATTTTGAAATCACAAGACACTTTTGAAAAAAAAAAAAAAACTGCAAGAGGAGACAACTCTGGTCATCGGCATAATATAACTATCTTGCTAATGAAACAACCACTGCTTCGTATGTCCTTGTAAATGCTTTTGATTTAATTCATACGTGCTGGCCACCTCTTCATTGACTAATGCAATACCTCCAGCTCCATGGTTCCCGAACATTTGGCAGTTTCGTCTGTGTGCATTAATGAAACACTGACTAGAGGCCTGGGAAGCGGGCCATTTCTTGCGGCGACGAACAGGACTCCATACGCTTGTGGATTTGTGTAAAATGTCAAATGACCTCATGGTCGTGTTCCAAAGGAGAGTAATCTAAGAATTTTTAAATTCTAAAATCCACAGCTTCTCACTACAATAGCATCTTACGAACAAGATTAAGACACTCGGTGTATATAAACTTTTATATATCGCCTGATTTACAGAAAATTTTATATATCACCTGAAATACAATGACCAGGAGAAATTTCCTTTATACAGTTACAAGAACGCCAGGGATTTATCCAAGTTTTGAGGGGTGGAGGACTTCATAAAAATAGAAGATCTAATTGAAAATTTTTATTTATCCACGCAGTTACTATTTACAACATTAAACTACATATTTCCACTACTACTGTTGCAATTCTCAGTGACCGCAATAATTAACGTCGTCGTCGTTATCAAATACCCTATACTGGTTACAGTCATTTAATTCACGCTCATTATTTGCACATGTACAAACTGTCTATTTCCATCACCGTCACTGACGCATCGCATCCAGTTCTACAGTCCCAGCCGTCATTCTCACGTCCAACTGTACCAATGCTTGCAGTCCTCAGACTTCACTCCCCCTTGTCACTCTCACATACACTCATCGCTCTGCTGGCTTATCGCTTCTCTCTCTCTCTCTTCGCATGCCTGGTGCTTAAGGTCGCTAAATTCTCAACAATTTAAACCGTCTGCTCAGAGGCCCGTCGCGGTTTAAGGTGATTTATTATTTTTTTTTTTTTTTGTTATCTGAAAGAGGTTTCGAAAAGTGCCCCCTTAATGCAGTTCTTAGTTGTTAAATCATTATAGTTTTCACAATATAACACTCAAATTCCGACACAAGAGTGTTGTAGGCAGGTTCAAAGTGTTGAATTAGAGTCTAAGCCCGGCATACTGCATTTGTGTTACAAGCTACGAAAGGAAGTAAAACAACTTTTCCTGCACAGTTTATGGTTTAAACTATTTATTAAATGAATGTTAACAGTTTCGCTTTAATGAACAAAAATATATTTACAAGTCTGACCCCTATTTTCAACAAAATCCAGAGTGCCAATACTAGCTCATCTGTTTATGAATCGCACTCATACGGAATCAGTATGTTCTACACACCACAGAGATTGCATTAAATGTAATTTGATTGGAAAAAAATATCTAAGAACAAAGCCTAATATGCTGCAGAATTCGGTAAATTAAGTCTTTTGAATGTTATATTTTGAAAACTATAATGGTTTGACAACTAAAAACTTCATTTAGGGGGCATTTTTCGAAAGCTCTTTCAGACAACCAAATAAAAAACATGTGAAATATCACCTTAACACTTTGACTGCCAAGTGCATCGATATGATGCAAAGTCGTATTTTGATTCTGGTCATGTGCATCACATTTATTCACGCGACTCTGTAAAAACTTCCATAGATTATTCTATAAAATATGTTATTAAATCAACGCGATAACTGCGTCACAAAGACCTCGACAACAAAACACATTTTACGAAGCGTGTGGTGGTGGTCGAAGTGTAGAGTAGTCTCACTGGCAGGATCTAGAATTTTACCTGCAGCCCGGGTCACGCTGAGGGAAGCTAGGGCAATCACCACAACATTATTGCATCGATAACCTCAAAAATTAAAATCCTCTCGAGGTCGGGAGCTGGTAAAAGTCCCGATAGGTTTCTCT
This sequence comes from Dryococelus australis, assembly GCA_029891345.1. NCBI lineage: Eukaryota > Metazoa > Arthropoda > Insecta > Phasmatodea > Phasmatidae > Dryococelus > Dryococelus australis. The sequence continues at coordinate 49,035,318 of CM057000.1, forward strand.
GGCACGCGCGACAGCTCGCCTATGTAAATATCCGCGTGCTCCTCGAGATACCAGCCTAGCCTTGACGCACTCCTTCACGATGCAGAGCAGCAAGCATGTTACGATATTAATAACGATCAGAAAGTGAAAAAAATATTGGGGAGTTCGCCGATCAGTTGGCTAGTCCTTCGAGTTATCCATACCTTCGAGCCACTCCCGTTTTTCCTTTGGTTACTGCTATAGTAAAGAGGGATATATCCTTTCCTACTGTGCTGCGTGTGTTTCGGCCATTATCTCACCAAGTGTGTACATACAATCGACTCATGGTTCTTTCAAGGCGTGTGTTAGGAAACGAGTAGGTCCAAACACAAACGTTAAATGCTTTTCACGATAAAGTGAACACTTTGTAAATCAACCTTAGAAAAAAGTCACTGGTCCCACCTGCATATACACTTTAACAGATCACTGCATGATGTGCGCACAGTAAAGTTGGTAACGTTGGAGGGAAAGTAGTTCCATATCTTAACGTCGAATAACAATTCTGAAGTGTCCATTCGTGATAATTTAATTATTTATTTCACATTCTGATTTTTAATGCACCAGAGTGTAAAAATTACCCTGTTTGTAAAATATTTACTTTTTTAATATGTTCTCAGTTTCACTCAAGGTGCATACCAATAAGTCTTAATCAGGGCTTTCAAAAGTGCTCATTTTACCGTGAACCGCCTATACAAGAGTACACACGATATTTAACCCTTTCAGTTACAGTGTCATATATTGGACGTTGCACAGGAATCGAATTTAATTATTTACGCTGCACGCTATAGGAAACAACGTCCAATAAGTAGGGACACAGGAATTTTCACGAACAAATGTCATGGCCAGTTGTATTGCATAACACTTTAGATCAAATACACTTTAGCGATTGGATGATCTAGGTGTTACGCGTCTTAGGTGCCTGCCCGCGAATCACAGACGTACATTAGTGGAGTAACCTTATTCTGATTGGCCAGTCAAGTAAGAAAATGTCTTCTCACAAACACACGCCATCAGTAAGCAAAATAATACTGCTGGTATGCCCGTAGGGTATTGAAATCTAGCATGTTCGGTAATCTTTTCGCGAAATTCGGGTGTCCCTAACCAATAATGCAAGACCCCGACGAGTGGGAAATATCTTCCGCTGCTGCGACAAAATTCCGTGGTCTCACAGCCGTCTGCTGCCAATGCCATGAAGCTAAACAAGTTTATATCCGTCCCGAAATATGACACAGCGTTATACCAATGCTAGTAAAGTCCCGAGGAAAAATAATTGTTCATTTCAATGCCTAAAAACAATATGCTTATTTATCATTGAAAGTTTTCAAGTGTACCCTAGCACCGCGTGAACTTTCAAACTTCCCGAGTCTTTATAGGCTATTCACTATAAAAGGAGCACTTTTGAAAGCCCTGCTTAGTATCTACTTGTATGCAGTTCATGTATTCTTCCGCCTTATGTAAGAATAACATTGTCATGGGCCTCATAACTTTATTCATGCGTCGGTCAAGTGAAACTGTGAAATTATTAGAATCGCAAATATAAAAAAAATCAGCTCATTTTTACACTTCGGTGCATTAAAAAAAACAGGAAGAGAAAGAAATAATTTCAGGCACGACAAATGGTTGCCTTACACTTTTTATTCTACGTTAAGGTACGAAACTACTTCCCATCCATCATTAACAACTTTACTGGGCGCATGTCACTCAGGGCGCCCGCTAACAAATATGCAGGTAGGGGCAGTGACTTTTTTCTAAGGTTGATTTCAATAGTGCTAACTTTATTTGAACAGCCTCTAGGTATGCGAAAGGAAGTTAAGTTGCCTCAAACCATGTGTATTTTTTCCTTCAGCGCGCCGCGTGTAGAGCGACGGGAGCTGCCTGCGGTACTTACCGAATATGTAGCACAAGTACGCGGATACGACGTGGACGACAAACACCCAGACAGGAGCCAGCGGCCACGCTTCCATCTCGATATTGTTGGCCTCCGGCATCACGTCCGACGTGTTGGGCCACAACATGATCGGCTGCACCTGTTGGCGGGACAAACCGTTAACTAAAGCTGTTCACGGTAAAGTGAGCACTGTAAGTGACATGCGCCCGGTAAAGTTGTTAACGATGGACGGAAAGTAGTTCCACATCTTAACGTCGAATAAAACTTCTTAGATTACCATTTGTGATCATTTAAATTATTCCTTACGCTTTCTGTTTTTTAACGCCCCATTGTGTAAAAATTAGCAGTTTTATAAAATATTTACTTTTATAATAATTTCACAGTTTCACTTGACCGATGCATGAATAAAGTGATGAGGCCCATATCAATGTTTATTTTACATAAGGTGGAAGACTACACAACTTGCATACAAGTAGATTTTAAGAAGTGCTTTCGAAAGTGCTCATTTTACCGTGAATAGCCTATAAACCACATTTTCGTCTTCTGCGCATGTACTCAACATTGACCTACTCCAGAGGAACACAACTGTCAAAGTCACATTATAAGAATAAAAAATACTTTTACCAATTTTAATTTAATCAAACTGCATTACAAATTTGCTAGAGAAATTATGCATACATCTCAGAGCATTTGTTTAGAAATCGGTATTCTAACCTAAAATTCAAACCATGCCGTTTTCGCTAGACGTGTTGGCAGAAACTTAGTTCAATGTCGGGACACGCACTGAGATTGGTTTTGCGCAGCTAGCGAGATCGATCTACCTCATCTTTAATCTATGGGACAAACCCGCCGCTCTCAGACAACAGCGAAGGACACCACCTTCCTGGGCGCCTGAACTGCATCGCAGCGTGTTTGAAATCAGCCTTTTTTTTTAACGAAACCACTAAACTTGTCCCCGTAAAAGGAAACACGCTTCCCTATCAATACGTGAGTGATTGAAGAGATTTGGATGACTGTTAACGCTATTCCCGACCTGTCCAGCATAGCTAGAAGCTCCTTTTCCACACGCCTGTATATCAAAATAAACTGGTTGGAAACATGCAAAACTATTACAGGGACCTGAACTGTACTTCGCTTCAGACTCTCCGACAATGAAGCGGAATTGCCACGGCTCAAGGTCCCATAGGTACATGCCGCACGACGGAAACAGTTGTTATGTGCAGCAACAGTCGTGCTAGCCTGATTGCGAGAGCACGAACATGCCGCGAGGAAGTGGAACGAATCCTTGAGCGCTTAAAACAAACTCCATCTAACGGATCGAAGGCAGGGCCGGTTGTGACTAAACACGGTCCATATATTACGGCTGAAAAGATGGCGAACGAGGTCTTTGTAGTCGAGACACTGCACCAAGAAGACGTCCAGAGATGGGGGCGTGCTGTCCGCCGACATGCGTTTAGTCATCAGCCTTCGGAATGATGAATAAGGTGACGACGTTCCTTATTGAGCATTTAGTATGGCGTGTCTTTAAAGTGTATCAGTAATTAATAAACAATAATAATCATTAACATAATGATATCAATTAATATAACAACTGCTTCTCCGAGTCAAGGACTAACTAAAAGGTTGTTAACGAGATGTATATTATATGAATTCAATACAGGGATTATAAAGATATAAATAGTGTTCACTTTTGAGTTACGCCTAACCCAAATCTTGTACGTGATTGTAAACTAGAAAGAGACCATCATTTTTATAAAGCGTAACACACTGCACGCCAGTTCGGCGCCATGCGCGTAGGAGTGACGGGGCACTAGGCGCGCGAGTCAGTGTCGCCCTTATGGATCCCGCTCTTCACTCCCTCAAACAAGCTAGAAAGTTTCAATGTAGTTGGGCTCCCTCGCTCGTTGTCCGCACGAAACTGTGGAAACGGTCCTCTGTTCTTATTGGCTGCTGCACGTTTCAGAATATTCCTTATTGGTAGGAGTAGTGGAATTTCGCGAAAAGATTTCAAGAAAAGTTACATTTAAAAACACTGTAGGGCCATTTACCTATTTTGAGTGGCTGAATTACTTTTTGACGCTTGTGGACTACTTGCACACAAATCGCGTAGGAGCCGTGCCGATATTGCCGAATTCTGAGTGGCCCGGTCAAATATGAAAGCGCCTTCTGAAGCAGACAGCAACCAATGGCAATGGACAAACTGCTGTACGGTCCTTATAGTACTGAAATCTGCCATGTGATCAAATTTTTTTTCTCGGAAAGTCACTAGCTCTACTTATTGGTCTGGCAGCCGCCTAGTTAATTAGTCTACACGTCACGTTCATCCATACTGCTGGTCAGTGAGTCCATTTTGCTGGAGCGTGTTACTGGAGTTCGCAGTACCTGAGGTTATTCCATTTCTGTACTCTTGACTGTTCTTTGCCGCTGTAATGAACCGTCACCTCTGGACTTCTGATATAGATCCTTAAAGCGTAAGACGTAAGCGAGACAGTCGCTTCTACTGCTGACTTCAGCAACACACGCCAGCAAAATTGCGTCGCCGTTCGCCAATCAGCGCCTGTTAAGTATAGGCTATTCACGATAAAATGAGCACTTTTGAAACTCCTGCTTAAGATCTACTTGTATTTACGATGTGTATTCTTCCGCCTTATGTAAGATTAACATTGTCATTGGCGTCATTACTTCATTCATGCGTCAATCAAGCGAAACTGTGAAATTATCATAAAAGTATATATTTCACAAATCTGCTCATTTTTAAACTTGGATGCATTGAAAAAAACAGAAAGCGAAATAAATAATTTAAATTAACAGAAATGGTTACTTAACTCATTTTATTCGACATTAAGATACAGAACTACATTCCCATCCATCGTTATCAACTTTACTGGGCGCATGCCATTCAGGGCACCCGTTAAAATATGTGCAGGTAGGGCCAGTGACTTTTTTCTAAGGTTGATTTCGAAAGTGCTCACTTTATCTTTAACAGCACTTCATTGGCAACCAGCATCCCAAACATTAGGAAATTTTCGCGAATTCATTTCGGGACAAGATGGACGTCAAACACATATACAGTGAAGTCACCTTTGCAATAGGATCGCAGTTCATTATACTCGCCCTAAATACCTGTGAGCCAATAACAACTTTACAAAGAAACAAGTAGCTAATCCTATACTGCTAGGTGTGAGGTAACACTGTGGCCGCAGGCAATGAACAAACAGCTGAGGCTCTAGTGTACACACGACTGTGGAGTCTAGTCTACAGGTAATTGAATTAGCGAAATTTTCCTATCACTATCTATTCTGTAATGCTACTGCACAGCTGTGCTGTGTAGTGCTACTGCACAACTGATTACGACCGCGAAGGGTTTAGGCTGTCCAACCCCAGCCATTCCTGACTAGGTGCGGATTTTTCAATTTCAAAATTTCCACAACTGCACGGCAGTGACGGGAAAGGAAGACGTTTATTAGTAGCGGCACATGATTTTCCGCACAAAAATATTACCTGCAGACTAGATCCAATTCCTTCCTGCAGCTTTCCGTTGATAATTGGCTGCATGCCTTGGTGTGTAGACATATTTTTTACTGGACTGGGCCAGTATAACCACGCTGTGCTTATAGTGGTAATCTGTGATTCGCAGGTAGACACCCTAAGAAGACGAACATTTAAATTCTACCAATCAATAAAGAGGATCAGAGCTAAAATTTTTTGAAATACAACCAGAGGTGAAAATTTTCACAAAAATCAGGCGTCACTAATCATTTGTCTGGATTAATTTACTAAAATTTCCTATGTCATAATCATTGTAATTTTCTTTCGGAATTCATAGATTATTATGATACGTATTAGCTTTTTTTATTATCATTGAAAATGGGTTCAACAAAATAAATTACTATAATTACATGCCGGAATTATTAACTTGTAATGATCACAATGGATTATTATTAAATACCCTACCCAGCCTCTACAACTTTAGCTGGGTAGAAAAAGTTCATCGTTTTTTTTTTTTACGTTTCACGGCAATGCACAGAGAAAGGACAAGTATGACGGGACTTCTGGTCTGCCGTGGTCTGCAAACAAATTCACTACCGACTCCATGCTCGGATATTTTTGAGTCCTTGTGGTTTTGGGCTCTAACCTTTTCAGCCATTTCGCCACGTGACTCTTAATGGTTCAGATAGCAGAGCCAGCAAGGACCTCAAGAATGCAATTTAATATGCCCTCTCGATAGTTTGGAAATTTGAATTTAAAATAGTCAGAATTTATGTAAAGTATATCAAATGTCGCGGAACGCCTAATAAAATATATTAGATTATTTCTTAGTGATTCTTTTGACCATTTTAACTGTGGTAGTTTACAGTGTGCAACTAAATAGTAGCACCGTGTTTGCTTTAATATAATTAATCTTGTGGGGATATTCTCTTACTTCTGAGTCAACACAAATACCATGACTGAGACACAAATAAACAATATATATGAAAAAAACTAAACGTAAACTCTAAACTCAAAAGGTTTTTGAATCAAATTGGCAATAAGGAGGGAGAGGAAAATTCCGCACAATCAGTTGCCTACAGGTTAGACTCCACATTACTATGCATTCTCAAGCATCAAGTCTTTGTTCATAGGCTGCTGCTGCATATTGAGGGGCCAGTGCAACGTGGTGTTCACTGCTTTTTATGCTTGAAGGTCTGTTATTGATTCTACAGCCCTCGAGAGCATGTCTCATACACTGCGACATAGTAAAGGTGTTTAGAGGTTAGGTTGTCCTGAAATTTATTCGTGAATTTTTTCGGTTCATAAGTTTCGATCAAATCTCTCTGTATTTAATTTTGTTTCACACTCACGTCTTTAAAAGAACCTACAGCATACATTCAATTCCCAAAAAATAACACCAATTTCAGACTTCTTGGGAATGTTACACTCGAGTGCACGTGAACGTAATTTTTGATGTACCTGAAAACAGCATTTTTACAGCGTCGCATAACTGGAGATCCTATAAACTTGTGTTATAAATCAGTCCTAAGATAGCATAGAAGTATGTGTTAGTATCACGTATGCCACTGAACTTCCGCTCATGTGACATGCCCTGTCGTACTGAGAACCTACAGTATACATTCCGCACTCTAACATCTCCAATCAGTGTGGCCGGATGGCACAGGAGAATGAGATCTGCCTTTGGCGTCAGGCAAGGAACAAGTGACTTCTGCTCGAGTAGAACCGTTGTGTATAGCTTGGGGCCATCTTAATCTTACAAAGCGAAATGGTAAGGTCTGTAGGCATGGGTAAATTGTAACTGAATACGTACGAAGCTTAAAACTCTCTAGAGATTTTCCACGATCTAAATGTTAAATGTTAACGCTTACAATACTGTCATTGAGAGCGAAACTATGGAAGAACCCCTAAATACTTAAGTGATTTCGTACAGATACGATACAGCATTTTATTTGAATGCCATGCGTGTTCTCCCACAATTGCTTTGCTCAGATTTATACTATCATTCCAAGTAGTTAAGTGAAGGCCAAAATGATCTGTTGGGCGGCTCTTAAAAGCGAGGTCTTGAGAGCCGATGAAGGTGAATGAGGTGAGTATGGAGCAGTGTTGGAATGAAAGGGTGGTTGAAACGGGATATCTCCGAGAAAACTCGCCGACCAACGGCATCGTCCGGCACGATTCCAATATGCGAGAATTCGGTGACCCTGCCGGGGATTGAACCCGGTTCGCCTTGGTGGGAGGCGAGCAGGCTAACCGCTAAGCCACCGTGGCCCTTAGAAAAGTTAGTGCTTGATGAGTTGTGATGTGTAATGTATAGAATAATGAGTTTACACAAATATTTTTTTAAAGAACATTTGGTAACATTTTGGTTTAGTTCACGCCACCAATCTTTGGAATTTTTTAAGCGATCGGTGCGTGTACCTCAACTGAAGCTGTTGAAAATCATCTTGTAGAAGTTTCATAGGGCTTATGTCTGTCAATGCCACCATCAAAGGCTGAAATGAAACCTCTTAATCACAGCGGGTTGCTTGTAAATTAGAAATAAGCGCACGAGTTTGATTCGAACCGTGGGTAGAATTGTCTTCACACGGCCAAGCTAATATGTATTTCCTGCTGTGACAAAAAAAAAAATTGGTTGGCTTAGCAAAACTTGAAATGCAACTAATCCTACTATAGTTCCCCTAACCAAATTTTCGAATTTGTTAGGTTGATGAAGCTGTCCGAAACAAAATATCAGTGTGATTTAAATCCGCTGCTGTGGTTAATTTAAAAACATTCAGTTCGGTAACTTCATTACGTTAACCCGATGTCTTAAGCCCCTGTCACACTGTCAAATTTTTCCGTCAATCTGCTACCAACCAATAGGTTGGTCAAATAAAGTTGGACAGTTATGACGTAATCGAAACGTCATAAACGCCGCCATATTTGTCTGAGAAAGTTGGATGGATTCAGTTTCCATCAAACATTTGAGGATGGGACCTGTTCTAAAATTCCTTTGATGATTGACTGTTTCAAGTTATCAGAATCGTGCACGACAAAAATGGAAATCAAGAAACTTTAAAATAACGAGATAATTAATCTATGTGAAAGCTGTCTGGGCATGAATAATATTTTAAGGGAATATTTCACATAGTATTACGAAATCAGATGCATTAAATTTCTTTGTGCAGGAAACATCTCTGATAACTAAAATTTGAATTTAGTAAAGAAGCGAAAATAAATTACAACATGCCTTACATTTCTTCTTCTAATGGACTGCATGGAAAAACAAAAGAAATATTTCGCTATGAAAATAATTTTTAAATAATAATAAAATTAGATTCTCCCAGTAAAAATTTTTTACAGTGTGACATATTTTTTAAAACATATTCAAGATTATTTGATAAAATTTGTTGGAAGGAAAAATTTGATGGCCGAATTTTGTCTTCAACTTTTACTGTCAAATATAGTCGAAAGCGAAAATGTGATATTGTGAGAGGTCTTTAGCGATCTACCACCGGTGACTAGTATGGATGGTGTTATCTTCCACGGTTTCAGTGATGGAGGCACAACTCACCTCAACCACGAGCACGTGTCTGCTCTCGAAGGACGGCAGGAAGTCGGAAAACATGAAGGGAACTGTGGTGTCTTTGGTGGGCTGATTCTGGTAGACGGCCAGCAGCATGGCGCAGAAGAATAAGAGCATCTTCCACACGGATATGTAGATATATGTGTAGTAACGATACCGCGGGTCCGTCAGTCTCAGCATGAACTTCCTCAGCTCCTGTAACGACTCTGGAACAAAACAGATTGCTCTTTCACTCATTACGGAACTAACTTAGAAACTATTTACAAGCCAACGCCTGTAAAAACTTCGCGACTTTAATGACCCGTAGGCTGGACGTCGCCATCTTACATATAACAACCTGGTTATAACACTTAATGCTTAAGTGTTACAGTGGGAAAAAATCAGTAACTATAGAAATAGTTTCCAGATCTTAAGTTTAGTAAATCGCAAATGAACATATATATGAATAATTACACATTTGAATTTTGATTCAAAATAACGAACATTCAAGACATTTATATGTTGGTCTACTGCTAAAAATAGGTTCCGACTGCAAAAATGCTATCACATAAGTACAAAGCAACTTAGTGCGGAAAACAACTCGATTCGCATTCGACAAGAACCAGGTTGAAATCCCGGACAGTCCATCCTGACTTGGGTTTTCAGGTTTTTTTCTGGAACCACTCCATTTGAGAGCTGGGATGGTTCCTCATTACAGGCCCTGGCCGATTCCGGGCCAATTCCTGAATTAATAGCGATCCCCATACTGAAGCCTTGCTGCCGTTATGTGGCTCTCAAAACACCTAATAAATAGAGACCTCTCAACTTCACGTTATTTTTCTGCTCCAGAATAAACTCTAGTGTGCTGTGCGTTCTACTGATGTCCTTCGATGGCTGAGAGTATTTGTGGCTCGACGTGAAAGGCTCTTTCAACCAATAGTAACAGTTCAACGACAGACTGATCTGATGATATTTTTCGCATGTCACAGCATAAATAATGTCTTCTCCATACTCATAGCATTATTGCAAGTTCACTGCCGATATTAAATTTTTACTACTGGCTGATGGCAAGATATAATTAGTTTTTTTCTTGCTGGCGTGTGCAGAAATAATACTATCAACAGTAGTCATGTTATACATGTTTTATAAAAGGTGTAAGTAAAACAAATGTCGTATTTCTTGGCAATGCCTAAAATGAAAACACGCAAAATCTATTATACAAATAATGGAAAAAAATTCTCTAAATCCAAGATGGTGGGTTCTGATCCCCCTCAAGGCCCTTGCACAAATGAAAACTTCGGAATTTTACTTTTCTATTTGATTTTACGTTTTGCTTTCCGACATGTGGTTTACTATGGAGCTTGGCACAACTGAATCGTCAAAGATAAAGTCAAACACTCTTGATTTTGTGATTTGGAAAATTTTAATCTTAATATCATAGTCAAGCAGCCATTTTGCAGAAAATCTAACAGAAGTCATGTGGGTTGAAAATTTGTTTATTGTATGGTGATTTTCGTCTCGTTATATAAAACCGAGCTCGTATTAAATTAAAGAAATGTCAAAAGAATGCAATGTGAAGAGTAAATATATGAAGTGATACAGTTCACTAAAGTAAACAAGAAAGGTATTTGCTCGGTAATGAAATTATAATAAAAATGCCTAAGACTATTAAAAAAACAGGTACGTAAAATGCATTTCTTAATAGTATGTTACTATTTGGATAGTAAGATACTCATATTTACAAGATTGTAGAACCGATTTTCAGTTGTCTGAAATTTTACTTTAGAACTAATCTAATTGGGTATAGGTACTTGGAACTGCTGTGTAAAGTTTAATGCCTAAGTTTTCTGTTGTGTAAGGGTCTTTAATTACTAGGGATAGGAAATTTTCGCGAGTTTAGTGACCTGTAGGTCAGACTCCACAGTCATGTGTACACTAGAGCGTCAGATGTTTGTTCATTGGATGCTGCCACAGTGTTACCTCTCACCTGGCAGTTTGGGATTCACTACTTGTTTCTTTGCAAGTCTGCTATTGGCTCAGAGGCGTCTAGGGCGTGTCTAATAAACTGCGATCCAATTATTAGAGGCACGAGTATTTCGCGAATTTATTTGGAGGCGAGATAAACTCCAACAACTTGTTCTTTTCTCCTTCTGTTGTTATTGGACGACAGTTGTTTAGACACGCCCCGTTTAACTGTGAGCCAGTAATAAGTTGGGAGTAGTAGTGCGAGTCCTGTACAGAGGCCTCACTTGGTCACAGTAACCAATAAGCAGACGATAATGTCTCGAGTGTATAAAGGGCTGTCCTGCCTAGTTTGCTGCCAACTCAATTCGCGAAATACTCGGGGCTCTACCAATTATAAATGTGTCTTTACTGTATGTGTGTTTGGTCTATCTTTTTCCGAAATCAACTGGTAAAATTTTCCTATCCCTAGTGCCACCTGTTTTTCGCAAAAAAAAAAAAAAAATTAATGCTCAAGCTAGAATTCAACTTGTTACGTGCAAACTTACAAACTTACTTTGGCTATTGGGCTGAGTGTCTGTACGAGAGGACATTTTCTACCCGACTTGACCAATCAGAATAAAGTTACTCTTGACACTGAACGTCCATGATTGGCCTGGCAGGCACTCAAGGCGCGTGCGAGTTAAGATCATCCAACCGCGATATTTGTCCTGAACTAACGTGTTTTGGAGTACAACTAGTCGTGAAATCATTTCGTGGAAAACAGGTGGCCCTACCTATCCCTGTTAATTATAGGCAGTTCACGGTAAACTGAGCACTTTTGAAAGCCATGCTTCGTATCTACTTGTATAAACGTTGTGCATTCTTCCGCCTTATGCAAAACTAACATTGTCATGGGCCTCGTCACTTTATTCACGCGTCGGTCAAGTGAAAAAGTGCAATTATTAATAAAACAAAATATTTCATAAATATGATAATTTCATGCTTCAATGCATACGAAAAAAAAGCAAATGGTTACCAAAGACTATTTATTCGACGTTAAGATGCTGCTTTCCCTCCATCGTTACAAACTTTAATGAGCTTATGTCACTCAGTGCACCAGTTAAAATATATGCAGGCAGGGGAGTGACTTTTTTCTAAGGTTGATTTCAAAAGTGCTCACTTGATCGTGAACAGCCTTTACTTCAGTTTGGGGGGAAGGGCTGTACGTACTGGACTGCGTGTCCCTGGGCAGGGTGATGTAGTTCTCCCACCAGCCGCAGGAGACGAACAGCGCGCTGACTGGTATGGCCCAGAGGCGGCCGCCGTGCAGTAGCGGCCAGAGCACTAGCCCAGTGGCCTGGCACGCGATCGCCGCCACGTCGACCACCATCTTCACCTTCCACTTGCCGTTGTGCTGCGTCTGCTGCAGGTTCGCCTGGCCATCCTCCTCGTTATACCTCTCCAGCAGACCTGCGCACCGACACCCCGCACAACTAGAGATGGCAGCACGCCCGTGCAAGGCAGGTCTGGACACTCGCCTGTCTTCCTATCTTAGCGAGTTGACGCCCTTAGTGAGGTCAGTTCTACTCAGGTTAACAACAAAACGAGACTTCCTTATGTGGGCGTTTGGCATAGCGAAAATGACAGCCGCTAAGTTCGCAGTGTTTCAATAAATTAAAGTGGCGAGTGAGCATAATTACGCCTTAGGGCCCACGCATTTCGAGAGTTCAAACGCGCAAAATAACTGCATGCAGGAGGAATCCTTAAGGAAAAAGTAGAGTGGCTGCACCAACTGTACAACATGCATAACTCAGTGAATTTTAGTAAATGCATTAACAAAATTGGCAGAAAATTTGAACTTGTGTTGTATATCAAATGAGAACATATATATTCTGTAACACTGGAAAGTATTTCGCTATAATTTACATATTTAAATGCAAAGAAATAATCAGTGAGTGTCTATTTTTTTATCAAATATTTAAGCCGGTATTTTCATTCTGGATACTTAAATAGCACACATTGTAAAAAAAACCTGCTTCATGCAAGACCATCAAAATAATTACTCTAGTTGAACGTAATAAAAATTATAATAATATTCACAAATATTATTTATAATTTGTTTCACGCACTTCCATTTCAACCACTAAATTATTAAGTTTCACAATTGAAAAAAACTGTAGTTAAAATAAATATTTAATATTTTTTTTTAACGTAAGTGCCAATATTATACAACGGTAGTATTTATTGTGACTGTCCTACTTGACGAAGGTTTCCCTGTACAATGTGCTTTCTAAAACATCCAAAATGGATATACGCTGTAAATTTTATATATATATATAAATAAACTCTTAATAGCATATTTTAAAAATTGTTAAATAGATAATATTAACGAAATATTTTGCAGTGTTACAATATATATATATATATATATATATATATATATACATATATATATATATAATATATATATATATATATACACACACACACACACACACATAGGTTTCTTTCTTGCGCAACGTAAAAAAGTATTTTTTTTTTGACAAAGTCGGTAGTATGTGTTACTTCATAATAAGTTCTACATATTGTACAGTCGGATACAGTGGACTGTATACATCGCAAATATTATTCATATACGACAATAATCGACGCCATAATCACGTTAAGAACAGAATGCGAAATGGTAATACCAACTTGTGATAAAAATTTCATAACAAATACCAAAATTGCACAAATTTGTTTGACGTTATCACACATATTGTGATAGGAATTCAATTTCTCTAAACTTTTGGACCATATGTATAATATGGCAGTAGAGATAAACCAAAGTTATTTTATAAAAGCTAAGATATAGTTATACCACACAGCTTTGCCCGTTGCACACAAGAATCAATACACAACCAGCCCTGCAGATATCTTGAATTGGACATTACATTTCAAGTGAAAATTTCCAACTTGAAAAGTTAATCTAAATATTAATTGACGATAAGGACATGTATTTCAATGGTAATTTTCGCTGGTACTACATACTTCAAGGCGAAAGTCTAAGTAAATTTTAACTCTAGGGCGAAAATCCTCAATTAATAAAAAATATGAATCTACGTTATTCTGTATTATATATTACACCTCAAATATACTATCAGACATAATTGGTCTCTTTCATATTCATGCTGAACCCATAAAATGCAAGGTTTGGACTTGGTCACCAAAATTCGTCACTACAAACTACACATGAATAATTTAGAAGATATTACGCAATAATTTTTGACATGTTTGCTACGTGGTTTGGCCACCAAAATTCGTCACTGCAAGCTACACTTGAATAATTTGCACGACATTCAGCAATTAGTGCTGATATAATTGCTACATAGTTTCGGAGTGGAGACGTATGGGAGGCTTTTAACAACGAGATCTTGAAAGTATATGTAGGTGAAGCAAAATGAATTTGAAGCAGCGCCAGAATTCAGGGGCGGAATAAGCGGGCGATACCCAAGAAAACCCGCCGACCACAGCGGCATTGTCTGCCACGATTCCTACGTGTGGAAATCGGAGAGCGACCCCGCCAGGAATAGAGCCCGGCTCGCCTTGGTGGAAGGAAAAGTGCTCTAACCACGGATAACGTAGTATGCAGTACTCTCGAGATATTCGTGCTGACACTCATAGTATAGTCCAGTCACTGTTGATTCCAACTTTTCCGAAGCCCTGCTGAAGTTCTACTTTCAAAATATGTCTCCGCCTCGTGAGGGCAAAGCTTAACCAAGTCTGGAAAAATACGCCAAAGGGACAACGCACCGCATTCGTACGCACTCTGTGTAATAACATTTTGCATAAAAAAAACTTTTTCTTACTAGACATTGCCAACACACATATACTTTCCCTATTCTATTCATATTAAGAGTGGGATGGACCCCCGCATTCTTGTGAAATAGTTTTTTGTGCGAATACGCGTATCTCGGTAAATAAATGTTCTGCAAATACAACTTTTTGTCAGAAATTATAAAAAACAATTATCTATGCCCCTATTTTTTTTTCACTTTTGTCATATTAAGTGTATTCTTGGAGAAAGAAATTCGTGAAAATGGTCAAATATCGCATTTTTAAAGCTTGCCTATGCAGTTTCCCTAATCAGCAAGAGAAAAGTACAAAGATACGGGCGTAGTTTAATCTGTGGTCTTTCATCGGGTATAATAAAACCCCACTGTTACATATCTAATTTGCACAGTACAGCGCCACGACGGAAACACTGCGCAACTTGCGCGTAAGAGCGATGTGGCCCTAGGCGTGCGTGTTAGTTTCGCCCGTATCGCTCCCTCGCTTCTTGGCCTTGGATGCAGGGGTCCATCATGAAATGTTAGGAAGTTACGGCAATTAAAAAGAATTTTAGTGAAAATGGTTTCCGAGATGATGATTTAGGATCACATCCACATTCAAAAGTGATCTTTTTTCTCGATCTATTGTTTTTTATTATTAATAAATTTCATATTATTACGATGTTAGTAATAATTAAAGTTGTTGCTGATATAATTGTGGTATATATAATAACTTATTCTGAAGATTCAGACTTTTAAATTGGAAGTTAAGTATACTATTATATTAAATAAGTTAATTTACTCAACAGTAGATTGAAATATATATAAATAATCATACTACACCAACAAAGTGTCAGTATCAAGTTGCAGCTTCGAATCCTGCATGATGATTTTTTTGAAAATGAAAGTTTAATTGCCATAAAAAGCATAAAATTAAAAGGCACTGCTAATTATTACATGAAAACTGTGGAAGCCTGTAGCTATATAAAATCTCGATCCATAAACTGAGTCTCTAATTGTGAAGGCTGCTTCTAAGTATTCATATGCTTGCAGTAAGGAGAAATATAATCTTTTTATGTTAACAGAAGTATAACACGCTTGCGATGCATGCCGTATTCGTAAAACGGCCGAACAAGTAACACATGTTTGATTCGCTCACCGAGAAGCGCCGGCACGAAGCAGACGCAGTTGGTGAGCATGACTCCGCGAACGACGTCAAGCTCGGGCAGCACGACGAACACGAGCAGGGCGAGGCCGAATGTGTGCAGTGTCTCCATGCCGAACACGACGAAGAACTCGCTGCGCTCGGGCTTGTCGAACGTCTTGAAGAAGCAGATCCTGATGGACCGGAAGAGCGTGCCCAGCTCCGGGACGAGGAACGCGAAGAAGATCATCCACAGCCAGCTGACGCGGTCCTCGTCCGTCACCTCCACCACGAACCGTTTGTTCGGGCCTGGGGGAAAAAAGATACATTACAGGCAGACTGTACACCGTTAAGAGTGGGATGGACCTGCGCGTATTTTTGCGAAATAGTTGTTTGCGCGAATACGCGTATCTCGGAAAATAAAAGTTCTACAAATAAGACTTTTCGCCAGAAAATATTAAAAAACAATTATCTATGCCCCTGATTTTTTTGCTTTTGTCATATTAAGTGTATTCTCGGAGAAAAAAAATCGTGAAAATGGGCAAATATCGCATTTTTAAAGCTTGCCTATGCAGTTTCCTTAACCGACAAGAGAAAAATGCAAAGATACGGGCGTAGTTTAATCTGTGGGCTTTCATTGCGTGTAATAAAACCCCTATGTTACAGAACTAATTTACACAGTACAACGTTACGGAGGAAACCCTGCACGCGTTGCGCGTAGGAGCGATGAGGTACTAGGCGTACCTGTTAGTATCGCCCGTATCGCTCCCTCGTTTCTTTACCTTGGACGCGCGGGTCGTCCCACTTTTAATTGATCACTTTTGAAATCAACATTTGAAAACGTCACAACCCCTACTTTTGTATATTTTATGGTGCATACCGACTGGCATGCGCCTAGTAATGTTGGTACCGATGGAGGAAAAATAGTTCCATATCTTAATGTTGTTAAATTAAAAGTTTTAGGTTAAGTTTCAGAAAACTGAAATGGCTCCTTTTATGTTCTGTTTTTTTATGCATATGTGTAATAAGTGATTTTTTTTAAATATCTACTTTTCTAATAACTTCACAGTTTCGATTAACGGACGCAAAAATTAAGCGATTAGGCCCATAGTAATGTCAATTTTACATATGGTGAAAGAATACACATTGCACATAAAAGTAAGTCTTGAACTGTGCTTCAAAAAATGCTGAGTTTATCGTGAACAGTCTATAAGTAAGACTGAGGTTTGTTCCACTTAGTTTGGGAAGCTCGATGCTAGTAGTTCGTAAACTACAAATTTTCGGCCCCATGTAGCACTGATGTTGAGTGTGTACCAGATTTTCTCCGTTTTGTATGTATTCAAATGTGGATACTAGCATTTCTCATAAAATAAACACACTTGTGTGAAATCTTCCGATTTGTATTTTGATAAAATCTACGTAAAGAATAAACTGTGTACTTCGTACTAGAGTGAAAATTTAGCTAAACACTTCTAAATGATGTATAATTTTCTGTCGCAAAATTGGGTTTAGCAAAACATTGGCTAGCACAATTTATCTAAATGCGTCAACATAGTGGAAATTTCTTTTTCATTAAAGCTATGCTATAATTGTTAAGGTCGTAAATTTTTTAATGTTTCACCAAAATAAAATTTATTAGGACAGGTCAATGCGAATGACATTCGTGGTTTACTGTTTGCTCTTGTAAATTCCATTGGAGAGCATAATGATTGCAGTAAAACGATAATACTAAATATTTTTTCTGGGGCAAGTATATGTAATAATTCGAACTAAATGTAAACTTTCACACACACACACACACATAAATACAATTTCTCCGTATACCGCCAGCTTAAATGTGACATCTTTGTAACACCAGCGCACTTTGTGGCAGAAATCTCCAGACTCTTGCATAATGAATCTCGTTTTGTTACCAACCTGAGTAGAATAAACCCTAGTGGGACATTTGGTTCGTTCCTCTCAACTGCACAAGTTGGACAAACCCCCCCCAAACCTGCTTAAAGACGCACATCACAGTGTTTCTCTCAATCGTATGTGACGTCACAACTATTTTGAACAGTGCAAAAAATCTGGGAGTGACCAGGTTGGAGATTGAACCCGGTTCACTATGGTGGAAGGAGAGCCGGCTAACCGCTCAGCCACCGCGCACCCTGTGAAAATTAAAGTTTCCACGTAAGCGATTTGCAGATACAGCAACTATCTCATGCACCTAAAAACGAACGAATTATTTGGAAATTGCTTGCAATATTCAATAAAAATAACTATGATAATAAAATACCGCACATATAGATGTGTGTATGTATATTATAAATTAAGCAGGTGCTCTTGCGCACAACAATGAAAGGTGAAAATATGTCGGTACTTGTTTAACGGAATGGTTTATTGTCCCAGAAGGTGTCCATTATGCAAAAGTCTGTTAATTAATCACACTTTCCCATAAGAAATAACATAATCGGCTGAGGTAAGGTTCCTCGATCACGCAGAAACACCTACATTTCACGAGATACAAAAAAAGGCGTGTTTTATAAAAATAGAAAAAAAAAGCACAATCTTTAGTTTTGTTTATTTTCAAAATCAGTTGTTCGCTTAAAATGCGTGTAGTTCAAAACTATATAGAGAAGCTATGGTTGTGATTGAACCGAATTTTCGTTCGACTAAATTGTTCTTGGTTCACAATAATTCGCGTAAGAGTGGAATTTGAGCTGCACATCCTAGGTTAAGAGGCGAGGGAGCGATACGGGCGATACTAACACGCACTTCCAGCGCCTCATCGCTCCTACGCGCAAGGCGTGCAGTGTTTCCGACGTAACACTGTACTGTGCAGATTAGATACGTAACAGTGGTATTTTATTACACGCGATGAAAGACCACAGATTAAACTATGCCTGTATGTTTGTAGTTTTCTCTTTCCGCTTAAGCAAACTGCACATCCAAGCTTTAAAAATGCGATATTTGACCATTTTTACGAAATTGTTTTCTCCAAGAATACACTTAATATGACAAAAGTACAAAAATAGACCATAGATAATTGTTTCTCATCTTTCCTGACCAAAAGTTGTATACGCGTATTCGCGAGAGCAACAATTTCACAGAAAATCTTTCAGTACATCCTCCTCTTAAACGAGACTCAAGTGTAGATACAGACTGTTCACGATAATGTGAGCACTTCTGAAGTCAGCCTTAGGAAAAAGTCACTGCCCTTGCCTGCATATATTATAACGGACGCACTGAATGACATACGCTCAGTAAAATTGGTAACGATGGATGGAAGATAGTTCCATATCTTAACGTTGAATTAAAAGTGTTAGGTAACCGTTTATTATAACTTAAATCATTTCTTTCGCTTTGTGTTGTTTTTTAATGTATCGAAGCGTAAAAAAGATCAGATTTGTAAAATGTTTACTTTTCTAATAATTTCACAGTTTCATTTGACCGACGCGCGAATAAAATGATGAGGCCCATGGCAGTGTTAATTTGATACAAGGCGGAGGAATACACAACGTGCATACAAGTAGATATTAAGCAGGGCTTTCAAAAGTGCTCATGCCAACCTCCCGTGGCGCAGTCAGTTGGTGCGCCACCGATCTGGGGTGCGGGAGGCTCTGGTTGTTAATTTCAGTTAGGTTATAAGTTAGTCTGTAATCCGTCCTCTGATAAGCCGTCAATCATAAAACCGGGCGACGTTAAAAATCCCTTGACAATACAATACAATATAATAAAATACAAAAGTGCTCATTTTACCGTGAACAGTGTTTAGCCAGTTATAGGCTGTTCGCAGTAAAGTGAGCACTTTTTAAGGCCCATAAAAAATGCTTTAACCACTAATAAGTATAACTTATTGCAGCATCAGATATTAAATTTCGAGTGTGGCGAAATGTATACACAGTATTAATTCGTCACATTGCAATGTTTATATTAAAAATCAGCAGGAAGATGGAAATATGATGAAAGGGAAAATTAAGAAGGGCCTTAAAAAGTGCAGACTTTACCGTGAACAGCTCATAGGTGTGTCCGGCGCCGAGGTATGGCTTACCTATCTCACGGTTGCAGTAGGGCAGGGTGGTGTTGGGGCGCAGCTGCGACGTCATGAAGAGCAGGCTGCCCTTGGCGGCGGCGGCCCCGGCAAGCACGACAGCGAAGGTGAAGCAGCTGGCGAACACCTTGGTCACGCGCATGGCCACGTCGAAGCCACCCTGGTCCACGCTCGAGCCCGACTCCTCCGACTGCACCACATCCCTGAACAGGTCCCAGTTCTTGACCGCCTGCCGCGGCCTCGGCCTGCAACCCGCACAACACCATCACACTGCAGCGAGAGGGCTGGCCGAGTGGCTCTTTCAAGTGAGCGAGTGGGTGAAGAGACTTGTGCGGCTCTTAACAGCGAGGTCTTGAGATTAGGGTGATTGGAGTGAATATGGAGCAGCGCCGGAGTGAAGGATCTCCCCTGGGAGAACCCCGAGAAAACCCGCCGAACAACATCATCGTCCACCACTATTACACTTACGAAAATCCGGTGACCCGACTGGGGATTGAGCCCGTTTCGCCTTGGTGGGAGACGAGCGTGCTAACCGCTCAGCCACCGCGGCCCCCGGGTGGCTCTTAAGGTTAAAGTAAAGCAACTGCCTATAGAGCACTGGAGCTGACTTTACAATCTAAAAAAACTGATGAATAATTGGTACAGACACCATAAAAATTACCAGAAGAATGTGATTTATGATGCATATTAAAGAAGAAAGTATATATTTTACAACTTTAAAAAATATTTTACCAAAATATACTTTTTAAGCTTAAAAATTTAATCGATCGATAGAGTCCGCACTTTTAACCAACTTTAAGCTCATTTCCGTTTTGCATGCTTCGAGAAGCAGAATTTACAAGAAAATCTTCTTCGAGAAAGATCATCGTAATATTAACTGTTATCATGTGTTATAAAACCATAGTAATCATGTATCAAATCAATTTTATAATTAACTTTATTTACTTCAGTTCCAGCCATAAATGTTTGTGACAAATGGACCCACATAAAAGCAACTAAAAAAATTATTTCCTAAATTATTACTACAATTTTTTTACACACGGCCATAGTAAACATTATGAAGATATTCCATGACGAAGATTTTCTTCTAAATTCTGCTTTCTGAAGCATCCGGAATGGAAATATGCTTACATTTTGCTAAAAATATAGATTATTTTAATAAATGATTTGCTTTATATTTAAAACATATATAAGTAAAATAATTTATAATATTGCAAAATGTATACATTCTTCTTTCACATACAGCATAAAGCGCACTTTTCTGAGAATTTTCATGGCGTCTGTATTATTTTTTGTGTGGGTTCTTCAAGTTGTAACTATAGTCAGGTGCAGTACTCCATAGGCATTTGCTTTATTACAACCTTAACAGCCCTGTCCACTAAGCCTGCAGCCGCCAACTTCACATGGGCAATCAATCTTATAGTTTATTCGCGGTTTCTTCGCACTTTTTTAAACCAATTATTTGGAAAAAACAGCCCATGTATCAGGTGATTTGTTGTTTCCTAATTATATTATATTAGCGACCCATCCCGGCATCGCTCGAATGCGATTTACATATTACATTTTACATATTACATTTACATACAGCCGGCTGCAGTGCGCAATGTGACGTCATAGTTTCGTCCTCAACAGCTCGCTTGACCGCTTTAATTATTTTGATGCAAGTAATTCATAAATCTGTGCTAGATCCTAAAATGACATGGTGTACCTAACATATTTAATTTGATAGCGATCAATACTGTGGGTTATCCTTAAAAGATAAACATACGCTATCGCGGACTTGTTTTGTAGACCTTTTTTTGCGATTTACAATTCTGTAGTACATTAATTTTGCATATCATTTATGGTTCAGTCAGCTAAACCATGTAAGCGCCCGAAAAGCGTTTTTTTTTCCTGACTTTATTAGAAAACGTTATTCCTCAACTATCCTTACATTAAATATTTATATATTATATACTTAAACCTTCCCAAGAAATTCTCCAAATAATGGCGAAAACCGCATTAAAATTCACAGATACGCTGCCGCGCGACTTTGTTTTATACTATGTATAGATACCACAACTATTTCAAACAAAATTATTATACGTGAAATTTCTTATGGAATGTTATGACATCTTGCCAATTGTTATGTTTAATATGTTTTTTCTAAAATTTTATATTGAAATTTACATTTAGAAAATAAAAGATGAATAAATATATATTTTTTAAAATCATTTTTTACTTATAACAATATTTTCTGAGAAAGTCGCGTGAAATTTTTTTTTGTTTGAAATAGTTATCTTTAAAATTGACCTAAAGAGAAGGAATTTCGTATATAATCCATTCACGGTTACTTCACAGTTCTCTGAAGCCTTGCTAAAGTTCTACTTCCAGGATATTCCTCCGCTTCGTGCAAACTAAGCTAAACTAAGTGTGGAAAATTACACCGAGGGATATCTCACCGAATTCGTGCGCACTCAGTTGTAATAGTAGTTTGCATGATTACAATTTATTACTAGGCGTTACCAACACACGAGTTTTCTCGCTGATTTTATTAATATTTATTTTTAATGAAATATTATAATTTATAAGTCAAATATAGGTAAAAAATAAAATTAACAGAAATTAAGAAGTCTTATGTGAACAGAAGCATATAACGTGTGTGATAATTGCGTATTCAGGAAACAACTATACACGTCATACATGGGGTGACTTTTTCAAAGGTTTCATCCAAAAGGTGTGAAGAAACAGCGAATAGAATATAACATTGAGTTCCCTTTTGAAGTTTACCGCAGCCGGATTGGTAGGCAGGTTCGTCATACATACTGGTCACGAAAAATTTCTACGAAATGCTGCCCAACTTGCAGACTTACGAATATAATTTGCTCGCATAAATAATTATCGACGTCATAATTTTTGCTTAATGGCATGTTGAAACCACAATTTTGGAGTTATATCTGGGACGAACACATAATAAAAACCAACCCACTTACCGAAATGAGATAATCCACGTTAAAATAAAGCACCATGAGTTACTTCAAGAAATCTATTAAATAACGGTATAAAATGTCTCCGCATATTTTTTTTTTAGAAATTATGATTTAAAATTATAAAATTTTTCCATACTTTTTTTTTTATTTTCAGCAGACTATGTTTTTTTTTTTTTTTTTGTGAAATAGAATTTTACCAAACACAACTTAAACATAGTTAAGAAGTTATCTGTCAGTCGTCCTTGTTAAATTTTCAGTAAATGTTTTCGCTTATTGTATTTTCACTTACCAAAAACGCTAAAATTGTGACTCTGACGTGCCATAATGCGAAAATTATGTGAACATATTTTTTCGGCTAAGAAAGAGTACCTTAAAATAAGTAAAGTATATCAGTTAAACTATATTTCGTACAAGTATGAAATAATGAATATTTTGGTGTCCAGCAGCCTTAAACATTATGCATCTTCAGAGGCGATTAAGGTGAAGCGAGGTAATTACGGAGCAACGCCGTAATGAAGTGCAGGGGAAACCTAAAAGGAGGGGGAAGGGGTGTTGATTACCTTAAATGACATGCCATAGGTAGCGAAGTTATGTTATGCGATCTTAACACATCACACTTTGTTACGTGGCTCTATGTATAGGTGAGAGAAAGTGTTATGCAACATTATGCTTCTGTATGTTTAGGTAGCTGAGTCCTGTGCAAACTATTGCAGTTAATGAGTAGAGGTACGTGGGTGGTTCGGCATCATTCTTGCTGCACTGCTTTGACTCTCGTCCGCCACTAAACTGATGTTAGCCATCTGCGCATGTTCTCAACTTTGCCTCGTGAACTGCCAAAACAACAGTCAAATATACGTGTTTCAACAGAGATAAAACTTTTCTTTACATTCGACTTCAATCTCAAATCCGCGCTTTTACGAAAATCACCTACGTATATATGTAACTTAACTATGTGTTATTTACATCTAACCTTTGTCAAGAGTAGTATACCAGCAGAAAGAAAAAATTGTATTAGCAGACGCCGAGAGGATTTTAGTGCAAGCCTCGTCCCAAGAAGCAAACAACGAGCAGTTAACAGTTGGCGAACTGTTGGCAGCGGTGGCAAACGTTCACATTTATGATTGTCAGCATTTTTTATATGGCTGGCAATCAGGTCATATGGACAAAGGCAACAGTATCAATTTTTTATAATAATAATAATGTGGGCAAATGCTCTCACAATGATTGTTAGATTTCAACAGACCCCCACAAGCAGACGATAAATGAAATGCTAACAGTTATTCACTGTTAGGAAAATATTAGCAGCATGTTTATGGGATATTTACGAAATGCCCACTATTGTTAACTGCTGGGCACATACAAGCAGCAAACATGTGGGCCTTTCATGGTGTGCCAACTGTCACCTACTGCTGCGGATATATTAGTAGCATGCTAATGGGCCACGTATGGCATACCAACTGTTGCTTCCTGCTGAGGACATAATAGCAGCATAATTACGGGCGTTTTGTGGTATGTCAACAGTTCCTTATTACTATAGAAACATTATCAGCACGCTCATGTGCCATTTATGGCATGCCGACTAAATATTGACGTGGAGCAGCAGTAAGTAGCATATTTGAATTGACTTGATTTTTTATTTAATGGATATATTTTTAAAAAATCATCACGTGACATTTGCAGTAATAGGATAAAATATAAAATAGTTTTTAGACAGGGAACCTGCAAATCATAACGCATAAAACTATTAATGTATTTTGGCATTTCAAATTCCACCTGAAGTCCTATAGTAAAATACTATTATTTTAAACAAAACACACAAATCCCATCATTAATTTGTGATACTAATATTAATTGCCTCTATAACAAAACTAATAATGCAACTTGCATGTTCAGCAAGTATTCAGGATTACTTATAAAGAATTTACATGAATACATGGTAGCGTAATTTCCAACATTCTGTACTGTGAACGAAAGGCTTATGAGTTCGATTCCAGGTTCTTCCAAAGAAATTTACTAATTGTGAAATAATGCAGAAGATAACATGTATGGAAATGGTAAATAGATCAACTGTATCTGGCTTTGAAAATGCATGGCAAACTGCTTCTATGTGGGCCACAAGTAGGAAATAACTGGGCCACAAGTGGCTTGCCAACAGTTGGCTAACTATATGTGGTTTACTTACTGCAGGCCAGAAGCAGGAAGCCAGTGGGCCACTGCTGCCACACATGGCCCACTGATGGTTCTGACGTGTTTGGGGTACAGTTGGTTATGCAGAAGCGGGCCGCTTGTGGGGAGATTGCATTTTTCTACATGTATGTTATCTGAACAGCGGCCCAAATGTGACCAACTGCAAGAGGCATCATGTGGGCCACAAGCATCTGCGGGTGCATTACAAGTGGACTGATTGTTAACTGATTATGGAAGCCGTATGTGGGTCGCTTGTGTACAAGTAAATATTCACAAGTGGGCAAACTGGCATTTGCTACATGGGGTGCTTATGACATGTGCATGGGGAAGAAAGTAGTTCATTGTTGGAACACTGAGATATTTACTGCTCAGCTGGCATTGCGTACGCGCTTGTGGAAGTGACCCACTTATCCTGAAACTATCCTAGGTTTGTATAAATGCAAAGACACTTATTCTCAAACTATCCTGGGTTAGTATAAACGCAAATACACTTATTCTCAAACTATCTTAGGTTAGTATAAATGCAATGTTTGGATGGTGAAACGCCTGTTATGTGGAATAACTCGTAAATCGGATGTACGCCTTGAGGCAATTACGTGATTAGTCTTAATAGCCTAAAAGGCGTTTAACCCTTCAGACTAGTATTTGGTTCTTTAACATACAGAGAGTTTAAATTAAAAAATACCCAACTTCCTACAATTCACAGATAGGAATTAGGGCAAGGAAATCATACTAGAGACCTAAAGCCTGTATGCCACATGAAAGATTCCTTGGACAATCCCATGCAAGCTTGCATGGCAGCTTGTATGGAGGGTTCTATGGAGAATTTGGCCATCTATTGGCCATTTCTACGGAAGTCTTCGTATTTGGTCGTGTGCAATTTTCGATGGAAGTTTTCCTACAAGGTTGAAATTTTAGCCAATCAAAGAGAGGGTGTTTGAGTCATTGTGTTTATTTTGTTTCGAGAAAGCGTGTAGGATTATTAAACTTGAATAAATAAAAAATAAGAAACCACGAAAATGTCAACCTATTCTAAAACATCGTTTTGCGTGAAAATTATGGTAAACATTCGGGTTTATATAATACAAAATTTCGATTTTTAACAACAAAAAGATTGGGCTGTGCGCATAAACACATAGTGCTGAAGTCGTGAGAGAAGATTGTTCCTGAAAAACAGTTGCAGAAGTAAAATAATTTTTTTAATGCACTCGTCTTTACTTTTTGCGGCAACAAGAATCGTCGGATGGGTTATTCCAAAGATTTCTCCATAACTGCTTGTAAACAGGCTCGAGTAGCAGGTCCCGTGGAAGTCCGAAGTTGCACGGAATATTTTATCGTGGCTTTAGACACATTGGTATATTGGAAACAGATTAAGGTTCGTAACAATTTCATGTTTCCACTTGACGACGCATGAATCAAGTCAATAACGCCACAGCGATGTAAATAGAACATGTGGCGGAACGATACAAAATAATGAGGAAAGTAGATCTCAAGAAAGGCTATCACAAATGTTCACTTAGCCGTGGGTAGCTTGTACACGATATACATATTTACACTTCAGGCTTCTGATTTCTCGTCAAACTTCTTTATCATTCTCTTTATCAATATGACAGATAAGTTTCCATAAAATCATTTCCAACCGGATGTGACGTTTTACTTCTTTGTCATCACAACAGTTCTAATTCCAACCTTTTCGTTGCATACGCATTAACATTTTGTGTAAATGAGAGTATGCATAAATTCTTACGATTAATGTGTTTCCGACGTTGAAAATCAGGAAAAGTTAATGGAATTTTGAAAGTCATTAATGTGGCATTATTCACAAATAAAAATCCATCTCATTGAGTTCTGCATACTAACTTCAAAGACAACAGGTTCTGAAATTCTTCCTATCATACATTTACACATAAACTGTAAAAAAGGGGGGAGGGGGCGCACCAAAATAATGCCACACTGTTCATCAAATATGGTTGTATCTCACAAAAATAAATGCCCAAGTTATCAGAACGTAAGCTGTGATGAACTCTTGGAACAATCAACACAGCCATTAAATCGAAACATATTAATATACTTTACGCATAAAGGGCATGATATCTCAAACCGTGCGTAGCACAGCTGAGCATATAACTAAACCACGTGTGACGCAATGATTTTACGAAGTTGGAATCCCGTATTCCATACCTTATATAAATAATGTTCTAATGTACGGTATAATTAAAAAAAAAATTATTTACTTAACACTATAGTTTTCCATTGGTTCATATGCCGTATTCTAAATGAAATGCAAAATGATGTTAGTTTACTCTGTATGATCTAAACCATGTTTTACTAACTACCTGAAGCATAGAATATAAAAACACACAATTTTGAGTGTTGCTTCTGTATTATATAATTACATCTAATAAGCTTAATACACATTTAAAGTGTAGCGAATATCATGAGATTTAACAAATGATAGGGGTAACTTATATACGTGTATACATAATAATATTAGCTAACCACACATACATGTGGTGGCGTAACAAGGAGAGCACCTAAACTTAGCAAATTGGGCCAGGAAATCTTAAACGTTTACAGCGATAAAGGGGCTGGGAAGTAATTTTGTTAAATTATGTTTTTGCATACGTTTATTCTTATATAACCTACTTATAATCTTGAAAAAAATTTTTAATCTATTTGTTATAAGGCAGATAAATTAGTTGTCTATCAAGCCAAAAATGGAATAAAACATGTAGAAAATGTAAAGGGGTGCCTAAAGGCTTTTCTTCGCCTCTCCCCGGGCAACAGTCCATCCACGAAAATTGGGAGCTTTTATTTTATTGGCCACTGCATACATACGCGCAACACAGATCATGCAATTGACGATCATCAGATCCATTCTTAAACTGTTCCACATGATGTATCAGCCTGCAGACATACTTACACATTGTAGTAACTGGAATCATCGTCGTCGGAACTGTTGAGATCCGGCTTGTGCATTTGTGGTCACCTCTGAGCTCACCTGCGAACAGGAGAACAAACAGACACGGGATTGGCAGTTGTTTTGTTTCTGCCTATTCATAATTCATTATAAATTTAGTTTCATCGAACCCAACAAAATTTGTTAGCTACATTGAAACCCTAATAAAAAAAAACGGCTGATAACATAACAGGCTGTAAAATTAAGGTGTATTTTAAGCACTTCGACTTCTTAGGACTGGAGTTATTTTACAACTTCTGTAGGACCAGACCCAGCAATTAATACCTCAAAAATTAATGGGCGAATCATGCGGGCCTACTGTCAAGGGCAGTGATCGCGGATATGACGGCCGCACAAGTGGCAGTAACTAGCATTCACGGAAGTGTCACGTTTTCGTTACTCTCAGAATTGAACTCGCGAAATTCCCGGCTCTCTGCGTATAGCTCGTTTATGGCTACTTCAAAATTTTTTGAAGCCATGCCAAAGTTCTACTTAAAGGCTATTCTCACGCCTCATTCAAACAACGCTTGGCAATGTCTAGAAAATTATACCCAAGAGACAGTGCAGCGTATTTGTATACTGGAAGAAAATCGAACAAAATATTTGTTTGTATAGGGCCATATATATATATATATATATATATATATATATAGTTTCCCTAACAAATATATATCGTTGAGCAAACAACATTTGAAAAGCAACAAAATTACTTTTGTTCGTCTAACAAAATATATGTTTGAATAAACAAAATCTCCATGTTGGGCCAAAAAAATTAGACTGTCAACTGAATATTTTGTTGAATCAACTGTATATATTTGTTTGACCCCTCATTTGACTGCCTTCGTTTGAAAATTCAGCTCGAGAGTCTTTATTATTTTTTTTGTGACAATTAGGATAGTAACTAACCGTGGTTGTTAGTGCATCTATTAAATGTTTAACAATCGTATAAACACATTAATAAAACAATGCAACAATAAACTGACAAGTAGAGCTGTAAAACTTGAAATATTTGTTTGCACACGTTGCCCAATATTTACAGTATAGCCTATCTATTTTAAAGCTTTCCGGCGTCATCAGATGCCACATTAGCTGAGATTACTAAGGCGTAGCATGTGATGTAGTCTTGGAACTCGGTCGAATTTGTAAGGTTTTTATATCGGCCCAAACTATTTAATGTACGTCTAGCCAAACAAATCTTTAGTTCCACCAATCAAATCTTACAGCTTGGAGCCACCAAATGAAAACAACAAAATAATTTGGTTTCAGCAACAAAATATCTCGTTGCCCCATATACAAATAAATTATTTGGTTGTACCAAACAAATCTTGTTTGATTCAACAAGACATTTTTTCTCAGTGTATGTATTCAATTTAATAATAATTTATATGGTATCAACCTATTACTAGGATTTTCTAACATACCTATTTTATAATTAAGTATAAATGAAATACCGTTATTTATAGGGCTTATATAAAATATAAGTAAAAGTTCAATTTAAGCAAAAGTAAGATACTATTATGTTAACAGAAGTATAAAACGTTTATGACACATGAAATGGTACACGTCGAATATGGGGTGATTGTTCAAAGGTTTGATACAAAAAGTGTGAGTATCACGCAAATAGACTATAGTAAAATTACGGAATAACTACGAGTGGAGTGGATAGATTTTGGCGGCTCTTAACATCGAAGTTTTGAGTGACGATGCGGGCGAAGGGAGGTGAGTGTGGAGCAGTGCCGGAATGCAAGGTCGTGGGAAATGGGATATCCCCGAGAAAACCCGCCGACCAGTGGCATCGTTCGGCACGGTTCCCACATGCGAAAATCCGGGAGCAACCCCGCCGGGAATCGAACCCGGTTCGCATAAGCGAGGAGGGGAGGGGGCGAATAGGTGTACGAACGCGGTCCCCAACGAGCGAGAGATAGTCGTGTTTTAACACGCGATATTTTCGGTGTACGTCACTCGCAGCGCCCTAAGGCAGCGATTCCCAAACTGTGTTCCGCAGAATGTGAGGGAACCATCCAAACTTCGCATGGATTCCGCAAATTCACACAACAAAAAATTAAAGAAAAATTAAAAGTACATAAGTAATTATTTATAACCGTAGATATTGTGAGCTAAGTTTCAAAATGTATAAACAATTCGCTCAAAACATAAAATATTCCGTATAAAATATGTCACTTTGCCCTTCATTGCAAAAATGGTGGTAGGTCTGAACCAAAATCACAATTTCTGGCAATATTTAACACGTTAATTTAGGCATAAGTGCGGTATTATTTTTTACCAAAATAACATATTTCGGTTGTGTAAGTTGCTTGTTTCAAACCTGCTTTATTATGTAAACCACTCAAACATTCTGCATGCAGCAAGTGCAAGAATGAAGAACATCGTGGGTTCAGAATCCTTGTTAAAACTCAGTAGTAAGAATTGTGAGTGAGTGAAGAGATTTGCGCGGCTCTTAACAGCAAGTTCTTGAGAGCCGATGAGGGTGATTGACGTGAATATGGAGCAGCGCCGAAATGAAGGGGTGGGGGAAGCGGGAGATCCCCGAGAAAACTCACCCACCAACGGCATCGTCCGGCACGATTTCCACTTGCGAAAATCCGGTGACCTGGCCGAGGATTGAGCCCGCTTCACTTTGGTGGGAGGCGTGCGTTCTAATCGCTCAGCCACCGTGGCCCCAATAAGAATTGGGGTTCCGAGGAAATACAGAAGGTTATTAAGGGTGTCGTCACAGAAAAAATTTGGGAAGCGC
This sequence comes from Dryococelus australis, assembly GCA_029891345.1. Taxonomy (NCBI): domain Eukaryota; kingdom Metazoa; phylum Arthropoda; class Insecta; order Phasmatodea; family Phasmatidae; genus Dryococelus; species Dryococelus australis. Next base: position 49,066,060 of record CM057000.1, read on the forward strand.
AGCCCTATAGTGACAGGAGTATCTGTACGACAGTGGACGAGCGATGTCTTTGCGGTGTCGTCCATGGTTCACAACAGACAAGGACGTATAGCGGTCAGTGATCTACCCAGCCGCAAGTATCCTCTTCTTGCACGCACTTTGTTGATTCGTTCTTGAATCAGGAACAACTAAGCTGTTAAATGTTCTGACAGCTGGAAAATCCAAGACCTCAAGACACTGTGATAAACATGTCAGTAGTTTTCGAGCGCGTAGCCAAGATAAAAAATCCCCTCTATTATTATATAATGTTCGCTACCGCAACGGTGATGAGATTCTATAGCATATCAGAAAAATTTTCGTTGGAGTTCCGAGACCATTGCTGATTCACTCTAAGCTAAAAACTGTTCACGATAAAGTGAGCACTTTGAAATGAACTTTAGAAAAATGTCACTGCCCCTGCCTGCATACATATTTAACGGCCGTACTGAATGACATGCACCCAGTAAAGTTGGTAACGATGGTTGGAAAGTAGTTCCATATCTTAACATCGAATAAAAAGTGCTGGGTACCAATTAGTGTTAACTTAAATTATTTCTTTTGCTTTCTGTTTTTTTTTTTTTTAATGCATCGAAGTGTAAACATGAGCAAATTGGTAGAACATTTACTTTTCTAAGAATTTCACAGTTTCGTCGACCTACGCATGAATAAAGCTATGAGGCCCATGCCAATGCTAATTTGACTTTAGGCGGAAGAATACAAAACGTGCACACAAGCAGATCTTAAGCAGGGCTTTCAAAAGTGCCTATGGCGAAGATGTCTCAAACAGCTCTTCATCGCGTGACACACATAGCGTGGGAAACAGTTTTCCTTACGGGTAAGGTAGAATTACCGCACTCTGGAGTAAAATTCACGTACATGGTAGTCGAAAATTCCATACACGGATGGGAAAATTACCTTACGAGGCGTGGATCTCCTCGTCCATTTGTCACTATATGATAATCGTGTTCTATATATTTGTTACCTTAAAAGTAATTTTTATAGTTTAGTCATACAAGCTGTCCAACATGGCTCTTTATGTGTCAGGTATAATTACCGCACTTTGAACTAAAATTCACGTACATAGCGGTGGAAAATCCCATAAATGAATGGGAACATTACCTTACGACACGTGCATCTCTTCAACATTATCCCAACAGCTAAGTGGGAGAAAAGGCGAAAGAAACGATCCTTTAACACCCTAATATTCAGCGATGCTGTCACGTTAAGTCGTGGTGTAATGGATAGAGCATCGACATATCGTGATAAAGGAGCATGCTTCGCGCCCACCCACCAGCAAGTGTCGAGGATTTTATTTAGAGCTGAAGTTGCGGTTGCTATTCGTCAAATTATACAGGCAATAAAAAGATTAGTAGTACTAATACTCCGGGAAATTTTTAAATATAATTATATTTTACAATATAGTTAATATTCCCTTACTTGTATGGGATTTCCCCCAAAATTATCAGGTACTTTTTCTGTACGATTAGGTAATAGTACTTTACTAGTTATTTAAATTTACTCTACATTTGAGAGGCAATTTTATCTTACATTTAGAGGTAATTAGCTTCCCTTACATGTAAGGCAATTTTACATCATATTTGTTTTTACAGTGTGTAAGCATATGAGGGGTGCTAATGGATGCCGGGTGAAAATGTCCCATGCCACTAAAGAGTCAATTCCGTACATCCCCTAGTTGAAATGCCGGATCCTTAGATTAAAGCGGTTTCTCCTCGCCTCCGCAATCTAACTGACAACCAACTGGGTGGCCAAGGTCCCTCACAAGGGACCGATCTACCCCCGCGCTGAGGGAGTAGCGTCCCAGTGATGTAAAATGGCGGTCTACTCGCAGACACGCCTGTTGGCCCACATAATTTGAAATGGGACTCGTCGGACCAGGCTTCGTTTTATTTTCGTCATATATCCAGTGCGTTGTTAAGAAGCCCATATGAAGTGCGAAACCCTGGCTGGAAAGCTCGTGTTTTGCTGGTTACATTTCAAGTAGTCTTATTTCTTGAAACGAGCCTTGACATCCAAAGCCAGTCACTTTCATCACAAAATAAGTCAACGGCCAAGCGCTGCTGTCGTATATTCGATGCTCTACCACAATTTTCTGCAGTTAAGACACACTCACTTGAAATAGTCTAGTAATAAAAGTCCAACTTTGCCTATATTGCTGAAAAGGTATGGCTTTAGACCTAATCGCGAGTTCAATGATCTGGATAGGCTACACTTCACAGACTTTCGTACAATCACGCAGGTATCGACTGCTGTCTAGTCGCTTGATGTCACAGTAGAAATCAATGAATGAACTGGTATTTTGCTGTTGACTCAGAATTCTCAAAGATGTTAAGACAGGGAGTGTCATGATTGAAAATACACGCCACTCCAATTTAACCGTTAACTCTCCTGCCCGCTACGATTTTTGCCTTTTTGGTGGGCTGATCGTCATCTCATCTTTGTTCATCAATATTACGCATTTTTCTACACTGAATACTTCCTAATATGACGTGTTTATTAATTCATTATACTTGAAGACACTCTAACTTTTGAAGAAATGATGTGTGTTGACACCGAACGTGAAAAAAAATAATAAAACGTGTTGCTGCAGTGACATTTCCCGATGCATAGACATGCGACTACTTGGCTCGCACACTCGTGTAGAACTGAAAATTGCCGGCGATATTTACCTGAGTGTTTACTGACCTGCCCATTTGGAGCGCTTGGAGCACTGGACGGCCGGCAGTTTTGGGCAACAGCCGTAAAGAGAGCGCTACTGTGCCGGAAACTATGTGACCACCAGAAGTTTCTATACTTGTAAAGACTTGTCTTGAGTGGTAGTTTTGATAAAGGTGACGCTAGTTTCGCCGGAAATTATTCTCAATTAGAGGACAGGTTAATCCAATAAGAAATTTGGTAGGGAAGTTTTCCCCTGATACTTTTTTGACTATAAATAATCCCTCCAGCGGGCTGGTAGGGCAGAGAGACCTGGCAGTTGTGGGTGACTAGTCAGCACTGCAGATAATAAGATAAGTAACTTTAGGGCCATAAGGACAGATTTATGTAGAAAATGGGTGTTGTAACCCTGTAAATTTGGTAGACATTTTGAAATTTCCTGGTGACATCTAAGTTATTTAAGAAAACAAAAAAATTACTCAATGTAACATCTAAGATAAAATTTTGTTATCTCAAAATTAAAATGATCCTCTATCAAGGAACAGAAACTAAGCAAAAGAATTATGTTAATGCATTAATGCTTCAAGTTTTGAGTAAATAAGTTGAAAATATTTACTCATTTATGTAGTATTTTGCTGAAAATATAAAATATGTACAACTATTTTGTAAAATATTTGATTAACTTCATAATCATATCTTAATTTACAGAAGTTCTTTAAGCTTTTGTGAAATTACTATGCATAAAGATACCCTTGTCGGTATTAAATATCGAGGTGAAAGTTTTTTATAAGGGGAAGTTATTCCCAGTTGAAATAGCATACACTTAGAATACCCAAAACAATTTTTTACTGTTATTGTGAGTTTGTTTTTAAAATCCTACAAAATATTCAGGTATTGTATTTACAGGCATTTTATGCTCTCATTTTTAGCCTGTTATAAGATGATCAAATGTTGGAAAATTTATATAGATCTTTCGTATTTATTGTATGCCAGGAATTTTCTCTTTCGGGTTTTGAAATGTAGGTATTTTGTATATTGAGTTTGTAGAAGTATGTGATGAAATGTTTCAATATACAACTTCTCTGAGATCATATGTACCTGGTAGTTAGTGTGTTTCACATTTTTAAGATTTTAGCCCTTAGGGAATATTTATATGTCTGTTAGTTATCAACTTGGGCGTTGATGTGTCTTTGTAGAAAGTGTCCTTGCTTGGTACTTACCCGAAGGGCTAAGCAAGGGACTCATTCTGCGCAACTCTGCTTGTAGCAGAGCGTGATTTGCACCATCTTGATGCCCCATGCAAATGCTAGATTTTTCATCTCAGAGGATACAAAATAGGTCGCATTATCCGTAACCAAATACAATGGAGAACCAAACAAGGAGAACAGATGCTGGCTAAGGATTTTACCTATTTCAAATGACTTAATCGATCTTAAAGGAAACAAAACAAGAACTTACTAAAACTATCTATAGCAACAAGAACCGATGTAAAACCAGCTGCTGTTCTCGGAAGAGGTCCAAACACGTCCAAGTAAACTCGCTCCCAGGGAAAAGTTGCTACAGAGGCACTATAAGGATTATCTATTTACACGTTTCGAGGTTTGGAGCATTGGCATGCTTCGCATTGCCTAACTAATCCCTCCACTTCCTTGGCCAAACCAGGCCAGTAAAACACCTCCTGAATCCTAGAAACAGTTTCATCTTGCCAAAAATTGTTTTTACAGGAAATCTGTAAATACTGTGGCTAGGGATAAGGTCCATAGTTCAGGAGGTCAGGTTTCCAGTAGGAGAGTTATTAGGAGTACTTGGTCACAAATTGATGAGACTGGTGATAAGGTAAAGTTCTGAGACCATTTGAGAAGTTCACTATATATATATATATATATATATATATATATATATATATAAACCCTCCCGACTTTTCATTTTAATGCGTTCCAACATTTTTAAGCTTTTTTTTTTGTCTGTGCAATTATGATAGTCGAGGTAAAATAATTTATGCTGGAATCCATTATTTGGTTCTACTGTAAACCATTATCTAAAATTCCAGCCCCGAATCCGTTGATCATACTCTTTTAAAGACAAATTTTTAATACTTCAACAACTACGAAATTAAAGCCTACAAACTACTTAAATTACTCATAATATTCTTTTCCTCTTTAATATGCTGCAGCACCATTCTTCGCAACGTTATACTGTTTAAATGCGCAGCCCTCCTGGAGCCAGGTAGGCTATTCTTGGAATGTGTGGAACTAACAGAAGCGAAGTGATAAGCGACACGCGACTGAATGTAATATCTTTGTAACAACAAAACCTTGTTTCGTTATTCACACACATGATATTCTTCCAAATGAGCAAACATTGTAGATTTAAAAATGATAACTTTGTGATCAACAGAATGTTGTAATTAAATAAGAATTTGTCAGTTCCAGTAACAGAGATTTTTTTTTTGCAGTGTATACAGCACGAAATTCATAAAGGCGGTTTGCATGTTTTTGAACTATTTGTAATTATGTGGATAAATGATACTTACATTTAAAAGATGATTACGTAAGAGCAGATGTAATCAAGTGAAAAAAATGTCATTTCTTGGGAATATTCTGGGTTGTGGTATGCACACTAACGGCCCAAACTTTAAAATAAATAGGCCTGTATCAAAACCTTAAGTAATAGTAGCAATTTTTTTTTAGATAATTGTGATCCTTCTTAACCAAAATTGTTGCGAAAATGTAAAGCGGACAATTAAGCTACGCTTCATTTTCCTGCTCCAGTCACTACGTTCGAAGAAATTCAAAGATTACCGTATCTTATCTCACCTTTTCCGTTGTGGCTGTTGGGGAAACAATCGTGCAGTGTTTCCTAACCTCCAGGAATTATCAGTGATGGGTGTTTTGATAGAAAGTTTTTTTCGACACTATTCTGTGTACATGTGTCGATATCAAGGTAGACGCGTGATTGCAACGAAGCAGTCCACGCGAGGAAAAGAAAGCAATGCAACTGGAGATTTTTTTCATTGCAATAGGTGGAGAACTTCGTGTACTACCACTTTAAAAGAAAATATTCAAACAAAGACAACATAGCAGGAATAATTTATATATTAAAGAACATTTTAAGCGAGTGAGTGAGTGAAGAGATCTGCACAACGAGGTCTTGAGAGCCGATTAGAGTGATTAAGGTTGAGTATGGAGCAGAGACGGGATGAAAGGGCGGGAGAAATGGGAGGTCCCTGAGAAAACCCGCTGACCAGCGGCATCGTCCGGCACGATTCCCACATGCGAAATTCAACATTTTAAGGAACAGATGTTTGTAAACGCATGTACCTTAAAAAAACATTCGACAGTCGATCTTAAACTGTATTCGTAACACTCTTTGCATGATTACCATACAGGTGCTGCGGTGGTGCAGTGGTTTAGACTTATCGCCTCCCACCTAGGCGAAGCGGGTTCGATTGGTGGAGTCGCTCCCTGGATTTTCGCATGTGGGATTTCGTGCTGGATGATGCCGTTGGTCGGCGGGTTTTCTTGGAGTTCTCCCGTTTCATCTACCCTTGCATTCCGGCGCTGCTCCATACACACCTCACTTCTCCCTCATTTTCCCTCACGACCCGTTGTTAAGACCCACCCTAATCTTTCTACTTCTCCCATAGCCAAAATATTGCTTGGCAGCTGAAATATCAATGCGATTAAAAAAAAAAAATACTCAGCACAGATTTGTCAGCAAATCTGTCACCATACAGATTAGCTAATGAAACATGCGATAAGATAAATAATGTTTAACAATACAGCACTTCGTTTCTATTCGGAAGCATTATTAAAACCGCCATACTATCAGCGCGTTCAGTTAATAGAAATAAGTGGCAAATATTGCTAAGTTTTTGATTACTCTACTATCTTAAGTGAAATACCCTAATGGTGTTCATCGGGTGGTCAATTAGACGTTATTGATAATGTGATAAGAATTGGGAGGGGGGATGGGAGGGGGTGGAGGTGGTAACAACGTGGGTGCAAATAGATTTGTGACTATGACGCTCCAGATACGATTCCCAGTGAATCATACCCGGACATCTGCGCGTGAGAAACTTAGCGGACGTAGCCACATGCAGGTGGGTTTCGTCGGGATAATCCTGTTTCCCCCCACCTTTGCATTCCTTCGCGGGCCCGTCTCATGATCTAGTCACAAGGCACGGTATCGCACGGGCCAAGCTCACTGGCTAAATACGAAAATGGCTGGTTTTAGTTTCCTACACGTGCCCAACACTAGCTCAAGTATTTCCATAACAACGGTCAATTTCACGTGTTTATGTAAATTTGGTTTTACCATAAACCCGAGATTTAAGGAGGAAAAAAATATATTTGGTGTCTCTTTACAGTATCTTTCTTGCGTAAAATCTTATTCGAAAAGCATCGAGTGTGAAGGCGCAATCGAGAGGATTCAAGTTCGATTCCAGGTCCGGCCATTATATTTTTCCCCCGAAATAATTCCAAGCGAATGCTGGGTTAGTTCTTTCATACAGGTCATGGTTGATTTTTGGAGCCATCCATTAAAGTTAAGAATTGCTTTTTCAGACTGCCGTATCTTAAAACACACTAGCCGGACACGATTCAAACTACGATAGGAGCCGTTACTGAACTTTGCTATAGACATGTCATCAATAAAATGCGTCTTTCAGGGCCTCGCCGTTAAGAGTTGCCCGAATCTCTTCACTCACACGCAATCAATAAAATGATAGGGCCACTGCTGAAAGTCCCATAGGTACACGCAGCACCACGAGAACACTGAACGCCAGTTCAGAGCCTTGCGCTTAACGGCGATGACGCTCTTGCAGCGCGTGTCATTGTCACCCTTATAGCTCCCGCGCTTTTCGGCCACGAAAGGAAAAAAACTATGCTGGCAGGCGGGCCCCTTAAGGGGACTGTAACTGCGCGTCCAAGGTCAAGAAGCGAGGGAGCGATACGGGCGACACTAACACGCACGCCTAGTGCCTCATCGCTCCTACGCGCAAGGCGTGCAGTGTTTCCGTCGGAACGCTGTACTGTGCAAATTAGATCTGTAACCGTGGGGATGTATTGCACGTGATGAAAGACCGCAGATTAAACTACGTCCGTATATTTATACTTTTCTCGTGCCGTGCAAGGAAACTGTATTCGCAAGTTTTAAAAATGCGGTATTTGACCATTTTCACGATTTTTTTCTCTCCAAGAATACACTTAATATGACAAAAAAAAAAAAAAATTGGGCCATATATATTCGCTTTTTATCTATTCTGATAAAAAGTCATATTTCCAGAACTTTTATTTACAGAGATACGTGTTTACGCGCAAACAAGAAGTTCACAGAAAACGTTTCAGTACATAGGACTCTTCACCTGGTTTTGACAACCGTGTTGTTAGAGAAGCAGTTCAGTTTTGGAACACGAAGATGATTACTGTGGAACTGTTACGTACACTATCTACTCTATTGTCGTGCCACGAAAACCTATCCATACGGATTATTATAATCCTCACGTATCAAGACAGCTGAACCGGAGATTGTTTTCCACCTACCCAGAGCATGCCACAGAATTTGGGCACAGGATATGTAAGCAAGTTGTCAACCTACTTTTATCAGGTCCTGTCACTACCTTCAAACTTTGTGTTTACAGGTACCGAACCTAAGCCTACATACAATAAGCATTAATAGACCTACTGCCGAGAGCAACTAAATCACTCACAACAAAAAATTTTTTTGTACTTTGGCAAACGTAACATGAAAGCTAGTAGCCAAAATTTGCCATGAACTGCTACAACAAATATGCTGCAGCTTCAATATACATATATGTATTATTTATGTACATCTACATATACAATGTATGTAACATAAAATAAACTCACTTTTGATGTCCTCTCGTATCGCATTTATTTAATGTTAGAAACAGCACTCAAGAAAGTGGAGCTACGCCAGCCCTCGAAGTAGTGAGATAATCATAAATGTTAGTTATAGGCTGTTCACGGTAAAAATGAGCACTTTTGAAAGTCCTGCTTAAGATCTACTTGTATACACGTTGCGTGTTCTTCCGCTTTATGTAAGATTAACATTGCCATGGGCCTCATCACTTTATTCATGCGTCGGTCAAGTAAAACTGTGAAATTACTGCACAAGTAAATGTACAAATCTTTTAATTTTTGCACTTCAATGGATTAAAAAATATAGAAAGCAAGATAAATGATTTAAGTTATCACAAATGGTAACCTAACACTTTTTGTTCGATGTTAATATATGGAACTACTTTCCCCTCCATCAGTACCAACTTTATTGGACACATGTCACTCATTGCGCCCGTTATAATATATGCAGTTAGGGGCAGTGATTTTTTCTAAGGTTGATTTCAAAAGTACTCACTTTATCGTGAACAGTCTATAAGACGATGTTCCGGCTTTTCAATTAACCTTTGTGAAAACCTACAAGATCGCTACTTTTGTAACCGAACTAATGTTCTCCAGTTACAAAGGTAGGGGAAATACTAATTCTGCTACTGTAAGATGATACCTAAGTTCTTGGCACATTATTTGTTTACTGTGTTACTCGCTGCAGTAAAGATGCGCTGAAAGCTCCCACTGGGTACACTGTTCAATGAAATTGCATTGAAGTGTTGCAGAAAATTGTAAATTTCCGTGAATATCAAGAAACGTTCAGTGAATTCACAAAACGTTCCGAATGATATTTTTTGTCGTTGTTTACGGAATGTTATTAATAAAGGTAATTGGTTTTTAATGTGTGTTACACAGTAAGATAAAGAAAGAAACAGTAATTTTCATTCTGGCTCGGTGTTTGAACACAAACAGAATACATAAGAAGCCTACTCAGTTTTAGGATTTTCGTTCGGAACAGAGTGACGTAACTTATACTTGTTTCAGTTTCCCGTATTACTTAAGAGTATGGAATGTTTCTGTGACATATGTTTGCTGCTAACTTTTCTAATAGGCACTTCTAGTATTTAAACATTTGTAAGCGGCCTACGTTTATCAACTTCTACCAGGACTATTATTTTTCTGTAACAACGGCAAAAACGCTTTGTTTAACCTCAACATTGTATGTCCCCGACACTCAAATTTTAAAGAAATACAGAGTGGCTCTAGGTTTGGTACATACAAGGATCAGTTATGTTTTCCGTCGCTGTTGACCACATTTTCGGGGTATTAACTTTTCATTTCCGCAATATTTCTCGCAGGTTTTACGGTCATTTGTTTGCAGTGCTCTGAGTTCTCCAAGTATCTGTTCAAAACCGAACCGTTATCGAATTACGAACGTTGCAACGCACGCTAATTGTTTAAAACTTACGGTTTAAACATCTTTACCTTGTAACGTACACTGTAAAAAAGTAACGGGAAATTTACCTGACAAGTGTAGGGCAATATTCGCCAAGTTGTGTTGGGAAACACAGTTTTCCTCACGGATAAGGTAAAATTAACGCACTCTGGAGTAAAATTTTCTTTCATGGTAGTGGAAAATCCCATACATGGATGGGGGAATTACCTTACGACAAGTGAATCTCTTCAGCATTGTCTCAACAGCTAATTGGGAGGACGGGCGTAATGAAACAAGCTTGTAACACTCTAATATTCACCGACATGTTAACGTTGTCGTCGTGGTGTAATTGACAGCGCATCGGCCTATTACAATAAAGGATCACGGTTCGCGCTCACCCAACAGCAAGTATCGAGGGTTTTAAGGTCGAAGTTTCGGTTTCTATTCGTCGAAGGATGTAAGTATTAGCAAGATTAACAGATCTAATAGTCCGGTGAGTTTTTAATAAAATTTTATTAAACATTATAGTTAGTATTCCCTTACTTGATCGGAATTCTCCCCCACTTTTATCAGGTACTTTTTCCGTACGATTAGGTAATATTACTTTACTTGTTATGTAAACTCTACATTTAAGAGGTAATTTTACCTTACATGTAGAAGTAATTAGCTTCCCCTACATGTAAGAGAATTTTATCTCAAATTTTTTTTTTGCAATGTACGATTTGCGACGAACTTTTCATGTGCTAGTGCAGCAGATATCCCCTACATGTTTATGAATCTCTGATTTACTCTTCCTGGGCAGAATAAAATTTGAATATATTGTTTACGATTTCACTTCGAAGAAGATGAAAGTTACTTCTCGTCGCTTTCGCTTGGGGCCAACATTCCCTTTCCCACTCCACTTTCCACAATGTAGGATCATTTCTCGAAGATCAAGTTATTGCATTTGTATTGGCATCCAAACTACTGACATCTTATGGGTGTCCCTGCCTCACTCACGCTGGGAAGACCTGCGTTACGTCAACCCGCTTCAACAAAGCATCCATTCTGATTTCTTTTCTTATCAGGTCTTGCAAGTTATGACACCGAGTATATTGTTTTCAGTGTGCAATATTTAATGCCTTCAATTTATTTCGCAATTCACATATAGTTTCTCTTCCCGAGATTTCCTAAAACGGAGCCAGAAAAATGTTGTTTGAATTTACTCATTGTCCTTGCTTATTACGTCACCTCCTACAGAAATTAAATTATTATCTGCTTAAAACAACTCGATAGAGCTATATCGTATGTATAAACCACTTTATAATCCCCTATCAGAAGAAATGTGAAAATCAGGCGCTTTATTGACTAATGTGAAAATGGATTTAATTCAACAATGCTGTCGGTTGTTTTTGACTGCTTATATATTTTTACTAGCTTTTACCCGCTGCTTCACGAACGTGTTTATAGGGATAAATAATGAAGGTTTTTAGACACTAAGCCTCGTCGCGGCCCCACTATCGGGTGCTCTACCCACTGGGTTACTGCAGCCCCACTATAAGGGTTCTCTACCCACTGAGCTATTGCGACCCCACTATCGGGTTCTCTACCCACTGAGCTACTGTGGCCCTACTATAGGGTTCTCTACCCACTGAGCTACTGTGGTCCTACTATAGGGTGCTCTACCCACTGGGTTACTGCAGCCCCACTATAAGGGTTCTTACCCACTGAGCTATTGCGACCCCACTATCGGGTTCTCTACCCACTGAGCTACTGTGGCCCTACTATAGGGTTCTCTACCCACTGAGCTACTGCGGCCCCACTATCGGGTGCTCTACCCACTGCGCTACTGCGGACCGCTACTATAGAGTTTTCTACCCACTGAGATACTACGGCCCTACTATCGGGTTCTCTACCCACCTAGCTACTGGGGCCCCACTATCGGGTTCTCTACCCACTGAATTACTGCGGCCCCACTATTGGGTTCTCTACCAATTGAGCTACTGCGGCTCTTGGGGAGGAATGTAAGACACCCCACTGGCAAAAAAGAAAGGAGAAATTACGGAATTTTTTAACAATGTTTTTATGGTGTAATACTAAGAAAAGTTTAATCCAGTACCTATGTACAGTACATCCCTAATCATCATTTTTGGAACTGTTTGGGATATTTTCCTGGGGTAAAAAGTAGCCTATGTCACTCTCTGGTCCTCCAATTATATATGTGGAAAAAATCACATCGATCCGTTGCTCCATTTTGACGTGAAAGAAGGACAAACAAACAAACAAACAAACAAACACACTTTCGCATTTATATAGTAGTAAGGATTTGCGTACGTTATCGCTCAGAAAATACATGATGATAGGCAATTAAAACTTAACGTTTCGCGCCCACAGCGAGGTCATTAGAGAGCAGGTTGCTCAGAGATGCAGGGACGTGGAAGGAATCGTCCATGGCCTATCGTAAGGAACCAACTCAAAATTTCCCTTTAGTGAGTTGGGGAAACAACGGAAAATCGAGGTCAGGATGGCCTGATCGGTAATCGAACCCGTGAGCGAGTACAGTGCTTTACCTCTGAGCCACCTCACTCGTTTATATGCATATATGCATATACAGAATGTTTCTTAAATACATGGACAAACAACACATGCATATTCCTCACGAAAAAATAAGTAGAAAATATATGTGACACGTACTACCTAAACTGAATATTAAGGTAGTTATAAGCCCTTGAAAAGTGAGATTTTGAAATGTATTTTTGCAATATATTGGAAACAAAGTGAAATTAAATTACAATTCTCCGATCATTGTTCTGTGATAATGGGATCTTCATCTTAAGAGCAAACTCACATTACCTTTTCCCGCACAGGAAATAACAGGAGTTGCCACCCTATTTTTCCTGGCAACTCTTTTAAAGTCAAGAATTTTCGAACTATTGATGAAGAAATATTGAGCAGCATGGCATAAGTAACCAAATGTGTCTTCTCGTCGCAACTGCCCAGCAGTCACCGTTTACGTGCAAAACGCACACAAATATTCGTATTCAGCGATTCAGTGCCTAGCACATAGGTAATACTGTCTAAATTCACGTATAAAACGCAGCCTGTTCACTGCACAGCCAGCTGCCTATTTGTTTCTGGCGACAGTATATATATATGCATTCATTGTATTTATTTTTGCATGGAATTCTTGCAATAAATGTGTTATGTGACTGGGAACATCAACCTAAGAGCAAACCCGTATACTATGTGTCTACAGTCTCTTGCGCAGCTGACTTCCAAATATGATGATATTGCATAAGGGTGCATTCACAGCCATTGTCACATACAGAGGAGCAGTCTCGTACAGGAGAGCATTACAGGTATAGCCTATTAGCGGTTTGTTCACACTTTTGAATCAAACCTTTGAAAAATCACTCCCTGTATGACGTGCTTCGTTCTTACTTAAATATGCCACGTATCAAAAGGGTCTTATAATTGTGTTACCATAAAATCCTCCTTTATTTTTGGTTAAATTGCACTTTTACTTATATTGTATTTATAAATTGTAATACTTCATTTATAATCAATATGAATCAAAATTGTGAGAAAATATGTGCGTTGCTAATGCCTACTAATAAGAAATATTTCTTATGCAGAATATCATTAATGTGAGTGCCCACGAATGCGGTGCGTTGTCCCTTTGAAGTAATTTTCTAGGATTTGTTAAGATTTGTTTGCATGAGGCTGAGGAATAATCTGAAGTAGAACATTAGCTGGGCTTCAGAAAAATTCATAGTAACTTTGAATGGTGTATACAGACGAAAACGTTAATGCCAAAGACGCAAATAGCAGCACTGCTGGCAATTAAGAAGGTATTTAGAACAATATCTATGTCAGATCTTTCAAGTGATACAGGAGGCAATTCCCCTGGACTTCTTAATTAGAGAACTGGTTTGTATAATGGAAATCCCCGAAGGTAGGAAATATTCACCTCAGTTGAAGAAGGAAAGGAGAGAACAAACAATACTCCTCTGGCAAGACAGATGGGAACATTCTGACAAAGGCAGAATCACGTATAGGACTAATGTCCATACCCGAATGTAGAATATAGACTGAATCACCCCTGGACCGCTACAGATCATTACCTAACAGCTGTTTTTAAGGCATGGGAACTTTAAACAAGTTCACCTTGGGGAAGCATCCTATTTGTATAATTTATTAAATAGAAGACGACGTCCAGCATGTGGTGCGAGTGTGTGCCAAAATAGAAGATATAAGAATCGATGTGAAAAGGAAGGCAGAAATAATAGAATATGGAATTAAAAATACAAATAATCGTAAGAGATATTTACTGACTGTCAAAATGCTAGAAGAGTCTAATGAATGGTTAACTTACAGTTAACACGCGATTCTTCCGGTGTCAGACTAATAGTCTTGGAAATGACATAGTAAACTTGCTATCGACACCTAGTAATATGGTAACGACGGAGAGAAAGTTGTTCCATACTTTAGCTTCGAACACAAAGTGTTAGCCAAACATTTGTGATGAATTAAATTATTTCTTTCGCTTTCTGTTTTCTTTTTAGTGCATCGAAGTGAAAAAATAAACAGATTTGTATAATAATTGTTTTTCTAATAATTTCACTGTTTCGCTTGACCGACGAATGAATAAAGTGACGAGGACCATGGAAATGTTATTTTTACATAAGGCAGAAAAATACACAACGTACATACAAGTAGATTTTAATCACGTCTTTCAAAAGTGCTCAGTTTATCGTGTATAGCCTATAGTAGTAGTAGTAGTTAGTGCCACTGTAGAAGAAAGTGCTTATAGAAGTTGTTGCCTCTTGATGTTTGGGTAACGGTGGCGGATAACAGGTAAAAAGCACTAGCTTTCTACTCCGGGCACGAAAGGCCGCCACGAAAGAGTAAAAAGGGATTAAATATTAAATAAATATTATTTGGTTAAACAGAAAGCCATATGACAAAATAAAAAATAAAAAAGAATACAACTAATACTTCCACGTTTCCCTGAAATAGAACTGTTGTGGAAGTGGAAATTTATACGTTGCCGATCATATTGCTGATAAAGTAAAAAAATAATAGCCTATACTTTACGACACTGTTTATGGCCATCGTGTACCTGTAGTGTAGGAAATTTCCTTGAAGAGTAAAGAAGTAGGAAATGGCGATATTTTATTTCGTATTGTGTGCATTAGAACTTTAGTCAACAGGATTTCCTGATAAAAGAGTAATAAAAAATAATTTATTGTATTTATCTGAAAATGGGTAAGAGAACTTATTTAATTTTCACGCTTTAAACTTATGAATAAACTTTGTTATCTACTTAATAAATTCGCCCTTACCAAGGTTAAATTAGTTTCTAGTCATGTGTGATTGATTGGATATAAGACGAGTACATTCAAAACGAACCACAATTTTTATATACACGTTCTAGCCAGTTGTCTCTTAGGTACAAGAAATAGAAGTGACAGATAACCATAACAAAGTGGGTCAAGCATACAGTTCATTGAAAGCGAAAGGCGTAGACGCTGTAACTCAATGAATGTACGGCTCTGAACGAAATATTATTTATTTGCAGCACTTACAGTAACGACACTTGTGAGTGTGTGTGTGGTTTCCGGTTGGGGGGGGGGGGGATGGGTGAGGAAAACGAGTTTTTATTTACATACCGCGTGTAGTTCTTGAAAATAACTGGTGTATTCTATTTCGCAATTCTGTCATAAAAGCCTACCGATTAATTAGAATGCGTGTGTTTTAGATCCACATATATTTGGCACTGAAGCAAGTTTAAAAATCTTTGCAGGCATTACCAGATGGGCTGTGGCTATCTTGTTTGCTGATTGTTCCGAATGATGATGTGGGAGCCGATGGCAGATTTAATAAATCTCGTGGCACATCTCTATCAATCTCGACACTATCGTAAATCGATAAGTTATCATGAATGATGAAATCGCCTCACGTCTGTGACATGGGGAACGTGAAATTTTCCGTAGTCATGAGCATAAATATGTATGATTTTTTGAGGTGCTCGGGGCAGTTCTGGATAATGAGGCTTCTGTGTTGGGGCTAACCTAGTAAACTAGGAGCATGGGTAACCGTGGAATGAAATGTTAGAATGGCCAGGAGTTTGTAGTCGGAGGGAATTTTCAAATGCATGATACAATATTTTAGTGTGTAGGCTTATTTCCATTTATTGTTCTAATTCTGGAGAGGAAGGTAACTGGTTTCCTTCTTCCAGTTTACCATCTCCCTTGGATTTACACCCATTCACATAGCGAATCGATAACGTAACTTGACCGCGCTTCATTAAAGCGATTTTAGTTTTATTATAATGAATATAGTCTATTAGCGATTTCCTCACTCATTTTGAATCAAACTTTTGAAAATCACCCCCATATATAATATGTTTAGTTACTTCCTAAGAGTATGTCTGCCATGTATCACAAGCGTTTTGTAATACCTCTTTTAACATGAACGTATCTTATTATTCGTTAAATTGAAGTTTTACCTGCATTTTATTAATAAATTATTTTATTTCCTTTATAATAAATATGAATTAAAACCGTGACAAAACATGTGTGTTGGTAGCGCCTAGTAAGAAATAGTTCTCATGTAAAATAGCATTACAACTGAGTGCACACAAATTCGATGCGCTGTAATTGGTGTAAGTTTATAGACTTAGTGAAGCTTAGTTTGATCGAGGCGGAGGAATATCCTAAAAGTAGAACTTTATCAGAGTAGTATGGCCGGGGGGGGGGGGGGGTTGTTCAGATCAAAGGGGATGCCGGTTTTATTAATCGGACTAACCGTTTTATGTCAAATTGATTGGATCAACTGGATTAACCCTTAATCCAATCTAAATCAAATCCAAAATTGTTAATCCGACCTTAATCCGATCAAAATTATTTTTGTAAAATCTTAATCGGATAAAATGGTATGAAACTGATTGATTGATACAATTAATTCAATTCAAATAGTCAAAATGTTTTTGTGTATAGTTTGGTGTAAAGGTGTCATAAGGGACTTTATTTATTTTATTCTTTTTTGGGTTGGGGAGCGGCTCTGGTACGTACCCATCCTTTGAGCTCAGTCGTGGTACTCAGGTGAGGCTGTGTTGGGGAAGGGGTATATATAGGTATTGTGTAATATCTTAATTTTTTAGAGTATATCATCCAAAGGGCGACTGAGAGACGTGCAGTGCGATCGGCAGGTAATAGCGGAGTTCGAAAAGGCGTATTTAATGAAATTATTACATAGTGAAAATCAATTAAACAAAAAGAGATATGAAAACGTCTACAACGTGATTTTATTAAACCGTCCTGTATGCTAGCAATATTATTTACGACAGACTAAACTATCACAACTACGTGAGTCTCCTGTATGAGATTTAGTAACGAGTTACAACGAAGCAAAAATGTCCCTATCAATATATAAATTACATGACTTTAATTAAACGGCATAATAACAACGGATTTGAAAACACGTGTAAATTACACTACTTGGTGCATTAGCCTCTGAGTTCTACACGTACCTTACATGATTTTAAAGCACGACCATTTGGTCGGGAGATGGCTGAAGCAATGACTGTAGTGGATGACGTGCGCCAACTTATAAGCTGTTCGATAAGTGGAGCACATCCGGCTTCTGATAGGCGACTAAGGTTATAGCTACTCGGAAATAAATGTGAATACGATTTACGTAACAAAATTATTGAAATTTCGGTAGCAATATATAAATTACATAAGTAGAATTAACTACTAATTAAAAAAAAACACGTAATGAAATCGTATAAGTAGGAGAAACTCGCCTGGTCGGCTGCGAGCTTACAAAAGGAATAATTTTACTATAAGATTTGCGGAGACTTATAAGAACAATTAGAGACGTGGAACGTGGCCGGAGTCTGGCAGGCGAATGAGGTTATAGCTAGTCGAAAAGAAATGTTAATTGACAACTACGTGACAAATGGATACAAATTATGTTTACAATGCACGTACTAATATATAAATTACACCACTTGAATTAAAAAAAGAGTTCATGAAATCGCACTAGCACCTCTCCCAATACACGTCTGTCTGGCTGTGAGGTCAGACGAGGAATGACTTATAGAGGAGGAGCGTGCAGCCGAGTTGAAATTACAGGAAAGAGAGTTGAACTTAAAGATGGAAGCAAATGCCTTGAATACACTATGTCCTACAACAGACAACGAAACAACGCTGTACTCATACGCATCCTGAACTTCATCTAGGAAAAAAAAGGTTAAGTTATCAATTAAGTTATCAGAATGGGCGGTAAACGAGTATTCTAGGGAAATTTTAATTAGTTTGAAAATTCAAGTAGGTGAGTCATGTTCAACTCTCTTTCCCGTAGTGTAATTTATATATTAGTACATGTGTCGTAAACATAATTAGTATCCATTTGTCACGTAGTTGTCTATTCACATCTCTTTCCGACTAGCCATAACATCATTCGCCTGCCAGACGCCGGCCGCGCTACACGTCTCTAATCGTGATTATAAGTCTCCGCAAATACTATACTAACGTCATTCCTTCATCAAGCTCGCATTCGACCAGACGCGTTTCTTCTGCTTGTACGATTTTATTACGTGTTTTTTAATTCGTTGTTAATTCAACTAGTGTAATTTGTACATTGCTACGGAAATTTAGTTTATTTTGTCACGTAAATCGTACTCTCATCTCTTTCTGATTGGCTATAAACTTAGTCGCCTGCCAGACGCCGGCCGCGCTCCACTTATCGAACAACTAATAAGTTGGTGCACGTCATACACTAGTCATTGCTTCAGCCATCGCCCGACCAAACGGACGTGTTTTATAATCATCTAAGGTACGTGCAGAACTCAGAGGCGTATGCGTCAAGTAGTGAGTATAATTCATAAGTGTTTTCAAATCCGTGGTTATTGTGCCGTTTATTTAAATTCATGTAATTTATATATTGATTGTGAAAGTTTGCTATGTTGAAGCTGGTTACTTAATTCCATACAGGAGACTCGCGTAGTTGTGATTGCTTAGTCTGTCGTAAATTATATCGCTAGCGTCCAGGACGGGTTAGTAAAATCACGCTGTAGACGTATTCATCTATCTTTTCATCATTTAATTTATTTTCACTATGTCATAATTTCATTAAATACGCCTTTCCGAACTCCGCCATTACCTGCCGATCTCGCTGCCCGTCTCTCAGTCGCCCTTTGGATGATATACTCTAAAAAATTAAGATATTACACAATACCTATATATACACCTTCTCAAACACAGCCCTACATCATTACCAAGACAGAGCTCAAAGGATGAGGACGTACCAGAGCCGCTCCCCAACACAAAAAATAATCGAAGTCCCTTAGCACACCTTTACACCAAACTATACACAAAAACATTTTGATTAATTCAATTAATTAATCGTATCAATCAATCATAGTTTCATACCATTTTATCGGATTAACATTTCCCGGGGGGAAAAAACATCGGATTAAGATCGGTTCAAGGAAATTTCCTTTGGACTAACAATTTTTGGTCGGATTAAGAACGGATTGAGGATTAATCCAATGAATATAATCAATTAGATATCAATTTGATATCAAAATGTTAATCCTATTAATGAAAGTGGCATCCCCTTTGATCTGAACACCCCCTCCACCTCGGTCCTGCTACTTAGCAGGACTTCAGAATAGCGCGAAGTAACCGCGAATGGATTAAAGGTAAGGTTAATTTTGCGAATTTACACCGGTGACGCAACACGAAAAACTTTAGCTTGGGGGGGGGGGGGGGCTGGAATTTCATCGGGTGATAGCGCTAGTGTTCCTACGGTTCGGTTTCGTTCCTTTTTTTTCTCGTTGTGTATGATTCCTTGAACCCCCGTTCCCTTTATTTGCCCTTCCTGCCCGTATGTGTCTGTCTTTTCGACTGCTCGCAGTGTCGTCAAATTCGGGCTGAACCGTTTAATTGGGAGATCTTCTGCTGGTCACGCCGACATACAAATAGGCCATCTTGTGCGGTATCAGATATTCAGTTAATACGGACCTGCAAAATTCTAGGTATTATTTAGCATCACGCTAGCCCTGGCAGCTCTGTAAAAAATTGAACCGGTGTCTATAGCTCTTTGGCTGCTGTCTGGGTGTGAAGCCTTCTGACGAGACTACGCATGAGTCAGACACAACTATAAGCAAAGCTTTTTAGATCTCGTCAAATGATGTACAGTCCAATGACAAACGTAGTAGCTATTTTCACGCACTTAAAATAAAGCTTTTACCCAAAAATATGTCGAATTTATCAGTTAATGTAAGCGACGCAATTTTAGTGTTCATGATGTTAGTAGTGTAGTTACTTACGGCTGTCTGTTAGTGTATTTTATCGAAAGAGTGAAGACATTTGGGCTGCCCTGAACATCGAGTCCTAGAGAGCCGTTGAGGGTGAAGCGAGGTACATATGGAGCAGCACCGGAATGAAAGGGCGGGTGAAATGGAATATCCCCGAGAAAACCTACCGACCAGCGGCATCGTCCGGCACGATTCCCACATGTGGAAATCCGGAAGCTACCCCGCCGTAAATCGAACCAGATTCACATACGTGGTATTTTATCGATATTCCATTTCGGGCCGCCTGCCTAAATTTAATGTTTTATGTAACTATCACAGGCCACTTCACGGCATCACACGACTTATATTGTTGCTGTTTGTCCAGCTTAAATTTCCTTCCTGATTTGCAGCTTATTTATATGAATATTTTTGCCCACGTAGCATCACAGACAGCATCTGGTGCATCCGATTTTCGGATATTAGCTTACTTGTTGTTTAATTGATCAGTGTGTTGAATTAGATCTTGTGAGCTGATTCAGTTCGGAAGCCATGTTGTGTAATATTGACACTGCAACACTAACCTGTATTTTTGGCTTGGGCGGTAGTAAACCGCATAATCATTTTCAACCATGGGTTTCTTCAATGGAGTTTCTGCTGGCACATAATTGCTGGTTGTATGAATTAGAGTATAGTCGGAAAGTAATTTGATTAATATCCAATGTCTTATATAATCATTTTACTAACACGCGGATAGAACTTTGGATCAGGTTCGCTTTTCATACGACGGTTCCACATTCGCGATCATTGCTTTAAAGATTTTTTAAACCATTTATTAACTACATACTCTCGTTTCCTGTTTCGTTTAAACGATTATTGCATGCTAACAATTTCTGAAGGTTCTTCATATGAATACGTGCGTGACTTCTCTCATATACTGTAAGCTCCGTAATGGAAATGCGAAATAATATATTGTTCTTTTATGACGCCACGAAGTCAGAGGTTAATAATATGTTTATATTATTAAGGTCCTCATTTATTTAGTTGGTGCCAACGTCCGCCTTGCAGACGTTTTACCCCCGCGTAATATTCGCCAGTCACCAGATTAGACTATTAGGTACTTCAAATACTCGGATAAAAATACTTTATTCATTGGCTGCTCTCACGGCGAAAAATGATTCTTTCTTTGATTTGTGTTGTATATGATACAGACACGATGTCTCTTTCTGTTTGTTACTGGCTCATAGCTGTACAGGTTAAATCGGTACTACTGCAGTCCAGTCATGTACCTGACATTAGAAGTAAATGAGTCTGTAGAACTATGGTCTATTCGCACTTTTTGTATCAATCATTTAACAAAACATTCCATGCATGACGAGTTTGGTTGTTTCCTTAATATGTTACGTACCAAAAGCGTCATATACCTGTGTTAACATAAAAGTGCCTTTATGATTGTTTAAATTTAACTCTTACTTATATTTAATCTGTACATTTTAATATTTAATTTTAAACTAATATAAAGACAGAAAAAAAGGGAATGTTAGTAAACCTTGTAAGAAACAGTTCTTATGCAAAATATTATTACACTGAGTGCGCACGAATGCTGTGTGTTGGCCCTCCGATGTAACTACCTAAGCATTGTTTGTATGAAGAGGAAGAATATCCTGGAAGTATAACTTTAGCAGGGCTTCAGAAAAGTTGAAAGACACGGCGAATGAAGTTTATATATGTCACCGAATCAACCCGAGAGATTCACGGACCTCTAGTTATGTATTTTGAAAATGCGCTTACGTCTCGATTGAATCTGTTTACTCTATAGATTACTCTTGCGGAAACCTTAACAACTTTAGGTACTCACAGACGTATTACGTGGCTAATAAATAACCTCCTTCAACTGAAGGATCGATCATATCATTTTCGGACGGAGATACTTCTGTCGGGACTTTGATGGATGCTGCCGTGATATGTCTTTTAATATTTTCAGTTATAGATTTATGTATACTTTTAGACGTTGCAGAGTGGTCATATTCTTTGTTAGAACTGTACTGCTATCCGTATAACGCTCAATTGAACATCAGGACAAATCAGAATGCTGGTGGCTGGCAGATGTTTATGAAGCTTTGCGAAGTCACAGAATAGAGAAATTAACAACAGCAATATGGCGTGATGCTTCCTTTGACGTGGGCGTGTCCGATCGCTGTGATTGTCTGCGCGAGGCTCTGAAAAAGGAATTGCGTCTGATTGGCTGTTACACACTCTGAACTTTAATCAGTGAGAATGGAGCCAAATCGTTAAAAACAGTGAAAATTGAGCTACCGATGATCAGAGCTAGATAACTAATTAATACGGTGGCAGAATTTCACTGATTTGTTTGTGTTTCCCACTGACAGTTTAATTGCTTGATTCACCAGTTGGCAGTAGCTTACCAACTGACTTTCAGTGAATGTTATTTCGCTTATTTATATCACTGATTCGGACTAAAAGAATACGTGCTGCGAAAGGTTCACTGTTGTTGGCATTGACGTCCCGGCCAGTAGGCTGCCAGATGTTGATTGGCGAACGGCGTTTCAGACTGCTGCTGGCCAGCGGCGCCATTTTGCTGGCGCGTGCATCTGGAGTTCGTGGTAAAAAGGGGCTGTTTCGCGACTGTATTCCCAAGTATTCTGTGAGTGGAAAGCGGAGAGATTTGCGCGTCCCTTAACATTGAGGTCTTGAGAGCCGATGAGGGCGAAGCGAGGTGAGTATGGAGTAGCGCCGGAGTGCAAGGGCGTGGGGAAACATGAGAGCCCAGAGAAAACCCGCCAACTAGCGGCATCGTCCCGCACGATTCCCACTTGCGAAAATCCGAGAGCGAGTCCGCCGGAAATCGAATCCGATTCGACAAGGTGGGAAGCAAGTAGTCTAACCACTACATCACCGCGGCCCCTAAGTAATCTGTGACGCAATATAGTCCCGACATGGATGTGATCAAAAGTGCTCATTTTACCGTGAACAGTCTATACACAGGGATGAATACGCTGAGTTTTATGTTTCCCGCGAGTTCTGTATATTTGTAAAACAATTCATTTCCGTATACAACGAATTCTGCTTGTCAATAATTTCTGCTCGGCTTGTAACCGTTGGGCCTTCACCATGACGCGCCATGTTGTCCGTGATACTAGACAAGGCTTCCTTCCCCGGTACTTCTCATTCCAGCGCTAGAAGTGTCTTGTTATTGTACTAGATTAATGTAACGAAGCAGTAAGATGCGCGCGAGTATTTCCGAATTATTTCTATCTATATTCCACTCCACAAATTTCCGACCACAATTGTTTCGGGCTAGCAAAAGCCAAACAATGGCTGTGCGAAAGTTGTTGGCGTGTAGTTTGCCAGTGATGCTGGTAAAAGTGGCTCTACTTGTGGGTAAAAGCGACAACCCAACGCCGCTTTTAATTGCGAAATATTTTATGGCTATGAATGAATGTGCGCTGTCTGGCAGTTCCCTCCCCCCCCCACCCAAATTGCTAATTTGAAAGCTTAGCATATTTGCTGTATCGTCAAAAATGTTAAGGCCTAAACATAATAACAACAATCACATTTTAAGAAACGTTAAACCGAATTCTCCGTCTCTGGTAAATTAAAAAGTTATCAGCAGATCTGTATAGCAAGCATGCTTGCCTGCGGGAATTATTGTCACCATGTACGACTTCCAGATCCCTACTGAAAGTGTCACAACATAATCTATACGCTACAGTAGTGAGCAAGTATCGCCTTGGAAAACGTTTAGTGTAAAAAGAACATTATAAAAATAGTAGATGCTATTGATAAAAATACTAAAAAAATGTATAAAACTTTGCTGCTTAATAAAGTTGTGTTTCTTTGCCTGCATGGACGTATATTTTTTAGATCTGCCTTAAGTTCATCTTATTTTTTATACTTGAATACTTCCATGCTATAATTTCCTGAAAATGACTTTATTTAATGTCATTTTCTTTTTTCTCCCATAACCTAGCTATTTTTGAAACATAACTTAATCTATCAAATTTGTAAGATTTGTTTCTCAGTACAGTGACAAGCGGGTCAGCTGATGACAGCATTTCAATAAACAATAGGAACAGCTGCAAATTAACCCTCCAGCTGGTGGCGGAAGGATACATAAGAGAAAAGTAAACACCGTTGATACTTTCACCGGACTGTCAAAATCTTGTCGCAATAGCTGAAACTTACTGTATTAAAAATTGACCTACTTCTGCAAATATAAAAATAGAAATTTCCCCTAACCCCGTCTATTACTTTATGTTATATCACCAATAGGAAAATATCGCAAAATATATAAAATCCTGGGCAATTTAACAGCTTTGATTTATGTTGCAAGTGTTGTTGTATGATATGATAACTATTTAAGCGCCCCGCCCATCTCTTTCATCAAACGCGCTGAAGATTAAGAGCAGTAAACAGGGCGTGGTTGCTGTCACAATGATGGCGGATTCACACTATCAGTGGCGTACCAAAGAATTCCTTCTGGGAGAGCGTGAAACTTCAGTGCCATTAATCGTTAGAAGAAACCGTCTATAGTGAGCTGCGAATTAATTCGATGACTTGTTAGCAAGGTCTCCAAAAAAATAAACGGCCCACGGGCAACATCCCGCACTCGAGGCGCGCGAATAATTAACGTGGGGAAACGAGTTAACTTCAGATTGATCAAAAACATTCAGAGAAACAAGCACACCGATTCACTGAATCTGGGAATCCTCGTTTCCTGCCTGGTAATAATATATGCATGGAATTTCTTGCGGCCAGAAAACAGTTTTACCTGTCGATTTCGGTTTTTCAAAATATATTATTAACACTGCTGTTTTTTTCTAGCGCCTAACGCTTATAACACGCAACATTGGATCCAAGGGGAAGGTATGATCTACATTAATGAAACATGTACCCATGCTTCTTTCGATCCTCTCTTGTTCTTTAACAAGACAGAGTTCATCAAGAGTGTTTGTTACTTTACTTCAGTACTTCATCTTTTCGTGTTTGCTGCGATTTCGTCAAACTGTACAGCCAGTGATCGTATTTATTTGTATAAATTTATGGCTGCTTGTTTTTGTTCGAATTAGTGGGCACTGTGGTCATTCAGAGTAAAAAGAGAAAATGGACAGTGAAATGCCGTTTCGTCAATAAAACATGATGTCTGCAGTATTTCGTTATAAAGAAAAAAAAAACAAATCATCGTATGCGTGTAATGAACTCATTGATGTTCCTAAGGAGTAAAGTATTCTTCGTCACTACAAAACAAAGCATAGTGAAAACTTCCATAAATTTAAGGATCAGGTGCATGACCATGAATTAAGAAACGTATTCAAGAAAGTTAAGCTGTCAAGAAAGTAAGTTACGGAATTGCCAGGGAAACCACTAGACTGGGTAAGCCATTAACCGACGGGGACTACATAATACAATTGCATGTTAATAAATGCCGAAGAATTTTTCCTTCACAAAACTGAACAATATGGACCTATTAGTCTCTCTACAAATACAGTGATAAAAATTTTGATCTTACTGGCTCAGACATGTGCATTTCAAGTCGTTCCTAGAAGAGGTGAAATTTCTGTCACCTGATGTTCCATACCACACAGCCGATAAGTGGTTGAGCTGTGGTACAATTTGTCAACCTTTCTTTTCTTTGAGAACAGAGATTGCATTTTTTTTCTTTAGGAAAATCTTGCTTGGCAAGCAATGGCTGTGTGGAAACTGGCTTTCTTGGCCGATGTGCTCTCCAATTGCGTGAACCTGATAAAAAACTTCAACGGAATGGCTATATTTTCTGTTATTTTAACACACATGTCAATATTGGCTTTTCGACAGAAGCTGATTCTTTTTGCGCAATTCGTCAGTGGCCTTCCACTGGAATGTGAACAAGATTCAGAATTTCCACTTTTGTTTGCAACAGAAATTCTTGGGGATATAATGAAACATATCTCAGACAGGTTCTCAGACTTAGATGCACGTCCTAAGGGCATAAGGATTTTCTAGAACCCTTTTTCGTTGTGAGACTGAAAATATTCAATCATTACTGCAAATGGAACCTATTAGTCTGGAAGCTAATGACATCATGAAGAACAAGTTGAAAGACGGAAGACTAGTTCAGTATCACAACATTCTTCTAGAAGAAAATTAAATCAAGAACAATTGTCTTTGCACACATTTTCTTGTCTGTAATTCTTACTACATATAGGCGTAAGCAAACCGTTTCTTTACTTAAGTTCACAAAGTCAAAATACAGGAGTAACTTGAGTGACCGACATTTGAGAGATATTTTATTTACTCAGCAGACAAGGTTTGCGCCACAGTTTGACAAATTCTGTATGCGAAATGCAAGTTACACACCTCTAACAAAAGTGAACTGTGCTGTTAAACTTAATTCTTTATCCATTGTTTAATAAATGTACATATTTTTTTGTGTTATTTGTTTCTTTATGGATGGGGCCACGGTGGCTGAGCGGTTAGCCAGCTTGCCTCCCACCACGGCGATCCGGATTCAATCCCTGGCCGGGTCACTCCGGATTTTCGCATTTGTGAATCGTGCAGGACGCTGCTGTTGGTCGGCGGGTTTTCTCGGGGATCTCCCGTTTCCCCCCATCCTTCCATGCCGACGCTGATCTGTGCTCACCTCAATCACCCTCATCGTCTCTCAAGATCTTGATATTAAGAGTCGTCCAAATCTCGTCACTCATTTTCATTAATAATTAAATGTGCTAATCCGGCTCCCACTGAGATCTAAAGCTTGAGATGTGGCCCCCATGAGCAGTACATTTAGAGAGGCCTGCGTTATAATTCATGTTCGTGCAATTTAAACTACGTTTATAATTGGAGCAAACTTATTTCGAACCGCCTGAATGACTCTGAACTAGTGGGTAGGTAGGGCTTGAGCTCTCGTCGACAGCGAGCAAGCTGCCTAAGGCAGCAGGGACAGGGAAGGCACCGGCAACGAACTGTAGGACATAACCATCCCAGCATTCTCCAGGGATGATTTCTAAAAAATTTGGGAAATCGAAATCAAGATTGCCTTAACGGAAATCGAACCAGTGTCCTCCCGAATGCGAGTCTGGTGCCTTGCCACTGCACCAGCTCGCTGTATTCTCAGCTAGAGTCTGTCCACGATTATTTGAGCACTTTTAAAATTGACCTCCGAAAAATATCACCACATATTTTAATGTGCGCATTGACTGACATACGCCCAGTAATGTTGAATTACAAGTATAATGTTAACACCCGTAATACTGCAATTATTTATTCTTCTTTCTGTTTTTAATACATAGAAGTGTAAGAATAAGAAAATTTGTAAGATATTTACTTTACTAATAAATTCCCAGTTTCACTTGAGCGACGTGTGAGGAATGTCAGTTAGTACATTACGGTGGAAGACTACACATTAAGCATATAAGTAGAACTCAAGCAGGACTCTTGAAAAGTGCTCTTATTACCCTGAACGTCTAGAATTATACAGGATGAAATACCGTGGGTGTGCAATCTACAACACAGCTGAAAAGAAACACACACATGTTATCATGGCAGCTTACTATGAATAGCAGTCAGAGAAAGTGGAGGTCGGAAATGTATTAGGGTGATTCTGAGCTAGATGCCCTACCGGGAGAGACGCCGCACTCGTCGTAGTTTGAATATGTGAAGCTAGATGGGTCTCGCTGGCTGATTGCCAGTTCAGTTGTATCATGCGACTAGGCATTTGTTTACGAATATAGAGTATTTTTGTTTTGACAGTGCTTTTCCAAGTAAGTTAGTAGTTATTTATCGTCAAATTTCAAGTCATGTTTATTTGATATCAATTAATTTTATCATTTCGTCATTAACACACCTACCTGTATGCGATTATAAATGGTTGTACTTTATGGTGTTTGCTAAGGTGAAACACCACCATGATAGTGTACTGGACACACGATAGTGAGGTGAGGCATCTCTCCCTAGGTTTTTGGGAGAGATGACTTAGGTTGTTAGGGGTTATATGCCCCACTTTGTGCACAGGGGTGAGATGCCTCACAAGTATAACTTCAAGAGTAATTATGTGAAATTAAATATTATTTACTATAAATCCAATGATGATGAATATTGTGCTGTTTATTGTAATATTTTATAAATCGTCTTTACAAAAGTGATCGAAATGTGCATAGCTGTGCACTAAAAAAAACTTTGTTACATATACTACATAACTTTAGTTGAAGTGTAGGGCTATCTCTATGTAATTTTTTAATGGAAATACTTTCTGGAAACGATTTTATGAACAGTTCTAGTAAAATATTTAATATGGACGAAAGTTGTTTAACAAGCTAGGAAATGTAATTGCTACTTAGGTATCAAAGGACGTTCATGTCTTAACATCAAAAGAAAGAGGGGAAAATGTTTCCCGTCTTTGCCTGTGGCAACGCATAGGGAAATTTCCTTCCTCCAATACGCATCGTAAAGAGCATGTACAAGAGGAAATAATTTGAATGAGGGCTCCCCCTGGATCACAGGTGTTCATGCATCCAAAATCTTTGTATGTAAATTGCGAGATTCCCCTTCAGTGGCTAAAAGAACACCTCCCACCCCGTAAATCACCTGGAAAAAAAAGTATCTTTATTTTAGATGGCCATGCATCTCACTGCATCACATTTGAAATGTTGGAGGTGGCAGACGATAATGATGTGATTTTACTATGTTTTCCCAGCCACACGACTCAAGATCTACAGCCCCTTGGCAAGTCTTTTTTTAGGCCTCTTAAGGTTTACTTCAATGAAGCTGCGAATTTATGGATGATGTAGAAGAAGAAAAGGTCCATCTTGAGGGATGAAGTTGGTGTACTATTGGGAAAGCTTGGAAAAGAGCAGCATCTGTACAAACAGGGTTATCTGGTTTCAGAGGCACAGGAATATTTCCTTTAGATGCATTTGCGATCCTTGACCATAGATTTTCTATGCCTGACATGACAACACATGAACCCGTAGATCTCCCTAGCACCATCTCAATAGTTTCAGCTAGACCCACGTCATCATTGACTATAATATTATCTTCCACGGCGGTATCATAGAATCTTTCGGCATCGGCTGACTCACTAATTTATCCTTCCTTCGCTGTCCTAACAAGTCCTCCAATGCCTCTGGATGTGGTTAGTCTTCCTGCTTCAACAGAGTTTCTTCCTGGTGCAGATCTTTCTTGTTCTTCTTGGACAATCCAAGACCCATTAACAAACCAAACTGCACTGGCTGTACCAACTGCAGGAGTCCTAGTTAGGCCTACCCGCACAGATGCTCAAGAAACGCCACCTAAACACTTGCATGGCATTAGTCCTGTTCCTAAAATTCCAAAACCTAAACCACTTTCCAGAAAACAGTGGGTTATGATCGTAACACCAAAAGAACACATTGATAAATGGAAACAGCTGCCACTCTCCAGATCAAGAAAGACCTAAAATGAAGAGTGCAAGAACTCAATGAGTACAAAAAAGAAGAAAGGAGGTGAAAAGAGAACAAGATCACAAAATAAACCAACAGAAATGACTTTAAACAGAAGATTGTTCTCAATAGATGACACACTCTGTTCTAAAGATGAACACGAATAGTTCAGTAACACTGAAGAGAAGTGTGCGAAATGTTTTGAACTTTATTGCAACACTACTTCAACTGCAGACTGGATAAAGTGTGTGAATTGCAACAAGTGGCTTCATGAGACCTGCATGAAGTACATCACTAACTGCAACGAATGTGGGAGAAAAATGAAAAGAGAACAAATCACGAGAAGGACAAAACGATAAAGCACCAATAAAATCTAAAAAGTTAAAATTTTTATTTTGAAACATAATTTATAATCAAATCAGCCACACAAAATTGTGTGCAATATTAAGTGAAAAATATTTATGAAAATATTTGCATTCTAACCAGTTCTAGAGTTATGTTTGGAAACTTCTTGAAATTATTAAAAAACATGTTATGTTTAATGTTTACAATGATCGAATGTGTGGCTGCTAGACAAATAACAAACAAAGTTTAACGAAAAAGAAAAATACGCAATACACTGAAAGAAAAGTTTTCGTTGAATCAAGCAAAATTTGTTTGGTGAAACCAAATTATTTGTTTGTATAGGGGCAAGGAAATATTTTGTTGTTGAAACCGAATTCTTTTGTTGTTCTCATCTTGTTGCCCCCAGAGAAAGGTCTAGTTGGTGCAATTAAAGATTAGTTTGGCTCCAGCTACTTGAAAAAGTTTGGGCTGATATAAAAGAAGTTCACAAGTTCGAGCGACTTTTCAACCTAGATCACCTTCCCTCCCGAGCGTTGCGCCTTAGTAACCCCAGCTAATATGACAAGTGACGACGTAGCAATGCTTAAAAAATAGAAATACTGCAAATACTGGGCAACGTGTACAAACAAATATTTTAAGTTTGTCATCTTTGCTTTACAGTTTCCTATTGAATTGTTTTATTATTTTGGTTACACAAATATTAAGCATCAATAGATACACTAACAAACATGTTTACATTCCTAATTGTCACAAAAATTACAAACAAATTATTGAGCTCTATACAAAAGTAATTCTGAGGCTTTTCAAATTTTGTTTACTCAAAAATCCATTTTGTTAGGACAACTAAATATATATTTGGCCCTATACAAACAAATATTTTGTTCAATTTTCTCTCAAAGTGATACATATTTCAGAGTGTAAGTCGGGGTGGACAAGTTAAAAAATGTATTTATTCCTGAATACGAAACACGAATTAATATATTTTATATATTTACTTGCGAGTGCAACGATTTTATTAATTAATACAGTCGCTTGTGAATCTCTTTACAATTGTGACGACACTTTTATTGAGACTGAAGTCGTAATTCCATCGGCTTACTCACTCAGTCACTAACGAGCGTTTTGAGACGCAGCTGTCGTTTCCGACGAAGTGAGGTAAGTGGGCATACAAATGCCTAAAGAACTGATATTTCTTTAGAGGTGGGCATCAGCTGACCCACTTCTCGCTTATTTTGAATGGCACTGATTAGTATAGACTCCAGAAATGTTAAAACTGCTCGACACTTTTAGTCGCATTTCCTTGCAAATAACGTTAGTAGTATAGACGACGGGATTCTGGATTAAATTGAGACCCTGCTGCGAGGCTACAGTCCCTCTAAAATGGCATAGGGACGAGTGCAGTAGTGTGTAGCGCGCGAGAGTGTACCGAGGAGGCGACGCTGCGGGGTCTCAATTTAATCCAGACCCCGTCATCTATATTACGAACGTTTGAAAGTCGTCGAAGGTATGTTTTCAAGTTTCATATGATGGACTGGTCTTTGACTACCCGTTCCGAGAATGAAAATGGCTATAACGAGTGTTTTGTAAATCATATTGTAAAGACGCAATTATCTCAGTACAATATATTAATAATATGTTTAGATATGAATTTACGTATCGTTAACAGCGAGGTCGTTAGCGATTTGAACTGTGTCTCGTAGAATCAGTAACGAATAGGAAAGTGTCCAAGTTCTGTATACAGAAATCATCTCGGCATTCGCCTGAATATCATTCGTGTTTAATGTTGCATAGGAAAGTACAAGATTGTTTATACGTTGTTATTATATACTGGAACCTTGCTATGTCTCGTACAGCTCTGGTGCCGCGGTGGCTGAGCGATTAGCGCCCTCGCCTCCCACCAATGCGAACCGGGCTCAATACCCGTACAGCCGCATTGCCAACAATGAGAGTGCCAAGGGGTTCACACAATACATAATAAAAATTAAAAAAACTCGGTTTGGTTTTAAATAACATACCGTATTTTTTTTCTGTTTGTCGAACTTCGGCAGTATAATATTTATTGTCTATATTAAATTATTGCAGCCCACTGCTCATGGTTTACTCCATACTGCTTACGGCTTAAGAGTGTGTGAGTGAAGAGATTTGGGCGGCTCTTAACAGCGAGACCTTGACAGCCGATAAGGGTGAATGAAGCGAATATGGAGCGGTGCCGGAATGAATGGGTGGGAGAAACGGGAGATCCCTGAGAAAACCCGCCGACCAACGGCATCGTCCGGTACGATTCCCACTTGCGAAAATCCGGTGACGCGTACGGCTTAAGACTTTTCAGTGCATTGCGCGTTGGAACAATAGAGCATGTGATGTGAATGTGTTTGTATGTCGTCCTTAGCGTTCCCGTGCGATATACATCCATGATGTCACCATACTAGAAATAAAAAAAAAATTAACATCTTATTAATATGGAGTTTCGCACTGGAGGTACTTGGTACGCTTGTTAAAAGGGTTTTATGCAACTTATATTCATTTGTTGTTTGCTTGTTAGTTAAGCATTTCAGGGTTTTATCATGTAAATTTCAATGTGTTTCACAATGTAACATTGTCGTATATTAGCTGCTTAAACGTTCATTGCATTTGTTTGCTTTCCAGAACTTTTTTTGTCAATTACAATTGTATGTGAGCATTACAGCAACTTATCCAATGAAAACAAGAAGTTGCCGTTCTAAATATTCTTGTAGTTGGAATACATTCCATAAAAACAATGTGCTTAGAAATTAAAGTTCTAATAGGAATAGAAAAGAAAGAAAAATATATTCTATAGTAAGAAAGTGTGTGGTTTTTTATTTTTATTATTATTATTATTTTATTTTATTAAATGCTTCGTGTTGTGGTTTTGACAGACGCTTGAAGTCACCTGCAGACCTTATGAAATTTAAACTTGTCGAACTTGCAGCCATCTTCGGGACATAAACGACATATTCTTCTCCCTTCGCAATAGACCTACACATTTTCATATACATGCATGGTATAACGATTCCCTTTCTTTTTGCACTCCCAACAATCATGAACTATAAACCAGGTATATCCATAAACGACAACTAACTATAACGTCACCAAGGCGTGTTGGGGTATACAGCATTTATTTTTCATTAGTGAATACTGCGACTTTGAAAAGGCGTGGAATTAACGATGGATAAATTACAAGCAAGCAGCATTTCACGTTAATCTTCACTTAAAATGATAAGATGACGATAAACAGCTTTTATCATATCGTATGTACGCTCGTGGAATTTTTAGCGTTTGCATTTCACACGATCAGTCATCTCTTAATTAAAGATGACGTAACAATTTACGTTTGGTACGTATTTTTAAAATTTCAACTCAATGTAATTCGAACCGCGAACATATCAGGGACGCAAAAAAGTATTTTTGGTTTAAAATAACAATTTTTCTATTAAAATGGCCGAAGTTAAAGAAACGCAGCGTAAAATCATTGCATCTATAATTATTACAAGTGCCCCAAATTTAAAAAGCATAATTATAGTGGACTTACAAGCGAAAATCTCTTCCGATTTTCATTCGAGTTTATGCACTTCAGTGGAGATGGAATTTTACTCATGAAATTCTGTGCCGTAAGTACATTCACGGAATTCTGTGGTACAACTCGGTTAACGTGTGCACTAAATAACACATCATTTGCAAGTTCCGGTGAAGAAACTATACAAAAAGTATGATTTGTGTAGGCTTCCATATTTCCAAACATTACTTCCGGAGAATTCCCGATGATTTCCAAAAAAAAAAAAAAGCTTTGAATATGAACATATGTTGCGTTACATCATTTCTTTTTTTTTTTACCTGCGATATTTCGCCTTGTTTGTCATTTTATCCCAACGAGACGGCAAAATTGAATTTTCCTTACTTAGGAATAAAATAAATCAGTAGCGGCAATGATATTAGGTGAGATAAATTTTACCGCTAGAATGTATTTCAAAAGTTCGTAACATATTTTAACACTTACGGTTGACTTACGTTTTACTTTCGAGGTAATAGACGTGTGCAAGCTAATCACAGAAGAACTGTAACACCGTTATAGTATGTTCGGGGTTTCTTCGCAAAAAGGGGAAAATTCCTAAGCTTTTCCTCCTTCAAATCGAACACTGATATTAACACTTTAAAAATGATTAGGAACTCTGAAGATAAATGGGGATACTGTGAAATGAGAATAACAATAGACAATAGCTGCCATCATAACCTATGTCTTCATACTACAGATATAGTTTCAGTGTCCCGTGCAAACTTCTTCATTCGACCCGCTCCTGCTTCCATTTATGTGATGTCTTCCAGCTGTTATCGTCCATTTTACCCTTCTTTCAACTTTAATTTCCTTCTCCCCTAACAGCGTATCCAATAAGAGTTTAACAGCCAGATGATATCGCGAGTTCATTCGGTAGCAAGATATACTTTCGACTTTAATTATCTTATTGCACTGTTATGTTAAGGGCGAAGTTTTTTAGAACACGTCTCGTGTTACTTTGAGGCAGTAATGAACAGTAATCAAGTTCTGTGACCGGAGTGATACCACAGAATAGGCAAATACACAAAGACGAAAAAGGCGTGGCGGTTCCTGTGAAGTGGGTGTACTCCTCTGATTGGTTGTGCGAGGCTCTGCCTTGTGTCTGACTGGCTACTGTATGTTGCGGAAGGTTCGTCATTGGCTGAGCTACCGGGTGACGAGAAGATTACTGGGAGCTGATTGACGAGAACGACGTTTCAATATTTCGCTGGCGAGTGGCGCCATTTTTCTGGCGCGTGAGACTGGAGATCGCGGTCTTATGTCCGGTTGCACCATCGTGGTTCGAAACTTGATCCGAGATCGGATCTAATATCGACACAGAAAACTGTTACACCATTCGAGTTCAGAGCTGGACTGGAGATCGAGATGAAGTTTATTTCGAATCGCCGAAATTGGTGGTTTGAAAACCTCGATCCGAGATCACCAGCCATCGTCGATAAATATAATTTGAAAATACGCCAACATATATAACTACGTTCGATTGTTTTATTGGGAAATTAAAACAACATTATACGCGCTTTAATATTATTTAGTAAAGTTCGTGCAACAATAATTCACTTAAAACAGATAAAACATCGCACATCTAGTTCTATCTATAGTGAAAAATACGTCTACTTCCATGGGGTCATATATTACGAACAAATAGCAACATTTTTCTCATTCTTAATCTCGATCTCTCACTTTGGAACCAAGATCGACGAATCGGAGATCCAGAATCATGAAATTTCGTTGGTACAACATTTTTACATTGGAACCAAGATCAAACTGGATCCTGGTTCGGAACAAGAATCATTCGATCTCGGATCGGGGAAGATGTTTGTGAAACCGCGCATAAGTAGTAGTGCTACATCTGTATTATTTAGTACTCTATGTTATATGGCTGTTCACGGTAAAATGAGCATTTTTGATAGCCCTGCTTAAGATATACTTGTATGCCCGTTGTGCATTCTTCCCCCTTATGTAAAATTAACACTGCCATGGCCCTTATCACTTTATTCATGCGTCGGTCGAGTGCGAGTGAAACTGTGAAATTATTAGAAAATCATATATATTATATATATATATATATATATATATATATATATATATATATATATATATATATATATATATATATAATTTGCTCGTTTTGACACTTAGATGCATTAAAAAAATACAGAAAGCGAAAGAAATAATTTTAGTAATTACAAATGGCTGTCTAACACTCTTTATTCCACTTTAAGATATTGAACTACTTTCCCTCCAACGTTACCAACTTTACTGGGCATATGCCACACAGTACCACAGTTAAAAAATATATAAATAGGGAGAGTCTCTACTGTACAGAGGAATAGGAACCATAGACGCTGTGAAATTTATGTACGAAATATAGTCTGTTCGGGATTTCTTCACACTTTTGTAATCCAACCTTTGAAAAATCACCCTATGTGTGACGTGTTTAGTTGTTTCCTAAATATACTACAGTATTTTATTAGAAGTGGTTTATAATTGTGTTAGTATAAAAGTACCTTCATTTTGGTTAAATCGGACTTTTAGTATTATTTGAACTATAGCATATATTACTAATTTATAATTAAAATGAACAAAAGTTGAGAGAAAATAGATGGGTTGGCAATGCCTTCTCAGAAATAATTCTCACATGCAAAATATTCGTAAACTGAGTGCTCACGAATGTGGTGCGCTGTGCCTGTGGTGTAGTTTTGTAGACTCGGTTAAGCTTCGTTCGCATGAGGCGGAGGAATATCTGGAAGTAGAACTTTAGCAGGGCTTCAGAAAAGTTGTAACCACGAGTGCACTACAGTCGGCGCTCTGCTAATAACTAATCCCGATTCTTCCATTGGCCTTGACGTGTGCCACGTTCCCCTTCCCTGAGACCGTTTGTCCGGCCGAGCACCACACCGCCACCGCAGCAGGGATGCGCACTCCGCAGACGTGCAGAGCTCACCGAGTGTTTGTAGTGCCCAACGAATGCAAAGTTAACCTAAGTCATGCCGGGGTAGCGTAAACGGCGTCTGCCCAACAAGAAAGTAGCAGGACTCCGCAAGGCAGAGTAATATGAAAAGAGAACCATACAACGCACGCAGTTAAGGGCTTATGGCTCATGCCATCATAGTTGTTATCTGTTATGTTAATAAAGAGTCTATCTTGTTGTTCCTATTTGTTCTGCCAGTATTGTGTTGTTTTCCTTTGTATATGTGTATTTTCACTTTCATCGTTACGATGTGTCCATATTCATTTCACCAGTGTCATGTACGTGTATATCATCCAGGGTTATTATGTAATGTAATGCATCATGTACCAGCCTTCGACCGCTCCTGTGCCGGGGTGGCAGTCCAGTACGCGCCTGACGTCCACGAGGGTGGTTGCATGTGTCCACGAGCTCCGTGTTTCCCGCTCACCAGGCGGCATGATACTTTTGGAAATCATCACTTCACTGCAATAGTATGATTCCTCAGTAACCGTTTCGTTCTCGCTGTCTGGTACACCGCCCTCGCTTCCCCGTAGTTTGCTGCATCGCCCGGGGAAGCTTCAGTTCTCCGTTAGTTTTCTGCATGTCACACGTCAGTTTCAAGTGTTACCGCGATGACTGGTTTACGTCATGTGTCAAGTGTCTCCTTGAGAGGA
Organism: Dryococelus australis; assembly: GCA_029891345.1. NCBI lineage: Eukaryota > Metazoa > Arthropoda > Insecta > Phasmatodea > Phasmatidae > Dryococelus > Dryococelus australis. The sequence continues at coordinate 49,103,276 of CM057000.1, forward strand.
GTATTAATTAAACCGATTAAATATCCTGAGAACTCATAAGGGCTTAAGTTATTTTGGTCGCCGCAAGGTGTTTAAGGAGACGGGCCTTAAAAATACCCGCATTCAGTGCACGTGTTTTTCAGCAGGACTCAATATCAGCATGTATCAGAGTAATTGTACCGTATCAGTATGGGCGTGCGGGTAGTCCTGAAAATCCACATCGGGAGACATCAGAGTAATTAGCAGTTTGCCGCCAAAACGTAACAGCACGGCATGTAATCAGCCAATGGGTTACCGTTTAGTAAACACCCAACAATAGCATCTCAGTAGATATATAATGCCGATCATAGCACACCGCACTAAATTATCAAAAAACCAAGCTATTTAACAGAAATTCAAGCAACTTTTTATCGTTTTAAAGCTATCTTTTTCAAATTTCTAGAAGCCTCTTTTGACTCAAATTTTCAACTCCCAAAAACGAGCAGATTTAAGCTAAAAATAAAAACGAGAAAATTTTAAATTAAAAGAAAAATCGTCGTGCAGGATATGTGTTAGTTAAAAAACAGCAAATTTAAGCTAAAAACAAGCAAAAGCAAGCAAATTTTCAATTTTTTTTCCAAAATACACATTCAAGATTTGTGTTAATTAAAAAACGACAAACTTTGAGCTAAAATCAAGCAAAATAAGCTAAAAATCAAATGAAATATTATCTTATTATTCATTATAGTTTATATTCAAAGCTCTACTAATTTTTTATAAACGTCTTCTATTTGCTTTAGATTTTCACCTATTTCTGGAAGTTCATATTTATCGTCAATCTTATATAAGAGTGATAATTGTAAGTCTTGTAAATCTGAATAAATTTGTAAACTAATTCACTTATTCCGTCAGATGCCTTATCTAATCTATAACAAGGTGGCTTTCAACCACCACCACCTTTTAAAATGTTAGTCAGACTGCAGGGGAAAAGAGGCGTCTTCATATTTATTTATAAAGGAAAGCAATTTATTAAAATAAAAAAACTGATTTAGATTTAAGAAAATTATTTTTTATTAGGTTATACAATTTAAGTACACATGTAAAAATTTGTATTAAACTATCGAACCATTTTGTTGTTTCCGTAAAATTTTCTTCCTCTATTTATTATTTTTAAAAGTTATAAATCTTCAGTAATATTTTCTTTCAAATAATAATAATTTAAATTCCTTTCACTAATTAAAACATTACAAATTGTACCAACTTCAACAGCTATATTAAAATCAACACTAATTTTTACAATTGTTTTATCTTTAACTGCAGCTGTTTTTCTATCTAAACAATCAATAACACACAATGGTCTTCGACCCAAAAATGAATAGTAATTAGTATCACCATCAAAGTTTACCGTAGGTTTATAATAAAGTTCATTATTTCTATATATAGTACGTAGTTTTGTTTGTGAATTTCTAAAATCAATATAAACAAGAAACTGTTTAAGACAGACACCATTTGTAATATCTAGATTCCAGTTTTCTTTTCGAAAAATTTCATTTTTACCATTTTTAAGATAATTAAATATTTCGTACATCACAATGATCAAACACAGAAGAATGTTTATGCTGTTCAGCATGATTTCTTCTATTAAGTTGTAAACCTACAATTACAAAATCGGGGATATCAAATTGTAAATTATTAAACTGATTTTTCTAAAAATTGCCAACAATTAAAACTAATAGGTATTTTTGGGTTTTTGAATATTTTTCTTTAATTGCAATAGCTGTGTTATGTTCACATTCAACAATAGGCTACATAACTTCTAATTTTTTAATAACAATTTTACCGGGGTCAGGACGATGGTTCGTAACTTTATATTCATTATCTAAAGTTTCATAAAGAAATAAACAGTTGTATCAGACAAATTACGAAAAAGAGTAATTTTATAACCACCTTCCGAATAAATCTCATTGTTAACACGAATAAAACCACACAAATATCTCAGCAGATACATTATTTCATTTGCCACACTACTAGAAACATATTGATCTCGATATAGAATATCAACACTAGTAAATTCTAAATATTTCTTCACTTGGTGTTCTTAATAAAGCATTCATCATTGTTGATGTTATACCCGAATGATCAACAGCTTCAATAATATGCCCAGGTTTCGAGATTTATACTCTAAAAAACTGAAAAGGAAAAAAGTTAGAACAAACATCAACATTATCTAATTTATCATATTTTGCCTCATCTCCAACCTTATCTCTCTTTAGTAAACCAAATTGTTTATAAACATAAACATTAATTGGAAAAGCAAACCCATCACCTATAGGAATATCAAACTAATTTATCATATTTTGCCTCGTCTCCAACCTTATCTCTCTTTAGTAAACCAAATTGTTTATAAACATAAACATTAATTGGAAAAGCAAACCCATCACCTATAGGAATATCAAACTCAATTCTATTATTGTAAACATTTAAATTCCTCCTAGTTTGATCAGTAGGAGTAAAAGTTTGTATTTCAAAACTCTCAATAATTTTATAACTCATTTATAAGAAAAAATATATATGTAAGTAAAAAAATTATGTATAACCGAAAGAATCAAAGGGGGTTTCTCAAGTTATATTACTCATTCAAATATATAAAATATATTAAAAGCATAATGAAAAAGAATATTTAAAAAATAATATGAAATAACTACCATTAATTGACGAATTACATAATATTAGCAAAAAAAAAAAAATAGAAAAATTAAGCGAAGAAAATAAAAATTTTAATAACAGCACTAGTTCCTGTTGCTGCAAAAAATTAGATTATCCACCTATTCCTTAAGAAACATCATTAAGAGAATTCTTCCCAAAATCTCCTAATTTAGAAGACGAAATGGGATTTGTACCATTGAAAGATTTGACGCAGCGCGTCTGTTTCTACTATAAATATTGGAAAAGATATTTCAAAAAGAATAAGTTTTATTACAGCACAATATTGTTTACGAGGAGACAAGTATAATTTTTACACTGGAGATACAAAAGTAACGATAAATAACAACAGACTATTTGTTAAAGATGAAGGATATGAATTAACAGAAGGGCTTTCTAATTTGTTAACAAAAAATAAACAATTAGATCTCGAAGATGAATACACAGAAAATGACTTCAAAATTATAGAATATTTTTTTTATCAACCAGTGCCACATTCCAAGAATATAATCCTAATAAGTAAGTAAACTCGAATAGAAGTTTGAAATACATAAATATAATTAAACCAATTTATGATAATTATATAAGAGAATCAAGATCAGAGCCAAACACACCTGAAACAATAATGATTTCTCAAAAAACTCCTAGATCTGGAGAAGGTATAAAAAATACAATATTTTACCAAAAGAGTATATTTGGATGAATGATGTTAGAGATTTAATAGACAGATTATTAGTTATACATGGTGAAGAAAATGCTATAAATAAAAACTTTTACAATGAAAATGTAAGCATAATGGATATGTTAACACTAAATTTTCTGGCTTTGTTGTTAATAATCCAAAAGGAATACCTTATCTTATAAGAGTTTTAAATGTAATTCCACATTCATTTTGGAATTCAGAACATCATGGAAAAGGCATAATAAATTGGGCATTAAACAACTTAAATTGACCTGAAATGCATTTGCCTGGTTATAATTATTGTGGACCATTTACAAAATTAAACAAAAGACTAGAAACAGTTGATACAGGTATAAATAATTAAAATGAAGCATGTAAATATCACAATATTGCTTACAGAGATCATAAAGGTTTAGAACCTACACATGAAGCTGAGAAAATTCTACAAAAAGAAGCAAAAGAAATAATGCTAGATAAAAATTCAACAATTGGTGAAAAAATTGCTTCTGCTGCTGTTGCTACAACTATATTTACAAAAATAAAATTAGGGCGGGGTATTAGGATGGGAAATAAAAATGTTTTATTAATTATTTATATATAAACTTATAAATGAAGACAAAATACAACTTTTGATATGCCCATTGATCATATGAGATTTGAGTATAGATTATTTTTTAACATAAGATCAATTTGAGAGAAAAAATAAAAAATTAAAAGAAAGCAAAGGATTCATATCAACTTTGACATCACCAATACTCAAAAAAATATTAAATTAAAAATCAGGAAGTGGCTTATATCATAAAGTCAATTTACCATTTATAATTTAAGTTTTAGCTTCATTTGGTGCTTTAGCTGGAGGAGCTAGTGCAATTTAGCAATGGAAAATAAATCAGGAAGTGGTTTAATTGTGACAAGAGGATGACCACAAAAAATTCGAATATATCGCCATTATCAAATTTTGATATTGAACATAAGTAAAAACACTAAATATTAAATATCTCAGAAATGTTTATATGATTGATGAATTAACAAAAAAATATAAACAAAAATGAATGTGATGTGGTTAATTTTGACATTTCAACCAATCCTGGTACTCATTGGGTTTGTAATTTGAAAGAGACTTGTGATGTTTACTATTTTGATTCATTTGGAAGTAATATTACTATTAATTAAATTAATTATTTGAAAAACATAAATATTTATTACAATAATAATAGAATTCAGAAATTTAATTAAGTTATATATGGACATTTATGTTTAAATGTGTTACATCTTTTCATAAATAGCTTTATGTTTAATGATATGATTTATTTAGTATTAAATAATGGATATATTTGGAAAACCATTAATCAAATTTTTAAATAAAATTTCTGACACTAATGTTTGTGTTTTAAAAACATATGTACATTTAAAATACAATATTATTGTTTCTGCTTTACAAGATTAACTTAGTAAGGTTTTTTGTACAGCAGATTATGTTTCTGTTCAAAATCGTAGAATTAACAATATGGTTGATCCTGTAGATAGAAAAGATTCTGTCATTAAGTAGGGACACCAGAATTTCGCGAAAAGATTTCTGCACATGCTAGATCTCAATAGCCTACTGGTATACCAGCAGTTTTCATGTGCTTATTGGCCACGAGTCTTTGTGAGAAGTCAATTTCTTACTTGACTGGCCAATCAGAATTTGGTAACTCCGATCCTGTACATTTGTGATTCGCGAGCACACGCCTTAGATGCATAACACCTAGATCAGCCAATCAAGAAAGGTGATTTGAGCTAAAGTGTTGTGGAATACAACTGGTCGTGAAATCTTTTCGCGAAATTCGGGTGTCCCAATCAATAAAAGATATTTATATAAAGAAATAGCTGATAAATCACACAATTTAGACCAATCACTTTAAAATTATTGTGATGACCTTGTTAACTCAAAAGTTGAAGAATATAAGGAAGAAACGTCATATATTTTATTTACCTGCAAAGCGGAATAAAAAATTAATATTTTTCACTTCGATAATAATATAATTTTCTTTAACTTCTTGGAGGATTCTACTGTTTATAAAATAATTACCACTAATCCTAATTTACCTAGTGATACTGTAACTGTTATTAAAGGATCTACAGAAATATATTATAGGAAGCTTTTTGATGTTAAGAAGAGAGACAATATTTTAACTTTAAAAAAACCTGAATATGATTATGTTTTGATGACTACAATATAGGGAAATTCGTGGAATATAAAGATTATATATATATATATCTTTACTATTAAATGGAGAACACTTGGTGCTTGAAGTGTAAAAAAGTCTCTAAAACAATAATATAAGGAATGAATATACTAAAAATGGAAGACCAGTTCAAAAAATTAAATGTTCTATATTTAATTCTACTAAATCAACATTTTTAAAAAAATTTCCCCAATGGAAGAGAAGGAATAATCAATGATTCATATAAACCTGCGAGAAGAAATTTTCCAAGAAGAAAATTAGTATCATATGAAATTGGTGATTTATGGCAATTCGATCTTGTTGAGATAGATACTGGCAATTTAAAAGGAATATCATATATAAAAAATGGATTAAGTATATTATGACAATTATCAATGTTTTTCAAAATATGTATTTGCAATACCTATAAAATGTAAAGCAGCAAAATAAGTAGCAAATGCATTATAATGTGTACTTATGAAAACAAAACTGTATAATTTACAAAGTGATAATGGTTCTGAATTTTGTAATAAAGCATTTAAAGATCTTATGTAGAAATATAACATTAATCATTATTCTACATATAGCGAATTAAAAACTAGTATAGTAGAGAGATATAATCATACAATAAAGAATATTATGTGGAAGTGAATTTTCTTTGAATGGTAACTACAAATCGATAAATATATTAGATGATTTAGTAAAAGAATATAACTGTACAAAACATATAACTAGTAGTTTGAAACCAATGGAAGTTAATAAGAAATATGAAAATAATTAATATCAAACATATATAATTACTAATCCGTAATACAAAGTTGGTGATGTTGCCAGTGTGAGCAAAATTAAACAATTTTTGAAAAATGTTATACTCCTATTGGTCAACAGAATTATTTACTATCTTTAACATTTTAAATTATAATGTACCAACTTACAAATTAAAAGATATCAATGGAGAAGAAATAAAAGGTAATTTTTATGAATAAAAAATTATGAAAACTAATTTTCCCTATGAATATTTAGTTGGAAAAGTCTTAAAGACTAAAGAAGATAAAGTTTAAGTTAAATGGTTAGGTTTTGGTAAGTCTCATAACTCTTGGATTAATAAGATAGATGTTTTGTGAATTAAATTTTTTATAATTATCTAATTAAAACACAAGAAACACGATGCTCGTTGTTTTAATGTTTGTTCAAATGTTAACTCTAATGCTCATCTTAATGTTTGTTTTAATGCTCATTTTAATGTAAACATGTTTTCAAAAAAAATTAATTTAATAAATGGCTTGATTTTATTTCTATACTTTTCTTCTTTCATTTTTCTACTAAAATATAATGTAATATAACCATAATGATCTTCTCAACATTTTGCACAAATCTCTTTAATTTCCTCATACGACATGTCACCACACACAAAATCATTATAAATGTGTTTTAAGTTCGTGTCATATTGTCTAAATATAAGCATAAAATTCGTAGGATCTCTTACCAATTGTTTAGACACTCTCGAATGAGTCTGAGCCAAATATAATACATCAATATTTCTATGCTGTCCTCTATAGAAATATTTGCAAATGATATCTTGATTGTCTAAAATGGCATCTTCAAAAATAACCAGAGAATCATTCTCAATTGATATAGATGGATCATTTCACCATTGTTATTATAAAAATAAGTCAGTATTTCATTAAACTTGTCGGCTGTCACATCGAAATCATTTTGTAACTACATATATTTTGGTTTATTTAAACTTTTTGAATAAACATACACTTTATTAAAATTTAACCAACCAATTTTATTAATGAAATTTATCATCAAATTAGTTTTCACACAGTTGCTTGAACATATGATAATTTCCCTTATGTCATCAGGCTAAAGATCACATTAATTTTTCTTTTTAGAATTTTGTTCAGCAATTAAAGCACGAACACCCCAATCAACTTTTTTCATTTAATAACAATATTATTTTTAATTAATTAAAAAAATAAATATTTAAGATAACAAACAATAGTTAAATACTAAAGAAAAACTTAATTATGATATAATTCATCAAGATAAATCAATTGCTTTGATTAGTTTTCATAACAATTGAAATTTGCATGCTGTGGTTGATAAAAATGAAGTTATCACTATTCCTAAAGGACAAGATGATATTGAATCATTTAAAGAAACTACAAATTCAATTGATCCATTTCAACAAATAACATTGAATTACCTGGAGACAATGTGAAAAACTGAATATCAATTAAATCTAATTTTGATATCAAATTTGATGATCAACTATCTGATATTGTTGGTTTAGAAAGAAATATTATTATTGAGAAAGACAAAATTGTTATGGGTACAAAATTACCTAATTTTAATCCATTTAAGACAGTAAATGTTCATTGTAACTTAGCATGTGGTGTTTTTTTTTATAAAATATGATGAATCTAATCATTTGGAAAGTGATATAATTGCTAGTTTTCCACCGAAACTATGTTTGGTTTTGGATATTATATTATTTATGAGCCTCCATATCGAATATTTTATAAAATAAATATTGAGTGTTTAATCATATTAAAATAGAAATGACATATGAAAATGGTAAACTATTTGATTATAATGTTGTTAATATTGATATTAGTTTATAAACTCAAGATATTAAAATTATAATATAGAAACATAATAATATATTAGAATTATAATAACATATTAGAAAATGAATTATAATTAAATGCGTTAATATCCTTAAGGTAATATATCTATTTCATTTTCTAGTATAGTTCTCTTGTTATCGAAAGAACTTAATGCTATTTTATTAACTTCGACAGTATATATTTTGTGCTTCTTGCTTATTATTAAGTTCATCATTCTATATTGTATTTTTTCATTAAACAAACAATTCTTATAATCATCAAATGTTATTCTCTTAATAACTACACATTTTTTCACACCTTTCGAAATTTTATTTATCAACAATGTAAGCATACATTTTTGCTCTTAACCTAACCAATTCTTTCATTATTTTACCATTACATTTGTCTTCATATATAATGGATAATCACATTTTCCATTATAATTATCCACGGATCATCACTCGTATCAAATTTTTCTATCATTGTTTTCATATCTTCGTAAAAATTTTCCGTTTTTATGTTATAAATGTATAAATCGGTATCTTGATACACCAATTCAATTTTATCACCATATTTTGGTTTCATCACTTTTTAATGGTGGATCTAAAATTGACATGCCAACATAAATAGGCTTATAAAATTTTACACTTGTTTTATTCATATGTATAGCCACAAGATTCTCATTAAATATAGTACTTTTCTTAAAATTTACTTTTTGCTACTAATTTAACACATACTTTGACATTTGAAATTAGTCTTATATCTACTGTATTTTTTATATTTTCCGTAGTTTAACCAAACACATAATTGTTCATTAACTTATAAAAATATTTTCAAAGTCATTTTTAGCATTAGTTCTCATTGATGTATTCTATTATATAAACTTTTTTTTTAACCAATCAGACTGGTTAGACTTCAATATTCAATGTATTTTAGTAAGTTTTAGTCCATTATTTAGGCACTGTTTTAAAACACGATAGTGCATTACATACATTTGTTTGTTATCTAAAGTTGTTAATAATTTATATAGATTTGTTATTGCAACTAACTTTTTTTTTTAAAACACCACCATATGGTAAATATTGTGACATTGTCCAGCCATAAAGATTATTTGTATCGAGATAAGCTAAATAATTTGACTCTTGATTTGGACTAAAATCTTCTAAATATTTATTATTTGCCATATTATATTGTTTACAATATTTTGATATTCCACCTCTAATTCATTTTTCTATCATTAAAATCATGTAATTATTGTGTAGTATATCTAATGATTGATTAGTAATGTTCCATCCCACGATAAACCTGGTGCTGTACAATACCATGTGGGGTCTAAGTCATCTGCTAATAATAACACATCACTTCATGGTATTCGCCAAGATTTTTAATGTTAAATTGATTCCATACACATTTCGCATATTCACAATTATCGTCAGTTATGTGACATTTATTTAATTTATTGTAAAATTCACTCTTTGGGGGAAGTTCAGTTTCTTCAAATTTTTTCTAGCTGTCCATATAATCGTATGGATAAACACATTTTCTATGAACTAAATCTACTTTATCTTCTGGAAAATGTTTGTGTGTGTTTGTTTCATTTTATCTTTAGTTAAATTACACAATAGTTTATCTAAACTACTTGCTATAAATTTTAATATGTAAATAAATCTCATTTTAAATGTTTTGTTTGTTCCCCAAAAGTAAGAAACGTTTCTTCATTACTTGCAAGTAAATATATCTTTTTTTTATCATATCCTAACTCTATAATAAATAAATGAGCATCATATAAGCTAAATTATGAAAATATATTGAAATAAAGTTGGGTATTTTTAATTGAAAACTACAATTCTTGCATACTGTATTAATACATTTTCCTGTTAAATGATTGTGGTGATGTACTGTTTTATTGTCCTTCGAATATTCACACTGGTATACAGTACATCTTTTAGATATATTATATAACGCTTTTTCTTATTTTGTTAGTGGGTGCATTGCTTCAATTTGTGAATATATTTACCCAATTTTTTCTACTTCTTTTTCGTTGCTTGTGTAAAATGCCGATGTGCAAATGCGCCTCCAGATGCTTTGTGTAATTGTTATTTAATTGTATATTAGTCATCATTCAACTTTAAATCAATGGTATTTATTTGTTCATTAATAAGTTTATAGCTTTCTTTAAGTGTGTCCTTATAAAGGTCATTATCAATATCATGCTCTGTTAAAATGGGTTATTTTTGGATTAATTTAATATTCTTTATTTCCTTCAGATTTAGTGTAGTTGATAATTTTTTTGGGATTGGTTCGAAATCTGCATGATTTGCAAAATGAACTTTTGTTGTTGCAGTTTTTAATTTTTATTTGTTCACCTTTCGAAGGTAAAGCGATTCTTACTGGTTAATTTTTAGGACAGTCTTCTGTATGTTTATTTTTTTTGTGAGTAAAAGAATTGAAGACAAATATCACGTATGTATGTTTTATGTTGCTGATTATTATTTTGTGCTGAATGCAGTTTCGATAAATCTTTTATCCAACAATAATGTGAGTTTTTATCATCTTTGAAATAAAGTAAATTTACATGCTTATCCTTTTTATTCTTTGTGAGTTTTAGGGGTTGCAATTTGAATTCACCTTCAATTGAGTATACATTTATATATATCAACCTGATTTTCTATTATCGGTATATCATCAATTTTAATTGGATATTCATATTTATCTATTGCTTTGTCGATATTAAGACCCACATTTTTATATTTACATATTCTTTGTGGATATTTTTCTACTGGAAAAATGCATACTGGATTTCCCAAAGAAAACATTTTTGATCTTTGTTTTTCACATTTATGCATTCTTTTTATTATGAATAAATTCTGTTAGTCCAATATATGATGCACGATTTAATGGATTATAATTATTTATTGCTAATTGTATTCCAATTATTTTATCTAAAGCCCATCCTGAACCTCTTCTTTGAAATTCAGATAATTGCATAAGTAGTTCCTGTTTTATAATTTTCAAATCCTATTTAATGTCTCGTTCGTTTAATAGTGTATGATTAAATGACTGAAATGTAAATAATTCTACTAGATTACTTTCTTGCTTGCGACAATTGGCAAATAAATTGATGTTAGTTTTTAATTCTCTAAATATCCTAAGATTATTGTGTATTATTTCATATATCTTATTTAAAGTGTTGTCCTAAATTAAAGCTATTTTCAATGTTATATGTTGATATTCTACTTTTAAAAGGTTTATTGATGTTATAATTTTTTTTTGGTTCTTCTGCTTCATTTGCTTACGAAGAAATTTGTAGAATAGGGGAATATATCTTTTAATTCTTTTTTTGTCTTACTTATATAATTCATTGGTATAAGCATCTGGTAAAGGTAAATGTGAAAATTTATTCTTTGTTATCAATTCTGTTATCTGTTTGCTTTTACTTCTAGACTTTTCAAATATATTATTAGCAAAAGGAAATATCTTCTTTAAATTATTTTTGGATTTTTATATGTTATTTTGTAAGTTGAAAAAGGTAAATTTGCAAAATTAATTTTTATTTCTTAATTTCATATTCTTGGCATAATAAATTAAATTAAATCAGCTTTCCTTAGATTATGCCAATATTAAGTTTTTAAATTTTTAATATTACTCTCACCTTGTGAACTCTCATTTCACTCAAACTACTAGTTATATTAGAAGTCTCCATTCTTATAGTTGTATTTAAATGGAAAATATTTAATTGAATTTAAATTTTTTCTGCAGTTTGGTACATTGATTTTTACTTAAGGCTAGTATGAAAATAACTAATTGAATGGAATAAAACATTGTTTTATTTATTGTTACTATTGAAAATGGTGTTTTCAATTGTTTAATTTCTTGCTGTGATGATATTTCTCATTATAACATTTTTTTACATATTGTTGTATGTTGGTCCTTAGCATTTTTATGACCATTAAATTAATTTATTGATTTATTCTCTTCACATACTATACATGTTTTTGTTGAATAACTATCATGTTGAATTTTATTTATAATATCTACTGCTATATTGTGTTATTTACTATTTTAATGCTTCTCAACCTGTAGATTATAAAACATATTTTCCATTTGCACATAGTTCATTCTCTTTATTTAACTCATAATACCTTCTATCATATTTACTAAAACATTTTTAAAATTTGGTTTTATGTTTGTCTATAGTTGCTTTATGAAGTAAAAAAGAATCAATAGACTTATTTTCATTACATGCTGCACATGTTTTTGTTGACTAATATCTTGTAGATTAAAAATATGTTTATGTAATTTAGAATTTTTATGATTTTTTAGATATTCATTTGAAACACTTTTACCACACTCGCATAATACTTTTTGATTCTTTAACTCATATTGTTTTCTATTATACAAACAAATACAATGTTGAAATTTTTAATATGCTTATCTTTTGTATATTTATGTGGTGAAAACATTCTATGTATAATACTTCACCATAGTTTTTACATTCCTTTTATTCATTTTCCATTTTTATTTAATAATTTACATAAAATACATTTTTAAAATGTTTTATAAATTATTTTATTTATAAATCAAAATGAAATCTCTGCTCACGAATTTAAACAATTCGTTTGAATTGACTAAACTACAAGATGGTTTACTGCTACAGATTTTAAAATTTATCAACCTAAGTGTTGTAAAAAAAATTGTATTCTAGATGATAAGTTTAAAGTTTCATTACCAGACCGCTATGTGAAAATCTTTAATAAAAATATGCTGAAACTAATAAATGAGAAAGAAGGTTTTATAAGAAATGAATAATTGTAAACATATCAATGATCTAGAATTCTCTTTAGAATATATAAATTCTATTAATTTGAATTTTTTTTGTATTTAATTTGATTTTTTGTTTAATTTGCTCGTTTTTAGACTAAAGTTTGTCGTTTTTTAACATCTTGAACATGCAATTTGAAAAAATTGAAAATTTACTTGTTTTGCTTGTTTTTAGCTTAAATTTTCTGTTCTTATAGATTGCCACAAATCCTACATGGCAATTTTTGGAAAAATTGAAAAATTTGCTAGCTTTTGCTTATCTTTAACTTAAATTTGCTTGTTTTTTGGAGTTGAAAATTTGAGTTCATAAGAGGCTTCTAGAAAGTTGAAAAAGTAGCTTGAAAACGATAAAAGTTGCTTTAAAATGATGAGAAGTTGCTTGAAAACGATAAAAAGTTGTTTGAATTTTTGTTAAATTGCTTGGTGTTTCAATGATTTAGTGCGCTGTGCTAGGATCGGCATTATATATCTACTCATATCTCCAGCCTTAATTGTGGAGAGGCAAAAGGCAACAGTCCAGAGGAAGGTTTTGTCTGGGCGTTTGGCCTGCAATCCTGAGGTCATCGAAAGTCATCGTCCTACAGCACCATCCACCATCATGGCGTCGCCTTGACGATGCCTGGTGCCTAATCTGGTAATTCCAACATCCCACAGACCTCACACTTCACCGCCTTTGAAATCCTATAAAACTCATTTCCACGCCACCACACGCCGTCAGCCTGCTGTGCAGGCAGTTATCGCAAGTGTTCCGATATGGAGGACTATATGCGAATCTTTAACAAGAATGTTTCTGTGCTGTGACAAAGATCCCAGCATGTTTGTCCTTTCGTATCGAAACATTGCTTTTGTTTCGACGAAATTTTAGCTTGGCAAAGAAGGAAGTTTAATGAATGCATTCTTATAAGCTTAGCTGCATCAGGGCCAGAAACACCTGTGATGAATTAAAATCTCTCCTTTTTTACAAATACGTAAGGTTATTTTCTTTGTAATACTATGCCACAGAATAAATTTAAATACCTTTAAAATGACGATTCATTTTTGGAAGTGATTCGGGAAATGTAACACAATTCGTAGCCTTTCATGCGGTTATTTAAAATTGTCGAAATGGGAACATAGCAGATATACGAATGAACCAGGTAAAAGCATTATCCCATGTCTGTTCGCAAGCAAAATTACTCAGTAGAAATTTAGACAGGAATGTTTCTGACAATCAAAGATGAACAGATTCTACTCGCATGCGTTTAAATTTGGCATGATTGTAGGCCTTCATAGATTCGGGAATTCCCTCAAAGAAATTTCTCAGCATTTTATATCACCTCGAGTCCTTTATTAGCGATATATAACGACACCCATTTTATGCGAAAATATTTCCTGTCGAACTGTATTTCAAAACACTTCAGCTCAGCTCCGCTTATGCTATTGGATGGTTTTAACCACTGCACATAATAATTTCTTGCATGCAAATTACAGGTGTTTAATTTCGGAGCATATTAATTTTGATTGCCCTAGTCAAATACAACATAATCTGCTCAGAAAAAAAATACGGCAGTAACCAAAGACTAAATGCAGATGTAAACATAGGATATTAAAATCTAGCGTGCTTGCAAAATTTCGTTGTCCCTAGCGATATCATTGAATGAATTAGTCGTCGTGTAGCCATATCAACTTCATTGGTGATTCAGGCGATCGCAGAAACTCCCATCACAAAGTAACCTGTACACTGAAATATTCTTAGGGTAGCCTAAGTGTAAATACAAATATGGACTCTTATACCAGGTAGGAACACCAGTTTCATTCGTCAGGAAAATGGTGGCACTTGCCGGCCGCATGTCGGAACAGTGTTCGCCTGTCAGCACCTTATAACCTGCTCGCCGCCTGGCAGACAGTCTAATAGGCAGGGCCACAAGATTTTAGTACAAAGATTTCACGACTAGAGACAGCATGTATGTTTTGGCTCACTTATCACAAGAGTGGCCTAAGTCATGTTTGGTGCAAGAGTAACTAGAGACAGCATGTATGTTTTTGCTCACTTAGTGGCCTAAGTTGCATTAGTTTCAACAGTGGTCTAAGTGCCTAATGATTTGCAAATGAGATTAAGTAATAATTTGATTTAATAATTAATTATATTGGTTTAATAAATTGATTAATTCGATTAATGGATTGATAACATGATTATTTGATATCAATACTTTTATATCAAACATTTTTATTATTTTATTGGTGTTGAAAAGGTTAAGTGTCATAAGGGTGATATTGGCGGAGGAGGATCGATGTATCCTCTGCTATATCCTCGATCTGATTGACCATAGGAGTGGGTCGTAATTGTTTATATAGGAGTAAATGTTGGTGTAAGAGTGGTATAATGGACATTTTTTATTTTCCTTGTTTGTGACTGATATGCAAAGTGGGCTACACGGCCAGGTGGAATGCCTGTATGCATAGTGAGTATTTAACTAGTTTATATATGGAAGAAATATTTTCTTTTCGGCGAAGTAAATATTTTTTAGTGAAAAGAGATGTTAAAAAAGGTTACCGAATGAATTACTTTAATCATTAACCAAAAGACTTTCATCACGTAACATTAAACTGACTTTAATCGCGGTTCATAGAATGAAACTATTTTCCCTAGTAAAGTAACTGATCTCCACTTTAATCAATAACGACAAGAACCAAGCTAATATATAATTACAACTCACCACCATCATTCCAGACCTCACTCCTAACAAAAGTACACATACACGAATATAAATACGTATTTTACTCTGTCCTTCGTCGGCTCTCAAAACACACAACGAAATACAGGTTAAACCAGACGAACAATCTTCCACATCCCACCTAACACCTTTCAAAACTGAATGAATATGCTAAGAAGTTAATTGAACCACACGCAACTATCCAAGAAAATCGCTTCCCTCTTACCATACATTAAAATCGCAGTAATTCCTCAAAACGTTTGCATAATTAAATAAAAACCAAAGCATTTATTCGAACACACGAGACTTTAATAAACAAATTGAGAAGTGTATTGGGTAGGAAACGTTAACACTGTTCAATGTCTTGTGTTAACCAACGAGACAGGCCGATGGCTCGTTTGTAACTATAGGCTATCGGAAACCTAAAAATTCTCCACCCGCCCCGCCTCCACTGCTACGTTTTCGGTAGGGCCAAAGAAATTGCTGTAAGTTCTAATGCTTCTCGATACCATACATTTTAGCATTTAACACCGCCTCCTCCAACGCATAGTTGGCAGGTGCAGAGAAAGTAATTCAGACTCTCATGCCACCAAGAAAGCAATAGAATATTTGCTTAACTGCTTCGAGTGGCATGGCGTGAAGAGGGTGCAAGGCTAGGTATGTTGTGCGATGACAGGCAAGGGGGAGAGAGTTTACACTTCCATCCGCTGCATGTAGAAATTGTAAGGTATCGGAGACCATCCCCTTCGCAGCCCCTCGACTTTAACAGCAGAGTTCTACTGCGCATGCGCATTCCTGCACCATCCCATTACCAGGCCACCCCTTTTCCCTTCACAAACTCCTTCACTTGCGTTAAGCACCACCCCGAAAAATTACGGCCACCCCTTCCCCTATCCTCCGCCTCACCAAGGACTCCAGGCTACATCAAGGCACGTCGTGCGGCTGACAATACAGCATTCGCTGTCACCCACCGCACACTCAACAAAGCTGGTGCGATACACCCTCACACCTCCGCCACGGTTCCCCCAGCTGTCTTGGAGTCAAGTGCAATATCTCACACCTCAAGACAAGCAAGGGAACAACGCCGATGGCCAGCAGTTACCTGGCCATTGGAACTAGCTCTCCCGAACAGCAAATTCAGCGCATGCCTGCCTGGGAATGCTTGCTCGCCAAGGACATTTCAAATTATAGTAACGTAATACATTCTAAAACTTTACCCAAAAAATATCCCACAAACAAACAGATTTAAGATAATTCCAAATAGCGATGGAAATATTATGTTGTTCAGTATTCACAGTAAATTGTTGAAAAATCCGTTTACACCTTATTTAAACATTTTTGCTAGCTAACATTTTAAACATATGTGCATATATATTCTCTAAAACACATATTATTTATAAAACTGAAAGTTTTTAAACCAATCTTCGAATCTTACAAGTTCATTTTACAAATGCGACCAACTAACATTTATACCAAATGTATATATTTAGGACTAATATTAACGAAATACCGCCGTTCAAAGTTGAAATTAACACATTAGGATACTGAATTTTAAACCGCAATAGGATTTTTGGATGCTAACGAACATATATATTTTTCTAAAGTATGTTTATGATAAGTTTATTTTACATTTCCTAACACAAAAATATATGAGAAATATTTTTATTTTGGACAAATGTATATTTTGGAAAATATGAAATATAAACATACCACGATTTCAGGCTGGAATGAGTTTTAAAACACTAAAATCGCAGATATTTTAATAATTTTTCCAAAAAGTTTCGAATTGAAGCTATTTGAATGCAAAACTGTGGCCATTTTGAATCTGTATAGTATATAAGAAGCAATCGATTAATTTTTATTTCATTCTTAAGCCAGCAGTTTTCGAAGTCAGATCGTGTCGGGAGTGTATTGCTAGGTGATTGCATTAATCAACAGACTTCTCCGATATGTTCATCAGTATACAATCTTCAACAGCAGGGTCCTCTTGCTGCTTCCTAAACAATTTCTACTAACATTTGAGGGACACGAAATTCAATACATGTATCTATCTCTCTCAGAGGATTTAAGGGGCGATGAGCACATAGTCTCGTATTTGCCTTGTGATGAAGATTGCCCATATGGTACAAAAGTTTTCTTCAATCAACCAAACACAGTCCATCCAAGAAGAGATTGTGTAATGCGAAGGTGACAAAACGTAATGGAACTTGTTAATCATCCAATTTTACCGAGAGACAATTCCGGCATTGTTGAAGTAGATTCAGAAGTAACAGCTTAACTTTTGTATACAAAATTAGATGTGTTAAAACTCTAATCTACATGTGATTGAAACTTGTAATTTACAATAATGATGTGCTTCGTGGAAGGTTTAAAAAATTATCAAGACAATTCTTTCATAATTAAAGAACTCACAATTTCCTATGCAATTGACGATAATGAAACAAAAGTATTATCTTTCAAAGCTCTGCAACCTAGGTATACTTTAAATCAGGCATTGAAAATGAGTTTCCGATATCAAATGTACAAAGTACATGGTTTGAAATGGTATTCTGGTGACATAGATTATGAAGACAGTTTCCACTACATGAACGATGCACTTCTCGAAGACTAACCTGTATATATGCTTGTAAATACGCAGAAGGAAACTTTAAAAAGTCTGACTCACAGAGAAATTGTAAATATCAGAAGATATCATGACTGTTTAAGCATTAATTCGCTATTAAAAAGGTACAATACTAATCATTGTGATGAAGAAATGTTCTATTCGCAATGCAGAAGTGAAACTCTAAGAGAATATTTGTAAAAATGTCCTACTTATGTGTTAAGATAATAATTTAGATAATTGGTTTGTTACAGGTTCAGACCTGCGTAAAAACTTTCAAATGGAGACATTCAACCCAGAGCAGATGTACTCCAGTATTACTCCAGGTCACAAGATAGTGTGGTTCCAGCTTCTAAAGAATATATAGTTCCAATTTCAAATGTGTAACATAGATGAACATTAGAACTTTGCACAAAGTTTCGCAGGAAATAAATACACAGAATGAGTATTCTGTTATGACGAAGATGATTGTCCAGTTTTTAACATGAGAGCCAACAGCGAACTGCCCTGTTCGTCATGAGATCTGTATTTTAAAAAATAAGTGAAGAATAATCATAACAAAATGAACATCATGCAATAAAATTGAATACATTATGCAGAAGGAATGTTGCTGTTCTATATCTACAATGTGGACAGAACAATGTGTCAACAAGGAGCATGTTACACAGATAGGCAAACAGGAATTAAAGTATACCTGTGGTATGTTGCAATGCAATGTTTTTTTTAGCAATAACAGTCAAATGACAGACTATAAAAAGGAAACTGTTTTATATTAAAGTGCCAGTCATGGCTAGCATCTTCGACCCTAGAGTTGCATACAGAGTCCTGCAAATAGATTACAGAAGAGTATTCTTTAAGCTGTATGGTGGTATTCCACAAGTCCAAGTGTGTAACAATATTGAACATTGGTGCTATGTTTTCAATAACTGTCTTGACGTTTACTTTGGTAAAAGCTTAGCATGCAGTGATTGTGCTGGGAGGTATCTTCGCCCCGACAGTGACTTACCATCTATATTTGAAGATTTGATGTTAGCCAGTCTTAGCAAGGAGCTGGAAGAGGAGCATGGTAATGGGGTAATCGCCTACCAACCCACCAGACCTCATCAAGGAATCCCAATACATTGGAAAGAGACCTGTGATGTGGACATTCACAACTATATTTTCGAGCAAGGTGGTTTACTTTTTCCTTCCATGTGCAACTTATATGCATGTGAAGTGTCAAATTCAGAATAATGTTCTCTCCTAATTGTAAGTATGCATTTATTCAAAATGGTTTGTATTCTGTAATTTATAGAGTAGCATATTCACATGCAGTTGTTAAGTAAATGTATGAGTCAGACATTCATTTCAAATGTTCATATTGGCTTGGTTAGTTGACAACACACAATGACCCATGTAGTTTTGATTCTAGTTTAACTAACTGTAATTGTTCGAATTGTATTGTAAATCAGTGCAGACCTTACAGGCTAGAGAACAAAACTTTGAATCTAAGGGTAAATGCATTGTAACAAAGTTTTGTGATGAAGGACTGAATTTGAAACATATGATATTATACAGATAGTGTTTTATCATTTCAGTATTATGAAGAATGTGACAATAATAATCATATGTTTGTACACAATAATGAAAAGTTTGGCTAATTATTATCGACTGGGTGTATTTATTCAAAGTGTTATAGGCATTGAGAAATAAAATTAGAAAAATAAATGTTTAATCCTCAAATACATTTTAACTTGCAAAGTTAGAGAATGAGTGTATCAATATTCATACATTATTACTTGCTATTTGTTCCCAGTTGGGTGTTGGATAGGAAAAAGTATATAATGATGTTCTTTCATTCTGGAAATCTCTACATAAGCATGACACCAGGCAAGTCTAATTTATTGTACATGTTATGGTTCAGTGGAATTTTCAGCGAATTTACAGAGTCTTGTGATGGAATGTTTCATTTTAAGGTTATTTATTTCCCACTGGGAGACAAAACACCATGAATTAATTCAATGCAGTGAGGTGAGCAAATGTCCTGTTTTTATATGACTGCAAAAACACCACTACAATATAGTTTCGAAGATGTGCACTCACATTATGTCGGATAGATAGCCGGGCTTAGTTAAATTTGTTGTGTTACATTCACTTGGATCTAAAGAAGTATCTATTCAAACATACAGGATAAAACCAGGATGTAAGAAACATTCTCTCCTCGAAAGTAGACTTGAAGAAGGGTATTTGGATCCAATCTTACAAAAATTTCTGAGAATTTTGTTCACTGAAGTTTCAAATAGCTTATAACTTGTGTAACCACCTATACTTACTTGTAGATCATCCTGTGTAAGTTTTGCTAACTATGTTTGTTCTTTTAAAAACATGTATATATTTTTAATACTTGTAAAATGTGTCATGTCTTTTTTGAAACAACTTGTGTCCTGTGCTTGTGTAATATTTAAATGTTTGGTTGTTTGTATTTGAAACCACCTATACCTGTGTAGTATTGAAACAATTCCTCATTTTTATTTGAAACAAACTGATTAACGAAGATCCTAGAAGTTCAAATTATTGAATAACTATGGGTGTTAAAACATTAATACATTTGTTTATATTTATTATACATTTTTCCCTTTACAAAAATGTTTTGGTTACATTAAGAAATATGCATTACTCTGATTAATAAAGTGTGAAATGTTTTGTTTTCCCTAAGAAACAAGAAAAAAAATACTGTGATTAATAAACAGAAAAATAGTGTATGGCTCTCGTGAAAATAAATGAGGTTTAGCCACTATTAAAAATCTTATAACTATAAGAGTAATCACTGATCATATAGTTCTTAACTAGAAAACACACACTTGTGTCTTAATAGTAAAACCATACTCCATCTCAAGTTCAAGAAAAAATACTAAGACACATTCACAACTGATCGAAAAGCAGTTTAAAAATGTTATACTATACTTAACCAGAGACCTCAAGCACTGTATATTAATTCTACAAGGTACTGTTAAAAAGTCTTCTTAATAAAGCCATAACAAAGTAATTAAAAACAATTTCTAGTACTTTAGAAGTAAGGTTTTGGAGTGAACCCTGCAGTGCTCAAATTTTATTAAATGACATGTTCGCAAACCGAGCACGGTGGTGGTTTTCAATCAACTTTAAACAGAGAATCTCTCTCTCATCTCCTCTCTCTCTCTCTCTCTCTCTCTCTCTCTCTCTCTCTCTCTCTCTCTCTCTCTCTCTTCTCTCTCTCTCTCTCTCTCTCTCTCTCCTCTCTCTCTCTCTCTCTCTCTCTCTCTCTCTCTCTTATGAGGTAAGCCAACTAAATAGAAACTATCAAACTACATGCAACAAACTATTAAGTATTACTCCCTAAAGTGCTTAAAATTTTCAACAGACTACACAATATTGAAAATATCTGAAGGCACATGAAATACTATTATTAAAAATAGCGTATCTGTAAAAAAACAATATTATGTTACAGTTCAAAGAAAGTCTGTCATGTGACTAGCATGCAGAGATCGACATTTCTAGCCAAGTTCAGAGATTATGTGTCTGCTGAAAGCAGTATCCGAGCCCTCATTTGTCTTTCCCGACACACCACTGTCTTCCCGCTGTGGAGGGAGGGCGTAGAAAAACATTTTGCAGCCCTGACACACAGTAGAAGCAATTCCCTGTCTGTCCTGTCCTTCCCTGCTCACGACGACCCGATCCAACTCCGTTAAAAACAACTAAAACACCCACGTAATATTTTTCAAAAATATTTTCCAACACAAATACATAAAAATAGTAGTGTTACATCGCCAACTCCTGTGGCGAAGTCAGATTGCACTATAATGTGGGGTTCCAGGTTATAATCCCTGGTAAGGTATGCATTTATATAAGCTGTATTCGAATCCCGGGTAAGGCATGCTTATTATAAGCTGGGTTCCAATCTCAGGCAAGGCATGGTTATCATAAGATTGGTTTGTTTCTCAGGTATTATAATTCTGCGTTCTTAAAAATTATACACAATATTATAAGCATAATAATACATGACACACTAATGCATGCAATGTTTGTTACATTATTACATGTTATATAATAAAAATTATGATTAATAAGTATTTCAAAACTGCGTGTGCAGCATTACAAAGACTATTAAGTTCCGGAATCATATCGCATAATAAAATATTGACAAAGTTGGTAAATAAAAATGCAATCCTAATTAAATGTAATTGCTAAAACCAAAGAAATATGCATATTTCACATTAAATTATCAAGTCAATACAATTATAAATGAGAAAATTATTTAAAAAGAGTTAATTCATTAAAAATATTTTAATCTGTTAAAAATCTTTTAATTGCACATGAAAATCATTTCATTAATTAAAGAAATCATATTTACTTTAAGTAAAATCATATTTTATTATCAAATGTGGCTATCTTCCTTATTTGTATAGGTTCCTTGAAGATGGTAGGGAGGAGGGTGCCGGCTTAAATACACATGCACAGGAGCATCGCCCGTCATTATTGATCCAGGCACCATGAGGTGCGGACTACCTCTCTGCTAGAGCCCGAAGGACGTCTCATCCCTGCCGCCTGTAGCATCCCTGTCGGCCTGCCGGGACAGGGCTAGTCGGCTATTGACTCTTGCCAGCTTCGCTCACCTGGTCCAGCCCTGCTCGGGATCTGCTCGGCTCGGGCCCTGCTCGGGTTCACAGTTAGCCAACTACCCGGGCCACCTGCGACCAGGGGCTTCAGCTGTCTGCTCTTGCCAGCCTGAACTGGGGTTCAGGCCTCGCCTGAACTGGCTCTTCCTTTATCGATTAGCAGCTTTGCTTCTACACTTTATGTAAGTAAATATTATTAACATTTATGGCTTTTTAATACTTCTCGATATCACATTAATATGATTAATAACTTTTATGCTTGTTAACAAATTTTATTTAGTAAACACTTAATTATTTTAAAAATTGTACAGTTGTGAGAGTTTTTACAAGGAATATTTTTAACTAGTTCTGCTGCGTACATTTAAACTTTTTTCAAAATTTCTTCTACTTTTAGAATTCCTAATTAGTTTATTGCAAATGTTTTAATTTATAGTAGATTTTAGAGATTTTTTTGTAAAATTATTTTCTTTGCGCAGAATAGAATAACATAGTTAAATAGTGTTAATTCGAGGTCGTACAGCGATGTGGTCCCACCCAATGATTATTTATTTGTGAATTATTAAATTAGAATTAACTTGTTCAAACTTTAACAGTTTAATTAAACTTTTTTTAGAAATTACTAAAATTTCATTCTGGTTTGTTAAAATATTTATAATTTGTTAGTTTTGACTATTTTTATATAATTTTGAGTATTTAAAGTATTTATAGTAGCTTTAAGTATTTTTTCGGGGTTTAAAGTATTTTTACTAGTATTATGTATTTTTCAGTAGTTTAATGTATTTTTAAGATGTCCAAGGGTGGGCTGTTGTGTGTTTGGGTGTGAATGATGGAATATAGAAAAACAAAGAAGGAACTATGCCAAACTATGCACAACATATTTGGAGGGCTACTAGCCCTGCCTGACTCTATGTTCAGAATGAGTTTAATGGCGATGAAAGATTGAGTGATGGATGACTGGACCTTTAGTAACTCTAACAAATGAATTGTTTTGACGTGTGAAATCGTGGCTTGGATATATCATTTTAGTTTTATATAGTTTTAAGGGTTTTTAAGGGTGGTGTATGACTGCAGGTATGAGTGTGAGGGGAAAAGTTTTCCAATAATTTATAGGAGGGTTGTTCATGTTTATGTGAGAGGAATTTAATAAAGTTTAGAAGGAGATACTGAACAACCACCATAGTATTATACTATGGACAGAATACCGAGACAATATCTCGAATTCAGGCCTTCTTTACACTATGAAGTGAGGGGAAAGGTGTTACAATTTAGTTTGTTTTACATAGTTTTAAGACAGCCTGTGTGGGTTGGTGTGTGTTTGGGTATGAACTATGCAATAGAGAAAAAAATAAGAGGGAACCGAGCTGATGCACCTAACATATTCAGAGGGTGCATAGTTATACCCAATTTTATATTTTGAAAGATTTGTATGTAGATGGATGAATGTATGATGAACAAATGGACCTGTGTATTTATAATGATTATGGAATGATTGAAAATGGGTTGGGTATTTAAATTAGATTTTAAGGATGCTATTTATTTGTTAAAGTATAAATTTTCTAAAAGATTTAGGTAAATTTTTTAAATTTAATATTTCTAAAAAAATTAATAATTGTTTTTAAATTTAAAAAAGTGTTTTAGATGTGCAGTAGCATATTAATTCCCTCGCTGAAAATGTTTTTTATGACACAAGTGTATGAAAAAAAAATTAAAATAATTAACATTTAAAGTTTTGTCTTAAACAAATCACTTTTGGTAGTCAAAATGAAATAACTTCCTTAAAAGTATTAAATGTGTTCTAAACACACAGCTGGCTTGTTTTCAAAAATAGTATATTTTTTTAGAACAACCCAATTAAAACAGACATTAATAATTTAAAGTAAATTTCCCCTCTGTTTATAATAAAATCCTTTTTTTGTTTGTATGCTTAGTAAACATTTATTTGCAGATAAAACACACCTTTGTTTCAAGATATTATAATAAAGTTTTTCCCCTCTTTTCAGCACTATGCAGGCATTTATATTATTTGTAGTACTGAGATTACTGTATTGGAAAATAAAATTTATTTTGTATCACTTATTGAGGGAAAACATCATAGTTTTGATATTGTGTTGGACACAGAGTCAAAATCTGAGCTGCAAATGAAAAGAACGTCTTTAATACATGCTATCAGGATGTTGTCGTTTCGCCTAAGCAGCATCGTTTCGATCTCTTGTTCTATGATCTATTCTTGAGTGATTCGAGCACCAGCCTGCTGCAACAGATTAGGACACAATCGTTTCCCCTCAACATGGAAAAGTAGATCTCCTGTTAGATGATTTGTTTATATCTGACATGTAAAATTCGAGTGATTCGTCCGTCTCACTGTCGACTTTCGAGTAATTTAGAGAGACTTCGTCTAAGGAAAATGAAAATTATTTGTTTTCAGATTCCCCTAACTAAGTGGAAGCTTCATTGTCTGAATTGAGATATCAACTGTTGGTAACTGCATTTTGTGTTTAGGCTGACTGATATGCGGATATATAATTATCAAGTAGAGTCTGACGCAGATTTGAAAAGATTTTTCAGAAGATGCAGGTTTCTTTTGTTGGAGTTAACAACGGCATCACCCCGGCCAATAACACTTAGTGTCAGGATAGCAGTTAAATTCTTGAAATCCCTTTTTTGTTGACGAAAGTTGCTATGCAGACATTTTACATTCAAAGTAAAACACTTCCTGTCCTGCATTGAATCGATGTGGGTGAAATATATGGTGAGAGAATTAAGCCTTATTTCACAAACAGGCTTGAGGAATTTAGTGATCATGGTAGCGGCTGGAGTCTGCTTCTAATTCTGCATTTGAATATACACATCATAGTTTAGAGTATTCACCATCGGTGCTGCTCACACTATGCTCCCCAAGTTCATTTACAATGAGAGAGCTTGCATTAATGTGCAGAGTCCTGAGGTACTATGTTTCCATTATGCCATTATATCAGATTTGTTTCTGGCTGCAAAGAATAGCAATATATTAACTTCATACCTAAATCCTCACAATGTGTTGGTTACTGACGTCTATCGATTCCTGTAGGGTTACAGGATATCGGCAAGTTTGAGGAGAAGAATGATATTTCTATCAATGTCTACTCTGCAGTAGACAAAGATAGTACTATTATTGATGAAACTTTCGATAAGCAAGGGGTTATTGTACCAATTTGTATTTTTCCTGTACAAATGCACATCATGTAAATGTATTGGCCATTCACGCTTGTGGCAAAGATGCACATTTGCATTTTATTTCCATTAAGGATTTGTGAAGGCTGCTTCATAGTCAGTTGACTAAGAACTGTATAAAAATATTTGTTTGTGTTTGTTGTCTCCAATGATTTAGTAGTGAGGAGAAAATCACAAACCATAACGATGTCTGTCAGTAATATATGGCTGTTCGCAGTACTTTCCCTACTGAGGGATGACAGGTACTTGCAATTTCAGGGTTACAGTAAACCGAAAAAAAAATAGGGTTTTGTCGCCTATTGTGATATGGAGACATATTTGAAACTCTTGTCTACTTGCCTCTCCAATGATAATATGAGTAATACAAATAGCATCATTCAACATGTTCCATATGCTTGTAGCAATTTGTTGGTTTGTTCGCACAATCCAGCATTATCTTACTATTTTGAGTTTGTGAATGATCATTGTATGAACCAGTTTGTAGATAAATCTGTTGAATTGACAAAGTAGGTTGCAGGAATATACAGTGTGACTGTTCCGATTAAGCCAAAAACCCCTGTTAATGAAACTAGGTTGGCAGCTCAGAAATGTTTTCATATTTGTAAGAAGGAACACTGGATCAGATGCTAGGGTCGACCATGACCATCTGACCGGGGAAATCAGAGGCCACACACATAATAAATACAACTTTAACTTCAGACTACCCAAGAACCATTTTATCGCTGTCATTCATAACCTGCAAAACTATGTTGCTCACTTTCTCATAAAGCCATTGGCTGAACATCATTTAAGAAAACCCGACGGAACCATGGTAATCGAGGTGATTGGGATAAACCTTAAAAAGTACAAGTCCATTACCAGATGTATTCTCAATGGGATTGACTCAAATGGAAAGGTGCAACATTTCAAATTATATTTCGTTACTTCTGTTTAGTTCATGAGCGTCTTGCTGGAAACTTTGGCAGGTAATTTCAAAACTGCACAATTGAGTATCACCTGCTCAATGTTTCCAGACAACACCCAATTTGAATTGGAAAAATGGAAAGGAGTGTTTTCTTATGACTTTGTTAAGTATGAAGACAGTCTGATGTGCATGTCACTCCTGCCAAAGGATGTATTTCATAATGTCATGAAAGGCAAAGGTATTAGCAATGGATTATGCTCATGCCCAAGCCACATGGGATGCATTCCACTGCATTAACCTGCTGCAGTATGTAATTCAGTATTTACATGTGGACACTTGTTTGCTGGCAGATTTTTTTTGAAAATTTCAGGCTGTATGTTTGGCTCATTGCAGTCTTGACCCCGCTATGTACATCACAGTTCCATCTCTTGCATAGGATGCTTTATTGTTGATGACAGCTTCGTGGCTAGGGCTGTTAACTGACCCTGATATGTACCTTTTTGTTTAACGTGGGGTTAGTGGTGGCATTACACAGGTTTCCATAAGGCATGCAGAAACCAATAATCTTTACATGGGCGAATAGTACGACCACAGTGCAGCATCGAAATACATCTGTTATTTCGATGTAAATGGCCTGTACAGTCACACTATGAAGAGCAAGCTTCCTATTTTCAATTTCGAATGGGTCGATGCTGATATGTTTTCATTGTGAGATTTTGTGAACACAGTGAATTATGGGGACACATACTTTTTTATGGAAGTGGATTACTCGTTTCCAGACGAATGCCACAATGTGCTTTCATATCTGCCTTTGGCTTCAGTAAATGGCATACCTCCTAACAGCTCACATGAAAAACTTCTTTTGACACTCACACAGTGGAAGAATTATGATATTCATGGGGAAACACTGATGCAGTACTTGATGTATGGAGCCATACTTGACTCTGTTCATCGTGTTTTGCGCTTTAAGCAGAAGGCTTATATGGCTTCGTACATCGAGTTTAATATTGAGAAACGTGCCCAGGCTGTGAACTAATTTGAGGAATCGTTTATTAAAGTAATGAATAATGGAGTGTATGGAAAAACTTTGCAGAATGTTCGCCGGAAAGGAACATAAGAGTCGTTACCAGGTATGACACTATATATGGAGTGGCAGAACTGATTGGGTATCCTACATTCCAGGCACGACATATGATCGATACTATTATTGTCCTTATCGAATTGTCAAAGAGCTCTGTTGCATTTAATAAGACCTTGTACACTCATGTTGCCATTCTAAATATTTCATAATTAACCCTTTATGAATTTGATTACCAGAACATGTATCAGAAATTTGCTCTGCTAGCCTCATAACTTTCTATACTGTGATACCGATTCATTGATACACGAAATTGCTTGTAGAAGATGTTTATGAAGTAATTACCCCACATTTAAAGATGCAGTTTGATAATATAACTATGGATTTTCACTGGAGAACAAAGGCATACCGGAGTGATTAAGGGTGAATATACTGGCCCACATCATCATACACTTTGTAGGTTTACGTCCCAAGCTTTACACATACATTATTTCGAATGAGCAGTGTATAGATAAGGTGAAGGGTGTGAAATCTAATGTGCTGCAATCCCTCCATTATTAGGTTTATTGAGATTGCCTCGATAATTGCACCAGGGTTATGGGGACTCAATATCAGTTTCGTTTCATGGTCATGAGGTTTACACCGAACACATGACCAAAGTAGTGTTGTCAGGTTTAGAAGATAAGTGCTTCATTGAGCCAGATCGAATATAAATTTACCCTGGAGGCACTATAGGGTCCCAAAGTAAATTTTTTCTTCCCCAACAACATTAGTTTCAGCACCATTTTAAATATAGGGATGCCAACACCACCTCTGCCAGCACCGCACCCAACACCACACCCTGCTCTGCTCCGCAATCTGCATCACAGCTGTCTTAAAACCTACTGTATTTACTGCATCGACATCACTCGATATATTGTTCCCACATATTTATTCAAATCTACTGCTTTGCCCTAGCTGCAGGGCATTTAACATTGACGCAATAACCCCTGTTGCCTTTTATGTCACCAGGAGTTACTCTTCACAGTTACTCTTCGCATCTTGATATATTAGAACCTACAAAGTGTTATGTTTGTGCATGTGGGGCATTGTAGGTGTTGGTTTGTGCGTGTGGACTGCTTACCCGAATACAACATCGAACCGCGTTGGACGACACTCCGAATCGTCATCTGATATATATATATAGTGTATAATTTTTAGTTAAATCAAAGTATGTAATAATAGCTTGGTTGTGAAATACAAGGATACCGCCCCCTAGGCGCAGTTTGATGTATATCGTGTATAATTGTTAGTTTTTACAGTTTGTAAATAATACTTTTAAAACATAATGTGGGAATGAATGTGTGCGAATAATTGTATAAATGTTTTTAAAGTGTTTTGCTATTAAGAGGTAAATATAATATTAAGGAATGTTTTTGTAGATTTTTGTGAAGTTTTAAGTTTATTAATATTTGTGATAGTTTATTACAAAAGTTTTGTGAAACTTTGTTGTAAACATGTATTTGTAAGAATTTGTGAAAAGTTTTTAAACATTTGTGAATATTTGTAATAGTTGTTTAAATGTTTGTAAACATTTGTAAATTTAGAACTAAGGCTCATTTATTTTAAAAATAAAAATTCAATGGCGAAGCAAATAGTGTGACTTGTTATTTAATAGTTTGAATTCCATTTGTTACATTCAAAATATATTATTGTAATTATTGGAGATTGAGTATTTGTGGGTGAGTTTTAATATTTACTGTTTTCAAATGATATGAACACCATCAATTATGAAAATGGAAGTCTTCGAGAAATGAATGAACTCTGAAAGTAATGGAATGAGGGAGAATCTCGAGAAAATTTTGTGAATGAACTCTGAAGACACACAATGGTGAGACAAGCTACACTATTGCTAATCGGTTGGGAGAACTTCAGGTAAATGGACTCTTGCCCTGCAGAGCAAGGCTAAGGAATGTTTAGTGGCAAGCCTCACTAGCCAGCATCGCTTTGACTTACAAAAGTTTCAGCAAGAATGAACAGGTTATAACATTCACTCGCAAAATTTCGAGTATCACTTAAAAAAATTACTGTGACTGTGAATCAACATGTTTATATCTGCTGTAAAGATATATTATTCTTCAACTATATGATGAAATGCATGGTATATACACTTATTTTTCTAAATATTGAAATAATTTTTTTTTCAACAACACTTTAAAAGAAACATTACAAATTTTGCAACACTGGTACTCCTCCACATCCACATCCACATTCGCCTCCACACTTAAGACTTAACACTTAACATTAGCAATACAATCTGCTCCTCACTGCTCTGTACACTCTAAAATTGGATCCGCAATAGCTCCTCACTGCTCCGCAGGCTCCACAATTGGCTCTGCTATCGCTCCTCACTGCTCTGCAGGCTCCGCAATCTAAGGTTAAGTTTGCATATTCATTCAGTTTTGTAAGGCATTAGGTGGAATGTGGAAGATCGTTCGTCTGGTTTAACCTGTATTTCATTGTGTGTTTTGAGAGCTGATGCTGGACAGAGTAAAATATGTATTTATATTTGTGTATGTGTACTTTTGTTGGGAGAGGAATCTGGAATAATGGTGGTGAGTTGTAATTTTATATTAGCTTGGTTCTTGTCGTTATTGATTAAAGTGGAGATCAGTTACTTTACTAGGGAAAATAGTTTCATTCTATGAACCGCGATTAAAGTCGGTTTAATGTTATGTGATGAAAGTCTTTTGGTTAATGATTAAAGTAATTAATTCGGTAACCTTTTTTAACATCTCTTTTCACTAAAAAATATTTACTTCGCCGAAAAGAAAACATTTCTTCCATATATAAACTAGTTAAATACTCACTATGCATACAGACATTCCACCTGGCCGTGTAGCCCACTTTGCATATCAGTCACAAACAAGGAAAATAAAAATGTACATAATACCACTCTTACACCAACATTTACTCCTATATAAACAATTACGACCCACTCCTCTGGTCATCAGCTCAAGGATGTCGCAGAGGACACATCGATCCTGCTCTTCCAATATCACCCTTATGACACTTAACCCTTTCAACACCAATAATATAATAACAATATTTGATATAAAAGTATTGATATCAAATAATTAATGTATTAATCTATTAATCGAATTAATAAATTCAATTAATTGATTAATTAATCAATATAATTAATTATTCAATTAAACGATCAGTTCAACTCATTTCCATGTCATTAGTAACAGTGGTCTACACTGTTACAATAAATGCGACTTAGGCCACACTTGTGCTAAGTGAGCCAAAACATACATGCTGTCTCTACTTTCACGACCAGTAGAATTTCATAACACTCCAGCTCATATCCCCATTCGTGATTGGATGATCTAGGTTTATCGCGTTTTAAGAGTCTGCCTGCGAATCACAGACGCACAGTGTCGGAGTAACCTGGTTCTGATTGGCCAGTCAGGTAAAATAATGTCTCCTCTCAGACACCGGCCACCGTAAGGTGTTGAAATACAGGAATTGGAAATCATTTCGCGAAATTCGGGTGTCCCTAGCAATAGGGAACGTTCCGCAGCAACCAGTAGTCAGTAGGATTCTAAACCTGTTCCCAGATGTTGCGCAACAAATCAGAAAATGGCTATGCCCACATCATAGGAATCACCATGCTGTTTCGCCTTCCTTCAACTTACCTACCCTGTGGCGTAACGCCGACACAGTGAACCTGTTTACAAAGTAGAGTGAGTGAATGAGTGAAGAGATTTGGACGGCTCTCAAAATTGAGGTCTTGAGAGCCAGTGAAGGTGATTGAGGTGAGTATGGAGCCGCACCGGAATGAAAGGGTGGGGGAAACGGGAGATCCCCGAGAATACCCTACCCACCAACGACATCGTTCGGCACGATTCCCACATGCAAACGTCCGGGATGACCCGTCCGGGAATTGAACCCGGATCGCCTTGATGGGAAGGGAGCCGGCTAACCGCTCAGCCACTGTGGCTCCCTTACAAAGGTGTTTTTATTCATCAGAAGTGGCTCACAGAATGCTTTGATATGTTTTCCTGGTTAAAAGTATGGCGCTCTGTGTTCCATCTATCGACTGTTAACTTCTCTCTAGAGCTAAAATCGTTGGCAAATATTTGCTTTGGTGCTATCTCAAAAATCCTCGTTTGCGAAGGTAATTAACAGCCGTCCTAGTTTTCCCAGAGAGATTGCCGATGTGATAGACTGAAGTTGCTATCTTATTCCACGTTCTCACGCATGTGCCACGTTTATCTAAAGAATTTACTTTGTCGCTTTTATTTATCAACGTCCTTACGCCTATTGACAAAGTCAAGAGAGCGACAAATTCCGGAATTTTTAAGTTCAAACGGATGACATATTTTAGGATACAATAAAACATGAAATTTAATGCTCCTCAGAAGAATTACCAAATTATTTACGACGCTCGAAAGGAGTTTAATTTTAAAACATGGGCACTCGCGATTACGGTTATAACTCTGCTATTGTGGGAGGATTATAGATCGGTCGTTAGAGCTATTTTCTGTGCCTGTTTCAAGATGACCCTTATACAGAATCGTGTTTCATACTACGTATATGGTACTTTCGGTATCAGATACAGGAATTCTTCGGTACGTCGCTACTTTGCACTTACAAGTTTGTTGTGGGGTCAGTGTAGGTTTTCTGGTACACGGTATCATTTAAGTGTGCTATCAAGTACACGCGTAATCAAATAGCGTATTTCGGCTTGGTGCGCTGTGTGGTATCTGTCACTCTGAAATCAAGTATGGATAAGATCAAGAGAAGAAAAAAACCTCTTCTTTTGCGTCGAAAAATCTTACAGGATTATGAACTTACTATAAGTACTGTACTTGTTTTAAAGGAAACTGAGTTAAAAAATTAAAACATCATCTTCTATTTTTTTTTTTTTTTTTTTTTTTTTTTTAAGAAAACACTCAACTGTGCACTTGCCAAATCTAAACTAAGAACTTCAATTTTAACATAACTGCAAATTTTAAATATCATAAAAATTTATCAGTGGTTCATGGAATAGCAGACGCAGCACACTGGCGAATGTTAATCTGATACTAAATGTATCTGGTAGTGTGGCAGTACACGTTTACAGTGCCTATTGCAAGTGGGTACCAGATAGAAAGTATCAAGTTGATACTCTGTGACCCACCTCTAGGAAGATATCAAAGGCGTGCGAGCGTACCACATAAAGGACTCGTATGTGGCAAACTGCATCTCGTGTTAGCCAAAGTTTACCCGCGACTATCGGGCGTATCTCGATCCCACACTCATTCGTAGGTTATCGGTATAAATAATGGCCTAGTCGGCTGGTGCTTGCAAGCGTAAGATTTCTTATAGATGTTCTAGATGCTGTTTTACACTTTTAAGTGGCTACATACTGTTATATGGACGCCTGAGGGGCGAGGGATGGAGCGCTTTTTAAAAACTAAAATAACTAAATGTGATTCCCAATTTGTTCACACAGCTATTATTTACAGCATTACTCTATCTAGCTCAACTATAACACTTTTTATTTCTCAGTGAGCGCAATTTTTAAACCCTATTTAACCTGCAATAAACATCCTTCTTAATGTCTTTCTCTCTTTTAACTCACACTCATCATTAACACACTTTCAATGTGCCTATTTGTCAGCATGCATTTGTCATGTATTTCACTCACGCATCCAGTCCACTAGTCCCGCTTGCCAGTCACACTATTCTCTGCGCCGATGCTCGCAGTCGCAGATTTCAATCCCGCTGGTCACTTCTCTCGCCGTTCGTTTCTCTTCTCGCTCATCGTCCCTCTATCCGTGTCGCATCCCCTCGTTCATCCAACAACTGCCATCTCGGAGGCCCGACGCATATTTTATAGCCGCTGGCCTTGACCTGGAAGGTTCGGCGCACCCCGAGTCACGCTGAGAGAAACGAGATCAATAATCCAGAACATTCTTCAGATGTCTCAAAGAAACTCAATTTCCAAGGTCGGGAGTGGCACGCGCCCTGATAGGCGTTACACACACGCTTTGTAAACACTCCTTTGTTAAATAAACCGCTGCAACTCCGGTTGCAACCGATAGCGCGTGCGGGTCAATAAATCATACGTACCTCGCACACTAACAAATAGGCTGCCTGACAGAATGCTTAGTCATGCATTCCTACCGAGTACTTTAATTGGTCCATACTACATTATACATGCTCACTGCATTATAAAATGCATCGTACTGAATGGCTGTCACCAAATATATTGAAGAGTTAACGGTGTTCAAATGAAACGTCGTTTCATATATAAAATGACATATAAGTAGTAAAACATGCTTCTTTTCAGTAAATAAAAAAATATTTTATTTACGAAATAGTTTGATGATGAACTATAAGTTTTCTTGTAATATGTCGACAAGCACTAGCGAAACAGCGAAACTTTACAGAATGCGTAGTAATCACACAGAAAAAACTTACAGGGTGCTGATTTACTCCTTCTTTCCCCAAACCAAAGTTTGTCTATTTAGTTTCGAGATATTCAGAGCATTCAGTACGCGTTTAACATATCACCTGAATTCAATTCCAAGGGATTACATACTCCCATGAAAATGTAGCTGCGAAATGTGTTAAACATTGTTTAGTTACAGTATATCTAACACTACTGCAGTAGGTCAGTCAGATATTTGTATTGAGTGTTGTTAAACGTAAGCTTTTAGCATTTCCGTAAGTTTTGCGTGTTATACTTGAAAAATAACACTTCACCAATATCACCACAAATTCACACACATCCAAACTCCACCAAGTTACGTCGGTGCACAGACCCCAAGTTCACGCACGCTTTTGGTAATGTATACGCGCACATATCCTTATGCACTAAAGCTATTTTCTAACGTGGTATGTTTGAAAGTAATCTCCCAGGAAGGCGACCTTTGTTAATGGAACATGCACTTATTAACTATGAATAAAAATTAGAAAATTTCGTTATTAACAGCCCTTTTTTAATAACACGTTGTTTTAACCCTTGTAGATACAGTGATGGAAGTTAGAGAGGGGGTTATTTCAGATACGATTTCTTTTGTTTGTCTAAAATCCGTTTCATAATAAGAAATCCAGAGATGTGACTAATATACTGCATACATCTAGCCAACATGTTTGTTACATGAGAAACCATTCCACACTTTGTCGATGTAGTCAGAAGACTCTTTATATACTTGCACGTAGAGAAATGATTATAGAAGTACTGCCCGAGAAACAGAGGGGTCAAATTCTCAAAATCTTATTAAATAATGAATGGATTTAGAATTTTTTCTTACAGTAGACTGCATGAACAGTAAAT
The DNA here is from genome assembly GCA_029891345.1 of Dryococelus australis. NCBI lineage: Eukaryota > Metazoa > Arthropoda > Insecta > Phasmatodea > Phasmatidae > Dryococelus > Dryococelus australis. The sequence goes on from CM057000.1 coordinate 49,138,695, forward strand.
GACACATACTACCCTCAAATATATAGGATGTTGAACTTAGAAAGGAAAATTTAACTAACACACGACAAGGACTTTTTGTATGGACTATGGAATAAGTAACACGCGATAAGTAGGTTCACATAGCGGAAGGATATGTCCTAAGGGGAGGCTAATGGTTGGTCACCTCCCTTAACCCAAACAAAATATATAGGATAACGAAGCTTGTTATCGTTTAGTTAAAAGTAAAAAACATATTTTACAGTTTCCAATTAATATTTGTACGGCAATGATTAATGCTAAGTCAAACGAAAAATATAAAAATTGCTTGTTTAAAAACTATTTAGTTTATCCCCTTGTCATACAACAGAAACTTTTGAAAAATCTCCCTATGTATCACGTATTTAGTTATTTCCTAAATATGTTATGTATCAAGCGTTTTATACCTCTGTAAATACAGACGTATCTTACTCTTGTTAAATTGAAGTTCTACCTATATTTTATTTAAACATTATAATATTTCTTTTATAATAAACACGAATAAAATCGGCGAGAAAAACTCTTGTGTTGGTAGCCCCTAGTAATAAGTTCTCACGCAAAATAATATTACAGCTCAGTGCGCAGAAAAGCGGTGCGTCGTACTCTGGTGTAATTTTCCAGACTTGGTTAAGCCTAGCTGGCACGAGGAGGAGGAATATCCTGGAAGTAGAACTTTAGCAGGGATTCAGAAAAGTGTGCAGTAATCGGAAATGGATTATAGTAACTTTACTGCGCGCAGGCCAGTTAATGTGCTCGTTAAACTATATGTGGGTAAGGGTAGTGACATTTTTCGAATATTGATTTCAAAAGTGCTCACTTTACCGCGAATATCATTTACCCCTCATGCCTGCAAACAAACGTGTCAGGTGGCGCGGTCAGCCAATAAAGAATCTGCCGCAGCGTAATGGAGAAATCAATTACCCGAACCTCAAGTAGCCAAAAACCACAGAAAATCATGCATTCATCGAAAGGACTCCATACCATTGAGCCTATGTATAGGCTATTCACTGTAATTCTCCATTGCACTAATTCGGCAGTAAGAACAACAAAGCGTATGGAACTGTACACGCACACTGAGACGGGCTGTAGACTGACGCATTAACCGTAAAGGTGATCTGGAATATGATCGCAAGATACAGCGCGCACAGCTCACGTCTGGGGACAAACAAAGCTGTTAATCCTGTATTGAGCAGAATTATTACTAAACAAAGACACAAGTCTCTCAAAGCTGGAAGTGCTCAGGAAAATTGCAGTTTATCCCCTGACACTTATATTCTATAGGACATCAACATCCACACTTTACTGCACACCCAAGTTTTTTTTTTTTTTTTTTTTTTTTTTTTTCGTATACAAAAGGCACACTCTTGGCGTTTCAAAATATATTTGGGCAGGATTATATTTTCCCTATCACCATCATCTGAATTATTCAAGTGTACTTTACAAACTAAACACGTATAAAGTTTTGACAGTGAAACTGATTACCAAATTGTATAGACCGCTAGGCAAGAATGGCGACTAGATTTATATTATTATCTATTTATTATGGAAGTGTTAGGTTAAATAAGGTTACTTTAGGGCAGGTATATGCTATTCACGGTAAAGTGAGCACTTTTGAAAGCCCTCTCATTTGGAATATTAGTCAATAAATGCATTTTATTTTAGTCTTACACGGTAACTTCCGAGTGCTGTGGAATATATCCATTGTGTTTATTACTTACATAGCAATATTTATTAATAAAGGTGGTTAAAGGATAACAAATGTCCGAAAGGAAAAATTAACTAGGACCTCAAAAGTGCTCACTTTACCGTGAACAGCCTATAGCTGCACTCCGCGCATACAAATTTGAACAGGTTTAGACAGGTTGCGAGTCGCTCGTTGGGCTGGCTGCCCAGGTTTAACTCTCAAGGTCAACGGATTGCAATGGTCAGGGAAGCAGGAAAACCCTGAGAAAACCCACTGGATAACGGAAACGTCCGTCATGCCCCCCTCCCATACGAAAATTGTGGGCGTGACACCGCCAGGAGTCGAACCCTGATCCCCGTGATGGAAGGCTGTAAAGCTTCCGACAGGGACACTGCTGCACTACAGGGCACGGACTTCTCACAAACGATTCCGCATCGTGGAATACACCCCAGCAATAGCTTCAATTATTCTTAATAAATAGGTTGATATCAGTGATAGGTTTAGCGGTTGTTGCAGAATTTCGTTCACTCGCAGAGTACTAAAATATTAAGTGTATTATTTCCAAAATTTTCAGAAATATTTTCATTATAAGCTTGTTTCAGCAGAAATTCAAGCCTCCCGAGGAATAACTTAAGCAATGATGTTTTCAATAAACATGTATGATTTTGAACCTGCATCCACAGTTTGTCGGTAGAAATTATATTTTTTGTGTACATTGAAGTTTTACATGTAAACTTACACATTTTAAATATTGCGGTGAATAAGCTGTAAATTATATGAATATTTTGTTTTGGTTGAATTCCCATTAACAAATATGATTTCTGTATGATTAACGTTATATATAAAAAAAAGACACCTACCCTTTTCGATTACGACTGAGAAATTACAGAAGATATCTTAGCGATATGATATTGCTATAAAATTTAGTTTTGGAAAGAATAGCGGGCAAATATAACTAAGATTGTTTTACGGCATGCAGCACAGTATAGGAAAATTCCTGAAGGTGATGTACGTAAAGGTATAAGCTGCTATTGGCATATCCTCGGATTATTATAATTTGGTTACTGTAATATTTAAAGTTTATGTTGGCCTAGATGTTGGTAAGTCGTATTTACTTTCGTAATTATTACACGCAAATATTTTTTGTTATGTTGCTTCAATTCGTTAATTACCTCAAAATAGTGCTAAATTTGTTTTTAAGAGCTAAAATAGTATACTCGTCTGTGTAAAATTTTCGTAGAAGTTACCCTCGATAATTGCCGAAAAAAGGCGATGTTTTTAACTGTTGAATCCGTAGAAAAGATACAATTATTACAGAAGAAATAAATAAATACATTATGCAGGAAATATCAATGCATAACTTCATGCATAAAAGAACTTAGAACTTATAACTACTTATTTGTTTAGTGCCAGTGAAACTCAAACAGGTATTTCAACCACATAATAATATCGGACGATGGATTTCTTTTGCCCCTTCAAAAACTGCATTTCGCCCAACCCTGCATTTTGTTGTTCAGACAAGATATTTCATTACGTCAACAAAATATTTTCTACGATTTACCGACACTTTGTAATACAGCATTTTTCTGATACAAGCAACGTTGGAAACAAATTTCTTGTTCGCCAAAAACATTTTCTTCTTAATGTATACACTCTATTCACTGTAAAATGAGCACTTTTGCAAGCCCTGCTTAAGATCTACTTGTATACGCGTTGTGTATTTTTCCGCCTTATGTAAGATAAACATTGTCATCGGCCTTAACACTTTATTCATGCGTCGATCAAGTGACACTGTGAAATTATTAGAAATGTAAACATTTTACCAATCTGATTGTTTTTACACTTTAATGCATTAAAAAAACAGAAAGCAAACGAAGTAATTTAAATGATCAGAAATGGTTACCTAACACTTTTTATTCGACGTTAAGATATGGAACTATTTCCCCCTTCATTGCTACCAACTTAACTAGGCGCATGTTACTCAGGGTGCCTGTTAGAATATATGCAGGAAGGGGCAGTGACTTTTTTCCAAGGTTGATTTCAAAAGTGCTCACTTCAGCCTTTAATCGCGTCTCAGGGTGAACCCCTTACGCCTACAGGGGAAGGAAATCACACAAGGAGACATGCATCGCAGCAGAGAGGGGCTGGGCAGCCATGGCCAGCGATTGGCAGCCATGACAACCTCCCTGAGTGTGCCTATAGTTAACCCACAAGCAAAAAGAGAAAGGGAAAACCGGCATAGGCCTCATAAAAACCCTTTCGACAGAAAATAATTCAAAATTATTGCATGCATTAAAGAAATGCCACTGGAAACAGGGTGTTTGGGATCGTGCTATTTATTAGTGGGAAATAAAGACTAGAAGAGGAGGAGGGACATTTTCTTCTTTAAGTATTGAATTTGCACTGGCCTAACCAGAAGTGATGCCTGCATATCAGTCTGGTGAGGGTATTGGCACGACTAGGCGCCCCCCCCCCCCCCTCTACAAAACTACTGCTAGCGACGGTAATAACTTTAAGAGTGATTTCTTTTTTCTTGCTGAGGTGTTTTGTGGCATTGAAAGTAAATAATTTTCTTAATGTATCCAGAAGTGAATTTAATACCTGAAGATAAAATAGTAATAATCGCAGGAGTTTGTAGCAACACATGAAATTCGCCGTATTTAATGCGTAATCCTCGTTCTATTGTGTGGATGTCTCAAATTGTGAACACTTATTTATAAAGTCTATTCGCGGTTTCTTCACACTTTTTGAATCAAACCTTTGAAAAATCACACCGTGTATGACGTCTGTAGTTATTTCCTAAATATTCCATGTATCGCGAGCTTGCTATACTTCTGTTAACACGAACGTATCATATTTTTCGCTAACCTAAAGTTTTACCAATATTTGATTCATAACATTTAATATTTCATTTATAATACATATGAGCAAAAACCGTGAGAAAACACGTGTGTTGGTAGCGCCTAGTAAGAAATAGTTCTGATGCAAAATATTATTACAACTAAGTGCGCATGAATTCGGTGCGTTGTCCTTTGGTGTAGTTTTCTAGTATTAGTTAAACTTTGGTTTCATAAATCGGAGGAATATCCTGGAGGTAGAACTTTAGCAGGGCTTCAGAAAAGTGTGGAGTAACCGTGAATGGATTATAGTAAACTTCCATAACTCTGACGGACGTTTTTAACGTATACATAGTATGGAAATAACACGATTAATTAAACATTTTTAAAATCTACCTTTGAAAAATGTCTCTGTCCCAAGCTGCATGTATTTTAACGGCCCCAATGTCTGGCATGCGCGCAGTGAAGTTGGTAACGATGGAGTGAAAGAAATGGCATGTCTTAACATCGAATTAAAAGTGTCGAGGAAAGTTATTTTGAATACTGAAACGATTTATTATGCTTTCTGTTCATTTTTTAAAGCACGTGAGTGCAGGAATTAGACTTTTGAAAACTAACATTTATAATAATTCTGCATATTATCTTGACCGATGTATGTATAAGTGACCAGGACCATACCAATGTTAATTTTACATATGGCGGATGAATACACAACGTGCACACAAGTATACGCTGTTTACTGTAAAGTGAGCACTTTTGAGACTGTAGTTACATTTACTTTCAGCCATATTTAACTCTTTAATCAACTTTTTAAATAAATATTGCTATGTATGTAACAAACACAGTGTGAATATTCCACCGCACTCGCAAGTAAACATCTAATGCTAAAATGAAATTTATTTATTGACTATAATTCCAAATGAGAGGGCTTTCAAAAGTGCTCACTTTACCTTGAATAGCCTAGATCTTAAGCAGGGCTCTAGAAAGTGCTCAGTTTTCCGTGAATAGCCTTTACTGGGCTACAAATATATAGGAATTTTTAGTCTCGCTACTATACACAATTCGTAAATTCCCTACATATTTTACTTTTCCATGAGTAGACGTAGGAACGACAGAACTTATCTACGGGAATTACGTTTAGCATCCGTGCTTTCTCTCTATACCAACACTCACGTGACAAATTTGCGAATTATTTTGTAGAGTGCAGTTCTAACAACACTCTACGTAATTTTAATAGGTATTATAATAAATTACTTATTTCTGAAACCAAGTTGGCTCCAACCGCTCCACGAGCACTGCCTTGCAGCGGTGCAGCTAAATGACATGAAGCAGCACTAATGCTCGGTTGCACCAACATGTTCCCCGATCCGAGATCGAATGATCCTAGCTCCGAATCAGGATCCAGTTTGATCTTGGTTCCAATGTAAAAGTAAATTTCATGATTCTGGATCTCCGATTCGTCGATCTTGGTTCCAAAGTGAGAGATAGATATTAAGTATGAGACTAATTTTGTAATTGGTTCGTAATATATGACGTCATGGAAGTAGGCGTATTTTTCACTATAGATAGAACTAGATGTGCGAGGTTTTTTTCTGTTTTAAGTAAATTATTGTTGTACGAATTTTACTAAATAATGTTCAAGTACGTATAATGTTGTTTTAATTTCCCAAGAAAACAATAAAACGTAGTTTTATCAGTTGGCGTATTTTCAAACTACATTTGTCGACGATTGCTGCTGATCTAGGATCGAGATTTCGAACAGCCAACTTCGGTAGTTCGAAATGAACTTCGTCTTGACCTCCAGTTCAGCTCTGAACACGAATGGTGCAACAGTTTTCTGTGTCGATCTTAGGTCCGATCTCGGATCGAGTTTCGAGCCACGATGGTGCAACCAGGCATTAGACGCAGAACGCGTCCGATAACACAGATCTAACAAATGGTGACACTGTGAAAATATCGCAGGTATAATTGTATCATTCCTGAGTCTGTTCTTGCTTCAGTGTGTCTTCAGAGGGAAAATATTCAGTGCCGACCAATTTAAAACGATATTATGTATCACGGCTATTTTTCCTCATTCACTGCAGACACAAATGTAGATAACGTAAAATATATGAAGTTACTGTCATTCCCAGTGATTTCAAAAGCGCTTGATCAAACGTGAGCCATAAGTAATTCGTGCCCGTATATTAAACAGAAAACGTCAATTAAGGCCTGTTGTAGAATAATGTAGTCTTTGTTTGATGCCCGGTACACAAGCCATTATTTTTTACTTAATCAATATAAGCGACGCTAGAGCCCCGTAAACAATAGTAAAGTTTTAATCCTGCATGATCACTGCTCGCAAAATTATTATTTGGAAAATACACTTGTACGGAATTGAGTAGAAAATTATCTCTCGTGTGAAACGTTCGTATAGGCTGTTCACGGTAAAATGAGCGCTTTTGAAAGTCTAGCTTAAGATCTACTTGTATGCAAATTGCTTATTCTTCCGCCATATGTAAAATTAACATTCCCGACATTTTTTTCATGGGTCGGTCAAGTGAAACTTTGGAATTAATATGAAAGTAAATATTTTATAAATATGCTCATTTTTACACTTCGATGCTTAAAACAAAAAGAAAACAGAAGAAATAATTAAAGTTATAAATTATTACCTGACACTGTTTGTCCGACGTTACGATAAGGAACTAATTTTCCCTCCATCGTTACCAACTCTACTGGGTACATGTCACTCAGCGCGCCCATTAAAATATATGCAGGCAAAGGCAGTTCACTATTCACTGCTCCTGCCTGCATATATTTTAACTCGTGCACTGAGTGACATACGCCCAGTAAAGTTACTAACGATGGCTGGAAAGTAGTTCCATATTTTAACTTCGAATAAAAAGTGTCAGATAACCATTAGTGACAACTTAAAATTGTCTCTTCCGCTTTCTTTTTTTTTTTTTTTAATGCATCGAAGTCTAAAATAAGCTGATCTGTGATGTATTTACTTTCTTAATAATTTCACAGTTTCACTTGACCGATGCATGAATAAAGTAATGAGGCCCATGGCAATGCTAAATTTACATAAAGCGGAGGAATACATAACGTGCTTACAAGTACATCATTAGCAGGGCTCTCAAAAGTGCTCATTTGACCGTGAACAGCCTATAGGAGCAGTGACCCTTTTCTAATGTTGATTTCGAAAGTGATCACTTTATCGTGAACAGCCTTTCGCAGTTGACCCAGCCTTACCTCCACAGCGGCGGAGATGGCCTGTAGAACGTGTGCAGTTGCTCCGGTACCCTTCGACTTACTGATATCGCTATCTGATAAAGTTGTGCATGGACTCACTTCACACCTCTCTATCACTTCCCCCTCCCACTCCCTTCCCCGGTCATTGGACAGCCGTCGGACAATAACTGCGTGACTCGATCTGACAATTTCGCCCAAGGGATTTATTCGTCGAATTATTCGCGGCCGTTTGCTGCAATCGGGAACGTCACGAGGGTTCCTGGACTCTGTCGGTTTACGTCACGGTTTTAGGTCGCGGACGTTTACGAGCGGAAAACACAAAGGGCAAGATCTTCTACACTCTAAAAAAAAAAAATCCATACGTATTTTTATGTACGACAAAGAAAACCATTTCTTTGAAGCTGTTCTGTTTACAGGAACACAATGTAGTTTTAATTCAAAGAGAAGGTTGCATAAACATAAATTTTCTGCTAATAAATGTTTTCTTTATACGATTTTTTATAGCAATGTAACATATTTTATAGCAAAGAAATAAACATTATTTGTGCTGCTTTTGTTCACAGTAAAGAAGTATTACTTTGTACCAAAAGTAAAGGTTAAAAGGTTTTCCGTCGTACATTGCAGTTTTCATTATGCAACTGTTGTCCCAACGTAACGTCCATAAACCTAAAAGCATATTCTGCAGCTACGAAACTGCAGCAGAGCAAATTTATAGTTCTCCTGCAGGCGTTGAACGTCATTCTGAAGTTCGGTGATTCTCCACACCACTTATCTCAATTCTTCCCAAGATGTGGTATTGTGAATTTTCTGGCCCATTTTACTACCTCAAATAACAAGCCTATCAACAGCAATCTGCGCCCAAAATGACAAAGTGGTCGTGTGGGGCAGGGCCTTAGCTAAATAACACAAGGTGTGCGGGTTCGAATATCGGACTCGCCTAGTTATTAACTTAGTATTATTATGAAATATTGGTTACTTCTCTCTTATTTACAAAATACGTTTATTTGTTAGATCACAAATTTTTTTACTGTGTAAATTATATTACCACAAAAGCGTCTTCAGAACTGCTGCTGTAACGACAATGCAATGTTATCATAGTCATTACTATATAAATCAAACAAAAATTATTTTATGGCAAGGCTGCTTTGCAATGGTTCATATTTAAAGAAGTTTTTCTTTGCGGCAACAAATTACGTGTAGCAGAAAAGAAAACGTTTGGAAACTGCGTTTTTTTTTTCTTCTGAATAACTCTGAACTTTAACCATTGAGAGGGGAGAATGGACGAAGGAAACATTTTGAAATTTCCGGTCAGCCAATTCCAAATGTTTTGTTTTGGAGTTTGAGTTACTTTTTTAGTTAAGTTTCCATGGCAACTACAAAACAAAGTTTTCATTGTTGGGGGGGCTCTACTGACAAGATATTGGGCGACAAGCTAAATCCTTGTTGTCCGTGCTACTAGTCTTGCGTTGACAGCTCATTTGTCTGCACATCTTCGTAGAACCCTCAAACCAATTTTACGCTATTTGTCGGACCATAGCGGCCAAACCATTCGTTTCCAGACATTAGTTTCTTGTAAAATTATCAGTTCGTTGTCCCGTATCACATATTGCGCGTTGTCGGTGTTGATTTTAACAAACTGTATATCTAGAGAGCGTTCTCTTGCTCTCTTGCTCCCACGTCCACGTCACCGAGAACGCTCTCGGAATGATGATGCATACTCGCTGCGCGATATAGTGCACCGACCATGATTATTTACGACTTTTTACATCTTGTGTGAAGTGCAAAAAGAAATTACACTGTGTCAAATATTTAAATATCCAAATTATCTCGTAGTCCCGATGAAGGGTTGGAATAAGGACAAGTGATAACGGTTGCCCGTGGTTAATTAGTACAGACACTTCCATTTCGCGTTGAAAAATGGCACCAATCTATACTCCGCCAGCCTATACTTACTCGGCCAGAGGCTACGTGTTCATTGGCTGCCGCGACGGGCAGAACTCACTCTGCTTTTCCTTCCAGCCACACAGAATAAGGCTGCCGGATTGCTGAATACTTACTATTGGTCCTGAGTCCTGCAGTGCGTGTCGGGTGAGCGCATACCGAATGACACACGCCAGACTAACATAAACATGTATGCCGAATACTTTGCACTGAATCACAACGTGAAATGACAGTGTCTCTATTAATCAAGCATTTTAGTAAGTCCTACCAGAGTTCTATTTTTCTGTCAACACTGATAGACTGGTAGTCAAATTGATTTAGAAAAATGTTTATTCGAATAATTTAAAAAAAAAAATACAATCAAGCACAAAACTAACGATAATTTATAGCGTGCAGTGATAACTTGCAAGAAGCTAAACATCACAGCGCTTAAATGTTAAGTTCTCGTCTGTCGATAAGGAAAGGGTGTAACAAATATCCACAAAAAATATACTAGAACAAAGACAACAAGAAATTAACCAACTGCGAGGAAAAAAAATCTAACAGCGACTATTAAACAGAAACCCCTGTGTACAAAAAAAATTCCATCATGTGTAAAATTAATACTGTAATTGACCCGGACCGTTTTATTCACCCATCAATCAAGCGAAACTGTAAAATGCTACGGCACATTAATATGTTACTAATTTTCCAGTTCTCCCTCATAGAAAAATCAGGAATAAATTAAATTAATTCAGTTGAAACAAATATAAACAACTAACTTTGAAAACGACACTAAATCATGGAACTGCTTTCCGTATGGCGTAGCCATCTTTGCCACATTTCCGGAAAGCATGATATACACTGTAACTGTTGAAATAAGAGCAGAAATTTAATCTATATATATATATATATATACACACGCACTTTTTTCCTGCAGTAACGCTTGCCATTGGCGGCCTACTAGGGTAGTCTTTATGCTACCCGGGAAACAACTAGGCAGGCAGCAGACTTTATAACAGAGCGAATAACACCTCCTTACCGACCGCGTGCCGCAAAAATAATATGTATATATATATATAATTTTTTTATGTTATTTCTCAATATCGAGCAACCTACGCACGCAGCTTAATCTGTGGTCTTCCGTTCCGAGTAGAAATATTGCACGTCGCTTTCGCGGCCTTGTAGCATGTTTCTTCCACGTGGTGCGGCACGCGGTCGGTAAGGAGGTGTTATTCGCTCTGTTATAAAGTCTGCTGCCTGCCTAGTTGTTTCCCGGGTAGCATAAAGACTACCCTAGTAGGCCGCCAATGGCAAGCGTTACTGCAGGAAAAAAGTGCGTGAATGTACATAAATATGTATAGGTAAGTCTGAATGTATATACATGTATATAGGTGTATATATATGTATATACATTCACACACATGTATATATATACACAAATATACTTAGTATGCCTGAGATTTGTATGATTGCGAATAACAATCAATTGCATTGCCTTCACTTCTGAAGGCAATTTTTTCCCGTGTTATCTTTCCGTCCACAATTTGTATTTTATGAGAGTTAAAATGGCACAAACGGGCTTACTCGCTATTATTTTTGATGTTCAAATACGAATGAAATATTTTTTGAAGCGTTCATAGACGTACATCGCACTCTTAAGTTTATTATTAAGTTATACACCGACAATGTTACAGTTTAACAGCTCAGAGAGAGAGAAAGAGAGAGAGAGAGCGAGAGAAAAGACAAACAGATCCCGCACCAGTTCAGTGCCTTGCTCGTGCAGGCTTTGAGGATGCAAGTTTTGCTCTTGTCGAGACCGTCGACTATAATTTGCAGTCGTTCGTGCTTCCAGTCTTGGCGTTGATAACTAATCGTCTGTGCATATTTTAAGAACTCTCGAACATTCTCGAACCACAGCGGCCAAACCATTCATTTCCGGACATTAGATCAGTCTCCTCGTAAGATGATCAGTTTGTTGTCCCGTATCAGATATTGCGCGTTGTCGGGTGATATTTTTAACAACTTGTATTTGCAGATAGATAATACATAGATAAGAATAAGAGAGTGCAGTTGGTTCCCAACGCTGCGTTCTAGAGAAAAAAAAACACACTTCCTTTAACAGAACATGAGCAATTACACGATATTCTTGTGCTGGCACAGAAGCTTAGTTACGTCTGCCCTGAAAGCTTTATTAAATATTTCTATAATAATTCCTCTGTAGGTTTCTTTCCTGATGCGCCAATCTAACAGTGTATAATAGGCCAATCATGGTAGCCAACACGTAGACGATTAAGATGTGACGTTCTGTCCAGAATGCTGCGGCTTGGAGAAACACTTAGACCACGCGGGCAGGATGGCTGAAACAAAACAGCAACGACACGTGTCAAACAAAGAAGAGGCGACTCATTCAAACCCACGTGTAAAAACAACTGTGAGAAGGCGAGCCCAATGACATTCCCGTTTCGGCAACAGTGTTTGTAGACAGTGTTACTCTTCTAGGTTATAAAACATTCTTATTTATAACGGCGGACACAAAGCCTTCTGTAGCTCGTAGGCTTAAATGACGAAACTAGTTCCGTTTCAGCTCAACCCCTTAACGTACACATTATTTTTTCTTTCAGGCTTTGGAAAAAAAAAAAATCTTCCGATAAGTATTTACAAATTTCTTGCAATAACTGAAATTTTGGAACTTGTGGAAAAGGTTGCGTCATATCCATTTCAAAAGAAACAACTAACAACAACACAGTTAGTGCGTCGGCAATAACCAATAGCATTGTCCACGGATAGGGCAATGCCCTTTTGGACCTGTACAACACGGACCTTGAATTAATCTATTCTGCAACATGCCAAACGTGAACGAGTACACTAGGGATAATATATTAAGAGTTGGATGGAGCTGCGCGTCCAAGGTCAAGAAGCGAGGGAGCGATACGGGCGACACTAACAGGCACGCCTAGCGCCTCATCGCTCCTACGCGCATGGTGTGCATTGTTTCCGTCGTAACGCTGTACTGTGTATATTAGATCTGTAACAGTGGGGTTTTATTACACGCCATGAAAGACCACAGATTAAACTACGCCCGTATATTTGTACTTTTCTCTTGCCGCTTAAGGAAACTGCAAAGGTATGTTTTAAAAATGCGATATTTGACCATTTTCACTCATTTTTTTCTCCGAAAATAAATTTAATAAGACAAAAGGGGAAACATTAATAGATTTATTTTATTTTATTTTATTTATTTTTTTATCATTTCTGACAACAATTTGTATTTGTAGAACATTTATTTACCGAGATACGCGTATTCACACAAACAACTATTTCAAAGAAAATGTTTCAGTACATCTTCCTCTCAGGGGTTTAAAGTACACCAGACATCATGCAATTTCTCATGTGCAACACCTGAAATCATTAAATAATTCTGATTGTAGTGAGCTACAAACAGCTTGATCAGGACTGCGTTTTAAAATCATGGCGTGGATTGGGCTCGAACCAACCCCAGACCGATCTCCTCTATAGATGACCGCACAATAGATAAGTACATAGAAACGAAACCGCGTAGCTGTTCCTTTGATGGAGACATACGCATCAGCTGATTGGCTGCGCAAGGGTATGGGAGAGAGTTGGCTGGCTGCTGCGTAATGAGAAAGGTACCCTGTTGGTTGGTCTGCCGCCAAGCAAGTAAGTTGCCACGCGCTGATTGGAGGACAGCGTTGCAACCATTTTGCTAAGGCATGAAGTAAGAATTTGCTTTATAAGGAACTGTTTCGCCGATGTATTCTTGAGTAAACTGTGACATTACATTGAAGCCTTAACGCTCTCAGCACTATGTATGAGTGTATTTCGGGCAAAATTTGTTTTCTTTGTCCACGAATGCAAGACTGGCCCGGATATGGCTACATTGTTTGGCTATTTTTTATGAGAATTTACGCTCTTATTAATATCAGTGGATGTATATAAAAAACTATCAATATTGTTAATACTCAGAAGACTGATAAATACAACATCATTTTACTTTTTATAAAATAGTTCTTTTCAACACTAGAGTGTGTTGAACAAGTTCTGAAACTATAAAATACAAAGTTTTTTAAATTCTTTAATTCCATTCTTATAAAAGCTAAATAATTGATTGAGTAGTTGCACTTGAAAAATACTGTGACTGCACTCTAAGAAATGATTTGTACATTTACCATATCAGTGTATACTTACACTGACAAAGCGCGAATGGTAAAATATTTTCCCACACATGCATGGTAACGTTCCTACAGTTGCTCAAAATATAGTTAAATGCGTAGGGAAGTTACCAACTCTGTATAGTAGCAATGCTAAATATTTCCATATTTTCAGCCTGGCACGAGGTATTATTGCCATATACTATATAGGTTAAAACTTCCATTACAGTTTAGTATGTTTACCAGAATTTTTTTTTACACTATGTGGGGGATTCTAATTGCTACAAGTCTCAGATGTTCACTCGCGATCGACCGAAGTTCATTATCGAATTATAATTACCCGGCTGGCCCAGTCAAGAAAGAAAATGTCATCTCACAAAGACACGCGGCGATAACTAATTAAAAGCTGCAGGCGTGCACGCAAGATATTGAAGTCTAATTTTTGAGAAAACTAATGTCGCGAGATTAATATGCCTCCAGCCATTAGCAGTGAAGTAGTCTTTGTTTAACTAACTACTTAATAAACGGAAAGCATGTAAATGTTACGGCACGACGTAGGCAAAGACGTGGCAGATCTGCTTTATATATCTCTCATTTCCTATTTGAATTAGTCACCAAAGTATTGTATAATTCATTGATAAATATATTTACAGTACTTGTGGCGCTGCTTAGAGCGCACTGTAAATATTAAAGACTGGTTGCTCCAGCCTCGCCACCTCCTTGGGCACCCTCCTTCTCTTGTTTCCCCGCCCAACTCTTAGTATCCCCCTCCTTCCGAGCATGCGCAGTCGTGCTGTTCTGTGAATGGTCCAAGTTTAATCCCAAGTAGAGAGCTGAAGTGCCTTCGGTGTTTCTGAATATTTCTGCTCCGATCCGATGCTATGGGAAATTATTGTATAATGGTGTGATGTGGGAGTCTTCAGCTGAGGTGTAGCTGACACGCACAATATTCGACGAGGGCCGATTCTAAATAACAGGTGGGTTTGCCGAATGAATGAGTTATAGTTACGCTAATTGACTTGAATCTATTATTGAAGCGCCGCAAGCTTAATGATAATATGTTTGGAGGTCTCGAGTTCCAGCTTGTTCAAGTGCGATGTCGGTTAGACGCACACTGCACTAGTACGGTTTGTAGCTGGCTAAATGTTTGACATTTTGGGTTCGATTATTTGCTGCGTTAAGTTCGCCTGGAAAATTGATGGCGCATTTGACGGGTATCGCACCGACTTCTCTCGGCAAGGCCAGCTAAGAGCAGCCCACCTGTTACTTGCTGGAACATAGTTTATTTCTGGGGAAGGTTGTAACTTAATTAATTATTTTAATTGTCATGTATCATATTTTAGCTCCGTCGGCTATGAATGGCCGTAGGACGGTTCCCCGGAGGAGAAAGCTGTGAAATGTTTAATACTATTCTCAGTAAAAGGACTGAGGACGTTGTGTGTTCCTCTGTTAAGCATTTGCATTTAACTGGGATTGTGGAGTTGGGATATTTTTAGTTATTTTAAAGCGTTCGTGGCTTTGTACGGCTTGTCGTGGCTTTGTCCTTGTGTCAGTGCCCACTTCTGTTTTGGAGAGTGTTTTTAGTTCTTTTTAATGAATCCCAGAAAAGTATATGTGATGGTTAACAGTGAATAAATTTGTTATTAATTTGAATATCTTATTCACTACAAGCCACACTGTATTTGCTGTTAAATAGACCAATAAAGTGGTTGTTTTTTCACGCAAGTTCCATATCTGTCCTAATTTCCTTGGATCATATATGAAGATAGGTAAATGATCACATTTTTTTTGTAAACTCGCATGAGTGGTGCGTTAAAGTTAGCTTTAAACGAGAGTATGGAATTGAGCTTTTGAGACAGCTTATCCTCTAACTTCGGGAATACTGGCCTTTACACGACTTTTTTTAAAAATGAACTCACGGAGTAAAATCAAAACTAGAATAGATGATATCATTGAACTTGACAAAGTCTTTACGGCAATAAAATAATAAAATTTACATCTGAAAGTCCTCTACTAGCATCGTGAACTTCAATAGTAGAGCAGTTGGGTGTCATTTCCGTACAGGCGATACTGCAATTAACAGCGCCAACCAGAGCAATCCTTGAGTTTCCTATGATTCCCTCGCACAAACAAACCTTTCACGATGGTCAATAAATCTCTTCGTAGTAAATCAATTAATGAGTTCCAGATTTACCCAAGCTCGTACTGAAAACATTAAATTCTAAATATAAAAAAAAAACTAATTTACCCCATGCTACATACAGCCGCTAATTTCGTGAGTACATTTGATCGTAAGCGTAAGCATCACGGCTCTCTTTTATAATGTACTCGTCGTCGTTGACCATTTGCGATTTTCCCTGTACACTGATATATAGTTATGTGTTCACTACTAACATGTGTGCGCTTCAGGGTTACTGAAAATATGGCGTTTTAATTACTTAAGTAGCTATAAAAGTAGGAAATAAGAAAATATTTTTATCATCATAAGAGCTCTAGGCCTTCTTAACACCATGGACACACACTTGACAGTTATTCGCCCGCGAGTATAGGAGCCCTGCTAACTTATTCCATGCTGAGACTTGCTGTCAATACATAAATCCTCTGATGAATTAGAAATGTATGTACTATTAAAATTAATACTAACCGGGCATACAAGCATCTATGTAAATAAAAATAATAATACTAGCAGAACTGCTACCGATAATAACCTCGTGCAATTATAGGCATCTGGTCAGATATATTTTTTAGGACGATGGCAGCAAAGATTCGATATTTACTTCCGTAAGATAAGCCAGACCAACAAATATACAGAATGCTACAAACATATATGTCAATATTTTCGGGGATATAATTCTCACGTCTAGAAAGAAGAAAACATTTTATATGAACATAGGTCCGGAAATGTTTTGTTTCTTTACTACAGCTCCCATTAAGTAACGTACATTGTATGGTCCGCAGGCTGGACTATGTTTGTGTGGAATGTCATCGCAGCTATCTTGTACATGGCAGACGATACAGCATACCACGACACTACACACCAGATCACTAGTAAGTACACATAAATCAATTACATATGTGCGAAAGCACACGCGACACTCGTAGCTTCCAGCTCGACGAACCATTGAACAGTGCGTTATGTCTTATTAAACGGTCGGTTCGGCACTCCTGGCACGGGACTGCCGTTACAGTACAGCTATGATGGCATTCCACACAAATATGATCCAGCCCGTGGGCCATACTATGCGGGGCCTACGTTATATAATGAGGGCTGTAGTAAAGAAACGAAGCATTTCCGGACCTATGTTTACATAACGTTTTTTTCTTCTTCTAGAAGTGAGGATCGTTTCCCCTAAGTATTGGCATGTATTTTGCAATATCCTGCATATTAAATAATTACTAAGAAGGCTCCCCGTGTAAGACGCAAACAACGCTGGCCGTTACACCATAGAGGTGATCACTGAAGGTTATAAACTATATTGAAGTTAATGGATGGACCTTTATTGATAATAAATAAATATTTTTCTTATAAACACTTACGGACCAGAGTGTGCTAGCTTTCCCAAGGGTCATAATGCTATTAAGACGGACCTGTCACAAAATAGAAGCGAATACAGAAGCGACAGCGCCTATTAGTGCCTTTCAAGCAAGTGAACCCATTTCTTAATTCGCTGCGTGTTGCTCTAAAACGTTCTGTCTCTGTCGTTTACGTTGCATTACTGGTTCGGTTAGTGTCACGCATGGAGTAACCAGATGTCCGGAGAAATTATGACATGTCCCTGCTAAGCATTTTTTGTTTGCGTCCTGCCTGAATTTTCATGATGAAAAATATTGCGCGTCATTTTCCATTTGATAAAAGGTAAATGCAGATTATTTTGATTTTATTAGTTTTTGTTTAATATATATTGACATAGCTGTATTGTAAAAATTCACTTAAAAGAGTACATAAAATGTATTATGTTCATTGATTAATCGTGTAATTTTATTATTTTGTATGATTTTATTTGAATTATTAGACGTGACGAGACA
The DNA here is from genome assembly GCA_029891345.1 of Dryococelus australis. NCBI lineage: Eukaryota > Metazoa > Arthropoda > Insecta > Phasmatodea > Phasmatidae > Dryococelus > Dryococelus australis. Next base: position 49,156,586 of record CM057000.1, read on the forward strand.
GGTTGAGTGTGAGCCAGAGTTAGATTTACAATTCTTCCGTCTCGAAGCTTCGAGCGCCTGAAATATCTGCAGGCAGGTGTAATGCCTAAGAGTCCTATGTACTGAAACGTTTCCTGTGGAATCGTTGGTTGCGCGTAAAAGCCTATCTCGGTAAATAAAATGTCTGGAAATATAACTTTTTGTCAGAAAAAAAATAAAAACAATTATCTTTGGCCCAAATTTTTGTTTACTTTTGTCATATTAAGTGTACTCTTGGAGAAGAAAATTCGTGAAAATGGTCAAACATCGCATTTTTAAAACTTGCCTATGTAGTTTCCTTAACCGGTAAGAGAAAAGTACACAGATACGGACGTATTTCAATCTGCGGTCTTTCATCGCGTGTAATAAATCCCCTATGTTAGATATCTAATTTGCACAGCACAACGTTACGACGGAGAAACTGCACGCCCTGTCCGTAGGAGCGATGAGGCGTTAGGCGTGCATGTAACTGTCGCCCGTATCGCTCCCTAGCTCCTTGACCTTGGACGCGCAGCTACATAGTCCCCTAAAAAGGCGAACTCCACACTTTTGGATTACATCGAGAACTTCAAGTGTTGCGACGTAAACGTGTAGCGAGCGAGTGCCTGTTAATATGCAACTCGTCGACACAAAAAGAAAGTCGCTCCAGTTGCGTACACTTCAGGCCGCAGCACTTCCAATCACATCTTGAAGGCCCGTGTCCTGAAGGCGATGGTACATAGTTAAAGGCGATATCATGTCACCGAAAAATGTTGCTGCGTTATAAAAAAAATATTTTGACTCTAAAATTTTGTGAGATTTTCCATTTTATATGAAGGTTGTATTAAATGTGCCGGCCTGGACAGAGACGCTTTGAAGTTTTTGGTTTTCTGTTCGTTGCACCGTACAGTAAATATAATTCTGACTGTTTCGTACATCACAGACACACACAAATACACTTCACTCTATATGGTAGTAAAAAGCTTAAAAATATCCCGTATGAAGTGCTGCACTTCAAACAGGACTAAACTTAAAGAATAATTCGCAATTTTTACTGATAAAGTGCGTGTAATTTTACAAAAGCTTGTAACAGTACAAACATTTATCTTGTAAAACAACTCGTTTGTAAAACTACAAGGGCTGTGTTTGCATTATACCTCAATAAATACTAGTACTATACTGACGCATATCCACGAGCTTCAGCAAAATGGGGGACACTCAAGATCGTAAAACCGTAAATAGGTGTTTGTGCGAAAACTATGTGTGTTGTCAAGTGTCGTTGCGTGCAACAAGAAATTTATTGCAATATTAAATAACGCAAAACAATTAAAACAACTCAAATAATCATAATGAAACGCAAATTTCAATAAAACGTGGCCGTATCGTTCATTAATTGTTAATGTTTCATAACTGCACAGAACTCTTAAATTGGCTCTCAAGAATTCGTTAAAAGCCTTCCAAATCGCTTACTCAACAACAGAACACATAAAATGAAATAAGTATATATTCTTCTTAACCAAATAACTTCATTAACATATTATAGGTACTTATATATACATAAGTACCTATAATATGTTAATGAAATTATATACATATATAAAATAAGTGTTACGTTAGTAAAACATGCTGGTCCTGTGGTTAATGGTGTCGGCTGATAAGAGGTGTGGGTTCTGGACCTCGTGCTGGCGAAAGTTCAATTTTTTTTTATAAATTATATTTTCAAATATATTATTCAAATTGTTCTCTTTGACTAATTTATCACATTTGTTTTCTAGAAGAAAAAAATAATATTTTATGAATATTTTCAATAATGTAAGTTGTAATACAAGACTATCATTTGCAGTTTTACAAATAAATCTTTTGCAGATTTTACAACAAAAACTCTTTGTAGTTTTACTAAATATTTTCTTGGCAACTCGGTTTCCAAGGATTTTTCTTGTAAAAGTACAAAACAATATTTAGAGCGTACAAAGAAAGTTCACAACATAGGTAGGCACTGTACATGAAAGTTTCCTGGGCTCAGTGACCAGTAGGCTATACTCCACAGTACTGTGCACACTCGAAGATCAGTTCTTTGCCCATTGGCTGCTACTTCAGCGAGTGACCAATCACCAGAACAATTAGCACGGTGTTCAGCTATTCTTTCCTTGAATGACTGTTATTTACTCAGGATCATCGAGGGAGTATATGATAAACTGTGATACCAATAGCAAACGTGATTCAAACGTACACGAATTTGAAATCTAGCATTCCCTAAAATTTATTCCCGCAATTTTCAGGTCCCTAATTAAAGAGTATTTCAGCGATTTCGCTTCATCAAGAGTTGCCATGAATCCTGGACTCAAGTAGACGTAGAATAATCTTCATCACCTGTGCACGCCTCTGATACTGGCTCGCAAATCACCTGCAGGACTGGGGAAGTTATGTACTCGTGGAAATATTACTACGTTTAAGTGTTGTAAAACACTCATGCTACAGGCATTAAAAATACCAAAGACGTATACGTGGAAACCGTGTGGTAACCATGAGTTTAAGCCTAACAGCTGTGACCGTTATAGTGACGGAAAATACAGTTTGGTGTTGGTGAGTGGAAATGAGTTGTTGCTAAACTCACGTGCTCCTAGCTCCATACTCCTTCTGCGATACCAAAACGGCTATCAGTTATCAATGTTTGCCTATCATTTTTTTTTATTTCCAGACATCTGTTTATGAACGGAATATTATAATTTACGTCCCTTTTAACTCGGTCAGTTGAAGGGTCAGTGGTTTTTCGTGAAACGTTTTCACGTCTATGTGTACGTCAGAACTCTTAGTCATTTCAGTTTTATCGATGACTGATAGTTTTTTTAAGCAATTTTTGTGTACGTGTAAATCACGGAAATTTTCTGTTTCAACAACTGAGGTTCGAGTGGGTCGTTCAGATGCATTCTCACAGTCGCAGCAGCCAATTACCAAATAATACATGCAAGTGCCTACTCTGTATTTTTTTTGTAGTTTTGCAGAACAATTCTATCGGGAAGTATAGTAAAGATTATTTTTGTATCACTCAAAGTAAATTATAATAAACTGTACAGTACGGTTTTGCAGAACTTGTAAGACTAATGTTGAATTTTAACGAACAAGTATTGTAGATATCAAACTTATAAACGTGTAGATAAATAAAATATATCTCTTAAAACGTGTCGTAAATATGCAATATTTACTTGGAGTGAAAGGCGTACAAGAAAAATGTTTGGAAACTGGTACACAAATAATAGTTTGTAAAACGTACAAAAACATTTTACATTGTATAAGAAACCATGCCGCACTCTGAGGTATGAGGATTATCGCCTAGAATGTAGAATCACTCTGCAGTTTCTCAGTGGCTCTAAAATTACTTTGCGGATTTCTCGGTGACTCTACACACCAAAAACACTTTCTTATAGTCAACACATGATTTATTGCCCCGAAGAAATCCATGGTTATGTATTAAACACTCCAAAGTAAGCTTACCGCAAACAAATTTATACTATATATAAATATAAATATAATTAAATAAATAAATAAATATATATATATATATTTATTTATTTATATAATAAATATTTATATAATAAATAAATAAATAAATATAAATATAAATATATTTATTTAATTATATTTATATTTATATAGTATAAATTGTATAGTATAGTATATAATATATATATATATATATATAAACTATAACCATTTCCTCTGTTGTAAAATCAGTTAGAATATTTTGAAGACTAAACCAATGTGTCGATGATCTAAGGAATTTGTTATGCCCACTTGGTGCCGTAGCATTTAGTATGTTTCGTACATACTAATAACTACGACGTAAAAATAAATATTTTTATATTAGTTAACACATTTTTTGGTGTACAGCATAATTGCTTTACTGCAAGCAAAACAAACTTAAAGAAATGATTTCTTTGCTATAAAGTAAGGTAAAATTGACAGTAAACAAACATTTATAAAAGTAATTTAACGACATAAGTCCTAACTTTCGCTAACCTTCGCTTTGAATCGAGGCAAGATTTTCTTATAGTAAACAAAACAGACTTGGATAAACGTTCGTCTTTGCTGTACAGAAAGCTTAGCACGTATCAGGTATTATTTACGTCGCAGCAAGTTGTGAGTGGTTGTCTTACCACCAGAAGGCACCAGCAGCTTCTCCTTGAGCTGCGCGTCTGCCCCAATCTTCTCGGCACACTCAGACTCCCAGTCATCCGAGATGAGAGGCTGGATCAACTCCTCGAACTTCTCTAGGGGGCAGAGCGCATCGCACCTGGGTAGCTGCAGCAGGTGGGGTTCTACCTCCGTGTTGTTCCTGTACCACACCTGCCGACGTACCTCCGTCTCCTCACTACACTGACAGCTCAGTTAAAGGCTGTTCACGATTAAGTCAGCACTTTTGAAATGAACCCCAGAAAAAATTCACTCCCCCTGAACACATATATTTTAATGGGCGTACTGAGTGACATTTCCCCAGTAAAGTTGGTAACGACGGATGGGAAATAGTTCCATATCTTAACGTCAAATAAAAAGTGCTAGGTAACCGTCTCTGATAACTTAAATTTTTACTTTAACGTTCTGTTTTTTTAATTCATCGAAGTGTGAAAATAAGCAGGTTTGTATAATATTTACTTGAAAAATATTTTAAAGTTTTAATTGACCGACGCATGAATAGAGTGAAGAGGTGCGTGGCAATATTAATTTTACATAAGGCAGAAGAATACATAAGGTGCGTACAAGTAAATCTTAAGCAGGGCTTTCAAAAGTGCACATTTTATTGCGAACAGCCTATACAAGTGCGGAACAGACATTCAAAACTACAGAGAAGTGAAATGCCTATACACACACCGCAGCATAAACACCACTCCTGTCAGTCTGTCTCTGTATTCCCGCTCACCATCGTCCTATCGGCAGAGAGCCTAACCATTCACGTTATAATTAGGAAGTACAAAATTTTGCGAATATTTTTCCAGGGCTAGCTAAACATCAGACCCATATATATATTTTTTCTATTAAATTTTCAATTGTAGCACAGTTTATAATCCATTCACGGTTACTTCACACTTTTCTGAAGCCATGCTAAAGTTATACTTCCAGGATATTCCACCGCCTCGTGCAAACTAAGCTTAAATAAGTCTAGAAAATTTCACCAAATGACAACGCACCGAATACTTGCGCACTCAGTTGTAATAATATTTTGTATGAGAACTATTTCTTACTAGGCGCTACCAACACACATGTTTTCTCACTGTTTTTATAAATATGTATTATAAACGAAATATTATAATTTATAAATAAAATATTGTTGGAAACTTCAACGTAACAAAATATAAGATACTCTTATATTAACAGAGGTATGAAAAGCGTATGATACATAACATATTTAGTAAACAACCAAACAGGTCATATATGGAGTGATTTTTCAAAGTTTAGAGACAAAAGGTGTGATGAAACCGTGAATAGACTATATTAGACACGCCCAGGTGAACTCTGAGCCAATAACAGAACTGCAAGCAAAGAAGTGAGTGAGTGAAGAAATTTGGGCGTCTGTTAACAGCGAGGTCGTAAGAGCCGATGAAGGTGATTGAGGTGAGTATGGAGCTGCGCCGCAGTAAAAGGGCGGGGTAACGGGAGATCTCCAAGAAAACCTACCCACCAGCGGCATAGTCCGGCACGATTCCCACATGCGAAAAATCCGGGAGTGACCCGGCCGGGTGATGGAATCCGTTTCGCCTTGGCACCGTGGGAGGTGAGCACGCTAACCGCTCAGCCACCGTGGCCTCTGTAAGGAGAGGAGCACCGAACCCCGTTATAGCTGGTCCGATATTATACTGGCTACAAACTGGGGTAAGTGCGAATGAGCACAAAGTTGAGACTAAGAAATACATAGGGCTGTAGAGTCTAACCTACAGGTCCGTAGTTATAAATAGAGACCCGATAAATTCGCGAGTGCAGTGACCTGTAGGCAAGACTTCACAGACTTATATACTCTCATACAGGTATCAACGGTTTATTGGTTGATTGTTGCGGTAGTAAAAGGCGGTAGTTGGACGCACAATTTATTGCATGTTTGCTATTGGCTTATTTATCTCCAGGAGATGTCAAACTATGACGTAGACCAATTACAAAAGTAACACGAACGTACAAGTGTGTGAATTCCAACTTGTCTAGAAATGAACCCACGAAATTATCGGGTCTCTAGTTGTAAATTAGCACCATGGTAGACGGCTCACAAATGTATGTCAGTTGCGTGTGTTTTATTGGACTTCCGCCCATCCGAAACGTCCCACAGGACACGCAACTAATTGTAAACACTGTGATAACCTCATTCTGTGTGGCCTGGTTCCACAGAAGAATGAGGATTGTGTGCGACTGCAGACAAAGGACAAATTATTTCTGATTAAGTATGTGGACAGCTGTCAAGTATAGTTTGGTGCTATCTCGTAACGAGAATTGGCAGGGTCTCTTCCTATTGGTCCACATCTCACCAGACGCTACACTGTGCTGTGCGACGTTTATTACTGGACAGCTGTCAGCCAAAATAATGGCGATTTGTCAGTGTCCCAATGAACAGTTCTTCCTACACATCAAAGTATACAATCCAGTGTTCATTTGCGTAATTCACATGAGCGCTTCCTACGTGCTGTTACGTTAGTGAACGTCATGAAGATTCATGAAGAGGTAATATTACGTCACCAATGTCTTCAAGGACTTTGGGTGTCGCAATACGATCGCAAATCTGTATAACGCTGCCTAATTCAAACTACGTATGTGTGACGCTAGATGTGTGAAAAGCTAAGCCCGAGTGTAGCTCGGGATACATTGTTACTAAAAAGTTTTCAGTTTTGAAAACAAAGCACGAACTGTTAGAAATTCACGATTTTTCTCCTGTGTATCAGTATCTTTTAGTAACAACACAGCATATTTACATGTAAATTCCTTAAGTAAAAACAAAACATTATTTTTAATTTGGGGACCACGGTGGCTGAACGGTTAGCCTGCTCGCTTCACACCAAGGCAAACCGGGTTCAATTCCCGGAGGACTTTTGCATGTGGGTATCATGTGGGACGATGCCGCTGGTCGGCGGGTTTTGTCGGCGATCTCCCTTTCCCCCCCCCCGCCTCTTCATTCCGGCGCTGCTCCATACGTACCTCTATCACCCACATCGGCTCTCAAGACCTCGCTGTTAAGAACCCCCCCCCCCTCCCCACTCCAAATATCTTCACTGACTCACTTCACTTATTCGGTCACGCCGATGTGAAGTGTGATTTCATTGACTCGCTGTTACACTGGTTGCGTGAAGGGTAAGGGAAGTGCTTGCGTACACGCTCTCAAAATACGACGTGTCTTTAAATGATAACGCTCAATCCTTTGAATACTACGTAGCCTGAATCTAACTGAGTTGTATGGAGCTCGCTTAACGACACAAGCTTTCGTTGGAGACACGTTCGAAGAAATATTACTTCGCAGTTTTCGTAAGATTCTCTGCGACGTAATATTACGTTATGCCACGTTAGCGAAATTCAAAGCGTGAATTACTCAAATAATAAAAAGGATGGATTGTGTATCATTCTACGTAGAAAAGAGTATATTATTGGGACTTTTGAAATTGATAAAATATGTGAGGCAGTGTTCATGGTGGATCAACACAAGACTGGTGACGAAATGGAAGCACGTAGAACATCCCGCACGAGTTTTGAAAGACAGGAAATAAAAGCACGTAGCACATCCCGCACGAATTTTGAAAGACAGAACATCATCAAACTGACGTTGCACGATCTAGAAACAAGCACAGTGTTCGACGTAATTTATCAAAATGCAGTGTTTACATTTGTGGTAATATTGACTGAGCGAGGCTCCAGAAACGGGACTTGCGTATGGTTGGTTGTCGCAAGCTCACACAGGTTACCGATTTACAGGGGGCGCAAAATGGCAGTCACTGAGCTGTTAAAAAGTAACTGCTATAATTTTACGAGAAAGAAAATAATTGGTTGGTTTTTTTTTTTTTTTTTTTTTTTTAGAACTCTCCGTAAAATTGCAGACACGTTGTTTTTCCAATCACGGATATTCCGCAAATTTCACACAACAATCCGTAAATCCATAGAACCTCTCCGTAAATTTGCTGGTTAGGTTTTTTTGCACGTCCAGTAATAAGAAAAAAATTATGGAACATTTTTGCGATTTTGTTTGTGTAGGTGTTTTACTGTTCATAAATAAGAAGTGAAAATAAATTAATTATTTTCTCTTCAGCGAGATTTGAACACGTTACCAAGGTTTACAGTCACTGTCTCTGACCACTTTTCTACTAGATAGTTTTAAGGAATAGGTATTGTTACAATACACCTGAGGGTCGCATCCGAGTTCGTGAAGAATGGAGATCTTAATAAAAGTGAAAGAACTAAATTTTATTTTTAATTATTCACACAGCGATTATTTGCAGCATTAAATTATCCATTTCCAGTATTGCCCTTTTTATTTCCCAGTGAGCGCAATATTTATTATCTGTTTCAACTCTAATAGCGCTCTTCTTAACGTCTCTGTTTGGTTATAGTCAGTTAACTCATGCTGCTTATTAAAACACGTTCAGCCTGTCTGTTGCCATCATTTGTAATGTCTTTCACTCACGCGCCCAGTCCACTATTACAACCTGCCAGTCGCACTATTCGCTGCGTCACTGCACGCAGTCGCAGGTTTTCCTCCCGCTGGTGACTTTTTCGTCCTTCGTCGTCTACCACTAAAACTACAGACACTTATCCACTCATTAACTCTCGGTTCGGAGGCCCGACGCACTTTTTATAGTCGCTGGCCTTGGCAGGGGAGGTTCGCCGCACCCCGAGTCACGCTGAGAGAAACTAGGGTAGTAAACCACTAGAATATTCTTCAGACAAACGCGGAAATTCAATCAGCTGAAGTTCGCGAGTGCGTGCCACAAACATATTATCGCAGCTGTAAGCTTTTAGTAGCGAAATATACGCGTCTTGGATTACCGGTCCCTGTCTATACTCTTCGCTCATTCGGGCGATGTGAAGCACAGACACATAAAAATACTTATTTTTAGTAATGCGTAACAGTTTTTTTTTGTTTCTACTAATGTTTGAGAGTTTTTAGTATTGCCAACTGTTACAGGTTCACAATGCTACATTTTTGCGTTGAAAGAATAGGCTTGTGCGTCGTGAAATTCTTGACTGAAGCGAAACTATCTTTTTCAGTTACAGCGGCGAAGTAAGCTTCGTGTGGACTCGTTAATGTTGTCTGTATTCACGAAGACCAACTCCGTTTTCCGTCATTACGGGCTTCGTTTCCGCATATCAACAACACATTTATGTAAAAATTCCCATGAATTTTGGGGGCAGCGGTGGCTGAGCGGTTAGCCTGCCCGCCTCCCACAAAGGCGAACCGGGTTCAATTAGGGAAGCCAGGCCACCCCCGGATTTCCACGTGTGGGAATCGTGCCGGACGATGCCTCTGGTCGGCGGGTTTTCTCGGGCATCTCTCGTTCCCCTGACCTTAAATTCCGGTGCTCTGGTCTTTTTGGGTGGAACGTTATGAGGCTTCACGTAAATGAGTGAGAAAAGAGATTTGGGTGGCTCTTAACACAGAGGTCTCGAGAGCCGATGAGGGTGAAGCGAGGTGAGTATGGAGCACTCCCGGAATGAAGAAACGGGGGAAACGGGAGATCCCCGAGAAAACTCGCCGACCAGAAGTATCGTCCGGCACGATTCTCACTTGCGAAAATCCGGAGTGAACCGGCCGGGGATTGAACCCGGTTCGCCTTGGTGGGAGGCGAGGAGTCTAACCTCTGGGCCACCGTGGCCCCGCTTCACGTAGGCACGTCACCTTTGTTTACGCTATAAAAATATCGGGGAGGAGTTTTATTACTTTTCAGTTCGAAAACTCTTAATATTCATTGGTATACATATTTATTTGTGTATTTTAATATTGATGTGGCAAGAACAGGTTGCAGAAGTAAGGCATTCGTGTTTATACAAATTTTGAAACAACTAGGACATAGCCATAACCTCAAGAGTGTGTCTGCCACTGTTTAAAGTTTCCGTGCATTTACGGAAATTTGCTGTAAATATCCCGAATCACAGTCCGTGAGGACGAAAACCGAGTGGAGCTTCGTAAATACAAATAACGGAAAGAGTTCGTATTTCCTATAGCTCCGGGTTTCGCGAACGAGCATTGCCGGGACTACACGAAGCTTTTTCACCACTGTAATTAGATAATTATCGTTTCCGCAACAGTTAAGGCTATCCACGCTACAATCTCCTGTCACACTGTCAAAATTTTCCGTCGAACTGCTTTCAATAAGTTTGGTAAAATAAAGTTGGACAGTTATGACGTCATTGAAACTTCATTTTTCAAAAAAAGTTGGATGGCTTCAGTCTCCATCAAACATTTGAATAGTGGACCGGTTCTAAATTTTTATTTGAGGTTTGACGGTCTCAGTCAATCAGAATCGTGCATGACAGAAATGGACGTCAAGAAACTTAAAAATAACGAACAATTGCTGGATACGAAGTAGGTTATTAAGATAATTAATTTATTCGGAAGCTGTCTGTGCATGAAGACGACTTTAATTGAATATTACACATAATATTGCGAGCACAAAACCATTAAATTTCTTTGTGCAGGAAACAGCTCCGATAAATAAAATTCAAATCTGGTAAAGAAGCGAAAATAAATTACATCATTCGTTACACTTCTCCCTGTAATGGTCTGCATGGGAAAAGAAACACAGTCTCAATATTAAATTAATTTTCAAATAATAATTCAAATTAGATTCTCCTAGTAAAACAATTTAACAGTGTCACGCATTTTCAAACACGTTCAAGATTACTTGATAAAATGTATTAGAAGGAAAAATTTGATGGCCGTATTTTGTCTTCAAATTTTACTGTCAAATGTAGTTGGAGGCGAAAATTTGACCTTGTGACAGGGGCTTTAGACCTATTCCTTCAAATATCACAAAGTAGCATCAAACATATACAACATTTAACAACACCTAAATACCAAATATTAATAGAAACTAAAAAAGTTGCATATATGAATACCTTATAAATACCAAAGTTATACTTGGGCTTTTATAAGATCGTGGGCCAATATGGTTCCAGTCACGGATTCATAAGTTTTGACCTGTGTTCAAATCTCGCTCAGGTATAGAATGTTTTAACTTTTTTTTTATTCACAGTAAAACCACCCCATAACGAAAATTACCAATTTTTCAGTTACTTGTTTTTTATATTTCGAAGTACAGAAAAATAGCAAGCAAATTTGCGGAGAATTCCGGTTAATTCGCGGGAAAATATGTTCAATTTACTGACAATCTGATTCTTTCATTTTTCTAAGAGTTTACGGAGATGTCAAGACAAATTTTTTACTATAACTATTCCGTAAAATGAGGAAAATGTTTATAACAGCGTGGGAGATGTGGACATGTTTTTCGTATACACTTCATGTGCTGAGAAAATTAAATTGTGTTTATTGAAATAGGCCTATTAAAATTTGCAAAGTTAATGGTAAAAATGCTGCATTTCAAACCAGCATATTTACACCTCTGAGAAACATAGTTAAAGGCTGTTCAATATAAAATGAGCACTTTTGAATGCCCTGCATAAGATCTACTTCTATGCACGTTGTGTATTCTTCCGTCTTATGTAAAATTAACATTGTCAAGGGCCTCGTCACTTTATTCATGCGTCGGCCAAGTGCAACTGAGAAATTAATACAAATAAAATATGTTGCAAATCCTGCTCATTTTTACACTTTGATGCATTAAAAAAAACAAGACTTGAAATAAATAATTTAAATTATTACAAATAGTTACCTGGTACCTTTTATTCGACGTCAAGATATGGAACTACTTTCCATTCATCGTTACCAACTTTACAGGGCACATGTCACTCAGTTCGCCAGTTAAAATATATGCAGGTAGGAGCAGTGACTTTTTCTTAAGGTTGATTTAAAAAGTGCTCACTTTATCGTGAACAGCCTTTAATTAACTTGTGACAATGTAAAGCTCCCTAAATATCTACGGATTAAAAAATAAAACACAATCCTTGCTTAACTTCTGTTCCTCTTTCGTTCTCATTCTTAGTAACGGGAACATTGACTCGCATGCTCCCGGTAAAGTTGGTAACTATGGATGGAAAGTAGTTCCACATCTTAACGTCGAATAAAAAGTGTTAGGTTACCATTTGAGATAACTCAAAATAATTTCTTTCGCTTTCTGTTTTTTTTTTTTTTTTAATGCATCGAATTATATAAATGAACAGATATGTAACGTATTTTCTTTCTTGATTATTTCACAGTTTCATTTGACTGGTGCATGAGTAAAGCCACGAGGCTTATGGCTATGTTAATTTTACATAAGGAGGAATAATACACAACGTGTATCAAGCAGATCTTGTGCAAGGCTTTCAAAATTACTCATTTTGTAGTGAACAGTCTTTACTCGAATGCTCCGTGGTCAAGGCGTATCCGGCTTACGTGGACATGTTAGTCGTCACGTGTTTCGTAGGACGGACATTGTAAAACAATTCCTGGTAAACTCCGTAAACTGTAATAGAAGTTTCTAACCTACACACTCTATGGTAATAATACCACACATCAAGCTGCAGATGTAGGAAAGTTTAGCAGCGCTACTATACAAAGTCGGGAAATTCCCCGTGCATTTACCGAGCGAGGTGGCTCACATTCAGGAGGACTTGGGTTAGTTTTTGGGCCGGTCATCCTGATTTCGGTTTTTCATGGTTTTCCGAAATCGCTCCAGGCGAACGCTGCGCAGAGTCCATAACAAAGGCCATGGCCGATTCCTTCCCAATCCTTTCCCAATCCCTCTTCCCTGTGCAACTTGTACCGCCTCTAATGACCTCGCTGTCGACGAGACGTTAAACCCAGTTACCTACCTACCCTGTTTCTTGAGCAAACGTAAGAACGCTCCGATGAATGTACAAGGGAAAACATTACCATTCCTGCTTTCTCACTATAGGCTGTTCACGGTAAAATGAGCACTTTCGAAACCCCACTTAAGATCTACTTATATGCACGTTGTGCCTTATGTAAAATTAGCATTGACAGGGACCTCATCACTTTATTCATGCGCCGGTAAAGTAAAATTGTGAAATTATTAGAAGAGTACATATCTTACGAATCTGGTCATTAATTTGAATGACTAGAAATGGTTACCTGACACTCTTTATTCGACGTTATGCTATGGAATCACTTCCCATCCATCGTTACCAACTATACTGGGTGCATGTCACTCAGTGTGCCCGTCAAAATATATGCAGGTTTGAGAAGTGATATTTTCTAAGGTTGATTTCAAAGTTGCTCATTTTTTCGTGAACTGCCTTTAGGCATATACACTGGTATAGTAAATTTCCGAATAATATCTTTAGGGTGTATTGCCGTCCTCAGCGCAGCTTACCGCGATGTAGAGTGCATCGTCGAGGCTCTGCAGCTCGAAGATAATGGCGGAGGAGTAGGGCACCTTGAGGCCGTTGTAGACGCCGAGGGCTTGCAGCAAGCAGATGATGTTGAAGTCGTGGCCCGAGTAGAGATGAAGAGCGCGGCCTTGGGGCAGGGCACCGCTCAGCTTGTCCCTCACGTTCTCCCTCACTTGCTTCAGCAAAGGACCTGCAACAAAGCCGGACGAGGCTGCAGACATGAATAGTTCACTGTTAAGGGGACTATGTGGCTGCGCGATCAAGGTCAAGAAGCGAGGGAGCAATACGGTCGACACTGACACGCATGCCTAGCGCCTCGTCGCTCCTACGCGCAAGGCGTGCAGTGTTTCCGTCGTAACGCTGTGCTGTGCAAATTAGATCTGTAGCATAAAGGTCTTACAGCACGCGACGAAAGCCCACAGATTAAAGTACGACCCGTATCTTTGTAATTTTCTCTTGCCGCTTAAGGAAACTGCATAGGCAAGCTTTAAAAATGCGACATTTAACCATTTCCACGCCTTTTTTTTCTCCAATAATACACTTAATATGGCAAAAGTAAAAAAAGTGGTCCATGGATAAGTGTTGTTTTATCTTTTCTGACAAAAAGTCATATTTCCATAACTTTTATTTACCGAGATACCCGTTTACACGCAAACAACGATTTCACAGAAAACGTTTCAGTATATAGGACTCTTAACAGAGCCGCGGTGGGTGAGCGGTTAGTCTGCTCGCCTCCCACCAAGGCGAACCGGGTTCAATCCCCTGCCGGACCACTCCCGGATTTTCGCAAGTGGAAATCTTCCCGGAAGATGTCTCTGGTCGGCGGGTTTTCTCGGGGATCTCCCGTTTCCCTCGCCCTTGCATTCGGGCGCTGCTCCATTCCCACATCATTTCACCCTCATCGGCTCTCGAGACCTAGTTGTTAAGAGCCACCCAAATCCCTCAACTCAACCCCCGTGTAATGTTTGCAATTGGATCTCAGTTTATCAGACACGCACAGATGCTCTCTGAGCCAATAACAGACCTGCAATGAAACCAGCACCAATTACCGTGCCGCATCGCGTCTGAGGCACTGAACTACACACTGACGCAGCTGGGGCTCGAACATACATGATAATGGCGTCTATACTTATACGTCGTTTAAAACGGAAATGTTATTCTCTCTCTCTCTCTCTCTCTCTCTCTCTCTATATATATATATATATATATATATATATATATATATATATATATATATATATATATATATATATATATGTAGAGATCTGGATTTATCTGAGTGCGTGTAGCTCGGTCACAGTACTAACAATGAAGGTTTTAGTTTTGAAAACAAAACGATGCAGTATTACTATCATTGTTTCTATAATGTTTACAGTTATCTTCTAATAACAGCATGGAAGTTAAACATTTATACTTTAAATTAAAAATAGGGCGAATTTCCTAGATTTATGAGAGGTCTCTTGGCGCTGATAGGGTGACGCGAGGTTGAATAGTGAAGCGACGGAAAAAGACGTTGAGGAAACGGGAGGATTAGGAGAAAACTCACCGATCAACGGCAATGTCCGCCATGTTGCTCACACGAGAAAACCAGGATTTAATGCCACCGGGAATCGAACTCATTTTGCCATGGTGGGAAGCGGGTGTTAATTTTGCATTTAAAAACTACTATTTCCATAAGTAAATGCGGAGAGGAGGGTCCTTATATGTCTCCCACCTCGGCGATCCAGGTCCGATTCCCGGCTGGATAACATTTGCGTATTTGGCATGGGGAAACATGATGGATATAGCCTCTGCCCGGTGGATTTTATCGGAATACTTCCGTTTTTCCCGCTCTTGCATTCCGACGCAGCTCATCCCAACATCCGCCTTCAACGTATAACCTATGAATATTCCCGTCCTCGCTGCGTGTAAATATAAACTAGGGTGCATCTCTTCATACGCATTATAGTTATCATTACTGTTATCCCAACTGTGCATTCTTCCCTGGAGTTTTGTAATATCCTATCCCATGCAGCTCCTTAGGAGTTCATGGCTGGAGGACCCATAATATCCAAAGTTCAAACGATGCTAGGATAGACACTTGTACTTTCTTGTTACTTTTATTACTGGCCACCTTAGTTCTCGAACGTCTTCACGATTTTGAACCAGATATGTATAGAAACATACAGGAAAGTTACTATCAGGATAGCGCCTGGGGTTTATACTTAACTGTCGAGTTTAGCATAGAATTTGAATTTCCGGGTCTCTATATACAGCACACACAACCCAAACACGTTTATTGTATTCTACACTCATCTGGATACGATACTGGAAAATATGAGAAAAAAAGTAATGTTGTGAAACACTTTAACAGTCGCCACGACCAATGTAATGGCGTGGTGAATTACTATGCGGATTTTACCTGGCGCAGTAGACTTAGTGTTGAGTGTGGGTGTAAGGAAATTCTCGAAATGAATGTGTATGAGCAAAAAAAAAAAAAAAATCAGTAAAAGTTTGTGAATTGATAATGTTCTTCGCGATTGCTTATTGCAATAAAAAAGAAATACATTTTTTTTCATTGGCAGCAGTTTACACTGACATACCAAATGCGTTAAAAGATCATTAAAGCATTTTAATATACCCTTAAGTCCTTTGCCAGCATGCCAAACTACAAAAGGGAAGGTGCCGTAGTTGCAAGGGGCTATACCATCATTAACTGAGCCAGCGGGAGTTACCCTTAGCACTTCCTTGTTTCACTCACACAGGCAACCCCCCCCCCCCCCCCCAACCATTCCAACTACGCTGACCTTTTTATGGTAAATAAAATAAAAATGTAATCAATTCGTAGATGTTACCACGTTCGTACTAGCGGGATTAAAATGTGCTGAACTACTAGTGTGTCTGAAGCTAGAGAGCCTGGCATTTCTTCAGTTCACTTGACGATAAGCTTATACTTCGCAGTACTATATATATATATATATATATATATATATATATATATATATATGAACTATATAAATACTAGTAGTAAAAGGAATTAACTGTAATATATAAAGGGGTGTATTATTGATGAAGGATCAAACAGTGCAGGGTGATAGAGGATCATACTATTTATAAATTAAACCCGTATAAGTATAATGTAAAATGTGAAAGTTTAGAAGCCGTGCAATTGTAAGTAATTTCGTAGCAAATTACTTCCAATTAGCGTATATTGGGAAAAAAAGACCAAATGGAATAAATTACACACAATAGGGGTAAGTAACGCCATTCGGAGCAAATCAAACCTAATTAGCATAAATTTGGGTACATTTTGCCAAGTCGGAGTGCAATGTGCCCAAATAGCATAAATTGGGACCAAATTACAACCAATTGGGATAAATTACGTCCAACTTGAGTAAATTTTGTCTATTTTGTGTAAAAGATCATAAAATATGACCAGTAGGAGTAAACTACTATGGTGAAATTAGAAACCAACAGAATAAATTACGCCCAAATAGCATTGAGTGGTGTACATTATGCCCAATTAGCATATCTAAATTGGAGTATTATGCTCAAATGAGTTAATTACATGCTATGAGCCAAAAATAAATCACGACCAATTAGCATAGCTACATTGGGTAAATTACACCCAATCGGACTAAATTATAACAAACACACCAATATGCACTAATTAATGTACTTCATTTGAGCGTCATTTACTCCACTTAGGCGTCATTTACCCAATTAGATAATAATTTCGTGTAAGTTATTCAAATTGCGTGAAATTTACCCCAATTTACACTCATTGCGTGTTATTTACTCTGGTTGGGAGTAATATGCTCCATTTTGGCATACTTTCTCAAGTGGGCATAATTTACCCCAATTTACGCTAACTCGGCGTAATTTAGTCCGATTGGACGTAATTTACTCCATTTAATCGCTGACCTCCCGTGTCGCAGTCGCTTGGTACGTCGTTGGTCTGGGGTACGAGGTTCTGGGTTAGAATCCCAGGTAAGACATTTGTGTTGGTTTAAGTTAGGTCATAAGTTAGTTTGTAAGCCGTCCCCTGATAAACCTTCATGCATACCACTGGGGGACATTTATAAGCCCTTTCCGAACCAATCCAGTCCGATAGGTCGTTATGTTCTCAATATGCGCTAATTGGATATAATTTACGCCAAAATCACTTAAAATTACATGCCTTCTAAACTATCACATTTTGCATTAGACATATATGGGTTTAATTTATGTGTATTGAGGTTTTCTCTCGCCCTGCGCTTTTTGGTACCTCATCAGTAATACATCCTCTATATATAGCGGTCAGCAGCTGCATTCTAAATTATCAGTTTTCGAGTTTTAACACTGAATAGTTCATTTTTATGATGCCCTCCTCAAAGAAATAGAGTTTGGTTTCATTTCTCTATCGTGATTATATAAATACGCACTTTGGGTTTTTGGTTTTCTTTATGCAGATTGTTTTAAAGAGATTCGTCCGAGTTCAAAAAGGGAATTATTTTTAACCAAGGAACCGCGAACCAGGCATTAAAGAGTGAAATACCAGTTTGCCAATAAAGCTTTTCTTGGAAGTATCACAACTGCTTACCGACAATATGTTGGCTCAGAAAATTTTCGCGGTTGGTTCAGTACCTCTATTTATTCGTTCATTGCCAATTATCTATAACTTATCAGTAAAGACCCTTAAATATTGCGAATTCATTTAAAGCACGCTTGATTTGAACCACTTATATATCTGATCAGATTTTTTATTCGGACTCCAATTTGTGAGTCAGTCCTGAACGAGTCCGTGCCAGTAGCGTGTGGCGAAGTGTTGCAAGGTAAGTCGGTGTTTGCTCACTGTTGTACACTCTCGGTGTACGCAGAATGAGTCAGTAAACGTCGTGCAGCCTAGAGAAACTGAATTACATTCGGATCACTCACAAGCGAACACCAAGGTACCCAATTGCACGCGTCCTGTGCCGTCAGCTGTCGAACTGCGTTTTAGTGGTGGAAGTGTAAACCAGCAATCATTTGGTTACAGCACAGAGATAACGCCAGCTTACCTTGCAACAGTTCACCACACTCCCCTGGTCCGAACCAACAACGAATCTTCAAGGAAAGAAGGACCAAATCCCGTGCTACCTTCGCTGTATTTAAACTGGAGCAACAGCAAATGAGCAACTGCGGCTGAATTGCACTAAGTATTGAGGAGCCAAGCTTGTCACCGATTGAAACCGCGAATTTCCCGGTTCTCTACTTATCATCAGTACGGACGTCATCTCGCATCACACGATTGCTGGAGCAACTGACCTGCGGACAACCTCTGGAGCTGTTTGGTCGCCGCAGGTGCTATGAAGTTCTCCAGCATGTAAATCTCCCTCAGCGGGGAGGGGAAGTACTCGTGTGTCCAGTCCGGCAGCGTCAAGTTGTACAAATTCTGCAAAGAAAAGACATCATCGGCCTTCGTAACACACTCCTCACTGCGCATTCTAGGAAGTATCTTATATGGTAATAGATACAGGAATCCATAACTACCTGAGGGAATTTTCTCAGAAACAAACAGAGTTTTCTTATGGGAGAGTTGGACAACGGGAAAATAGTAGTTGTATAATGGGAATCCTGGACTACCCCTTGTTTTTCATCGAAAATCAAGCAGTTTTTGCCCAAAAGCAAGCAAATTTAAGCCAGAATCAAGCAATGTTCTCAACTGCTAGAACCAGAAATTCCAGTTCCTCAAAAAACAATCAAATTTGTTCAATTGTCTCCAAAATGAGCATACAGGATTTGGCACAAGGCAAAACAAAGCAAAATTATGCAAAAATCAAGTAAATTCCTTGCTTTTCAAGCAATTTTTCACGTTTTATAGATACGTCAATTTTGCAAGCGAGCAATCTAAATCAAGCAAAAATCAAATTAAATAATATCTTACTATTCTTTAGATTTTATGTTTGAAGCTCTACTATTTTTTAAAAACTTATATTTTCTCTAGATTTTCACCAATTTCACGTATTTCATATTTATCGTCAATGTTAGCTAAGATCTATAACTGTAAGATTTGTAAATGTGAATGAAATTTGTAAACTATATTTTTAAGATCTTGAGATGCATTATCTAATCTACAGGAAGACATTTTTGACCCATTACCACCATTTAAACTGTTTGTCAAACTGCAAGGTAACACAGGCATTTTTAGTTTTATTTATAAGGGAAATAAATTTATTTAGAATTATGAAAGTGATCTTTTATTTGATCGAAAATTCGTAAAAAATTTAAATGTTACCACTCAACTATAAGCTCAAAATATTGTTTTAAACTATCGCAACAATTTGTTGATTCCTTCACTTAATAAAGTAAAATATTTATAAATCTTCAGTAATTCTTTCATTCAAATAATCGTAAGTAAGATTCCTTCTACTAATTAAAACAACATTACAAATGGCACCTGCTTCTTTAGGAGCTTTATTAAAATCAGCAGAAAATTTTATATTTGTTTTATCTTTAACTGCTTTTATGAGTGTTTATCCTGTTTAAATGGTAAATTATTAAACAGATATTTATATCAAAGCTAAAAACATTTGTTTCTTTAGGAACTCTTTCGAAAAATTGCCAATAATCAAAACTAATATTGTTTTGATTTAAAAACTAATATGTTTTCTTTAATTGTAATGGCCATGTTCGATTCATATTCGACAATAGGGCACATCATTTCAAATTATTCAATAAAAATTTTACCATGATCAGGACGATATTTCGTAACTTTATCTTCAATATCTAAAGTTTCATTAAGAAATAAACAGTTTTTATCAGATGAATGACGAAAAAACAGTCATTTTATAGCCACCTTTCCAATAAACTTCATAGTTATTACGAATAAAACCAAGCATATATCTAAGAGGTTAGATTATTTAATTTGTTTTAATGTAATAAAAAGTTTTAACCACTTTTGTCATTTTTTTTACTAGAAACAGATTTATCTCGATATAGATTATCAACACCAGTAAATTCTAAATGATTTTGTTGACTTGGCGATCTTAATAAAGCATTCATTATTGTTGCTGTCATACCCGGATTATCAATAGCTTCAATAATATTTACGTGTTTTGAGATTTCTACTCTCGAAAATTAGAAAGGAAGAAATTTTGATCAAACATCAATATTGTCTTCAACATATTTTGCATCAGCTCCAACCTAATCTCTCTTTAGTAAACTAAACTGCTCATAATAACCATAAGCATCATTTGGAAAAGAAAAGCCATCTCGTATTGGGATATCAAATTTGATTGTATTATTATTATTGTAAACATTTAAATTCCCCCTAGTTTGATCAGTTGGGGGGAAAGTTTACCTCTCAAAGCTCTTAATACTTCTATAACTCATTTATAAGTAAAACATTTATATATAAATGGCAGAATCGAAAGGAGTTTCTCGAGTTGAATTACTCATTGAAAGACATAACAAATATAAAAAGCGCCATGAAAAAGAATATGAAAAAATTATAAGAAAGAACAACCATTAATTGACGAATTACGAAACATCGGTAAAAAAAATTTGGAAAGAACTAAGCGAAGAAAATAAAAATTTAATAATAACACTAGTTCATGTTGCAGTAAAAAATTTAAATTATCCACCAACTCCAGAAGAAACATCTTTTGAAAGAGAATTATTTGCAGAACAAGAATCTCCTGATTTGGAAGAGCAAATGGGAACTGTACTATTGAAAACTTTTCTGCATATAGCAGATGTTTCTACTATAAATCTCGGAATAGAAATTGCTGAAAGAATTAATGTTATTATTGGAAAATATGGTTTACATGGAGTTGGAGATTGATACATTATCTGTTAATGATAAAGAATATTTATTAACACCAGGACTTTGTAATTTGATAACAGAAAAATCAAAAGAAGCCCTTGAAGGTAATTATACTGCTAATGACCTTAAAAATTACACATAAATTGTTTTATTAACCAATGCTTTATATAAAAAATATATTCCTAATGAGAATATGAATAATTCCAAGTTCAAATGTTGGCTGGAAGTATAATAATATAATTAAGCCGATTTATGAACGATCTAAAAATTGTTATCAAAATCATTACCAAATACAACAGAAAAAAATTTCTCCAAGAACTAGTGATGGCATAAATAATAGAGTAGTTTGCAAAAAGAACATATTTGTAGGGACGATGTTAGAAAATTAATCAATAGATTGTTAATTATTCATGGCGAAGGAAATTCTGGAAATAACAGTTATTACAATGAAAAAGTAAGCATAATGAATATGCTGAACAATAAGTTAACTGATTTTGTTATAAATAATACAGAATGAATTCCTTATCTAAGAAGAGTTTTAGATGTAATTCCACACTCACTTTGGAATTCTGAACATCATGGCAAAGGTATAATGAATTGGGCATTACACAATTAAAATTTGCCTGAAATGCATTTGCCTGGCTATAATTATTGCGGCCCATTTACGAAATTAGATGAAAGATTGGAAAAAGGAAATAGAAGAATAAATAAATTAGATGAAGCATGCAAATATCACGATATTGCTTACAGAGATCATAAAGATTTAGAATCTATACATGATGCTAATAAAATTTTACAATAAGGAGCAAAAAATTCATGTTAGATAAAAATACTAAATTTGGAGAAAAAATTGCTTTTGCTGCTGTTGCCTCAACCATGTTTACAAAAAAGGAAATTAGGTCGGGGAATTAAAATGTTTTATTGAATATATATATATATATATATATATATATATATATATATTCAATAAAACACACACATATATATATCTTGGTACTCATTTAGTTCGTTACTTTAAAGAAAACAGCAATGTTTACTATTTTGTTTCATTTTGAGGCAACATTCCTACTAATTTAACCAATTATTTAAAAAACAGAAATGTTTATTTCAATGATGTTCGAATTCAGAATTTTAATTCAGTTAAATGTGGACATCTATGTTAATTGTTTTACACCTTTTTTTCGAGATGATTTAAGTTTAATGATATAATTTCTATGTTATTAAATGATGGATATACTTGGGAAACCATTAATAAAATCTTTAAATAAATTTTTGGACACTAATGGCTTTGCTTTGAAATCATATGTAGATTCGCAGTGTAATTCGTATGTTTCTACTTTGCAAAGTAAACTAACCACTAGTTTAGATTTTACAAAATCTTATGTTTCATTTTTAGATCATAGAGTTATTAATATAGCTGATCCCATTAATGGAAAAGATGCAAATGAGAGATTTCTTGATAAACAAATAGCTGATTATAATTCAAAAGAAGATATAAATTTACAATTCAGTAACACTATTGCTGATGGTATAAAACGAAATAATAATGCAAAGCAGGGATTAAAAAGTGAAATAGATTCCACATATAGAACTAGTGTTTCTGATTTTGCTATAAAAACCGATGTAGATTCAAAATACAATACGATTGTTTCTGATTTAAATAACA
Organism: Dryococelus australis; assembly: GCA_029891345.1. Lineage (NCBI taxonomy): Eukaryota > Metazoa > Arthropoda > Insecta > Phasmatodea > Phasmatidae > Dryococelus > Dryococelus australis. Next base: position 49,179,484 of record CM057000.1, read on the forward strand.
CACATAGAATCAAAATATGATATCATTGTTACCGCTTTACGAGACCAAACAAGTAAATCTTTTGTTTATACAACAGACTATGTTTTTTAAAAATCTCAGAATTAATAATATGGCTGATCCTGTAAATGGCAAAGATGCTGTCAATAAAATATATTTCGATAAAGAAATGGCTGATAGATTGCAAAATTTAAACAAATAAGTTTTGAATTACTGTGATACACTTGTTAACACAAAAATTAAAAAAAAAAACAAAGAAGATTCTTATAAAGAATTATATGTTAAATTGCAAAATTTAAACAAGTCAGTTTTGAGTTATTGTGATAAACTTGTCAACTCAAAAGTTGAAAAATGTAAGGAAGCAATGTCTCATATATTTTATTTAAGTGCAAAGTGGGATAAAACTAATAATAGTTTTCACTTCGAGATATTAAAAAAAAAAATTATTTTTGTGACGGATTATACTGTTTATAAAATAACTACTGATGATGTGACTGTGATGAAAGGATCTACAAAAATTGATTATAGTAAGCATTTTGATGTCAAAAGAGGTGATAATTTATATCTTAAATATATATATATCTTCATATTGATGCTCAGGTTATAATAATAGGCATATTCGTAAAATATTAAGATTAACTATTATATTTATTTTACTATTAAATTGAGAACACTTGGTGCTTGAGGTGTAAGGTCACCAAAAATAATAATATAAAAACTGAAAATACTTAAATGACATATAAGTTCAGAAAAGTATATGTTCAATATGCAAATCAAATAAATCAACATTTAAAAAATGTTTGCCCACTGCGAGAGAGGATATAATCAATTAATTATATAATACTGCAAGAAGAAATTTGCCACGAATCAAAGTAATTTCGTATAGTATTGATGATTTATGGCAAATTGATTTTATAGAGATGAATACTGGCAATTTGAAATGAATATTGCATAAAAATAATGGATACAAGTATATTATCACAATTATCTATGTTTTTTAAAATTTGTATTTGCTGTACCTATGAGAGACAAACAGCTAAAAATGTAGCAGTTGCTTTAGAATCTATACCAATTGAAAGAAAACTGCATAATATTCAAAGTGATAATAAAATATTTAATGAACTTATGCAAAAATATAATATCAATCCTTATTCTTCTTTTAGCGAATTGAAAGCAAGTATTATTGAAAGATTCAATCGGACAATGAAAAATAACATGTGGAAGAGATTTGCTTTAAATGGAAATTATAAGTGGATCAATATATTAGATGAATTAGTGAAAGAATACAACAATACAAAACATAGCATTCTCGGCATGAAGCCAATTGAAGATAATAAAAACAATGAAAAAGCTTTAATATCGCCATATGTGTTTACTGAACCAAAATTGCAAGCTAATTACAAAGTTGGTGATGTCGTTCATGTAAGCAAACTAAAGAAAATTTTCCAGAAGGGTTATATTGCTAACTGGTCAACAGAATTGTTTACTATTTTCAAAGTTTTAAATTATGATGTGCCTATTTACAAATTAAAAGATAGTAAAGGAGAAGAAATAGAAAGTAATTTTTATAAATTCGAAATTATGCAAACAGAATATCCCAATGAATATTTGGTGGAAAAAGTCATATAAACTAAAGGCGATAAAATTTATGTAAAATGAATAGGTTTTGATAACACACACACAACTCATGGACTAATAAAACTGCTGTTTTGTGATTTTTTTTTATTTCAAGTGCAAAAATGCAACGCACATTGTTTAAATGCTCGTTCATAAATTTTTAAAAATAACAGTCTCTAATTTTATTTATAATCTTTCCTTCTTTTATTTTTCTGCTCAAATCTGATGTTATAGAACTATAATCTTTGTCTCAACATTTTGCACAAATTTGTTTAAATTTTTCATAAGTCATATCTCTACTAACAAAATCATTATCGATGTGCTTTAAATTTGTATCTTGTCAAAATATACACAGGAAATTCGTGTTATCTCTTACCAATTGTTTTGGTATTTTTGAATATGTTTGGGCTAATTAAAAAACATATAAATTTTGATTTCATCCTATAGTGAAATAATCGCGAATTTTATCTTGATTGTGGAAAATAATATCATCAAATATAACTAGAGAATCATTTTCACATTGATCCAAAAGAGTCATTTCATAATTATTATTTTAAAAAAGTATGCCATTTTTCTTTAACTTTAAGCTTTTTGGATGATATATTGTCATTCTGTAACTCAATATATTTTGGTTGATTTAAACTTTTTGAACAAACATACAATTTATTAAAATTTATCCATAGTACACTATAAATAAAATTTATTATCAAATCAATTTTTCCATAATTTCTTGGACTTACTATTATAGCCTTCCTATTATCAGGCAATATTTGATCATTATTTTTAATTTTGGAATTATCATCATGAATTAAGGCACTGACTTCATTTAATAAGATAATTTTTCTAATAAATGGGCAATAAAGTATTTAAATTAACCAACAATAGTTCTATTTTTAAGAAGAAGCTTCATTATGATATCGTCCATAACGAAAAATAGATTGCATTAGTAAGTTTTCATGCAAATTTTTATCCCCAAATGTAAACAACAATACTATAACAACAATTGAACACATGAGTCCTAATGTTGATGAAAATGAAGTTAGAACTATTCGTAGAGGTCAATATGATATTGAATAGTTAAAAGAAACTATAAATTCAGTAGACCCATTTTTAACAAATAGCATTGAATTAACAGCAGATAGTATAAAAAATAGAATGTATATCAAATCTAAGTTCGATATTATATTTGACGATCGACTATCTGATATTCTTGGTTTTGAAAGAAATAGTCTCATTAGAAAAAGACTAAATTGTTACAGGCACTAAATGACCTAATTTTAGCAAATTTAAAACAATAAATGTCCACTGTAATTTAGCATATGGAACGTCTATAAAGTATGACGACTCTAATCATTTATAAACTGATAAAATAGCCATTTTTCCACCAAAAACTATGTTTGGTTTTAGAGATGATATTAACTATGAGGCAGCATATCCAATTCTTTATAAAATTTACAATGAGTGATTAAATCAGATCGTTTTGGAAATTAGAGATGAAAATGGCAAACTGATTGATTTTGATGGTCTGATATCGATATTGTTTTAGAAATTAAAGATGTTTAAGATTCTCTGTTTCGATAACCATATGGCACTGTACCTATTTTATTTTCTAGTATAATTCTCTTGTCATCAAGAGGGCATAATGATATTTTATTAACTTCTACTGAATACATTTTATGCTTTATGCTTATTATTAAATTCATTTTTCTATATTGTATTTTTTCATTAAAGAAGCAATTCTTATAATCATTAAAAGTAATTTGCTTGTTAACAACATATTTCTTTACACATTAAAATTTTTTGTATTCTTTTCATCAACTCTATATGCATACATTTTTGCTCTTAATCCAACAAGTTCTTTCATTATTTAAGAATTACATTCATCTCTCATAATACTTTTTTTTAATTTGAGGCATGTTATATATATTGTCATTTGGGTAATCACTTGTACCAAATTTTTCTATCATTGTTTTCATATATATTCATAAAAATCTTCTGTTTATATATATATATATATATATATATATATATATATATGTGTAACTTGATAACATAATTCAATTTTATCACCACATTTTTTGGTTTCATAACTTTATGTTGGAAATCAAACAACAATTCTTTTGATATGTCTTAAAGTGACATGCCAGCATAAATAGACTCATTAAATTTTACATTTGTTTTGTTCGTATGTATAGCTGCAAGGTTTTAGTTAAATACAGTACTTTTCTTAACATTTGGTTTTGCTATTAATTTTTCACATTTTTTTGTATGCTATTAGTTTTATATCCGCTCTGTTTATAATATTTTCCATGGTTTTGCCGATAAACATAATTATTCATTAGCTTATAAAAATTTTTTTCAAAGTAATTTTTAGCATTAGTTCTCATCGTTGTATTTAAATATATATATTTCTTTAACCAATCAGACTGATTAAACTTCAACATCGTATATATTTTGGTAAGTTTTAAAGCATTCTTTTGTCATTGTTTCAAATTACGATAGTATATTACATACTTAATTTTTAGTTAAAGTTGTTAATAATTTAGACTGCTTTGTTTTGGAACTACTTTATTTTCTGAGCAAAAAGGTAGATATTTATGTAACTTATGTTGTTTCTTAGGATATTCGAAATCAACTTCTAAATTGTAACCACGTGGTGAATCATCCTCCAAATTTAATATATGTTTATTGTAAAAATGAAGTGCTGTATAATTCTCCCATTTGCAACAACCAAATGGTAAATATTCTGACATTGCCCAGCCATGAAATAGCATCGAGCTATGCTAAATAGTTGGACACTTGATTAGAGTCGAAATCATTTAAACATTTATCATTTGCTTTAAAATATCGTTTACAGCATTGTGGTATTCCACCTCTAATTCATTTTTCTATCATTAAAATCATGTCATAATCATGTAATAAATCTAGTGGTTGTTTGGTCATTTTAAGTATTGCTTCTCGCGATAAAAATTGGGCAGTAATATACCAGGCAGGGTCTAAATCATATGCATTCATACATGCATTTCTAAAATTTTCGAGTATATCTGATAATAATACATCGCTTTTTAAGTTAAAATCGTGATATTCATCAAGATTCTTTAGATTAAATTGATTCCATACTTGTTTTGCATGTTCATAATCATCGTCAGTCATGTCAGATTCGCTTAATTTATTATAAAATTCGCTCTTTGGTGGAATCTCTGTTTCTTCAAATTTCTCCCTGCTGTCCATATAGTCGTACGGATAGACGCCCTTTTTGATAACTAAAACTAATTTTTCTTCTGGGAAATGTTTTTGGGTGTTTTTCATTTGGTTTTTAGTTAAATTAGATGATAATTTATCTAAACTACTGGCTATATATTTAAATGTGTCTATATATTTGATTTTTAAATTTTCTGTTGCTTTCGCAATACTAATAAACTTTTCTTCATTATTTGCAATTAAATCTAAATTTTTTTTCACTTTATCCTTGCTCTTTAATAAATAAATGAGCATCATAGCCAGCTAAATTATGAATATAAATTGATACAAAGTCGGGCAGTTTTAATTGTAGGTTACAATTATTGCATGCAGGATTAATTAATTTTCCACTTATGTGATCATGATGAAGTACTTTTTTATTGTCCTCCGTATATTCATATTCGCATACAGTACATCTTTCTGATTGCCTATATAATATTATTTCTTCTTTTGTCAGTGGGTGCATTGGTTCATTTTGTAAACATATTTCTCCAATTTCTTCTACTTCCCTTTTCATACAATGAAGAAACTTTTTAGGTGCATTTGGGCCTTTATATACAACTGATGGCTTATAATTACCATAAGCAGATACAATGTAATAGCAAAAACCAGATGCTTCGTGTAGTTGATATTTAATAGTATATGACTCATCATTCAGATTTAAGTCGATGTTATTTATTTGTTCATTAGTAAGATTATATCTTTCCTTAATTATCTCCCCATAAAGGTCATTATCGATATCATCTTCTGGTAAAACAGAGTATTTCTGGATTAATTAAAATTTATATGCTTCCCTTGGATTTGGCTTAGTTGATAGTATTTTGTTCAGAATTCACTCAAAATCGACATATATTGCAACAGGAACTTTCATTGTATGTTTATAATTTTTGAAAAATATTTCCTCTCCTTTCGCGGGTATATTGACATTTACTGCTTCATTTTTAGAGCAGTCTTCTGTGTGTTTTCTTAATTTCTCTTGAGAATAAAATAATTGAAGACACATAACACATATATAAGCTTTACATTTATGATTATATTTTTCCATTGAACGCAGTTTCGATAAATCTTTTATCCAATAATAATGCGAATTTTGCGCATCTGCATCTGCTTTATCGTCATTGAAATAAAGTAAATTTATGTGCTTATGCTTTTTACTGTTTGTAAGTTTTATGAGATAAACTGTGAAGTACTTACCTTCAATAGAGTATACATTTATAGATACATAAATTTTCTGTTCGATTTTTGGTATAGCATCAATTTTAATCGCATATTCATAACTATATAATATTTTGTCGATATGAAGCCCTACATAATTATATTTAGTAACTATCCAAATGACTGTCTGCAGGAAACAATGCAGATTTTATTGCCCAGAGAAAGCATTTTTTAAATCATTATTCTTCCCATTAATACATCCTTTTTTATTCTTAATAACTTCTGGTAATTCTATATATGATGAACCATTTAATGGATTATACATATTTATAGCTAATTGTATTCCAATTATTCTATCTAATGTCCAGCCTGAACCTCTTCTTTGAAATTCAGATAATTGTGTAGTTATTTCTTGTGTTATGAATTTATAAATAATTTTAATGTTTCCTTCATTCAATACTGTATAATTGGGCGATTGAAATGTAAATAATTCTACTGGATTATTATCTTACTTACAGCAATTGCTATATAATTTAATACTAGTTTTCAGCCCTCTAAGGATCCTAAGATTAGTGTGTATTATCTCAAATATGTATTTTTTTTTACTGAAGTCAAAAAAATAATACGCTCTACTAAATTAAAGGTATTTTCAATGATATATGTTGATATCCTACTTTTAAAGCTTTATGAACTTAGTAATTTTTATTGATTCTTCTTCTATTTCTTTTGGTAACAAATAAATGATTATAGAATGGAAATATTTCTTCCAATTCCCTTCTATCTATTTCATTGATATTAACATTAGCTAAAGGCAAATTTGTAAAATTATTCTTTGTTATCCATTATTTTACCCCCTGGTTTTTGTTTCTAGGTTTTTCAAATATGTTGGTAGAATAAGGGAATAATTATTTTAATTCCTTTTTCTCTTGTTTATAAAATGGATGATTAAAGAATGGAAAAATTTTTTCTATTTCATTCTATCTTTCTTAATTCATTGATATTGGCATAATAAAATGGCAAATCTACGAAGTTTCTTCTTCTTTGCCCATCAATAATGAATGTTATAATAGCTGTAATTAAATCTACTTTCCTGAGATGATGCAAATATTTAATTTCAAATCTTCTACCTATAATTCTTAACTCCCGTACTATCTTCTCGCCCAGCTGAACTGCTAGATCGTTTGTCGCCATAAGTTTCTGTTTATAAGAAATACAAGTTTATAAATAAAATGTAAAAACAGATATACAGGATAAATCGAAAAGTGCTTAAATACTGGGAAACCGTATTTTACTTCTTGTTATGGCGATAATTCTTCATATAATCACTAAAACATTTTTGACGTGTAATTGAATATTTGTCCTTACTATTTTTATTAAGACAAAGTAATTTTATAGATTTATTCTCATCACAGACTTTACATATTTTTGTCGGATAATTATCATGTTGATTTTTCTTTAGAATATCTAGTGCTGTATTGTGTAATTTACTATTTTTAAGCTTTTTGGGAGATGTATTATAAATATATTTTCCACATATTTACTATAACATTTTTTACAGATGTTAAAATGTTTAACTCTTGTGTGTTTATGTGGTGCAAAACTTTCTATGTTTAATGCTTTGCAACAATTTTTACATTGCTTGCATGTGTTATTATTTTCCATTTCGAGCATATTTTACATTTTAATTATTAGGAAAATTATTTTATAAAGAGAAATTTTTTTTTTTTTTTTGCGTTTATAGAAAACGTGAAAATTGCTTGAAAAATGAACAAGTTACTTGATTTTTGGATAATTTAGCTTTGTTTCACCTTGTGTCAAATCCTTCAAGCTCATTTTTGGGACAGTTAAAAAATATGCTTCTTTTTGCATGATTTTGGCTTAATTTACTTGCTTTTCCAGGATATGGAACTGCTGCTTCTAGCAGTTGAGAACATTGCTGGATTTTGATTTAAATTTCCTTGCTTTTGGGCGAAAACTGCTTGATTTTCGATGAAAAACATGGGGTGGTTCAGGATCCCCTTTATACATCTACTGGAAATTTTCGCCTCTAGGAAAGCGCTAGTATTCCAAAGAGGTCAGTTCTAACTAAAATTTCTAATTGCGTAAATAATAAAACATACAGATTTTAATCAGTTGCGTAGTTATTTTATATTTCACTTATGATTATTGCAATAATTTTTTTTTAACGTAGAAAGTAGAAAAAAAATTGGGTTTGGCTGTGTTGGGGACACGGCCGTTTGTTGTGCGTGAATAAGTACGTCTACGTTGATGCACTCGAACACCGTGATGTTTTTTTCGTTCTCGGCACCGCTTCACCAGATCATAATGGTCTTTATGGGTATCACTGGATTGCGTTTGAGATGCTCTTTCCAACCGTATACGATTTCTGTATTTCGACTTGGCTTTTTGACGAGTATAGGCCGACATTGTAATCAGTTTTCCTAATTTTTTTTTACTAAACGCATACAATTTCACCATAACCCGATCACACAAATGTTTTTATACACGCAATTAATTGATCCTGACGAGAACTGTCGATTGAACCTCAAACGAGTGTCCTATCTTCTTCTAGTCAAAAGTTATACTACGCGGAAGTTATGAGACGCGGCGTAACGAACTCAAAATTGTAGCGCCACTGCCGCCCCCCCCCCCCCCCCCATCACCCCGTTTTTCTAACCGCGCACGATGCTTCGCAGTCCTCGCTCAACGTAATATATTCTTGGATCCTTTGGAAATCGAATGGTGTGATTGAATTTTGAATGTAGACGATAGATTCGGAGCTGCAATGCCAAACTGTATACTCCGATTTTGTTATCATCGGATTTTCTGGACTGCCTCCTACTATGGTTGCAAATCTTAAGACGTATCCACGTCAAAAAATCTTGTACACATGCGACACTAGCGCTTTTTTAGAGGTGAAAAATTTTAGTTGCCAGACTAAAGACATTGAGCGTCCCATCAACCTGAGTAGAACAAACGATATCATAAGTGTGCTGTTACTATTCACCAGTCTGTTATGAGACCATGCCCGTGCTTGCTAACAGGGTAGTTATGTGTGTTATCAAGTATGCATTTTTTTCGGTCAGTGTACTATGTAGCATCTGGTGCAGTGAAATAATGTAAAGTATGTACCTGTTAAAATAAGAGCAGAAACATAATTCATTTGCTGCTGGATACTGACGCCATTTTTTCTGGCGTGTGCGGCTGGATGTCGCGGTACAGAAGGGCTGTTTCACATTTGTATGCTGAATCATTCTGTGACCACGGCGATACGGGTTCCCCGCCTAATAGTCCGCTTGATGGGAAAAGGGGTATGGGATTCGGCGATGGCCGGTGGGTTTTCTCGAGGTACTATAAGTTTCCCTTACGACAGGCGTTGCGTTTCCCCCGCGCTCACACGGTGTCTCGCCTGACACACTCCACGGACGGCCGCTTAGTGTCTTATCCATGCCGACCTTGCCTTCAAATACAGTGGGAATAGTGGATAGAAGCACGCTTGATGGCTGCAGAATAATCAACCGCTGAACAGAACTCCCGGTTTTAAAACTGTCGGAACTACGTAAATCTGACGAAGATTATCTCTTTTTTTTTTACTTAAATGCATATTGCACAATTTTATCAATTTTCGTTGTCTCTAAGTTTTAATGTAGGGGAAAGTCGCCGAAATTGTACCACCACCTAAATCTTACAACCACTGGTTTTCTATAAAACAGGACTCGTGGAGTGCTCTCACGGTGAATACTTGAACTACTAGATATATTGAGCAGTCCGTGAAAATAGCTAGTCAGTGTAAGCACGTGTTGCGTTTTTATTATAGTTATATTGTTTGAGTGTTTGCTAATGTAGTTTTTCTACTCCATATGTAAGATAATACAGTTCTTAAAGGTAAGTGTTATTAGATTTCATGCAGTTATCATTGTGGTGTAAGTAATGTTGAACGTAACGGCTGGTCGCTTTGTAGCGAGGCACCTGTTTTGGTTAGAAATGACGTAAAGAGTGAAGTTGTGCGCAGTTGCCTAAATCGTACCACGGGTGGGGTTTCTAATTCGTACCGGTACGAATTGGGATATCGTATTTTTTGAAGTTCTATATTTGCAATTTATTTGAATAAATTAAATAAAATTTTAATAAACACAAGTAACACACGTGTCAATTATGTGTTATAGAATGGCGGAAAGGAAATATGGTGCCTGGAGTGAATCAGACATGGAAAGGGCTCTGGCAGCGTACAGAAATGGGGACATGGGGTTCGATGAGTGCTGCTGCCAGTACGGCATTCCAAAACCAAAGCTAATGCGCCACTTGGACTGTAAAAACGTAATTGCCAACGACGGTATGAAGGCGCTTGGACAATTTACTACCTTGCCACTTGAAATAGAAAATCAACTTGTAGAACATATTTAAAATTTGGAAGAACTACTTTTTGGAGTCACGATTAACTATGTACGCAAGCTAGCATATAATATAGCAGAACACAACCACATTCCACATTGTATTGTAGTGAATGTGAAGAAACATTTGGGGAAGATATGGTTCAGTGTTTAGTGTGTGCATCCTGGGCTCATGAGAGTTGTGCGGTTGTTAAGTCAGCACTGAAACATTTTGTTTGTTTAGCCTGTAAATAATTGAATATTTCTTGGATTTACAGTAGAAAAAGAATCAAACTTTATTAGTATTTAAATACTACAATAATCCTGTGTGCCATTACATGCTGTCTTGTTTGATCTTTCATTTGTTTTAATTTATAATGTTGTGGTACGATTTAGGAAACCAGTTTCATATATCGTACCATTGCAGCCTATTACGAAAAGTTCTTTATTTCTTTCCCGACGCTACATTTAGAAATGTAACCCTCCTACATGCACCCATAAATAGTCATACTTCTAGATACAAGTTCGTAAAACCTTGTATTTTTTCATCCGAGACAGATAAAATTGCAAATGTAAAAAGTAGTACGATATAGGAAACTCTCCTCTAACTAGGTAACAAGACATTGTTTAAATACTCTTTAAGTATTTTCATAAGAAAAGGAGGATATAAACGATCAGCCACGTTACCATTTCAACACGTGTTAAAAAGTGTTATAAAGTATTATTACTTCGATAGTATAAATGAACTGTATGTATTGCCAAACATAAGTTAAAAAACACTTGGACACTGCCAGCAAGGCGATAAACAATAAGGAAGCAACAGGTATCCTGGCAGTTATTAAATCATCAATCACAGGAAATATGTTCTGCGGTTGTTATTTATTTGTGGTATACTATAGTCGCGCCGGCCTAAGAACGAACTTGGCTCCGCCTACCGAAGTGAAAGAGAGAGGCAGAACGACTTGTAAAGCACCAACCACAGGTAGCTGACAGGCGGGTAGACTAATCTGTAGGAACTCCCTCCCACCAGCCGTACGAACATCGTCCAACTGTTTCCTTTCCTGGGGAAAATTTGCCATTATTGGGAGAGCTCCGAACTTCTAAGTTACAGTGGCGCTATTACAGTCCCGTTAGATTTTCTTCTACTTATGTTTGTCAATGATTACCGCTCACTTGACTAAATCTGCGGTTCCTCCGCACTTTTTAAATCCAACCTTTGGAAAACCACCCGATTAATTATGTGCTTTGTTGTTTGCTAGATACGTCAGGTATCACAAGTAATTTATACATGCGTTAACGTAAAAGTACCTTATTTTTAGTTAAATTAAATTTCACTTATATTTTATCTATCAATTGTAATATCTCATCTAGAATCAATATGAACAAAACAGGGAGAAATAAGGTGGGTTGGTAATGCTTAGTGAGAAATAGTTCTTATGCAAAAATGTATTACGCCGAGTGAGTAGGAATGCGATGCGTTGACTTTCGCGTGTTATTTTCTAAGCTTTGTTTGTTTGAGGCGGAGGAACATGCAGGAAGTAGAACTTTGGTAGGGCTTCAGAAAAGTGTTCAGCAAGTTTGAATGGCCTATATAAAAACATTCAGCAGCCTAGTTAATGAATGGCGAGAAGGTCGTACCTCTATGAACAAGGTGTTGTACAGCTGAGCGGGGAACTCGTCGACGCAAGCGAACCTGATGACGTCTTCTCGCAGCTGAGCTGTCAGCTCACGAACGCACCGCAGTTCAGGCGACTGCAGCACGAGCTCCGTGAGTTCTCCTGTTATATTGCACGTGGTGTACGGTCGCATCAGCTGCAACACGTGCCGTCACTAAGGTTTGTTTATACTACTCAGGTTGGGAAGGAAACGAGATTTCGCATGGAAGAATTCAGTTTAAGGAAAATTTCCACCGCAAGGTGCGCTGGTGTTACAAAGAAGTCGCTTTTAAGTTGGCGGGAAATAGATAAATTCTATATATTTAGGGTAAAAGATTATGTTAGGCTCATAACTGTGGCATATACAAAACGTATATAAATTCGACCGACAAAATTCGGGTGTAAGTAATCACGAAAAAAGAAGTTGAAAACATATATACATGTGGACTAAAGTTAAATCTAAGGGAGGTACACATTTGTGAAGTTGTAGTAGAAGAAAGATGTTAATTAGACTAATTAGACTGTTCGCGATAAAGTGAGCACTTTTGAATTCAACCTTAGAAAAACGTCATTGCTCCTACTTGCATATATTTTAACCGACGTACTGAGTGACATGCGCCCAGTATAGTTGATATTGATGGATGGAAAGTAGTTCTATATCTTAATGACGAAAAAAAGTGTTAGGTTACCACTGGTAATAACTTAAATTACTTCGTTCACTTTATTTTTTCTTTATTTTTATTTTTTTGTAGTTGCATTGAAGTGTAAAAGTGAGCAGAATTGTAAACTATTTAATTCCCTAAAATTTCACACTTTCACTTGATGGACGCATGAATAAAGTGATAAGGTCCACGGCAAAGTTAATTTAATACAAGGCGGAAGAATACATAACCTGCATACAAGTAGAACTTAAGCAGGGCTTTCAAAAATGCTCACTTTATTGTGAACAGCCTATACTGCTTTAATGTGCCTCTCTGTGGAATCTTCTCCCCACCTTTTTTTTTTTTTTTTTTTAAAAAAGCCTCGCCGTCCTCCCGTAGCGCAGTCGGTAGGTGCGCCACCCCCATGGAGTGCGGTAGGCTCTGGGTTCGAATCCTGGGTAAGGCATGGGTGTAAATTTAAGTTAGGTTATAAGTTAGTCCGTAAGCCATCTCCTGCCAAGCTTTCAAGCATAAAACCGGGTGAAGTTAAAAAGCCTTTTACAATACAATTTAATAGCTGCAAAAGCGTTATATTGGGTTTTGTGCGTGTCCCTCCTGCCAGGTATTGGTGAATATTATTTTGTAAGTAAAGCAAGAACTACTCGAAAACGACGAGGTTTAGTGTGTTCACACGAAGATACTTTTTTTTTTTTTTTTTTTTTTTTTTAACTCTAACATGAGGATGAATTATCCGTCCTTTAAATCCCGAATATGCTACCGCGACATGGATGCTAGTTCAAAATAGGGGCAATAACAGTGATTATTTACATGAAATAATTTGATAACAGCGACAAGTGTTGAAGTGTTTGAATAACTTTGTGTTAGTTAACTATTATCCAGGCAATCGGTGTTCCATCTTAAATGCTATCTCTAATATTTGCAATAAACTTTTGTCCTAGGTCCGACTTGAAAGATGTGTACCACCCTTAGTATTCACTTTAGACCATAACTTGTATACATGTTTTCAACTTATTTTTCTCGTGATATACCTGCAACTGAAGTTTGATGGTCGAATTTAGATACATCCTGTATTTGCCCTGGCCAAAATTTTCAGCATCAGCTTTATTCCGTAACTATTGTTCACGCCCTCTGTTTGTGTTCACAATAGCAAACAGCAAAAGTTTGATTGCCATTGGGCGTTCATAAGCGAGCTCAATTCAATGATAAAACGTTACGAATTTCATTGCGAAAAAAATATAGCTGTCATCTAAATGAACTTTGTAATTTTTCTACTTTCGCTCAAGGAAACCGAGAAGGAAAGACCCAAAAATGACATTTTAAACCATTTCACTATTATATTTTCTGATTAAGTTGTGATGTTTTAATAAATTAACTTTGTAAATCAACGTTTTGCTAAATCCAATACATGACAGAATACTTGGAAATAAGTGAATATATTTAGTTATATTCCCACTCTAGTGCGAAGAACTATGTTTATTCTTTAGGTAGAGCCTAACACAATAGAACTCGAAATATTTTACACAACTACGTTAATTTTATGAAAACTGTAACTATCACAATTACTTACGTACAAAACAGAAAAAAATTCGGCACACATGTAACACCAGTACTACCTGGCGACGAAAAATTTTAGCTGCCAATCTAAAAGCGTTGAATTTCCCAACCTGCGTAGAATAAACATTAACACACCATCAGCAGTGACCACACGATATTTATTTACAAGCACCTGGGCATTGCCAGGTTCGTGAGGAAAGATGATTTTAATGAAATTAAAGAACTGAATTTACAATCCTTCTTTATTTATAGTGCTGCAAAATTCACATGCATCTATTTCCTCAACAAGGTAGTATAATTAACTCAGTTACAATCCTGTGTGATAGTACAAACTACTAAAGGCTGTTCACGATAAAGAGAGAACTTTCGAAATCAACCTTAGAAAAAAGTCACTGCTCCTACATGAACATATTTTAATGGGCGCACTGAGTGCATGCGCCCGGTAAAGTTGGTAACGATGGATGTAATGTAGTTCCATATGTTGACGTCCAATAAAAAGTGTTAGGTAACAATTTGTGATAACTTCAATTATTTCTTACGCTTTATGTTTTTTTTTTACGCCTCGGCGTGTAAAAAATGGCAGATTTATAAATTATTTTCTTTTCGAATAATTTTACAGTTTCACTTGACCGACACATGAATAAAGTGATGAGGTCCATGACAATGTTAATTTTACATAAGGCGGAAGAATACACAAAGTGCATACAACTAGATCTTAAACAGGGCTTTCAAAAGTGTTAATTTTACCTGGAACAGCCTTTACCTTCTCTAATCAATTCAATACGTAATTAGTACCGCTAACATAAGCATTGTAGTCCACCACAGTAAATCAATCCAGTTGCGCCAATGTGTAAGCGGCTGCGGTGTTGTAGTGGACAGATGACGCGGCTCCCATTTTGACAAACCGCGTTCGATTCCCGGCGGGGGCTGCTCCCGGATGTTCGCATGTAGGAATCGTGCCGGACGAAGTCTCTGATCGGAGAGTTTTCTCGGGGATCTCATGTTTCCCAACCCCCCTTTTATTCCGGCGCTGCTCCATACTCACCACACTTCACCGTCATTGGCTCTCAAGAGTTCCATGTTACGAGCCGCCCAAATCTCTCCATCACTCTCTTCACTCGCTTGAATGTGTAGAGGACTGTGTCATTTTCAAACGCGAAATTGTAGGATCTGTAAATACATTCATTCTCATGGGCCTGACCACTCTATTCATGCGTCGGTCAAGTGAAACTGAAATTATTAGAAGTGATAGTAAAACATAAATTTCCTAATTAATTAATTTATTAGCATTGCAAAAACAGGAAGCAAAATACATAGTTCCAGTATTCTGAAATGTTTACTTAACACCCTTAATTCAAAGTTAAGACATCGTATTACTTTCCCTTCGTCATCACCTGCTTAACTAGGAGTATGGCAGTCAATGTGCCCCTTAAAATACAGGATGGCCTGCCAAACGTAGACACCCCCCAAAATTTCCGGAACCGTTGCAGATTACGAAATGCGGTTTTCGCTAAATGAAATTACATTCGGGGGCAAGTTATTTGCCGCAAAGTGGCTATTCGTAAACACATGTATGGACATAAATAATTTAACCACATATGATTTTTCCCCCCGGAAACACACATTTTTTTCAGCGGCATCTGAAAAAACGTGCAAAGATGACTTCAGTGATATAGCATATGCTTTGGAAAGTAACACAGAAACGCCAATCAATAATGTGCAAATATGTTTTCAAGTTAAGTGGGCCGGTAGCATGGCATTGTTCCGGAAATTTTGGGGGCGTCCACTTTAGGTGGACCATTCTGTATATACAGGTAGGGAGATTAGCACATTGTAGAGGTTCATTTCAGAAGCGCTCAATTAACCGTGAACAGCCTATATACCTAAATACACGTTTTACTGCGTAAAAAAATGGCTGTTTCCAAGGTTTCAACTTACTTTTGTCGTATCAATAAATTTCTCTTCATTATTTGTTTTCGTGTGTGTATGAAGCTACTTTCACATTTCTCTGGGTAAATGAGAAACCTGAAACTCCAAGACCGAACCTTGGTGCTTCGTCTTAGAAGTGTTAAGCCGAGTTATAAATGTATCATGTGATCATAACGGGATCAGGACGTTGCGGTATTTTGGAAAATATTCGCATGTGTCTAACTATACCTCATTTTGGGGGCCGTGGTGGCGTAGTGGGCAGACTACTAGCGTCTCACCAAGGCGTACCGAGATCGATTCCCGGCGGGGACACCAGTGTTTTCGAACGTGGGAAACGTTCCGGACGTTGCCCTTAGACAGCGGGTTTTCTCGGGTTACGCCCCATTTCCCTGTTCTCAAAGTCCACCACTGATCCTTCTTCACGTCACCTCACCGTAAAGCATCGCTCAAGACCTCCCTTTTAAGTGCCAACCAAAATGTAAACTCAACTATACCTCATCACAGAACAGAAGTACACAGACGAAACAGCGTGTCAATCCCTTTGATATTATTACAGGACGCCAGATAGGAGAATCCGTGTTTGTAGGGAATGGAATCATTAATAAAAATAACTGAATTTGATTTTTATTTATTTACACAGCCATTATTTAAAACATTAAACTCGCTACCCCCAATATAAATTGAATTATTATTAGTGAGCGCAATATTAAACGCCAATCTCGATTCCAATTAAAACCCTTATCAATTTCTCTATATCGGTTTCAGTCACTTCGTTCATACTAATTAATGAAACGTTGTCATAATTTAAGCTTCTTAGTTAATGAATCCAATTACTATTTAGCCTTAAACTATATGTTTGTGAGGGTTGTACTCTATGGGTTAGAGCTACACTATAATTGATTCAAGGCTTACTCCTTCCATGGTTTGACACATTATTATTAACCTTTTGGGTTTTACACATATGACATTAACTGGAAACATACAGGAGGAGCTAGCACTTTATGCATTTAAGTTATTTTAATAAAACCTAATGAGACCTAATATGAAGCCACCATAGCGGTTAATAACTTGACCGATCTTTCCCAGCTTGCATGATGCCGAAGGCTGGTTTGTAGACGGGCTACGACGGTCAGCACGTCCTCATCTTTCTGGCTCTCTGGAACTTTTTCCGTGGTCGGCATCGAGGTGAGAACATACATCCTTCCCGTCGTCTCACCAATATAAAGACGCTGCGGCCTCTTTATCCGTCCGGCCGTGATTTGTCAATGGCGCGTACTTGGAATTGCGCGTTCACGCAAGCACTACAGCCATGGCTTGCCACAGTTATCCATTACATAACAACATGGTCACTCTGTCTATTGCGATGATTCCTAATGTCTTACACTCACGCGTACTGTTCACTTTAACTCTCCACTGTGCCTGGGGCGTTGTGGCCGAGCGGTTAGCCCGCTCGCCTCCCATCAAGGCGCACCACCCGGTTCAATCCCTGGCAGGGTCATCGGATTTTCGCATGTGGAAATTGTCCCGTACGATGCTCCTGGTCGGCGGGTTTCTTCGGGGATCGCCCGTTCTCCCTGGACTTGAATTCCGGCGCTGCTCCATACTCACATCAATAACCCTCGTCGGCTCTCAAGACCTCGCTGTTAAGAACCGCCCAAATATCTTCACCCACTCGCGGTCCGCAGACTTCACTCCCGCTGGTCACACTCGCCGCCACTCGTCGCTCCGCTGGCTCGTCGCTTCGCGTCTTCTCACACCTGGCGCTTAAGATCGCATAGTCCTCCAGACTTTAAGTTGGCTTGGAGGCCCGTCGCAACTTAAGTGGCCTCGCTGACCTGAGTGTCGCTGAAAGAGGCAAGGGCGGTGACCGAAACATTCTTCCAAAGACAATCCCAGAAATTCGATCCGCCGGAAGTTAGAAGTGCACCAGTCACGATAGGCTTATCGCGGCGGCACGCAGCGGGTTGCCTTTGTAAATCTCCACATGCTCCTCGGATTATCGCTCACAGCTTGAGGATGACGGGGGAAGCGGAGCGAAGCCTACCGGCAACATGTAACAATATGATCTCACCCTTTCTCCTACTGACTACGTGAGACCCGACTTTGTGCATGATTGTGACAAGGTGGGTTCAGATGAGGCGTCGCAAGGGACATCACACACCCTCTACCCCCAACCACCCAAATAAGTATCATCACATTGGCATGAAACTGCCCTGTCGATTTTTTAAAACTGAAGTTAAATAACATAACTTTTTTTAAAAACCGATTTTATTTGATTAATTTAGAATTGTTTCCTAAAACCGTAATGAGACAGTGTCTCCCTCTCGTGCCACGAACTAAGAGTCTACACTGGCACCTGTACAATGGGAAAGTAATCCCTCCCCTCCCCATAAGTGCCGCGGTGGTATAGTGGACAGACAACTCGCCTCTCAGCAAACCGGATTCGATTCCCGGTGGGGCCGCACCCGGGTTTTCGCAAGTGGGAATTTTGCCGGACGATGCTACTGGTCGGCGGGTTTTCTCGGGGATCTCCCGTATCCCCTGCCCTTTTCATTCCGGCGCCGCTCCATGCTCACGTGACTCACATCACCCTAATCGGCTCTCAAGATGCTGATGTTAAGAGCCAACCAAATCTCTCCCCTCAACACTCCCCCCTTACTTAACCAGAAAGTATATCTGCTCGTGGATAATGAAAGCTTCCCTGTTGGCTATGCTGTCGGCTGGCGAGTAGGTTACCGAGAGCTAACTGGTGAACCTCGCCCGGCCATTTTGCCAGCCAGTGACGCCATTTTCCCGGCGTTTGCGGCTGGAGTTCGCGGAAAAAGCGGTTGTTTCCAGCAACACATTCTTAGGCACTCTCGTGCCATCACTCACCGTGTCATATTGTTTCTCGGTCGAGTGCACGGGCACTGGCTGGAAGGTGATGTCGCGGACGCTGCTGGTGGCCGGGTACAGTCCCGCCAGGGTGCACTGGGCACTGAGCAAAACACGGTCCACATCGGTGCTCCTGGTGTAGCTCTGGTTGACGTGGTACAGCTGCGGCAGTAAGCTGTCATAGCGCGTCCTCAGGAACCGCCCCAGCTCGTACTGCCCCTCTTCTCCCACCTAGTGAGAACAGTTAAACCCATTGCTTCGTTTCTTCACAACAGCCCTTAATACATACGTAAAGTATATGCCCCGCGGGCTGAATCATGTTACGATGGAATGCCATCGCCGCTTCCGTTTGCATGATACACGACACCTCACACTAAGATACTATTCCTAGAACAGTAGGAACTGCACAGGAAGTAGTTACACAAGTGTGAAAGCTTATCGTCGGCTCTAAAGGAAATATTCCAAATGCCCTCCATCAGCGCGAACACATGCATCAACCCGTCGTTGTATGGACACCCGGATGCGTTGCTGAAGCCCTGGAAAATTTCTGATTGTTTCGCAACCTGCTACAATATGTTTACGGAGATTACGCACATCGTCCACTGGGGTTGCGTGCAGAAGTGCCTTCAAATGTCCCCACTAATAAAAGTCTAGTGGATTCAGATTAAGGCTCCTCGGGGGCTGGTATGGGGCTGCCAATACAGCTGCGATGACATTCCACGGTAACATGATCCAGCCTGCGGGCCATACACTGTACGTTATGTAATATGGGCTGTAGTATGGAAACGAAGCGTTTGCGGACCTTTGTTCATATAAAATTTTTTCATCCTCTAGATGCGAGGAATGTTCCCCCGAAATATTGACATGTAATATTGCAACATCCTATATATATATATATATATATATATATATATATATATATATATATAATACATTTTTGAAGAAGTTTGCAGTAAAGATCTAGTACTTTTGTCGCTTTTGTAATAATTCTCAGAAGGTAATCAATAATTAAGCTTTATTTGCATGAGGCGGTGGAATAGTCTGTAGGTAAAACTTGAGCAGGTCTGCAGAAAAGTTGTAAGTAACCTTGAAAGGACTAGCCTATATTACCGTTATTCAATCATCTGTGTGATGTACTATAACATATCGAAGCGGAGATTTCAAAAACTAATGTAGAATATGATGTATTATTCATAAATTGACAATATAACAATGATTTTTATCTCTCCCTCTTAAAGATGTTAAGGTGATAAAATTATTTCCTATTTTTTAGCAAATAAATTTTTGTACGCCTATGATTTAATAAGAAAATTGCTTTTAAACACGAATGAATTATATCACAGGAAATTTAGATTTTTATATTCTTGTACAAATCACAAAAGTAAATAAATATTAGTACGTAGTGACAGGAAAATTTTGCGAATAAATTTGAGAATAAGCAAGGATTCAAAAACTTGTACAGTTGTCATGTTTCCTATTGAATTAACGGCTTTCAAGACTCTTCCTCGAGGACTTCGAGTCCGCAACAATTTGCGTGAAGGACAGATTTACTGGCAGTTAAGACAAATAAGAAGAGTGTAACCGATATTCACGACTGCATGATTGCATGATTGATATTTGTATTTACATTCACAACTGTCCCAGTGATTCACACAGCACCTGACACGATCACTATAGTTTACAACGTTCGCTAATGGCCTTCTCTCTGTCAATATAAAGTCGAGTTGAAAGTGGCCGTAGTAAATGTTCTTTCCTACGTAGAATAATATACAATCCATCCTATGATTTTGAATTATTTACACTCTGAGTGTTGTAGAAAACTGCTGCGGAAGTAATATTTCATCGCCCATGACTTCGTAGAATACTAATGAGTTGAATTGAGAGATTTGGGTTGCTCTTAACAACGAGGTCTTGAGAGCCGATGAAGGTGAAATGAGATGAGAATGGAGCAGCTCCAGAATGCAAGGGAAGAGAAACCAAAGATCCCCGAGAAAACCCACCGACCAGGGAATCGTCCACCACGATTCTCCCGTGCAAAAATCGAGAGTGACCCGGCCAGGGATTGAACCCGGTTCGCTTTGGTGGGAGGCGAGCAGGCTAACCGCTGAGTCACTGCGGCCCCTAAAGAATACTACACTCTAAATCTGAGTAAATGAGAATTGAGACAAATCAGTGAATACCAGTGGAAATTGCGCGACTGAAAATCAGTACATATTGACTAATTTATATTATGGCTAAATTTCACTGATTTATTTGTGATTCCCACTGGATATCGAGAATTCCACTGCCATAGGTAGGCACCAAAGAAATTCGCGAGTGCAATGGCCTGCAGGCTAGACTTCACAGTGTTATTTACTCTCATACAGATATCAACTGTTTATTGGTTGATTGTTGTGGTAGTAAAAGGCGGTGGTTGGGTGCACAATTTATTGTATGTCTATTATTGGCTCATTTATCGCCAGGAGGTGTCAAACAACACGTCGACGAATTGCAAAAGTAACGTGAACGTACAATCGTGTGAATTGCAACTTGTCTGGAAATGAACCCGCAAAATTATCAGGTCTCTAGCCATAAGTCACCTATTCTTAGTTAATTTGCTTGATTCGCCAGTCGGCATTAACTTATCAACTGACATTCAGTGAGAGTTATTTCAATGATTGATTGCTGATTAGGGCTTAGATTGTCAGTTAAATTCAGGCGACGTAATATTAAAGTGAGAAGCACTCAATATGTAGTTGGGAAAAGTACTGAATACCGTGCTTCGTGTTCTAGCATAGAACTGGCCCCTCACTGAGGCAGCAACAAATGAACGTGACAATGCTTGAGTGTGCGTTGGACAGTGCAATAGCCTGGAGTTCATTGAACCAGGAAATTGTATCTGTCCCTACTAATAGGAAAGGTTACTGCTGAAAGTAATTGTTCATATTATTATAATGATATTAATTAAATTTCCATAAAATATTTTACGCTCGTGTTTCAATTTCAAATTATAACTAACCAGAAGTTACTCTCTCTCTCTCTCTCCTCATGTGATCTTAGTGTCACATTTCATAAAATGCATTGGAGATATCTGGGCGGCTCTTAACAACTGGGCTTTGAGAGCCGATGAGCGTGAAGTAAGTATGGAGCAGCGCGTGAATGAAGGGGATGGAAAACGGGAGAGCCCCGAGAAAACCCGCCGACTAGTGGCTTCGTCCGGCACGATACCCACGTGCGAAAATCCGGGCGAGAACACGCCGGGAATCGAACCCGGTTCGCCCATATGGGAGGAGAGTAGTCTTACCACTAAACCACCGCGGCCCCATTGATTTCAAAGCAATTTCCTGCATTGTAACTCCTGTGTATTCAATGAACATTTCAGCTCAAGACAAAGTTTGTCTTAAAGTGACTTCCCTATTATCCCTAAAATTTCAATAATATTACGGAAAACTCATACAAACTCTATGGTTTTATTACCGTGAAGACGGAACTAACATATAAAACACGCATGTATTTAATATAGGATGGGCCTGTAAAATACCAACATTCTCCACCTGCATATTCCTTATTGAAAAATAAATCGAAAACATACACACGACATATGGTCTGCGATGCTCCATAAAGGTGTTACGCACATTTGAAGGTAGAGCTGAAACACATGTGTATTTTAAACATTTTCGAACGTATTTGAAATGGAAGAATGACGTCCAGGATAATAATACTGTAAACTACGAGTTGAAGTTGATGGTAGGCATGTTGAACAATTCCTGTAAGAATAAATACGTTATGGTTCCATGTTGATTGCCTGCCAGGTGCATTAACACAATGGTTTCGACCTTAATCTTCGTAAACTTTTGGTTTATGAATGATAACGGAATGACGATCTTTTTCGTTAATTTTAACCTGCACATTGATAACCCATCGTTGGAAAGCCATTAAAACTTAGGCATCACATATATTTATGCGACAACAGGGTTGCAACTTTTATTTTATTTTATGTCAGTCACTGGTTTTTCAAGGGTTGCAGTTATTTTCAGCCATACATTATCGTGGATGTAATTGGTCCATTTCAAATACTTCCTGTAGTATTTACAATAAATCTGAGTTTCGACTCCGCCTTCAAGGACGCGTATCACCCTTACGAAACATTGCCTACCATATGTTGCTGCATGTTTTCAAGTTATTTTTTTCATAAGGAATGTGCA
The DNA here is from genome assembly GCA_029891345.1 of Dryococelus australis. Taxonomy (NCBI): domain Eukaryota; kingdom Metazoa; phylum Arthropoda; class Insecta; order Phasmatodea; family Phasmatidae; genus Dryococelus; species Dryococelus australis. Next base: position 49,202,721 of record CM057000.1, read on the forward strand.
AGTGAAATTTTTAGGCGACTTTTAGTCTCATCATATTATAAAACACTATAAGTTTCTGTACAGAGTAGCTTATCACCATACGCTTAAGGGATTATTATCTATAGCAGCGTACAGCTCAAATTATTTGTACGACCTACTATAAACCCTTAAGAGGGTTGGAATAATCTGTTGTTCAAATATGCGTAGTAAACAACTTACCTCAGAAAGCTGACCGAGTCCGTTGGGCCAGTACCTTTCTATATCCTTGTAAGGGTCAGTTGGATATGTGTATAGAGGGGCACGATCTCCATGCCTGAAAACCTTAAACAAAATTGCAGTAGTGTTATTTCTAGTAGTATCTACACTAGCATAGATTTAATAATATGGTAATATTTTTTCGCATTATCAGTTACATGTTTGTATCCAAGTTTGTGGAGGAAGAAAAATATCTACCTGATCTATTTAGACACTGACAAATTTTTACTTACTCTCGATCATTGACCATGTGTTGATAGTAAAAAAAAAAAAAAAGGTGAAGTAGTAATTTTCAGTGTTGAATATCAGGGTGCTATTACAGTGTGACATGACTAGAGACAATGGTTTATAGCGGGAAAATAATTTTGGTTTCCTAACTTTCATCAGCAAATCAGAAAATCTCGACTGTTGGTTGTCGTGTGTGTATGAAGAAACATTCTCTTTTCTCTGGGCCAATGAGAACTCTGACATTTTAATACTGAACCATATTGACTGCTCTGCAAAGTGTCAAGCAGAGTCAAAAACCAACGTCCAATCAATAATGGATAAGGACGCTACACTGTTTTCGAATGTACGTTAGCTCGAACGATTCTAGCAATTTTCTTGTTCGCTAGCCATCGCCTTTAGGGAGATGGGTAGCAGAGAATCTATATTTTTTAATGCCAACACTATTCATGTTTTAGAAATTGTATGCAATGTCACTTAAAGAAGAAATTAAAAATATCGAATACATTTTGCTTAACTTTACGTTGAAATTATAGTATCTTTGCTTTTAGAACAAATAATAAAAACCGAAATACTCCCAAATAATCAAATGTAAACGAATTAGTTCATATTAGTTAGTTAAAATATCTCTACAGCAAGAATTTATTTTAGAAAAATTAATCTACGCCATCCAAAGAAAGACATGCAAAAGTTTCTAAGTTTTTCAATTTTTTGGAAATTTTTGAAATTTTTTGTTTTCAAGGTTTTCCAAGGTCATGGCTAACTGGATAAAAGGTGGCGGTTGGGTGATGTCACAACACGGCGACCGGCTGGTGCCTTGCTCCTATCCCCTCTAAGCCAAAACATTGGAAATTGCCTTTTTGATCTTTTTTTAAATAGGTTTTTAAAATTATCTTTTGTAAATTAGTAAAATAATTTTTAAAATTTTTTTTGGAAATTTTTACAATTTTGCAATTTTTTGGGTTAAAGATTATACAAGGTCAAGGTCTTGCTTGAATCAAGTTCAAGATCACCCTTATCCAAGATTCCAGTTGGGCTACAGCTGTGAAAATTCTTCCTCGATTTGTCATTATATATTTTTAAGATTTTTCTAATTTTTGGGGTTTAAGGCCATTGAAGATTATGAGCATAGGGTCAAGGTCATGGGTCAAGGTCACTGTCACCTGGATCCAATATGGCTGCCGACCGACCGAAATTACAGGGCATGAACGACGGCTGGAGCCTGTGCCGAGTGCCGTTATGACAGACTCATCTAAATTATTCTACTCCTGTTTAAATTGGTTGGACTTTTAACTCCAGTCTGCTACTTGCCAACTCAAGTTCTCTTAATAAGACCGAAAAGGTGCACATTAGCAAGTGTAAATATTTTATTTTAAAAACCGTAACTTTTATACACTTCCACCGCTCCTTCTACCCTATTTTTAAAGGTTCTATTTTCTGAAATATGATGATAAACTGTTGTTAGTTACCCTTATACTTGTATTGAATCGTTGGAAAAAAAAAAGTGATAAAATGATTAAGAATCTTTTCTTGTGAAAAGTTTTACGAGGACGAATACGTAAGTAGGTAGATTTTTTTTTCATCCTATATATTGTAATTTTTTAATGTTTGCTATAAGAAGCCGTGTTTGATAGAGTTTTAAGGAGTTAATTAATTTAGATAAATGTTAGCATACATATTAAAAAAATTATTAAAATAGTTATGCGTTTTTTTTACAAATGTTGCAAGTTGAACAAACCCCCCTCCCCTATTATTTCAAAGTGTCTGTTGCAACGGATATGTCACCCTCAAATGAGCATCCTTTTTGGTCGAGGTTTCTACGAGAACTGGTTCCTGAAGTTGGGAGTTCAGAGTTTTCTGATATGTGCTGCGCTTTCACGAGGTGGGTAGAGGGGAGGGGAGGATGTGACGTGCTGTAACATTCTCCCCTGTGAAAATTATTCGACATTAATGAATGTACGCCGAGATTGCCAAACCTGGTGATGACGGAAAAATGGGGCCCTGGTCGGAGCAGCGGTTGTCGCGTCCAGCCAGGTGGCTGATCGATCAAGAACTGACACGATTGGAGAGCGTGTGACACAGTGATCCCCCCCCCCCCCAATTACCTTCCCTCGACCGCTCCAGCAGACGATTTTTCGGCCACGTAGTGAAGCGAGGTTTTGAACTGACCAATGAGAAGACATGGTTAAACCAAGTACTTCGAGAACCCGGATTTTTTTTAATAAATAGACATTTATTAAGTTTCTGAAGACAGACAGAACTAGACATCAGGGGGGACAGACATAAATGAGGAATTATCCTCTCTTTTATGGAGCTATGTGGGAGGGGTAAAGTAGGAAACAAGAGAAAGCCAAAGTTAGGTGATTTTTGTAGTATACATATTTAGTGTTGAAACAACTGCATCTAAAAACTGCGTGTTTTGGTTGTTTCCTGTCCGCCCCTGTTCAACCTGACCAACTCGACAATGCTCGAAGTTAGTTTTTCAGCACGTTCGGAAATTTACTAGGAGTGAAAAATGGACAAAATATATATTGAACTTGGTGATCTATCCATAAAATTTACTTATTTGCAAACCTGTTTGCTGCACACTGAATCTGATGTGCCCCGGCGCGGCTGGGAAAACTGTTCCACTGCACTTTTTAATAATGAATGCACGCCATACGTCGGCGCAACACATGTGATCATGGCCCCGAAAGCAACTTAGGGTGGTAGTACCAGCTCCCACATATGCAGGGTCATGGAGCGCTAGTGTTTCCTTTCCCACCAGCCACCTGATGTGACGTCATGTGCGCCCTAGCTAGCGTGCAATTTGAACTGACTATCTTTCTGCCGACGAGAGATGCAGTGTCTCCCTTAATTGAACATTTTTGAAGAAAACGACTGTGATTGGCCGTCCCAATGAAGCTCCCTCTACAGCTTAATGAACTTTGTAACACCCCACTATCAAGTGAAAATTATGTTGTCTCCTTTTTTGGGCAAATACATCCCTATTTTTGGAATCATTTATAGGAGAATAATATTTTTTTTTTGTAATTGGGGAATGAATTGTATTCACCGCTCTAACACTTAATTGAGTTAAATTTGTATAAATACTGTTCGCAAATTCTCATTAAATGTCAGACGTTCGGCCTCGAGGGAGCATCCATATGTTATGTAGCGGTAAATATACCTCTTTAAGATGTTAGGCTCTTCATGTGTGAATAGGGCATGATGTCACTGTGATGTAAGGATAGATACATGAAAGAGCTTAACATTTTCAAAGTACTAATAATTTTGCAAAGATGACTGTAATTGGAATCTGACAAGGAAACGACTTGTAGTTCTAGAATGTTTTCTAGGCAGTCGTCTTTAAGCAGGAACCTTACAATTTTCAAACAGGGATTTCTCCTCGGAAGTTAGGAGTGCACGGAAGAAAAAATTTTACAGTGCACGGGCTGTTGGTGTGGTTTTATAGTTACTCGTAGGATAGCGCCACATACGGCTACAATGTACACAGAATGATCTAAGCAGAGCTAACTTTAACTAGGAACACAATGCATGCGAGGTTTGGAGTGAGAGGCAGAAGGGGGATAAGAGTGGAGAAAGACGAATTATGCAGATAATGATATTTGTAGGCAGGTGGCATGCTTGTGATGTGAGTCAGCGAATGGTTTTGCAATAAGCAGCTCGCAGCTCACATTTATACAACTGAACCAACCAACAGTAGAATTGCTCTATCAATGGCAACTAAGGCCAGTGAGCATGTTAATGTACTGGTTTTTATGTAAAGTAATCTATTTATACCTTACTAGAAATTCTTGAGTTTTATTCATCCAGGAAGCGCCGCGGTGGTGTAGCGGCTAACAGTGCTCGCACAGGTTCAAATCCAGGCAAAGTCGAATCCGAATTTTTCGCTTATTTTTAACGAGGCGGATGTTGCTGTTAGCTAGTAGGCTATCTCTGAGTCTTTTATATAGATCAATAGTGTAAAAATAAATACTAGATGGGCTTAAAATACAAATTTTGAGAATTGCACTTTTAGACACTCTCATAGCTGTTAACACTTTGCATCTGTGTCCGATTAAACAGTACATTATATGCTACTTCGAAGAAAACGCCTGCTCCATCTGTGAAATTTTTAAACTACCACGTATTCGTGTAACTCTTTTGCCAATGTAACGCATAACATTTTAAGGCATTTAACACACTTTAACAAGTAGGTAGAAATATTTAACAGGTTTCCGCCAAAACTGCATTGTCATACCTGAATAAATGTGGAAAGGATTTTCTGTTACACTGCTAATAAACAGCATTCATATCTATGTCTATAAACATGCTCAGGACACTTTTTGAACAAACCTATTTCTACCTACTGTACACCTGGACCGAACACGGTGGCGCAGGTGTAAAACACTGAACTCACTTTCGGGAGGACATGGGTTTAAATCTCGGTCCGGCTATCCTAATTAGGGTTTTATATGGTTTCCCGAAATCGTTGCAGGTGGAAAGTTATATGTGATATAAACGGCTGATCAGGAAACAATAATTAGATACGGTTACGAGGGCGAGATAACTGATTATCATAAAATTAAAGTTTTTTTTTTTTACGTAATCCCACCTTGGTGAAATGTTAAGTTTCTTGATATTTTATATTTAAAATCGTTAATGCCATTTTTAAGTGCTGACATATTTGTGAACCACCTATTCAAATTAACGTTATTTATTGAGGTTAGTGAATCGTATTGTATAGTTTATTTTAGTTCATGTTACTTAATGTTGGCTCAATACTATCCAAGGATTACTTCCCTAACGGACATACTACTCTACGTTACTGAATAAAAAAAAATGGTGGAATATATTAGAACATTAATATTCCGTGTTCAGTCCTCGCGAGAAGCTACGTTTTATACGTTGGCCAGATTATATTGAGTAATTAATGTAGAGTAGATTGCAGACGATAATAAACGGAAGATAACGCTGATTCTACAGAACATCCCAAATTGTGATTGAATACGCAAGTGATGCATACTTTTTTCACAGTCGCGCACTATGATCATGATAATTGCAATTTAAGAAACTATTATTCAAAACATTTATAATAGGAAGTGTATGAGGGAGAAGTGGTATTAGGCAGGCAAACACCTCTACAATATACTTCTGTAGTTTATCAATTAATTCTGACTAGGCAAATTAGACATAGAGAAATTGCCCTCACATAACAAGCACTATGCTCTGTTGTGTGCTAAGAAATTAGTTTTATATTTATATTATTAGTACAATTGAAGTGTTTTCATCAAAACTAAATATAGTGTATTTTCATGTGCGTTTTGTTTTCTAGTAATTTCTTCTTGGTGCAATAGTGTGATTTGTGCGTAAAATAATTATGAATAAAAATACGAAAAGATGAGTAAGATCATTGATCTCAATGTTTGAAATTATTTGGAATTTAAAAGTTTCTTTTCTTTCATATGGAGTACACTTAACGTCATTAAATATCACTCAGAAAAATGTCTAACTAAAAAAAATAAACAAATCATAATTTTTTGCTGTCTCTTATTTAATACAATGTATTTTTATATTATATATTGTAATGTTGACTCAGATATTCAGAAAATCAATAATTTTATCTCACATTCGAATCTAATAAACTTGAAAAACGTATTGTTGTAAGACACGATAATGTGATAAAATGTACTTTAAAGTGTTAATTCTGCCACAGAAAATATTCTTAGACTTATCGTAAAAGTCAGTAAAATAAAATAATAATTAATTATACTTCAAAAGCCTTAAACTAAGTTTCAAATGAATACTCTCTCAGCGCGGCCAGCTTAGGATGCATGAGAAACTTTATGCCACGGTCACTGTATAGTTTTCTGTTTTGCGCTCACGGACACAAAGCACTCGTAAGGAGACAAGACCCGACACTTCCATGATGTAACGATCTTCTTATTTTGAAGTCTTTTTCACACATCATTGAAGTAGCTAATAATCACGTTGTGTTCAATGTTTAATAAAATAGCTTATTTATAAAAAAGAAAATGTTGGGGGGGGGGGGGGTTAGGCTTGCCGGGTAACATTTACAGCTTGTTCACAGCTTGCATTATTCTTGAGAGGTCTTAGATCGCCTTTTTTTAATGGCTTAATTAGAACCTACTTGACTAAGACCATTTATTTGCCGAGTGCTGTTTTCCGCAATAATTATATACATGCCTGTGCTATTTATGTTAGCTCTGTCTTTGAAATATTTACGTTACCTCCAATTGGGACCAACAGAATAGAATAAATATTGCATAAACAGTGCAGAAAACGGATTAAATATTTCTAATCGTTTTAGTAAGTAACTAAATCAGCACCTGAAATATATGTAGGTTAAATCAATATGTTTGAAATACAAAACACTCATAGAATTGACTCAAAACGGATCTATTCCATAAAATCATTAATTATAGTGGTAAAATTTATATGTTGGTGTTTCCACAGGCACTTACTTCAAATAACGTGATTGTAAGCCCTATCTAATGTCTCCCCCTGTTCACAGACATAAAACTACGTTACTGTACCAAACTATGACTTGGAAGCCAAAAATGTTACCAAAATATTTCTTACGTCTCTAAATTTAGTTTCGATATGTTGAATTCTGGATATTTAGGTTATTCGGGGGTCTAATCAAACGAAAAGTTATTATTTTACATATAGCGTTATCCGCCCCTACAAACGTCGCTATCGAAAACAAGATTATTTAACACGCCATTTCAGTGATATTATTTTAGTGCCTCTTCCTAGACTGTGCCCGGGGTAATTTACACAAAAATATATATCATCAAGGTCCAAATATATAATTGAAAACACTGACGAATTCTAATATGAAAATTCGGGTCACAGCGATTTCGAAATCTCCATAACCGTGGGCTGTTCCTAAACGTTATATAAATTTTCCTTTGTTAGCTATAAACCCAAAGAAAAACGGTGATCATAAACATGTAAATGTTAAAGCATACAACACGGACTTCACAATATGTTATATAATTATTGAGGTCTATTATACCCATAGAGGTATAATATATAGAGACTGCGTCTGCTATAAGACACTGTAATAAAGGGTGTGTTCAAGATCGGTCACGTGACTTTAGGAAGATTGCGCAATGGCGAACCTTGTTGGACGCACCTTCGTGACGTCACACTCCAGGGAGCGAATGGTGTGTTCGGAATCTGTCACGTGACTTTAAAAAACATTGTTCCATGGTAAACACAATTTTATGACGTTACACCCTCTCAAGTATATTATACTTCTATGATATGTTATTAAATAAAACTTGATCATATTAAATTCTGATATTACAAATCAGTCGCTGGTGTCATGAATAATTACGTTAGTATTACAGAATAAGTTAATAAGAGGTTTGGACGGCTCTTATCATCTAAGCTAAGGTCTTTAGAGCCGATGAGAGATGAATGAAGTGGATACGGAGAAGCGTCTTGGAATGCAATGACGCGGAAGAGGGGAAACCGAAGATCTCCGAGAAAACCCGTCGGCCTACTGCGTCGTCCAGGCACGATTCCTACACGCGAAAACCCGAGAGTGACACCGAAAGTAACATTGACAGTTAATAAATACTACTCAGTATCTCTGCTCTGTATCTTTCACCACATGAAAAATCAGTACTGCTGAAATGTCATTCCGACATAGCATCAACTAATTGTGGCCTCTGATTTTCTATAAATACTCTCTACTGACACCTTCTCTCATCCTAAACTGTGTTCCCAATGTAAACGGTCCTGAGTTAGTTACATATGATTTTAAGAGTATTCCAGGTCTAATTAGAGACAAATATCAGCTATATCCTGTCAGCTTCAAAACACTTTGCCAGAGTTTTCTACGGACACATGAGAGCTATTGTAGCTCTAAATATAGACTTACAAACATAGCTTCTCTTATCTGTGGTCTGACTAATAATTCGTCGCATCAACGTATTCAACCCAGAAAAAAAATTAAATACTGCTTATAAGCAAAGTTTTTAATTAAGTATAATTTTATTACATGTCGTCTTTTAATGGTGCAAAAATTTCGCTATATTTAATATGTAAGCTCTCGCTTATAATTTATTTCTTTTTACTTTGGAGTACTGCTGCATTTGCGTAAAATTCAAACCTCTTAAATCTATTATTAATCAGGCATAAGCAACAGTATTGACATACCTTTAATTAATTTCGAAAATCATCATAAGGACCGCATATTTCTGTTATTAAATATTATCTTTACTTACCTTTTTTCCTTCCACCACGCTGTTTTCACACCTATCTATGAATACGACATCATAAATGAAATTTAAAATTTCAAAAGTAAAAGTTCCTGTGGAATAAATGAGGTACCCATGACTCTGCTAAAAAAGTATTCTTATTTAATAAAACTGCCTTGTCTTGCCGAGGGAATTTTTTCTGATAAACTCAAATATGCAAAAGTAGTACCAATACACAAAAAAAGGTGAAAAGTCATTGATGGATAAGTATAGGCCTATTGCCCTTCTTACATCTTAAAAAAAAAAAAAAAAAACTAGAGAAACTGATAGTAAATATACTGATCCCAACTCTCAATAAAAAAAAGTTATTTCATTGCATCAGTATGGCTTTGTAGAGGGCAGATCCACAGAAGAAGCTATATACAGTTTAATGAAAAAATATTAACTTCTTTTGATAAAAGACAATTCTCAACACCTATATGCAGACCTTTCAAAAGCTTTTGATTGTGTCGACCACAATATTTTATTGCAAAAACTTGAACAGTGTGGAATAAGAGGCGTAACCAAAAATCTGTTTAAATTATATCTTGAAGACAGAAAAACAGATCACCTCCATAAGATATTATGACAAAAATCACATTACAAATGTAATGTCCAATACCATAACTACTCGAGTAGAAGTGCCACAGGGATCAATACTGGGGCCAATTTTATTCTTAATATTTATTCATGATTTTCCAGAACAAATAACCAACGGCTCAGCTTTAATGTTTGCAGATGACACAAACATTTTGGTAACTAGTTCAAATAACGCTGTTCTTGAAGGAAATATAAAACACTGATTGAGATGTCCAGTTGGTTCCAGTATAATAAATTAATATTAAATGTAAAAAAAAATCTGCGTTCATGAGTTTCATGCAAATAAACTAAACATACAATGCAGGATGAAAGATGCACAACAATAGAAAAAGACGGATTACAAACAGCATTCCTAGGGCTCATTGAAGACAGTAATTTAACATGGACTGAGTATGTTGATAGTATGTAGATAGATGAAGATTTGTAATAATAATACAATACTTGAATACCATTTCTCAAATATTCAGTCCTTAATAAATTATGGAATCCTATTTTGGGGTAAATCGACAAAATGGAAAAAGGCTTCTATATTACAGAAAAATATAGTGAGATTAATAAGTAATAAGGAAAAAAGAAGCCATTGTTGGCCACTATCCTATATAAATAAGAAGACGATCTCTGTCTGTTTGTACGTCTTTAATACCTAAGTCCCTTGAAACTCAACAGAAGTTCTTCAAATTTTGCAGAGCGAATCCTCAGGGTAAAATACAAGTCAAGTTCGAATTTCAGCAAGATCATATTACGCAATGATTACCTTTTACCCAAAAAACTAATTCTTGTATTACTTTTTCCTTATGAAAAGTTTTGTTTTAATGCGTAGAGAATATTGCATAGAGATATGAAGGTAATGGAATATCATTTTTGTTTACTTTAAAAGTCTCGCGTCAATGCTGAGTTAATAAAGTGGCGCCGCAATGACGCAGTGGATAGAGCGATTCCAAGAGGGGCTTTAGTGGCCCAGTGTATAGAGAGATTCCAAGTGAGGCCGCAGTGGCTCAGTGGATAGAACTATATTAAGTGGGGCCACAGTGGCTCAGTGGATAGAACTAAAGTCAGTGGCACAAGAGCGTACGGGCCATAATTTAAAAGTGAAGGATCAAGGGAACGGGAGGGTGATATTAGTGTATGTAGGGGAGAAACGAATATGATGCAATGATGGACCAGGTAGAAGTATGTTCGTCGAAGGTGTTCTTGCTTCCGTTCTGTGAAAACGAGACTTAGGGTTAGGCCATCAAGACGAGTACGAAAATTCTTTACTGTCAAGCTGCAAGTGTGATCTTGGATCAGTGTGAGACCGTGAACGGCCAGCCGAATCTTTTTGATTCCACTTGTTTCAGGTGACGACATTAACATCAGCAAATTGTTAGCACATTTCAGCGGCGTACACGTGACAGCGATAACGATATTATCGTTAACACAGTCGAGGAGGAAAAAGTTTTATTTTCCTTTGATTTAATTAAAATGTTAAATTGCTTAATTAATCGATCACTTATCCTGTCGTTTGGGTTTATTGAAATATATTAATAATGATTAACCCGGGAAAATAATACACTACACCATTGTTCGATAAGACTTCACGTCATGCCTAATAACCTACAATTAAATCGACGAGGGCCACTAAATCTTGGTTATCGAATGACGGTGTGGATGGACGATTAGAACAACAGAGTAAGTCTCAAAAGTTTTCTTGGTAAACTTCTTTTCGGACATGGGTACACGCTGCAACGTTATGGTGAAATACCCTGACGGAACCGAACATCCACAGGACATGACATAAACGTTTTCTGGTCTTGCGCGTGTGCAAAGTCCGTTTATGGGATGTTCGGTTTCATGACATGACATGCTGATGCGATAGATCTGTCGTACTATCGACTGCCGTGAAAGAGTACTTCGCGCTGTAAGCTAGTTCTCTACCGTGTTCACGTAGCAAGACTCAAAGCGTAGCAAGTCGGGCTGCTTCAAGTTAGAGTTGAAACAGGATTTGGTTGCAAGCGTCACGTAACGACGTCAGTGGTCGTTACAGCAGCTCCTCAAGGTTACCTGAATTTTTTTTTCAAACGGAGCATGATTGCGCAAGCTAGCGGAAATTTTGACATTACCAATGATATCATCACGTTTGAAAATGAATATTAAACTATATGCATTGTCCTTAATATTATTACCATTTCAGCCCAAAATAATTGGACATACCTAAATACATTACATATTGTGTCCTAACAATGGGCTGCGATAAGCTCTTTAAATGTAATATTTCCCCATTTGTACCGCAAAATACTTTCCCTTACCTAAATGCGTTATCGATTGTATTGTTATTATGGGATACGATGAGGTCACTGAATCTGATTTATCCTTAGTTATCCACCACATTTAACCGAAAAATAATTCCCCATACCTATATTGATTACGTTATATAATTATAGAATATAAGGTTTGGGAACGGGTCCATATTTATCCTGTATGGAATTTGTATAAATTGCGGAAGGCATCGATGCAGTCGACCATTGGTACATATACCCTCAACACATTCAAGATGTGGCAGAAGAATACTGGAGATTCCGGTGCAGCAGCTCCTCGAGACGCCGAGGAACGTCGCCAAAAGGAGCAAGACCGCTTAACAGAAGAAGAAGAGAGGCAGAGATAAGACAAGGAGCGAGAAGACAGGAAGCGGCAACAAAAAGAGCAGCGGCAACTCGAACAGCACTTGATGCAGTATGCACTAGCGCTGTGTCAGCAGGCAGAGGGGCGTACACAACAAAATTGGCGAAAGTGATGATCTCTATTCTTATATATCATGATTTGTTAATGTATTACATATCTAAAATAACAAACTCGAACCACGATTCATATTCATTTCATTTCAAAGTGCATAATAGCTTAGCGATTAATTCTGAGCTTATGTGTACTTTTCTACAAACATCACGAAACACCTGTTTTTCTACATGATACTAGTCATTCGGATAGTTATTTTATGGACATCCATCTATGGTACCTTTCTGTTACCTCTAGTAGAAGCCCTTTTTTTCTCTCCTAGAATTGGCTAGAGTGGAATAACACATTGTAGTATGCATGCCCACTGCGATGTAGTACAATCTGCATCCCATGCACAAATAACCGTGATCACTACACTTCGTAACACGATTTTAGGGGTAACGTGACATGCTATGCAGCGATAGTTAACTACAGTGCATGTTACGTGAAGTTGGTATCAAAACATTACATCATTTGTACATCTTACTTTGCATCTCGATGAAGTTTTGGGCACGGTCTCTGTCATACTACAGTAATAAGATTACAGAAAAAGTGAAAGTACACATATTTGAAACATTGATTTATTACATCATTATAATCTGACCAAATTCGTAAGTGATGCAGTGTCAAATCTCTAACTATGAGTAAGGTGCGCACGTATATTATTAAACACTCGCGTATGTCATGGTAATTTTTTACGTTTACATGTCGAAATGGATGTAAGTTTCAAACACGCCGCCAGTCAAGATAGGTACGAGCGAACTTCAGCCAATATTCCGCAGTTGCCATATCGCCACTGAATAATAAAAGCCCGTTATTGGCCCGTGCAATTCAATCATGTGCTCATCATATTGCTTTTTTGACTCTTGTAACAGAATCGCACATTCCAGGTAATACTGCAACCACAACTTGACGTGTCCCGCACAATAATGATGGAAGTGATCATCGTTGCAACGGTATTCCAAACCCTCTTCATGTTCTGGGATATTGTGCTGACAGGAGGAGGAGGCGTACACACCCCACGTACAGTCGTCCGAATGTATCATACTGATGAAATTGAAGATCTTGGAGAGACTCGTGAATTGGGCTATACCAGGAGGGATGATCCCCCCGAACACGGGTAATAAGCTGTCGAGATTTACGAGAAGACATTCTTCTCCCATTTTTTCGGGATAAAAAAGGTACTGGATGTTCAGTCGTTTCCCGTTGTAGAACATAGCTTCGAAATTCTTCACGTTTAACACATACGGCAAGAACACGTGTGGGAGAGATGTTGTCTCTTTTGGTGACAACATCGTTTTGCATTTTCCTTTTCTTCTTCGTAGCTCCGCAAAGGAATGGACACGTCCTCAACGTCCAGTTAGCCAAAGTAGACTCGACGCGCAGAACCATTAAATCAACAATATATATGTATGATAATAAAAATGTCGTTTTGGTTTCCCCACAAATTCGCAGTTTGTGCCAAGTGACCATAGGTTATCATAGGACGCTGACAATTACCTACACAAATGCGGTAGCGAGCAACAATATTTTGATAACGGCCGTCGGGGTTGTCCGTTCTTACCTATTATCGCAGTGGTGATGGATGGTTCGTTATCCATTTGAACGACACTATGTCTATGTGCAGTTACAGAGAGAACGGTAATTGTCGACAATGCTTGTGGAAATACTGTTTGCGGTTTATCTCCGGTCGTTACTCACGGATCAAGTGAAGAAAACCTTATCTAGTCATCTCAAGTTCGTATACTAGAAACACATGAAAGGTAGACGCCGAGCTGCCATGCTAGCATAATGGTGTAGTGACTTCCTTTTATGTATGCTGTGCTATAATCCGACATCATACTTGCGGTATGCCCAAATCCAGTACGCGCTGGCATACGAACCTATGTTATTGTCGGACCGCAAAACACGAACCGGCTGTTATTCTTTGTTATCAGTTGCACCACTTCAAACCTACACTTGATGAATACAGGAAAGAAGACTTTTGGCTGATAAGAGACATCTCCGTGAGGTCTGCTCTGCAACAGAAAGCCGCAGGTGTATGTACTCAGAGACAAGTGGACACCCAGGCCTTGCTAAAGGCATAGTATAAGCATATTGCTAAGCATAGTTTTTTGATAGCGGTGCTATTCGTGATAACTAGTCCTTTGTGCAGATGACCATGAAAAACACATAGGAGTATTTATGTCCACGGCGATTTAGTATGTTTTGCATCCCATATACACATAACTCTAATCATCACGCTTCGCAACACAACTGTAGGAGTAATGTGACGTGCTATGCAGCGACTAGTAGCACGTTAGCTGGCCATTCTAACGTCGTTCAAGCTTGATTTAATTGTATCCAACATAGAGTTGTCATGGCAGGAACTAAATTTCAATTTGAATTAACGTTGGAGGGAACGGCCCCAGTACTATTCCTGCACAACTCTCCATCATTCTACAGTAATAGGAGTACAAAAAAAATGAAAATACACATATTTAAAACATTGATTTATTACAATGTACGTCAGTTTGACATGCTTCAAACTTTATTTCGATTTGCCTGCAATAGGCCCGAAATCATCAGTGATGTGAGCCGACTCTAGCAAAACTTCTGTACCTGTGCGGTCACCCGTTGCATAATAATCCATTACGTCTGGATTACGCTGGTGTACTTTGGTGATGAGCTCGTGGAATAGCTCTTTCGATTCTTTCAACAGAATCGCCGATACCAGATAACGAAACAACTACGAACGGACGTGCAAGGAACAGAAATTATGATGGTGTTTTTCATTTCTGCAGTCGCGTTCAGGAGTTTCCACTTCACTTGGCTTCTTTCTACAGGAGCAGGAGTCACGTGCGCCGGCCTTGCACTTATTGAGATGACTCCGCTTTTCGACGAACTTCGATATCTTGGGAAGTCTTACGAAATCCCTTTCATCTGGTGGTTTCACCTCTCCGGATACGGGTTTTACTAGCCAGTCCCAATTGATGAGCAGGCGGTCTTCCTCCATCGTTGTGGCATCGAAGGTGTACTCGACCGTTAATGGTTTTCCGTTGAGAAAAGTCACTTCAATTTTTTGAATCCCCGAGAGAAACTGTTGATATGCAGTATAAAATTTCACATATTCGGCCAGGGTGATAGGGGCCTCTGGCGGTAGAAGATCCACGAATCGTGAAGGTATCCACTGGGAAAGTTAGTGATCTTTCTTCTTCTTGTGACATCATCGTGAGTACTCGAAATCCCGCGGCTGTTGCGTTTTGTTCATGTTCCTGTTCACTACGTAGCCGTTGAACGTAAAGTGTGCAGCATCGGCTGTACACTAGTCATTTTATAGTACACCCGTGCCTTCACCAAACTTAATAAATATAACAATACAGGGATAAAAATATCGGCTGGAATTCCCACAACCTTGTTCGCGGGTTATCGAGTGGCGCAAGTGATAAACAAGCGCATTTTGTAATAAACACTTTTATGATAAAATATTCTTGGGCCACGTCATTCGAAATTTCATCGTAATGATAGTAAATGATCTACAATTCATCATGCGCTTCAATATTGCAGCCCGAGACCCTGCCACATCTCTTAATAGTCATTATAGATTGTATAATTCCTATAATAAAATATACTATACAAACTTAATATATCGTTAACAGCGTTCAACGCATTCAGTATGTTGTGTTAGGAAGTTGTAGGTATACGATGCGGTTATGGGTATCATTCCACTTTTCGTAATAAAGTCGTTAAATCCCTGTACGGGAATCAACCATTGTCCTCGGTGCCCGGCTCGTAATAATGACTAATTGTAAGTCCATAATAGTACTGCTGGACACTCATCGTTAAAGCCAGTTAAGAAGTTTGTACATTTAGTACAGGTAAAAAATATCTATGAAGCATACACGGCATTGTGTGCGTAATAAGAGCGTGTCTCAACAATTACAACGACGAGGGTTGCTCAAACGTTTGTTGAAAAAATAACATTTATTCTAGCAGTAGTGGCTGTTGTGAGTGCCCGCTATGGATGCTGTGCTGCAGTCAAGCGTTATGATTACATTATGCAAAAGTGGCAAAGTGGCGTGTGCCCTACGAAACGTGGGTGACCGCAGGATTTGAACGGAGGAGATAAATCGGCAAGAAGTATGTTTGTTCGAGGCATTCTTACTTTCGTTCTGTGAAAACGTGAGCTGTAGTTTTCTGAACATTCAGCCCCAGTTTATATGGCTTGCTCATTCAGATTCTTGGCCGTTGAAAAAGTTTCTTCAAGAGTCTGATTACGAAACGATAGAAAGACTACTGTTCCTCTGAGCTCTTAGTCCTCACCATTTCACACTCGCAAACCATGTTGCTGCAGAGTGAGATCTGCGCTCGGTGTGCTCCGTGAGAATACGTCGGAGATGCAATAACTCGAGGGCACATGTTTACCTAGTCTTTGTAAGCGCGAACAAAAGGATCTGTGACGAGAGCAGTCGGTGTTTACGGTTGCTTTGACCCCTATTCATAATGCCGTAAAGCTGACACATGGTGTCTACATACAAATCAGCTCAAAGTATTCGAAAAGAAGTGCAGCGCTGATGCACTTTATAACCTTCACCACTGAATCCAAAAACATCACCCTCTCCTTGCCTAGATGCTTAACGTTGAAATTATGGCCCGTACACTAAGGTGTCACTAACTGTATATCAAGAGGGGCCGCAGTGGCTTAGTGGATGTAACTTTGTCAAGAGGGGCCGAAGTGGCCAAGTGGATAGATATATATCAAATGGGGGCCTTAGTAGCTCATTGGATAGAGGGATTCCAAGTGGGGCAGCAGTGGCTCAGTTGATAAAGCGATTCCTAGTGGGGTCTCAGTAGCTCGGTGGATAAAACTATGTTAAGTGGGGCCGCAGTGGTTTAGTGGATATAACTATATCAAGTGGGGTCACAGTGGCGAAGTAGATAGAGCGATTCCAAGTGGGGCCTTCGTGTCTCAGTGGATAGAGCGATTTCAAGTGGGCCTTAGTAGCTCAGTGGATAGAGAGATTCCATGTGGGGCCGCAGTAGCTCAGTTCATAAAGAGAGATTCCAAGTGGGGCATTAGTGAGCCAGTGGATAGAGCAATATTTAGTGAGGCTACAGTGGCTTAGTGGATAGAACTATTTCAAGTGGGGTCGCAGTGGCCAAGTGGATAGATATATATCAAATGGGGCTTTAATAACTCAGTGGATAGAGAGATTCAGTGTGGGGTCTCAGTGACAAAATGGCTAGAGCGATTGCAAGTGGGGCCTTAGTGGCTAAGTGGGTAGAGAGATTCCAAGTAGTGTCGCAGTGGCTTAGTGGATAGATCTGTATCCAATGTTGAAGTTAATTTCACATCATATTTTTTTTTCAGTCTTTGTATGATAACAAAATTTTATAACATCGTAACTGTTCTAGGCATGTGACAATACTAAAAACACTGTCACAGGCTAATCCCTAGTTTATAAATAACAAAATTATCACTCTTCCATAGCATGTATATGTACCGTAGTATTCTTTTTTACATGGAAAACATTGAAATGGTTAAAAAATAGTGATATACACCATTACTACATCAGACAAGCTAATCATCTTCACCTATTCTCCTACAGAACCTCAAAATTTACATCAAATCCATACTATGCTGAGGCAAAACTAATAAATAACCTACTTAGTCATTTGAAGTCGATTAATTATTTTGCAGTAATTAAAAAGAACTGTTAAATCCTACTCTTTAAATAAGGCATTCTATTCCGTAGAAGAATACTTAAATAAAGATGAATTTCTATAATGCAGAAAAAGACAGATATCTGATATAAGGAGACTTTATGTAATACATTTGTGTTTCAATATAATGTAGACTTTACATATTTATACTTTAATCTCTATCTGTATATGGATTGTAATAACTTGTACAGCAACCAAAATGTAGTCTCTACATGTTTGTAGAGCTGCCAGAATTAAGAAGTGTGTTAATTATATTATTTATTTGTTATATATTTTTATGTTAATGTAAATGTGTGTAAATATCCATATCGTATAACAAATATTAGAAAATAATAATAATTGACAAGCCTTTTCCAAAGTGTATTGGAATACGGGCTGCGAATAAATAAATAAATAAATAATTTAATAAAGTGATTTCCCTTGGCTTCTTTTCCGCCGTGCAGAAATAAGCATGTGTCCTCTATCCCTGTTCTATTTAAATCGTGTTTTATTACCACTCGTTGTAGTGTCTCCCACCAAATAACGATTTATTTGTAAATGTAATAAAAAGGGAGAAATAATTACTCGCTCCTAAGATAACGATTCATAACGACTGCCTCACGTGGCTATCTCTCACTTTCACTATATTCTAACACTGCGGCCGCTACAGTGAATGTGCGAATTTCAGCCTTACATGGTTAAAGAGACAGGGTGATTCTCGATGTATCTTATTCAATTTCCTGCTGGGGTTGTAGCAGTCCTTACGTTAACATTCCAAGGTTAAATGTAATTATATTTTTAAAAATCGTGTTTTTTTTATTCGGTTAAGGTTTACATGCTAGCCAACGTCAGGGAAAAAGATAATTACACGGGAGAAAATAATTTACAGGAAAGTCACCCGGCAACATTTTTGTAGTTACTACAGAATAGTGCAAATTTTAGAGGTCACAAAACTTTAGTGGTGACAACAAAAATAATTTGGTGTTCACCACAAAAATTATGCTAAGCTGAATACTAACAAAACATTTTGTGACTGCCACAAAATATATTTTCAGTGTTAAGCATAAGTGAAATAAAAAAGACCTTTATTAAAGAGTTCGGTAACGTCTATAAGTGTCTGCAAGAGTCTGGCTTCGAGCCTTGAGTAAATCACGAGAATCAATCATTTTCGCAATCGTAGAGAGAGTTAAAATAATTAATAATAAGAATCTGGTTTGGGTTACTGTAAACGAGTGAAATTCTCAAATATATTACTCAACGTACAATACGTGAAGGACAGCCAACGAAGTTTATACAACCAAATCAACAAACAACTGAATTGGTAAAATAGTTTTTTAGGCTGGTAGAATTTATACTGTAATATCATTTTGTTTAAAGAATATATATTTTTTGCAACTATTCGAAATAGTGATTTGTTTGGTCGAAACAAATTTCTTTGTGTTTATTGGCCTTCTAATAGAACGTGTTGCAACGCAATGAGTTTTATAACGACGTAACTACCTCTGTAAGGAAAAACGAAATAGTAAAAATTAAAGTGGGCTCACTTGCACAAATAGCGATAAATTTACCCACCACGGAAATGTTTCAAATGAGTGACACGCAAGAAATAATAATTAACAGTGTTATATCATGATATTTTGATTTTACAATTGTCGTTTCTTAAGCACCGTCGTTTAAAGTGATCAAGTATAAATTCGAACTGAGAAATGGCTGCTCTAACCATGGCTTATTTTACATCTTGGCTTGAAACTATTTTATGTCAAATTTTAATCAATTTTTGTATTAATCTTTGGACAAAATTTATCCGAATTCAGATTACTGACTCTTTGGTGATACCATTTATGCATTACGAGAGCTGACAAATGTGAGCATAATGCTTTGAAGCACAATTAAATGAACAGCTGGAAAACACAATTTCTGGAACAGGAGTTGAAAAAATTATCCCCCACTGGGATCTCAGGCACATGTTGCCTGTTTTATCATCTATAGACTTTAGCCACATTCTCCAACGGTGTTTACGATCGTAGTCAATAAAAATACAATTATGTTTGGCTTTCAACTATGGAAACATGGTAGGAATTTAAGGCGAAACGAAGATAGCTAACATCAAAAGGATATTTTTCGATCAGGCTGTCATATTTAAATAAAATAATTGTGTAATCTAAAGATTTCAAAATCCAGTTCAAGATAGAATATTGAATAACACTGATATAATTCGTTACACATGCGACACCAGTAAATTACCTGGTTGGATAAATTTTCAGTTGCCAAATAATTAGTATTAAGTTTGTAACATTGCAGCTAGATATATAATTGGTATATTCGGGAAGTATTTCAATAGTGTATATTTCAGTCAAGGATAGTATTTCATGTAATATTTGAAAGGTCGTGGCAATGACAACTTGTTTGTATTTCATATATTTTCGTTTTTTCCAAATTTATTATTTTTCTTTCCTCATTTCATCAGTAGTAACAGATGTCAACAACAGACGTCATAGGACGATAGCACATTTTTTCCTCTTCACTGGGTTAGTAAACTGAAAATATCGCCACTGCAAGGCACGACATGGTGAAACAAGGAAAATAACAGAGGTCACCTTGAGCTGACGTGACCGACTTCTGGAAAACAATATGTTTGCAATGAGGAAACTTTCTACCAATATATAAGTAAATGCGACTTTACTCGGGTATCACAACAGTTCGTCGCAGCACGATCGTTGGTCAGCTGTCAGTCGGACAGCCTGTAACGTGTGATCACGTGACTCGCACCGACCAGCGCCCGAGACTTTAACCTTCTTTTGTATTTCGGACATTTCAGTTCAAATATCTATTACATTTATTTTCCGTCGGTGCGAGGAGTCAATAGGGCGCCGGGAGAGAAAGTAAATATTCTTTCTCGTCCTCGTAACTCTTGAAGTGAGAAGTTTTGTTTTATAAAGGCTGCCATCCTGTCTTTTTTTTTTTTGTTCGTCAGCTGCGAGTGTCAATAGTTTGTTTTGCCGAGACGACAATAAATCTCCAATATACATTTAACTTCTTCTTTGATTTTTTGGCAATCTTGATATCAACAAACTTTCATTATTATGTAGTCAAAAGTCTCCGACTCATGCTGAGCTAGTCCGTTGGTGTTTACTGAGGACTACAACGAGAGAACAGGACATTAACCTGTTACAAGTGGCGCCCGACGTTTCGGCCTGGATTTCTACAGGCGCCCTTCGATGTGAAGAGTGCCGACCATCATCCTCATCAATTACAATTATTCATTCAAGAACCTGCGAGCCCAGCTGTCGCCTGCGCATCGGTGTTTGTATCACTCGTGTTCCGGGGTGAGTTTAACTACGTCAACCTCATACTTCGAACTATAGCTCCAGACAGTTTCCATACCGCCAAGTACAGTCAGCGGACGATAATACATCAAGGTAAATATCAACTTTTCTCCGAAGAAGTTGCAGGTATGAACAATATTGCTAAATTCCAATGTCAGTCTCTTTTTTTTTTTTTTTTTTTTTTTTTTTTTTACTAATTTCACAATGATTTGGGTATGCATTGTAAATTTTTTTTTGTAAGCCGATTGTGCGGTAGTACAATAATCAGGTTAGGTAATTTAAAAATATGTCACTAAATTCACAAATGAGCGATCAGCTAAGTTTGATCTTAAAGTTAGTTTTAGAATGTGGGAGAGAACAAAGGGCAATGTTTCAGGAACTTCAGACAAAACAAAGAGAGATGACACACGAACTTCGGGAATATAATGAAGAGTTTGAAGAATGTAGGTCTATGACAGAACTAAAAAAAGAGTGTAAGCAGTTACCAGAAAAATTCACAGACTTTGGGGAAATACTTGACAAACACTCAACTGAACCTAAAAATGTGGAATTGACTGTAAACTATGGGCAGAGTAGAGTAGGTAATAGTAACGAAAGTTTTCCTGAAGGTAAAAACAATAATGCAGACTTGTCAGATATTTCCAGCAGTGAATGTAAAGTCGTAAATTTTCATAATGTGCATTAGAAACTGTGAAGTACAACTGCCATAATTTAGAAATTGAAGCAGATGAAATTAATGTAGTTCAACAGAAAATTTGGGCGGTTAATCCCCGAAAAACCCTCAGTGAATTGAATTTTAGGTTAGGTTCAGCTGTTATTTTTCACCAACGGAGGGTACTTTCAAATATTTGCATTTTTTGTGCCACTGCTGATACCACAACCACAGTAGCAAAGTATCATTCCGAAAGTGGGGAGTTAAATAGGAAAAAATATGGTTGTGTACTAAGTGAATTTAATAGTGACAATGTTGAACAAAGTTCAAAATGTGTTAAAGTGACGAACTTGTTTAGGATTCATGAGTTATTCAGAAAAGAAACAGTAAGTAAAAAAAAAATAAAATAAAAAATAAAGGCAATATTAGGGAGTTAAAGAAGACTTACAAGAGAAAAAAGAAATGTAGTTCCAGGTTTAAAGAAATAGTGAAATATGTTGTGAGGAAATGTGTTAGGAAGAAGAGAAAATTGTGTAAAGAGGAATGATGAGGAAGAGAAAGAAGAAACACAGTATCGTCTGTGATTTCATGTAGCCTAATATGATTAAGTAGTCTCAATTCATATATGTCACTATTATTTATGATTTGTTGTTTTATATAAATTAAAGTTGAATCAATAGTAGGTTACAATGTATGTAAATACACAATGCCAACTGCCATGTCTCATTGCAGCCCTGGGGGGTTTAGGAGAATCATGAAATTGTAGGATTAGTGTGTGACCTTTCCTAATGTTAGAGTTATGGTGTATAAACGAGACAAAATTGTCCTAAGTATATAATAATGGTTAAAAGGTGAAAATATCTACTACAAAGGCTAACTGTTGTTGTAACTTTCATGTAAGAATATACTAAATTATGTAACAAAACTTGATGAGTTTAGAGTGAAACCAAATTAATTGTAATTTGTTTTGATTCTTTTAGTATTTATTCATTTGATGTTAGTTTATAATGTATTAACTCTTGTAATTGAACTTGAGCAAGTTGTATTGAAATTTGTTAACAAAAAGTAACGTGATTATTTTGCTGTAGTTAATTTTGTTAAGACTAGTTAGGCCTATTATGATCACTCTGAAAAATTTATTTTAAAAAAGTGTTTTTTAAATTAAATTTATTTTGTAATAACTATTTGCCATCATCACATTTGACCGATTTCATGGAACATAAAAAAAATGGAGTAAAGTAATGTCTTTTGTGAATAATAGAGTAATATGATATATATAATTTAAATTATGAGGTGTTTAATCATGAAAATATGGAAAGTTTATGTAATTTGTGATGTATTATTTATTGATTAGTATTGAAATAAGATTTGTATTATATATTGTAATTAAAGTATGGTCTTTGATATTGTTAGTAATTAATGTAGAATTTAATAATTAATTTATGTTTCAAAAATATTTGATATTATATTTGAATAGAGAAATTAATTATTTGGAATTAAGATTTTAAATGGTTATTATGTTTGAGTATTTTGATTTAGTGTTTTAAGTTAATTAAGTGATATAGATATGAAAGTAAGTTGCTCAGTGTGTATTTAATGTCCTTGGATCTTAGCAATAAGAGTAAGTTTTTGGGTGAGACAGGTCTGAGTCCCTTTTATTAACACTCACCTAGATATTAAGATGTTTATAGTAAATGTGGCAGTGGTTTTTATAGTTTTTGGGGCAGACCTGGATCGCACAATATATTTTTTTATGTGCTGATGCAAACAAGGAATTAAAGTAATATTGAGCAAACCTAGAAGCAACATGGCATGTGTAGTGGGAACCACCTCAACTTCAGATGGAAAATCAAAACTTTAAAATAATTAAATCTGTGTTGTCTAAACTTAACATTATAATATTCGATAAAAATTATTTTTTAAATAAATGAATAAAATACTGCGAAGTGAATGTAACATTGTAATGACTTTGAAAGATGCGCAGTATGTGATGCGCACTAAATTTTTGTAACTTATTCTGATTAATTTACTTTGTGGGATAAAGTAATGGAATGTATTTTACAGTGATGCAAACTTTGTATGTGAAATGTATGATCATGTAAACAAAAACTAAAAGTGAATGTACTATTGTATTTAATTGAAAAGAAACATGTAATGTACACTAAAATTTGGTGTCATGTTATCATTAATTTATTATATGTGATAACATAATGAGATATATTTGATTGTAACAACTTTGTATATGGATGTATAACCATGCCATCAAATAATTTTTCTTATAAGAGATGGAATTGCAGTCCAGCCTTGATACACGATATCCATGTAGATTTCGATTTGGGACAGGTTTCTTCGAAATCTTCCCCAGACCGAGGGGGGTATTGTAGCATTGCAGCTATATATATATATATATATATATATATATATATATATATATAATTATCATATTCGGGAAGTATTTCAATTGTGTATATTTCAGTCAAGGATAGTATTTCATGTAATATTTGAAAGGTCGTGGCAATGACAACTTGTTTGTATTTCATATATTTTCGTTTTTCCAAATTTATTATTTTTCTTTCCTCACTTCATCAGTAGTAACAGATGTCAACAACAGACGTCATAGGACGATAGCGGATCCTTTACTTTTCCCTGGGTTAGTAAACTGAAAATATCGCCACTGCAAGGCACGACATGGTGAAACAAGGAAAATAACAGAGGTCACCTTGAGCTGACGTGACCGACTTCTGGAAAACAATATGTTTGCAATGAGGAAACTTTCTACCAATATATAAGTAAATGCGACTTTACTCGGGTATCACAACAGTTCGTCGCAGCACGATCGTTGGTCAGCTGTCAGTCGGACAGCCTGTAACGTGTGATAACGTGACTCGCACCGACCAGCGCCCGCGACTTTAACCTTCTTTTGTATTTCGGACATTTCAGTTCAAATATCTATTACATTTATTTTCCGTCGGTGCGAGGAGTCAATAGGGCGCCGGGAGAGAAAGTAAATATTCTTTCTCGTCCTCGTAACTCTTGAAGTGAGAAGTTTTATTTTATGAAGGCTGTAATTCTGTCTCGTTTTTTTTTTGTTCGTCAGCTGCGAGTGTCAATAGTTTGTTTTGCCAAGACGACAATAAATCTACAGTAAACATTTAACTTCTTCTTTAATTTTTTGGCAATCCTGATATCAACAAACTTTCATTATTATGTAGTCAAAGTTTCCAATTTACATTGGTGTTTACTGAGGACTACATCGAGAGAACAGGACAGTAGCCTGTTACAAGTTGTCCAACGTGAGTAGAATAAACCCCTTAGTTTTAGTAAAGCCCCGGTCACACTGTCAAGTTTTTCCGTCAAACTGCTTCCAATAAATTTGACCAAATAAAGTTGGACAATAATGACGTCATCGAAACTTCATTAACGCCACCATATTTACCTGAGTAAGTTCGATACTTCCAGTTTCCATAAAACATTTTAATATTGGACGGGTTATAAAATATATTTGATTTTTGGCGGTCTCAGCCAATCAGAATCGAGCACGACAATAATTGACGTCATAAAACATTCAAATAATGAACAATTAGTGCTAGAAATGAAGTAGGTTATGAAGATAATTAATTTTTCTAAAAGCTCTCTGGGCACGAATGCTATTTTAAGTGAATATAGCTCATAATATTACGAACTAAAGAAGCATTTAATTTCATTGTGCAGGAAACATCTCTCATAAATAAAATTTGAATTTAGTAAAGAAACGAAAATAACGTACAACATTCCTTACATTTCTTCCTGTAATGGACTGCATGGAACATGAAAGCAATATCTTACTATGGAAATAATTTCAAAATATTAATTCGAATTATGTCCTCCCAGTAAAAATTTTTGACAGCGTGTCACATTTTCATATACATTCAAGGTTATTTTGATGAAATTTTTTTGGAAGGAAAAATTTGATGGAAGTATTTTGTCTTCAAATTTTACTGTCAAATATATTTGAAAGCGAAAATTTGACAGTGTGACATGTTGGGACGTTCAATGCTTTTAGTGTGGCAACTACAACCTCTCACCGCCAGGGCAAACTGTTGTCGCATGTGTACAAGATTGTTCCGTTTTTTTTATGTTAGTAAATAGGGTTATTGCAATTTCCATAAAATATATATAATAATTACAATCTTTCAACTTGTGTTTTGTTGAAACCTATTCAAAGAATAAACTTCGTTTTTCGCACTGGAATAGAAATATATCGAAATATGTTCTATTATTGTTTAACATTCTGACATAAACTGGATTTAGAAAAATGTTTGCTTACTTAATCGCTTAATTTAAATATGACAAGGGAATCGAAAGAAAAATTAAAAATTGTGAAATATACAATTTTTAGGGCATTTATGCTAGGTTTCTTTAATGGAAATGGGAAATGAAATAAGTACACATGTACTTTTGATGACGGCTGCATTTATTTCACTCTTGAATTCCCAACGCGTTTCCATTGAAATAAGCTTGTTTATGAACGTCCAGTGTCAAACACAGTTTTGTTTATACTGTTTGTACTCGAAAACACCACTAGAAGGCATGAATAATAGTTACGAAAATTAGAATTTTGGCTGGGGCAAGTAAGTATACCAGTTCCAACCAAAAACGAACTTTTACGCACAAGTAAACAGGATTTCTCCATTAACCGCCAGTTTAAAAGTGGCCTCTTTGGAACAACAGCACGCCTTGCTGCGGGCATTTTTCTTATACCAAAATCTCCCATATGAAATCTCGTTTTGTTCTCAACCTGAGTAAAACAGCCTTAGTTAGGTTAGGAAAAAAACGAAATTTCTGATGGGAGAGTTTGGTGTAGGGAAAATTACCACCGCTAGGTGCGCAGTGTTCCAAAACGTATTTTTTGATAAAATTATTATGCTGTGCGAATTATAAAATTGAAATGTTTTACTTAGTTGCGAAGTTATTTTATATCTAATTTAGGATTATTGCAATTATCTTGTTTTTTAATGTATAAAATAGACACAATCTGGCACAAATGCGTCACTAGCGCTTACCTAGTGGCGAAAGTATTTGGCTGCCAGTCTTTTAACACTGGTCTTCCCGGCCTGCAGTGAAAATAACTTTAGTTTTAGGTAAAGCGGTTAAATTTGTCAGCGGGGCAGATTTCCAGGACCAAACTCACCACGCTGACAAAGACAACGGTGCCCAGGTAGCTGGAGTTTCCTGGCTGTTCAGCGTAACCGAGGCCAACGCCTACCAGTAGCAGCGCTGCCACGACCTGCAGACGGTACATCGCGACTGGATATGCTCGCGAACCTTGTGCGGGGTTTTTCTCTCGTCAGGTACTGACTACCCCCCCCCCCCTTTCTCCTCTTTCATGTAATCACACCCTCCCCCCTTAGCCTTGAAACTTTTGGCATATGTAACCGCAACAGATTATCTGCGGAGACCACCCGCAACATACTCAGTTGATTACTGAACAGACAATATCATTGCCACGCTCAAGTGCAACCACATATCCGTTTGTGGACAACATGTGGACAATTGTTGAACTTGAGAGTTTTAACACTGCTGTCTGTCCTCTCAGTTAACCTGGCGATAACGTCGGTCTTCACTCGTTAAGTCCACAGCGCTCGCTCATTTACGAACGCCAAGTATATTACAGCCGTAGCCTGGTAAACTTTACGTAATATTTCAACAAGGCGCCACATATTTCAAAAGCATATTAATAAAGGGGTTACGTAAATTTTTCATGATTGTGTCAAGTTTGTACTTGACCGATAATACTGTTATAAGAAGCCTTTCAAACAATATAAAAAATAAATTATTTTTGGTCAGCCAAATACCTATTACGGTAGCGGGTAACAAACACATTTTTCGCTGAACAAGATCTCATGGACAACAAAACACCGCCAACGAAATTCACTGCTTCGTTCATAATTTCTGAGTAATATTTATCTCTCTGTGCTCTCCAGCAAATATCGCTTGTGGACTAGTTAAATAAATTTCCGAAAAGCAATTTCCTTGGCAGACTGAGTTGAGCGTCACTCGTACACTCCATTGTTCAGTGTTTATTACATCGTGAACCTTCAGGCGGAGCATCGAATACAACTGTGTTGGCCCTATCACTGAAGTAACACAAGAGAACAAGTGTTCGAATAAAAACCAGGTTTTTTTTTTTTTAACGATCCCAAAATTTTGACTTCGGATATCAGTATTCAAACTAGGTACAATTTCATACGAACTAGTGATTTACTAAGTTATAATGTAACAAAGATAACAGTATAGTATGCTTGACATTGAAACATCGTTTGCGTTTCTGAATAAAACAATTACAAAGTAAATTACACAAAATTATATAAAACGTAATTAAAACAACTTCTATGTATAACATTTTTTTTATCAATACTATTAATTTCTTCCGTGTTTTAAATTTTTCTTCGAAAATTACATCAAGAAATGTTTTTTATAGGCTATTCACGGTAAAGTGAGCACTTTTGAAAGCCCTCTCATTTGGAATAATAGTAAATAAATATATTTTATTTTAGGCTTAGACGTAAACCTCCAGTGCCGTGGGATATATACACTGTGTTTACTACTTACATGGCAGTATTTATTTTAAAAGTGGTTAAAGGATAAGAAATGGCTGATAGGAAAAAGTAACCAGGGTACAAAAGTGCTCACTTTACCATGAGCAGCCAATAAAAGTTTGTATGACGCACGCGCAGCAGATACCACAGAATATTTGAGAATACAGAAGAGAAACAACCCCTTCTACCGCCAACTCCTTTGTAAACTAGAGCCTCAGCTGTTTGTTCATTGGATGCTGCAACAGTGTTGCCTCACACCTGGCGGTATGGGATTCGCTACTTGTTTCTTTGCAAGTTTGCTATTGGTTCGGAGGTGTCTAGGGCGCGCCAAAGAACTGTGATTCCATTGCAAAGGTGACCTCACTGTATATGTGTTTGACGTTTATCTTGTCCCGAAGTGAATTTGCGAAATTTTCCTATCCATAGCAATACTGCACGCACTCCTTTGTAAGTGTTTGGTGTATCGCATTTTATTAATAATACAACCACGGAAGGATGAGACCAAGAGCGGGGCTTGAGAGGCTGAAGCCCCTCCCCCCTTTCCCATTATATCAATATATTGGTTTTATATGTGTATTTTTAAGTTTAAGAAATGATCAGAAATCCGGAAATTTCGCTGTTTCATTTGAGGACAAGCTAGATTTCAAACACACATGTACACTTGACTTTATGTCTCAGTTGGATCGCAGTTTGTAGGACACTCCCTGAACAAATTTGAACCAATAACTGACCTGCAAGAAAACTAGGACCGAATACCATTCTACCTGGTTTGCGATGGAACTGGGACATCAGCCATAACGAACAACTAACTGAGCCTCTAGTACACAAAGGATTGTGGAGTCTAGCTTGGTGCGAAATGAATGTGCAACATTTCCGGGTCTCCAGCCTTGATATATCTGTCACCATACTCCAATTTTATTTGCAGATGATACTGCCATCTTAGTGTCTGGAATCTTAGTAAATGATCTCATGCAAAAAAAAAAAAACAGAAACTAAATTTACAGAGTTAAATGCATGGTTTACCGCAAACAAGTTAAATCTCGACGTAGATAAAACATATATTATGAATTTCCTCACAAAGAACAGAAAAAACACTAGTTCGCATGTTAGTAATAACAGAGACAAAATTAATGAAACAGCTGTGACTAAGTTTCTTGGCTTAAAAGTAGACAATTTATTAAACTGGAAATCTCCCATTGCGTATATTTTACCTAAACTAAGTTCAGCCTGTTTCGCTATGCGAAGTGTTGTATACGCCTTGAACAAAAATACAACAAATATGGTATATTCTGAATATTTTCATTCCATAATGTGTTACGTGTATAATTGTTTTGGGGTAATTCCACGGACAGTAAAAAAAGTTTTTCACATGCAAAACAGAGTTGTAAGACTAATCAATGGCAAAAGGAAGTCAGACTCATATAGACCTCTTTCTAAGAGCTCAGAAATATTAACATTTGCATGTGAGTACATGTTTTCAGTACTTAATATTCGTGTCCAAAACAGCAATTTATTTCAGAAAAATAAGTCCTTTCATAAGCATGACACTAGAATAAAAAACACACATGGCTTCAGTTAACTTAAAACTTGTCCAGAAAGTGCCGTCCTATTTTGGTAGCCAACTTTTCAATAAATTACCACAAACGAAAAAATTATATGGCAGCCTCCAGTGGCATGTAAACAAATGACGAACGAAAAAATTAATATGGCGGAATGAGTATTGGTGAGGGGAGTGGGTGCGAGGAAGTTGGTATTTTGCTGGAGTCGAACAGAGGCGTTTAATTGGTTGTTCTGGGGGAACCTGCGGAAATGTAAGTTTTTTAATTTAATTTTTTATAAATTTTGTAAACGATTCGTTATTAAAAAAAAGGGAATAATTTAAGGATAAAAGTGAAATTTCGAGGGAAAAAGGGAACAATGATCACTGGGGCTAAAGGCTTTCTATTAAAATACATTTTTACATAAAATTTTATAAAAATAAATTTTTAAACTATTTTTTTAATTTTCGAAAAACACATTTTAATTAAATTTTTAATAATGCATATTTTATGATTTTTAAATTTCTTGTGAACTTTTGTGATTTTTAAAGATTTTCTTATTTTTGCATTTTCAGTCAAAGGTCATAGGTCCTGATCCCGGTCACTTGGCTCGGAGTCACTGATCCTAATCACCGGAGTCGCTGATCTCTGTCAGCAGTTCTGGGGAAAATTGGTCATTTCTAAGAACCTTTTTATTAATTTTAAAATAATTTAAAAATAGTTTCTAATAATCTTTAATAATATATATTTTTGGAATTTTTCGAGAATTTTTTGGATTTTTTAAAGGTTTTTTTAAATTTTTCATGTCAAAAATCCTCTGCGTCAAGGTAAATGCCAAGGTCAAAGGTCACACGGGTCAGGGATAAAAGCTCAATGACATCCAAGATGGCGGTCGGGTGACGTAACAAGATGGCGGCCGGGTGAATCAGAATCCGGTGTCATACGCTATTGTCTTTCAACATACATTTCCCTACTACTCTCAGTCACAGACAAATACGTTAACAAAACATTAAATCATCTTCAAGAAATATTATAATACTTCTAAAACCTATCTATATATCGTAAATTAACATAGCGCAAAAAGAAATAAAATATCCAAATTAAAATTAAATCATACATAAATCATAACACAGAGCAAAGAAAAACCAGTTGTTACACCACATGCAAAAACTCCGGATGATATAACCAGGAACCGAACACGGATCGCAGAGGTGGCAGGCGAACACTGTGGCACTGCGGCCTTCGACATGCTGTGGTAATATTAGCGAACTGAAGACAGTTTTTTAAGAAGCAACTTCCAGAAGTCAAGCTAATGAAAATAATTTTATAACATGAATAGTTAACAACAGTAGTAGGGCAATGTAGATTTTGAACATTAGCTTAAGATCCTATGTCATCATCCTATGACGTTAACCAAGGAAAGGTTGGGGTGTGTGTTTTGTTATTACATGATTAAATGTTTTATCAGGCTAATAAATTGGAAATATTTGGTATGTTTGTGTTGGTACATGTTGAAGCTCCATACACTATGGTTTCTCCTGTTAGGGCTCGTTGACCTGACAGGAATAAAGTAGGAAGTGTTCTCACTCGAAAATATCCTATGGACATCATGTTTATGGTAAGGATTTAGTCTTGACCTCTCGTTTCTCTGGAGCATATGTATTTCTCTCTACATATAATGTGCATTCTTGATAAGCGTGTATAGTGAATGCTAGCATTGTGTAAGTGTAATTTCTTCCAATAATAATAATACTAATACTAATTCTGAAACAGTTGAAAAGGTATATAACATCTGATGTCTGGCTGTTTTGCTGAGAGGACATATTACTTTGGTGAATGTTTAGTTGTTAGTTATTCATTGCATGTTTATACAAGTATGGATTTGCACGATTATGTTAATTACACAATTACATCATTACCCAATTACATCATATAAGTGTATTCCCTACCACCATTCTCGAGCTTCAACAGTTGACATCGAACATATAACATGTTAGTTGAGCAGTAGACACAGATCAGGTAATATGATAGACAGCGAGCATAAGTGAATGCGTAAGATTGCATTTCCCAGAATTTTTTTATATTAAGTGAGTCGCCTGGGAATCGATCCAGGTAATCTCCAAATATAACATTACATTAATTACTATAAGCAGGAATACAAAGCTAAACTAAATTTTTGTTAACTTAGGATACAAAATAATATTACATGTTCTGATCGAGACTCGAACTTGGTAATTTAAAAATAACATTACGTCAATTTCCTTAAAATTGGAAATAAAATAATATAAGGTGTTCTGCCTGAGACTCGAACCTAAATCCAAAACTTACATAATATTAACTAAGGCTAGAACGTATACAACTCCCAAATAAAATATTTTTAAAATCGAAAATAAAATAATATGTGGGTAAGTATGCACTTGGTAGGTATGTATTTGTTATGTATGCATTTGGTAAGTGTGCACTTGGTAAGTATGCAATGGGTAAGTGTGTACTTCGTAAGTATGCACTTGGTAGGTATGTATTTGTTATGTATGCATTTGATAAGTGTGCACTTGTTAAGTATGCACTGGGTAAGTGTGTACTTGGTAAGTATGCACTTGGTAAGTATGTACTTGGTACATATACACTTGGTAAGTATACACTTGTAAAATTTATACCTTTCAATGCTTACAAAAGGGTTTTAGGTGTGCTTGACCCTGTGGTGTTGTTTGATGTTGGGGTGATGTATATGTTATGAATTTGATGACTATATCATCAACTGTTCGGAAACTATGTCGAAGAATGCTTATAAAAGGACACAATTCATAATTAACCTTGCCAGAAAGGATTTAGTGTCTAAATTAACTTACCATTATGGTGTATGTCTGGTATGGTGCCTATGTTATGAATTTGATCACTATAGCATCGATGGCTTGGAAAATATAACGATATTTAATAAGAGCTTAAATGCATAATTGAACTTATCAGAAAGTGTTTAGGACCTAAATGCCCTGTTGTAAGGTAATCGATGTGTTGTATTTGATACTCAGAGTGATTACATAATTAATAAAAAAATAAAATAAAGATTGTTTGTATGTTTACTAAAATTCAAGATGGCGACAGTTATAGTTGCATAATCATTTTTCTGACAACAAATACTTATCGATCTAGAAAATAAGATTCTTTTGATATGTCGCTCTGCTATATTTGTTTTGTAAAAGTAAAATATATATAAATTTATTTTAAACACACAAGTTTTCTTTAAAAAATTTCGTTTTGATTATTTAACTGTTGTGAAGCCATATACGAAATCTCCTTTAAATATGAGTTTTTAATCATGTCGCTTCATACATTTATGTTTGAAAATTTTTAAGTGTTATATACATATATTAAATATAAATGCATAACTTTTTGAAAATAATATTGCGCTTTATTCATTTATTACAACTCCATTTTTAATGTGAATGTTTGTAGGTGTTTCTTTCTTTTTATACCCTATTAAAGGTTCTATTTAGATACTGTTTCTTGTGGTCGAGAGGTTAATGGTGTCGGTCAATCTGGCAACCTAGGTGTTCCCAGTTCATAACCACCAAGGTTTTTTTTATAGCGCTCCTAGCAACAGACAATAGTATTAAGCAACATTGGCTCTTGGAGGGCAAGTGATTCGCGCGCTCTCTAGCAGCCGATGCGATAAATCACTGTATTCGTATTTTTAAATGTGTTCTGTTCCTTTGTTGTCCAGTCTTCAGACCCATGGGCTCGAGCGTCTGCCAACCTGCTGTCGAGTCCTCTTCGCATCTCAGCTAGTTTCGTGAGTTCAGTCGGTGAGTACAGATTCATTTGCTATGTTGATTTTCAGTCACCACAAAAAATGACAATAATAATGACACGACTAGCTCATTATGTTTTGTGGAGCTGAACTTTTTTTTACTGACACATACTGTACGGCCTTTTGTAAAGGATAAACAATAGTATCATTCTTTAGACGTAAAACACAATAATCAGTTGCATGAATTTTGTTTATTCACAAATGCAGGGTATCATCAGACTGAGCATATAATTCAAAAATATATATTTATTTTTCCTATTTGTTTGTACTTGACGAATACAATGGAAATGTATATTTGTACAGCGTAACAAAAGCCCCGTCCACACGCTAGTTCGATTGGCATAATTTGTCTTTTAATATGTATATCTTGTCATTAAAAAATAAATTCACTCCTTCATAATTTCTATCGAATCTTACATAATCTTTTTCAATCAGCTGTGATTGCGTGTGCATGTGTGTCTGTGTATGTGATTGCATGTGCATGTGTGTATGTACGTGTACAACGAGGTGCGATGTGATTACTTCTGGAATTAATTGGAAGCTTACTGCGAGCCCGCAGTCTCTCTTCTCATCTAGCGAGCAACTCTAGAAGTAAGATGACGGCCGATGGTGAGAGCACAGTTCACACAACTGAACATGGCATATCTTGCTGGGAAAATGAATGGTTAAGTGAGTGGTTGAGGGAGGGGGTTAGCAAACACAGGAGAGCAGAGGGGATGAGAGGGTGATAGCATAGATGGCATACAGAATAAATGTACGATAAGGGGAGGTGGTAGGGGTGTAGGTAGAAGAAGGGATGGAGAGGGTTTTTAGTGGAACAGGCAACAGGTGTAGATAACCACATTATAGCTCGCTGTGAAGGAGGTAAGTGGAGGAGGGGTTGGGGATGGTGGTCGGTGAAGGGGTGGAGAGTGGTAGAAGTGGAACAGGCATAACGACTATATAAGGATATGAGAGAGGTACCAGAGCAACGGTTCGGAAATTATGACTACATTTACTAAAGGGCTTAACTCACTATTGATGATCCGCCTCAAACAATAACCAATCACAGCATCGGGGGGGGGGGGGAGGCTGGGTGAATGGTGTAAGGAATCAGGCATCATGGTAGATAGCCATCATATTGTGGAGGTAAACGTGGATGAGGATGTGGAGGTGAATGTGGATGAGGATGTGGAGGTGAATGTGGAGGTTGAGGTGGATGTGGAGCAAGTTTGTTTCCTTCTGTCCGAAACCCCTTTCCAGGTTAATTTTATGGCACTACGAATTATTGGTTTATTTTTTTTTTATCGTTGTATGATTGTCTATGACATCATTCCTCGCTTAGTGGGTTAGGACGCTGCCATTCCCCTACTGCGGAGATTAACTCGCCTCATACAATGCTGGTCCAGAACAGAAAGAAAATCTTGGAATGTAATTTTATTTTTTACGACACATGACTGATTACCTTTCGCCCATTTTTTTATTGTGCCATCGCCCTTGTAAGTGTACTGTTTTGCTCGTAGCCCCACGAATTCTGTAATTATATCCCCTCCGCACTCGTTCTTGAATTTCCCAACCACTTTATTGTTTGTGTTAGAGGGGGGGGGGGGGCAGCTTATTTATGCGGAGCTGCACGTGCTTGACTGAGGATACTATCCACTTCTAACCACATTCTTTGTATTTTTCCTCCTCTTCACAAATGTTCTCTAAAATGTTGCGTACCGCCTTCTCAATTTCGCTTGCATCGAATATCGCTACGTTTTTCGTTTTAAACGCCCTCTTATCAGCACTTTCATCGAACTGCTCTGGGTTTGTGTAATTACATTCTAGCCAAATATTAAATTTAATCGGGCGGTGCTCTCGTACTTCGTTGGTGAGCTGAACAACTTTGTTCTTCTCATTTGATGTCAGAAATGTACAAATATATTTGGTGGACTCACTTATGTTTTCGGCTACGTATGATTTAGATTCGTCCTAAATGCCGTTTCTGCCTTGACGAGTACGATACGGGGGCGTGAAGAGCGAGCGGGAACCGTGGCTGCAGTCTGCTGAGAAGCTACGACGAGTCGCGGGCGTTTGGCAGTAGAAAGGACTGTACCACTGCACTTTGCCATGTGCTCTCTTAATTTATCCGCCCTCTTAAAATCTTTTCCGCATTCATCGCAATTATATGTTCGTTTGTCTGGATTAAAATGACAACTAGATTTGTGTCACCATGCCTCGTTGGTTCGCTTAAATGTGGCATTATTGAATTTACAGTTGACTGTTGCCCCCTGCCTTATTTCGCCTCTACAGTTCCTTACGTGTTTATCCATGTTATCCTTTTGGTGGACAGTGATACCCTACCGCTCGCAAATTTGGGATTCTGCCCTGAACGGATTGCGTATACAACTAGCCTCGTGTCGGAGCCCATTTTTGCGGAGAGTAAAATTCTTCCCACAAAACCCGCATGCAAACAATAATGGAGGCGACACTATCCCTATACCGGCAGGAGATGGAATGTCGGTTGCAGATAATGATGAACCACGTCGGTCGGACATGGTTCGCCTAACTCGTGTAGAACCTATCAAACTAATACAGTTGCATATTTTTTTGTGTAATAAAAATAATGTTCAGTTACATTTCTAGCCAGGAAAAAAATTATATGTCTGTATCCTCCTGTCCGAGATCTCTTCCCAGGTTAATCTTATGGCACTACGAATGATTGCGGTTTGAGTTGCAAGATTGTCCAGGACATCGTTCTTCGCTTAGTGGGTTAGAACGCTGCCGTTCCTCTACTGCGGACATTAACTCGCATCATACAGTGCTGCTCCAGAACAGAAGCAAAATCTTGGAGTGTAATTTTTATTTTTTACAACACATGACTGAATACCTTTCGCCCGTTTGGTGATTGTGCCCTCGCATTTGTATGTTTACTGTTTTACCCATAGCCCCACAAATTCTGTCATTATGCCCCCCCCCCCCCCAAGCACTTTGAACGTGAAAGGACAAACATCGCTGTAAGATCTCGTGTGTATTTTTTTTAATTACCTGCAAACGAGATATGCAGTATGGCGTACGGCAAAAATGTTTCGTCGTCGTGAAGATGGCACACGTGGTGGTTCGCGAGCTCAGCAGATGACATCAAAGAGAGTAGCTCGACGCTGGACGAAAGTACACACGTGGCGATACCTGTAAACAGAATACAACGCACTGTAGAGTATCGTGTGTAAGTATGTGTTTTGACATACACCATACTGCGAATCGAACCCGGCTCGCCGCAGAGGAAGACGTACATTCGGGCCACCGTCTCGCGGTAAAGCGTGCACGAAGCAAATGTCTTTTGAAGCGCGTATTTTCTTTCAGCCGAAGCAGACAGTATTAGTAGAAGGAGCGATGGGGCCCTACTTCACTTTTGATTAATCGAGTTATCAATTTGATATCAATTTTATTGATCGGATTAAGGATTAATCCAATCTTAACGAGATCAAAAATATTAATCCGACTTTAATCCGATAAAATAATTGTGATTGATTGAATTAATTTAATTAAACGATTATTTTTGAATTCTGTGTTAATTGATAAGTGTATAGTTTGGCGTAAGAGTGTGCAAAGATACTTTATTTTATTTCTTTTTTAATTTTAGAGGCCGCATGGTAGGTCCTCACTCGCGGAGGTCTGGCGTTGTACTGAGGTGTGATGTGTTGGGGAAGGGGTATATATGTGTAGAGGGTCTTAATTTTTTGGAGAGCGGCATGGTCACCTCACTCTCAGAGGTCTGTCGTTGTACTTAGGTGTGGCTGTGTTGGGGAAGGTGTAAATATAGGTAATGTGTAATATTAATTTTTTTTATGTTATTGAGTTCCTTCCCGTCTACCAGGCTACTCAGGGCTAAGACTCGTATGCTTCGACCACCGTCTGGTAGGCGACAGATGTTATGACGTATTTAATTAAATAATTAGTAAACATGTAATGAATTAAACTAAAAGAGACGTGAATACGATTTACTGTATGCTAGCAATTTAATTTATACGAAGGACTCATCGAATCGTAAATTTCAAACGAATTACAGATCCCAGCTATCGTGGATACGAGTTACAGTTCAAATTTCTCTACCAATATATAAATTAAGACAGAATAAATTAGAAGACTTTAATCAAATGGCATTCTTACTAAATGCATTAAAAAGGGATTTGAAAACACGTACATTACGACGTTAAGGGATTTTAATATACGTCCGTTCGATCGGGAGGTTGATGTAGGAATGACCTCAGTATGGGATTTGCGAAAATTTATAAGCTGTGTGTCGGGAGGGATGTTGATTGTAGGCGACTGAGCTCTATAAATGCAAAAAGTGGGAAACATTTCGGCGAAATAAAATCGTTAGGAAATAGCTATTGAAAAGAGAGGTGAGTACGATTTACGTCTAAATGCACACAACTACATGTCTATGACAAATGGATAAAAATAAAGTTTACAATGCGTGTACTATATGAAACAAACATTTCCCTACAGTCATATGAGCCTATTTCCATGTCAAAATGAAAACTCGCTTACCTCCCCCAGCAATCCTGATGTAATATCATAACTTAATGTCCAAGATGGAAGCACATGTTCAAAATATGCAAACTTACTAACAAAGCCATAAGGGTATCCTATTTCCTACCAAATCAGGTGTTATTAATTTAAGCACCTCATCAGCTCTCAACACCGAACTGCATAGGAAATTAGACACACAAAAATTTACTTATTGAAATACTTTAAAAACAAATAAAAAATGTCTCGTTTACGAATTCACCAGTTTATATAAAGCCTAACGAAATATTTCACTAGAAATTTTAAACAACGTACAAATAAAGATTTATAATCTCGCATTTTGAATTATACCTCAAACGAAGTCAAAAAACATAGCCTATTTCCCTACGAGTATGTGAGTTATAAAATAAATATCTTTTAACCAGACACAATAGCTTACTAGACATACACGTACGTCTCCCTCTGAGTTCTACACGTACCTTCCACAGTTAAATGATTTAAAAAATACGTCCGTTCGGTCTGGGGGCTGTTGTAGGAATTAGTCCAGCGTAGCAATTACGTCGACTTGTAAGCTGTGTGTCGGAAACAACTAGAGGCACCATCTGATTGTAGACTAATGTTTTGGCGGAACGCCTCGACATTAAAATAACTAGAAAAATTACACCACAAATCAATAAAAATGACCTGTTTATTCATTCACCGGTTTATATTTCCAATAGCGTACTAGACACACGCACATCTCCCTCAACGTAAAATGTTTGGAAAAATATTTTAATAATGGAAGCAAGTAGTGGATGGCAAGGGAAACTCTTACCATTCTACACAAGATCCATTGAAAACTTATCGCAATAAGAGTTTATCGAATCCCGTAGTTAACACTCATAGAGGAATTCGCACATTAATCGAAGATTATAACAAAACAATTGTTTATTGAAACATGTAAAAATATTCTAACTCGTATCGTGTTTCATACGATGAAGGTTATAAAGTACAACTAGATTCCATCTCCGGAACCCTGTCCTCCGTCCGTGTACTACACCCAATCTCCCTGGGTGGTCAAGAACAACTGGTCGAAAATATCGTTAGGGAACACGCAGCAAGGTAGCTTTCGTCCTATCTCACTCGTTCTCCATTACTCTCACTCTCTCTACAACCCTCAAGCCCAAAGCTACCGAAGGAGTAATAACCTCTGTCTTTTGTCATGTAGACTGTTCGGAAAAACTTTGCAGCCTCTCCCGCAAAGTATTCTTTCTGGCAGAAATATAACTTAAGAAATAAATCACCTCGGAAAACTATCACATTCTAAATGTCTTTTATTTTTAACAATTTTCCAACAATTATAATATTAAAAGGAAACAAATGTAACATAGTTTACCGATGCGAATAAATTTCCCTATCATTAAAAATAATTCACTTCTTAACAAACAATAAATCTTGCATTTAAGTTTTGCGAGACTAGTATAGGGTGGGAGACATCTCTATATAGTAATGAGGTAACTTAAAAAACGGGAATATCACATAATCACGATTTAGTACGGAACGATTTAGCTCTTACAGTTACCACGGACAAATAAAGATTTCCAAACTCTCATTTTGTATTATAGCTAAAACAAAGTCAAAAACGTATCCTATTTCCTTACGAATTCATGAGTTATAAAATAATTAAATCTTAACCGGACACAATAGCATATTACACATACACGTACGTCATCCACATCTATCTCGGCTCTCAACGTAAAAGGGAATGATTGGAATGAAATTTAAAAAACGGAAAAAAACATAGATAACGAAAAACTTACCCCAATGCCATGTTTAAATTATTTATACACAATTTCGATTCCTTGCGAAAAATAAATAACACACTTGCCTAGAGTGAGAATATTTGCTGAAAATAAATTATTTTGATCACAAATTCCGTTAAGTCCTGGGAGAACACCTTCGGAAATTCAACGCACTTGTTAACACAACGGCAGTTAAAAATCCTACGAACTCTCGTAGACCGACCTCAGAAATTCACTTGACACGATAAACAGTTATAAAAAGAAACAAACTAAAAAAATATCGTCACGCGAAAATATTTCGAAAAATATTGCTACGAAGACTGTGAGCGAGGTGCGAACCCCGGCCAGACAGATGAAGAACGCACCTAGCAAGTATGGCAGGTAACCGTATCAGCCAGGCGAAGCACTACGTCGGTGGGGAGTCGTAAGCAGGATGGGTGATCGCTGTAGGCCGGATCGAAACGCCGGTACTGTTGTGGGCGCCATCTCTAAACCATTGCGCGAGATGCCATCAGGTTCTAGCTGCATGTGAGGTGATATCCCTAACAGAGGTGGATGGTGTTGTGTGGAGTGTCCGACAGGTCTTCGAGCGACAGTCGCCGTGATACTAAGCTACCCTCTCTGGGTTGCTAATGAACTTGAAAGGGGGGGGGGGGGGTTGGAAGGGACCAGCTACTACTCCCCTCCCTTCCCGCCCCGATCTTTGTTCGTCTTTTCAGCTCTGAAGCAGAATGTCGGTAGAGCGACGACCTCGCTCCTTTGTCAAGGGGAATGGACAACCCTGCTAGGCTGTCTTCAAGCTACCAGCCTGTCTCGCTCGGGACAATGGCTGCTACTACCAATGCTATGGATTTATATGTGTCGTGAGTACGTCCTATCTGTAAGAACCCTGCAGGCTTCTCGCAAAGCATCAAACACATTTGCTTATTTAATAAACAATAAATTAAAGTGATTTACATAATAAATGCCATTTCTAGGTGTTTTAATTATCCCGTGAGAATCGAAAGTGTTTGCTAATACCCATTAACTAAATTTTACATTTGTCTTTAAACCCCGTATACTATAAGAAAATTATTT
The DNA here is from genome assembly GCA_029891345.1 of Dryococelus australis. Taxonomy (NCBI): domain Eukaryota; kingdom Metazoa; phylum Arthropoda; class Insecta; order Phasmatodea; family Phasmatidae; genus Dryococelus; species Dryococelus australis. The sequence continues at coordinate 49,243,719 of CM057000.1, forward strand.
ATTTCGTCTTGTTTTCTGTTGAAATGCAAAATCGTTTGCTCTATTGCGATTTTCAGAAGACTTTACTGCGTAAATTTTTTTTCTATGAAAAAAAATTGAATCACATATTTCTGTAAGAAATATGTTTTATAAAATTCCAGATCTGCAAACCATTTGGAGGTAAACAATAACAAAAAATTAAACACAAATTCAGATTTAAATACATTTTTACATGTCCTTTTTTTTTACAACAACCACAAAAGTTCTTTATTCATTAAATAGACATTAAAGCATTACACTTTACATGTCTGATGTCATATAGTTGGCGACGTAGTGATTTCCACACCTACGGAATGATGTTGATAACATTTAGTTGATGTCGCAGGGAGACGAACTTATAAACTCTCAAATCTGTGAGAAGTTGTTATTCACATTGTATTCTATATGAAGCGTTGGCTGTTAGACTTTCAGATTAGTTATTTTAAGCCACTATCTGTCAGTTGATCGGTTCACTCTTGATACCGCTGGAAGTTTAATTGGCTGGTATTTGCTATTGTGCCAGTTAACTAGCTCATTGGCGGTGTTGCAGGTGGCAGAGCTGAATTTATTACTACACTAACTGTAGAGTTGGGGAAAAAATTTAGACATGGATTCTATAATGCCCGATAGGATACATTTTCTATGCCTTCCGACTGATTGAAGCGCTTCAATACAAGAGGTGCAAAGCTGGTGGAGGAAATTTGACACACACCTCGTACTGGCATGAGGCAAGGCTTACAGTTCAGCGGATCTGCACACATTGTGGGTTCTGTGAAACAGGAAATTTATGGATTTCCAATAGTATTAAAACCTTACACCAAAAAAAAAAGGCAATATAATGCAAAAAGAAAAAAAAAGAAAATTTCAGCAGTTTTTCTAAAATTTGCGCACACAATTTGACACAGGTAAAACAATCAAAATTATGCAAAAATTAAATGAAATATTAAAAAATAAAGTTAATAAAATTTATGTATTTTTAAGGGAATTCAATATAATTTGTGGATATTCCATTTTCTAGTACTTTTAAACCTTTATACATTATAAACATTTGTTTATCATTTAATAATTTTAAACCATTTCTATCAAACAGGTTTACTTAGCAATTTGCTAATGTGATCTTATACTTTCCATTTAGGATGCAATTAATTTTTATACCAAACTTAGAATCATAAATTTGAAATTCATATGAATTGTTTAACTTGGCGAGCAGTGATTCCATTTTTGTTTATTTATAAAGAAAAAATTTTAATTTTGAAAATAAAAAAGTAAAATTAAAAATACTGTATTGTTTTAATATTAAAAAATAATTCCCAGGCTGGGAAAAAATTTCCCCTGGCACGCAAAGTAGTAATATTCATACAATTAAAAATAATAATATTAAAATAATACAATATTAAAATAACACAATTGTTAATTTTTGTAAATAATTTTTTTTATAAATAAACATAAATGGAATCATAACAGAAATGGAAAATACTAAAAAATTTTAAAAGTGTAATGAATTATTAAGTAAATAATAATTTTACTTTAATCAAAACACAAAAGATAAGCTTTATAACATCTCCAAAAAAATGCTGTATTGAAAAAGGTACAAAATACTATGGATTAAATAAAGAGAAAGTAATGTGTGAATGTGGAAAATGCATTTATAATACATCTCTCAAAACACATAAAAATTCTAAATTTCAGAGTTAAGCACTAGATAATTTAAATTAAACTCAACGTGATAATTATACAACAAAACTTGTAAAGTCTGTAATGAGACTAAATCTATAAAACTATTTTATCTTCATAAAAATATCAAGCACAAAATTATAATAAAATGTAAAGCTTGTTATAATGAATATATAAAGAAATATATGAAGAAATATACGAAGAAAATATAATCATAGTAAGAAGCTAAATAATCAATAAATATTGCTTTTGATATTAATATTAACTAAAACAGTTGTGTTGTTTTGATAAAAAAAATCATGGTACCAAATAGTCCATATATTAAAATACAATTAAATTTATTCTCCTTACTAATATAACTATAAAAATGGAGGTTTCTATAACAACTGTGTTGAATGGTGAGGAGATGAGGATGTTGAGACATTTTGATGAATATTTAAAAATAGAATATATAAACAGACTAAGGCAAAACAATCTAATTAGAACTCACACCATTTTTTATGCCACTGGTTATAGACAAGCTGGAAAAAAAAGCAGATAAAAAGAACAAAGAATAATTTTGCGAAATTACCCTAGCTGATGCAAATAATAATTAATTATATCCCAAAGATAAAAAAGAATTAACAGAAATATTTCCATTGTATAATAGTTATTTTGCTAACAAAAAAATAGGAGAAGAAGCAACAAAAATTGCTTAGTTAATAAAGCTTTTAAGTAGGATATCAACATATAACATTGAAAATACTTTTAATTTAGAACAATCCATTCAATTTTTGACTTCAGCACAAATTAAAATATTTGAGATAATACACAATAATATAAAATATTTGGAGGTGTGAAAACCAGTATTAAATTACATGCTAATTTTCATAAGCAAGAAAATATTCAAGTACAATTGTTCACCTTTCAATCACCCAGTTATAAGTATTGAACATTGGAGATATTTAAAATTTATAAACTCATAACACAAGAAAAACTTACACAATCATATGAATTTCAAAAAAGAGATTCTGGATAGGCATTGCATAAAATAACTGGAATACAATTTCAAAAGAAGTGATATTTTAAATGAAAATCTTGCAGACATACGTATGAATAAAACAAATGTAAAATTTAATAAACTAATTTATGTGGCTATTTAATTTTTAGATGTATCGAAATAATTAATGTATGATTTTCATTATAACATAATAAAACAAAAATATGGTGATAAAATTGAATTATGTTATCAAGATACCAAATTATACATTTATAACATAGAAACAGAAGATTTAGGAAAAATGAAGGATTAATGTAATGGTAAAATAATGAAAGAATTTGTTGGTTTACGATCAAAAATGTATGCTTATAAGGTTGACTGTGAAGAAAATAAAAAATCTAAAGTTGTGAAAAATATGTAGTTAAAAAACGAATTACATCTGATAGCTATAATAATTGTTTTTTAAAAGAGAAAATACAATATAGAACAATGAATCTGTCGAAGGTAATAAATTAGCTTCAAATCCTTATGATAACAAAATAATTATATTGGTAGATAAAATGGATATTAAAATTAATAATTTGTAATTAATTTTTATATTATTATATTTTAAACTTCTTTAGTTTCTAAAACAACATCAATATCAACACCATCAAAGTCAATCAGTTTGCCATTTTCATCTCTAATTTCTAAAACAATATGATTAAACCTCTCATTATTAATTTGATAAAAAACTGGATATGTGGTCTCATAAATTATATAATCTCTAAAACCAAACATAGATTTTGGGGGAGAACTCGCAATTATATAAGTTTCTAAACGATTAGATTCATAATATTTTATGAACATACGATATGCTAAAGTACAGAAATATTTACTGTTTTAAATGGATTAAAATTTTTTAGTTTAGTGCCTACAACAACATTGTCTTTTTCAATAGTTAATTTTCTTTAAAAACCAACAATATCAGATACTCGATAATCAAGTTGAATATCTAATTAAGATTTGGTAGACATTCTATTTTTTATATTATCTGCTATTAATTCAATATTAGTTGTTGAAAATCAACCAATTGAATTTCTAGTTGGACTATTTACATTCAAAGAAGGACCATTCGCATAGAATAATGTACCATTTGCATAGTATAATCAACTATGTGCTAAGCATGATGGGTATTTACATAACAGAATGAGTCATTTGCTAAGCATGATTAACCTTTTGCATAAAACAATGTGCAATTTGCAAAGCAATATGCTCTATTTCCATAGCATATAAAACCATTTCCTAAAAATTATATGCCATTTGCATACAGATGCAATAAAATATAAATTGCATCTGTAAATTTCTGTTGCTAGCAACCAATCGGTAAACTAGGGGAAGTAGAGACCACACATGCACTGCAACAAACAGAAAAACAATATAAATATATCCTGAGAAATCACTCAACCTGAATAAACACTTGTGACATCTCATTAAAAATGTAAAAGGACTCCCTGAGTAGAGCAAGCACCAATACAACTTTAAAAGCAAAGTATGCCTGATGATTCACTAAAAAGGACAACATGGAATATTAATTTCATGAATACCATTGGCAAGGAGCAAAACCCCTAATTACGCTTAACCATGAGCATACAGGCATGCCATAAAATATCTACTAAACTCCTTGACATTAAAATCCTTTTGCCAAAACACAATCATGGAAACCATTCTTACAAATGACGATGAGCATAAATGCATCTCATAAAATATCCATTAAACACGTTGGCATTAAATTCTTTTGCAAATCATAATTGAAGAGACCATTCGTACGACACGCCAAAAAAAATGGAAGAATCCACCTCTTACTAACATTCCCATAAAATACCATATTGAAATACCATATTCCGATGACTGATAAATAATCTTAATATTAGAAATATGACTTTTTTAATAACTTGTTCGTTGCAGGGTCCTACAACAATACTGACATTGGGGTAATAAAACTAACAAGGCAATATGGGCTATTGTACTTAAGGCCCAATTTTGCTGAGAAGGAATCAAACTTTCTAGACAAATTATGAGTTTTTACAATAACTAAATAACCAGCATGGTAAGAAACAGGATCATATTGCTCATCCTGCACCATACGCATATGGCGATAGTATTCCTTGAGATGCTGGCAGCTTCGTCAAAGAATTAATTTCGCTCCCCTACATCTACATCAAAATGTAAGCCCCAGGCATTAAGAAGAGCATGCAATAATTTACGACCAAAGAACACTTATTCCGGTGTCAACCCTGTAGCAGCAGTTACACAAGAATTCAAGGCCAACATTATGACATGGATCTCTTTATCCCAATCTGTGTGAACATCATGATGAAAGGCAACAAGTGCAGCCTTAATCATATGATTGTACCGCTCTGACATATTTTTGCTTGAGGGTGATAAGGATATATGGACCAAATAAACTCCCCAAGAAAAAGCTATATTTGATAACTCGGTGGAAGTAAAGTTTCTCGCATTATCAATAACAACTTGGGCAGGTGAACAAAAATTACAAAATACTTGTCCCTGCAAGATCTTACAAATAGTAGTGTTCTTCTGGTCTCTTATGTGGAATAACAAAGCAAACTTCGAAAATCCATCAACCAGAACTAATAAATATTTACAACCCTTCTTAGATCTAGGGAGATGGCCAAACACATCCACATAGACTCTTTCCCATACAAAACTATGTGGCGAACTACTAAAATGTCATTGGGCTCTACTATTAGGGAGCCTTTACCTGCTGGCACAAAGCACACTGTTTTACCCAATCTCTAATTTCTGATTGCATTTCTGGCCAAAAAATGTGTTGTTCATTACGCTGCAAAGTGCGTTCTTTCCCCTGATGAGCGCCCAAATAAGAGTTATTGAAATAATCAAATACCATTGACTTCATGGCCTTGGGTACATAGGTTTTGAAAACGCTCTTACATGAAGCTTTGCCAATCATTCCCTTTTTTACAATAAAACCAGTGAGTTCACATAGCTGGATTTTACGTCACAACTCCACACATTCATCATCCTTTTGCTGCCAAACCTCAGTGTTCAAATAAGCTGCCATATCTTGCTTCAGAACATTTACCTGCTCCTGAATTCCTCCATCAAGCACAAACTCATCAGGGTCAAACATTCGAGACAAACTGTTCGCTACACAATTGTCTTTTCCCTTTACATGAACTGTATCACATGAAAAATTACTAAGTTGTTCGATCCAACTGCCTAATTTACCGAAAGGTTTCTTGGCATTCCAAAGCCACGTTAATGGCTTTGTTTGTACACAGTTGAAAACGAATACACTCCAAATAATAAGAAAATGTCTCAACCCCAAATACACAAGCAAGAGCTTCCTTTCCATAGGCCGAGTACTCTTTCGGTGGATGTTAATAACCGACAGCATAAGCAATGTGAAAAACTCCATCCTCATACTCTTGTGACAAAACAGCACCTAATGCCAGTGAGCTTGCATCTACATGCAGTACAAACATATGGTTAAAATTAGCTAATCTTAACACTGGTGGAGAAGTCAAACAAGATTTTATTTTCACCAAAGCCACCTCTAGCTTGTCTCCCCATAAAACTCTAAGCCTTATGTTTTAGAAGATTAAGGGGTTCGGCCAATTCGGTAAGAGATAGAATAAATTTGGCATAGTAGCCTATCAAACCCAAAAAAAATGCCTTACACCATGTAAGTTCGTCGGACGGGGAAAGGAAAGCACATAGCTAATACGATAAGAGTCTAACAACAATTGTCCTTCACTCAGAATAAATCCCAACAGTTTCACATGCCAGCTACACCAGCTGATTTTCTCTGGAGTCACAGTCAATCCCGCTTCCAAAAACTTCTGTAGGACTAACGTGACATGTTCCTGGTGCAAATCCTTAGTCTCACTGTAGATAACAATATCATCCAGGTAGTTAAAAACAAATTCAGCTTTATATGGCAACTAGATAGTCTCTAAAGCACGAGAAAGTGCCAGGGCCCCTAACGAAATACCAATAGGGGCTCTAGTCCATTCAAAAACTCCCCAAGGAGTAACAAATGCTAGAAATTTTCGTGCATCTTGGGGCAAAAAAATTTGTTGTAAAGCCTGATTCAGATCTAACACTGTAAAATACCTATCCTTCCCTAATAACTGAAAAAACATGGTCTACTTTAGGTAAAGGGTAAGGGTCTATTCAATTTTTTTTATTGTTACATCGGTAGTCTATCACTAACCGAAAATTAAAAGGCTCTTTTATGTTCTCTAAAAATGCTGGGCTCGCGTAACTTCTAGTAGAACATGTAATAACATCCTCCTCAAACAAATGGTCTAGCATTTTTTTTAAAGCTTACCTCTTAGCTGGACCTACACTATAATGATGCCATCTAACCAGGGTGTTGTTGGTAGGTACCAGATCATGTACATATTGATTACATACTCCCAGTTTGCTGTTATTACAGATGGGAACTTCTCTCGCATTTCTTGTGTTAATTCATTATAAATGGCATTTACCTGCTTACATTCCTCCTGCCCCATAAACTTTACCAACTTCTTTACAAATGGGAAACTCAGTGTGCCTTCATGCAAATTTATATAGGCACGAGTGCCGTGGAGAACATCTAAGCCCAAAATTATACTGTGGCTTTGGCAAAATGAAAAATTCCCTCTTCCAGGATAAATTACCTATGTGCATACTTATTGTCAAACGAGCACATGATTGCATCAAACCTCCATTTGCTAGATTAAACACAGTTTTCTCACTGCGTTCAACAGTCATAATGCCTATGGGATGTTCCATAAACAAGTTATTACAAAAGCCAGATTGATCAAGGACACTGAACAACAACTATCAATCAGGGTGGGTTCTTCAACTGAACCTAACTTCTCTAGGACAAATGGTAAGTTAATATTTCCTTGGTTTTGAATTTTCTCAATTTTCTTCTTTTGCTTAGGACAATTCCTTCTTTGGTACTCGCATTCTTATGTAAATTATCCCCTACCCTAGTCAGTTCGTTACCACTCACAGTTTGGACATGCGAAATCTTAGGTTGATCTTGATCAGGACATTGGGCTTTAAAATGACCAGGATTACCGCACCCAAAACACATCACAGAAAATTTACTCTTTTGAACTGACTTAATCTGAGAATTATCTGCCGGGACCATGCACACTTTACATTGGCACGCTTTGGGATTAAGTTTACCCCATTTAAAAGAAACAATATTTTTTGTAGGCTTGGGGAAACTTTTGTCCTGAGAACGAGCCCTACTAACCACACCTCCTTCACAATCCTTCACATGCATGCGCATGTATACATGGTGGAACAACTGTCTCAGCGATCTCAAGGTTTTCGGACTATCAGGTGATAATAGATAAGGCTGATACTGCAGCAGCACATGATCGATAATGTTCTCTACAAACTGAGATACCCTATATGGCAAACCTAAGATCTCTAACAGACATTCTATTTTGCTTAAATATGTCAACAAAGTATCTCCTAGCTCTTGATTTTGTTGGAGAAACAAGCTCACTATCAAATAATTTAAATACTTCTTTAACTACAGTGCTCCAAGGTGAGCCCAAATATCTAGCTCTAATGATAATAGCATGTAGCTCACTAGGAACATTAACCACCAAAACATCAGAAATATCTTGCAACAAAAAGGCATGCGATTTTACTATTAAAATAACTTGTTGTAGAAACTTTGCCACTTCGACTGCAGCACAACTACTAAGAGTAGGAATATCACCCAAAAATTTTCCTACATGTTTGCTGGCTACCTTGCAAAGTAAACCAACACAGGGAGAAAATGCAGATGACTCGCCACTATAGGCCATTCACAGTAAAGTGAGCACTTTTTGAAGCTGTTTCATCAGACATTTCATTGTGGCCTCGAACTTTTGGTTTTCGGTATGGTGAATGTATGCATTGTGTTTATTACTCAAATGGCAGGGTTTACATTAACACATGGGGGAAGGATAAAAATTGGTTGAAAGAAAAAAGTAACTAGGGCTTCAAAAGTGCTCACTTTATCGTGAACGGCCTATAACTCCATTCTCACCACAAGTAGTATCCCTCGCCAAACCACGAGCTAAAGTCCTCAACTCGTCCAAAGTCGCTCTTGTGGAAAGTCTGAAATATGAAGTTATTGGAGCAGCTGTGTAAGAGTCTCTTTGGACAGTTGCTGCAACCAGGTGGTACGTTTAAATATTTCCAAATCAACAATTAATTTCCACTCAATAACAAACAAAACAAATAAAGAGCAAAATAATGGGTTTAAATCTGCCTTCAGCAGAGTGGTGCAGTTTTCTGTTAGGCCCCTTTATGGCGTAGCAGGACTAAAGGTAGGCAAGGAGAAGGATACATAACATAAAAAAATCAAGAAAGCATGGACACAAATTACCAAAATCAATACAAATATATTGAAGCCCATCTATATATTATCTCCAAGAACAACAAATTTGCAAATAGATTTAAAAAACATAAATTGTATCTGTAAATTTCTGTTGCTTGCAACCGATCGGCGAACTAGGGGAAGCAGAGAACACACATTCACAAGAACAAACTGAAAAACAACAATATTAATATATCTTGAGAAATCACCCACCCTGAATAAACACTTATGGAATCCCATTAATAATGTAAAAAGACTCCTGGAGTAAAGCAAGCATCATTACAACTTTAAAAGTAAAGTATGCCTGATGATTTACTAAAAAGTACAACATAGAAGATTAAGTTCATGAATACAATTGGCAAGGAGCAAAAACCCTAATTACACCTAACCATGAGCATACAGGCATGCCATAAAATGTACACTAAACTCCTTGACATTGAAATCCTTTTGGCAAATCGTAATCATGAAAACCATTCCTACAAATGACCATGGGCATAAAGGCATGCCATAAAATTTCCAAAAAAATAGTTGGAATTAAAATTATTCTGGCAAAACGTATTCAGGTGACCATTCATACCGCATGCAAAAAAAAAAAAAAGGAATAATCCACTTCTTACAAACATGCCCATAAAATACCATATTGAAAATTCACACAGTAAACACTTTGAAGAAACACTTCCCTACACACCCTACAAAAATCCACACACACACACATATATCCCTAAATCGCTAAAAAAAAAAAAACTACCAAAAAACGACAACTATGCCCCGGCATAACAACTACTTTCTTTGCAATATTTAACCTGAGTGGTACTAATATTATGCCAAAATACGTCTAGCGTGTTGAAGTTCCGAAATACGAAGTGGTGTAGACATTATCTATCTTCGACGAGCCCGTGGAACTCGAAGAGGAACACTGCACACTTGCACGGGTTGGGGACGAACATTTATAAGCGAAACCGTGGTTCGGGAAGGTTAAAGAGGCGGCGGGAATAGCAGAGAGGCGTATGGAAGGTGCCAGAGTGTGCGAGGCTGAACTCGTTGCCAGTAGTAGAAACCAGACAGCGTTCGGCCGCATCACGACCACAGCGCGCCTCTCTTCAGTATAGCCCTTCGTCTGGAAGCGTTCAGACGTGCGCCACCCAGGGGGTGGGGCGGGAGGAGGGCGAAGATAAACATGATCCATTTCCGGCGTAAAAATATTGACTGTTCAAATTATAACCCCTCTTCAAAAAATGACAGTTTATTAAACTGGGCTACAAATACAGACATGGCTGTGGCAAGTCTGTGATTTCCAAGCAGACTTGCAAACCAAGTTCATTAATGTCATGTAATTCTGTAAACGCACCAACCCCATAATAGCAGCATTGAATGGTACTCCAGAAAATTGTAAGCATCACACATTTCACCAGTTGGCGGTACGAAAAATAAATCGTACAGGCAGGACAGTCATTGGCAGGACAGGAGTAGTCGCAAAAAAACCTAGCTTGAGCTTACTAATTCACATGCGTGTCAGACTTAAAGCAGGGCTTCAGCAGAATGGCGCACTTGCATTGCAGAATAAGCAATTTGCATGGCATAATGGGTCATATTTATAGCATGATGAGTTATAAACAAAGCAGAATAAGCAATTTGCATAGCATCATGGACAATTTCCATAGCAGGAAAGGCCATTTCAATATCATGATGAGCCATTTGCATATCAGGTTGGACTATTTGCATTTAAAGATGGACCATTCGCACAACATGATGTATCATAATCATAGCACGATGAGCCATGTACTAAACATTATGGACTATTTACATAGCAGAAAGATTATTTTGCATAGCATGGTTAACCATTTGCATAGAAAATGGGCAATTTGCAAAGCATGATGGTCTATTTCCATAGCATGTCGAACCATTTCCATAGAATGATGTACAATTCGCATATAATGATGGGCACTTTGCATAGCAAGATGTTCGATTCGCATAGCACGATGAAAGAATTCCTTAGCACGATGGGCGATTTTCATAGCAGAATAGGACAGGTCGCATAGTATAAAGGGCCATTTTTAGTTCAATTGGCCATTTGTCTAGAATGATGGGCAATAAGCATAGCAGAATGGCTTATGAGCTTAGGTTTGCAGCCCATTTTAATAGCACAATGGCCCTATTGAATAACATAAAGGCCCATTCGCATAGCAGTATGTGCCATTTGCCTAGCATGATGGGCCATTCGCATAGAATATGGGTTATAAACATAGCATAATGAGTAATTCACATAGTGTGATGGACCATTCGCATAGCATGAAAGGCCAATTCCATAGCATAATAGGCCATTGACGTAGCAGGTTAGGCTATTTGAATTTCAAGATGGACCATTCGCATAGCATGATGTACCATTCGCATAGCATGATGATTCATGTGCTAAACATTTTGGGCCATTTACATAGCAGATTGAGTAGTTTCGCATATCATGATTAACCTTTTAAATAGAACAATAGGCAATTTGCAAGCATGGTAGTCTATTTACATAGCATGTCGACCCATTTTCATAAAATGATGTTCCATTACCATATAATGATGGGAACTTTGCATAGTTTGATGTACCATTCGCATAGAATGATGAGATATTTGCACAGAAGAATTGGCGGTTTGCATAGCAAATATGCCTTTTTCGTAGTAGAATGAACCATTTTAACACAATTGGCAATTTGCCTGTCATGGTAGGCCATTCGCAAGCGGAATAAGCCATTTGCATAGCATAATGAGCCATTAACATTGCCAAATGAGCAATTTGAATAGCGTGATTGACCATTCACATAGCACGATTGTTTTTAAACATAGCATGATGAGGAATTGGAATAGCATGATGGACCATTTTGATATCTTGAAAGGCCATTTCCATAGCATGATGGTCCATTTGCATAGCAGGTTGGACTATTTGCATTCCAAGATGGATCATTCGCATAGCATGATGTACCATTTGTATAGCATGATGAGCTATGTGCTAAGCATAATGGCCCATTTGCATCTCATAATAAGCCATTTGGCTACCATTATGGGCCATTCGCATAGCAAGATGAGTTATAAACACAGCAGAATGAGCAATTTGCAATGCGTGATTGACCATTCGCATAGCAGATGGGGCTATATGAATAGCATGAAGAGCAATTTGTATAGCAGAATGTGCCATTCGCATAACATGATTAACCATTTACATAGCATGATGGGCCACTTGCATATCATAATGGCCCACTTGCATAGTACGATGTGCCATTTGCATAGCATGATGGGAGATTTTAATAGCAGGATGGGCCTTTTGATTAGCCGAATGAGCCATTTGTATATCATGAAGGGCCAATTGCTTAGCATGATGGGCAATTTGCATAGCAGAATGAGCGATTCACATAGCATGATTTACCTTTCGCATAGAAGGATGGGCAATATTATTATGCCCAAAATTTTTCTTGAGTAAATGTTTTTGGTAAATGTTACTTATTGTTCGGACACATGTTAGATTTGGAGATTCATTTTATCAGTTTTCGGGATAGGATTTATTTGAGTGGGTTTAATTATTTTTTTTTGTTATGGGGAATACATTTTTGGTGGTTAGACTTAATTTACTTTTCATTACACCATTAGGGACTAATAAATGTTTCTCATTTGGTCGACTGACTACCAATTTGCTTGATGTGTCGGATAAGAATTTACTGTTCTCAGTATCGAACCTTCTCGGATGAAGTGAAGCTGCAATTTTGTTCCCTTCTTGTTTCTGTGATGATGACTTTTAGGCACTTGGTATGCAAGAAATGGAGGCTTTAGCAGATGCCAGCTGAGTCTCGCGCATATTTGTGAGCACGATGTAACGTCATTAGAAGTTTACAGACGTGCTACGGCGCCGTGTTTTTGCGGCGGTGGCCGACCAGAGTGATTGACCCGCCAGCGGCAAGGGGAGCGTTTCCTGCTTAGCCCAGCCGGGGATGGCCCAGAGCTGGCTGAGAAAGGGGAATGTAGTCCCCTGCCTCCTCAAGGTCTCGCTTATAACAGAAGGGGGGATGCCACCCGCTGTTTGGCTGGAGGCCTAGACGTGGAGAGAGAAGTTAAAGCAAGGTCAGGGCTAAAAATGGATGGAAGTGTGTGGCGAGTGATGGAGTGAGCGACAGTCGTGTGTGTGTGTGTGTGTGTGTATCAAGGCTGTGTTTGCGGTATGGAGGATGCCGCGATGAGATAAGTTGTTTCTTTTATTTATTTATTTTTGCTTAGGTTAGTGATTGATCGGGACATTCTTTCCTGAGATCAGGGAGAATGACCCTGGACAATCTTATAAATTTAAGGCATAGGGTAGGTTTGAGTTTAGAGTAAGTTTAGAGTGTACGAGAGGCAGTTGGTGTGTGTGTCAAGGTCGCAGCGGCGAGACGACAATCTCAGCTACTGTTGTCATTTTTGAAGCATTGTATAAGGTGAGATAATTTTCTTGGTGTATTAGGTTTTCTTTCAGAGGGAAGTAGTCGTTTATTTGTTTGTAACGAGCCGTTGCTGTTGGTTGGGCGATATTTTGTTATGTTTATTTGATACTAGCAGGTGGTACGACTGTGAGTTGCGGGAGTGTTTTGTTCTCTAGTCGCGAGGTAATAGTTGTTGTTATTTATTTTCTTGGACGTATTTCATTTTCTTAATTTATGACCTAATTAATTTTAGTATAGGATAATTTTATTTAGGATAATAATTTCTATTCAAGCCAATCCCCTAAACTAAATAGAGAGTTTATAGGCTGTGGTAAAAGATAATTTGTCCTTGGTAACGAATGTAAACACTACAAGGCCAGTCAAGTTGCAAACAATTTCCTTTTTAACTCTTTGACTACTGACAGTTCGTCCATGATCCTTGGTGCAAATTAAATTGTTTCTTTTTTGGGAGCATAGTTTAATCTGTAGTCAAATATATATAAAAAAAACGATACTTTCTTTTTATTTATTTTTGTAAAGTTACTTATTTTGAATGTTTTTAAGGATTCAAAGAAATGTGTGGAACTTATTTGTTTATGAATTTTTAGTCTTCAGAGATTTTCTGAAGTTCACAGAAACATATTGTATTTTTCTTCCTTTATAAATCGTATAAATACTCACTGAAGCGAAAAGTATATTATTTTCCATTTATTGTTATTGTTTACTAGTTATTGGTTATTAATCAATCGTGAAATTTATTTGAAACTGGTGAGTTTCATTGTTTTAAGAACCTAACCGAATAATTTATTTTATTTCATTTTTAGATAACTTTTCATTTGTTGAGATTGCAACACAGTAAATTTAAACTAATTATTATTCAGCACACCTAATGATAAATCTTGACTGGAGGGATACTACTGAAGAATACCAGCTGATACACCCTAAATAGTGAATTTATATAACCAACAAACAGAGACACTAAACGATCCCCATACCCAACCTCCCCTTTTTTTCTATATTCCTTAAATACCTCTGCAGCCAAAGCGAATGAATATATCACCAGGTTTCCAACTATTTATGTTGGATGAGCAAATTGCAGTTGACTGGGACTTTACTCATTGATATCATTAGTATGCTTAAGGTATTTATGGGCACCCTAAAGACCCCTGATTTGTAGGTGAATCATCAACTTTAACTGTAAGGTGGAGTTTGGTGATTCATTGGAGATTAGGGTGGAGCTACTGTCATTAGTGTTTGGGTTTATAGCGACTTTTACTTGTTTATTCTACTTCCTTCTCCTATTGACCTTCCTCCCGCTCCTTTCCTTCTTCTCCTCCCCATATCTACACCCATATACCTCGTTTTCCCCTTTTACCCAAGTCCGTTTTCTTTCCCCCCTTTCCCCTTCCTCACTACTTCACATCAACTGGTGTAGTTCGCTGGGTAATTTCTCCTTCTCCCAGGCGGAACAGACGATAACTAGCCCCCCCCCCCCCCCCGGTTCAAACAACAATATACAAAGCATGATGGGCTATTTGGATAGCATGTCGAACCATTTCCATAGAATGATGTTCCATTTGCATATAACGATGGGCACATTGCATAGCATGAAATACAATTCGCATAGCATTATGAGACATTTGCATAGGATAAATAGTTTGCATAACAGAATGGGCCATTCGCATTGTAGAGTGAGCCATTTTAACACAATTGGCCATTCGCATAGCATGGTGGGCCATTCACATAGCATGGCGGGCTATTCGCATAGCGTGGTGGGTCATTCGCATGGCAAAATGGGCCATTTGCATAGCATAATGAGCCATTTGTATTGCAGAATGAGCCATTTGAATAGCATTATTGTCAGTTTTGCATAACATGATGCGCCATATCCAAACCATGATAGGCTATTCGTATGGCATGACGAACCATTTGCATAACATGATATGCAATTCGCATATATTGAAGGGTACATTCCATAGCATCATGGACAAATTTCATATCGTAATGGGAAATTCGCATAGTACGAAGGGCCAATAGCATAACATAATGAGTTATTTGCATAGCATGAAGGGACATTTGCATAGCAGAATGGGCCATTTCCACAGCAGAATGTAATATTTGCATAGCAGAATGAGCTTTATGCATAGAATGATTAACCATTTACTTAGCATAATGTGTCATTTGCATATCATGATGGCCCACTTGAACAGCACGATGTGCCATTCGCAAAGCAATATGGGCCGTTTGAATAGCAGTATTGACCTTTTGATTAGCAGTATGAGCCATTTGTTTACACAATTGGCCATTTTATTAGCATTATGGACCATTTGCTTAGCAGAATGGGCCATTCACATAGCATTATTAAACTTTTGCTTGGAACGATGGGCGATTTGCAAAGCATGATGGATTATTCGCATAGTATGACGAACCATTTCTACAGCCTAATGTGCCATTCGCATATAATGATGGGCACTTTGCATAGAATGATGTAACATGTGCATAGCATGATGTACCATTTGCGTAGCATGATGAGACAATTGCTTAGCTGGTTGGTCGATTTGCATATCAGAATGGGCCATTCGCATAGCAGAAATTGATTGAATTATTGGCCATTAGTATAGCAGAATGGGCAATTCGCATAGCATAAGGGACCATTTGCATAGCAATATGGGTTATAAATAGAGCCGTATAAGCAATTTACATAGCATAATGGACAATTTGCGTTGAATGAAAGGCCATTCCATAGCATGATGTGCCATTTGCATAGCAGGTTGGACTATTTGCATTCCAAGATGGACTATTCACATAACATGATGTACCATTCGCATAGCATGATGAGCAATGTGCTATGTATAATGGCACATTTGCCTAGCATGATGGATCATTCGCATAGCAAGATGGTTTATAAACATAGCAGAATGAGCCATTTGCATAGCATGATGGATCATTCGCATAGCAAGATGGTTTATAAACATAGCAGAATGAGCCATTTGCATAGCATGATTAACTTTTGCATAGAACAATGGGTAATTAGTAAAGCATGATTGTCTATTTGCACAGCATGTAGAACCATTTCCATAAAATGATGTGCCATTTGCATATAAAAATGGTCACTTCGCATAGCATGATGTATCATTTCCATAGCATGATGAGATATTCACATAGAAGGATCGGTGGTTTGTATAGCAATATTGGCCATTCGCATAGTAAAATAAGCCATTTAACACAATTAGCCATTTGCCTAGCATTGTGGGCCATTCACATAGCCGAGTAAGCCATTCACATAGGATAATGGGCCATTTGCATTGCAGAATGAGCCATTTTAATATCATGATTGTCCATTCGCATAGCAATATGGGTTATAAACATAGCATAACGAGCGAATTAGCTTAGCATGATGGACCATTTGTGTAGCATGAAAGGTCATTTCCATAGCATGATAGGCCATTCACGTAGACGGTAGGACTTTTTGCATTCCAAGATTGGCCATTCGCATAGCATATTGAACCATGTGCATAGCATGATGAGCCATGTGCTAAGCGTGATGGGTCATTTACAAAGCACAATGAGCCATTTGCACAGCATGATTAACCTTTTATATAGCGGACCTGGCAAAGCATGATGGTCTATTTGCGTAGTAATTCGAACCATATCCATCAAATGAATAGCCATTTGCATATATTGATGGGCATTTTGCATAGCATGATGTAAAGTTTTCATAGAATGATTAAACAAATGGTTAGCAGGATGGGCGATTTGCATAGCGGAATGGGCCATTCGCACAGCCGAATAAGGCATTTTTTTTAGCTCAAATGGTCAATTGTCTAAAGTGATGGGCCATTAGCATAGCAAAATAGTCAATTTGCATAGCATAACTGCCCATTCGCATTTCATAATGAGCCATTTGTCTAACATGATGGGCCACTCGCATCACAAGATGTGTTATAAACATAGCAGAATGAGCCATTAGCATAGTAAGATGGACCATTTGCATAGCATGAAACACCATTTCCATAGTATGATAAGACATTTGTGAAGCAGGTTGGACAATTTGAATTCCAAGGTGGACCAGTCACATAGCATGAAGTACCATTCGCATAGCGTGATGAACCATGTGCTAAGTAAAATGGCACATTTGCATTGCAGAATGAGCCATTTGCCTAACATGATAGTCCATTCGCATAGCAAGATGGGTTATAAACATTTCTAAGTGAGCAATTTGCATAGCATGATGGACCATTTGCTTAGCATGAATGGCCATTTCCATAGCATGATGAGCCTTTTCTGTAGCAGGTTGGACTATTTGCATTCCAAGATTGACCATTCGCAAAGCATGATGTACCATTCGCATTGCATGATGAACCATGTGCTAAGTATAACGGTCCATATGCATTGCAGATTGATCTATTTGCCTAGCATGATGAGCCATTTACATAGCAGGATGAGATATAAACAAAACAGGCTTAGCAATTTGCATACCATGATGGACAATTAGCATAGAATGAAAAACCACTTCCATAGCATGATGGGCACTCGCATAGCAGATTGGACTGTTTACATTCCATGATAGACAATTCACATAGCATGACGTACAATTGCATAGCATGATGAGCTATGTGCTAAGATTGATGGGCCATTTATATAGCAGAAAGAGTAATTCTCATAGCATGATTAACTGTTCGCATAGAACAATGGGCAATTTGCAAAGCGTGATGGTCTATTTGCATACCATGTCGAACCATTTCCATATAATGATGTGTCATATGCATATAATTAAGGGCACTTTGCAAAGCATCAAGAACTATTTGTATAGCATGATGTGACATTTGCATAGCAGGACGTGCCATTTGCATAGCAGAATGATATATTCGCATAGCATATTGGGCCATTCGCATAGCAGGATGAGACATTTTCAGAGCATGAGGAGACATTTATTTAGCACAATTGGCCATTTCTATAGAATGATTAACCTTTCGCTTAGAACGATGGGCAATTTGTAAAGCATGATGGTCTATTTTTATAGCATGTAGAACCATTTCCATAAAATGATGTTCCTTTCGCATATAATGATGGGCACTTTACAATGCATGATGTACCATTTGCATAGCACGATGCTAACCAGGATGGGTGATTTCCATAGAAGAATAGGCTATTTGCTTAGCAGAATGTGCCATTTTAGGTCAATTGGAAAATTGTCTAGAATGATGAGCCATTAGCATAGCAGAATGGACCATTCACATAGCAGCATATCTTATTTGTATTGCAGAATGAGCCAATTTGCCTAGCATGGTGGGCCACTCGCATAGCATGATGGGTTATAAACATTGCATAATGAGCAATTTACATAGCAAGATGGACCATTTGCATGGCTTGAAAGGCCATTATATAGCATGATGCGCCATTTGTATAGCAGACTGGGCTTTTTACATTCCGAGATGGACCATTCGCATAGCATGATGTACCATTTGCATAGCTTGACGAGCCATGTGCTATGCATGATGGGCCATTTACATAGCAGATTGAGCCATTTCTATATCGTGATTAACATTTTGCATTGAACAATGGGCAATTTGCAAACCATAATGTTCTATTTGCAATACATGTCGAACCATTGCCACAAAATTATGTGCCAATTTGCATACAAAGATAGGCACTTCACATATCATGATGTACAATTTGCATAACATGATGAGACAATTGCTTTGCAGGATGGGCTATTTGCGCATCATAATAGGCCATCGCATAGCAGATTGGGACATTTTTAGCTCAATTGGCAAATTATCTATAATAATGAGCCATTATCATAGCAGAATGGGGCATTCGCATAGCATAATAGCCTATTTGCTTTCCAGATTCAGCCATTTGTCTAAAATGATTGTGTATTAGCATAGCAAGATGGTTTATAAACATAGCACAATGAGCAATATTCATAGCATGATGGACCATTTCCATAGCATAAAAGGCTATTTACATAGCATGATTGACTATTTGCATAGCAGATTGGACTATTTGCATTCCAAGATCGACCATTCGCATAGTATGAAGTACCATTTGCATAGCACAATGAGACATGTGCTAATAATGATGTACCATTTACATAACAGAATGAGCCATTTGCATAGCATGATTAAACATTTGCATAGAACAATGGGCAATGTGCAAAGCAGGATGTCTATCTGCATATGTGTGTCGTACCATTTCCATAAAATTATGTGCAATTCGTATATAATGATGGGCACTTTGCATAGCATGATGTACAATTCGCATAGCATAATGAGACATTTGCATAGAATGATGGTGGTTTGTATACCATAATGGGCCATTCGCATAGTAGAATGTCCTATTTTAACACAGTTGGCCATTTGCCTAGCATTGTTGGCTATTCACATAGCAGAGTAAGCCATTTGCATAGCATATTGGGCCATTTGATTAGCATAATGGGCCATTCGCCTAGTAAAATGGGCCATTTACATTTCAGAATGAGCCATTTGAATAGCACCATTGGCCTTTCACATTGCAACATAGGTAATAAACATATAAATTGAGAAATTTTCATACCATGATGGACAATTTCCATAGCATAAAAGGCTATTTACATAGCATGATGGTCCGTTTGCATAGCAGGTTGGACTATTTGAATTCCAAGATGGACCATTCGCATATCATGAAGTACCATTCGCATAGAATGATGAGCCATATCCTAAGCATAATGCTCTATTTGCATTGCAGAATGAGCCATTTTCCTTGCATGATGGGCCATTCGCATAGCAAGATGGGTTATAAATATAGTAGAATGAGCAATTTGTATAGCATGATTGACAATTTGCACAGCATGGAATGTTATTTCCATAACATGATAGGCCATTCGCATAGCAGGTTGGACTATTTGCATTCCAAGGTGGATCATTCGCATAGCATGATGTACCATTCGCATAGCATGATGAGCTACATGCTAAGTATGAGGGAATATTCACGTGGCAGATTGAGCCATTCGCATAGCACGATTAAGCTTTTGCATAGAACAATGGGCAATTTTCAAAGCATGATGGTCTATTTGCATAGCATGTCAAACCATTTCAATAAACTGGTGTGCCACTTGCATATAACGATGTACAATTTACATAGAATGATGTACCATTCGTATAGCATAATGAGACATTTGCTTAGCAGGATGGGCGATTTTCATAGCAGAATGGGCAATTCGTATATGAGAATGAGGCAATTTAAACTCAATTGGCCATTTGCCTGGCATGGTGGGCCATTCGCATAGCAGAATAAGCTATCTGCATTACATAATAGGCCATTTTCATTGCAGAATGAGCCATTTGATTATAATGATTTGCCATTCGCATAACATAATGGTTTATAAACATAGCAAATTTAGCAATTTGCATACCATGATGGACCTTTTGTGTAGCATGAAAAGCCATTTCCATAGCTTGATGGGCCATTTGCATAGAAGGTTGGACTATTTGCATTCCAAGATGGACCATTCGCATAAAATGAAGTACAATTTGCATAGAATGATGAACCATGTGCTAAGAATGATGGAACATTTACATAGCATGATTAACCTTTTGCATAGAACAATGGGCAATTTACAAAGGACTATGTTCTATTTGCATAACATGTCGAAACATTTCCATAAAATGATTTGCCCTTTACATATTAATGATGTGCACTATGTTTAACATGATGTACCAGTTACATAGCATGATGAGACATTTGTAAACGAGGATGTGTCATTCGCATAGAAGAATTATCTTTTTGCATAACATATTGTTCCATTCACATAGCAGAATGAGACATTTGCAGAGCATGAGCGGACATTTGCAAAGCAGAATGGGCATTTGTTTAGCATGATTAACCTTTTTCATTGGAGTAATAGCAATTTGCAAAGCTTGATGGGATATTTGCATATTATGTGGAACCATTTCGCTATCATGATGTGCTATTTGCATATAATGATGGGCACTTTGCATTGCATGACGTAACATTTGAATATGCAGTGTTCTTGCCTCTAAGGACGTGGCAAAGTGGACAATAAGTGAGCAGATAAAAAATTCCCAAAAGGAAACAAACCGCTCGTAAAGAAGAGGATAGTTTAAAACCTTAATTAATCAATGATGATTAAAATTTGGTAGAATATTATAACCAGTGAAATTCATGAGTGGTTTCAAGAGTATTTATCTGATTCTTTTCTATAACTCTTTTGTTTTTCATAAATATTGCAGTTTAAGCTTCATTTGGAATATAATTACTCATAAAGGCCAAAGTACTGATATTCAAAAATATATAATAATAATGAATTGTATAGCATAAAGTCACCAATAGTGTATATAATTCAAATGTGAGTAGTAAGAAATAAAGAGTTCTGGGCCAAAGGGATCCAGATCAGGATCTGTCACAATTTTCTGGATTACATCTTTTACGGCCGCCATATTGTATTACGTCATTTCTGGCCGCCTTTTTGGATTACACCATTTTCGGCCGCCATCTTATTTTGGCTGCCATATTGGATTACATTTTTTCATGCTCTATTATTCCACCTCGGCGTCCAGCATATTGGATTACTTTTTATTAGTGATCACAATACCACATCATGCTCTATTATTCCACCTCGGCATCCACCATAATGGATTACTTTTTATTAGTGATCATAATACAACATCATGCTCTATTATTCCACCTCTGTGTCCACCATCTTGGATTCCATTTCTTCATGCTATTTTATTCCATCTCGGTATCCATCATCTTGGATCCTATTTCTTCATTCCTCGTCGTCGGCCAACATCTTGGATTACATTTCTTCATGCTCTATAATTTCACCTCTTTGGCCACCATCTTGGTTTACATTTATTCATGCTATCATTACACCTCGGCATCCACCATCTTGAAAGACTTTTATTAGTCACCATCATGCCAAATCATGCTCTATAATTTCGCCTCAGTGTCCAAAATCTTGGGTTACATTTTCGCATGCTCTATCATTCCACCTTGGCATTCATCATCTTGGATTACATATTTATTAGTGACCATCATGCTATATCATGCTCTATTATTCCAACTTGGTGCCCACCATCTTGGATTAAATTTCTATTAGTCACCATCGTGCCATATCATGCTCTACCATTCTATGCACCTACACATAGACACCTACATACCCACAAACCTGCTGCTCTTATTACCTTCCCACTCACACACTGTCCTACCAACCTACCTACCCTCTTACCTAACCACCTACTGTTTTACAACCTACCTGCTACTCCACCCATGTACCCACTGCTCTACTTACTCACCTACATACCCACTGCTCTACACACTTACTTACAAACCCACTGCTCTACTCACCTACCTTCCAACTGCTCTACCTGACTACCCACCCACTATTATACCCCCAATACCACTCTTATTAACTACTGACATAACTACCATTCTAACCACCTGTTGCTCTTACAACTTACGGCTCTACCCACTTACTCAAAACTCTAACAACAAACCCATGTAGATACCTATCTACCTACCTATTGCTAGACCCACACACCAACCTACATACAGTTCTACCCACCTAACCACCACTCAACTAACCTACCTTCATACAAACTAATACACCCAGTTCCCCACTACCCTACTCACATTTTACCTACCTATGCAAATACCACTCTACCCACATACTGCTCTACCCACCACCCACCACTCTACTAACCACTTACTGATCTACCCACCTACCCACAACTCTAACAACAAACCAATCTACCTACCCACCACACTCTATTCACCCACACACACCCACCTACATTCAGCTCTACCCATCTACACACCCTCCCACCTACCCAACATTCTACCTACCCATCCATCTTTCACTCTACCTCCTACCCACATTCCTAAATCTCTAGTAACCTACACACATACCTACTGCTCTACCCACCTAACCAACTGCCTAACATTCTACCTACCCACACACCCACTGCTTTTCTTACCTTCCCACCTACCTACCCACCTTCCAATTGCTCCACCCACCTCCCAACTATATAACCACCTCCTGCTCTGCACACATACTCACAACTCCAACCAATGCTCTACCCGCATACTCACAACTCTACATACTTACCTACAAACCCACTGCTATACCCACCAACTCACTGCTGTACGCACCTCCTCAAAAACACATTGATCTACCCACCTCTCCACCAACACATTGCTCTACCCACCTAACCACCTACCCAATAAACACTCACCCTGCTCTATAATTACCCACCAACGGTTCTACTTACAGCCGTACCCACCTAGCTAACACTCTACCATCCTACACACTGCTCTACCTATCACTCTAACCACCTACTCACCTACCTACTGCTCGGCCCACCTACCTACTCCTCGACACTCCTACCTACTGCTCTAGTCACCAACCCACTTCACAACCCAAAAGTCTACCCACATTATTACCCAAAAATCTACACACCTCACTGTCCACCAACCCATTGTTTTACCCACCTACCCACCACTCTACTTACCTACCTACGTACCCACTGATCTACTTACTGCACTACTTACCACTCTACTAACCTACTTACAAAACTAATATTTCCACCCACTCACTGCACTACCCACCACTCTATGCACCTACCTACCTACAGCTCTACCCATCTACACACCCACCCACCTATCTACCACTCTACCTACCTACCCATACACCTTTCACTCTACAATCCTACCCCCATTCCTTAAGCTCTACTAACCTACATACACCTACTGCTCTACCTATCTAGCCAACTACCTACCATTCTACCTAACCACATTTCAACAGCACTACTTACTCCTCACTACTGACTCTATACTCATCTCCACACCCTCCGCACTTAGCACCACAAGCACCACAGGCACCACGCTTAGCATTGCAGGCACCACACTTAGTACCACAGGCACCACACAGCTCTGCGCACAACTCTCTGTGCCCTCCACACAACTCTCCGCACCCTTCGCACCCTCTGCACCCTCCGCAAAACTCTCTGCGCCCTCCACACTCATCACCGCACCCTCAGCACACATCTCCGCATGCTTCACATGGCACTCTGCACATTCACACACTTCTCCGCACCATACACACACATATATACTGCTCTAACCATCTAACCAACTATCTACCAGTCTACCTACCGCACACCGACTGCTCTTCTTACCTTCCCACCTACCTACCCACCTACCAATTGCTACACCCACCTACCGAACTATGTAACCACTTCCTCCTCTACACACCTACTCACCACTCCAACCAATGCTCCACCCACATACCCACCATTCTACATACTTACCTACATACGCACTGCTCTACCCACCAAACGACTGCTCTGACAACCTCACCACCAACACATTGCTCTACCCACCTCCCCACCAACATATTGCTATTCCCCACCTAACCACCTACCCACTAACACTCACTCTCCTCTATAATTACCCCACCAACTGCTCTACTTACAGCCATGCCCACCTACTTAACACTCCTACCCTACTACCCACTACTCTACCTACCACTCTAACCATCTACTGATCTACCTACTGCTCTACCCATCCCACTACCAAAACTCTACCCATCCCACTACCAAAACTCTACCCACTTCTCTACCTACCAATCTATTGCTCTATCCACTTACCTATCTACCAACCACCCTACCTACCCACCGCTCTACCCACATACCCACCACTCAATCCATCTACAGAACACTCTACCCATCTACCCACCATTCTACCAATCTACTCACCACTCCACCCTTCTACTCACTGCTTTATCCACCTACCTACCACTCTATTTACTTACCCAACATCTTATCTACCTAACCACCCACCTATCACTCCACCCACCTACCTATTGCTCCATTCACCCACTTACCTGCCCACTCACTCACTGCTCTACCTGCCTATCCAACTAGTCACCACTTCACTTATCTAAAATCTTATCTAAAAATCTACCCACCTAATTACTGCTCTATGCAATTACCTATCACCCACTCTACTCATCCACCCATCGCTCCACCCATCTACCTATAACTCTAACCACCTACTCACCTACCTACTGATCGACCCACCTATCTACTGCTCTAGCCACTGACTCACTTCACAACCCAAAAGTCTAACCACCTCACTCTCCACCAACACATTGCTCTACCCACCACTCTACCTACCTACCTACATACTCACAGCTCTACCTACTGCACTACTTATGACTCTACCCACATACCCACCACTCTGCTACCATACTTACAAAACTAATATATCCACCCACTTACTGCCCTACCCACCACTCTAAGCACCTACCTACTTACAGCTCTACCCTTCTACACACCCAACCACCTTCCTATCACTCTACCTACCATTTGAATATGAAATGCCCTTGGCCCCAAGGATGTGGAAAGGTGGACAAAAAGTTCGCAGATCAATAAACTCCCAAAAGGAAACAAACCCCTCGTAAAGCAGAGCAAAGTTTAATACCTTAATTAAACAATGTTGCTTACAATTTGGTGGAATATTATAACCAGTAAAATTCATGAGTGTTTTCAAGAGTATTTATTTGATTATTTTCTGTCACTCTTTTGTCTTTTGCATAAATATTGCAGTTTACACATCTTGCTATATTTCATTAGGAATACAATTACTCATAAAGGTCAAAGTGCTGATATTGAAAAATACATGATAATAATGAATTGTTTATCCAAAAGGCACCAATGGTGTATAGAATTCAAAACAGCAGTTGACATTATATTGACAAATATTTTATATTTTGATGAGAAAGATTTGTTTATACTGCTGTCCTAGCAAAGTTCCTCCAACACAAAGGAAAGGGAGAAAGCTAATTCTTTACTATACATTAAGGAAATATGTAATATAGATCATTTTCTCTGTTCACAATGATCAAATATTATGCACCAAATTAATCTTATAGGCCACCAAAGTAACTAATGGCCAAAATTTTAAAAGTTAATATTTTGAGTCTTTGCTGATAACAAGACATTAGTTTAATTTCAACTTTTCTTTTAGATAACATAAGAAAAACACAGATTTTTGTGGAAAAATTTGTTTTTTATTTTATTATCTTTCCAAAATCTTTCAAGTATTTATATATGGCTTATAAGCTCTTTACGAGGCCAGCAAACATAATACCTTTTAATTTATCCTTACAAATTCCAGCAAAACACACCAGTTCCATTACAAATTTAAACTCGATTAAATTTTATAGTGTAACATGCCATGTAAAACTTATGGGAAAACATCAAGAAAATTCCCATCTTAAAACAAGGCAATACTTGGCTCATTACTAGCAAACAGCTAATTGATTGATTTTAAAATTGCTGCCACGTAAATACTGTATGGTGTAAACATTCTCAACTTGAGCAATTTGTAAAGTTTTCTCGCCAGCATGGTGTTTGTCTCCTTCATAGGACACCAAGTGTGCCTGATTCAGGTGCCATAAAGGCTATGGAGATACATTTATTTACTGAACATTACTTAATGGGTGGCAAGGTGACTCCTTCTGAGGCAGTGTCAGAAATCCGACCCCAAGCCAGAGGTGCACCCACCATTTATATAATTCACTAAGCAATATCCCCGAGAGGGGTGTGCAGATACCACAACCAATAGAAATACAGGTGTCCTTTAGGGAAAAATTCGTTGAATGTAAGCATTACTCCTTATAGGGGTTGATTTATTACTGTCCAATCCGGTCTTGTCGGACCGCAAAATGTCCAAATATGGGTCGCACACGTGCTCACACGTCACAAAACTCTCGGCGTTCAAGCAGGATGTAGGAAGTGATGTCACAAGCGCGCGAAACCTCATGTGCTGAGCCGATTGACCAGCTGAATGTGATGACAGCAGCAGTAGTTAATCGGAGTGCTGCTAGTATGTGGGTACCAACTTTCAAGCTGTCAGGCACCCACCATACATGCTGAGAAGGAATTGGTGGAAAGTCGATTCCCCAAACTACTGCTGAAATCCACGCCAGTGGTGACGCCATCGAATTGTGTAGCCCACCCCAGACTGTGTCGTTAATAAGGTACAAACAGCTGGTATGTGGTAAAAACCATGTCTTCTTCACAAAATTCGGGCAGGTAGAAACATTCGCAATATTTCCGTGATGAAAATTTTTTCAAGCTAACTCCATGCTTAAAAAGGACGTCAATTTATGAGACATTTGCTGAGCAGGATGGGCAATTTGCTTAGAAGAATGGGCCACTTTTTTGCCTAAATATCTAAAATGATGGGCCATTAGCATAGCAGAATGGGCCATTTTCAATGCATAATGAAGCATTTGAATAGCGTGATTGGCAATTTCCATTGCATAATGGGCCATTTGCGTAGCACATTGGGCCATTCGCATAGCATAATGAGATATTTGCAAAGCATGAGGGGACATTTCCATAGCAGAATGGGCCATTTGTATAGCATGATTAACCATTCACATAGAACAATTGGGAATTTGCAAAGCATAATATGCAATTTGCATAGCATGTCGAACAATTTCCATAAAATGATGTGCCATATCCATGTAATGATGGGCTCTTCGAATAGCATGGTGTAACAGTTGCATATCACGATGAGACATTTGTATAGCAGGATGTGCCATTCGCATAGAAGAATTATCTTTTTGCATAGCATATTGTTCCATTCACATAGCAGAATAAGACATTTGAAGAGCATGAGCGGACATTTACATAGCAGAATGGGCCATTTGCATATCATGATTAACCATTCGCATAGAACAAGACATTTGCAAAGCATAATGAGCTATTTGCATAGTATGTCGAACCATTTCCATGTCATGATGTCCCATTCGCATATAATGATGGGCATTTTGCATAGCATGATGTACCATTTTCATAGCATGATGAGACATTTTCTTAGCAGGATGGGCGATTTGCATATCATAATGGGCGATTTGCATATCATAATGGGCGATTCGCACAGCAGAATGGGCCATTCGCATAGCAGAATTGGACATTTTAGATCAATTGGCCAATTGTCTAGAATGATGAGCCAATAGCATAGCAGAATTGACTGTTTGCATAGCATAATGGTCCATTTGCAATGCCGAATGAGCCATTTATAGATCCATTTGCATAGCATGGTAGTCTATTCGCATGGCAGGTCTAACCATTTGCATACCATGATGTGCCATTCGCATATAATGAAGGGTACTTTGCATAGCACGATAGACCATTTTCCTAGCATGGTTAGCAATTTGTATACCAGGATGTGTTATTCGTATAGCAGAATGATCTATTTGCATAGCATATTGGGCCATTCGCATAGCAGAATGAGACATTTACAGAGCATGAAGGGACATTTAGATAGTAGAATGGACCATTTGCATAGCACGATTCGCAATTTGCGAATCATAATGAGCTATTCGCATAGCATGTCGAACCATTTCCATAAAATTATGTGCCATTCGCATATAATGATGGGCACTGTGCATAGCATGATGTACCATTCGCATAGCATGATGAGGCATTTGGATAGAAAGATGGGCGTTTAACATAGCAAAATGGGCCATTAGCATAGTAAAATGGGTCATTAGCATAGTAAAATGAGCCATTTTAACACAATTGGTAATTTGCCTGGCATGTTGGGCCATTCGCATAGAATAATAAGCCATTTACATAGCATAATAGGCCATTTACATTGCAGAATGGGGCATTTGAATAGCATGTTTGGCAATTTGCATAACATGGCATGCTATTTACATAGCATGATAGGCTATTCACATGGCATGACGAACCATTTTCATAGCATGATGAACCATTCGCATGTAATGAGGGGTACATTGCATAGCTATATGGACGATTTTCATGGCGTGATGGGAAATTTGCAGTTAAGGATGGGCCAATTGTGTAACTTAATGATCAATATTCATAGCATTATGGGCCTTTCGCATATCATAATAATCCCCTCGCATAGCATGAGTCTATTTACATAGCAGAATTTGCCTTTTCCATAGCATAACGGACAAATTTCATAGCATTATGTGCCATTTGCATAGCAGAATGATCCATTGAATAGTATGATGGGCAAATTGTGAAGCACGAAGGGCCATTTGAAAGCAGGATGGGCCATAAGCATAGCATAATGAGTAATTCGCATAGCAAAATAAGCCATTTTCATAGCATTGTTAACCATTCGCATAGCATGATGAGCCATTTGCATTTCATGTTGGCCTCTTACATAGCACGATGTGCCATTTACATAGCAGAATGAGCCAGTTGCATAGCATGATTAACATTTGGCATTGAACGATTAGCAATATGCAGAGAAGTATGGGTTATTTGGATAGCATGTCGAACCATTTCCATAGCTTTATATGCCATTTGCATATAATGATGGGCACATTGCATACCATAATGTTTCATTTGCATAGCATTGTGAGACATTTCCATTGCAGGATGTCCCATTTGCATAGAAGAATGATATATTTGCGTAGATTATTGGGCTATTCACATTGCAGAATGAAACATTTCTAGAGCACGAGGGGAGATTCGCATACCAGTATGGGCCATTTACATAGCAGAATGGGACATTCGCATATCATGATTAATGTTTTGCATAGAACGATTGGCAAATTGAAATGGCATGATAGGCTATTCGCATAGCATTTACATATAATGATGGGCTTTTTTCATAGCATGACATACCATTCGCATAGCATGATGAGACATTTATTTATCAGGGTGGGCGATTTCCATTGCAGAAAGAGGCATTCGCATAGCAGAATGGGCCATTTTTAACTTAATTGTCTAATTTTCTATAATGATGGGTCATTAGCATAGCAGAATGGGCCATTTGTATAGCATGATTAACCTTTAGTATAGAACGATTGGCGATTTACAAAGCATGAAGGGCTATTTGCATAATATTTCGAACCATTTCCATAACATGATGTGCCATACGCATATAATAATCGAAACTTCGCATAGCATGAAGAGACATTTGTGTAGCAGAATGGACGATTTGCATAGCATAATGGCCCATTCGCATAGTTGAATGAGCCATTTTTAGCTCAATTCTCCAATTGTCTATAATGATGGGCCATTACCATTGCAGAATGAGCCATTTGCATAACATGATTAACCATTACAATAACATGATGGACCATTTGCATATCATGATGGCCCACTTGCATAGCACGATGTGTCATTTTCATAGCATGATGGGCCATTCGAATAGCAGGATGGGCCTTCCGATTAGCAGAATGAGCCATTTGTATAGCATGATGGGACATTTGCTAGCATGATGGACCAATTACATAGTATAATTAGCTGATGTGAGCCAGTTTAGTCAACCGGTTTTGTGAGCCGGATTTCCGAGCCAGTGTGTGCACAGGTTTTGTGAGTTGATTTTGTCAGTCAGTTTTTTTAGCTGGTTGTGCGATCCGGTTGTGTGTGTGTGCCAGGTGTGTGAGCCAGTTTTATGAGCTGGTTTTGTAAGCCAGATTTGTGAGCCGGTGTGTGAGCCAGTTTTGTGAGTTAGTTTTGTCAATCGGTTTTGTGAGCTGGTTTTGTGAGCCAGTGTGTGAACCAGTTTGTGGAGCCATTGTGTGAGCTGATGCTGTGAGATGGTGGTGTGAGCTGGTGGTGTGAGATGGTGGTGTGAGATGGTGGTGAGAAGAGCTGATGTGAGCTGTGCTTGTTCGCCAGATTTGTGAGCAGGTTTTGTGGCAGGGTTTGTGTGCCGGTTTTGTATGCTGGGTGTGAGTCGGTGTGTGAGCCAGTTTTGTGAGCTGATTTTACATGCTGATTTTGTGAGCCTTTTTGTGAGCTGGTTTCATGAGCTGGTGTGTGAGGTGGTTTATAAACCAGCGTGAGAGCCGGTGGTGAGACCTGGTGGCATGATGCAGGTGGTGTGAGGCGCTGGTGTGAGGATGTGATGTGAGCAGGTGTTGTGAGCCTATGTTGTGCACTGATGTTGTGAGTTGGTTTTGTGAACCAGTGTTGTGAGTTTTTTTGTGAGCTGGTTTTGTGTACCATTTTCGGAAGTTAGTTTTGTGATACTGTTGTAAGATCTGGTGGTTTAAGCCGTTGTGTGAGCTTGTGTGTGAGCCAGTTTTGTAAGCCGGTTTAAAGAGCTGGTGTTGTGAATTGGTTTTCTGAGCTTGTGTTGTGATTCTGTATGTTAGCTGGTGTTGTGAGCCAGTGTTGTTAGCTGGCATGTGAGCTGGTGTGTGAGTTGGTGTATGAGCTGGTGTGTAAGATGGTTTTTTGTGCTGATTTTGTGAGCCAGTGTTTTCAGTCGGTCTTGTGAGCCAATGTTGTTAACCAGTTTTTTTTAGCAGGTTTTTGAGGTGGTTCTTTGAGCCAGTGTGAGAGCTGGTGTTGTGAGCCAATGTTGTGAGCAGGGGTGTGAGCTGGTTTTTTTAGTCGGTTTTG
The DNA here is from genome assembly GCA_029891345.1 of Dryococelus australis. Taxonomy (NCBI): domain Eukaryota; kingdom Metazoa; phylum Arthropoda; class Insecta; order Phasmatodea; family Phasmatidae; genus Dryococelus; species Dryococelus australis. Next base: position 49,275,633 of record CM057000.1, read on the forward strand.
TGAGACAGTTTTGTGAGTTAGTTTTGTGAGATTGTTTTGTGAGCCGATTTTGTAAGATGGTTTGTGAGATAGTTTGTGAGTCAGTGTGAGCCGGTGTTTTAGCCAGTGTGTGAGCAGGTGGTGTAAGCTGGTGTTGTGAGCTAGTGTTGTGAACCGGTGATGTGTGCATGTGGTTTGTGCTGGTGGTTTGTGCCACTGGTGTGTGCTGGTTGTATATGCTGGTGGTGCGAGCCGGTGTAGTGATCCGGGGGTGTTAGCCAGTGTTGTGAGCCGGTGGTGTGAGCCAGGTTTGTGAGTCAGGTTTGTAAGCTGGGTTTGTGATCCGGGTGTGTGAACTGGGTGCATGAGCCAGTGTGTCAGCCTGTGTGTGAGCCTGTGTGAGCGGGTGTTGTGAACAGGTGTTGTGAGCTGGTGGTTTGAACCATTGGTGTTACCGGTGGTGTGAGCTGGTGGTATGAGTCTGCCTGTGCGCCACTTTTGTGAGCCGGTTTTGTAAACCCATTATGTGATCCAGTTTTGTGAGCCGGTGTGTGAGCCCGAGTTTGAGCCAATTTTGTGAGCTGGTTTCATAAGCTTGTTTTGTGTGCTGGTGTGTGAGCTGGTGAGTGAGCCGATGTTGTGAGCCAGTTTTGTGAGCCAGTATGTCAGCCAGTGTGTGAGCTGGTGTGTGAGCCTGTGTTGTGAGATGGTTTTGTGAGCCAGTTTTGTGAGCCGGGTTAGTGAGCCAGTTTTATGAGCAAGGTTTGTGAGATGTTTTGTGAGCGAGTTTGTGAGCTGGTGTTGTGCACCAGGTTTGGAAGCTGGCATTGCGAGTCTGTGTTGCAAGCCAGTGTTGTAAGCAGGTGTTGCGAGCCAGTTTTGTGAGCCATTTTTGTGGGCTGGTTTTGTGAGCCAGTGTGTGAGTCAGTATGTTTCGTGCAAATACAGTTCATAATTGTAATATCTAATGCTAGCATTCAATGATAAATTAGAATTTATTCCGTGATCTCGATGATATAGCATATAACCTAAAACAATGACGTATCCACGATTTTGAAAATTATTGCCTGACCTTCTTAAATGATACCAGTTTACATATTCTGTTGCACAGCCATTTCTTTACCAAATTTCGTAGAAATCGGTTAATTGTTCTCCGAGATATGTTATAAATATAATATATATTTTATTATTATATAATAAATATATATTTTCACTTCACGGAAGCCCTTGTGAAAGGTTGCGGTTAGCAAAAACAAACAGCCTGAAGAGCAGAACCGTGATTTTCTCATGCATTAACTTAAAAATGTAAGCACACACTCTCTACTCTACAGACAATGGGCGACTGTGGATATCCTTGCACTATCATGCTGTGCATACTATATGAGAAAATGTTTTTTTGTAAATAAAAATTCAGATACTCGCTCTTCATGAAACCTATGGTTAAAATAATAAAATTAACAAATAATACATAAATTTATGTCCATATATAATTAGTGTTAACAAATAATTCTATGTTAGGATAAGTAATCTTTGTGACACCTAGTCCCACAGTAATAAAACTTAGAAAAGGAGAACATAGTTCTTGATATACATTTTTACACATAAATTAGGGAATAATACTATCTACATTTCATTATGAAATCCATGCCATTCCCATACCTGGTGATATATCACATAAGTAATACAAACTAGATAAAAGTTTAATTATGCAAAGTAAAATTCTTTAATATACATTTTTTGTTCTTTGTGTAAATTAAGTATTTTTGAACAGTTGAATGTCGAATCATGTTTATTTTTCGATGTTAATCATACGAAGTGTCTAATCATGTTTCTTTTCCAGCAACACCTAAATAATTCTTATGTATAAATTCTCAAAACATAAATAATTATATAATTTATTCAACATAATAAATTTTGAAATAGGTGGAGAATATAGAGTTTTTTAATTTTAACGTAATAAATTTTGCTGCAATGTCAAACATTTTAAACTTTCATAAGAGTTTAAAGAGTTTCAAGTCTCGTTAGGTAAGTTAGGGCATCAAGCAGGCTGCCGCATTAGCAACCGCAAGTTAGATTGCTTGCATCAGGGAGCGCATCCGCGTGGAAGTCCGTCCAGTCCAGTACAAGTTCAAGGTCATTACCAGTAATACTGAACAGAAGGGGTGTTTCCCAGTATTAGGAACACACACAAAAGTTGAAATCATTCAGTCTGCTGTAATATCATGCAACACGCTACCATAGCTGTCTTATTTGAGTAACTTACAATAACCAGGCAATCGCAAAGGGGAAGTAAGAAGGCAAGGCAGTTGCTTCACCCAAAATGTCCTTGTTGCAGCCTATCCTACACTTAATTTCCTCCCATATCGAAGAGGCTACAACTGTGTTTATTCCCGTTGCCGAGAATCAGATGATGACACTAAGGGGCCAGACTCATCGCCAAACCTCTGCCCTAGAGCTGGGGACCAGCTCTTAATTCGAGCGAGGGTGTTATGCTATGATCTACCAAGCTGTTTCCTGTGCTTGGCTGGAAACCACCCCAACCACGACAGTATTCGGGACGAGGACCATAGCAGCAAGATCTTATTAAAACAAACATTCATAACAATCTGGCATCGTGTATTTAGAGCGCACAGAGGACTGAAGCAGGGCCTGTCGCTGACCTACCGCCAGACTGCAGCCACCTGAAGACAGACAGAAAGAGGGAATTCCATTGCCGCCGATTCCGAGACTTCTAAAAGCGGGGCCTGTCGCTGATCTACCACCAGACTGCTGCCATCTGAAGATGGACCACACGAGAGCGTTCCGTTGCCACCGATTCCGAGGCTTCTGCAAGCAGCCTTCAGCATCATTAACAGGGTGATATCGTTCCAGTGAGTAACTGCAGAGACTTTATTAGACATTGATAGCATGGCTGAAAATAATTGAGTTGCTGATATCAATCAACTCCCCTGCTTTAAAGTAAAGTAAAGATCGTACGAGTTGTGTCAATTGTATTTTTATTGTGTTATATATAAAGATATTAGCCACAACATTGACTTTAATTTAAAGCTACACCTTGTAAGAGTGCTTCACCGTCTTACTACACTTAACCCCTTTTGTGTGTGTGGCCTTCCCCATTCTGGAAGGGTAACAGCACCACATATAAAGAGTACAATGACATCAGGCAGTGGAAATATGAAAACAGTACGCGCAATTGCCAAATTACATCCAGACGAATAATGAGGCTCGGTGGCATGATATAGGCGAGCCAGAAGACTGGAAGGGGGCCTGTTCTCCGCCTCGATGTCAACAAGGAAATAAGTTCCAGAGAGTCAGAAGGATGACGACGTGCCGCCCGCCATAGTCTGTTTACAAACCTGCCTAAGAATCATGCAAGGTGGGAAATATCGAACGAAAACCAAACCACAATGGTATTAGAATAACTTAATTGTATAGAGTATCATCTCCTCCGAAGTTTCCATTTAATGTAATATGTGTAAAACCCATGAGGTAAATAATAATGTGTCAAACCATGGAAGGGTTAAGCTTTGAGTCAATTACAGAATAGAACTAATCCATTGAGTACGACCCTCACAACCATATATTTAAAGCCAAATAATAAATATAATAATAAAAACAAAAAGTTTAAAATGTAACACTTTCAACGAACGAGCAGACAATATTTCAATTCGCCTAATGGCTCCGAAGTACTTGAACCAGTGTTAGAATAAATCCAGTCAATGCTGCTTCAGGAAGGTTTTGATGTGAGTATTGAACTGCAAAGTCCATTCACAGTTACTTCCAAGTCTTCTGAAGCCCAGCTTAATTTCTGTTTCCAGGATAAGTCAAATAAAGAAGCAGAAACATATGTCGAAATTGTTAATAAGCTTCCAGATTGAAATGAGAAATATGAAGTGCTTAAAGTGGAATTATAAATTACAAAACGAGACAACGAAAAAGCACAGACTGAGGTGGAGGAATTAAAGAAGAAATTGTCAGTTTAAATGAACTCACTCTTGCATACAATTCCCAAGGGTAAGAAATGAAGTTTTCAGTATTTCCTTGTTCTGTAGCCTGTAGCAACGACACAGCATGTTTATAAACATTCATCTGTATATAATTTTTTAGGTCTCGTGAAACTTCAAGCATCTCTCAGAAAATTAACGAACAAAATTCTCTAGTAAGCAGCTAGTTGGGGAAGCCACTGAATTACTTATATGTTAGTAGAAACTTTTCGCAAGTAATAACAATATCAGATAAAAATTGTAAATGTTGAGCTACATATTATGACGTCCATGTGCAGGTACTGCAGGGAAGATGTGCGTGTGTGCACATATGTAACAGCGCACAATACACTTTTATGATTTAATTATAAGCATGTATATGAGAGAGCATGGGCCTGCTACGGTGTATTAAAAGTATTTGCACGAATTGTTTTTGGAATATGTCAATGTTGACACATTTGTGTAAATCAATTATTCAATTTTTCTTAACTGTGTTATTCAAATTTTTCGCGTTCTTTTTTTTTTTTTTTTTTAGTAAAAGAGATGCACAAATGAGCTTTTGTTGAAAATGTAATAATTTATTGTTAAAAAAAATTGAATTTTCCTACATTTCACAATTTTCTCATTCAATTCTACGATATACTGTACATATTTTGGAGGATCCCGCCAGAAATCTGTTACCAGGTTACAAAATTCAGCTGTTTTCGCAACTATCGTTGTAACTGTACATGACAAAATTTAAAAGAAGATTGGCGTATTGAATTTTTCATTTGTGGTCGTCGAAGGTAATCATTATTGAAAAATGATTCAAACTAAGTTATTTATATTTTCTGTTGGAAATTTCTTATTTGTAAAAAAAAACTTGAAAGTTTTCTCGAGAATTGGTTTTCGTAAATAGCTTTTATCATTCTCAAGTTATTATTTTAAATAAAATTGTATTATTTACGTAAGTTATCCACCATTACAACCAAAGTTTCAATACGTAACTACATTTTATAATGCAGCCAAATACTAAATATATTAGAATATTATTCCAACCTATTAAGTTATTTATGAGGGTTCATGTGAATCCAAATAAAATGTTTGATTTTAACTGAGTTTTCTAAAACCCTCTAAGCCTTCTTGTAAAGAACATGTACGATATATTCCTGCAGAAATTTTTCCTTTGCCATATATTTAAAGGAGTTTTCTCTCATAAATACATAAAAGAACTATAAACAAATAAAAGCAATAGCTAGGTATAGAACTATACAACACGTTGTTAAGCATCCAAGTGTAATTTTTTCTCTATGTTCTTTAAACAGGTATTTGTATAACAAAATGGCTGCAGTCAAGCCCAAAGGCATTCTAAACACGATCGCCCTTCTGAAAGGGTCCAAAGGATCCACGACCCTGGAGATCATCAAATTCCTCCACAACGGCTACTCCACTCACAAAGATGGACATCCACCGGGCCCTCGCCACGCTTTGTGACCAAGGCCTCCTACTGTGCAAGGGCGGCCGCTACCAAGTCAGCACGTTGGCGGGGACGGTGAGGCCCCGGCTCAGGTCCAGGAGGAGGGTCACTTCCAGGGCGAGTCCTTCCAGGAGGAGGAGTCGCAGGAGGAAGCCTTCCCTCAGGAGGTGGTCCAAGAGGAGGAGGTCCAAGAGTACGACTCCCGCGGCAGGCGCGAGGAGGAGGAGAAAGAGGCGCTCCAGGAGGAGGAGGATGAGTCATGTGAAGAACGATGTAGGAGGGAGACGTCCCAAGAGGCGCGCCAGTCGTAGGAGGCGCTCGCCCCGTCCTCTTTCCAGGTGGAGGAGGCCATCTAGGAGAGTCAGAAGGCACGCTTCACCGCCACCAACCACCGGACAATGAGAAGTCACGAAATTGACATGCATCCATCGCACCTACACTCTTGATTCCCAAGAAGAGCCAGTTTGCTGTTGTGTAACATGCTTTTTATGTAATTGATCCTTTATGCAATCATCTAAACAACGAGAGACTGTGAATTTTGTATACAAATTTAAAGTAACATTAATATTTATTTATTTATTTGTGGTTTTACTCCTTTGTACGAAAGTTATTCTTTCTATGTGCAACTTTGCACCGCCACATCTTGGATTTTTAACATAGTTCAAATTATGCATTAGACAAATACGAATTTCACAAGCAAAATATAAAAAAATTGAAACAATTTAGTGCATACAAAGATAGAAAGTTTTTCTGGACATGTCTTGTTCAATAACAAGATAACTTTGAAAGTTTTCTAAAAAAAAAATTTTAATATATGGTTATGTAAAATCTTGCAGAATGCATTCCTTCATAATATGAATAACTACCTTTAAAGCTTGATTAATCTGCATCTGTACGGGTAAATTTTGGCCAACTAATAATATTTTTGGTGCTATTTTGGTGAACGAATAGTGGACTACGTTTGAATGAAGCAAAATTTTACGGTTTCAAATACTTATCTTTAGTTCCATTTTCCTTCACCAAATGGCAATTAAGCAAACATTTCTAGGTTATACCAACAGGTAGAGAGTGACCACGGGTTATTATACATCCTGTAGAATCCCTATGTGAACAAAAGTAACTACAGGTAATTTTAAATAGCTACTTTAAGTCAGCGTACATTGTCTGCAGCTTAGTTACTGAAACAAGTTTTAATTTATTATTCTTACAATAGGCATATGTTGCAACAGTCAGTGCTAGTAACCTGAACCGTTACATTAAATAATGGTTAAATATCTGACAGGTCAAATATGTAAAACATAAAACTATCGAGCACATAACATGTGTGTTACTACTGGTTTTCATATAAAGAAATATGATGGTATTCGCAAAATTAATATATGTATAATTACTGCTCATTATTCAGTTGCCTCGGCTGTGAGACACTTCAAGATAAAGCGCAAATCAAATCACGGGAAAAAAATTAAAATCTCCATATTATTCAAAGATATGAAATAATGCTAGAAGAAATACTAAAACTCAAGTAATTCTTGATTGGAAAGAATAGCAGACTAGATGTTCTTTGGTCCCTTTAGTTTTCCATTAATAATGAAAAATTTAATGTAGTTATATCTATTCTACAAAAAAAAAACTTAAAAGATTGCATTATTTAAAATGAAAATGGTTTACTATATTAAATTAGTCAACCACGTAAACATACATAAGTAAAGAAAAACTCCAATTAAATGTCAGGGCCATTCTACAAAGGCGCACTACCAATTAGCCTTTGCAAAAGGTTAATGGATAATATGGAGTACGCTGGACTTAGCTCTTAATGAGAAATCATGTAGTTCACAGCTGGATCTGAGGCTCTTCTCCTGGTTTCGAATTTGGTACATCACAACTCCCTGTCGACTGCGCTTCCATGACGGCATGGTTTCTCCGACATCCTTCCATCAGTCCGGGTTCTGGAGTCGACTTGCCCAACCCATAGACCTTTTTTACATCTAGCTCTGTCCTCTGCCTATCCTTAATCAACCTCTGTTTTATCACATCACATTATATGTACAGTAAAAAGGTGCCAGTAAAATTAATTTATATTTTTTAATGAGAGTTATTTCATAATCACATAAATCCTACCCTAATCAACCATAGCCAGGCTCGTGAGTGTATATATATATATATATCCTAGGGGTGTATATAACAGCATGTGTAACATGAATTGGTTGGTAAGTGCTTATAACTAGTTTCCTTTACTTCTTATTTTTTATATCTGCTTGCATCGTCATGTAGAAGCGTCGACGTTGTCGCTCCACTGCTTCTCGTCTTTTTTAGTCTAATGTAATATACGTTACTCGATGCTCGCACAGTATATGTTGTTTGGTAGGTGATTATAACTATTTTCCTTGGCATTTTTTATATCTAGTCATCAATGTGTAGCAGTGTCGTCGTCTCCTGCATGATCATTGGTTTAAATGCATGATGCTTAGTGGCAAGCAAAGGAACACAGCCTTTACAAGTTGTGTAATGCGTCTTCAAATTATCACCGCTGGTAAATAGTGTAATGCACTTGACGTATTGTAGAATTATTTTTAAGGTTGGTCCTTCTGAACATAAGCTCTTTCCCGTTGACGGGCGTTCCAGTTTCTTACTAAAATTCCCGTTGCTATAGTGACACTGATATCGCTATTACGGACTGTGGAACTGTCAGGTATTATTTGTTTATAGTAGAGTGAGTGAAGAGATTTGGGTGGCTCTTAACAACCATGTCTTGAGAGCCAATGTACGTGACTAACGTGAGTATGAAGCGTCACCAGAATGAAAGGGTGGGGGAAACGGGAGATCCCCGAGAAAACCCGCCGACCAATGGCGTCGTCTGCCACGATACCTACATGCGAAGATCCGGTGCCCCGGCCGGGGATTGAACCTGAATCGCCTTGGTGGGAGGCGAACGGTCTAACCACTCAGCCACCGTGTCCCTGTTTATAGCAGAGGTTCGCTAAGACATCGTGCTCGAAATGCACTTGCATCTATGTTGGACATTTATTATTTATTATTAAGTGACTTAATTTGTTCATGTATGGAACGGTTTTATATGTTGCACGAAGTTCCCTCCACCCACATGTTAGGCTGATGCTGTTTATTGCGTCCTTTAGCCCTCACAGTCGAACCATATAGCTGCAGTCACCTTGTGCTATCGGAAATATCTATCTGCAACACACATTGCTGGTTAGATCGAAACCTCGTGTGTCTGGCATTTTTTTTGGGCTACTTGCGTCGAGTACTGCAAGCATGGGTGAGATTCTGCATGCTGCACGTCGGGATTCGGTCATGCGTGTCGACACCAGTGCTCATAGTGGTCGCCGTCGGTAACCTGAAATATGTTTGAGTCCCGCCTGACGGGTGACAGGGGAAACGAAGATAGTCGAAGACCACCGCGACACTAGCATGACGATGGTCGTGCACTCTAGCGGACGAGTGAAGAAACTGTGCTCTAGCAGCCGTCAACGAATGCAAGATGTCAGTCACCTGAGGTATATGCTCGCAGACGACGATGGTGAAGGTAATATGTTGGATGAGGATGATTGACATGTGTGTTTAATTGACATGTGTATAATTTATACATGCATATTTTGCATATGCCCGATTATTATTACATGTGTTTTTTGTCTGTTTATGTGCTTCAGATGTGACCTTTGTACTTCTTGTTATATCTGTACTGGTTATCACTGCGGGTAGACAGCGCATGGCAATCGTCACAGCGGTAAGTCTTGACGTCGAAGTCGAAAGAACATTTACTATCTTCATGTAGACTAGCACTAGAGCTGATAGCAAATGTCTTGTCGCAATACTTGTTCTTGCTTACTGGTGAACGACATACAATAGCAGGCAATTATCTGGGCGCACCGAGTTTCCTAGTCCTGCCGTGAAGACTGTGCATTACAGGCTGGACAATGACTGGGCGACAACCGTCGCGCGCCAGCCATATACGAGCAGGACGGAAAACATTCGCTGCACAGCCCGAGACACAGAGTTTGAAGATTTCACATTATAACAACAATGTGCGGTATTACGCACACAATTAATGTACCATACTGTCACATAGTTAACAATAGATCACATAAACTTACAAAAAAAGTCACATAAATATTAAGCAATTTTTGTAAATTGACTCGTGTAATGGGATTTAACAAAACGTATTTATTCAGAATTTTGTCATTCTTTTTTTGTTTATAACGAGTATAAGTGCACTTTAATGATATGCTGAGATAATGAATGTAGTGCATTTCCAGAAAGTATGTAATGAATGATAAGACGTACAGTAAAGAGACGTATGATTTCCAGCTAAACTACAGTACCAAATTATCTATAAACTTAAATCTGTAAATATTTATAATCATAACAAATTGCATTAGATATAATAATATTACGTACTATATAAACTTGATATAGGCTGTTCACAGTATAGTGAGCACTTTTGAAAGCCCTCTCATTCGGAATAATATTATATATATATATATATATAATTTTAGCTTTAGATGATGTGTTCCGAGTAAGGTGGAATATACACATTGTGTTTATTACTTAAATCCCAACATTATTTACAAAGTTGGTTAAATGATAAAAAATGGCCGAAAGAACAAAATAACTAGGACCGCAGAAGGCTTTCTTTACTGTGAACAGCCTTTAACCATATTTAGAAAGTAGTGCTGTTAACTGAATGTATTTTAAAATTATCATAAGAGATGGCTTGGCCAGTGATGTCAGCCCCCTGGTGTATACTGGGAAAATCTGCTGATTTTGCACAAACTAGCTAATCCTCCATAAGTCTCGTCCATCGGAATGCACAAAGTATAATAGTAATTAGGAATGAAAGATTAATCAGCTTTTACACAAACAACAGCAGTGTAAATATTGCATTTTAAAGACCCTTCATTGGTCGGGTATGAGCATTTCACTCGCACAAAAAATAATATGCCGCTATTTTAAGGAAGGGGTGGAGCTCACAAATTTCACAAGATAACAGGCAAGCTTGTTGCCAGGAATTATGCATCATTGACCTTAAGACAGGGTGTTGTTAACTGATGTGCACCGTGTGTGAGCATTTTTTTTCATTGGGCAACCATTAACGTTCATTAAAACTGGAGCAGGCAGATGCGAATATTGTTATAGTTAATGATAGTGATACAGTTACAGATGAAATAGACAAATAAGTAGATACATATTGTTCATGCAAACATTTCCATTTATGCAAGAAAATAACGAAATAATTTCGATTTCCGTGACAGGTTTTACCGAATGTGATAGGCCCCTAAGTATTAAAATTTATAGAGCTTTAATAACAGAACCATTTACATATTTGCACTTCATTATGTGAAAAGTGAATAAATAAGATACACAAAAAATATGTAGGCCCAATATCTTCTACGAGCACAGTCTCAATTTCATTCAAATGCTGTTTTGTAAACATATTCCATATGCAAATGCATAAGCAGTTCTTAAAAAAAAGATAGGATTTCAACAGCATTAAATTTAAAATTTCCCCCAAAAACTAATTGTACTGAATATATCATTCCTCTACTAATGGCGAACCTTGGTAAACGTCATCAGTATCGGAGTCTTATTTATTTCGAGTTCTCTGCTGTGAATGACTGCTGCGTCTCTGCAAGTTACCATTCCCTTCCATCTTCACTCAAGTACATTATCGACTACTGATGTTTTTCGAATAGCCAGTACACGGTTTTTGGCTGCGTGCGCATCCCCTGTCCTCCCCATCTTGCCCCTTTCACAGGCGACCATGTTACCCTGCTACCACGCGCTGAGACATTCCTAGATATCTGCTGGTCACTGTACGTAGAATTTACACTTCTTGTTATGTTTATACAGGACATCGCTGCGGGTAAACATAGCATCACGGTTATCACAGTGGAACGACTCGTATGCTGGGCTGAACAGGTAATGACAACTTTCATGTCATGGTGCATGACAACATTTACTAAAAGTATTTCCGCAATAGTAACATTGATACCGTAATGCTTGTAGCAAATCTTCAGGGCAGCTTGATGTTAACGATGCCGACGGTGTTACGGATGGCAAGTCTTCAACCATTGATTCCGTCTTCGTATTGTAGCACAATACACAATAGTAATAGATGAATGTAGTCGTAAGGATCTGATTTCCGCCACGACGCTTGCCGACGAAATGGCATCCGTTTTTACATGATGCTCGCTTTTAAACTGTTCGCACTGCATGGTAGTTTGCATTGTCCATCTCGGGTTGCCTCAGTAGATGACTGCTGGCTGTGTGGTGCAAAAGTCGGCATGGTTGCTGGAATGAAATATGTTACCTTCCCAGGTCTATCGCTGTCTAGCCTCAAAGTTAACAATTCGGCCTCTCAACTTATTTACACTCGTTCCTGTTTCATTGTTGGAGGTGCCTAGTTTTCCTTTCCTGCTGCTGCTTCTCGCCCCCTATGTGTCTTACATCAACTCTGGGATGTGGCGTGTCTGTAACGGTAGCACTATCTTGAAAATATTCTAAGCATGGGAGACAGCTAAGAATATCTTTGTCCTGTTGCAGATAGACAGAGAGGTGTTTGTAGACGGATTTTATTCGTGTCATGCATATGCGCGAAGGAATTCTTTCAGTGGCGATGGGTGTACTCCAAAGTAGGGGAACCAAGCTGGTAAAAAAAATCTGTGAGTTAACATCATCCAAAATCTCAACTTGTTAATTCATTGTCTTTTTTTGGCAGATATGCTATTTTATCTTGGCTTTAATATTAACTGTATCACACGCAAAAACAATTTTAATATCTTAATTACAAATTTATTTCGGTAGTCTTTGCAATATAATAGCACTAACCGAGGAGCTATAAAATTACCAAACATGATAACAGCATAATTAAAAATGATGGCACTGCCAAAAACGATTGGCAGGTTTCGTGCATCGAAAATCTTATGACTGGGTTTACAGACACTCCAGTCATGTATTATTTTCAATGGATATAGTCGACTGAAGTATAAGCATATACAACTCCTTACATGGATGCCACGATGTTATTAATTTACCAGAAAATTTTCGTATCCGTTCATAATGCATAACATTTTTAATTTAACGAAAAAAAAATAAAATATTAACACTAAGTTTTATATACAGAATTCTTATGTCTCCTTGGTTATTTGATTTAGAGCATACAAAATGAGAATAAGTCTTACTACACACACGGTAAAAATCTTAACAACAAGCATGAAAAAAATTTTCAATATAAGTAAATAAATAATGACTCACCAGCCTTCTTCAGTTTATCGACATGATTACTTGTAAGTCAATTCTAATCACCTTGTCTTACGTACAAAAATGTCAATTACATCACTGTAGAAGGACTTCTTTGTTTCAAAGTAAGTAGTAATTTTATTTTCGATTGAAAGTAGTCCAAGATTTGATAGCCTGTCTTGTTTCTGGAGTTTCTAATGTAAGTCTTGAATCTCTTCAGTAGAGAAAAATAGCGCTCAACAGATGCACTTGTTGCCGGGATGGTAGCTATTAAAGAGCACAATTCGTATAACTCAGAAAAGCCATCTACATACAAATCTGATTGTTTCAGGAATTCCATTATCTCGAATACTGATTTTGACCTGAACTCTGACAAATTAAATTTTGCAACTAGTTCGCTCCTAAGACGAGGTATATCAAAGTAATTGCCGTGAGAAGTCTTTAATGATTCAAAAGCCTTCTCTAGGGAAGTTGTAGCGTTTTCTTCGTTTTTGTTTGGGTCCATGAGAGCGAGAAAACTTTAGGTTTTCCAGTGAACTGAATCCAGCACGAAGCTGCATCAAAATGTCCTCAATTATTTCAAAATACAACTTTCTGTAGCTACATTCTGGATTAATCTCCTCTGATTTTCTTTGTTTTAGTGGGAGGTTCTTCCTGAAATACAGAATAAATTATATGAAATGAGTCTATCTTATCTGCAATAATATGTTCTGCCTCCTTCAATTTTTGGATGCAATAGCTAATGTCGAAAGTCTTTGTTTGAATGATCTGAAATCATGGATCTGTAATTGAAAATACATCGAAGAAACATGTAACAGAAAATTAAAATTCAACTCTTTCAGTGCAGCTAGGAAACCACACGCTGTAATGTATGTTTCATTGTCCCATTCGTCAAGAATTTCTGTTATGCTGTCAAAAAGATCGATGAGAGCTTTTATGCTTTCGAAAACAGGGTGGACCAAATGGGAACTGTAATTCCACCTTGTTGGGCAGACATTAGGAAAACATTTACCCACAAATTTGTCTAACACATGAGTGCTCTTCGTAGAGTGGGGAAGAAATGAGGCAAAACCACTTAATGTTTTAAAAATATCTTGCAATCTCTAATATTGTTGAGTGACTGAGAAAGTACGAGATTGAGTCTATGCGTGCAGCAGTGTATGAAAATAGCACTGCTGTACTTTTCTCTTACTCTCTTCTGTAGCTCATTTAGATGACCGGACATAACAGCAGCTCCATAATATGTCTGGGACACCAGTTTGTCGCCGCAGGCGTACTCGTCTAGTAATTTGTAAACATGATCTGCCAATGACTCTGCCGATCAGTCGGTACTTAGTCAGTAAAACCGCGAAATCTTTCTTCAACGTACACGTATATTGCAATTCTTGGCGCACCTCAATAATTTAACTAAAATGCAACCAATTTCAAGCTAAATTCAAGCAAATTCCTTATTCCCTGTCAAATATTTCAAAGCGCAACTCAAAATCAATCATATTGAAGGTCAGAATCAAAATCAATTTTCAACTTGTGTTCACTCTTTGTGTGTGGTTCTTTAGACTCATTTTCAAATTAAATTATCATATTTTTGATGAAATTCCAAGAATTTCCATGCCTTATTGACCACAATTTTAGTCTCATTCACCCTGAAAATGGACCACTGATCAAAGAGTGAGCAAAGTATATTTAAAAAAAAAGTCCGTGTAATTGCGAATGAATATTTGGGACAAACTGATCTTGATTTTGGGGGTGAGATTGGCGAGATGAATCGTGTTTTCAGAAGAAATTGAAAAATTGTTGCTTGAATGTGAGGAATTTGTGTGAATTTTAAGTTAAAATATTGTGCTGCGCCAAGATCTGCAATAAACCTCTACTGATTTATAAACAAAATTGTACATATAAACACAAGAGAAAGAAAAAAATTACTTAGATTAAAAAAAAAAATTATTCGATAAAACAGCTCAACAAAATATCAAAAAAATTGTATTAAAATATAGAAACGATTTTTTTTTGTTTCTGTAGTATCGTTTACATTATCAATTTATTAAAATAAAAAATTTTCATATATCTTCAATGATAGTTTCTTTCAAATAATCATAAGTTAAATTTCGTGGGCTAATTAAAACAACATTACAAATTGTACCAGCCTCAACAGCTTTTTAAAAATCTGTACAAATTTTTATATTTGTTTTATCTTTAACTACTCCTGTTTTTCTATGTAGACAGTCAATAAGATATAATGGTATCTTCCCTACAATGAATAATAATTAATATCGCCATGATAGTTTGTAGTTGGCTTATAATAAAGTTCATTATTTCTATATAATTAATCAAATTTTGTTCTTGGATTTCTAAATTCATTAAAAGCGAGAAACATTTTAAGACAAAGATCAATTTCAATATCTAGATTCCAATTTTCCTTTGGAAAAAATTATATTTCTACCATTTTTAACAAAAATATTTCTCACATCACAATGATCAAACATTGAAGCATGCATATATTCCTCGGCGCGATTTTTTGTATTAGTTTGGAAACCCACAATTACAAAATCAGGCACGCCAAATTGCAAATTATTTAACTGCTCTTTTATATCAAAGTTAAGAACAGTTGTCCCAGCAGGAACTTCTTTTTATAAAAATTGCCATTACTTAAAACCAATATGAATTTTAGGGTTTTTATCTATTTTTGCTTTAATTGCAATAGATGTGTTAGCTTCGTATTCAACAATAGGCCACAAAAAGTATAATTTCTGAATAAAAATTATACCTGGATCAGCACAGCTTCCCTGAACCGCACCAGTTGCATCTTTTGTTTCATAAACAAATAAACAATTGTCATCAAATGAATTTCTGAAAAAGTGATTATAACCACCTTTCCGGTAAACTTCATTAATATCGCGAAAAAGGCAAACAAATATCTTAATGGATTTATTATTTCATTTATTTTATCACTACGAGCAGATTTTACTCGAAATTTATTACCAACACCAGTAGATTCTAAATAGTTTTGTTCACCTGGTGATCTTAACAAAATATTCATCATTGTTGAAGTTATTCCTGGATTATCAACAGCCTCAATAATCTGTCCATGTTTTGAAATTTCTACTCTAGAGAACTGAAATGGAAAAAAATTAGAACAAACATCAATATTATCTCATTTTTCGTATTTTGCCTCAGTTCCAGTTTTATCTTTCTTTAGTTGGGGATATTTTTCCAAAACATAAGCGTCTTTTGGAAAAGAAAAGCCATCTCCTATGGGAATATGAAACTCGATTCTGTTATTGAAAATATTCAAATTCACCCTCGTTTGATCAGTCGGGGGAAAAGTTTGTCTTTCTAAACTCTCAATGCTTTTATAACTCATTTATAAGTAAAAAATATTTATATTAATGAAGGATTCAGAGGGAGTTTCTCGAGTGAAATCGCTCATCGAGAAGTACAGAAATTACAAAAAGAACCATGGGGTAGAATATGAAAAAAAAAAAAAAAAAAAAAAAAACAAGGAAAAAGCTCTACCATTAATTCGTGAATTACAAAATATTGGCAAAAGAAGTAGAACAACTAAGTGAAGAAAATAAAAAGTTAATAACAGCACTAGTACCTATTGCTGCAAAAAAAAATAGATTATCCACCAACACCAGAAGAAACATCTTTTGAAGGAGAAATTTTCTACTATAAAATTATGAAAATAAATTTCTGAAAATATTAATGTTATTGATGATAAATTTGGTTTGCGTGGAGTTGGCCATGGTTTTGAAATTGGAGATGCAAAAGTAAAAATATATGGTGATTTTTTATTTGTCAAAGTTAAAAAATATAATTTAACAGTGTCTCTCACTTATTTGTTAACAAGAAGTAAAAAAATTGATCTTGTAGATGAAAACATAGGCAAAAATAAATTTACTGATGAGGACTATAAAAATTATGCAGAAATTGTTAAAGCAACAAATGCAGCATATCAAGAATATCATCCTAAAATGAATGTTGCTTCGAGTAAGAAGTGGAAATATACAGATATAATTAGACCAATTGATCAAGATATACAAAAAGATCAGTTGAAAGCACAATATAGACTGGAGTGTTTTAATGATGACGATTTGAATATTGGAGATTGCATTAAAAAAAAAAACTAATATTTTGTCAAAAGAATATATTTCGATGGGTAATGTTAGAAAATTAATTGACAGATTATTAGTTACTCGCGGTGAAGAAAATGATGGAAATAAAAATTATCGCAATTAAAAAGTAAATATTATGAATATGCTAAACAATACATTTTCTAAGTTTGTTGTGACTAACCAGAAAGGTAAACCATATCTTATAACAGTATTAAATGTTATTCAGCTCTCATTTTGGAATTATGAACATCATGGCAAAGGTGTGATAAATTGGGCATTAAACAATTTGCTAGGTTCTAATTACTGTGGGCCATTTACAAAATTAAATAAAAGATAAGAAAGAGGAGACTCAGGAATAAATAAACTAGATGAAGCTTGCAAATTTTACGATATTTCTTATAGAGATCATAAATATTTAGAATCCAGGAATGAAGCTGGTAAAATTTTACAAAAAGAAGGAAAAGAAATCATGATAAATAAAGATAATACGATTGAAAAAAAATTCCTTCTGCAGCTGTTTCCTCGACAATGTTTACAAAAAGAAAATTAGGATGGGGCATTAAAATCTATTAAACTATTAATTTTTTTTTACTTATATATATGAGCATATCAAATATAACTTTCTATATTCCTTACGAGGAATTTAAAAAATTGGGTATAGATAAATTTTTTACAGATAATCAAGTTGCAAAATAAATTGTAAGAAGGCAAAAATTTCCAATAAATTTTTCCATTACCAACAGTTAAAAAAATGGCCGAAGAAAAACTGGCAATGGTTTACATCAGGGAAGAATAATTTCCATTGTACTCGCCACTTTAGGAGCGGCTGCTGCAATTTATAGTGATGTTGAACAAACTAAAAATAAATAAAATAGAATTAGAAGAACAACAGAGACACAATTTAGCAATGGAAAACAAGGCCGTTAGTGGTGTAGTTACGAAAAAAAAGGAAGGCCAAAAAAAAATTAGCTCCATTATCCAATATCGATATTGAAAAATATGTAAAAAAATTAAATATTAAAAATTTCAGAAATGTTTATGTGATTGATGAACTACTAATAAATATGCACAAAAATTAATATGCTGTGTTTAATTTTGATATTTCAACAAATCCTGGCATTCATAGGGTTTGCTATTTTAAAGAAAATAATATTGTTTATTATTTTGATTCATTTGGAGGTAATATTCCTAATAATTTAACTAATTATTTTAAAAATAATGTTTATTACAATGATGATCGAGTTCAGAATTTTAATTCTGTTATCTGTGGACATTTATGTTTAATTGTTTTACACCTTTTTTCGAGAGAATTTAAGTTTCGTGATGTAATTTCTATGTTATTAAATGACTGAGATATTCGGGACACCATTAATCGAATCCTTAAATTAAAAACTTTGATAATATTGCTGAAGATTTTAAAACATATCTAGATTCAAAATGCAATTCGAGTAATACTTCTTTACCAAGTGTGTTAAGCATTTGTTTTAATTTTACAAATTCGTATATTTCTATTCTGGGGCGAAGTATTGTTAATATAGGCGGACCTATAAATAATAAAGATGAGGTCAATAAAAGATTTTTTGATTTACATAGAGCAGATTATGCATTAAAAAAAGACGTTGATTCAAAATAAAATACAATCCAATAACACTATTGCTGATTACATAAAACGAATAAATAATGCAAAACAGACATTAAAAAAAGACATATATTCAAAATATAAAACAATTTTTTCTGATTATGCATTAAAAAACTATATCGAATCAAAATACAACACTAATGTTTTTGATTTAAAAACATATGTACATTCAAAATATAAAATTATTTTTCTGACTATGCATTAAATGCATTGCAGATTCGAAATATAAAACTATTGTTTCTGACTATGTATTAAAAAACAATGTCGATTCAAAATATTAAACTATTGTTGCTGACTATGCATTAGAAAATGATGTCGAATCAAAATACAGCCCTAGTGTTTCTTTTTTAAAAACATATGTAGAATCAAAATAGGTTATAAATTACTGCGACACACTCATAAACACAAAAGGCGAAAAAAGCCAAGAAGCTGTTGATAAAGAATTAGATGTCAAATTACCTAATTTAAGCCAATCAATTGAGAATTTTAAGGAAGA
The DNA here is from genome assembly GCA_029891345.1 of Dryococelus australis. NCBI lineage: Eukaryota > Metazoa > Arthropoda > Insecta > Phasmatodea > Phasmatidae > Dryococelus > Dryococelus australis. Next base: position 49,294,555 of record CM057000.1, read on the forward strand.
AAAATCTCATATATTTATTGGCATGGAAAGAGGAAAAAAATAGTAATGTTTTTTGCATAATGATGATGTAATTTTTTTTGTTAATTTTTGAAGGATTGTTCTGCTTATAAAATAACTTCTGCTAATTTATACGCTGATACTCTAACTGTTATTAAGGGCACTACAAAAACAGATTATAGTAAACCATTTGATGTTAAAAATTACCTAATTATTTTGTTGATGGGATGTTGACTACAATAGGAATATTCATGAAATACAAAGATTAACTATATATATATTTTTTTACTATTAAATGGAGAATACTTGGTGTTTGAAGTGCAAGAAAGTCACTAAAAATAATAATATAAAAATGAGAATACAAAAAAAATGGGTGATTAGTCCCGAAAATATATGCTCATTGTGCAATACTAAAAAATCAACATCCTTTAAAAAAAATTGCACGAAGTGAGAGAAGGAATAATCTATAAATTATATAAACCAGCTCAAAAAAAAATTCCCAAGAGAAACATTTATTTCGTATGGAATTGATGATATGTGGCAAATTGATCTTGTAGAAATAGATACTGGAAATTTGAAATTTATATCATGTATAAATAATAATTACAAATATATTATGACAATCATCGATATATTTTCAAAATATGCTTTTGCTTTACCAATCAAAGATAAAACAGCAAGAAATGTAAAAAATACTTTAGAAAATATTTTGATGATAAGGGAACCAACTAATTTAATGAACTTAAAGCATAATATATATCATTTTTTCTTTATTTTCTTAATTAAAAGCTAGCATTGTTGAAAGATTTAATCGAACTTTGGAAAAATGTAATGGGGAAGAAATTTGTTTTGAACACAAAGCTCAACATTATTGACCATGAAGCCAATTGAAGTTAATAAAAATTAAATAAATCACATAATTTAAAAAAAAAAAATTGTTCTGTTTACTAAACGAAAAAATATATATATATAGTTGGAGATGTTGTTCGTGTGAGCAAACATATTTTTTTTTAAAAAGGTTATACAGCCAATTAGTCAACATAATTATTTACTATTTATATAATTTTAAATTTTGATTAGACAAGTTATAAATTAAAAGATATTAATGGAGAAGAAATAATGGGTGTTTTTTATGAATACAAAATTATAAAAACAAACTTTGCCGCTGAATATTTGGTCGAAAAAAATCTAAAGGCGATAAAATATTTAAAAGTGGTTAGGTTTTGATCATTCTCACAACTCATGGATTGATAAAACAGTAGTAGTGTAAATTTAAATTTTTTGATTAAATTCACTACAACACGATTAACCACATCGGCTATATATAAATTTATTTCATCAGGATTAAATCTTATGAATTTACAATTTAATTGTGTCTCTATATACCTTTGCCTCTCTATTACATAATTAATATTTATATCTCTGTGGTTAAATTCTTCACACTTAATAGCTAATTTTTTCTGGAGAATGTAAATCAATTCTATAATTATCTATCTTATATTGTTTATAATTTAAATGTTTAAAACATTTAATAATATGTGAAATATCTTCTAGCTTTAAATTTTCTAGTTGTTGTTCCTGTGATTCGGTCATTTTGTTAGAAGGAAATATGATGTTTATATATATATATTCTTTTTATAAATGAAACAGAAAGTTTTTTAATATAATTTGATAAAACATAGCCCAAACTCATTGATAAATATTGTATGTTATTTCATGTTTTAAATCGTTCCTACCATAGGAGCAGTTCTGAGTTCAGTAAATTTATTATAATTTATTTCATATATCCAGAAACACCATAATAAACACTAAAATAAAAATTATTTTCATACTTAATTCGACTAAGAATATTTATATAATTAATAGTTTTTGAGTATAATTATTTTTATAAATATTAAGCTAGATATAGAATTATGCAATGTTTTCATTCATTATTTCCTTCGTTCTTTGATATAAATTTTTAGAATTTGAAATGTATTCAAATCTCAATAATTCTTCACAATTTGGGGGCCTATCTTCTATCATATACAATTGTATTTGAACATATTTTCTTTGAGTTTTAATAACAAAAAAATCATATTCAAAATCATCAAACAAATTAGAATGAATAAAAGTTGGATTTAAATTTTGGTTTCATGTTTGGGGTACTCTCTAATTACCTCATTTCTGAGATTTATTCCATCTACAGTTCTCTGCAATGTTTGTGTTAAATAATTATTTTTATTATAAATTTCTTCATATCATTTTAATGATTAACTTCATTTTCTATCATTTTTATCAACTTGTCTTTTAATGCATCATTATATTTACTAACATATTTAAATTAATCATAAAAAAATTCTTCCAGTATGATATAAAAATATTATATTTCATCAGCAACTTTTATTCTCAAATTGATTATAAATTTATTTTTTTAATTCCTAACTGAAATTAAAATCCAAGTATTGAGAATTAAATTTCTAGGTGCTAACATTTTTATTTCATTTTGAATATATTTGTATTCTGTAGTAAGTTTATCGATAAAAAAGCATGCATTATTGTGAAGAATAATTTTTTCTTTGTGCAATAAAATTTGCACTGTTTCCTGCAGAAAAAGACCCACAAAGTATACCTAAATATAAAAATGTGGGTCTCAATATCAAGAAAGCATTAGATAAATATGAATATCCTATAAAAATTGATGATATTCCAAAAATAGAGAACCAATTTGATGTTTCTATAAATTCTTACCCTATTGATGATAAATTCAATGTTTACCACTAAAATTTACAAAAAAAAAAAGGACCAACACATAAATTTGCTTTATTTTATAAATGGCAAAACTCACAATATTGTTGGACAATAGATTTATCGAAGTTACTTTCAGCACAAAACAATAAACACAAAAGTAAAATTTATTTTTGCTATATGTGTCATCAGTTTTTTTATTCACAAGAGAACTTAAATAATCGCACAGAAGATTGTTAAAAAAAAATGAACCAGTGAAGATAATTTTGCCTTCAAAAGGCGAACAAATAAAATTTAGAAATATAAAACACACCATGAAAGCCTCATTCAAAATATATGAAGATTTTGAGTCAATATTGAAGAAAATATCAACCACCAAATCAAACCCAAGCGGAATAAAAGAATTTAACTTTATCAAAAAATATCCATTGTTAACTGAGAACGATATCGATATATCATTGATTTAAAATTAAATGATCCATCATACACAATGAAATATCAGCTACACGAAACATCTGGTTTTTGATATTATATATTTTATCTGCTTAGGGCGAATATAAACCACCAGTTGTATATCGGGGCTCAGATGCACATAACATGTTTATAGAATCTATAAAAAGAGAAGTAGAAGTAGTTGGGTAAATACATTTGTAAATTGAGCCAATGCACCCACTAACAAGACAAGAAAAAATATTATACATTAAATCTAGAAAATGTACTGTATGCGAGTAAGAATATACAAAGGACAATAAAAAAGTGTGCCACCATGATCATATAAGTGGAAAATTTTCTAAGCCAACATGCAACAATTGTAATTTACAATTAAAATTACCAAATTTTGTACCAATCTATTTTAATAATTTAGCTCGATATGATGCATATTTATTTATTAAAAAGCAAGGATATGATGATAAAAATATACATATATTAGTAAATAATGAAGAAAAGTATATCAATTTCGGGAAAAACAGAAAATTTAAAAATGAAATTTATAGTCACTTTCAAATTTATCACTGGTAGTTAAGATAAATTATCTTCTAATTTAACTAAAGAACAAATGAAACATACAGAAAAACATTTTCCAGAAGATAAAATAAATTGTTTACCCTTATGATTATATGGATAATTTTAAAAAATTTAACGAAATTCAACCCCAAAGAATGAATTTTATAATAAATTAAACGAAAATAGTATATCTGATAATGATAACAAATATGCAAAAAATATATTGGACCAATTTAATATAAAAAATCTTTGTGAATATCATGATTTATATTTAAAAAGTGATGTACTATCTTTAGCAGAAATATTCGAAAATTTTAGATAAACATGTATAAATTCTTATGGTCTAGACCCTGCATGGTATTTTACAGCACCAGGTATGTCGTGGGGCGCAATGTTAAAAATAACTAAATAATCACTAGAATTATTACATGATTATGATATGATTCTAATGATTGAAAAAGTAATTCGAGGTGGAATATCACAATGTTGTAAGCGATGTGTTAAAGCAAATAACAAATATTTGGAAGATTTTAACTCAAATCAAGAATTAAATTATTTAGCTTATCTCAGTGTGAATAATTTATATGGTTGGGCAATTTTGCAGCATTTACCATATGGAGGTTTCGAGTGGATGTACTATGCATTAAATTATTTGGAGTATTGGAGTGAAAAAATTATTAGAAGTTCTGTTAGAATATTCACAAAAACTACATATTTACACAAACATATTCCATTTGGTCCACAAAATAAGTTAGTTCCAGATACCAATGAATCTAAACTATTAACAACTTTACATAAAAAAGAACAAATATATACTACATTGTCGTAGTTTGAAACAGTGCCTAAATAATGGACTGAAGCTTACAAAAAAACACAGAATATTGACATTTAAACAATCTGCTTGGTTAAAGAAATACATGGATTTTAATACATTGATGAGGTACTACAAAATAAAATAATTTTGAAAAGTACTTTTATAAGTGTTTGATAAAACTATGGAAAATATAAGAAACAGAGTAGATATAAGGCTTGTTTCAAGTGAAAAAAAATTGCGAGAAATTAGTGGCAAACCAAAATTGAAGAAAAGTAATATATTTAATGAGAATCTTGCATCTATTCATATGAATACAATTAATGTAAAATTTAATAAACAAATATATGTGGTCTTGGCCATTTTGAATATTTTTTGATAGAATTAATGTACAACATTTATTGTACAATTATAAAACCAAAATATGGTGATAAAATTGAATTGTGTTTTATAGATACAGACTCTGATTTTTATAACATTAAAACAGAAGATTTTTATGAAGACATGAAGTCAATGTTAAATAAATTTGACATGAGTGATTATCCAAAAGATGATATGTATAACATGCCACAAATAAATAAAAAAGTTTTAGGCAGAATGAAAGATGAGTGTAATTTCTAATTAATTTAAAAATTTGTTGGCTTAAGAGCAAAGATGTATGCATATAGAGTTGAGGGTAAACCAAACAAAAGTGCAAAATGTGTGAAAAATGTGTAATCGACAATATAATATATTTTGAGAAATATAAGAAATGTGTGTTTGATGAGAAAATTCAATATAGGACATTGAATTTGATAATAAGTAAGAAACACAAAATATATACACCTTGTGATAACAAGAGTATTATACTAGAAAATAAAATAGATACTTTGCCATATAAATATCAAATTTTATAATTAATTTTTTATCCTCCACTAATGGTGAAACAATGCCCTGGTCAAATCCTAATAATTTTATTAATGAAAGTACCGATGAGTAAGAACAATATAAAAAGTCATATGGTGAATTCAGTGTCAGTGAATCACTGACTCTTAGTGCTATACAAAAATTATTCATCACACCTATTTCTGAAAGAATAGTTTTATATTTTATGAACCTCTTTAGGGAGGAGAAAATCACTCCCCATTTAAATTTTCATAGAAAAGTTTTATATTTTATTAATGAGAGGTTGGATGAATTTTTAACCCCTCCTATTTCTGAAAAAAAAAAAAAAAAAGAATTATATTTTGTAGATAACAAGGGGGCCCTAGAACATGATGACTTTATGTTTTTCTAATAAAATAGCAAAATTTTATACTTCTTTAATTTCCAAAACAATGTTGATATCAGAACCATCAAAATCATTCAAATTTCCTTTTTCATCTCTAATTTCTAAACAATTAATAATAAATTATTCATTATTAAATTTATAAAAAATTTGGTATAGGAGCTCCTAAATTAAATAATCACTAAAATTAAACATAGTTTTTGGAGGAAAATTAGCAATGATTTTAGTCTCCAAATAGTTAGATTCATCATATTTGTTTTAAAACATGAAATATGCCAAGTTACAACGAACATTGATTGTTTTATATGGATTAAAATGTGGCTATTTAGTGCCTACAAATATTTTATATTTTTCAATAGTTAATTTTCATTCAAAACCAATAATATCAGATAAGTGTTCAAGTTTAATATCAAACTTGGTTTTAATTTTTATTCTATTTTTTCACATTGTATGTTATTTCAATGTTATTTGTTGAAAATTGTTCAATTAAATTGATAGCTTCTGTTAATGATTCAAGTCTTAATGACCTCTGGAAATATTTATAATGGTATTTTTTAACAACAGGACTAATTTTTTCAATTGTAGTTATAGTATTATTCTCTACATTTGGAGTTAAAAATTTTGCATAAAAACTAATAAATAGTATCGATTTATCTCTATGAATTATATCACAGTGAAGATTATTCTTTAGAATATAACTATTGTTTAACTTGAAAACTGTATTATTATCCATTTATTACCAAATTATTGTAATTAAATGAAGAAAGTTGATTGGGGTGTTGGTGTTTGAATTTCTCAGGAGACTTCCAGGAATTAAAAAATTGGTGAATTATTTCCTGATAATATTCACAGGATAATTGTAGGGTACAGCAATAACGAGAAAACCAATTTAATAATTAATTTTATTTATAAGAAAGGATGGCTAAATTTTAATAAAATCTATGTTTGCTCTGAAAGTTGGAATCAAACAAAATATATTCAATTACAAGATTCAATTACAAGCCAATTGTGAAGTGAAAACCTAAACATTTAATGAAAAGTGGCTTATTTTGTAAGTAGCAATGGTCAAATGGTTACAATAGATCAATACGAAATTAATTATTTAGTTATTTTTGATTATGTAATATTGTATGAGAAAGATGTGGTCCGTGAATATTTTACTAGAGGTCGACATAGAAATATCAATATTTTTTATCTTGTGCAGACATATTCTTGAAACCCCAATAAATGAATACAAGATAACAAATTTTCTGTGTATATTTCGACAAGATGAAACAAATTTGAAACATATATATTGCAATTATGTTGGAGGAGACATGAGTTTTGAGAAATTTAAAGATATATTTGCCAAGTGCTGGGACGATAATTAAGGATTTTTAACATTAGACGCGAGTAGGAACATGTATAGTGGTAAATATCGAAATCAAATAGAAATTTTTATATTTTAACTCTATCTTGTGAATTCAATATTTTGGTAGTCCTGTTTCTCGACTGCCAATAAAGTTATAATATTTAACTTTTATTCTTCATTTGCATGCTTGTTAATAGCATCTCTTATATTTTTATAATCTATTATGTCAACAATATCTTTAGTTTATGAGTACCACTTCTACAACTGAACTCCAGCATATTCCCACAGTGATAGAAAAAAGCTTATCTACAAACTCGACCACAACTAAACTTCAGCACACTCTCATAGTGAAATAAAGCATATCTGCTCTGGGAGGTCGCACTTAACTTCAGCTCACTCTGCCTGCGATAAGAAGAAGTAATTTTACAGTATCTGGCCTCAGCAAAGCATATTTTCCTGGCCAAGCTCGTAGTGAGCTCTGTCCACAACAGGAAGCATGTTATCAGGCTGTTTTATATCTGCTGTCCTGCTCTCGTCGAGTGCAACCACAAAGATGCAGAAAGTTTACACCTCGTAGAGAACACACCATGAATCACTTCTGCAAGAGTGAACAGAATTATTTCCTCACCAAGCATCAAACACTCTCATTATTAATCTTGCAGCTCATCACATGCATCATTTTTATCAGTGCTTCGCTCGCCCAGCCATTTTGGCTCAGTGGTTGGGTGTGTGTTAAGTAACTCGAGATTTAGGGTTCGATCCTTGGTTGAGAGGATAATTAAATAAATGTGAAACACCCACATTTGTTAAATTATCACCAAGCCTCACAAAATTTGAGCAAAATAAATATTTCAATTATTCTTGCCCATATATTCTGTATATGAGTATTGATGCAAAAAATGGTACTACTGAAGTCTCAGCAAAAAATGCCCTCCACACTACACTGCAGTGTACTAGATGTATAAGCTGGTGTGTTCTCATATGTCGAAGATGCCACAACATATGAGAAAAAACAAAAATTTTAAATAAAAATCTTTCACTTCACAAAAAAAAAAACAGCTGGATGTTGAACAGGGGGGTTTCTCCTATTGGAAATTTGTTGGTGCTAAAAATGGATGGAAAAATAAAAATTGGAGTCCCTGGCACTAAAGAGATATCTGTAAACTCCAAATATATAAGGTCCCTGGTGGAACATTAGCTTGCCAGTAAACCTTTTTGTTTTTTTTTTTAAATGGGCACTTGTGTTTATATGTATATATTTTTTGTAAATCTATAAAGGTATATTGCAGATCTTTGTGCAACTGAATAATTTAACTAAAATTCAACCAATTCCAAGGTAATTTCAAAACAAAATTCTACCAACATGGTTTATTCGAAGTGATATTGTAAAGAGATATACTATTATTTACAGTGTGATATATTGAAACAAAGTAAATTGTTACTGTGTACTGTATAACTGAATTCCTCTTATAAAGGTACATGCATATATCACTCGACTGGTCTACCACCCTGGAGCCTGATGCACCTCTCTCGGCTATTGTTATGTACCATCCCTTCAACTTTCTGCCACCTGTACAGTGCTCACACCATTTGCCAAGCACTTGGGGCAGCCTTACAGATTCCCAAGATGTTAGTTGATCTCACAACATCGGTCGGGTCGGACTCATTCTGCTTCTAATGTTGTCTTTGCTGTACTCTAAATTTGAGGGTTTTGTTTTATCCGATTCGTATGGATGACTTTTGCTATTCTGTTGTTCTGACCAGGATGTTCTGGTCTTTCCTGTAATTATGTAAAGCAGTGTACAGCACCCAATGTTTGTGTAATATGTGATTGGAATGGTTGATAAGTTATTATAAATATTTTCCTTTATATATTAATTTTATATCAGTTTACATCAGTGTGTAGCAGTGTTGTTCTGATCGTTTCTGCACTTCACAATGGAAATGTTTTCACATAACTTAACATACAGCACTGAATGCTCGCGCAATATGCATTGGTTACTGAATGCATATAACTATTTGCTTGTATAATATTTTTATTTTTAAAAATCAGTTTCCCTCAGTGTGTACCATTGCTGTATCTATTGTGCGACTAATGGTTCAGATGTATGTTATTTCTTATATGCTTAGAGTTCTAACATTATCAATGGTTTGTCACTTCAGTCGGTTCATACGAACCAGGATGACCTGGTCTTGTTTAGCATCTTTTAACACATCATACAGCACCCCACACTTGTGTAATATATGATTATGCTGGTTGGTAAGTGTTTGTAACTATTTTCCTTTAGATTTTATTTTTATATAAGTTTTCATCTGTGTGTAGCAGTGTTGGCCTTATCGCACCTGTGCTTCTCGACTTCGCAAAAAAAATTGTTTGACTGACAAGACATATAGCCTCCGATTCTCGCACAATATTAATAGGTTGTAAAATTGTTATAACTGTTTGCTTTTATTTTTTTATATCGGTCTATATAAGCACTTAGCAGTGATGTCTCTCTTGTGCTACTAATTGTTTAAATGTATGCTGTTTTGTGGCAAGCAAAGGAACAGTCTTTACAACTCGCATACTGTCTATGACACTTGTAACATTGTAGTCATTTTTGAGGTTGACCCTTGTTATCATTAGTCCTATCTCATATAGGTGTGCATTCTAGCTTTTACTTGACTTATTGGCATTATAGCAACACTTATATCACTGTTATTGACTCTGGCTCAATTGGGTAACTTTTATATATATTGTAACTCGATATGATACATGCCCATGGTGTACTTGTATATATGCCAGACCTTTATTGTTTGTTATGTGACTGATTTTTCATGTACAGAGCAGTTCCATGTTATTTACACTCAGTTTCCCCAACCCTTAGATTATGCTGATGTTTATACTAATGTGTATATGTTTTCATATAACCTACGACTAAGTATGTCTTGTAATCAGTGCAACTGTATACCACTTTATTTGTCGATATATAACTGGTTTGTAAGGGTTACCGAGGCTAACGATGACTCGGACCGCTGGCCCTTGTGTTGGACTGAGGGTGTTTGTTTATATTACTTAAAAAGTTCTGAAATTACAACCAACTATGCTTATAAACGAGCTTACAGCATGCTTAACCTTGCGACCCTTTTCATTGTCGAGGGTGATGCAAATTTTATGAATCTGGTGACTATATCTTAAACAGTTCCGAAATTACAACCAACTATGTTCACAAGTGAGCTTAAGTCATACTGGCCCTGCAGTCCTTTTCGTTGTTGGAGATGTCTTTGTTACGAATTTGGTGACTATATCTTAAGCAGTTTGGAAATTTCAGTCAACTATGCTTTTAATTGTACTTAGGATATAAATACTCAGCTTATCTTTTCGTTGTCAGGGATGATACCTATGTTATATATTGGGTGACTATACATTAAGCAGTACAGATAAATTATGGTCAACTATACTTGTAAGTGTGCTTAGGGCTTACTTGACCTTGCGATCTTTTTTTTTTGCCGGGGGTGATGCCTATGTTATGAACTTGGCGATTATATCTGTAGCAGTTCGGGAATTACAACCAACTATGCTTATAAGTGTGATTAGGGTATACTTAACCCTGTGGTCCTTTTCATTGTTGGGTTGATGTCTATGTTATGAATATAGTGACTATATATTAAATGTTTCGGAAATTACGACCCTACTATGCTTATAGGTGTGTTTAGGGCATATTCATTTGATTGTGGTAGTGTCCATGTTACGAATTTGGAGACATATCATAAACAGTTCGGAAACTACAGTCAACTATGATTATATGTGAGCTTCGGATGTACTTGACACATGTGCGCAGTGCATCTTTAGGCTAGCATGTGTGGGCAGGCTTCACTCTATGCCTCAAAGATGGAATGACAGAGCATGAGACTCGTCCCCATCAGGACACCGGGTGAAAGGAGACCAGAAGGAATATGAGAAAACTAAGGTGGAATGACAGAGTATAAGACTTGTCCCCACCAAGATACCAAGTGAAATGATAACAGAAGGAATATGAGAAAAGTAAGGGGGAATAACAGAGCATGAGACTCGTCCCCACCAGGATGCCAGGTGAAAGGAGACCAGAAAGAATAAAAGAGAACCCGTGTGTATGCTAGCCCTTATATATGCTGCCTGCAGCCAGCAGCCAGGTGGCGGTCGCGGGAATTAAAGGATAACTTTTACACACATAAAGTGTGTGCATGATGTAACGGAGGCCACAGGGACAGCTGCGGGCTAGACGAGGCGCAGTGAGCATTGTTTGGGAAAAGAAATCCAAACAGGTGTCGGCAGGAAGAAAGAAGGACACCGCGATGCCGAGGTACGCTCCAGGTCAACACAGTTCGACGGTGCCCAGGCTTCCACTAACGTATACTACAGTGAGAGTACAGTGGTGAGTGCAAAAACCTAAGTAAGCGCTAGGCGGAGCTGTTAGACTAAAGTATAGGCTGCAGTACTTCCTAATCAGGATAGTAAACACTTTGAGATGATATATTTCAGCATTGCTTATAGGTCAAAGTATCAAATAGTATTTGGCATAATGTGTATGAGCATCAATTAATTGATGTAGAAGAATGCTGTATAATCCGTGTGATATTAAACCGGTGGGTCTTGTGTTGAGTAATTTGTTATTGTTATTTGTGTTCAGTAAACCCCCTTCAGATAGGAAGTTCTACTTTGCACGCTAAAGCCATTAGTGTAGCTAGGCGAAAGCTTCGGACCAGACCCACCTCTTTGCAAGCCTTGCACCATGTTCAGTTAGCTTCTTTTTAACTAGTTGTATTACAGTGTCCATAGCTTAACACTGGCGGAGGCGCATGTAGGGGCTACGAGTAAACCTTTCGTGACAAAAAAGTTTGCATTAGAAGCTCACTGTGTTAACTAACAGGTGTCATTATCCCAGAGTAACTGCATAACACGTGTTCAGGCTACTATCTGTAATAATTTTTCGCAATAGGCAAGCGTGCAAGTGCCATTATTTTCCGGTTAGCATATTGTGTTAAAGAATTATACTACTATACGTCAGATTTCAAGTACCGAAGTTATCAGCAGTGGTAAATATTGACAGATATTAGAGCAAGGTACTAAGTTAACTTTATGAAATTGAATGGACGATACTAAATTACGTTCACATTCTGTACATGCGAGTAAAGCATACAAAAGCAACAATTAAAGGGACGGCAAAGTCAGGAAATTGCAAGCCGTTTAGAGAATACGGTTCATTTTAAAGTGTTCGAATTTAATACAATAATTTCTATACTATAAAGTAAACAGATTACAATAAATATTCGGGTGCGCGAAGTAGCTTAACGAAAAAGTCATACGGTGCAAGAGACAAAAAGAAAGTAGTCGAACCATGTGTAGGCAGCACAATACAGATCTGCAGCACTGTACTTTCCACGTGGCCCCGCTCGCGACGTATAGTAAAAAACACGCAGCTTCTTAGTACGCTTATTGATTGTAAAATTTAATGCATGCTTATTAATCGGGGCCACTTTTCGGTTCCAAACAAATTCTGTTGCAAGATGTGTTCTTCACAAGCAAGTAGAATAGATGTGTGTGAGTGGCATTTTGTGGAAACACTAGCTTTGTAGTAAGTAGTGTAGTATATGTTGTGAAAGTACTACACAGTGCCGGACAACACTATATAACACATTACATTTAACAGACACACATTACATGAGCGCCCAAAAAGATAAACCATTCTACAATAAGGGGCCGTGGTGGTGCAGCGGTAAGATCTCTTGTCTTTCACCAAGGCAAACCGGGTTTGATTCCCGGCGATGTCACTTCCGTATTTTAGAACTTAGGAGTCGTGCCGGTAGACGGTTTTTCTCTAGCGTGTCTCGTTTTTCTCGCCGTTGCAGTCCGGCGCCGCTCCATACCCATCTCGCTTCGTACACATCGGCTCTTAACATCCTCAGACGCCCATACTTCTTCACTCCGCTCAAATTAATTGAACTGCTTAAGAAACTAATTCGGTTTTTAATACTTTGAATACAAATTATTGAATGCAGTAAATTCAGGGTGAGTCCTTTAAAAGAGGCCCCGTGGTCTGTATTTCCGCCTCACACATTGTATTTCCGCCTCCGTTACACACATGTCCCACGGGGCCTCTTTTAAAGGACTCGCCCTGTACATATCCTGCATTTCAGTGTGGGTTGAATTTGGTAACCTTCACCAAGTTTAAAGTTCCTCTCAGTGATTTGAAGCATCTTACAAAAAATACCGGTGATTTCGAAAAATTAATTTCACTAATTGAATGAATTAGTGTTGAGCATATTGTGCTTCATTTCACTGGTTACTAGGGACAAGAAAAATCTGACAAATTCATATTAGAACTAACTACAACTATCAAGTTGAATGTTCCTTGAGAGTATAAATCATGGTCCAGACATCCTCTAAATCCTGGGTGTATCACCTTTTCACCCATGTTGACCCTGCCTGTCAGACAGAGTTGCCAACTTGTTGATTTTCTTGCCAGTTATGGTGATTTCAGTAGATGGTCTAGTGGTCAAATTTTATATTAGCGAAATATTGAAAATTTAGTGCGTTCTGTAAAAATCTGGCGATTTCTGGTGATTTTAAGGAAGACTGAAGATTTCCTTTTCTGCCATAAGCTTATCACAGTTGTGTGTCTTTAGGATTGCTAATTTCCCTGGTATAGATTACATACGCCTAGAGGGAGCATGGGAACTTCTTGTGATACATATTACTCGTTTTATTGCATGTTATTATATCCTTATGGGTAGTGGTGTGGACTATCTCTTCCGGAAGTAACGATACAGTTTGGCACCCATCATAAGCGAAATTTTGGGAATCTAGAGAGTGGAAAGGTACTTGAAGTATTCATTTATAAAGTTTGAAAGTATTTTGTGTTTATACGAAAGTCTAGCGAATGCGTTATCTTCATGAACTATTGTTTTCCTTTCAATTTTAGTTCTATTTTTATTTATTTATTTAATTTTTGACAGTAGTATTTTATGTACGACGAAAAGTAGCTGTAATCCTTACATATTATAAAAGGAAGTCCCTTGCGCGCGTCTGTCTGTATGACTACGCTAATCTCGAGAACCACTGAACGGATTTGAATGCAGTTTTTACTGCTATGATCTGCATTTATCGGGGAAGATTTATGTGTATTAAAAATTGCCGTAGCACTTGTAGGAGCTGATCATTAACAGTATTATTGAATCAAGTGGGGGAAAATGAGTTGTTTTGCTGCTTTCTAACAATGCTCTACCAAAGCTGCAGGGCCGATTGTTATATTGCTTTCATTGTTAGCAATAAGCTATATTCTTCCATACTGCTATAGACTTATGTCAAGTGGGGCCACAGGAAATTTCCCCTACCGTAGCCATAAGTCTTAAGTCTTGTGTGTTAAGTCTTAAGTATTTTCCCATTTTATTTATTAGTGTATCGCTGTAGAAACTAAATTGTACCTGGGTGAGGCCGGGTTGGGTCGCTAGTATTCAATAATAAATAAAAAAATTCAAAATGAGAAAACAAATATTTTGTATATTATGTCTACAATCTGGTGATATTTGCATATCGATCTGGGACTTTCTCTCAAATTAGATGGCAACTTGTTGTTGCCTGATGCGGGAACGTGCGGGTGTTACACTTTGCTCACGTCCCCCTTTGCCCTCTTCCACAAGCCTTATCAGTACACGGCTGGTAATGCGGGAATGATGTGGCTCCAGCTTGATAATTGTTTCGTTATTAGCACACAGATGGAGGCGACTGTTTTTTCCTGGTCCCCCCCACGATGTTGCCATTTGCGAGCACGTGACGTCACAGAGGGGGGACTTACTAAAGCAATAAAAGGCGTTGTGTCAGGGGGGGGGGGGAATCCCCGACAGTCTCCGCGAACTGTCACCATCTGTCGTGTTGTCGCAGTTGCTGGCAGTTGCGCAGACGCGATGCAGCTGTTGTTGACGGCGGTTCTTGTGTGCGTGGCTGCGCGCGCAGCGGGTAAGTACACACACACACACTAACTTTACATTAAGTACTTAGGGCCGGTTTCACCACACAATATTTACTTACTAAGCCGAGTTTAAGAACAAATTAACTACGATTACTGGTCGACTGCATTTCACCACTGTCAAAACGTGAATAACTTTAACGTACCTGAGTTTAAGTTTAAACGCCCATTGGCGGCCGCCGACCTCCCGTGGCGCAGCCAGTTGGCGCGCCACCGATCTGTGGTGCGGGAGGCCCTGGGCTCGAATCCCGGGCAAGACATTGGCGTAAATTTAAGTTAAGTTACAAGCTAGTACGTAAGCCGCTCCTGCCAAGCCTCCAAGCATAAAACCGGGGAACGTTAAAAAGCACATTACATTGTCGGCCGCTTAACGTCTTGAACTCCGCTTACGATAGAAATGTGGCTGCCAAAACATTTTACGATACTTTGAGGTTTATGAGGAAAAAATAAAAAAACTTCAGCAGATGCCTTCGTTGTGATCACAATATTAAATTCAGTTCCAGCGATGCAGTTTTCTTTTATATTTGTAATATTAATACATACAAAGCCAGATTGACTATGCCAAATATACATGTCATAGACATTTTCAATATTAAATTAACGACGAATATGTTGCATGTTATGTAACCTACATTTAAATGTTGTTTGTATTTATTGGCTCTTCAAGCCAAGTCTAGTGAGAGTTTGACAGTGAAGTCTAATTCTATTGTTTATTGCTGTAATTTGCTAGTTTATCTACATATGCCAGTTGTAACAAAACACTTGCTGCACGGGAACGATGAAAATATTATAGAATTCACAGAAATCATGTTATTACACTAATTAGGAATGTATTACATATTTTCGCCTCACAGAAATATATACACTGAGTGTTATTAAAGAAATATAATATGTTGGTTTAATTAAAATCCGCAGCAATTATTATTCAAACTTGCGATTTCCCATTCACTGGCATTATTTGTCCTGTAAAATTTTACATCAAAGTGTCCGCATGTTGTTTCAGTCACTAATATTTTATAAAAATTTTCGTATGTATTATCTGCCAGGATTCCAAAGACAACACAACTCAGATTTCATACATTAGCGGGCAAAATCCTTGCCACCGCCTTCTAGACGCGTCATTTACTTCAACTGTAGGTCCCTAAAGTTGGATTTGCTTCACGGGTTTAATCATCTTCTAGATGTGCGCGGTAAAATGCACCCACCATAAACGATGGTAAATGAAAAATTGAAATTTTTCCTTCGTTTAGTTAGGCCGAGTTTACTGAACGAGTGATTAAATTGGCCCTTAGACTTCAGCATCATAACATAAGGCTGCCCCTTAACTGAAGCTTTTTCCGCGTTAAGGCAGACAAGCGCGGAGCGATAAGGAAGACACTGCCTCGCCCGAAAAGTGCGCCATCGCCACTAGCGGAAGGCTCTGAACTGACTTGCATTTTTTCTCGTCACATCGCGTGTGAAGGCTATTCAAGATAAAGTGAGCAGTTTTGAAATAATCGTAAGAAAAAAGTCACTTCTACTAACGCCATATATTTTAACGGGTGCAGTGAGTGACTTGCCCCCAGTAAAGTTGGTAAAGATTGATGGAAAGTAGTTACATATCTTAACGTCGAATAAAAAGTGTTAGGTAACCATTTATGATAACTTAAATTATTTATTTCGCTTTCCGGTTTTTTTTTAATGAATCGTAGTATAAAAATAACCAGATTGGTAAAATATTTTATTTTCCAGTTATCTCACTGTTTCACCTGACCGACGCGTGAATAAAGTGTTGAGTAGCAATGTTAATTTTACATAAGGCGCAAAAAATACACAACGTGCATACATGTATAGGCTTTTCACGGTAAAACGAGCACTTTTGGAAGCCCTGATTAAGCTCTACTTGTATACATGTTGTGTGTTCTTCCGCCTTATGTAAAATTAACATTGCCATGGGTCTCATTACTTTATTCGTGCGCCGGTCAAGTGAAACTGCGAAATTATTAGAAAAGTAAATATTGTACCAATCTGCTTATTTTTACACTTCGATGCATTAAAAAATACAGAAAAAGAGATAAATAATTCAAGTTATCACAAATGGTTACCTAACACTTATTATTCGACGTTGAGTTATGGAACTACTTTCCATCAGTCGTTACCAACTTTACTGGGCACATGTCACTCATTGCGCCCGTCAAAATATACGCAGGTAGGAGCAGTGATATTTTTCTAAGATTGATTTCAAAAGTGCTCACTTTATTATGAACAGCCTTTAGATATCAAACAGGGATTTCAAAAGTGCTCTTTTTAACTTGAAAAGCCTATACTTATGGTTATTTCAGCGGCGACTAATATTTGATTTATTGTTAGTCTGAAGGAAGGTTCAATGCAGGGTACTTGAGTAGTTTTGTATGTATATGATACGCATATTTGGAGATACATCGCTTTGTAAAAGATGTTTTGAGGCATTTTGGAGTACTCAAAAATGGTGTTTCTAATGTGCGTGACGTCTTCAAAGTACTCGACAGCCCTCGCATGAAGTGAAGTGCGTGTTCTTTTCGTACATCAGCACATTGGACGCTTGTTGAGCAGTTTCGTGGAAAAACGTGCATTTCAAATACTCTACAATGTAGTTCAAGAACAATAGTTAGCCTATACGGGGCTCTTGAGAATAGTTTAGAGGGGCGGCTCTTGTCAATGTGCGCAGGGGCATGTGCCCTCCCAAATAAAACATAGCATACCATAGCAAATAAATGCTTTTTTATAATTCCCTAAACTACCCTATTTCTAAGTGTTAGAAGTACGCCCGAGGCAGGATCGGGTGCTAATTGCGTCTCACCGCGAACCCCATTCGCGTACAACGGAAGGAAATCATGCAAGGAGACTTGCATCGCGGCAGAGAGGGATTGTACGGGCATGGCCAGCAATTGGGGACATGATTACTTCCCTAAGTATACCTATAGCTAAACTATAACTAAGAAGAGACTGGGAAAAGCCGACATAGACCCCGTAAAAAAAACCCAGTCTATAGGAAATAATTCAAAATTGTTAAATGCATTAATCATAAATACTACAGGCGACAGTGTGTTGGATACATGCTCTTAGTAGAGATGAAAAAACTAGTAGAGAGGGGACAGGACACAGCAACGCACACATATTTTTTTTATAGATATTTATTTCATAATTTAAATGTAAAGTAGCGCATTTTATCATTAAGTTCCGTATCACCAGGCTGCGAATAGTCTCTCCTTACTTTAGGCACGGACGCAATTTTCCCTCGCAGCTTTAGGCCACAGACGGTCTGTGCCCACACTGCCGTATATTTTTCCTTGCCGAAGGCACACGAGACGTCCCGGAAATAGCCGAAGCGCGGGATATTTGGGGCCAAAAGCCGCTTGTACCCACGTTGTTCAGGCAGTGTTTGCGCCGGGACGTGCAGGGCGTCCTGACCTCTGGGCTATGTGTTCTTTGCGGTCTGGTGAGGGAAACTTCCTCAGCCAGCAGAGAGATACAATTGCTGCAACCGTATGGGTGGTATAAGGGCCCGAGCACACCCCCCGCTCAGAGCTTCGGCAATGATGAGAGAGTTCAGGCAGTGCTTTAACAGCTCGATAGATGGCAGATGCGTCTCGTCTGCGATGTGTTTTCTGATGACGTAACACATTATTACGGTTACTGTTACAGTATTATGTTCAAGGCTTGAGAATTTGTGAATATTTTGGAAACAACTGTGAATTATATCATAGTTTTTAAAGTCTAATTATTACTCAATTTTTTTATGTTTGTACGAAGCGGTTTTGTTTGTGTTAAGCATGGGATGGACCTCCGTGGGAACCCCGTGTCCAAGGTCAAGAAGCGAGGGAGCGATACGGGCGACAATAACACGCACGCCTAGTGCCTCATCGCTCCTACGCGCAAGGCGTTCAGTGTTTCCGTCGTGACGCTGTACTGTGTAAATCAGATCTGCAACAAATGGGTTTTATTGCACGCGATGAAAGACCACAGATTCATCTACGCCCGCAATTTTGTACGTTTCTCTTGCCGCTTAAGGAAACTGCACACAAGAGCTTTATAATTCGATATTTAACCATTTTCACTATTTTTTTTCTCTAAGTAAATAAAAAGTAGGAGAATAGATAATTCTATTGTTTTTTTTTTTACATCTTTTCTGACAAAACGTCGTATTTGCAGATCATTTATTTGCCGAGATACGCGTATTCGCGAAAACATCTATTTCACTAAAAATTCGGGGGTCCATCCCACTCTGAAGGCCTGACTACAAGTCGGCCGTACCTGTGGATGTTTCCGCATCTTGACGTCAAGTGACGCCACATTCACGCAGTCCGACTATGGTCTGAAAATGCGTTGTCCGAAAAAGAGCTTCCAGAATATGACATAGATCGCACTCGCAGTAAATTCGGCACATTATTTGTTGTTCGTAATAACGTTTATGTAGCTGAATTGTTGATTATATATTGTTTGCGAGATATGCTTATTTTTATGATATAGTCTCTAATTGTTTTAGTTTAAATTACCTCGGCAAGTGACGACCAAGGAATTTAATTGAACTTTTTATTTTTAAAATGTTCATCTTTCATATTAAAAAGTTCAGACCGAACGCGGAATGCAGTAATTAGCATTTCATCATGTTCGTTTCGTGAAAATCCACCTTGCAAGTTCACTGTATATATTTGCAACGCAAACATTCCACGGATGCGCGCGACGGTATCTGTAGTATTATTTTTCTTTAATCTTAGGACAAAAGTCGGGACAAAAGTCCAGTTTTCTGAATGCTTTGACTTGGAACACAGGTTGACTTGGGACACGGCAGGTTGGGAAAGCACCGTGACGTCAAGAGGATCACGTGCACCAATCAGCTTATCTTTGTCCTAAGACACAGGTTGGGATGTAGCGCAATTGTTGACAGGCCTTTCTTTAACTTACGTGTTGCATGCCATATTCACTCAATAACAAAGTGAACAGAATATATATATATTTTTTTTAGGGAAGCAGTTAGTGTATCGCGACAGACATTCAATTACAAATATTGGCCCTCCATGACTCCAGCATATTCTAACGCGAACCTGTCACACCCAAAAGAGAAATCATACAAGTAATTTGAGTAATAATGTCCATGAAACTGTTTGGTTGCCAGGATACGATGATAGAACCTCGTTGTACTATTTGTGTTGTATAATTTTTGGTTTTTAATAAACGTGAACGACTACAGGTGTTGTTGACCTAAAACATTTGGATGACAAGACGGGGAAAAAAAAATTTTTGCGAACGAGCTGAATTTGCAAAACAAAATGAAAATTGTAATGCTGGGTCAGGTAGATATAAGAAATCAGTTGAATGAAGCATACAGAAGTTTAGTTAAAATACACAATTATCTAGTAGAAATAATCGATACATAATTTCTACAAATAGAAGAATGCAATATACTTTGTGGATTTTTTTTTTTTTTTTTTTTAGCCGAGTCTTTGAGATCATGATGAAACTGTTAAAAATGAAAACCCTCTGTGGTTATAGGTTTGTTAGTACGTTGTATATTCAATAAAGTATTATATTAATTTTTAACTTTGTACCCTCCTTTGAAAATCTTCCTGGAGCCGCCACTGGTTAATAATTGAAAATGTAAGTTGTAACTAACGTTTCGAAGACGCGATAATGTATTGCTCAAGAAGAACAGGTCTTCTGCGTTGTTGAATTTTCTTAAGACGTTTAAGCAAATTGCTTTAGTAGTAGGATTTTGATAGTTCAGGCATAATGGATTCCGGAGTTGGATCCGGCCGGCCGCTATTTTAGCACTTTCCTTTTTTTTTTTACATAAAAATGTCCCTTTTTCCTTAAAAAAAAAATGTCCAGTTTGTCTCAGTGCGAGAGAAGCGGATGTGTGAATAAGGTGACCGGATTAGCGATCCCGCGGTCACGAGAGCAGTGCTCAGGATTTGACTTTGACTCCAAAAATTTAAAAAAATCCAAAAAATTGCAAAATATTATTTAAAAAAATAAAAAAAAATCCAAAAAGTCACAAAAATGTATTATTAAATAATTTGTTATAAAATATTACTATAAAATTATTTTTAAATTACTGTCCCCCAAAAGCCCTTTTCCTCTAACAATTCTTTTTTAACCTTAAAATTTCCCTTTTATCACTTAAAATTTCCCTTTTCCCCCCAAGAATTATCCTTTTTCCCATACAATTTCCTTTTCCTTAAATTTTTTTTTTAAATCGCAAATATTCATTAAAAAGTCAAATATCATATTACATTACAGGCTACTAATACCATACTGGATGCAGGTGCCCTCCACCTTGACCCCATGGCCTTTATTGATCCTGAAAACAAAAGTTCGAGATAAATCATAAAAGTCAGCAAGCATATGACGTTACTGACTACCACTGCCATATTGGATGCAGGTGACCTTCACCTTGACCTCATGACCTTTATTGATCCTGAAAACAAAAGTTCGAGATAAATCATAAAAGTCAGCAAGCATATGACGTTACTGATTACCACTGCCATATTTGATTAAGGTGACCTTCACCTTGACCTCATGACCTTGAGAACAAAAGCTCGAGAAAAAAATTATAAAATTCAGTAAGCATATTATGTTACTGACTACTACCACCATATTGAATGCAGGTTGCCTTGACTCCACGACCTTGAACCCAAAAAATACCAAAAATTGCATAAGAAATTTTAAAAATTCTAAAATATCTCGAAAATGTATAAAACAGGTATTAATATATTATTACAAATTTATTATTAAATAATTTATTTAAAAATAATACATTTTCGGAGGTCACCCCAAAGCACCACGCCCAGCCGACGACTACCTCCACCCCCACTCCCCTCACCATAACTCATTCTATTGTATACTGCCATTTTGGTTTTTATTTGGTTATCTGTTTATATATTGCTGGAGGCAGCCATCTTAGATTTCGTCATTTAATGGTGTTAGTGTATTAATACACCCACCAAGTGGCAGCCATATTTGTCAGATTCTTTTTGAGTATAGGTTCCGCTGATGGCACCCTTCATATTGGATTCTATTTTCAACACATAGGTGGCATTAATTTCTCGATTAATTTCTCGATTCAGCCGTCAGGTGAGCTGACGATACTCATATTTATAGACATAGGAAAAATCTGTAATTTTCATCTTATTAAAAACAAAGTTTTTTCCCAGTCAACGGTATACCTACATGCATAATTAGTTATATATTTTTAAAATTAAAAATTGAAACTTGTAAAATTTTTAGAAGAATTTTATATTTAATTATATAATTGTAAACATGATACGATAGTACTTGATACAATAGTCTAATTAAATAAATTTAATCTCTGTTGCTTTCTAAATTTATATTTTACTCTGGAAAATTAGGTAAACACGAAATAAAACATGTTTTTATATTAACACACATTTTTTAAATTCATTTAATGTATTGCAGTGGCTCATGCCCTTTAAGAATTACAATGTTTTTCTATATATATAATATATATGTGTGTCTTTTATGCATACCGCTATTCACACTCGTATTTTCCTTGTGTGAAAATATCGTGGTATGTATTACGCCGACACACTGTGCATGACAGGTTATTTAGGTAACTAAACTTTTGAGGACATATAGCGGTCACAAGATACCTGCTTGCAGCAAACCAGATACCGAGGTACTGTTAATAAATGCACTTCACCTTCAACTTGACAGGTATTTGCAAGGTATAGGTGAACTGTCGCAACGGTTGAACTGCATACCGAACCTATAACACAAATATGACACGCAACAAGGATTCTTGGCACAACTAAAACACTCATGTCATCGTACAATGCGGCCGACAGCAATGTCTTAACAAAAATCGTGATTCTAATGACGACGTAGTGGTTCAGGCAAAGACTCGGATGGACCTGTTGAAGATGTAGGAGCTGGAGCTAAAGAGGCAGGTAACACCGACAATGGTGTTCTATGTACCTCAGCCGAAAAGCTCGATGGCTCCATTGAAAATATCCTAGGCGTAACAACTGAAGAAGTCGTTGGCACTGTTGCATCTGTAGAAGATCGTGCTGCACTTGTGGCAGTATTTGCTGATAGTATTGTAACCATCACAGATGAATAAGTCGATGGCAGAATACTGTCATCGACTTCTTCACCAGAATGCTGCTGGTGATGTATCCATCACAGCCGAAGAAGTCGATGGCGCTGGTAAAACAGGAGACATCTGACTCGAAGAAGAAATCGATGATGAGAAACCATTGGCTGGCAATATTCACTTCACTTTAACGTAAATCGCCATGGAACACCTGGTGTAGAAGCCAACCGAGACTATGTTATCTTTCATGGCAGCCGTTGCCAAACTAAGCCACTCAACTGACCTCCATACTGCTTATAATTTACGAGTATGCAAACCCTGTGGAAGAAATATTGACTTTAAACCAATCGTATTGCACAATAAATACATTGTACGGACACAGACCAGCCATTCGCCAAGTTTCCACGTGATTGTAACTGGCCAATCATGAGAGGTGGTCGTGGTGGAGACGTTTTGGGGTAATTTTGGAATAAATCGGCAGGAGTCAGTTATAAAATTGGAATATTTCTGACTCATTGTGTTTGTGTGTGTGTCGCAATTAAAATAAATTCCCCCTATTTTAAAATAAATTTATATACTCCAAAATCCGAATGGCACAACATATATTCTATACATTATTACACACACACACACACACACATATACATATATATATATATATATATATATATATATATATATAAACACACACACACCTACGTGTTTTCTTCTGGGGCGAACCAGTATTTGGGTTTTCTCAGAGTGCTCCCATACCGCGAGGATGAATTGCGAATACGAAGGCCTGCCTTTGACCTCGACGAGCATGCAGCCGCGACCTGCAACATCGCTAACTGGCTGACGCTAGTGCCGATTCTGCGATCGAGTTTTCAACTACGTTCAAAATGTACGTCGGCATGAGAGGTCGGTGTGTATGAAGAGTCCTTTTCGCACTCGCGACGACTAATGCGAAGCATGGTGGCGGCCGGCTGTGGAGCTGCATTGTTTAGTACAAAGTCCGTGTTGTGCATCGACAATTGGCGAACCATAGTGGGTACACGCTGTAGTTCTAGTCTTTCTATTGCAAAGTGTAAATACAGTTTACCACGAAGCGACGAATTATACCGAGAGACCTGGATAGATACTTTTTTTTAAAGTGAGATTATTAAATAAAATGTTCACCTTACATATTTTGAAGGTAGGAATATACCATTTTATTTTAAAATAGGGGGCATTTATTTTACCTTGGGACTCCTCCCCCTCCCCCCCTCCCCCCCTTCACACACACAAAGAGTCCGAAATATTCCGATTTGCCGACTAACTCCTGCCAACTAACACCAAAATGACTCCACCACTTCACGTGATTGGCCAGCTACAATCACGTAGCAACTCGGTGATAGGCTGGTCGGTGTCCGCACAATGTATTAATGGTGCAATACGATTGTTTCAAAGTCATTATAACGTCATATGAGTTGCATACTCATATAGAGCGTGTTTAGGAAAAGGTACTGATGAGAAATGCACTCCATATTTACATGACTATGCATGTCTAACTAAATTGTCCCTACTGCTTATAATACAGCGTGTTTAGGAAACATGTGTACAAAACTCGGGCATGTGATTTGTGACTGGAAAAGAGGAAGATTGATATAGGATACCCATGGTCCATCTTAAATAACAAGGGCTGTTGAAGCCCCTACAGCCGGAGGGCGACAAGCATGTTACGTGGGATATTAAGCAAAGTACTTAAGTTAGAGGAACACAAATTTGTATACAGATTAATTAAAACAATATATTGGATAAAAGGAAGGCATGGTCCGTCATACACACCCCATCATATAAATAATAGGGGTTTGGCATCCTTTGATTGCATGCAACATTTACACTGTGAACTTAAAATTATTGTGGATACCATTGTATGAAGAAGGAGGTCGTAATTAGCAAATAAACACCCTAGTTACAACTCTCTAGGACCCACCGTTTCCGGTTAAATCGCAAACGAAGGGTAAAGTGGTAGCAATATCATGGCCTAGTGAGTAGACAACCCTTCCTTCACCCGGAGGAATTCAGCGGGGATTCCCCACCGAATATGAGAAGAGATTTTGGTGGCTCGTAACAGCGAGGTCTTGAGAGCCTATGAGGGGGGTTTGAAGTGAGTATGGAGCAGTGCTGGAATATAAAGGGGCGGGGCAAACGGGATATACCCGAGAAAACCCGCTGACCAGTGGCATCGTCCGGCACTACGTGTAACATCGTGCATATACCACCAACATGTATTTAAGCCTGGTGCAGTACATGTGGCCTACTCACAAGGCCATGGCCTTGCTGCACTGTAGTACCCTTCGTTTTCAATTTACACGGAAACGATGGGCCCTAGGGAGTTGCAACTAGAGGGTCTTTTTTACTAATTGTGACGTCCTTCTTCATGCAATGATATCCATAATCAGTTTAACCTCACGGTGTAAATATTACACGCAATCAAATGGTGCCAACCCCTATTATTTACATGATGGGGGTGTGTACGACGGACCATACCTTTCCTTTATCCAAGATATTGGTTTCATTAATCCGTATACCAAGTTGTGTTCCTTTAACGTATGTACTTCGCTTATACCCCACGTAATATAATTGTCGCCCTCCGGTTTTAGGGGCTTCTACAGCCCTTATTATTTGAGATGGACCATGGGTGTACCCTAGCAATCTTACTCTTTTCCGGTCACAAATCACATGCCCAAGTTTTGTACACATGTTTCCTAAACATGCTGTATTACCAGCAGTAGGGACAATTTAGTTAGACATGCAAAGTCATGTAAAGATTAAGTGCGTTTCTCATCAGTACCTCAGTACCTGGTTTGCTGCAAGCAGGTCTCTTGTGACTTCGGTACATGTCCTTAAATGTGTAGTTACTTACATAACGTGTCCTGCACAATGTGCTAGTGTAATAAATGTCACGTTATTTCCGCACAAGGACAACACGAGTGTGAATAGCGAAATGCAAAAAAGATTGTAACCTACAACAAAAGTACACGTATTGAGATACATATATATTGAAGTATTTTGTATTTTTTAAAGAGGGAATGAGCAAATGTAATAAATTAATTGAATAAAATATTGCGTTTGAAAAATAAACTGTATTTTATTTCACGTATGTCTAATTTCCCATAGTAAAATAAAGATTTTAAAATGCACAGAGGTAAAACAAGTATAGTAAATTTAATTAAAAGTATTACATAAAGTATACCATCTTACTATATGTACGATTACAAATCTAATAAAAAATCCTTTATAATAATGTACAAATTAAATTTTTTAATATATATTATATATTTAATAAATTATGCATGTAGGTATCCTATTGATTGGAAATTTGTTTGAATAGAATGACACCTACAGATTTTCCTATATCTATAATTTTGAGTGTTGTCAGCTCACCTGATAGCTGAATCGAATAATTAACAACACCTATGTGTTGAAAATAGAATCCAATATGGAGGGTGCCATCAACACAACCTATACTTTAAAAAATAAACAAATATGCCTGCTGCCTGGTGGGCGAATTAATATACTAATGCCATCTATGTGATGAAATATAATATGTCAGTCTACAACAATGTATAAACAAATAAAAAAACTAAGATGGCACCATACGATAGAATGAGTATTTATTAGGGGATTGGAGTGAGAGAGTCAGCGGTCTGCTGGGCTTGTTGAGAAAAATGGTGGAAGGGGGGGGGGGTCGGGGACTTTGGAATCGTAATAATTTTTTAATTAAATCTAAAATAATCAAATTTTAATTGTTTTTATACATTTTTGGGATTTTTTGAAATTTTCACAAATTATTTATGATTATTTTGGGGTTTCTTGGGTTCAATGTTATTCGAGGTCATGGGGTCAGGGTTACCTGAATCCAACATAAAATAAGTAGTTCGTAAAGTCATATGCTTGCGGACATTTATGAATTTTTCTGGAATTTTTGTTTTCAAGGTCATTCAAGGTCATGGGGCCAAGGTCGAGGTCACCTACATCCCAATATGGGGGTAGTAGTCTGTAACATAATATGCTTGCTGACATTTATGGATTTTTATAAGTTTTGTATTTCAAGGTCATTCAAGGTCGTGCGGTCAAGGTCAACATCACCTGCATCCGATGTGGTAGTAGAAGTCAAATGTAAATGCTTGCTGACTTTTATTTATTTTTCGTCGAATTTTTGTTTTATAGGTGATTGGAGGTCATGGGCTCAAAATCAAAGTCAACTTCATCCAATATGGTGGTGGCAGTCAGTAATGTCGTATGTTTGCACGCTTATGATTTTTTCAAGGTCATTTACGATTATGAGGTCAAGATCGAGGTCACCTGCACGCAATATAGTAGTAGTCTGTAATGTAATATACTTGTTCGTATTTATGAATTTTTTTTGCGATTATTTCAATTTTTTTAGGTAAAAAATTAAATTTTAAAGGAAAAAGGCAAATTTTTATGGGGAAAAATATAAATTTTTATGGATAAAATGGAAATTTTAGATATAAAAAGAAATATTTAGCTAAAATAGTTCCCGGGGACTGGAATTTTTAAAAAATTTTTGTTAAGTTTTTAATAATAAATTTAAATAATAATTTTGGGGATTTTTGGAATTAATTTTTATTACGATTTTTTGGAATTTTTTGAATTTTTAGGGGTTTTAGGTCAAAGTCCAAGGTCAAATGTCCTGAGTTCTGATACCTGCTTTCGTGACCCCGGGTCACCAATCCCGGTCACCTGGGCCACAGATCCTCCTCTCCTCCTCTGAGAAAAATAGGATTTTGTGAAGGAAAAAAATAAATTTTA
The DNA here is from genome assembly GCA_029891345.1 of Dryococelus australis. Lineage (NCBI taxonomy): Eukaryota > Metazoa > Arthropoda > Insecta > Phasmatodea > Phasmatidae > Dryococelus > Dryococelus australis. The sequence continues at coordinate 49,322,569 of CM057000.1, forward strand.
GGGAAAACGGAAAATTTTAAGGAAAATGGGAAATTTTTGAGGGAAATTTATTTGATTTCGAGGGAAAAGTTAAATTTTTAAGGAAAAAAGGGCAATTTTTACATGGCGACCGGTCGGATCCGGCTCCGAATCCTGAATACGTTATGCCTGAACCATCCGAATTCGCTATATTACATTTAATGTCGTTAGTAAAGTTTTTCCAGCAGCGACCAATTAGAACAATGTCGCAACATAGGAAATTCACCAGTGGGCACACAGTACCCCAGAGCTGAATTTTCTGGTGTGCATCGGTGTACTATACTTAGATGAGGTAGACCGATTCTTGATATTCTGTGCATATACCCAACAGTGGCCTAGCCATAGACTAAAATGAGGTAGACCGATCTCGCTGTCTGTACACACCAATCTCCGTGTGCCAGCATTGATATGCTTTTCTGCCAACACGTCTTGCAAAAACAACATGGATTGGATGTTGGGTTAGAAAACTGATTTGTAAATAAATATTTTCAGATGTTTTATACTTCGCCTAACCAATTTGTAATGCAGTTTGATTAATTTCAAACTGTTAGAAATATTTTATTAATGTAATACTGCATGAAAATCAAAATTAATATACAAACAAACATGTTCAGCACTGTTGGCCGTGTGACTTTGACAGTTATGTCCCTTTGAGGTAGGTCAATGTTGGATACATGCGCAGAAGACGAATAAACGGTCTACCTCATCTTTGTTCTATGATTACAATGAATGTCGATGCTTTGCTGGTGAAGCGTAGCTCTTTCGACTCGCAAATGATGGCTCAGTGTTCGCCATGTTTTTTTTTTGTTTGTTTGTTTACATTTTCGTATTGCACGCGCGATTGCAGTGACGCGACAGCGGATCTTTAATAACTGTACGGTCATGTCGGTAGATTTGGAATCATGGATAGTGTAATGGGAGACTTTTTAATTATTAGCATTTTTATGTACATGGCTGCATTCGTGTACCAGTTAATCACAACCCGATGCCGAATTTCGTAATGTTTCTTTACTTTTTTTTCGATCCAACAACACTTGCAATCTATTTCGGCGAGTATCGCATACGAAATAATAGCTTCAAATGTTTCATAACGAATCGTCTTGGAAAGAGACAGTAGGTAACTTCTGTTACAAATATATTTATTTTATTTTATTTCTTCCAACAACCTTTCCAGCCAAGTTTCGGATTTCATTGCGCCTGCTCAATAACATTGATTTGATTAGTGTACGATATTTGAGGTGCGAATAACATCAGCCAATCACGTGTAAAGAGCTGGTAAAAAGCTGGATGGTTGCTAGTGCACCAACTCATTGTAGCTGGGCCCTGATTGTTTTAAACTATTTTTATTTGAAATGTGTACGAATAAAGATTCTAGCAAAAAATTATATTTCTGCAAAAAAAAAAAACTCATTACTTGATGTTTTCGCCGAATTATTATGAAATCATGAAGTGATACATACACCTTTTTGTCTGTATAGTCGCAGTGTGTGAACAAGAACTGGGATGCTTCCCCAATGGCGCACCGTGGAACACCGAGAAAAGGCCCATCCCACCTCCACGAAGTCGTGAAGACATCAACACCTACTTCACACTTTACACCAGGTAACTCCCCCATACTGAGGGCACTGTTTGGGCTCCATGCCAGACAGTAGTGTCCATAGATGTGGCCAGAGTTTGCCAGGTTGTAGCATTGGCTGCTGCACTTTCTAGTACCCAGCAACCAAAATATTAATTCAAAGGTACTGCCTAGTGGGGACGGGCTGAGCAACAGGATAGGGTTTTACATGTTAAATTATTTCAAGTGTGTCTTGGTCACCTCGCGCAATATCGCTTTAAAAAAAATATTTTTTTCCATTTCAAGGGAAGAAAGATTTATTAATAGGAGTGTTTTTTTTGTGTTCATCAAATCTCTAAGTTGTAATTTATTCGCAATGTTCAGGATATCCAGACCACCCTGTGGTCACACCTGATAACTATGCCTATTAGAATGTCAAGGATTTATCAGAAACGTGGCAAAAAATAATCTTTATGGAATTATACTGAAGGATTATGTATTGGAATAATTAGCACACAAGAAACACTAAGGCCTATTGAGGCATATTTGTGGGATGTAGAGAAATTTAATTTTCTTTGAGATTTATATAACTTTATTTTTATATAATTGTGGTTGGGGAGCAGAGTGGAGTGCAGAGATTTTGATGGTTCCTAACAGCAAGGTCTTGAGAGCCGATGAGGGTGCAGTGAGTTGAATATGGAGCAGCGCCAGAATGTAAAGGCGGGAAAAATGGGAGATCTCCGAGGAAATCCGCCGACCAGCGGCATTGTCTTGCACGATTTCCGCATGCAAAAATCTGGGAGTGACACAGCGGTAAATCGAATCCGGTTAACCTAGGTGGGAGGCAAATAATCAGACCCCAACATCAACCCAACTCACAGGGAGCAGAGAAAATGCTTCCTCTCCCCTCTCCAGCCAGTCCATTTGGCTCCATCCATAGTTGTGTCATGCACACAGAATGGCCACCAGAGTGCATTAGTGGATCCACCGTGAGTGTGGCAATAGTGTTATAAGGTATGTGCAGAGCATCACTACAGTGAAGGGAGGTCATCAAACACCCCTTCCCATGAAGTTGCATAAAATAAAACAAAACTAATAGCATTAAGAAAAACCATTAACACACTGCACTAAGCTCAGTTTTAATTATCCTGGATAAAGTGATGATACCTATTTGATTTCTCCTTTAAATTGTTATAACTGGGCTGTACTTGAACCATAGTAACACCTTCCATTCTTAAATTTTGATACAAGGGCCTGTTTGACAGTGTTTGATAAGGGCTGCAATGTGTGTCTGCATGATACTAAGTTGATTAATGTGCTCTGTGATTACGAGGCATGCGAGTTATACTTAGGTAATTGTGGCTTGATGTTGGAACCAATGGGTATGGGAAGGCACCCGGATACATTGTGATGGTAACGGTCAAGACAGATTACACGAAGGGAGGGTCACAGTTTTGTGCACCGAGCATTACACATCCCCATAAAATTAGCACCTGCAATTCAGACTCATTTACAGGGTACTCTACAACACTCTGTCAGCCTAATCTCACACCATGTCTAAGCAACTGGCATTAGCCGGACTGTTGGCACACCAACCAGTGCATTAGTTTATATTCAAACCAGAGCGGAAACCGCTGTGTTTTGAAATAACGACATAACCAGGAGGCATTGAGTGATAAGTGGCACTGCGTCATGTTCAGGGATGAATATATGTTGGACATTCCCATGTAGGACTGTCGTGCATCACGCCAAAAGAAGAGACATATTCTGCCAATGTTGCGGAGAGATAAATCAACATTATTTATGGTGCCACAGTGTGGGGAGCCGTATGGTATGACTCCATATCACCTCCGGTAGTTATTCGGGGACCGTGATGACACAGGGGTACTTATAGGATTTCCTGTGTCCTTATATGTTACCCTAATGAGGCTGCACCTCATAAAGTCTTTCAACAAAACAATGCTTGTATTCGTAGGGCACATGCACCTTTGGAATGCCTGCTTCATGTTGAGATACTCTCGAGGATAGCAAGTTCCCCCAGTCTGTCCGCAATAGAACATGTGTGGGATCAGGCCAACGTAAACTGTGGCAGGATGACGATATGTAGAATATGAAGTCTTAGTTACAACAGTTGTTTATTTACTTGCCTCAGGAAAGGATGTAATGGCTGTACAGCTTCCTTCCAAATCAAATCGGCATGCATTTCCAAGCTCAAGGGAGTGCTACATTCTAATGTCTTGGGACCAGTAGAATGGCTGTATTTCTAAATGATCTGATACATTAATAATTTCAACAAAGTCACATCATGTTACAACATGTGCTGTTTAATTTTATTTCCACAACTTCTATTTGCTTCAATTTTTTGTCCATGAGTGTTTTATCGGTGTTAGTTGGCGTGGCAGTAGATGGTAGCAGTAGTGACGCAGTAGTGTTCTCAGGATGCCACGCCATGAGTTCATGCATCATCGTGCAGTGGGCACAGACTATCTAGTATCGCAATGTAGCCACGTGGCTTGTTTTTAACAAAAACACATACCACTTTTGCTCTGTTGTTTGCCACGGAATGCACCAAACGCGAGTGTAGTAGTGGATGGTGTCTTACACTTAAGGAACGAGCGTTACTACGTGGATGTTAGCTCCAGAGCCATCTGGAATTTAAAAAAAAAAAAGTCAACATTTTACTGCGAACATGAACTCGAAAGTAAAAGAACCACTACATTATTTACCACTGCAACATAAAAATACATGCACCAGACCTCGCCTGATCCAGCATGAAATTACACAAAGTTACATTAACAATAAAAGGCCGTAAGACGAAAACAGTTGGTAATGGGCAGTCCGAATTAACGGAAGGGCCAAGGCCGGCAATGGGAATAAAGTGAAAAAGTTTTTGGATACTTAACAATAAACAGAACATGGATTATTGATGAGGCCACCGCAGGTCCTGCGGCACTCATCCTTCCAGCTTGAGCTCCAACGAGAGATTGCCGAATGGCCGTTGGAAGAGAGGTCACTAGTCCGTGCCGGAAGTGCAGGCCCCGTCGGACCATGTGCATGGACATGAAGCATGAGGGGCAATCGCGATGATTACATGAAAAACAACTTACTAGTTTACAGAACGTGCACAGAAATACACAACAAGCACACAGAGGTCTCACATGCTAACAAAACCCTTTACTGGTGGCCTTAGCCGCGGTTTTTTACAAGATGTGCACGGGAGTGCGTGCCAACAGATATGTCAAACCTTATATACTAGTTTACAGGATGTACACAGCCGTGCACAGAAAAACACTTACGTAAATAGTTTAACCTAACATGAACCCTTTTGACTATTATCTTCGACTCTTGGGCCTATCTCCGGCGGTGTACATTAGAGCCGTTTCACACGAACCAACTATCACCGGACAACAATCGCCCTGTTTATTTTCATTGGCATAAATATAAGAGTTCACGAAGAGCAACTTGGGTTGCTGGCCAGTTGCCATTCGCCCTGCAGTTGCTCGCTACTGGCGACTAGTAGTGACTAGCAGGACGATTATTGCCGGGTCAGCAATACATGTGTTTGTATTGGAGTGTTGACATGGAGCAGCTATCGCCGACTTGCAACCTCATTGCTACCAATACCCACTTGTACAGAAGCATTTTGCTTGCAAACATGACAGGGCCTGTTGACAGTACAGCGTTGAATTGGGCCGATTATATCAATTTCAATGACTTTATTTCTCATCAGTTGAACAACATGCTGGAATACGTAATATGTCAATAGACGAATATTCAAACAAGGTTATGAAAAGCGGTGCGTGGGAGAAAGTCATTGTAAGGTTTGTACCAGACTTCAACGATAAGCCATTACAGCATGTCTGGATATAGCCAACAGTACCAAATGATAGTAGAACAACATTACCAGCAATTGGTTCAGCAGTTGCATCAAAGAACGAGGCGTGTACCAGAAACAGCTATTTATTTCTACAGTCAGGAAGAGTAACAATACAGTCCATCAACACTAACCATTAGAATTGGTTTAATTTCAACTATCATACGTGTTTGAAACATTGGAATGATAAGTAATTGCTATGCTTGACGTCCATGAGAAAGAAAAACTGTTGAGTAAAGCAAGTATATTTTAGTAAAGAATACAATCGAGTCTACATTTGTATTGCGTGTCTATCTACGAAAGTGAAAATCTCATATTTAATTAGCATATAAATTTAATTAAAACACTTCATTCCTTTTTCTCTATTACATTGTAATGTAACATGCATGTGTATATGTCGGCTATACATAGATCTAGTAAATAAAATTTTATGTTTCATAAAATGTGATAGAGTTACAAATAGTATAGTGTGACATATAATATATAATCTGTCTCAATATTACATTATTATTCAGTGAATCGGTACAATGAAACACAATACTTTACAATGTGGCATGCGATATTCAACATAACTTTATCTAGCATGTTGATAAGTTCAATAATAAAGTGTACGAATTGCATAATATAACACTTAATTAAATTATAATAGATCTTGTATAACATAACATCACGTCACACTACGTTATCATAAGTTCCATTGTAGATCACAATTTATTATGTACACATATTAAACGTCTCAGTAGAATTAAGCCTAAATACATATATTGACAATGTGTAGATATGGGATGACGAGAATGAACTGTATATACTAAATAGTTCATCACGACAATGTTAAAATAATCACGCACAATGAAACAACACGCACCAATGTCATATTGCGCAATAATAACTCGTTGTTGTTCATTTGTCTGTTTAGTCAATATGGGAGACAAGATGGTGTCCACAAAGAGTGGGCGGGAAGAATACATTTAAATGATTGTCTAAAATGCACACCACACAAAATACGCATCTATAAACAGACAATATAAACAATAAGAAAATGTTATAAAAATCTAACCTCAGGGTAACGGTTAATTTCTCTTCTGGTGGTTTTGCCTTTCGCATCGTAGTGTCAGCCCTAAGGATCTTATTTTGTGTACATACTAGAAGTTTGTCAAAAGACAACTTCGAAATTCTGAAGTATTCGATACATTTCTGATCATCCAAGCACAGGCCTTCATAGCTTGTATGGAAAAAGTCTTTTTGAGCCTCACCCTTAAATAAGGGTGTACGTGTATTATGCGTTTGTTTTGCTTGAACTTCATTCTTTTTTCCTCCTCCTAAGAATAAGCATTAACAGAGCTCCATCGCCTGATTCCATTTTACAACTGTACGTTATATGTATGTTGGCATCCTTTTTATTGGTGCCTCCAGTTACCCTATGAGCGACAGTTGCCCGGCATCAATCGCCCGGCGATAGTCGCCTAGTGTCAAACGGTCCTTACACCAGGTACAGACGCACCAAACACACGTAAAACATGTATCACGTACATAACTCAGCCCTGCGCCTCATGCGAGCACGACCCATGATGGGCTTATGCTGACCGAGGAACGAGGTCGGATGACAAGTGTAGCATCTAATTCCGTATAAAATGTAGAACATTATTTTCACTTGAGAAATCAATATTGGGAATAAATTAATAGCAGATACCTCTTAGCTCCTTTTTAATGGCTTTGTATATATTTTTAATATATCTTCTATGTATGAAATAAACACTTGACTATTAATCATTAACTTTATATTTGATGTCACAACCAGACTGCTTTCTGCTCACAAAGAAGTGCCTTATTATTACTCTGTATATATTGTATATGTGTATATTATCAACAGGAAAACTCAGTACACAGGCTGCAATATCACAAGTTGGCCCAGCATCTCACTGGAAGGGTCAGACTACCGAGCCAACAGATCGACGATTTTCATTGTCCAGGGGCTAAACAGGTCATGGAATGTCACCTGGCTGTACCAGCTGAAGAATAATGTCCTTAACAAGGTTTGAGAACATCACTAGTAACCTGGAAAAGTCATGAGTTTATTTCATGTTGCATGTTAAAAATGGTTTCATATTTAAGTATAACTTTAGCTGTTGTCGTTTGTAATCTGGCTGAAACTGCCTCCGTGATCATTTTATATCCTTGATACCTGGCTCTGTACCTACAAAATGTACTCATTCTGTTGCCACACCAGGCGCAAAAAATCTTGGCTGCTCAACATCAGTCATTCTACTTTTCTCCTCCACTTGATCCCAGTAACCAGATTCAGTTATATACTGTTGGTTGGTTTGTATAGTCCAAATGGCCATTGTGAGTAACTCAAAACATTTCTCAGGTGCACCCTGACAATCTTGACACATATCATTAATGTATCTGCCTTGTAGAGGCAAACTATAATAAACTACTACCTTATTCTGTTTACTGTCTATCCTACAAAAAGATTATTTCAACCACAGCATTTGCCTCACACAACTCGGAGTTAGTGTCTGCTAACCTGTAGTTGTAGCAGTGAATCAGCCTTTGGTTTCCATCACATGTGTAAAGCTTGTGATAATGGTACTAGATCAATCTTCCGCTAGCAGTAGAAGTTACAAACAGAAAGCGATTACCCAAAAAAAGTTGGGAAATTATTTGTAGTGTACATACTTTTTATTCAGAACTGTAGTCAACAAATTTCATGAAGGTTTAAATTTAAAATTAATCTAGAAGTCCCCAGTAAGAGAGTTTCAGGTCAATAGTCGCACAGTGTTAATGATGCAGAATATGAAGAGAATAGCTCTGCATCTACTTCAGAATTATGGTTTGTGTCATATGACGACTATTTTTGGAGAATGATGTCTAGATATAATTATGAGGGTACAATTCCACTCATAAAAATATTTATTTACTGAATATAAATGTGTGAAAAAATAGGCCATACAAGTTTGTTAAGGGCCATGTAAAAATTGTGGTGTTATCTATTCATTTAAAAAAAATCGAGTGATAGGGGAACATTTTCAATTGAGGGAAACTATTTGAATTGAATGGATAAAATTCCTAAATAAAATACATGACATCTGACAGTGGAACTATACACTCATGGGCAGTTAAATTAAATAAACCTGCCTACAAGCATGAAGCACTATTTTTTTCATTGATGTTGGTGAAGGGACATAGGACGTAGAAGAAGTCGGGAACCATACTGATGTATGACCGCCGTACAACCTTCCACAATGCACGGGGATTGATCGAAGCAGGATGCATAGCACATATATCCTTCTCAAAAGAATACCATATGTGTTTGATAGCATTAAGGTCGTGTGGCCCTTGGGGCCAGGCAATCATCCTCAAGTCTGTGAAGTGTTCATCCAACCACTCAGTCACATTTCAGGAATAGTGAGTCAGTGCATTGTCTTGCTGTAGATACCTCGCTCCTGCAGGGTGCTATGGGTGCAGAAATGGGTTTACATGATTTGCCAGGAGAGCCCCTGTCTCGTTTGCTGGTGAGGTACGATGCCGCGTGTACCAGGGGACCCATTTAATCTCTCAAAAGGAAACCCCGTATGAGCATTCCACAACCGCTGGCCTGAACTGTGCTCTGCTGACACGAGGGATTCAGTGGTGTATGTGCTTGACGATGTAATCATACCCTGCTGTTGGCATTTACCAGTATGTGCCTCTGCTCATCTGTCCAGGTGACCTTTTCCAATGCATCCAGGGCCCAATGGCAATGTTCCTTTGCCCATGTTAATTTTGACCCTTGTAATGTAATGTGAGCAGAGGTACTCTAGCACGGTGACAGATTTTGTACCCTATAGAGAGGAGATGGTACTCGAGGGTATGGGTGCTCAAAGGTCGTCATGGTCCAGCACTGCATTGGGAAGTGATCTGCTGCTGGGAAATGATCTAATGCACTGTGTCCTCATTCTTATCCACTCTTACTAGCCGAGCTAGGGGACAGTAACCCATCATCGATAAGTTGTTTGCCACATCAGTTGACCCTAGCAGCGGTGGTTTTACCTAAATCCATTAAATCTGGGTAAATTGTTTGACACGATGGCCTGTGAAAATTCCACAGTCTGCATAATGTCGGAGATGGAGTTTCACAATATCTGGCCCCAATGATCTGGCCGCGATCAAATGCACTGAGATTTTGGCGGAGACTGTGATCTGAAAATTCATATTTGTGTCAGCTAAGATGGATTTCATCCTCAAGTACAAAAATATTCAGCTGGGTAAAGTACAAGATTTTCAAATCTTTAAAATGAATGTACAGTTATTCAGGAGTTAGTTTATTAACTTATTGAACTTTCTAAGGTACTATATGGATAATATTTTGCACAATTCAGTAGTTATTACCTCGCTGCAGAAAAAATTAAATTGCAGCATGGCTCTCCAAAAAGTATTATTATTTTACTCGTGTGGAAATTATAACTGAACACCTTACCTTGTTAAATGCATACGACATGGAAGCAAGGGAGCGTTAATTCGATTTCACTAGTAAAAATAATTCAAATTTGTAACAACAAAGTACACACTTGAAATCCAAAATATCACTTTAACTACCGGTACTGAAAATTTGAAATATCTACAGATTGCCGTAACTTGTAAAACTTCACCAAACACTCTTGTGAAAACCATCCAGCTCGCATAATACAGCTCAAAAACGGGCAATGAAAGAAATGAAAAATATAGTTTGCTTTGTTTCTCTTTTTTTGAGTGATAAAGTGAAGTGAGATTCATGATGGTTTGCACCACTACTCCCCGAGTGTGATTGAAAATAAAAGCACAGTGTCAATAACAAGTGTTTCATATTTCATTACCCACTATAATCAAGAGGTACCATAATGCCTAGCCTCTGTTCAAAACTGTGCTATATAAAACCCCAATTTTATATTAAAATTTTTTCTTCCACCTGTATGCTTCCTAATAATGCTTGTTTCAGAGCAAGAGGTGTAAATTGTATCCATGACTGATTGTTTGTGTAGTTGCAGAGTGAACCAACTGTTTTGAAACACTTGGTATGTGTGAACATTATACATACATATCACCAGTCCGTCCACCCAGAGGCTTCATGAGGCCTGGGACAAGCAATAATGTTTGGGTCAACCACCCTCATACCCAAACAAGTAACTCAACAGTTCCCATCAATATTCAAATAAGAATTTTTTATTATTATTATTACCCATTTTTAAACTATAGTGTAGAGCAATTATTTGTAGTTTAGAAAGTTTATGAGTTTCTAAAAATGAATGAAAGTAGCCACAAAGGTATAGACAATATAGGGGTATATGTTTGCAACTCAACACACTTTGTGTCGTCTAGTAGGCATTCACTTTTGTTATCACAGTATTTTTTTTTTTTTTTTAGTTCACACCTTGCAGGATGCCTTACTGAATAGGACTCATGACAAATTGTAGCCATAATGCCAAGACAAAATATGTTAATATATTATGTATATTGAAATCCATTATGCAAGCAGTTGTATTTTAGATAAATCACGGTCTCTACTAGTGATACATTCAAGAATATTATCATTGCCACTCTATGTTGTGAGAACTTCATACCCATATACATGTCTATTAGTCCTCTTTTTCCTCCATGGGAATCTCTTGACTGCCTGTTATGATAAAAATGTGGAAACTTTTTTTATTTCTTGTAAATGCTGTAAAAAAACTTTATAGCTCGTTCACTATTAATTAAAGACTTTTGAAATCCACTTGTGAAAAATTTCACTGCCCTAACATGCATATATTTTAAAAGGCAAACCTACTAACATGCGCCCAAGAAAGTTTGTGATGACAGAGGAAAGGTATTTACCAATGTATGAATAAAGGGACCAGGTCTGTGGAAATTATAATTTTACACATGGTGGAAGAACACGCTATGTGAATACTAGTGGCTCGTATGTAGACGAGCTTTCAAAAGTCAGTTTACCATGAACAGCCTTTACAAAAGGTGTCCATAGTAATGAACTCGGGACTGCAGTGGTGTAGTGGTTAGTCTACTCGCCTCCCATCTAGACGAGCCAATTTCAGTGCCCGTCAGGGTCACTCTTGGATTTTCGCATGTGGTAATCGTGTGGGACTATACTGCTGGCTAGAGGGTTTTCTCAGGGATCTCCGTTTCCCTTGCCCTTGCATTCTGGCGCTGCTCCATACTCACCTCACTTCATGCTCATTGGCTCTCATGGCATCGATGTTAAGAGCCACCCAAATCTCTCCACTTCAATAATGAACTCTCTTTTTACAGGAAGATTACAATGTTATTTTGACCCACTGGGGAAGAGGTGATCCCAGCTACAGCTACACTTACTACCAAGCCGTGGCTGACACTAGAGTCGCCGGAGCAGAACTGGCCAGGTGAGTCTTAACTGCCTGCCTTTCACGCATCTGGTTTAGTGGTACACGAGCTGTATGCCCTTCTGTAGCCACACGTATAAATTAACTATTCCTGAGGCTTAATTGAATACTTTCTACTTTTTGTTGCTGATTGAGTAATGGACGCGAAGACTAGCATGCTTCCAGTAGTTTGATGTATTTAAGTAATATTAAAAACGTTACGTTTAAATTTGTTGACACTAAATGTTTTATTAAGTTTATTTTTAAGCACGTTAAAGGATAACTGGTATGCTAATAAAATATAACACTTTCATAATTTCATTTATTCAACATTTAATAAAGTGTTCAAGTAGATGGCAGTATAAAATTTACATGTAGCAAAAAGACTGAAAAAGGACAGAAAAATAGATCTCAACCTCATTTTAAAAAGTTCACGTAAATATATTATTAAAAGTACTGTAAAGTTCTCATAGTCATAGGTATGGTAAGTTACTATTACATTTATTTGGTATGAATAATAAAAAGCAGCAGTTAGAGAAGACATAAATTTAAACAACGTAAATTTCAAAAACATACAACATGGAACTACTCTTCATAATTTGCTGCCACCAGTCAGTATACAGAAGAATCTCTTTACGCAGTAAACAAATGGACTTGAAAATATATACTTAATATTGAAAACTACTTTATACTGAACATATATTTAATTATACTTATACTTAACATATATTTAATGATATATCTGATTGGGATTTGAAATGTTTACAGAAGGTACTTTAAAGTTAGGGGTATTTTAAAGTAAACTACTTCAAACTGAGATTTTATTTTATCAGGAAACTATAGTAATTCAATTACACAAATTTTTCGACACTGAATGGGTTTAATCTTTACTTGTGTTTAATGTGTTGATAGAGCATATGTTTTAATTGTGCCGAATTTCATAAAATTTTGATACATATATCATACTTGTATTTTTGTTGTTATTTTGTAGTTTTGCATATGTCAGTTCTGAAATTTATCTTTTTTGTTTTAATGTGCTCTACACATCACTAGCTCTATGGGCTTTTTTTTGTGGTTTCGTGGACATTTTTATACATAGTCAATGGGAAATGAGGTAAAAGGAGGAAATTTACATGATTTTAAATACTTCGGGAAATGTACGGGATATTTTTCAAATAGCAGGAATTTTTTCTGGTTTATGAAATCTGCAATACAACTTCAGAAACGGCGCTAAGGGAACTTAACGCTAAAGATTCTGTGCCGCCTTTTAAAATTGAAATACCACAGTGCATTACTAATAACGGCGTCAAGGTCGTGTAGAAAAAGGAAATAATAAAAGGTTATATGCAGAGCCCCTGCTGTGAAGGACAAGGGTGACAGAGGTTTGTTTATTGCTTCAGGGAGGAAGAAGTTTATGTAGAAATGCCTGTCTTCTTCGTACCATAACCTTAGCCTGACCACCTCTGCTGGCATAGTTGTATAGTGTAGACTATTTGAAAGAATATTGTTTGTGCGCCCGTGTTGTTGGAGTTGTATAATAGTGTAATCAGACTGCTTGTATGAGTTTACTTTACGTCTTCAGCAGATGACTGATATGCTAAAGAATTGAAGCAGAGGATTCCGTTGTAATTATACAATGCAATTAATTGTATTAATTTGGTGTGATATGTAGGAACACATTTTAAACGTTATTTAAAATAATTGCCCAACTTTGGTTATATATACCTCCTTCCTTAGCCTTTGCACCAAGACCGGCTGCGCGTTTTCGTATAAATCATACGTAAAATGTCAACCTGAACCACGACTATTTCACAGGACCCTGCAAATGTGCCCAAGAAGATAAAAACATTCATATTCCTTGTTGAAGAAGTAAGTCTTAAAGTGAACTGGGGAGTGGGAAGCATTATTATATTGTCTGGGAACGAAAAAATATAGCTTTGGGAGACGTCTGAAGATCTGAAGATCGACATTGCTGAGTGTAAATAAATATCATGCCGCCCACTAAAAAATGCCAGTCTAGGCCTGGGCCTAGTTGGTTTAATGGGGAATCCGGCCCTGTATGGAGGTCAGTGTTTGCATCAAATTTACACAGGCACATGTACGTATAAGTTGTTAACTGATAATTCAGCATTTTTTTAAAGCCCTGCTTAAGTTCTCGTGTATCCTTCTATCATATGTAAATTTAACATCGATGCGCACACACTACTCGATCTGGCTGCTGGTGGGCGGCACCAAGCTCTCTCCCCCCTGCCCTCCCTCCTTCTCCTTTACGGGTGACAGACAAGGAGTGGTCGCCGCTCTTACGGGATTGTTCTTGGGGCCTGTGGTGTAAGGTTTGGCCACTTCAATGACCTGGCGCTGGGCCTTGGAAGGAGCACTGGTTACGGCTGGTCGATTTGACACACGCGTAGGGGTGGGCCCTGGTGTAATGCTTAGGCGTCTGACTACTTAGTCAGTGCGGGCTGGGTGTGTGAAGGAAGTCAGCTTCTTCAGTGACGTCGGCGGAAGCGGTGACACGGTGCGGAGCAAGTGCCAAAGAAGGCTCCGAGATGACTTGGATGAGCTGGTAGTTGACCCCCTCTGGCGAGCAGACTTCTCCTTCTTCCAGGTGTATACCTGTCTAGCACCTGAATCTCTACTCTCCAGGACTACAGTCAGAGCTAGCACGTTGCTTGGCTGCTTTCCCCCACCCAGCCCTATGGTGATGTGTAAGGGGGGCGGGGGTGACAAAATACAGAGGCAGATAGCGGGTGTCCAGAAAGGAGTAGGCACAGCCTAATGGAAATGAGGAGTTGGCTGTGGGATAGGGTAGACAGCCTGGACTCCTGGTCTTTATTGTAGTGGCTAGGCGAGCGGGACGTCACTGAAAGACCAAAGTACCAAACTGAGGGTGACAGTGTCAGGTTAAGGGGTGTCCGTTCTTACGGCTACTTGGCTAGTGGGATATCGCTGGCGGTCCTAAGCATCACGAATAAATGGGGCTCCTTGTTGGGGGTTAGCCTATCGTCCTCCAGCAAGCAACTTGGCGAGCGAGATATCGCTGGCATACCCAGGCACTACTAAAGGATGAGATAGTCCAAAGTTGCAACTGCTCCGGTGTTATCTAGGAAGGCGGGCTTCCCAAGCTCCACGTCGAGACAGTACCCAAAGGATGAGGTAGGGAACGAGGTTAGAAAGCTGGGAGTGACAAAGCAGCCAAGTTTATTTATGCCTGTTTATCGATTGCTCATTAAACACACACAAACCAGCCTGCACCCTGACTAGGGCCTGAATGGCCGATCGTAGGTTGCCAACTGGTATGTGACCTAGTCTCGGAAGACGTGGCAGTACAGGCGGTGAAGGCGACCCCAAGTCAGTGGTACTCGAACTCGAGTCTACTGCGGGTGAGCTACGAGGTAGTTGGAAGTGCAGCAGGCTTCGGTGTGCTGGCAGGCAGCGAGGCGGTGTCGTACAGAGATTAATCTCGCCCGTGCTGTGAATGGCAGCGATGACTTGAAGAAGTATGGTGATGTTCCGCGAAGGATGTCGTGGTGTCAGTAGGCGCTTGGGCAACGTGACATTCTGCAACTAGACTAACGCGAGACAGCCTCGATCCGATTTTATTCCTAACCTACCCTATTTTTAAATGTTAAGTGTAAGCCCGAGGTAGGAACGGGAGCTAATTGCGTCTCAGGGCGAACCCCTTACGCCTACGGGGGAAGGAAGTCATGCAAGGAGACATGCATCGTGGCAGAGAGGGATTGGCCAGTCAAGGCCAGCGATTGGGGGCCATGACTACCTCCTTGAGTGTACCTATAGTTAACGTATAACCAAGAATAGAAAGGGAAAAACCGGCATAGGCACTGTAAAAAAAAAAACCTTTCGACGGAAAATAATTCAAAATCCTTGCATACATTAAAAATAAATGCTACAGGAGACAGTGTTTAGAGCCTCGATCCGAGGTCTGCAAGCCCTATGTATACATGGCGCACAGGGCCAGCGTAGGGGTAGCTAAGTAAGCGGTTGAGAGAGGTCGCAGAGAGAAAGGGCAGTGGTGGGCCGGTGGAAATGGCCAAAGCTGGCTGCTTCTTCCCCTGGGCTTCAAGGCTTGCTGTGGTGTGTGCGACGTGACGGCTCTTCTTAGGAAGATACCGCGGCTATGGCGAGGCTAGAGGAGGTGAATGACGACTCCCGTGGTGCGTCAACTTTGTCATGGGATTTATCATGTTATTTATGCATCATTCAAGTGAAACTGTGAGATTGTTAGGATGTAAATATGTCACTATTAAGAACATTCATATTATAAAGGGCATAAAAAAAGAAATAGTAACATAAATGGCCATAAATTAAAACATTATACTCACAATACCATGCGAAGTCCCAAGAACTATGTTTAATTATTTTTTACCAACTGAACTAGGATTCTGCGTACCTGTGGTGCACTGTAGCATGTATGTAGATGTGAGTAGCTGTGAACATTGATTCAAGGAGGCTGGTGGTAAATGATTCTAGCATTACATTCATCATTCTGGTCAGCCTGGAGAATGGTCGAAGTGAGATGGGATGAGGATGAGGCAGTGGCAGGATGAGTGCAGAAGTTGGAAATGGAAACAGGAGAGCCTGAAGAAAACCTCCTTAACTATGGTAGTGTTCACTGTACTCTTCGCGTGAGATTTATGATGATTTCCTTCCGAAAGTTCTCACTTTTCTGGGCTTATATTGTAATTATAAACCCCAGTAAAAGAAGGAAAGTTATAAATCGTTTTAAATTTTATATTATAAGTGCTACTGTACTATGTTTAAAGTGAACCAAATGTCACTGTATTTCTATGCCGTAAAACTGTATTTAAGAAGTTTCAGAACGGACTGAGAAACGTAAGTTAATTAACCAGGGAAACTTGTTAAGAGAGTAAAACGACTTTGGTATTTGTAGACCAAGAATGTTGAAAAAGGACATATAAAACTCTCAAAAAGATGTGGTACTACTACTAGAAAAATTGTATATTTGAGGAATTGGTACAACGGTTCAGCTCTCGCGGGATGAGGTGGCTTGTGCAGTTGGATGGATTTGAAGCAATTTCCTTTCAAACAAAGGACTGCCTCATATTCACTCCTAAATGCGTTCACTTGCTGTTGTGCTCTCTAATGAAAGATTTTTCTTACTGTTTTTCCTTCATTTGTTTCCTACTGGCCTCATAGTCCTATTTAGCCTTCAACCAAAGTTCACACCCACATAAGGCAGCACTCTCGAGCAACGCACATCTGTGGAGGGACTCCACTGGAATGTAAGTAAGTCAGTACGGTCCTGGCAACCTCTCTGGGTTGAAGTTTCTATAACAAACTAATTAAAATTTGTGGAAGAATACAGTAACATAATAGGTTTATATTTCTCGGGGACTCTCAGGAACGTGCATAGTGAAATTCAAAGAATGAATAAATTGAAAACTTTGTACTGCGTGAGTAATAAATTAACTGACCTACACAATCGAAGTTATCAAGTTGCTACATTCACACTGCAAGGTTTTTGGGCTTGAATTGCATTTAAGCTGTGGGCCTGTGCAACATTTTTATATGTTAAATGTATTTTATTTTAGGATGACATAAAACGAAGGACAAAAATAAGTCAAATGGCTGTAATGGAAGGGGTCACTACGGATAAATTCTTGTGTGGCGTGACTGTTAAGTGGTCTTACGAGTGCTTCTTGTCATAGGTTGGGCCAATTCCTGATCAGCCACCAAAATGTGTTGGCGAGGAGCTTCCACGTGATTGGGCACAGCCTGGGAGCGCAGATCGCCGGCTACATGGGGAAGAACATAACTGGACTTGGTCGCATAACAGGTGATGGCGCTTTCTGCTCTGAAGCCGAGCCAGTTTGTTTACCTACGACTTAAACACACATAAACTTGGTGTGTTTTTAACATACACACTGAGTAATGTGCTATTATAGTTGGCTGCAATTGGTGAAGATTGTTTGCATGGTTTGACATTGTATTTGTGGACACTGAATAATAATTTTTTTGTACGGGCAGTCCTCTACTTTCATACATAATGCGTTCCTGAAAATTTGTATAGAAATTTAATCATATATGTGATGTATTAAGAGGGGTTCTGTCCCAAAAGTTACAAGAAAATTAAAAAAATCGAATTTTGCAGTAAGACAATATATTTAATCAATAAACATGTTATTTTAAGAGGTATAAATATACGTGCAACACTTTCTTACCTGAAATGTTAATTTTCACCGCCTGGATGTATTTAAGTCTAAGTGCTATGTGAGTAAATAGGAAAATTAAACACTTTCTTTAAAATTATTATCTGTAACATTTTATTTTGCAGGTTGTGAAAATTAAAAGTTTTGCAGAGATTCGGATATTATTTTAAGAGAAGCGCTAACTTGTATTGTTTTGATATGACTGCCATGTCTAAATGTTCAGAACATATGATCCACGAGTGCTGGACAACGTGGTAGACGGTGTTACGATAGCAACTAACAGAGATATATCAGTATGTTGGTATGTTGCTAGATGTACGAAAGATCAAGTCGATCGTATAAAAGTTAATTTAGAGGTGATAATATGCCATATATGAAACTGCGAGTTTTACGAAACTGGGTTGTATAAAAGTCGAGGACTGCTTGTATTTTGTTCATGTGAGAGTAAGATGCAGCATATTAGCAGTATAATTGTTCTTATGACAGTTTCACAGTTACATATGATTAACACATGAATAACAAGTTGATAAGGCCTGTAGAATTCTTAATTTTACATATGGTGAAAGGCTACAAATTTAGGGAGAATGTAGATCCTAAGCAGGACTTTTAAAAGTGCTCATTTAACTGTGAAAAGCCTATGTTAATTGTGTTTTACAGAGTGATTCAATGCATATATACTAGTTTTTGGGTCGATAGTTGTTATGTTGACATATTACAATAGGTGTATTTTCGTGGCCGAATTGGTAGCAGATGTGGTTTCTTGGCATTGCAAACAGTTTATATGTGTGCTAACAGTTTCTTGGTACAGTCAACTCTCTCTTCTATAACCCTTTACGATTACTGGGAATAGGGTCGTTACTTCGAAGGTGTTGTTATTAGAATTTTGACCATTTTTTATCGTCGCCGACCTCTATTCTCAAAAACTCCACTTAGTCATATTTATGCCGCTTTTTAACTGCTCTTGCGGCAAAAATACACATTATAGTAATCAAATACCGTCAGATATCGATCGTATGAGTTCTCAAGTTACTCGAGAATAGGCTCGTATGCTCTATGCGCTTATAAGATTGAATTTATTTGAACTTTAATTGATGTAACCCCCCTCCCTCAACCATGGAGAAAAAAACAACAAAAACTGTTTTTTTTCCATTAATTCTATGTTCAGTTGTCTCTTGCATGAAAACCACACATTGTTTTTAAAAGTTATTAAATTTATTTTTGTAGATAGACGTGAAGATAATCGTAAACATCTGTGGCCATAATAAGTGCAACAAACTTATTTTTGTACCCATTCCCCTCGAATTTTTAAATGTTTAATAATGCAAAATGTTTAATAATTTCTGTTTCTGCAATACATAAAAAAGACGACATGCTCGTGGTTTCCATTAGTCTCTGAGAATGTCACTGCAAGAATAATTATTTTCAACTCCTTCATAAAGTTAACTATTTTCGATAACACGTGAATATTCATGCTCGCATGTGAATGCAAACATTTATGTGGAAATGCTTGCATTTTGTTCATGATAAATTAAACTGAGAAGATACACTTTATGGAAGGATTCACAGCAGGTAAAAGAAACAAAGGTTTTCGAAACCGCTGGGTTAATCAGTTACGAAAGCTTTGACGAAAGTTAATTAGCATATCACTGTAAAGAATTGCAGTGAGGGACCTGGAATCGTATTCACTGAGTAGGTAGGAAATGAGAGAGCGAGCGCAGCTCACGTAAATAGGCAATTTCCGCCAAAATAAAATGAAAAACTAACAAAATATGTTATCCTATTTTTAAAGAAAGCACAAGAAAATATTTAAAACTCAAAATCTGAAATTAGATGAAAAACTAAGCAATTTAAGCTCATAATCAAGTAATTTTATCGTTTTCAAGGAACATTTTCATGTTTCTAGACGCATCAACTTTCAATCCTCAAAAACAAGGATATTTAAGCCAAAATCATGTAATTTTAAGCCAAAAACAAGCGAATTTTTCAATTTTTTTTTTCAAATGGCCGAGCAGGATTTGTGCAAATTAAAAAACCCGCAATTTTTTACCCAAAATCAAGTAAATTTCTCCATTTCAAGCAACTTTTCCATGTTTTCTAGAAACGTTAATTTATCAAGCACGCAATCTAATTCAATCAAATTGAACCCAAAATCAAGCAAAATAAACTAAAATCAAATGAAATATTATCTTATTATTCTTTACATATTATAGTCAAAGCTCTACTAACTTTTAAAAAACTTCTTCTCTCTTCTCAAAGTCGTTACCTATTTCACGAAGTGCATATTTATCGTCAATGTTTTCTAAGAGAAATAATTGTAAGTTTTGTATATTTAGATAAAATATGAAAACTAGTTTTCTGAGTTCGTCAGAAACATTATATAATTTATAGGAAGGTGTATTTCGAACATCACCGCCTTAAAAAAAGTTTGTCATACTGCATGGTAACACAGAACGTTTACATTTTCATTTATAAAGAAAGAAATTATTATGATGGAAAGTAGATTGCACAAAACAAAAATGACACACAAATCATGCACAAATAAAAATTATACAAATCAAAATTGGCACAAGGAGAAAAATCTCATTCTGATTAAAAAAAATTATTTCCTATTCGATTAAACAACTTAACTATAGATCTAAAAATTTGTATTAAACCTTCGAAACGTTTTGTTGTTTCAGTAAGATCGTTTACATTCTCCATTTATTAATTTAAAAAATTTCACTAATTGGAACAACATTAAATATTGTTCCTGTTCCAACAGCTTTGTTAAAATCTACACTAATTTTTATGTTTGTTTTATCTTTAACAACTTTTGTTTTTCTATACAGATAAAAGATTACACATAATGGTCTTCGCCCACAAAATGAATAATAAGTGATATCACCATGAGTGTTTACAGTTGGTTTATAATAAATTTATTTAACTCTATATACAGTATCTAGTTTCTATTTTGAATTTCTAAAATCATTATAAGCAAGAAACATTTTATCGCAAAGGCCATTTTCAATCTCTAGATTCCAATTTCCTTTAGGAAAGATCTCATTTCTTCCATTCTGAACATAAATATTTCTTACATTACAGTAATCAAACATAGAAGCATGTACACACTGTTCAACACGATTTTTTTTATTAGCTTGAAAGCCTACACTTACAAAATCAGGAATATCAAATTGTTAATTATTAAACTAATATCTTATATCAATATTAAAATCAGTTGTTCCAGCAGGATCTTCTTTTTCTAAAAATGGCCAATAATTAAAACTAATAGGTTTTTTTTTATGTTTGTATATTTTCCCTTAATTGCAATGGCTGTGTTAGATTCGTATTCAACAATTGGCCACATAATTTATAATTTTTGA
The DNA here is from genome assembly GCA_029891345.1 of Dryococelus australis. Taxonomy (NCBI): domain Eukaryota; kingdom Metazoa; phylum Arthropoda; class Insecta; order Phasmatodea; family Phasmatidae; genus Dryococelus; species Dryococelus australis. The sequence continues at coordinate 49,343,919 of CM057000.1, forward strand.
ATAAAAATTTTACCTGGATCAGCATAACTTTTCTGAACTGCGCCATCAGCAGTCTTAGTTTCATAAACACAAAAACAATTGTTATCGGATTAATTACGAAAAAAAGTAATTTCATAACCTCCTTTCTAGTAAATTTCATTGTTTTTTTTTAATAAAACCAAACAGATAACTCAGTGGATAGGATATTTAATTTGTTTTATCATTGTGAACAGATTTTACATGATATTTATTATCAACACCAGTAAATTCTAAATAATTTTGCTCACTTGGAGATCCTAATAAATTATTCATCACTGTTGAAGTTAAACCTGAGTTATCAACAGCCTCAATAATATTTCCATATTTTGAGATTACTAAGAAAACTGGAAAGGAAAAAAGTTAGCACAAACATCAATATTATCTAACTTTGCATACTCTGCCTTATCTCCTTTATCTCTCTTTAGTAGCCTAAATTGCTCAAAAACATAAGCATCATTTGGGAAAGAAATTTCATCACCTATAGGAACATCAAATTAAATTATATTATTGTTAACATAAAAATTCCCCCTAGTTTGATAGTTGGAGGACAACTTTGCCTTTCTAAACTCTCGATACTTTTATAACTCATTTATAAGTGCGTATGTGTGTATATATATATATATATATATATATATATATATATATATATATATATATATATGAGTAATTTAACCCGATACATTTCCATTGATGATATATATATATATATATATATATATATATATATATATATATATATATATATATAATATATATATATATATATATATATATATATATATATATATATATATATATATATATATATATATATATATATATATATATATATATATATAATATATATATATATATATATATATATATATATATATATATATATATATATATATATATATATATATATCATCAATGGAAATGTATCGGGTTAAATTACTCATAGAAAAATTCTAAAATCTTATAAAGTACCATGAAGCTGATTATGAAAGAAATAAAAGAAATAACTACCCTTAATTCATGAATTACGAAATATTAGTTTTAAAAAAGTAGAACAAGTAAGTGAAGAAATAAAAAATTTAATTACAACACTAGTTCCAGTTACAGCAAAAAATTTAGATTTTCCACCTACTCCTGAAGAAAAATCATCTGAAAGAGACTTATTTATTAAAGATAGGTCTCCAAATTTGGGTATAATATCTCTGAAAGACTTAACTATTAGTCTTGGAAAATATATTTCTGAGAATTTTATAATATTAAGAAAAATACGGTTTACCAGTAGGATATAATTTTTATATCGGTGATACAAAAGTAAATATAGATGGTGTGAAGGTGGGGAGAGTTCTTCAGGGAGCTACACCCTCCCCTTCCTCCGAATTAGTGCAGAAGAACTTGAAGGTAAATACAATGTTAATGATCTTAAAAATTACACAAATAGTTTTGTTAACCAATGCTGTATTTCGAAAATATATTCCTAGTAAGAAAAGGAATAATCCAAGTTCAAGTGTTGGTTGGAAGTATAATAATATAATTAGACCAATTTATGAAAAATATGTAAAAGATTCGAGCTCAAGATCAATATCAAACACACCAGAAAGAATGATTTTTCCAGGAACTCCTAGATCTGGAGAAGGTGTAAAAAAATACAACAATTTTCCAAAATAAAATAATTTGATGAATGATGTTAGAAATTTAATTGACAGATTATTAGTTATACATGGTGAAGAAAATGCTGGAAATAACAATTATTACAATGAAAAAGTGAGCATAATGAATATACTGAATAATAAATTTTCTGATTTTGTAATTGATAATCCCAAAGGAATTCCATACCTTATAAGATTTTAAAATGTAATTCCACATTCATTTTGGAATTCTGAATATCATGGAAACAGAATAATAAATTGGGCAGTAAATAATTACATTTGCCTGAAGTGCATTTGCCAGGGTATAATTATTGCGGACCATTTACAAAATTGAATGAAAGTTAGGAAAGAGGCGATACAGATACAAATAAATTAGATGAAGCATGTAAATATCACGATATTGCTTATAGAGATCATAAAGATTTAGAATCTAGGCATGAAGCTGACAAAATTTTACAAAACAGAGAAAAATTAATTATGTTAGAAAATATACTCCAATTGGTGAAAAAATTGCTTCTGCAGCTGTCGCTTCAACTATGTTTACAAAAAGAATATTGGGATGGTGTATTAAGAACTCAGTTAATAACATTCAATATACGCAGTGATCAACCTAGAGATTTGGATATAGATAAATTTTTAACAAAAGAATTTGAGAGAAAAAATATAAAAAAAATCAGAAGAAGGCAAAGTTTACAAATTAACTTTGCCAATACCAACAATCAAAAAAATGCTAAATGAATAATCTGGAAGTTGTTTACATCATGCAGGTTTTTTTATCTTTTCTGATTTCAGTTTTAGCTGCACTCGGTGCTTTAGCTGGAGGAGCTAGCTAAATTTACAATTCTGTTTAAAAAAACTAGACAAAATAAAAAAGATTTAGAAGAACAAAATAGACATAATTTGCCAATGGAAAATAAATCAGAAAGTGGAATATTTGCAAACAGGGGAGACCAAAATAAATTAATATATCAACTTTACCTAATTTCGATATTGAAAAATATGCAAAATAATATTAAATGTAAAGAATTTCAGAAATGTTTATATGATTGATGAACTACCAAAAATAATGCCCAAAGCTGAATGTGCTGTGGTTAATTTTGACATTTCATGAAATCCTTGTACTCATTGGGTTTGTTATTTCAAAGAAAATAATTATGTTTACTATTTCGATTCATTTGGAGGTAGTATTCCTACTAATTTAACTAATTACTTCAAAAATAGGAATCTTTATTACAATGATAATCGAATTCGCAATTTTATTTCAGTTATCTGGGGATATTAATGTTTAATTGTCTTACACCTTTTTTGAGAGGTTTTAAGTTTCATTATATAATTTCTTTATTACTAAATGACAGATATATTTGGGAAACCATTAATCAAATCTTTAAATAAAAATGCCAACTCTAATGCAAATGAATTAAAAAAAAAAAGTAGATTCAAAATACAATATAATTGTTTCTGCTTTACAAAATAAAATTAGTACAGTTTTTGTTTATACAAAATATTATGTTTCTCTTCGTAATCATAGATTTAACAATATGGCTAATCCTATAGATGGAAACAATGTGGTCAGTAAAAGATTTTTTGATAAAGAAATAACCAATAAATTACAAAATTTAAACCAATCAGATTTGAATTATTGTGATACACTTGTTAACTCAAAAGTTTAAAAATGCAAGGAAGAAAAGTCTCATATATTTTATTTACCTGCAAAGAGGGATATAAAAATAATATTTTTCACATAGATAATAATCAAATTTTCTTTATCTTTTTGATGACTGTCCTATTTATAACATAATTTTTACTAATATCAATTTACCTTATGATACCGTGACTGTTATTTATGATTCTAAAAATATGTTTTATAGTAAGCCTTTTGGTGTTAACATGGGAGATATTCTATCTTTTAAAATCAGAAAAAATTATAATAGTTTTGATGATCGATTGATGGCCATAGCAGGGATAGTCGTAAAATATGAAGATTAAATATATTTTTGCTATTAAATGAAAAATACTTGGTGATTGAAGTTTAAGGTCACTAAAAATAACTACGTGCAAAATATAAATACTAGAAATAGATGATTAGTTCAGAAAAGTATATGTTCAATATTTAAATATAATAACTCAACATTTAAAAAATGTCCAATGAAAGAGAAGGCATATTCAATAAATTATATAAACCCGCACAAAAAAGTATTTCCAAGAAGAAAAATAATTTCATATGGTATTGATGATTTATGGCAAATTGATCTTGTTGAGAGGGATACTGGTAATTTAAAAGGCATGTCACATAGAAACAATGGTTACAAGTAAATTATGAAATTATCGATGTGTTTTTTTTCTTCAAAATATGCATTTGCTATACCAATTAAAGATAAAACTAGTAGAAATGTAGCGAATGCTTTAGAATGTATACTGATTAAAAGGAAAACCACACAATTTACAAAGTGATGATGGGTCCGAATTTTATAATAACAAATTTTAATAACTTATGCAAAAATATAACGTCATTCATTATTCTACATTCAGTGAAATTAAAGCCAGTGTTGTAGAGAGATATAATCGTCCAATGAAGAAAAATATGTGGAAGCAATTTGCTTTAAATGGCAATTACAAATGGGTAAATATACTAGATGATTTAGTGAAAGAATATAAAATTACTAAGCATCGAACTATTGGCATGAAACCAATTGAAGTCAATAAAAAAATGAACAAAATTAAACAAGATTTTGTGAATATGTTCACTAAACCAAAATACAAAGTCGTTGATATTGTCCACATGAGCAAAAAAAAAAAAAACGATTTTTTGAAAAGTTTTATATAGCTAATTTGACAACAGAATTATTTACCATTTTTTAGGTTTTAAATTATGATGTGCCTACTTACAAACTGAAAGATACTAAAGGAGAAGAAATAAAATGTTGTTTTTATAAATACAAATTTGTGAAAACTGACTGTCCCAATGACTATTCTGTTGAAAAAGTCTTAAAAACTAAAGATGATAAAATTTAAGTAAAATGGTTTGGTTTTGATAACTAACATAATTCTTGGATTAATAAAACAGATGTTTTGTGAATTTGAATAATCTTTGAAGAAATTTAACATAATATTTCATATTTAATGACACATATTCAGGCATCAAATAACTGTCACATGGAATACCATATAAAAAAGATAAAACACAATTAGTGATCAATACAAGAAGGAAGTGAAACATTGATATAAACCAGATTCATTAACAAATAGAGTAATATTTTATATATTATCACAGTGTGGTTATCATTAATTTTATAAAAACTAATTTCAAGTGTAACATTATTTAACATTTGTAAAATGCATTCAATGTTTGTTAATTCATTGTACAATCGTTCATTCAATCATCATTCATTCATTCATTCAATCATTGTTTGTTCATTTGTTTATTCATTTATCAATTGTTCATTCGTTCAACACACAACTCACTTATGGTGAGCTTTATTTTTAAAAATTATAAAAGGTTTACATGCTTTTACACCCCACCAGTGACCTGATATAAATGTATTTATTATTTCTAATTTTTTCCTAGTACTACCTTTCCCATATGATGTTGGTGCCTTAGATCATATGGGAACACTCCAGCTATACATTTGTTATTTTACATCTATATTATAGAGTATTTTTGCTGGAACTTGAGGTGGTAGTAATTATTGGCATCTACTGCTTGTATTTTTAAACAAGCGTGAGCAAGGTTTTATTGGCTCAAATTTGGTGATAATCTAATAGTGTAAATATGGGTACCTCATGTTCACATTATTAAATTATCTGCTTGGACCGGGGTTCGAACCCACGACCTTTGCATTTGAAATCAAATACTTTATCAATGAGCCATGCTGACAAGACAAACAGGGCAGTGATTATAAAACTTTGTGTGGTGAGCTGCAGCAAGTTGGAAGCTATAAGTGGTGAGTCACTCTAGCCAAGTGTGTCATAGCTGCTGCTCCGAGTTCGCCCAAGGTCGACAAGTGAAGCCCTTTGTAGCTTAAGAGCAACTTGCTACAGCCAGATCGACTCTTTATTTATCGCTCTGCATGCAGTCTGCATTTTCCTGTTGCCTGTATAGGCCAGCACATTTTGAAAGCTTACATCTGTCTCATAGGTTGCAGCACAGTAGGAGAGCTTTCACCTGTCTCAACTAGGTTGCAGCATGTTTGTCGAAGCAGATAAAAGAATTATCACACAATAAGTGCAGCTATCAGTTACATTTCTTATTGAGAGGAAGTTGTTTTATAAAAGTCTTGTATCTTATTAGGATACTAACTTTCTTCATTTTTCTTCTTATATCTAAAGTGATAAAACCATAGTGTTCGCCCCAACATTTTGAACAAATCTCTTTAAATTTCTCATATGCCATATCTCTACCAACAAAATTGTTATATATATATTTTTTAAATTGGTTTCATCTCATCTAAATGTACAAAAAAAATTCTATTATATCTTACTAATTCTTTAGGTACTTTTGGATAAGTATGTGCCAAATAAAATACATCAACATTTTTATACCTTCCCTTAGTAAAGTACTCGTGGATAACATCTTGATTTTCTAAGATGACATCGAAAATAACTACAGAATTATTTTCATGTTCGTCTATTGGAATCATTTCATCATTGCTATTTTAATAATAAGCCAAATTTTCACTAAACTTGTTGGATATTACATCAAAGCCATTTTGTAACTGAATATAATTTGGTTGATTTAAACTTTTTAAGGGAAGATACAATTTATTGAAATTTAACCACCCATTGTTATAAACAACATTAATCATCAAGTTGGTTTTCGTACATTTACTTGGCCCAATGATAATGGCTCTCATATTATCAGGCAAAAGTCCACCACTGTTTCGATTTTTAGCATTTTGTTCGGAAATTATGACACCAATACCCCAATCCATTTTTTTCATTTATAACAATTTTTTATATTAAATGGATAATGAAGTATTTAAGTTAGCAAATAATAGTTCCATTCTAAATAAAAACTTAATTATGATATCATTTGTAAAAATAAAACAATAGTTTTGATTAGTTTATGCACAAAATTTGTGACATACAGTATATCCGATGATACTGTAACAGCAAATGAAAAATTGAGTGGTGTAGTTCATAAAAACTAAGTTATCACTATTCCTAAAAGACAATACTATGTTGAATCATTAAAAGAATCTATAAACTCCTTTGAACCATTTTCAACAAACAGCATTGAATTAACAGCAGATAATGTGAATAATAAAATAGCTATTAAATCTAAGTTTGATATTAAATTTGACAATAGATTATCTGATATTGTTGGTTTTGACAAAAATTTTCTTATCGAAGGGATAAACTTTTTGAAGCTACTAAATTACCTAATTATAATCATTTTAAAACAATAAATGTCGACTGTAATTTGGCATATGTAATGTTCATCAAATATGGTGACTCTAATAATTAGAAACAAATACAATTGCTAGTATTCCACGGAAAACTATTTTTGGTTTTAGAGATTATATTGATTATGAGCCCACATATTCAATTTTTTATAAAATAAATAATGAATGTTTTTACCATATTGTTTTAGAAATCATGTATGAAAATGGTAAACAAATTATTTTGATGGGGCTGATATTGACATTGTTTTAGAAATTAATAATGATTAAAATATAATTTGTGTAATTTCAGTGGTCGGCATGCCGATCGCTGAATTATTCAACTCTCATTAATAAAACTATAAATTTTGATAACCATATGGTAATGTATCTATTTTTTGTATAACCGTTTTGTCATCACAATGAGTTAATGATATTTTATTAAATTCGACTATATATATATTTCATGTTTCTCACTCCTTATTAAATTCATTGTTCTATATTGTATTGTTTCATTAAACGAACGGTTCTTATAGTCCTCAAAATGTTATTCTCTTATTAACTACACATTTCTTTATGCCTTTCGATTTTTGGTTTTCTTTATCATCACTTCTATATGCATACATTTTAGCTCTTAAACCAACCAATTCTTTCATTATATTCCCATTACATTCTTCTTTCATCTTACCTAAAACTTTCCTATTTATTTATTTGAGGTAGGTTATATATATTATATATATATATATATATATATATATATATATATATATATATATATATATATATATATATATAATCAATTGGGTAATCACTTGCACCAAATTTTTCTATCATCTACTTCATATATTTGTAAAAATCGTGTGTTTTTACATTATGAATGTAGGAATCAGTATCTTGATAGCATAACTCATTGTTATCCCCGTATTTTGGTTTCATAACTTTGTAATGAAAATAATACATTACCTCGTTCGAAATGTCCAAAATGGACATACCCACATAAAAAGGGTTATTAAATTTTACATTTGTTTTGTTCATATGTATGGCTGTAAAATTCTCATTAAAAATGGTACTTCTTTTGAAATCTGCTTTTGCTACTAATTTTCCACATTCTTCTGCATCTGATGTTAATCTTATATCTACTCTGTTTCTTATATTTTCTATTGTTTTACCAACAACAGGATTATTCATCAGGTTATGAAAATCTTTTTCAAAAGAGTTTTTTGCATTATTTCTCATCTATGTATTTAAATCTATGTACTTTCTTAACCAATGAGATTGATTAAACTTTTATATTCTATGTATTTTTGTATGCTTTAATCAATTATTTAGACACTGTTTCAGGTTGTGATAGTCTATTACATACTTTTATTATTAAGTAAAGTTGTTAATAATTTAGACTGATTTGTTTCTGGAACTACCTTATTTTCTGGACACCATGGAAGATATTTATGTAATTTATGTAGATCTTGTGGGTACTCTAAATGTACTTTTAAAATGTAACCATGATCAGAATAGTCCTTAATATTTAATATATAATTTTGCCAAAAAATATAATTTAAATTCTGGTTAATCAACCCATATGGTAAATATCGAGACATTTCCCAAGCATATAAATTATTCGCATCGCGATAAGCTAAATAGTTTGAGACAAGGAGTCTCATGACTACAAATTTTCGCCACTCCAATTTTACTATCAACTTCCCTGTCTGCTACAAGTTTGCCTGTTTTGTGGGCCGATCGCCATCCCAGCTATATTACACATTTTTGCTACACTTAATACTTCCTAATATTACACATTTATTATTTAATTATACTTGAATACACTCTAACTTTTGAAGAAATAATGTGTTTTGACACCGAACGAGAAATAAATACATGTTGCTGCAGTGACATTTCCTGAATCACAGGCATGTGCCACCACGTGGTTCGCAAACCCGTGCAGGACTGAAAATGGCCAGCGCATCTTTGCCTGTGTGTTTACTGACCTGCCCGTTTGGGACACTGGAAGTGCTGGATGGCGGCCAGTTTTGGGCAACAGCCATAAAGATGGCGCTAAGGTGCCGGAAATATTGGGATCTCCAGAACAATCTATACTTGTAATATTTAATTTCGTAGTGTATTTTTGACAAAGGTAGCACTAGTTTCACCAGAAATTATTATTGATTGGAGAACAGTTTAAGCCAATAAGAAATTTGGTGGGGAAATTTTCCACCATTAATTTTTTGTCTATAAGTAGTCCCTCCAGCAGGCTGGTCGGTGGAGAGATCTGGCTGTTGGGGGTTGACCAGTACAGCTGCAGAATATGAGATAAGTACACAACTTAGGGCCATAGGGCCAGTTTGCTGTAGAAAAGGGTGTTGTTACCCAGGAATTTTGTAGAATATTAGAATTTTCCTGATAATATAAAATTTTAGCACACAATATAATTGATTGTAGAAATATCAAAAGAAAATTATTCTCGTGCATTGTAAAATGTTAATGCATAAAGTAAAAAATTTGCTGTAAGGTGAATACCTCATGCTAATGCCAGAGATTAAGTACAATAAATTCCACTATTAAGGAATTAGAAGAATTCCCAGTTTTTAATAGAGTAAAATACTCTTTGCAAACCATGATTTAAAATTTTTTATATATAATGTTTTAATGCAAGAGATTGTATCCAAGTCTTATCACATTAGGCTTTTGTTTGAATTTTAGCTTATTGTATGTTCCAGGTAGAGGAGGCTTTGATTGGCTTTAGCAGTTGTTTTAACTAGCGAAAAGACCAAAAATATTTAAAATTGTGGATATGTTTCTCGGGTATTGTCCATAAAATTTTCAGTCTTCAGAAAATGATAAAAGGCTGTTATCTGATATTTAGTATTTTAAGTAAATTTTCAAATGTATAATATTTCAACCATTGTGTGCAAAGGAAATCAAATCACAATATTGTAGATGTGGTAGAAGGTTGTATCAGTATTATATTGAATTTTTAAATATGTAACATGTTTATTGAGAGCTTTAAATTAAGTAATTTTTATCAGTATTATATTGATTGTAGAAATTGTAATATGGGTATTGAGAACTTTGAGTATATCTATTTTTCATAACTCATGTGTTTCACCCGTTAGTTAGTCTGTTCAACCTTTTTAAGCCATTAGCACTTAGGGATTTATATTTCTGCTGTTACACTTGGTCATTGGTTTGCTTTGCTGGATGTACATCCTTGCTTGGTTCTTACTGAAGGGCTATGCAATGGACTCAAGCTTAACTCTTAATTATTATTAAAAATGTCTAAATATTTATTATTCACTTTCACATATTTCCTAAAACATTGTGAAATTCCGCCTCTAATTCATTTTTCTGCCACTAAAATTATATCATAATTATGTAATAAATCTAATGGATGTTTAGTTATTTTTAACATAGCGTCCCATGATAATCCTGGTGCTGTAAAATAGCATGCTGAATTTAAATCATATGCATTTATACATGTTTCTCTAAAGTTTTCAAATACATCCACTAATAGTATCACATCAATTTTTAAGAATAAATCATGATATTCGCCAAGGATTTTCATATTAAATTGATCCCATACACATTTTGCATTATTATAATCATCGTCAATTATATCAGATTAATTTAATTTATTGTAAAATTCACTTTTTGGTGGAAGTTCTATTTCTTCAAATTATTTCCAACTGTCCATATAATCATATGAATAAACCCCTTTTCTAATTACTAAATCTACTTGATCTTTTGGAAAATGCTTTTGTGTATGTTTCATTTGATCTTTACTTATATTATATGATAATTTACATAATATACTGGCCATAAATTTAAATGTCTATAAACCTCATGTCTAAATTTTTCTGTTTCTTTCCCAGAACTAATGAAGTTTTCTTCATTATTTGTAATTAAATCAATTTTTTTAATCATATTGTAGCTCTTTAATAAATAAATGAGCATCATATCTAGCTAATTTATGAAAATTAATTGGAAGAAAATGTGGTAATTTTAATTGTATATTACAATCATATCCTACTGGGTTAATGGATTTTCCAGTTATATGATCATGATTATGTACTATTTTATTTGCCTTCGTATAGTCACATTCACATACAATATTTTTTTTAGATGTATTATATAATCCTTTTCTTCTTTTGCATTGCTTCATTTTGCGAATGCATCCAATCTCTTCTACTTCCCTTTTCATAGATTGTGTAAACATCTTATGAGCATTTGGGCCTCGATATACAACTGGTTGTTTATAATCACCATAACTAGATATAATATAATAGCAAAAACCAGAAGCTTCGTGTAACTGATGTTTCATTGCATATGATTCATCATTTAACTTCAAATCAATAGTATTTATTTGATCAATAGTAAGTTTTTATATTTCTTTAAGTACCTCCTTATAAAAGTCATTATCGATATCATCCTCTGTTAAAATTTGTTATTTTTTAATAGTTTAAATTTATATATTTCTATTGGTTTTGGTTTAGTCGTTGATATATCCTTTAGAATTGATTCGAAATCTGCATATATTGCCAAAGGAATTTTCATTGTATATTTGTAGTTTTTGATAACTATATGCTCTCCTTCCAAAGGTAAACTGATTTTTACTGGTTCATTTTTAGAGCAGTATTCTGCATGTTTATTTAATATTTCTTGGGAATAAAGAGCACGAAGACACATATATAAGTTTTACCATTATTTTTAGTTCTTTTGTGCAGAAAGCAGCTTCGATAAATATTTTATCCAACAGTAATGTGAGTTTGTATCATTTTTGGAAAAAAAAAAAAAAAAAAAAAAAAAAAAAGCGAATTTATGTTTTTCATTTTTATTTTTGTAAGCTTTAATGGATATATTGTAGACTTACCTTCAATGGAGTAAACATTTATAGACACATCAATTTAATTTTCTATTTTTGGTATATCATCAATTTTAATTGGATATTTATGTTTATCTATTACTTTATCAATATTAAGCCCAAGCCCAAAATTTTTCTATTTAGTTGATCTTTGCGGATCTTTTTTTGCTGGAAACAATGCAAATTTGATTGCCCAAAGAAAACATTTTTGATCTTCATTTTTCACATGAACACATGCTTGTGTTTTCTTAATCTTTTCTGGTAGTTCGATATATGATGCTCCATTTACTGGATTATACTTATTTATAGCTAACTGTATTCCAATTACTCTATCTAATTTCAAATATGAACTTTGTTTTTCAAAATCGGATAAATTAGCAAGTAATTAATTCTTTTTTATGGTTTGGCAAATCCTTTTAATTTCTCCTTCATTCAATACTGTATATTTTTGTGATTAAAATGTAAATAATTCTACTTGGTTAGTCTCTTTATTGCGATAATTGGCATATCATTTAATGATGGTTTTCGCCCCTCTAAATTTCCCAAGATCATGCATTATCCCATAAACCATATTTTTTTTTACTGAAGTTCAAAATTGACTAGAGTGCACTAAATCAAAGGCATTTTCAATTTTATATGTTGATATCCTACCTTTAAAAGCTTGATTTCCCACATATTTTTTGTTGATTATTTTATTTCTTTTCTTTATAATGACATTAGTGGAAAATGGGAATATTTATTTTAATTCCTTTTTGTCTTCTTCATATAATTCAATAATATTAGCATCATGTAAAGGTAAATTTATAAAATTATTCTTTGTTATCCATTCTGTTACTCGCTTACTTTTGTTTGTAGGCTTTTCAAATGTATTATTAGAGAATGGAAATATTTATTTTAATTCATTTCTATCTTTTGAATTTTGTTCTTTGACATTGGCATATGAAAATGGTAAATTTGCAAAGTTGTTCTTTGTTTCTTCATTTAAAATAAATGGTATAAGAGTTCTAAGTAAATCAGCTTTCTTTAGATGACACCAATATTTTAATTTATATTCTTTTGCTAAAGATCTTAGCTCCTGCATTCTCCTTCCGCTCAAATCAACTGCTATATTGTTCGCTGACTTTTTGATTGTTCATTTAGTAAGAAAACATTTTAAATTTTTTTTTTTTTTTTTGCTAAAATTTGGTAGGCCTACATTGATTTTTACCCAACAATAATATACCAAATAACTAATGGAATGGAATAAAACATTTTATTTATTGTAAATATTGAAAGCAATATTTTTGATTATTTAGCTTCTTGTTTTGATAATATTTCTTTGTATAATCACTAAAACAATTTTTACATTTTGTTGTATGTTTGTCTATGGTAGCTTTATGGAGATAAAATTAATCGATATATTTATTCTCTTTACATACTACACATGTCTTAGTTGAGTAATCATTACGGTGAGTTTCGTTTGTACTGTGTAATTTAGTATTTTTATGCTTTTCGAGGTATGGAATACACACATTTTTTCCACATTCACATAGTACTTTATTTAACCCACAATGATTTCTCAGCTATACATTAACACATTTTTTACATGTGTTAATATGGTTATCTTTTGTGAGTTTGTGTTGGAAAACATTCAATGTTTAATACTTCACCACATTTTTTGTGTAAATCAGTATTTTTATGCTTTTCGAGATATGGAACACACATATTTTTCGTATTCACGTAGTACTTTATTTAACCCATAATGATTTCTCAGATATACATTGACACATTTTTTACACGTGTTATTATGTTTACCTTTTGTGAGTTTATGTGTTGGTAAATATTCAATGTTTAATACTTTACCACATTTATTATATTTCTTGCATATGATATTATCTTCCATTTTGATATTTGATTCCATTTTATTTATAAGGAAAGAAATTTATTACAATAAAAAAAAATTCTTTTAACAAATTATTTCTTTCCTTATAAATAAAACAAGATGGAATCACTTATCAAGAAATTAAACAAGTTATGTGAATTTACTAAACTACAAAGTCTTGAAATTAATAAAAGTATGCAGCTTCTGAATTTCAAATTTATGAATCTAAGTTTGGTAAAAAAATAATAATAATTGTATTCTAAATGGAAAGTATAAAATTACATTACCATACCGCTATGTAAACATGCTTGATAAAAATGCTTTAAAATTAATATTTGAGAAACAATTTTTCACTATGTATAAAGGTTTAAAATAACTGAAAAATGGAAAATCTGTACATGAAATTGAATTTTCTTAAAATGTGTGAATTTCTATTAATTTGAATCTATCGATTATCTTCCTTTAATATTCATTTGATTTTAGCTTATTTTGCTAGGTTTTGTGTTAAATTTGATTGTATTAGATTGCTCGCTTGATAAATTTATGTTTCTAGTAAACATGAAAAAGTTGCTTGAAATCGAGAAATATACTTGATTTTGGCTTAAAATGTGCTGTTTTACACAAATCCTGCTCAGCCATTTGTGAGAAAATTGAAAATTTGACTTGTTTTTAGCTTAAAACTACATGATTTTGGCTTAAAGTTCCTTGTTTTTGGGGATCGAAAATTGGTGCTTCTAGAAACATGAAAAAGTCGCTTGAAAACAATTTTGAGTTTTTAATTTTTTCTTGTGCTTTCGTTAAAATAGCAGGAAATATTTTATGTAAGTTTTTCATAATATTTTGGCGGGAATTGCCGATTGCTCTAGTATTCCCTATCAACTTCACCGCAAATGAGTATGAATAATTGTAATTCCTTTGAAATTCACTCACTGTAATAATCAATGATATTTTTGTACTTCGAATAGAGCAGTTACTACTGCTAGTTATCAAATACGTACAGAAAAATTAGATAAAAATGTTTTCATAACTTTAACATCGTAGTTAATTTGAAGCTGTTGTGTAGTTTAATCTGCACACTAATTGGATGGTAATGGTTTTGTAAAAATTTGTCATACGAGATATTTCGTAACAGTCTCAAAGAAGTTTCTTAATGTTTACAAGATCCAATAAACGCTAATTTTTTTACCACCAACCAACTTTAGTGATTACTGGTCGCTGCAGTATAATTTTGTTTTAATCTCAAAACACTTTGTTGTAATGAACTTTTTCAAAAGCTTTTGCCACTATAATTTTTCACGTCCTCCCAGTGCACTACAATCTTACAACTGACAGTGTTCATGATAGAATTTTCCAAGGCATGTTGCAGATACTTTGTTTTACCATGCATTTCCTGTCAGAATTTTGCTACTTGTGACCACTGTATTTCAATTTTCCTGCAACAACCATATAGTGGAAGTTCCTAACTTCGCTTACACATCTTACAGCAGAATGTTGCAGTTGGTGAAGGGGAAGTTGATTTTCTGCATCGGCAAAACTTGCAGTTATGACTTAAGAAGAAAAGTTAAGTACGATTCGACCGCATGGGATGTTTTGCACCATTGATGGTAACATAACTGAAACTTCTTATACGAGTCGCGTCCCCATGCATTGGCGCCTGTTTGTCCTGCCACCACTTCACAGCTGCAATGTGCACTCTACCGTGGATTGCCACATTCAGAACACATGGGCGACTGCTTTGACGACTCCACAGGCAGTGTGACGTGTGGGAACGCGCCATGTTGGTCAGCCATTTTAACACCAGGGTCAAGTAGCTATTCCACCGTCATGTCCCAAAGAGGTAATATTTGGGAGTAACAGTTCAAGCTGGAACTGGATTAGAGCATCAGAGTAAATGTGTCTGTAACTGACGAAGTGGTAAATTACTGACTCTTGTTGACTGATATTCAGTTTATTTTTTAAGAAGCCTCATCCCACGCAGCTACATAACTGAATTGTTATAGTAGTTACTATTCTTTTTTTAAGGTAGGAAATGATCTGATGTACACAAATGTTCAGTTTCTGTTTTAGATTGTACAAAATTTTTTCCAAAAACTATGTTTTGATGATACAGTATGCAACATGAAAGTTTAATTGTATAGGTTTGGATGCAACTCAAGTTGGCTATGTTGGATACCCGGCAGAGGTTCGTCTTGATTCTAGCGATGCTGAACTTGTTGAAGATATACACACAGCACTGCAGCCTCCAATACCAAACCTCATTAACAGCACAAATAGAGAAATTGGTGAGTTTATTTACAATTTCATTATTGAGTAAACTTAATGAAGAAAAATTTTAGCATTTTAGTTTTTATTGTCTGAAGAG
Source organism: Dryococelus australis (assembly GCA_029891345.1). NCBI lineage: Eukaryota > Metazoa > Arthropoda > Insecta > Phasmatodea > Phasmatidae > Dryococelus > Dryococelus australis. The sequence goes on from CM057000.1 coordinate 49,360,036, forward strand.
CTTGATGCAATATAACTTTCAGAAGAACAGATATGAGTATATGTGGAAGATAGAAACATTCCTTAAAATTCTTGATAACAATTTCTCTTAGGTTAGCTGTAGGAAAACATACCTTAAATTACTATCCATGGGTTTCAGTTAGATTCTTTGCTGCTGAGTGTACGTAATTCAGCCTTTTGAATGGCAATGATAATTAGAAAACGTGAATATAAACTGTACTACAGTATAAGTGTGTCAGTGTCAATCCTTGTGTGATCCTCAGTCAAGATATTTAAAAGGTTAGCTTATGCAGATAACAATTAATCGCGTTATTCTTTGAAGACTGTGAGAAGTTGTCAGCCATTCACAACACAGTCTTCCTAGAATAAATATAAAAAAGTAAAAGGTACTAGGACATGTTAGAACTCGTTAGGGCTTGCGTTGGTGTGATGGTGTCATCCGCCTGAAGGGATTACTCTATCACCTAGGGGTAATAAGCATTGATATATGCAGTATCAGGTTATTTGTGAGCTGACTGTCTTAGGGATAGGATGTGGTTATGCAAGTGCGTACGGTGTTGATATTTATGCAATGTGTAGATTACACAAGTGCGCGAATATACTTTGCTGATTACGCAAGTGCAACATTGTGATATTACATAATCTAATTACTTAACTTATATTTATATTATATGCCTCCCTCCATATGCAACTGCATTTCCCGCCCCAACTTCCTAACTTGAGAACCAGCAGCTTCACACCTCAATGTTGGTCACAGTCTTCCATGGCGGTGGTGTTGGAGAATGCGAAGGTCATGGTGTTGACGGGGAAGGTTGGCTACAGGGCATACCTGTTGCAGCGTGAAAGATTCTCTGTTGTTCGCTTCCTTTGCTGGCTCCCCGTCGACTTTGAATACTCGGGTTCGATACTCGCTTGATACAGTGCTATATATGTGGGTTGCATCACAGACACTAACTACGCTTGTCGCGAAGGCAAACTGTTGTCGACTACTTCCAGATTTGAAGTGGATAATTTTTTTAATTAACTCTCTTCCTTTTATAAACTAACTCAATCCAATATGGCAGTAAATTACATGCGACTAATTGGTCGAACGAACGTGAGAGACAAATTTCGATGAGTAAAAAGGGTTTGATATTATCGCCCGGACTTCATTCGCGAGATGACTTTCTAAGTGAGAGGATGTGGTTGTGCACTTATCTCTCGGTACATTATCCAAGTACGTACAAAGTAAATATTTACTAACTAATTAATTCCTTATGCGATCATGGAAGTGCATGGTTTGTGCAAGTGTGCTATTAATCAATATAATTAAATATATTTTTAAAATTTATAATACTCTTGGAATTCAATATGGCAGTCGAATGAAGGTGATTAGCCAATGGGAAAACATTGATGGGGCTGGAGCGCACGAGTCTAATTGGTCGAATGAATGTGAGAGACAAACTTTATAACAAATGATGGAGGGAATACCCTTTGTTAAATGTCAACGGACTTCAGTCGAGAGCATGCTTTCATATGGCGATGATATGTATTTAGTAGAGACCAGAATAATTCGCGGATTCATTTTGAGACAAGCTAGAATTCAAAATACGAGCGTTTATATAATGTTAGACATTGGTCCAACTGGTGTTTGGCACCTTTTGGAGAACGCTTGCCCAATCGTCGCCTTCCACTGTGACAGCAGACAACTAATCTGCAGTTGATATCGGCATATGTGTATATATGACTGTAGAGTCTAGTTTGTAGGTTATTGAACCCGCGAATTTTTCAGGGCTTTAGTAATTAGCCACATTTCGAGAGTGTACAAATAAGATGTAAGTATCCAGAATGATAATTGAACTTAGTATAAATCCGCCCTCTGGCAATACCACAGAGCCCAAGGGTTAGGAAAAAAATAAAAAAAGATATTTAAATGTCTTGTTCGGGAATCGAACTCAGTACCAATCCACTCACTTGTCGTCAGAACTCGGAGAAGAGGGTAAGGGGCAAGGGAAAGTGTGTGTGCAACAGCATTTCCCCCTCCACACATTCCTCAATTGTAATGCAGCTGCCAATGGACTAACAAATCAGTATATCTCCGGTAGTCGACGAGTCAACATCGACGAGATAGCACGCATGATTACAGAAGTAAATGCAATTGCATTTCCCCCTCCACACCTACACATGGCACAACCACTGATGAGACAACACTTGTGATTCTGCAACAACCAAAACTGCCCTGTCTGGGCATCAAACCCAGTACTCCAGAACCAAACATTCCAAAATCCAAAAATAAAAATATATTAAGTATACACTATCTGAGAATCGAACCCGGTAATCCAAAACCAAACCTTCCCAAATCCAAAAAAATAAAAAATATATTAAGTACCCTGTACTGGAATCGAACCCGGTACTCCAAAAATAAAATTACACACAATTACCCTGTCCGGGAATTGAACCCCACACCGTAAATGCCCCAATCGGGAATCGAACTCCAGACCGGAAGTAACCTAACAAGGAATCTAACCAGAAGTGCATTGCATCGGAAGTGCATGTGCAAAAATGTATGCGCAAAACTAGTGCTTCGGGTAAAGTAGATCAAAACAAACACAAAGTGCATTCATTGTGCATTCTTAGTGCATACAAAGTGCATGTGTGACGAGGTCAAAGGTCAAATGTTATTCGGAGTCATTTTATCGTCAAAACGGCCTGCTGTCACTACTCTCTGCCATGAGGCGTTACTCACTTTATAAGAACAAAGTGACCAATCAAAGCCTACTATAATCGGGAAATCCCATTGAGTTGACTTTTCACCCCAGAAATCTCTCATTGTGAAGCCCAAAATATTGTGAAAAGAACCACTATCTTAAAAAAAAATCCAAATTTTTGTGCTCAAAAATGAGATCAGAACTTGTTTTTGCCAATGTAAGAGCGGAACAATTGCATTCACTTACATCTAAAGCCTTGTAAACTGGTTCTTTTTTAAACTGCTTAATTGTCGGTGAAACCTGTGAGCGTTTTTAATGTCTGCTCGAAATAATGTTACTATTATTTAGAAATAAGAAAACCTTTGTATCTTTTTGGTCATGTTATTAATGCTCTTGTGTACCATTTTTTTTTCTTTCAAATCGAGTTATGAGGGTTTGCAAGCAATCTGACAATACACAGTTGTGCTGTGGTCTTCGTATGTGTGACAGCTGACCCCTCGCTTGGACCTGATTTGCACAGCGGATGAATATTAAATTACAACCATACATTTACGGCCTCATATTCTAGGTTACAGTATGCAATCTTCATGTGAAATGCCGAATATGTTGGTTAGAATGTGTAATAAACAGAATGCCATGATCTGTCACGCACACATTGAGGATACTGGGGCATGTCATTTCAAGCAAACATGTTCCATATTTGTTTCCTTAATCACCTGATAAATCCAACTTTTACTTATTTCAAGAAGTAGAAACCATAATAACTTAGTCACACGCAGAAGATATAAAATACCCATGTAGCAACCCACATATGGTCCATTGATGGTTTACAGTCAGATGCTAAACTGCCAAACAGTTGGCCAACAGCTGGCATGCACCCGGCACCATTACTAGTGCTGAAGTGGTACCACTAACTAACCAGAATCTGCCCATAACTGCCCTAGGTGTGGTGAACAAAAATGGCCCAAGCATGGCCCATATGCTTACAACAGCTATGGCCCATCGATGTACCATTTCACAGCCATCAGATGGCCTACTGATGGCTAGCCAGGTTTTCACCATATGTCTAACACTATCTCTTAAAAATAATTATTTTCACCACCTATATCAACTTTTCTTTGTTTATAATTACCTTTACTTCACTATTAAAAACATTATAGGATATGAAAATCTTATGCTTACCGGTGCATTGACAGCCCGGCATGCTAACCATTACTCCATTGCGTATTTTTCTTAGATTGAGATGAACTAATTTAGAATATATTCGGAATTGAATTGTTAACAAACACTAATATAATATAAATTATATCAGTTATTCCATAGCCTTAAAATTTACGATGCAAACAAATCAGTTATAAAATATGCAGATAAACAAAAAAAAAATACTGTCGTTGAAGAGAAATCTTTCTACATGAATCGCGATACTAACCCAAAAACTTGCCTTCAATGTAATATTTCGAAGTATGTATGTCACCTGGATGCTATTCATCTGTTTTGAAATGCTGTCGCCAGTTATGAATATGTTAGTGATTTGAAACAACGAAAGCCTTTCAATGTTAATTTTCTAAAGTAATTTTGTAAAGGTGGTTAAATATAAATATTTTTTTTCGTCAGTATATTTTTAATTATGTGCAGTCATACATATTAAACATAACATATGTGAAATCATTCAATACCAGCCATGAAGTCACACATAATACTGTATTTAGAGCATTTTGCTATTGATATTTCCATTACTATATATTTACAAATAATCTACTCATTGCATCATATAATATATAAATATATTAGATACACTCATATACATAGGTGTGCAGCAATGGTACATCGATATATTACTTCACAGCCATCAAATGGCCTCTGTATGGTTAGGCTACCCATACTTTTACCAGCAATATGTATAGGTTATGTGCGGCCATTTCTGGAATACAGTTAGTAAACCCTTCATGGACCATTAATAGGTCACCGACTTTCAACCATCAGTTTCATTTCCACTAAAATTATATCAGTGGGCCATAAATGACATGTTAATTGTCCTGTTGCCAGCAGTCAGCCATAACAGGGCCAGCAGTAAAACCACAGTCAACCGACTATGGCTTGCTACATGGGTAATTCCTACTTCTAAAAAATGCATTGGGTAATCATACAGATGAAAGCCTTAGTTTAGTTTATTCTTGGCTGAATACAATAAGGTAATATTTTATTCTTCAGTTATCTGTTATTTTCACAGTTCAGTTAATATTCCTCATATTTTCTTGGAACGTTAGCAAGTATGATCTGCTGGTGTGCTCAACAAAGACACAGCTAAAGCATGTAAGTTACATAGCACACAGTTTTCTGAATTCAAGAAAACACCTGTTTCCTCTTTACACCAAACGTATAGCGGGTACCATAAAGATCTCTCATAAAAGGGTTTGCTAATGTAAGACTTAATTGTGAAAGCCAACACCACAGCTCCAACAGTGTCGAGGATAATTATAATTGTTAAGAAAAATTTAACATTTTTCACTTAACCACGTGCAGTCATTTGCAGGGAAATTAACTGACTCTTTCATAATCATGTTTTTCAATATTCATTTTATTATCTGTTTTCATATTGGGAAAATACTGTTAAAATATTTTTGATTTTCATTTTTACCTGATTGTTGCCAAAAGAAAATTTACTAAGTACACACTAAAATGTGCAAGACATTTTCACATTACCAGTTATTTATAGTAAGTACATGTATTCAAAAATAGTGAAGTTGTGCTTTTGACATATAAACATGCAAAAAATACTTTATTTTCGTTTTTTTTTTTTTGTTGAAGAGGACACCTGCTGATCAGTGTTTGACTCATAATATAAAATAATTAATTTTTGGCTGCCCAGTTACCTCAAACCTCAAACCATGAACGTAACGGTCGGAAAGCAGCCTGGGAAGTTTCATAAAGCTTCGGAAATATTTGCCTCGTATGCAGTGAACGTACTCATATGTTTGGTGTGCAGGCCACGTGGACTTTTACGTGAACGGAGGCAATGTGCAGCCTGGATGCAACCTGCTGAACAAGACACTGGAGTCAGTGGAAGACTACAGCGTCTTATCTCCTGCAGGTGAGTCTGGTGCATGTCAAGAGCGAGTGAAGAGATTTGGGTGGCTCTTAACAGCGAACTCTTGAGAGCCGACACCTGTCAAGAGGTGCATTACCCCAGTATATGCTGTTCACAATAAAATAAGCAATTTTGAAGTACCTGCTAAAGATTTACTTGTACACAAATTGTGTATTCTTCCACCTTAAGTAAGATTAACATTGGCATAGGTCTGATCATTTTATGCATGTGTCAGCCAAGTGAAACTGTGAAATTATTTGGGAAGTAACTGTTTTACAACTTTTAAAAATTGAAATTTATACACGCTAGAAAAAATAAATTAAAACTAGTAATTGATCTATTCAAATATGTTTATCTAACACACTTATTCGAATGTTAAGACATATAACTACAGTCCCCTCCACCGTTGCCATCTTTCATAGGCACATGGCAGTTCGTGTGCCTGTTAAAATACTGTACGTAGGCTATATGCAGGTAGGGACAGTGGCATTTTTTAAAGGTTGACTTCGAAACTGCTCAATTAACCATGAAATCCTATAGTGTCCCAGCTGTATTAAATGCATGACATAGGAGTGTGCAAATATTCAGTATACTGAAATGATACCAAGAAATCAAACCTTACATTTATTGTTTCTCTAAGAGAACTAATTTCATAAACTCTTAAACGAAAAGAAATTGAAATTCAACAAATATTTGAGAAGGCCTACTTATGAAATCTTCATTTGCTTAACTGCCAATGTAAAATATTTTTCCCAGCATCCATTTGTTAGTTTTTATTGTAACTTTTCTGAAATAACCACACAAAACAAAATATGAAATGTTCAGAAAATGGTGTGTCAAATTTTTTTATTGTTCAAGGTGTTCTAGGATTTAACTATATCATTTATTAATTCATTAAGAAGTCCATACATGTAAATTATTATTGACGTATCCATCACATAAATATTTTTTATGTTTAATATTATGTTTATAGCAACTGATAGTACCACATAAGATTGTGTTTGTATTTTGAAATGTTTGTTTGGTAATGTGTCACAGATGTTTAATAATATATGTTTTAACATTTTTTTTAAGTTTTAATATTTTTTATTAATTTTATTGAAGTTAAATTCTTATAAAATTATTTTTTATTTTTTATTTTAGTTTAATAAAATCGGATAATCTATTTAATTTTCGTTTTGTTCAGCAAAATATCACATTTTCTCAGAACAAAAAATTTGGTCCAAAATTATTTCTTGATTGCAAATATTTTTCTGAAATTATTATTACAACTCCTGTTGAATTGAGATATCTGGAAAGCGTTTAACAACTAGGTAATTATTGCACATGGTAGTGAATTGAAATAGAGATGCCCTAGATTGCAAGGTAAACGAAAAGTAAGCACCTCAAGAAAACAAGTAGGCCATTGGTAATGCCTATCATTTTTCTTACACGTGAAAAACTTTGAATGATCTGGCCGGGTTTCTTCATATCTGAACAACTTTTTTTTAACTCTAAGGAATGGAATAGCTGTACTTTCTCTTGTATCCTATTAAGCAAGGTGATGCAGTGGATATCCACTGAATTTGTATACGAGAGGACATGGGTTCTAGTCCCGGTCCAGCCACCCTGATTTCCATTTTCTATGGTTTCCCAAAATCACACCAGGCGAATGTTGGCATGGTTCATAACTACAGAGGCCATTACCCAACTCCTGCTTCTACAAGCAGCTTGCTCCATCTGTAATGATCTCAGCGTCGACGAGACGTTAAGCCCATCCTACATACGTACGTGTGTACGTACCTACCTACCTACCTTCTAATATCCTCTCTTCAGCTTTAGAGATTGTGAGTGTCAGAAACTTGGAAGTTCAAGTCACTTATCACTCTTGGTGACGGCAGAATGTGGGTTTTCCATGTATATCTCCATGCCAAATTTCACTCTAAGGCAGAACACACATTTTCTTCCCCCACCCCTGCTACCAAAGCCCATAGATTTCTTGAAATCTGTGTTCATAAAGTGGCACATTTATTCACCCTAAGCGACGACATTTGAACTACTGTAGAAAGTGGTGCTTCTAACTAATGGCTGAATGCATTCAATGCAAACAAGTCAAGCCAATGGGATACTGTGTTGCAGAGATTTCTAACATGAGTGGGTGTTCCCACCAACGAGTCGTCGAAATCTTCCTGGAGGCCACTTCCAGTTCTGACTGCATTTTCTGGGGGCGCATATACTCAGCCAGGTCTACAAGGTAAGTATACACTGTGACACTATGTAACTTGCACGCGAGTTGGTTATGGATTTCATAAAATACATCTGTATTCTTATGCTTCCTTCGCTTGTAATCCTTATTACTATATAAATGTGAAAGTGTGTTTGATTGTCCTCCTTTCACATCAAAACGGAGCAACGGATCGACGTAATTCTTTGCACAGATATAGTTGAAGAGTCGGAGAGTGATATAGGCTACTTTTTATTCCAGGAAAACATCTCATTTCTTCAGGAAAATTCTTATTGTAAAAAGTCAATGGATTAAGCTTTTCTTAGGATTGATTACTGTATAAAAAAAGCATTGTTAAAAAATCGTCATTTTTCTATTCTTTTTTGTCTATGGGCTGTAAAAATTTCCTTCCAAAAAGTCGCAGTGGCTCAGTGGCTAGAGCTATTCCGAGTGGGGCCGCAGTGACCCAGTGGATAGATACATATGTAGGGCCGCAGTAGCTCAGTGGCTAGAGCACCCAATAAGGAAGCTGCAGAAGCTCAGTGGCTAGAGAACCCAATAAGAGTGCCACAGAAGCTCAGGGGCTAGAGAACCCAATAGTGGGGCCGCAAAAACTCAGTGGGTAGAGAACCCAATAGTGGCTTAGTGTCACCAACTGCATTATTTATCCCTATAAACATGCGCGCGAAGCCGCGGGTAAAAGCTGGTATTTTATAAGTTAAACGCTAACTGCTTACTCGCCAGATTGAACTTCAACGCAAAACTTTGCACTCCAACTTCAGTATACAGTGTTGCTTGTTTGTGGGATCACTCCTGAAAGGCCCGGGTGATTCTTCTGTGTCACATACGAAAAATTTCATTGCCATAAAAATAACGATACTGTAAAAGTGTTAAAAATTTTAACATCTTAACGTCAAGCGAGTTGTTACTCTAACACAAATAAAACAAAAAAAAAATATTCCTTGGACACCTGATTATTGCAAAAGGAATTTCAGGCAGATTAGACTTCAATATCCACCGTGAACATCTGCAGTTTTCTCTTATTATTGGTCATGAGAGAAGGTATTCTGTTACTTTACTAGGCCAGAGATGGTTTACTCCAGCACTGAACATCTGTGGTTCACGGGCAGGCAACTAATACCCATATAAATTTAAACGATCCAATCGAGAAAAGGATCTGAGGTAACATGTTTTGGAAAACAATTTGACATGAACTCTTTCTTCGCGGAAAATCCAGTGTCCCTACTTGTTCCACTTCTCATTTATTTAAACTCTGCTCTTAAAATATCTTATATACTTGAAACTTAATTTCCTAATGTACTACCAGCCATAAGGGTGGCCAGAGCAGGCCAGAGTTTTCGTAACAGATGGTACCATTCCAAGAATCCATGAGCCCACGCCTTAATTTAACATGCAGTGTCGTCAAGGCTAGCAAAAAGTAACTGTGGTAGAATGAAATCATCAAATAAAACTATAAGTATTGTGAGTATCACTTTGTTTATTACATGTGTTGGCATTGAAATTCAGGGAATAATAACCTTACGTTTTAAAATTGTTCAAGTGGGTGGTCGTTTTCATGTCTGGCCCACACCAAAGTCACACCTACGCTGTCAATATTACAGTAATACGGCAGTCAAAGTTTACTTAAAAATACATGCAGACATAATGCAGGATTTTTTTGAAGGTTAGTTTTAATAGTCCTTTTATTTTGAAAATTATACAACTGTAACATAATGCTACATATGCATCTACAATTACAGCAAACTCTTGATTAGCCAGGGTAATGGTGGGCGGAAGGGCACAATAAATTAAAATCATGGATAATCTACTAATTGATCTAATAGGCATTTATTCAAAATGAAAACATTGCTTCAAAACTTATTTGCTAACTGTGTGCACTAAGTCATGTTTGTACGTCTTGGTTGGAAAAATTAATAATTTACTTGAAATATAAATTTTCTCAGTTAAGAGAGATATTCTGAGCAAAATGATACCCCAGATGTACGTAAACAATTAATGGGCCAGTTAATATTAACGAATAACCGGACAGCGGTGCAGCGTATAGACCAAACACAAAACACGATGCCTAATTGCAATATTATAGTGGTAGAGCATGGTCTGGCCTACGGGTTGACGTGTGACAGTTGAAGTGCAGGAACGCGTCACACACACTGAAGGGTTCTTATGCCCAATTGCACCATCGTGGTTCGAAACTCGATCCTAGATCGGATGTAAGATTTTCACAGAAAACTGTTGCACCCTCTTCTAACATCTTTGGTTGCACCATTCGAGTTAAAACTTCCAACCAAAGATGTTGGAAGAGGCTGCAACAGTTTTCTGTGAAAATCTTACATCCAATCTAAGATCTAGTTTCGAACCACGATGGTGCAACTGGGCATTTGTGTGTCAGGTCAGAAACACGTGGGGCGTCAACTCTTCTGAGGTTAAGCTTTAGACGCTATCACTCTTGGGTTTGATCAGTCCTGTATATAGGATCGGATGAGAAGACCATCTTCAAGGTACTTAGTCGTTAGTACTAGCGAGAGCCCTCGAGGCGAGTAACGTGTTAGTTAGTGCTGCCGTAGATGGTGTTGGCCGTAAGTAGTAGGGAAATAGGGATTGATAGCCATCCGGGATATGGGACAGGAGAGCAGGCGCCATCCGGCCACCATGTTGTTACGTCACCGTCCACCATATTGGACCAACATAACATTGCCCTTGACCTTTGACACTTGACCTTGATCCCGGTGACCTCTGACCCCAAAAAATCAAACAATTCCGAAAACCCCAAAAAATAGCGAAAAAAATCTAAAAGGTCCCAATATTTTTATTACAAATTATTTTAAAAATTGCACTAGAATTTTATTAAAAACTTGGTTAAAAGTGTATTATTAATAAATTATTAAAAATTTACTAAATACTTGTTTAAAAATTAAGTATAAAAATTAATTTAAAAATTGTTTACAAATTAATACAAAAGTCAGGAGGCGACCGCCCCACATATGCTCTGTCATTCCAGTGCCCCGTTCACCATCTTTTACCCATATGACCTTGACCTAGAAAATTCTAAATAAATAAATAAATAAATATCGCAAAAAATTTAAAAAAATTCCCCCAAAAAATATTATTTAAAATTTATTATTTTATTTATTGTTAAAAATGATTTAAAATTTATTTTTAAAATAATTTTAAAACCAATTAAATTTGCCAGAAGTCACCCCAACCCCATTTCCATTACGCCATATTGGTAGGCGACCACCATCTTGGTAGACCTCGCCCATCTGTCATATTAGATGCAGACTACCTCGAACTTGACCACATGACCTTGAATGACACTGGAAAAATCTACAAAAATCTATAAAAGCCAGCAAGCATAAAACATTACAGACTACCACAGCCAAATTAGATGCAGAAAATATGACTTTGAATGACCCTGAAAAGAAAAAAATAGAAAAAATACACAAATTTCAACAAGCATAGTATGTCACAGACTACTACTGTCATATCAGATGCCAACTACCTTGACCTTGACTCCATGACCTTGAATGACCTTGAAAACAGAAACTCGAGAAAAATCCATCAAATTCAGCAAGAATATAACATCACAGACTACTACCACCTTATTAGATGCAAACTACCTTGACCTCATGACGTTAAATGACCTTGAAAACAACTCTAGAAAAAGTCTATGCCAAGAGGCAGAGGCTAGCCGAGACGATCCACCTTTCACGCCAGCTAATGTCGAACTAAACATTTCAGCTTACCTCCCTACTGCTTATAATATATGAGTATACACGCCTTATGGCGTCATATTTTGCCTTTGAACCAATCGTACATGTGGAAGATTGCCAGTACTGTTGAATGTTTTTGTTGGCAAAATAATGTAGTCATTATGTAAGCAATTCATATGTTTTGGTCTGCAGTCGGACTTTTCCAATAATCAAAATTAGCTATATAACACATGTTTTCGACAGATGTTCCACCATTTTGGTCTCAGATTGTTAGTTAATAGAAAAAATAGATGGTGAAACGTCTGGAGGTGCAAATCTGTAGTAAAGTGATCTACAGTTGGTCGCATTGTTTATTGGCATTGTACTGTTTACGCTTTTCTGAATGTTTTAATTGTCTCGAAATATGATATTTACTTGATTATGTATTTATTTTGAGCCCCTCCAGAAACTATTATAACCATATATAGATTCATATACTATGTTACATTTTGGTTAGATAATATAAAAATTTAAGATAACCTAACAGTTCTAATCAAATTAATGTGCTTTCGAGTGTGGGTTAAATGAACATTTTAATACAAAAAAAGTTTAGTTATCATATTTTATAAAAATACCCTAATAATGATAGTCTTTTATAATTTTTTAATATACATAACTGTTTGATTTCTTCCAAAGAAGTTGGTACAATGAAAACAAATTATCAGAGCATGGACGACAAGAATTTACAAGCTGACAATGAGTATAATAAAAGTTTGTTAAAAGACAAAAGAGGAGTATTGTTTGGAATGTTGTAAGGAAGAGGGTTCGTCTGAAACCATTGGGGAACTTCACGATGAAAACTTCCTGCTACACGTTTCTGGAGAACTGAGGAGGAAATAAAGTCTTCGTGGGACTACTTGGACGGATGTAGAGATGCACCACTACACCCTGGACGACCGCCACTCTTTTCGACAGAGGAATGAGGTTTCACGACTGAATTTTATGTGCGGAAACTAGCCGCAGAATTCAACGATTTCTTACATCCAACTAAAGTTTATCGGTATAATTATAACGAAGGATATTATCAAATTATATAACATATCAGTCACTGTTTGGGATTCAGAAGAATTATATTCCTGGGCCACGATCGATTGATTAAGTAATAATCAACTGAAGTAATTTGATGAACGTATGATAAATCATAAACGATACAGAATTTTGAGAATTCCCAATAATTTTTACGTTCGGACATATGATTGCCCAGAGGACCCACTGTTAAATATTCTCCCTTGAACTAGCTGATAATGGCAGAATACAGATTCAAGAAATCCGTATTGAAAGATGATTAGCTACAGAACTTTAACTTCACACAATTGTGTTCCCTGGTACTGACATCACAGGATACATTTTCGAGTTAGGTTTCATTGATTTTTTAGAAAATTCCTTACAGTGATTGATACGACTGACAGCAGTGTCCAAATTATTATCATTTCTAATATTCATTTCTAGGGTTTTTATTGAATTCATTTGTGTTCTTCTTTCATGTTTTCTCTAATTAAATAGTCAATGAAATTACTATGCGTTGATCTCTGTATGTTTTTGGCTTATTAAGGTATTCTTTTGAAATAAGTTTATTGATTTAATTGATGCATGTTTCTTGGACTTGAAATAATAGAAATTGCTGTTCTGGTATGAAAAAATAGCATCTATTTCATTTGAATAATCAATATTCCATGTCTAGAGAAACATGATTTCCTTTCATGTTTCTTAAACAAGTTTCATTTTATTCCTCTTCTGTTACTGAGTTTACTAGGTCCGAACTAGCTACATAAGATACTAAATAATAAAATATATTTTCTGCTGAGGTCATACACCCACGAGAGACTGTAGCAAAGTTCAGTACATGAATCTAAACAAGCTTTGAGTTTTTTGAATCAGTAAATTTTGGAATAAGGCAGTGTGGAAAAAAAAACAAAAAAAAAAAAACAGATATTAGCTCTCAAAAATAGCATCTGTACTGAGTGGTGTGTCTTGAAAGTATTCCTCACCATAACTCTAGTGTATTTCATTTTGGTATATCACTACATATTATGTACGTAGATTAGTTTCACTAAAAAAAATAATGCTTCATGTACATAATCATCGTAACTATAGAACTTCTAGTGTGAGCACTTTAGTACTTCACATAGTAATGTAGACAGATAAATATGGAAAATCGTGCCATGTTCGGAAGTGCATTTAAATATTAAATTACTCTCAACTGAAATTGGTTTCTTTTTATTTTGTGGATAGTAAAGTAAGAATATGGCAGTCAGCACATTAACGTGGGTCAGCAAGTCCTAGGCAGTGTTAGTTTTCACATGCACTAGGATTCCTATATGCTGTGTGTTGGGGAAAAAAACTTATTTAGTGCTTTTCAAAGTACTTAATCATAAATAAGCTATAATTAAAATAACTAAATTAAAAATCGCTGGGTAGAATCCACTGCCATTACATTGTAATATTGGTGAGAACAAGTTCTCTACAGCCAGGTGTTCAAGTTTGCGAGGCTAGTTCAGATAACATCAGTGGAAGCTGTAATTAGTAGAGTGCCAGTTGGGACAGGTGTGAATCGATTCCAACACCCACAAGACTCCTCAGGAGCTTTACGTCCATGCTCCAAAGTCAGAGGTGAATGGTTGAAGTTCCTACTGGTCTTAGAGACTCCCCGGTTCTCTGGCCCCAAAACCAACATGATAAACCAGTAATAAAGCAGCTAACGAGTATATTCAGACCCTGCACTCCATTGCCACAGCTACGCACTTGTTGAATATGCTATAACAGCAGCGATCTGGGAGGATATCAGGCGACAGAGCAGATTTAACACCCCAACAACTGATGAAATGGGGATACCATAAAAGGGTCAAAGCTGTACCATTCTACTGATCAGCAGCACATGTAACCAAAATGTCCAATCTGTTACACATCTGGAAACTGCCTGGTTCATGGCTACGTTTGGAGAAAAAAATATGAAGGTTTTAGGCATACCAACTCCTCTCTCCCAGTCCAGGTAATAACCTGCTCTGCCACTCTTGTTGCTCCATTGTGATGTATTCATGCGTGCTCTGAAGTAGGATATGATCATTTTGGAAGAAGGAAACTAATGCTGTCTCTCCAACCCGGGGACTTGACGCCCACATGCATGGCCAGAATTGGCCACTCTCTTTGTTAATGGGTGGTTGCTTTCCAAGGATCAAAGAACATATGCCTTAATTTTACATACAGCGTAGGCAAACCTAGCATATATATAGTTATGATACACTTAAGCGTTCACTGCTTTGCATCTCATGCGAGCGAGTTGAAGTGAAGGGCAGCAGTTATATGATAAAGGTAGCAGCAAGTCAAATGATTATTTTGAATGAAGAAGTGAGCGATCGGCCGTTGGCCACGTATCTGTTACAGAAAGTGAGCCGACACGATTATTCGTTTTGCGGTGTATGCTTCTGACCCTGGTTGTATTTATTTCTGTGTTTATCTGAAGAATGCTCTGGATTACTGACTTTGTTCTCTCAGCTTGACTTGGGGTGCATTGAACCTTCCTGATAGTCAGGGCGAACGACATAAAAGTGTGACAGGCCTCCGGGTCGGGAGTTGTTGAGTGAATGAGTGGCTGAGTTCCGAGGGATAGAAGACGAGTGGCGAGAGAAGTGACCAGCAGAAGGGAAATATGAGCTTGCGAGTATCAAGTAGTGAAGAGTGCTGCTGGCAGGCTGGACTAAATGTGTAAGTGAAAGGTTTTACAAATTATGGCAACAGATAGACTGAACATATGTTAACGATAAGTTTAGGATAAATGATCATATCTAAACAGAGACATAAAGAAGGATGCTAATTAGAGTCGAAATAGACATTATATATTGCGATCACGAATATATATAAAAAAGCAAGAGTGGCGATAGATAATTGAATGCTGTAGATAATAGCTATGAGAGTAAATTAAAAATCAAATAGGGGTTGTTTTATTTTTTTTATTAAGGCTTCCAACCCTCACGATCTCAGATACTCCCTTTCAGGCATCTCATGTAACACTGGTGTTAGAAGTTGAATGGAGGCAATTTATTGTTAATCAAGTTAGGTAATAAGATAATAATTAGTGACATTAAAACAAATCAATTAATTTTGATTGCTGTAAGCTGAGAAATTTAAGACTGTCCTGTACAGCCATCAGAGTGAATGTTAACTAGAATTAGAAGAAACCTGCAGAATTAGAATCACTGCGAGCATCAACTGAGTGGCTAGGTAACCAGATGGTTCGTGTGGGCGCAAGTGTAAAAATCTTGATAGAAGATGTAAACCAGATTAGCAGAGTGAAAGTAAATGTTAATGAAACTGTAAATGTCAAAATTAGTTCTCTAATATAAACTGTAAATAGTGTAAATGAGAATGTAGACAAGAAAATAGATCATGTAGATAGTAAATTAGACAGAGTAAATTAAAATGCTGACAGAAAAATAGAAGGCATTAGTGGGTTAGTATATACAAGAATTAATTGCGTGGTCAAGAAATTGACCTTATAACTGAAGTAGTGGACAGTGTCTATGAAAGAATGGACATCATCGAGAATGAAGTTAAAAAGATCAATGCAGTAGATAAGCAGATGGAGGAATTTCTTCTGCAACGAAGTTCCACAACCACCACACCGGCAGCCGGCAAATGTGAGGATGCATTGCAAGTCTAAACCAATACAGCGATCTCGGAAGAGAGCAAGAAGATCTGTGGCATTGGTGTTGCGCAGCCAGTAGTGGGGAAGGAGGTCTCAATTAAGCCCGCCCCTTAAGATGGCCAGACTTCTTAGTGGGAGCACCAATACTAGTTTAAAATAATCACCAGCCTGAATGGTTGGACAATCAAACAGCAGGGTTACTACCTCACCACTGTACTAAGAGGCTCCGCATTGAGCATATTACGATCTCTACCAGAGCGACATCGACTATAGTTACCCACACTGTTGTCGGCCTTGGAACTACGTTTCGGCAACTAATATCTGTGACATGCCCATTATGCCCAACTGCGAAGCTGCGCCCAGCGACCTAGGGAGCCACTGCAGGAACTAATGCAAGACATTGCATGGCTCTCCATACCTATCTCTAGAAGAGTGTCCCGAGGAGGCGTGCGACATCATTGCAGTCAGCTTTTTCATCGATGCCATCGCCGATGCAGAGCTACGACAAGCAGTACATCTGGCTGCAACCCACAGCATGCAGGACACCCTGGCCCGAGCACTGTAGGTGGAGTCAGTAAGAGAGGAGCCCACACCTCGACGTCCAGTGCATGCAGCGATACTGAACGAAAATGAAGACACGATAACGAAGACAATGAAGAAGTTGCAGTTGGCTTTGAGAGACATCGCTTCCAGGATTAATGCTACAGAGCTTCGCCGCCCCCTGCACAAACAGAGGGAGTGTTGGTCATGTGGACAGCAGGGTCACCTAAGAGCCTATTTCCCGCAACAGCAGCAGTTTAAACAGAAGCAGCAGCGAGATGAACAAGTGGCCTCGATGAGCGCATGCAGAAATTAGTGAGCTTCATGCATATGACCAACAACTGAGAAACCAAATCGACGAGCTAATGCTGCAAGCTGCACATCTCACAAAGCGATTGGAGAATGCGTGTGATACCTATAGGTGCTGTCCAGAAGCCCTGTGCACACTGTGCCATATAACAGTGAAAGGTGCCCATGGCATGGAGTGAGTGAGAGAATGGCGCCTCTCAGTAGTGGCTCTGAGTATAGTAGTCCCATGGAGGAAGTGTTCCGGGGGGGGGGCAAAAAACCAGTTGCATGAACTCGAGAAAGGGAGTGAGGCAGTCGACAGGAGCTACCAGTGCTTCAGGGTTGATCGGACGAGGATCCAGCCACAGCATGCAACATCCACCACAATTCCCAGCACTTTTCAGATTGGTAGACATGTTCTAAAGGAAGACGCATAATGAAATTTGGATATGCTTCATCTTTTCAAACTGTTAATGAAAGGATTAGTCTTTATGTAGGGCACAAACGACCATATAGTCACAGGAGGAAGACCCAGTATGAGAGGATAATATTGGGTGAGGTATTTCAAGAACAACTTGTGTGGCTGTGCAATCCACAGAGACGAAATCCACAGAAATGTTGGGAAGGCCCCTACAGGATTCTGAAGAAGATCAACTATATGGGCGTTCGGATTTGTCACCAAGGCTCTTGGGCACAGGCGAAGGTTATCCACATCGACCAACTGGCACACTACGATTGTCCGGGTGTTGCAATGTCTGTTCGGGACGAACATATATGAGGAATGTGCAAAGTGGAAGTGAAGGACACCAGTTATATGATAGCAGCAGCAGCAAGTCAAATGTTTGTATTGAATGAACAAACGAGTGATAGGCCGGTGGCGACACGATAATGCTTTTTGCGGCACGTATTGCATGTCCTGGTGTATTGATTTCTGCGTTTATCTGAAGAATGTTCTGGATTACTGACCTCGTTCTCTCAGCATGATTCAGGGTGCGTTGAACCTTCCAGATGGTCAGGGCGAACGATATAAAAGTGTGACATGCTTCCGGGTCGGGAGTTGAGTGAATGAGTGGCTGAGTTCCGAGCGATAGAAAACAAGTGGTGAGATAAGTGACCATAAGAAGGGAAATCTGCAGCTGCGAGTATCAAGCAGTGAAGAATACGGCTGGCAGGTTGGACTATTGGACTAAATATGTGGTTGTAAGACTTTACAAATTATGGCAACAGATAAACAGAACACGTGTTAATGATGAGTTTTAGTTAATTGACAATAACTAAATAGATACATAAAGAAGGATCCTAGTTATAGTTTAAATAGACATTAAATGGTGCACTCACTAAGAAATGGGAAGTTTAATAGTGGAGATAGATAATTGAATGCTTTATATAATAGCTGTGTGAATGAAATAGAAATAAAATTTATTTCTTTAATTTTTACACACACCCTCCTCTCTCAAGAACTCAGAAACGCCTCTCAAGTGTCCCATATAACAAGTCAATAAAATAAATAAATAAAATGAAAAACATTGTGAACATCACTCTCCATCATAGTTTTTTGTGATTGTAAGCCATCAGGGAGAATATGTGTTAGTGTTTTAACACTTTTATAATGGTTGGCCCTTTGCATGTGCAGACCTACCTTTGGTTACACCTATGTTAACTCCAACGAAATTTAATGAACTACTTTTCCAACTCCTTAATTCAATTTCAACTCCTGAACCCTGCTAAATGGCTGTACTTTATTGCAAGATGTATTTAACTCCTATTGTCAAGTTTTTTGGCACAATATGTGTAAAACTACGAGTTTTCTGTTGTCACACAGACAAGTATTCATATTTTTATTTTGTTATCAATGTCTCAAATATTACAACACAAAATGCATCAAATGACATTACTGAATTGTAGTAAGTCAACATTTGATGGATTTCAGACATTGAATTAGTTACTATAAGTGACCAGTTCTTCTCAGCCCCATGATAGTATTTATCCAAATACAATGACCATATGTTTTCTTCTTTGCCTTACTGTGTTGATTACAATATTTATTTCAGGGAAACAGCTAGGATACAGTCTCCATGCAGTGATTTAAGCTTTTGTCGGCCGATAGGACTTGACTCCTACAACTTTATTGCAGTGGGAAGGCTGGATGTCGAAACTGCAAGCACTAAACCTTACTGCAGTAAGTACACATAAAAAGGATTTGCCAAGTATATTTATATATTTATTTTCCAGTGGGAATCAAATAGCCATTACGTGTAACAAGTTAGAGCATAGATGTAGCACATGTGTAATATTAATTAACTTTTGGTTTGTTAGCTGTCTTTTCAGATTTATTTTTTGAAATTTTGCGTTCTTCAATTATCGGTGTTTATAGGCTGTTCAATGTTAGTTGATTGTTTTTGGAAACCCTGCTTAGATCTGCTTTTACTTATCACTTTCATTAATACTCTGTCCAAGTAAAATCATAAAATTGTTAGCAAATCTGCAAATTCATGCTCTAATTGTGGAAAACAAGTAATACTAACTTAAGTGGCCATACATCTAAATATTTTACTTGCTGGTTGTTTTTCATATATTAAGAACTATTTTTTTTTTTTTGCTTTCACACCTAAATATGAGATTATGTGTCAGTTTAATAGCATTTAGTATGTGTGTATTTATGTTGTTGTAAGCAGTGCCTTTTTATTGAGAGGTTTGTTACAAAATTGCTTACTTTACCAAGGAAAACCTGTAATTGCAGTGACTATTATCATAATTCTGATAACTGAATTAAATTAATTCCATTGAAGGGGGAGGTAAAAAATACACAAACAGTCTATTAGCATAGTCTTTTGGCAATATTAATACTATGCTATGAGCTACAACACTACAATATAACATTTTTTTTAGCATTATCTGAAATAGGTATTATGGGTGCTGAATAAAAAAGTGCCAGACCCAAGGTCGCTTCAATTTCTCCTGTATATAGAAATTAGTGACAGAAACATATGTGAAGTAATGTTCAGTTTGTAGGCGTAATCAGAAGGATAACGACAGTGTCGCAGAATACATGATGGAGTTACGGTTTTAGCAGAACATTGTAGTTTCGGGAGTAACCTGGATATGATGCTTCGGGATCGATTAGTATGTGGTATGAAAAACGAGATTGTGCAGTGTAGGTTATTGTCGGAAACTACCTTGATATTTTCCCAGGCGCAGGAAAAAGCAGCTGCTGCAGCAGCAGCATACTACAAAACCAATAAATCTGCGGGGCTACTTCGAACTTTTTAAATACTGACTACCTAAGGCAAATGGCACCCCATGATAATAGTGAACTACAAACTACCAGAATCAACCAGTCGAGCGATGCAAGGCAAGCACCTAGTTACAGTCAAGGGTTGACGTGTACTAGTTGTGGTGGATAACATCTACAGCCTGTTTGTCGTTTCAAGAATGCTGAATGTTATTTTTGCAACAAAAAAAGTAGGATATCTTCAGACGGTATGCAGAAGTAAAGCAAAGGATGTCAAGTGTAAGGGTAATGTTAATACAGTTGTATTTTTGTAAGAGGTACATATAAACACAGTTCAGAGCAGCCCTGAACCAGATGTCTACCATCTTTGGAATGTTACAGTGGTATGGTCTGCTAAATTATGCACAACAGTAATAATCAACTGCTGACCAGTTGAGATGGAACTAGACATAGGTGCAGGAGTGTCTATAATTGATGAAACTACCTTCAAGACAATTTACTCACGTGATACACCTGCACTTGCTAAGAATACTTATATCCTACAGGACTATAGTAAAAATTGTATAGACACACTGGGTGCATATAAGGTCGTAGTGACTTAGGGCACACAGGAGAGTCTGCTTCTATTGATAGTCTTCAAGAATCACAATCATGCTCTCTTGGATAGTAAATGGATGGGTTCTTTAGGAATAGAAGTGAAGGGTGTGTTGAAGGTGAGTGGTGCATTGGTACAGTTAGTTTCAGAAATTTTAGAAGTGTTTAGTGAGGAACTGGGTGAATTTAAGGGGCAATCTATCAAATTTAAGCTAAAATTCTACTGTTACACAACTGCATTTGAAATCGTGTGCAGTCCCATATGCCCTCCTTTCAAAGATTGAAAAGGAGCTGGAAAGATTAGTAGCTCAGGGTGTATGCAAACCAATTAACTGTTCCGACTGGGCCACACCTATTGTCTCAGTGCTCAAGCCAAATGGGGATGTGAGGATTTGTATTTATTATAAAAGCACACTGACTAAAGCGCTGTAGGAGGACCTGTATCCAGTTCCGCCCATTGACCAACTGCTAGCTAAACTTTGTGGAGGTAAAGTGTCTGCAAAGATTGACTAAGAGCAGGCATTTCAACAGCTGCGAGTTGACGAGGAAGCTGTGGTGCCTCAAACTATAATCACACACAAAGGGGCTTTCAAATTGAATCGTCTACAGTTTGGGGTGTGCATAGCTCCAGGAAAATCTCAAAGGTTCATGGAGGATGTACTGGCTGCTCTTGATAATGTTGTGCCATATTTTGATGATGTGCTAGTGAAGGATACATCCATGGAGAATATACTTACAAGTGTGAAACAACTGCTGCAACATTTCAGGGATACAGGTATTTATGTCAAAGCATAAAAATGTGTTTCGGGTGCCACAGATGTGACACTCTTGGGGTATGTGGTGAATCAACAAGGCCTCCGACCCACGACTAACAAAGTACAATCCATTCACGAGGCACTAACACCATCAAACAAAGGGGAGATTATCTTGACATTCTTAAATTTTATCACTCATACCTGTCAGATAAGACTAGTATATCAGAGCCTTTATATCAGCTGTTGCAGATATCCGCAGAGTGGAAATGGAGTCAGGTTCATGATGAAGCTTTTGCAGCTATGAAAGCCCTGTTAACATCTAACTCCTTGCAGGCACACTATGCCACACAGAAGCAACTTGTTTTAACATGCGATGCATCTCAGTATGGGATTGATGCTGTCCTGAGTCAACCGAACAATCATGGGGAAGAAGTTCCAGTTTGCTTTTATTCTCATACCTGACATCTAACTGAGCGGAAGTATGCATATATAGACAGAGAAGCATTGTGTATCATTGCCGGCATCAAGAAGTTCCACAGTTAGGTGTATGGACGGCAATTTTAAATACACACTGATCATAAACCGTTATTAGGGCTGTTTACTACCGACAAGAGTCACTCAAAACGTCATATCACCTCGAATGATTCATTGGAGTGTTATGCTAAGTGTTTACGATTTTGTGTGTGTTATGATACAAACCAGAGTCTAGTATTGCCAGTGCAAATGGCCTCAACCCTATTACACGATCCACCCCTGAGGCAGAAATACCAGCACCCACTGAAGAACTTCTTCTTGAAGCATTGGACCCCCCCCCCTGTGACAGCACATCAGATAGCTGACATGACCAAGAAGGGTCTAGGGTTACACCATGGGTGTGGAGGGGATGGCCAAGTGATACCTTAGGGAAAGAGTTCCAACAATTTGTGAGGAGACATGAATTATCGATTCACAGAGTGTGTTTGCTGTAGGATACCTGGGTAGTCATTCCACTAGGG
This sequence comes from Dryococelus australis, assembly GCA_029891345.1. Lineage (NCBI taxonomy): Eukaryota > Metazoa > Arthropoda > Insecta > Phasmatodea > Phasmatidae > Dryococelus > Dryococelus australis. The sequence goes on from CM057000.1 coordinate 49,382,829, forward strand.
GGGCATGATCAAATCCTACAGACACTACTTCCATGTCATCAGGGAATAGTATGAACGAAGGCATTGGCAGACAGCTACGTTTGATGTCCTGGCCTAGATAAGAAAGTGGATGAGTTGGTACAGCAGTGCGAGATCTGTCAATGTATGCATCATTCATTACCAAATTCCCATAATAATCCATGGGAACCATGGAACCATGGGAACCAGGCAGCCATGGTCACATTTACACATGGACTTTGTTGGTCCTATTCGAGGACAGGTATTCCTGCTTGTCGTTGACTCGTACTCAAAATGGTTTGAGGTGCTTCCAGTGCCATCTACCGATGCTAAAAGTATACTAACATCACTTCAAAACATTTTTGATCCTCATGGCATTCCAATTGTGATTGTTAGTGACAATGGAACAGCATTTAGTTCTGCTGTGTTTGCCAACTTTACAGACAATAATGGTATCAGGCTTATTGAGATACCTCCATACCATCCTTCATCTAATGGCCAGGTGGTGAGGATGGTTCAGTCAGCAAAAGAGATGCTGAAACGAATGAGAGGCAGTGACATTCCACAAAATCTAGCTGGAATTCTGTTAACACAGCACATAACACATGCATCTGCTACATGGACCAGCCCAGCAGAGCTACTTATGGGTAGTCTACTGAAAACATACTTCAACATAATATGCCCAGATCTTGCAGAGGAGATGGAGCTAAAGTAAGAGGATCGCAGGGTTTCAGTTGCACCTCGGAGGTTCTCACCATAGGACCTAGTTTATGCAAAAAAAATTGGCACCATCCATTACTGTCGAGGTGTCTGGCCCTATTTCATACAAGGTGACCACAAATGATGGAGTGCAGATGAAGCGGCATGTTGACCAGCTACTGCCAAGCCATGTATCCCCCAGAAAATGATGTACTAGCTCCAAATGCAGTTGGAGAGGGGGGGAATGTAAGCAGGACACAATATGTGAAGGTGAGCGGAAGATAAGAGCTACGACCACGATCACCCATCGAGAAGACAGAGTTTAGATGATTTTCACCCAGTGTGCCCACACTCAAAGGACAGACAAGCTCCTCCCAGTGTTTTTCAGTTACGATTCGAATGAAACTAAACCTCTAGTTCGTACCAGGCCTACCAGAGGATCTTCTAAGACTAATTTGACAAAGGATTTTGTTATGAAAAAAAAAGGGGGTGTGTTTTGTCAAGGGTATTGTGTCTTAGTGGAGAATGTTGGAGGTTGGTAGCCATCACAGTTGGGTTATACACAGCATTGTGTTGTCGCGTAAAGGATGGCTGATGTGCTTGTTGACATCTTAGTGCATTAGACGATGCAGCTATTAATTAAAATGTAACTCTATGTAACAATTGTTAAAATGTAACTGTATGCAACAGAATGAAACAAATATTTTTAGAATTATTTTATATTATTCATAACATACATACAGTTATAGCAAAAGTTATAAATATTATTTTCGCTCATAACTTCGCTCAAAACCTTTCGTTTAACTCACTAACGACAACTTCTAATGATATGTAGTTTATGAGGACCTTTAAATGTGGCCCATAGGTTCGTAACAATTTCAAATTTTTTACTTGCAGTGAAAATTTTATTGACTGTGGAAGGATACAAAATTAGAAGAAAAGTAGACCAACAGAAGGATTTTCCAAAGTTCTCACTGAACTGTGAACAGCGTGTACATGCATAAACATGTGGTTATCAGATTGTTCTAAGTCTAGGAAATGTGGAGGGTACATTGTACCACAGATCACTCACCTCTTGTTTCATTGGTCTTCTTATATACCAATGATAACTGCTTTTTTGCAAAAATGTTGGTGCAGTTCAACAGGTTATTACAGGTGTCCTGCTGTTGTATGTGAAGCTCTGTCAGTTCATGCAATTTACATTTTTTTTTTTTTTTTTTTTTTTTTTACTTTCCTCATTTTCTGAAGGTGGTTGTAAAAGTTTGAACAGAAAATGTAAGCTATTGAACAAATTCCAGCAACACACCAGTGTCCATTTGTAAGTTGCATTTACTCTCCATTCACTCACCACAAATACTATTTGCTGCCATATGTCTTCATATGTGCTCGAGCAATGAAACGAACTGTAAATCATACTATTCCAAATTTTGTAACACTAGTAGCTGTACTGTAAATAGCATTGGGGCTTTCTGTTGTGACATTAAACTGAGATTACGGTTACATCGGTCCTGTATAACTGGAGATAGGGAAAGTTGGTTGCGGACAACGTATATTTCTACAGTTTACTTCCAAACAACCCGTTATATACAGTGTTCCATAACTAGAAAGAACTCGCCTCTTACAAAAAGTGAAGATGAAAACTAGAATCATAATAAGAAATAATTCAGAACTTTCCTGCATTTAGGAAATTATATATTAACAGAAATTTCTCTCCATTATTGTAGAGTCAACCCCTGTTATGACATTCCGGTATATAAACACTATTACTGCATTTAATGCTCCTGCCTTTTTTCCATTTAAGTTAAGTCTTAATTTTCTGCTTATAGCACAGTTATTTTTCTCATTTCCCCAACTAAAAATTACTATTTGTTCAGTTCATAGCAACAGTTCCAACACTGATGTGGTTTGAAGCTAAGGTGGTAATTAAGCTGGTAATGTGGCACAGGTGTAATTATAAAAAAAAATTCGAAATTAATTAAAACTAAAAAGCCTCTTTGTAAGAGATTTATTTTTGCACAAACAATTACAATATTTTATGTTAGCAGTATGTCATATTTTTATAATCATTAATGTAAAACTGAAGTTTTTCGAGGATGTAAGTTACGAATGCCCCATAACTTGCTGTTTATATAAATAAATGATAAAACTAAATTTATTTTCTTCGATATTTACCTGTAGATGCTGAATATTAATTCCTGCTTATAAAGTTTTGCTTCAGATAACATTTTTTTCAACAATATACATTTTCTGTATATGGCTTTATTTTTAATTTATGTGAGACACAAAACAAGAATTTTATAAATTTGTGATTACCATATAATTATAAAAATTAATTAACCATTTTTTTTAGCTAGAAATTAATTTACATATTGCATGTCTGCATAACAGTGTTATTTGGCTGATTCTTTAAGTTTTGTATTCTCTCATACCCAACTCAAAGCTTGTGTTAAATTAATTGTGTGATTGGCTCAGAGAGTGAATGCATCACCTTGGTTCGGACTAAAGTTAATGTGAGCAAATGCATTATAATGGCAAGTGCATGCTTATGTGTTTCAGTTCCATTCCATGAATTAAGGGACATAAGCCAAACGTCTTAGCTGGTCAAACATGCTGCACCAACACATCTGCCCAAACAGTATGTTCATGGTCACCTGACATGGTTGTCAGTGAAGCACTACTGGAAATACAATGATATCGAAAAATTTGCAATATGTATTTTTGCGTAAACTACAAGTATTATTACATGTGTATGTAAGTTCAACATGTAGATATTGTAAGCAGTTATGCCATAAATCAAGCTACGAAAATTGTGAAAAAAAATCATATTGTTTTAGTACTGCAAAAATGTGTAATTAATTTTTGAAGAAAATAGTGTTCTGATAGTGTTGAATCACTGTGAGAGACAACTTACATGCTAATATGTTTAACAGTAGCTAATTTTAAAGAAGTTTGGTGCCTGTGCATACTGAACAAAAAGTTATTTTGAAGGTGTGAAAGTGAAAATCTTCGTTGTATGTTATCCCAGAATACCCTCAAGGGGATGTACACAGACACCTAAAATAAGCCAAGGTTAGCTACTATAACAGGTATGTAAATAACATTTTAGCTTGATTCGTTTTGTAAATAATTTTACAACTTTATTCGTTTCTGCAGGTTTCTCTGTAAGCAGCAAAGTTAATCTTGGCATTTTATCTGGAGTCATTGTTCCTTTTTTTTTTGTGCCACAATATGCATTTTCTACAAGCTATGAGACAGTTTATGGCCAAAATAATGTTCCATTAAGTTACCTACCACCATTGCAAGAACAATTCAAAGATCACACAGATGCATGGTGAGCTTTATTTCACAAACTATGTTTTACTTTTGATGGTCATGTACGGAACAATTCAATCTGACTGTCTCTGCTAATTAAGTGGAATTTTTGTCAACAACAGTCCATCCTACATGCTGCATTGGCATGATGCTTTCACTGAACTCAGCCACCATGGACCTCTTTGAATTCAAGGGGTGGAAGGTACACTGCTGGCCTTAGAAGGACGTGAACTATCACGACCATATTTTTTTGACAGACTACCTATCATACACATGTGTCATAATAATACACTTGCAGCTCAGTATGACCTATGGAGCACGGCAAAGTTACTGCTGTGTGGTCCTACCACAGGTAGCAATAATCACTGCAATAAAATGTGGCATTAAGAAGAAGAGACTTTGGATGTCTGTATCGGGTATCTCTGCTAATGCTGCTTCTATGCATGCCCAAAGGTTATTCGTCGTGCCAGTGGGCAACCTGTGGCAGGTTAGTCATCGTCCAACCACGGACCTCATGTTTTTTATAGGTGATAGATCTAGTGAATGTGCAGGCCAAGGAAGCAGTGTGATGTGGTGGTCATTCAGGTACCGTATGACGATATGTACCACGTGTACTCGTGTACTGGGAGGCAATAGGCTCTAACGCCACAATGATGTAATGGTTGCAAGCAGAAATAGTATCCGATGGCACCACATGCCATGATGCCAGTTGCTGGGCTGGTCTGATCGTGCTTAATGCAGGACTCTGCCAGGCGTGTGCCGAGGTGCCTCCAGACATGGGGGTGGCCATCATGGTGCTACAAGTAGAAGCGGGATTTGTCTGAGAAGACGATGGCATGTCATTTGTCCCTCCATCTTCAGACCTGACATTCCATTCAACACTATAGCTGCAGGTGCCAGTGGTCACCAGTTAGTGGTAGCTCCAATAATTGGTGCCTGGAAAAAATGTAGTGATGCTGCAGATTGCGACGAACTGTGCATGCGGACACAGAGTGATGTGCCACAGGTCTGAACTCCAGAGCAGAGATGTTTGCTGTGCTTGTACGATCCGTAATCACTATGCACACCAGATGTCTGTCCCCACACTCATTGGTGCGAAGGGGCCATTTTCTTTCTGCAAATCACTCAGCCAGTTACTCCTCGAGCCACTGATCTCGTATCTCCTTCACTTGGTTGCATTTCTTCCAACGCGAGAACCAATTTTGTGGTTGGATAATCAACAATCCTGATAGGCCATGATTGTCCTGCAATCAAATTTGGAAAAAATGTTTCTATAGCTGTCACGTTCTTCGCTACGGCTCCCAGATCTCCACAAATGTACCTCTTATCAGTGTAACCATGCTGGGCTACTTGGCTGAACAACTAATCACATCGTTGCCCTACAATACTCTATGTATTCTCGTAATGGGGGGTTCTTCAGGTGTGTCATCTTGGTGTTACAGTTTTAATTGCCAGCAGTGTTATATATGCAGTGAGCATGTTTTTTTTTATTTTTTTTTTCAAATTACAGTCAATTTTGGAAAATTACTGTAAATTAACTCAAAACAAGTAAAACATACACATTTTCACAATGTGTGGGTGTATAGAAAGGAGTTTGGAATTCAGAAGCCTCTATTCACATATATCTGTACCTGCTATTGCATAAATTCTTATTACTCAACCAAGAAAAATTGTTTCCGAGTATTTTATTTCATATGCTAATCTAGAGCGTGTGACATTCAAAGGATGAAATGCATTTCAAGGCTGATTCTTAATGCTTATAAGTAGGGATGGGCTGATACCACATTTCCCCGATACCAACGATACCAATTTTCAGCTGCCGATGTCGCCTTTATAGCGATGCCGATACCAGTTTCGATGAGCATTATTATAATTCCCAGTTTTCAATATTTGGTAATACTTTTATTATTTAAGTCTTTAGTTTTGTGAACACTTTAATCACTTTGTATAAGGTGCCTACAAAATAAGAATTAAATAAAAACACATATTTTAATATTAAATTATAAGATAAACATTTTAACTAGGCAAATAAGTGATTTAACAGTCAAACAAAAACTGTTACCAGTCAATATAGTATTCATTTCAAACTGAGTTCATTAAAGACAATCTTCAAAACTTCAGGTAATATCATGCAGACTTGGATTATTGGCCTGAGAAATATTACACATAATGTCAAACTGCATGTTTGTTTAAACCAACAGCACAACGATGTCATTGAAAAGAATGTATTGAAATCAATTTAATATGAAACATCCACATGAAATTGAGCGAAATTTTATTTTTATTTGTAAAAATATTTTCGCCTAGTGTTCCTTTGTTGCCCAGACATACTCAATCCCTTGGTTAAAATGTCCACAACTGATTAGTTTCCGACAATTTTTGCCAATTATTACTTGCAGAGTTTTATTCAAACCATTTAAATTCGAACCAAAACCGCAACAGACAGTTTAATAGTAACTACGCTCGTCAAAATACCGCCACCGCTTTATTTCTAATTCAGTTTACAAAAAATCGCCATAGATCGTAGAATACAACATCATAGAGTTTTAGATTAGTTTTCATTGTCACCAAACTGCGATTGCAGTAAACACGTAAGAATAAGAACCCCATTTTATTTTTGATTATCGCCAAATGCAGTAAAGACACAAGAAGTCAATAGAACACAAAAAAACTCTTGCAGGATGTAATCAATACTATCGATAGTATCAGTTGTCGATTATCTGTGTTGTTTTGCATTCACATAGTGTTCATAAACGAATGATGAAAACAATCTTTGGCGAATGTATCAACAATTGTTCCGGATATATTTTGAGACTCAGACAGACTATCTGATAGATGGATGTGGTAAATTAATGCTTTACGAGATGTGGCATGCGGTTTCATTTTAAAATTTTTATATAGGATATTTGTCGGGACGGTCCAAAAAAAATAAAAGAACAACTTGCACGGGAAAACTGAATAAATGGGATCGGGATAATAAGAGCAAGGTTCCACTGTATTACGAGTCTTCGCACAGTGAACAGTCTCATGTTCTTGACGTGGCATTTATAAGTGCTACATGCATGCCACTAAAGTAATCTAAGTGCTACTAATCGGTTAATAATAAGTGGTAAATAATGTTCAAATACCGCCGATGCCGATGGTCATGGTATCGGCCGGTTCATCGGAATTGGCATCGGCTCATCCCTACTTATAAGGAAGGTAATTACATGCAACAGAGTGTTGAGAGGTACTGAGCAGTTACTGTACAATCAGGATAGTGAATCACAGCCACTTAATTGTACCTACAGCTAACACTGTTTCTAAGAAGGGGGAAGGAAAACTTGGCAAAGATATTGTAAAAACCCTCTTGGCAAAAATAATATAAACACCTACCAGTTACATGGATTACAAATAAGAAATAAAGTTTCTCATAAGAGAGGAAGGCCAAGGATACTTATAAATGGCAGTTAGAATAAGTTAGTATTTACTGCAGTGAGTTGGCAGGACTGTGTTCTGTTGGTTGTAGGCATTGCTGGATTACAAAAGTAGTGACGAGCACACATTTCTAATGTATCACACACAGTTCAAGTGTAGAGGTTTGGTGGTGTTGGCTAAACTATGCCTGAGCTAACTTACCACCTTATATTCTACATATACATCAGGTAAGGCCAAGAGGGAAGTGGTGTTACTAGCAAAATTTGGTGCTGGTTACATCAGAATGACAGCAGGGTAACAAATTGGAGGGGAGTTGGGGAGGGGGGCACCTTGTACTGTAATTCATTATTCCTCCTCCTCTCAGATTTCAAGGTTTAGGTAGGTATATTGTTGCTCTAGTGGTAGCATATTGGAGTTCCTTGTCATCTTATAGTTTCAGGTTGCAACAGAGCTGCATGTGTGAGCTGCTGTATTTGTAATTATTGTGCTGGGCTCAAACACAGAAAATGCTAACACTTGTGACTTGTCACAGATAGAATATACGTAGTTAATCATGTTTAAGTAAGCACTTCTGAGAGCATTGCTTAGTTTCTTCTTTCTGTTCTGTACCCTACTGCCACATAACATTTAGCATTACAAAAAACCTGATGGTCTCGTGACATTTGCCAATTATTGCCCTGAAATGCATGCAACAGAAATAAAGGGAACTTGGTTGCAACCGGTTTATTTAATACAGTTTAAATAACAACATATTCAAATCATCTTGTTTTATCATGGCCAAATGTGAATACATATGTATGCCTGCTGGTGTTTACAGGAAAATTACTACGAGAAACACTACAAGTAGAAATTATTTTCAGAGTATGAGTTCAAAAGTGCTAATCTTTATATCGCAGCGTAACTGTGCGATACAAGTCCTACTCTTAGAGCATTGTGCAACCAATCAATAGGTGGTTATGCTTACATCAAAAGGACTGCCATTATATTTCACATCTGTGGAACTGTTCACTCTATGGCTTGCCCTCCTTATAATAGTGGATCATGAAGAGAATAAGCATGCAGTTTAACTGTAATTGGTGGATGTTGGATTAATTTGTGAACTGAATTGACTTTACACTCCTACATACAATCGACTCACTGGCTGTTACCACTGTGAGAATGTAGGGGTTCTTTCATATGGGGATTTGGTTGACTGAGTCTATTGTCCACCTGCATGTTCAGTGAATAAGGGGTCTCAGAGGTGTCTGGCACCATACTGTGTAGTATAGGCTGCGATTGGTGTGAGCTGAATGGGTTTCCAAGTGAACTGAGTAGTAGTGTGTAATAGGATATCAATCCCAAATAGATTACCAATAATCTGATTCTACACTTTCATCGAGTGTAGCGAGCACAGTTTCGTTAGTTATTTCATCAAACAGTTATATACTGGACTACTGCCAGAGCTCAGAAGTATCACGAACTGAGGATAAATAATTGTGTCCTCTCAGAATACTACACTTACCATAAAGGACAAAGTCAATCAGCTTGAAGACAGCTAAAATAAAACGTAAACCAAATGCTCTCTTCCAATGAGTAACACAACGAGGATTTAACACTAGGGATGACACTCTCCAGGTAACTTTCGAATATAAATTATTTATTGCAAATAGTTATTCTGTAATAGATTATTATTTGCCATAATTAAAATATTTAATAAGAATTACACCTAATATACAGTACATGCATGAAGTAGCTATAATCGAAGTAGTAATGTCCTGTGATATACGCCTTACAAGAATATATATAGAGGCCTATATATATAACCATTTTAAAAATAATAATTACTTTCTCAAAATTAATTAAAGCTCACACCAATCTGATTGGGAGCAGGGCTCTTAGTATTCACGAGTTTGAAGGTTATACTGTTAACCAAATTCACTTGGCGTCAGTTCAGGAACATGGCGTATGTAGCAGTATGCGATGAAATTTAAATCGGCGGCCATCTCAAAAATGATGTTACTTGTTGCAGTAGAAATCTTACGAACTCGCACATTAATATGCGAGGCTGGAGTATGTTGAATTACAGTAGCTAGTGACCCGCGAGGCATCTACTTCATGGGCTTCCCTCGCTATAGGCTCACGGGCCTAAGTACACGAATCATACAGTCCAATAAGTACCACATGGTCATTCGCAGTAGGCGATAGGCGAATTAAATTAATCTATTCCTTCGGTTTACAGCTCGAATAGACCCTCTTATTTACTTGAAGACTGTCCCGTTGTGCTTCTTGGTGGTCTGTTATATGATTGCGGTACTCACGTCACTTTTCCAAAAATTGCAATTAGAAAACCTACCAGGTTCGTGAAATGTGTCGCGACCTGCCTAGTCGTAGGATCAGACTCCAGATAGCCACATTAAGATGCCTAAAGCTTAAGGGGACGCTAAAACTGCGGCCAATCACAGAACTGCTACTTCGTTCAATTTAACAGACTGTGTTTCCCATGGCAACTGACATGTAAGCTTCACTATCCAAACATTAATAAACATATACGGTATCAGAAACCGTGATAGTCATAAGCACAAAATAATTAACTCTGATACATGAATAGTTAAACAAATATCTTGAATATATGTAAATGAGTAAAAACACATTAAAATATTTTATATATCACCCAGTAATTAAATTATCATATGCTTCTATCTAAGTTAGTCTGTAAATTATCCAGTCATTAGGAGTATAAATTACGTGGTAAATTCCCAGCTGTTACACCACACTACATAGTTTCTTGCGATGTGTAACTAAAATGCTTCATATTCAGGAATTGAGTATTTTTACCCACCAGTCAAAAACAATAACAAGATACACTGTTACACTTCAAATGTATTTTCTCACAAAGTTTACAGTTGTAAGCAGCGATAGAATATTTCTTATACTTTTTAACTGACTAAGGGTTCTTCAATTCATGTGAAATTAATCATGGTCCATTCACAACATTAACAGAATGGCATTAGTTTGGAGTATTGCATGTTATGAGAAACTCATGCTATGCCTTCCAAATGCTAGTCACTGGTGGTGTGTGAAACACTGTTGACTGGAAAACTACCCCTCCTGGCAGCTCATTGATATTAATTGCGAAAAGTTTTCACTTCCAAGTTATACACTTTGTACTGAATCTGTGATGACTGAAATGACATGGCATTTGTTATTGTTATATATCCACACTAAAGGAAATGCTGACACAGTGACTTATTTAACATTATAAGTCAGCACTATGATATACACAAAATAATATTGTGGGAAAACATTGCCTACTCAAGTCATCAAATCAAGTCTGACCATGGTTTTTTTACTCATTTAGGTAGATATTTCAAAGTCGTCATCATTCGCATTGTAAAACATCTTGTGTCTTAGTTTATAATTTCATTACCAGTGAAAAAAGTGGCAACAAGATCTTTGTTGGCAAGATATATATATATATATATATATATATATATATATATATATATATATATATATATATAAAATTTGAAGATAAACTATATAGATATATATATATATAGTTTATCTTCAAATTTTTCATTCAGAACCTTATCTTTTTGAAAACAGTGATAAAAAAAGTGTACATATTACCCATACCTTTCTCTTTGCATAGGAGATTTGCTTACCTTGGTGAATGTATAGATGAAATATGCACTGGTGGAAAAAAAAAGTTGCAATACCACGACTGTGTATGTCACCTTATTAATGATTGAACCTAGTGATTGTATAGCTTGATGGCATTATATGATCAACAATACAATCAAAAATAAGTATAAGAAGCCAAGTACTGTATGTGTGTAGTGCCACATTAATATACACTTTTCCCACTTCTGTACTACATAACACAGGCATGTATTCTCACATGTAGACGATTCTACATGTGAGGAATATCATTCTGAGGTACAGTCTTCCAAGCATCTTGCACCTGTTGGCATAATTGTGCAAGGTTAATACTGTAGCAGGCCGTGCAGACTGGGTCAGACATCATTACGTCATGTCCCAAACACGTTCCATGTAAGAGAGGTTTTGGGATCATACTGGAAAGAGCAGTTATCAAAACACCACAAAGAGTTCGTCAAATAGTAGCAGTATGTGGACTAACCCTGCTGAAACATATCTCATCTTCTTATCGAAGTGATTGCAGCGGAACAAGTCATACAATATGCTGGATGTAGCAGGCACTGTTTAACAAACCCAAAACAAACGTCAATGTTGAATGGGAATTGTAGCATACTGCACTGCACACCATGATGCTGGGGGTTGGACCCATATGCCGAAGGAGAATACACTCTGGAAGATTACACTCACCAAGCTGATGTCACACTTACCATCACTTGCATGAAGGCACAAGAGAGTGCCATTCCATTCTCCAAGCAATACTTTCATGGCACCACTGTATACTTATACAATTGTGATGTGGTAGAAGAGGAATACTGGCCAAAGGCACACATGCTCATAGTCCAGCTGCAAGTAGAGAGTTACAAATGGTATGTGTGAACACACCTGGTGCCACATTTGCTCTGATCTCTTCTGTGGATGGAGTATGGTCTGTCAGTGCTGCCTTAACAACATACTGATCTTGAAGTGCATCCATGCTATGCAGCCATCCAAATACTGGCCTATGGGTTTGGGCTTGTTCAACGAACCAACTTGATGACATAGCCACACTACGAATGCATCCTGACCAACATTTGCAGCAATTTGCTAGTAAGTCCAACCCACCTCGCTAACTCCCACAATGCAGGCCCAACGGTTGTAAGTGTACAACATGAGCATGTAACAGTCTACGAGGCATGGTAATAGTTTGAATGCTACACACATACTCAACATTCAACCTTCCAGGCACATATGGTGCACTGTTGTACATGGCTCAACTCCATCAGTTGGCAGATTTTCCTGAAATGTTCATCAGTTTAAGTAAATTCCTCCAGCGTGCAACCAGTGGCATTGGCAGAAATTTCCTTTATTTGGGGGGGGGGGGCATCATTGATAAAACAGCACCTATAAAACATTTTCGGCTGAAGAACAACATATGTGAACACCTGTATAATTTATTTCATTAATGTTATTAAACTTTGTTTTACTGTTTTACTATACTATTTTATTCTTCTTATTTCTCATTTTACTGATAAAATATTATTTATGATTTTTTTGAGTCCTTCATATTTGGAGAGTGTCTAACCTGAAACCCCACCTTTTTCCACATCTATACACCTGCATGCAACTATTGCACTACCTTTAATTGGACAGCAGTCTTTAGAGTATTGCAGTTTTTTTTCCACCAGTGCATTTAAATTTGTAATTTTGTCTTATAAACTGTCAACTGACCCACCCAAAACTTGTATTTTTATATTTCCAACTGAGCAGAAACTCCCCTCCTTGCGGTAAACGTGAACACGCCACTACTCGTGAAAAACACTTGGCAGTGTTTGTCTTCTCGAACCCATGCTCTAAGTGATGCAAGCGTTTGCTAGTGCGGTGGGACAGTTGTAGTCGGTTCGTTTGGCTTGTTGTTCAGCATTGCGTAATTGAATTGCAATAGCACCACTTCGTATGTCACGATAGCTCCCGCCATCTGTAAAATGAGTTACAGCCTGGTTAAGTGGTCTGAGCACACATTTAAAGCAGTAATTTAATAAATCATTCAGAATATTAGCAACAAAGGGTGTGTGTATATATATATATCAAAATGAAGCAAAGCATAGTATTTTATTAGAAGCATAGAAAGCCATTAAAGTGTCTAATCCAGGTAAAAAGCAATCTCAAATAAAAGCATTACATAAGGCATACATATATAAGTTGGTATCATAAAACATAAAGCTATCTTGTAAATTATATTTCATACATTAAATAATAATGAATATTGATTATAAGTTGACAGAAACCCGATACCCCTAAGAAGGAGTCCAAATAATATAAATTATGGGGTGTTAAAAATTTGTAGAATAACATGAGTCGAACAGCAGAAGTATAAACTAAATTAAATTTACATGTTTATTGAATGTGTCAGAGTGCCAAAAATGCACAGTTAGGTACCAAGGACGTGGGCAGTAGCCGCACGACCTTGTTTACCGCATGTCGACACATTTCACAGTCACCCAAACCCCCCACCCCGCCACTGATGCGCAGACTTCTGTATCGCGAGCAGCAGGCACAGCAACTTCAGAACATGCCAGTGGACACTGTCAACACATCGCGTGTTCGAGTCATGCCACATTGTTTTTCAAATAAGCGCCCATTGCGCGAGCCCTTTTTACACAATGGATTTTTAATTATAAATGTAAATTAACAGCAAAAACCAACAATGTATTAAAACATGTATACAGACAAATAAATTAGGTAAACTAAAATAAAAGCATTATATATAGAATAAATGTAATAAGTCAACGTTATAAGTCTATTATAAATTATTCCTTCAGAATGCTCATTTAGCTAGAAAGTGATTTTCAGGGGAACGAAGAAGAACACAACAACAACAACGAGCGCCGATGTGCAGACATGCGTCTACGTCACATGGCACTGCGACCTCCTGAGTACGTAGGCGAACAGCTACCTGTTGTGACATCATTAACATGTAACAGCGACGCTCCGAAATGAGCTATGTGTGTGTAAGATGCAATGCAGCACTATGAGGTAAAACAGAGGAAAGTAATTAACATATACACTAACATGATATTACACTCAATAGTACCGGTAGTAACACAGTTACACGCACACAAGATACATAAACCACATATAATATACAAACATGTACAATGATAACAATGTATTTTTTAACAAATGTATTTCAACGCAAGTATGCCTGCATTAGGAAATTATATATTCAATAAATTATGAAAATAAAGACAATGAGGCAGTTCCTATTGCATTTAACGAAATGCCATGATGTTTATATAATAATTATCCTAAACAGTAACAAACTGTAATTATATTATAAAAATATGTATACCAAATGAAATTCAATATGATACACACCAGAATAACACAGAGGCATCCATTATAATTCTATAGTGAATTAGCCATTCACATATAAACAGAAACCAATAATTAAGGCCATTGTTTTAGAAAAAGGTCATGGTATTGTTAAATGTACAATATCTTGACTATTCTATGCAAATAGTCCATAAAGCAGTTATTGTTGACCTATAAAAATGACTATTTTACATCATTTTGGCTACGTATAGTAAAATAATTTTAACATGATTCTTTTGTTATTGTACAAATTGTTCCACATCCTCTGCGGTGGACATACTATTATTAGGCATGTTAATTCAATTTTAAATGCGATTGTGTTAAACTACTATGACTGAAATTAAACATTGATTACTTGCTCAATCTTCATCATACATGCCAATACCTTGTAAGCTATTACTGCAATGGATAAAACTTTATTATATTGGTTAACTTAAAAAATGGTTAACTGTGTAAAATATTTTGTGTAAAAAAATTAGATTACATACATGTTAAGGTACTCCTTTCCCCTACCCCATACTTAATTAAGGAAATGTAGATAATGGGAACGAGATTGTTAAGAAATTTAAATAACAGATCACTTAGGGAATAAAATTTACATTTCATTACACAAACCCATCTATGCCTCAAAGCATAAGTTCTACATTCATAGACATAGTACTTGTTTTAAAAAATATAGTATTAGTATTAGTATAGAATTAGCTGAAAAAAATGTTAAGCTAAGTGTTTAATCATGTTTCTACTTACATTTACACATAAAATGATTTTCTATAAAGTAGCTTTAACTAATGAACACATGTCCAAGTGTTAAAGTATTACTAGTAATTTTAATAATGTTTTCTTCATAAATAACACATTTATTGTATCACACCAAAGTGTTTAATCTTGCTTCTATTAACAGCTATATGTAAATAATTTTGTCTATATACAAATGTATAATCATATCTTTCTTTCAGCTATACAAATAATTGTATCTACAAAATCATGTAAACCCTTCGACTAGTTGTAATGAGAAGAGAATTTAATGTTTTACAAATTTTAAAAATAAAACTTAATCTTGATGTATCAATAACATTCATTTTTCAATAATTTTGAATAGTTAAACAGTCGCATTAAATAAGCTAAGACATCAAGCAGGCTGCTGGTTACATGACCTCAAACTCACTTGTATCAGCCATGCATCCGTGAGGAAGCATGCCCAGTAAAAGCAGAAATACAGAGTCATGACCACAAAACATTGAACTTCAGTGATGCTTCAAGTCTTCATGAGTATATGGAAGTTCAGGGGTGAAGTCAGTTTAAATCTGAACAAATACGCTAAATTATCTGCCTTAGTTAAACACACTACACTAAGCAGACAAACCACAAAAACAAGAAAGAAGCTAGGCAATCCCCCTACCTCAAAAATTCCTTGTTGTGGCCCATTTCCCTACCTATAAAATCCACCAGTAGCGAAGAGATCTTCATCCATCCATATTCCCACTGCCACGAAGCAGAAGAGTACTTTAAGGGGCCGGACTGCCTTAACACATCGCCAAACCTCTGTCCCAGAGCTGGGGACCAGCTTTTAATTCGAGCGAGGGAGTGATGCTGTGCTCTACCAAGCTAGTATCCGATGCTTGGCTGGAGGGCGCCACGACCACGATGGAATCTGGAATGAAGCCTTGAGCAGCGGCTTGTTTAATAAACCCACAGTGCATATTTAATGCATGCGGGGCATTGAAGAGGGGCCTGTCGCCAGCCACCGGCGAACCTCTATAGATATCTGCCACTTGAAGATGGACCGCAAGAAGGTGTTCCGTTGTCGCCGACTCGAGACTTGTGCACAGCAGCCTTCAGCTACATTCAGGTGACCACATTCCAGTCAGAGACTAATTATATTTGATATTCGTGGCTATAATTATTGGTTAATTAAATATATTAATTAACTCCCCCTAGTAAAGCAATAAATTGTAGAAGTTGGGTTAGTTGTATATTGGCTAAAGTATATAAAGACGTTGGGCACAACTAGGTGTTTATTCCGACTTTCCCTTCTGTGTTACGACCCCTTAATTAATGTGTGACCATCTGGCGAAAGCAGCACCACAGCAATATGAGAAACTGTTAAATTTTTACTCTTCTAATAAATATATGTGTGTACATTCTTTAAATGTTCCGTTAAAATAAAATGAAAAATTCAAAAAGTGAGAATATGCAAACAATTTTGAATGACTAGAACCTTCAAAGATATTGTGAGAACGAGATACTTACTGCAAGCATGAAATTTCTCGTTATTTGAAAGAACCGCATTCCCGTCAGAGCAATCTCATCAGAGGTAATCTGGGCTTGGAGGCGATATACCTGTAACACAAAACAATATTCATTAAATAACTTCTCAGGCAATTGATTTTTTTTATAAGAAGCATGCCAGTAAGGAGTTGTTTGGCATGACAGATGTAGTAACAATGAAGAACTAATAGGTACGTATAAGAATATGCATGCCAGATTCTGCATACAGAGAAAGGTAGTACAGTTGGTTCACATTAGACATGTTTTCATAAGGACTTGTGTTAACATTCCAGTTCAACCATATTTATTTCAGAGTGAATTACTTCAGGTGAATGAGTCGTTGCATCACGTAAACTGAGAGGCCTGCTCCCTCAAAAGTTTATTACATGGTAGTTTTTGCTGGTCAATAAGTGTAGGCTTATTGCCTCGGCACTTTCCAATGATTGTTATATGAACATGACGGAAATATGAGTATGGATAACAAAAAATAAGGGTGGAAATAATTTAAAGAATAGTAGTTATGCAATTTTGAAAAATAAATTATATTTACTATTTCATGGCATTCAGTACTCGTTAGCAGATCGTAGCAGACACAGGGGTGACCACGAAATGTGGTCCGCCCCCGTCCCAGGTGGCCCGCCAGCGGAAGCAGCGAAAAATATTAGCAAAAAAGACGACCCGTGGCTCCAAGAGGAAGGTTAGGGTTCCACTCATACTTTTATTTGCAAACCGCTAAAGTTGCAGTCTGTCTTGCAGTGATGCAACATACAACTATGGGACTTGAAAAGAAGTAACCATGACATCTTATTGTAGATAAATAAATAAATAATTGGCTACTCCATATCCTTTAGTTTCAGTGCTGGTAGAATAAATAATTGTGAAGATATACAGTTCAATGGCATCAC
The DNA here is from genome assembly GCA_029891345.1 of Dryococelus australis. Lineage (NCBI taxonomy): Eukaryota > Metazoa > Arthropoda > Insecta > Phasmatodea > Phasmatidae > Dryococelus > Dryococelus australis. The sequence continues at coordinate 49,400,417 of CM057000.1, forward strand.
CAGACATTTTTTTCAAGTAATTTATGGGGAAGGAGGAAGAGGGAATGTACATAGACATCAGTGGTGCTGACATGTGCTAATTAGGACAAATGCAAGGAGAAAATTACCTCACAATATACAGTGAAACCTCGCGAATAAAAACTTCTTTAATACAAATTTCTCATAAATACAAAGCTGTCTTTCTACACCATGTAATTGGATGAGGAATTTAATGTTAATATCAATGCTCAGTAAAAACAAAATTGTACTGTCTAATGTCAAAACTACTGGTAAAAAATTACTCATGCAGGTGATAAGAATGTTTGTATTTTCAGAAGAAAATCCTAAACTCAATTTTAAATTTTTTTTGAGATTTTTTAGTTATCGAAATTACCTGTTAATACAATCATCATTATTACAAATTGCAAAAATTCTGTTATTAAAGTGGTATCACTGTAACAAAATTCATCGTAGTTAATAACAATTGCATACTTTCATCACAATTAAAGGTTTATTAATAATTTTAATTCTAATTGTTGACAACCTAATAGACAAAGCATTGTTGATTTAAGGGGGGAAGGGGTTCAACCCCTAAACCACCATTCCCAGGCTTTGTCCCTGGTACAGTTTATGTAATTATTTAAATTGCTAATGGAGCTAATAAATGTGAGATTGAAACTAGTTAATATAAGATTACTGTTTAATGAAAGTGTACGTGCCACACAAAGCAGCTCAGCAGTTTTTTATCCAGCACAACACCAAATATATTACAGTGGTTTGGATGTTGAAATACTATGAATGAATGTGGCCAATATCTGCTGTCATTAACTCGTTGCACGTAACAGCCATCCAACACTGTCCCTCAAATAACTTCAGAATTCAATGATGCGTGTTAAGGTCTCTTAACACTAGCATAAAGTCTGTACTATGCTACCTGCATGATATGGGCACTAAGAAATAACCGTAAATCGTCAACTAGAGTACCATTGTTTACTGCATGGCACAAAGATATGGAGCTCATAAGGGCTCGGGAACATCTCCACTGGACACTTTACTGAAAACATGTAATCTGATCTGGTGAGATCGTTTTTCAATTGATTTGAGTAGATTCCATGGTGGAGAAAAATCAATGAATCATTGGATCTCTCATATCAACAAGGACTCTGGAAACTGTTGCTTTGTAAGGGTACATGGTGTGTTCCACCAACACACATTAGGATCTCATACATATCTGCACACATCTGTAACAGGAGGATAATGTTATCTGCATATTTATTTGGGTATATTACAAACAATTGTCCTGCATTCATCCTGTATGCATCACTACACACATATTGTCACATTCACATGATTACATTTTAAAAAGGAGACAGAATCCACAAGTACTCACAGGGTGGTTTGCAAACAGTGAACCTAGTGGCCAGGAGGTGAACTAGGATGAGAGTTATCTAATTTTTATGTCAGGTAGCTGTCTGAATTTTGTGATTTAGTGGCCAGTTCGCAGCATCACAGTTCTGTACTATTATTAGAAGGCCTACACACCTCTGATTTTGTAAGAGGAATCAAAGTTCTATTGTGAGATACTGCACATGCTGCAACAGGCTTCTCCTGTAAATTTACATCTACCCTGTTTAATGTCAATTCATTTTATGTCTGAGAATCATAATAGTGAGGTCAATGTATTCTACATTGCAGTAAATATACTGTAGTTGGTAGACTAGATTTTCTGTTACACAGTTAGAGTTCCTTGAATGGGATAAGTCTGATAGCCTGTTGTTGAAGGAGGTGGAAGGTTGGTGTCTAGTACAAGTGCTACAACATTAGCAATTGTAAGGATGAGACTCCCTGGTGGTGGTGATATTACTAACACCAGCATTAAGTGACAATTTGGGGTGCACCAGTTTATTTAGGGGGGGGGGTCAGACGAAGGCAAATCTAGGTGGCGTGGAGAACAAGTTTTGAGTGATTGATGTTTGCAAATGTGCAGCAAACAGTTTACAGGAGTTTGTAGTTTTCAGTGGCCTAAGTCACAAGGACTGTTACAGAGTATATTAACAATAAATTTCGTGGTATGATATTGGGCACAAGATGGAATAATATTCAGTTGTAATACAAGAAGATGGTTCAGTATTTTATTTGATGATGAGAGTGGAAAGATTCCACCACCTGCTTTTAATACTAATCATATAGTAACCTCATCCTAAAAGTTTTCATGGAGACCTGTTTGGCTAAATACCCCAATGTAATTATAAGTTTCTTTACCACATTTAGTGGTTCATTCCCAACATAGTTCATTCCCACAAAATAACATTTCACAACTACTCCTTCTCTCTCCAAAACTCAAAATAAGGCATCAAAATATTCATCTGAAAATTACTGTGACAGTCATGATCATCTTATAGGAGTCCAGTTGTCTTACGTGACAATAGCCCGGTCATACCTCGTTCAGCAGTAGCACTTTGAGACAACCTGGGAGTAGGCAATATTAACATGAGTTATATTCAATAGTATATATTCTTGTTTAAACAGTTTTAATTTCGGCTCCCACTTTGGCCCCTGCATCTTTAGCAGACTGATTCGTTTTATCCATGAAAAAATCATACTTGTGTGGGTGACAGCATTAGACATATGGGACCAGCAAACTCCGGCTTTTAATTGGTATACATCCTGACTGGCAACTGACGAGTAACAGCGTCATAACTTCAGAGTCCTTGAGCACATTACTAAAGACTGCCGTATATTTGAAGAGAAAAGTGGATACTTTGTTGTTTTATTATTTAGTCACTTGCTAGTGTAAAGTGTTCATGTTTGGACTATGAAAATCTCTGCTTTCACACCAGGATATAAGAGACTTTTTTCTCACAGTCCTTCTTCAGGTAAATTATGGAGGTGTGCAGCGTGGCCATAATAGCACTGCAGGGTATCGTGTACACCAGTAGTGTATGTAGTCACCGGTACTCTCTCGGCCATACAGGCTGACACATATCTGAGAGCCCACTTCATTCTCGAGCTAGCTACATGAGAACAGAGAATGCAAGTCATGACAAGTACCAATTTGCAGGAGCCAAAACCTCCTATGGCGACAATGTGCAATGGAAAATTCACAGTAATAATTAACAGAGAACACCTGCATGTATCTCAAAGGGTTACATTATAAAGTTTATAATGCTGATGGGCGATGCACAAGACCTCTTCGCAGTAGCTCTCAGAAGGGCAACTGTACAGCACCGGCAGCGCCCTTCTGCTCTCGTCATTCAATCTCGCTGCAGACATGGTCACCATCACTGACCGCCCCAGCAGGAAGCAGAACGAGCCAAAGAAGTAGATGGCTTCCACTATGCTGTTCAGGTTGGGCCTGCAACACATTCTTGGGGATTTTGCCACTATTGGGGTGCTTAGCATTAACAAACATCACATTTAACACTCACTTAGAATTTATATTTTTAATGCCTAATGCCAAAAAAAATTATGAGTATAACGTACCTATAGGAAGTTATAGAATAAAGGCTGTGATATAGTCAACATAGGCATAACAATATCAGTAACAATGAGGAAATGATTATCTGTACTATTATATAGAGGTAAAATTGGTTTGTTTGTTAGAGGTAATCTCTAGAACTACTAATCCGATTCTTATAATTCTTGCACTGTTAGAAAGCTGAATTCTTCCCAATGGACATTGTCTATATTTAAATTTTTTTTTTTTATTCTTTGAGAAATTTTAAAATTAGTGAGAAAAAAATTGCTACTTCCCTGCTTTCTGAGCATGATCTACCAAATATTTATATTGTGATTATTTCACTGTTAGAATGCTACATTCTCCCATATGGCTATAGACATATATCAAGTGCGGCCACAGAGGCCCGGTGGGTAGAGTAATGTCAAGTAGAGATGCAGTAGCCCAGTGGGTAGAGCAATCCAAAGTGGGGCCGTAGTGGCCCAATTACTAGTGTGATCTCACGAGGGGCCGCAGTGGCTCAGTAGCTAGAGCGATCCCAATTGGAGCCATAGTGGCCCAGTGGCTAGAGTGGTTCCAAGTTGGGCTGTAGTGGCTTAGTGGTAGTGGGTCCGCAGTGGCTCAGTACATAGAAATATATCAAGTGGGGCCACAGAGGCCCAGTGGCTAGAGCGATTCCAAGGGGGGCCGCAGTGGCTCAGTGGATTGAAATATATCAAGTGGGACCATAGTGGCCCAGTAGCTAGATCAATCCCAAGTGGAGCCGTAGTGGCTAGATAGATTCCAAGGGGGCTCATAGTGGCTCAGTTACTAGAGCACTCTCAAGTGGGGCCGCACTGGCTCAGTGGATATAAATATATCAAGTTGGGTCGCAGGGGCCCAGTGGCTATAGCAATTCCAAGTGGGGCCGTAGTGGCTCAGTGGATAGAAATATATCAAATGGGGCCACAGTGGCTCAGTAGCCAGAGCGATTCCAAGTGGGGCCACATTGTCTTAGTGGATAGGAATATATCAAGAGGGGCCGCAGTGGCCCAGTGGCTGTAGCACTCTCAAGTGGGACCACAGTTATACAGTGGGTAGAAATATATTAAGAAATATATCAACTCCAAATTTCCTGAGCGAAGCGATGGGCTGCTTTAACTTACAATTAAGGCCAAATAATTAGATGTACTGAAAAATGTCAAGAGACTTGTTTTGTAGAGCATTTTAAGAGCTGCTAAATTATAATAAATAATTTTTGCCATAACTATATTAGTTTACCAAGAATTTTAAAAATTTTAGTTACTTTTAAAATTAATATTTTAACTTTTGTTATATATATATATATATCAAAATTAATCAATGCCCAGTGAAGCGGGCGAGGGTACAGCTAGTCATCTATAAAATGATGCCTGTTATTACTTCACATTCGAGTATCCAGTGCCATAGCCATTGCTTTATCACATAATTTGGGGAACTTTTTTTAGCTTACTTATAGCATTACCTAAAAATACATCCTGGTTTTGAAAGTATGAAATTAACTTCCTAAATTTACCTTTTGTTAGTGTCTGTTTTGGATGTTTCAGGGAAAAAACAAGCCCTAGGAAATAGGTGAACAATTCATTATGATGATTAAGATTCTGCTCAGCACTCATGTATACCAGATAGCATAACTATTCTAACACTACAGTTTTATAAGTAGTTTTTTTATCTTATATCAAATATATTTTTTAATGCATTAAAAAAGTTGTGGATTTTTTTATCATTGGAAAGTTTACATTTCAGAAAAGTGTGACGAGTAAATAAACTAAAATAGTATTTAACTCACAGCGGTGGTGGTTGAAACACACGCTGGAGAAGATAAAGAGGTAACTGCCCATTCTATGCTGGACACACGTAAAGATATATAGGCTTAATAGCGCTCCAGTAAGGCTTATTGAATTTCCAGTAGGATTTGAATAGTACTCGGGCCTAATCGTGTCTGTACTCAGGCGATTATCCTTACTGTGAGTTAAAGCACAGTGTTAACAAAAAATTCTGAAATGCTTCTTAGTGCATGTAGTTTAGGTAGTTTAACCATGGTATATATTTCAGTTGGATCATTAATTGGTCATAATTAAAATCGCAATGTTCAAGCGTATAATTTCATTGTATGATGTAATACTCATTATCACAAGGTTTTAAACAATATAATAAGCAAAGCAAAACAATATATTCCTTTATTTTATTTTGAAATAATCAGAAAAACACACATAATAAAGCAAAATATCCCCTTTTCTGTAAACGTTTCAGGTACTAATTTCTAAAAAAAAAAAATTTAATAAACCAAATAAAGTCGGTGGAGACATTGGGCCACTTAAATTCCTAGTATTACATAGATCTGTCAACATATCAAATGAGCTGGTTGCTGGAGTGTCAATATATGAGTGATACCTGCACCTGTTACTTTAACAATTTCTTTAAATGTTGCTGCTGTGTACAGCAAAAATTATCTCAAAAATGCTTACATTAATGCTCAGTTTAACGAACATTCTTCAATCCCATGTTTGTTCAAAAAATGTCTAAATTGAGGGATACATTTCTCAACTTGTCAACAGTCGGGCCATGATGCCATAAAGAAGACTGCAGTAGGAACTCACGACATTCCGTTGAGCAGCTGCAGGCAAATGAAGTAGATGTTGTTGGCGAAGGAGAGGAGCACAATGCCGCTTATATTTCCGTCGACGGTCTTGGTGAGGGACGACAGTGTGGCGTAGTGCTCCCTCAGCTCCTGCCATTCCTGCCTCCGCAGGTTCTGCCAACACACAGCCAGTAATGCTAGTTATAATCCATTCACGGTTACTTCACACTTTTCCTTTGCTTTGTGTAACCAAAGTTTAACCAATACTAGACAATAACGCCAAAGGACAACGCACCGAATCTATGCCCACTCAGTTATAATAATATTTTGCATGAGAACTATTTCTTACTGGGCGCTACCAACACATGTGTTACCTCACTTTTCTATTCATATCAATTATAATTAAATATTACAATTTATAAATAGACTATTGGTAAAACTTTAATTTAACAAAACAATAAGATACTTAAGTTAACAGAAGCATAAAAGGCTTTTAATGCAAGGAATGAAAAGGAAATTACTAATCATGTCATACAGTGGTTAATTTATCGACGGTTTGATTCAAAAGTGAGAATAAACCGCGAATAGACTATAATTGGCAGCGTGTCAGGGGAAAAAAAAATATTTTGCTTGTGCAATTAATTTATCTGAATTTTTGTTATGTAATCTCTGGATGATTGGCTCTTATGGCAATGTTTTAAGTTTTTATTGTTCATCAAATGAGGACTATGGAAATGTCTTACAATGCACGAATCCGTAAAACATGAAATCAAGAACAAAACTGAACTACTTAATTAAGTTTAATGGGGTTAGATTCATTGAGAAGATATTTAAATGCTGGTAATCATCATATACCCCAATAATTATTAATATATGTTATCTTCAATTGAAAATCGCTATCTTTTTCAAGAAATTAGGTATATAAATAAACAAATCAGTAAGATACAATAAAATTGTGTTCAAACGAACAAAATAATCTTATCTACAACTCAAATAATAGAAATTTATATGAGAGTTTATGTGTCTAAGGAGAAAAATATTTGGTTACAGGAGCTTACAAGAAGATGAAATTCAGTTAACTTAAGATAACTTTTATTGTTTAGATTTGTTTATTTAAAGTTCTGTATAATAAATTTTCATAAATTTCAGAACCACTATTGTTCATATATAATGATTTTAAACTTTCTGTATGTTATTATTTTAAAAAGAGTTGACAATTTTTTATTAAAAAAATTCAGTATACATTGTATCAACTATTGTTTTAAGATGGTTTTGTTAATTCAAACATATAGTGAATAAAAGAAACCCAATCAAAATATGTTAGGTATATAAATTCTGTTCTTGATTTTAAGTATTGGAAATTTGTGCACTGCAAGACCTTCTCATAGCTCTAAAAGAGCCGGCCATTATATTCCATAGAGTATTTTACTAGCCAGCCAAACTTCGCAGTCCCTAAACACATTCGAGCCACCACAATTTCTTTATCACTACGTGCTAGTTCTGTCAGTGTTATAACAACTAGAGAGAGCAGGAAGTACATTGCCCCTCCCGAAATTTTAGTAAAAAGCATCAAAATGAGAGTAAATGGGTGACAGAATTGTATGAGATGTATTGGTATATTGGACACAACCTCTAATGAACTGTTATAGTGAATTTCTGATTCTTGCATTCATCTTCACATTTGGTTTATATACCTTAACTTATGTTTTGTGCAGAACGTTTATTTAGGTTTTTATTTCACCAAGATGAACTTTATTAGAGGAGATGCAGAAGCATCTTAAGAGGGACGTCTGAAAGCTTGCCTCTCCGCCCTCACAGAGGAGGTGCCTAAGCTATACTTCCTCCCAAGTCGAAGACATTTTGCCACTGCGTCTGTTGAAAACTTTTCACTTCTTTCACTTGACCGTTCAGAATAAGGGCAGTCAAGTGTTGGGCATTTGCAAGTGGTTCAGAGACTTGCTGGGTTCTGTCAATTAGAGATGCTACAATCCACATATGAAAAAAAAAAACATTAGTACAAAAAATATAATATGAAATTAAAAGTTTGTCTAATTACATCATTACATTTCCACTAGCCTTGTCATTAATGCTCAGCATCCTCTGGTTGAGCTTCTTGTAAGTTTCTGAGAGTGCAGTGCTGAGCAGGCAGATAAAAATGTCCGTGTAGTTCCAGATGAACGTGGCTACTTTGCTGACAATGAAGATGATGACGCCTATCCAAACCTGGTATCTGAAACATAATGATCTACCAATTCATTAAGTGTCGTATTATTACCAATGTGTATTATTGTGTAAGATATATTTTTAGTGTGTGGCTTCCACATTAAATACTGTATTGGACATTGTTTCATCTGATGCTTAGAAATTATTTTGTTAAACTGAATTCTCGAATCCAAAATATGCATATCTCCAACTTTTATTCTACTATTGGGTACTTAAAATATTATCCATTTCATATAAATGGGGTAAAATTTGGCAGACAATGTGACCAACTACACAGTATGTAAATAGTGAATGCTCTCGTTTTCAAAGTATTGTATCTGCTGATGAATTGCTGCAAGATGTGTGTTATGTTCGCGATTTTGATGATGACTTTAAAAGAAAAAAGTACTCAGAACTACAAGTTGTAATTAAAAACTTGAATTTTACCTACACGACCTTTATGGTTTAAATTATATTTATGAAGCAATATTCAATTTTTTTGGCCTTCAGTGAATTGGCTTTAAAAACATGTTTTGCAATTCCAGCCTGCTGAACGTTGCTTATACATGTGTTGTTTTCTCACCATGTTTATAGAATATATGAATGCATGCCTTGTTAATGGCGTTAGAATATTTTGTCGGCATTCAATTTTTGTTATTTTCTTTGTTTAAGCATAGTTGGTTGTAGGTACCACTACTCTTCAGAACCCTAGCCAGAGCTAGCCCCTGCTTGGCAGCTTTGCCTCCCCCCCCCTTCACAGCCATATGGTGAAGTATTGTTGGGGGGCAAGGTAGGTAGATAGTGAGTGGCCAGTAATGGGTACACACAAGCTGATGGAGAGTAGGGTGTGGGGTGTAGGGTAGGTGACCTGATATACTGCCCTTCAGTCCAGTGGCTTGGCGAGCGGGAAGTCGTTGGCAGACCAAAGAACCAAACTGAGAGTTACAGTAGTAGGACTAAGGGCGATCACTCCCGTGTCTCTCTGGCGAACGAGACGTCGCTGGTAGACCCAGGTGCCATATACAGCAGGGCTCCTCAGGGGTTGGCCTATCGTTTCCAAGCAGGTGAACTGATGAGTGAGGCGTCGCTGGCGAACCTAGGCGCTTACTGGAGGGGCGATAGACCAAATGACAACTGCTTGATGTTGTCCAGGAAGACAAGCTTCCTAAGCTGCACTTCGAGACAGTTCCCGAAAGGTGAGGTTGAGGGTAGGGTTTCGGCTCGAGGCTCTCTCTGTAAGAGTCTTACTAGGAGTGGTGACAAACCAGGAAATTGCAGGAGCAAGGTGTAGAAAATACATAGTGCTGGAAGAGACAACTCGACCAAACTAGATTTATGCCTGTTTTATTGATTGCCCAATCAAACAAACATAAACTAGCCTGTACCCTGACAAGGGCGTGAAGGGACGATCATAGATTGCCAACCAGTAACTGGCCTAGCCTCGGCAGACGTGGCAGCGCAGGGGATAAAGGCCATCCCAAGTCTGCAGTACTCGTAATCGAGTGCACTGCGGGTGAGCTACGAGGTAGCTGGAAGTGCGGCAGGCTTCGGTGTGCTGACTGGTAGCGAGGCGACGTCGTGTAGAGTAGAACACTCAACAGTGCTGCGAATGGCAGTGGAAACTTCGAGAAGTCGGTTGATTCTCAGGCTGAGTGACGTTTTGCGAAGGTAGACGAGACACGTCGGTGGATGCTCGGGCCGAGTAACATTGTGCTAATGAACTGGCACCAGACATCCTCTAAGTGTGCTCTCGTGCAGAGTGGTGGTCTGTAGATGATTGACGCGAGACAGCCTCGAACTGAGGAATGAGAGTTCTATTTATACGCGGTGCACACGGCCAACGCTGGGGTTGCGGGGTTTGGTGAGAGAAAAATGCATAAAGAAGAGACGTAAAGAGAGAGAGAGAGAGAGAGCGGCGGCGGTGCGTGGTAAGCCGATGGAGATGGCCGTAGGCGGTGGCGAGTTTCCCTGTCTCAGCCGAAGGATGGAGGGGTACAGAGCGACGACGTGATGCGAAGGGGGTTGCAGTGCATCGGACGCAACAGCTGGGTAAGCCAACCCTGTGCTTGAAGGTGTGCTGCTGTGGCGTGTATGGTGTAACGGCTCTTCCTAGAAGGGGTCCGCGGCTGTGGCGAGGCTAGAGGAGAGAATGACATCGCTCCTAGCACTTCAACAAATTAAAAGTTCCACTTTTGATAATTACACTTGTGTGATTTTCTGACAGGCACAGTAAAGAGTGTAGTTGAAAGTGTACTCAAATGAATTTTCTTTCAGAGAAATTTAATATACAGTGCCAAGTGTAAGAGATTTTGGATACTTCAAGTGCTAAGAATTAACTTGTAGCATCCTCGGTAACTTCACGACTCACGATATGCATGATCTCCACAAGGTTAATACTAAAATATCACTTGTTAACATTCTCTCGGAGATTCCCGCGGGGAACTAGTTCACCTTGCCAACCTTGCACGGGTACGGACACAAAAAAACTCAGCATTTATGTGGGTTTCTTTATAACCAACAAAAATATGTACACTACTGCAGAATATGGAAATCAATGAACTACATCCATATGCTGTCATCCATTTGCAATAAAATCAAGATCAATAATTGCACAATGCAAATGGTTAAAATTATGTTGTATAAACATCACTGCATGATGTGATATGGAGCACTTGTAGCCTCGACTTAGTGCTTAAGAAGGCCACACAGAGGGCTAGAAAGGCCAAAGTTTGCATGTAAAGAGACAAATCAGTAAACCATGGCTTCGTGCTCATGAAGAATAACACCACCCAGTCCCATTTAAATGGGGTTTGTTCTGGTAAGGGTGGTTAGCATTACTAAGTACAGCTGGTAAAAGTAGTCAGATGTAAGAGACACTCTCCAATTACCTTTAACTACTACTCTTTTAATATGCTTCAACCTTTACATTAAGCATTACATCTAACAGGTTCTCACAAGAACCGAAAGTGATACAGAATACTTATACAATATTAAGGAGATTATCTTAAGTGATAACTCCGAATAATAGTATCGACTTAAATACTATATTCACGGCCTAACTCCCTAACCCGGACCTATCCTGCATCCATACATGAGTGTCCTACCACTGAGTATTAGTTGAACTCGGCATTCGTAAGGAGACTCCCTCCGGTCCTGTCGTCGTGGTGCCCTTGGCTCGGCGTCTCTCGGCCCTCGTGCAGTCTCGAGTGTAAACGTATTGAATGGCGGCAGACTGGGTGCAGTGTAGTTAGCGGCGCAATTTTTTTTCTAATCCTTCCCTATTTATAAGTATTAGGTATGTCCCCGCAGAAGGTCAGGAGCTAATTGCGTCTCAGGGCTGCGCCCCATACGCCTAAAGGGATGGGAATTCATGCAAGGAGGCGTGCATTCTCGGCAAGAGGGATTCGGCAGCCATGGCCAGGAATTGAGTCCATGACTACCTCCCTGAGTGTACCTATAGCTGAAACTATATTCTAGAAGGGGTATGGTAAAACCTGCGCAGACATGGTAAAACCCAAACCGACATAAAGTACGAAATTGTAGGAGCATTAATGAAAATGCCACAGGAAATAGCAGGTGTGGACTGAATATTTGTTTAATACGACAGGAGAACTAGAAGAGGGGGGCGGGGGCTTGTGGGGGTGGGCGGTGCGTATCTCGCACCCACTTTTATAGTGCTCACCCGGGTTCCGCCCCTTCATGTCACCCCCGCCACCTCGTGCGTCCCCTACCTTGTCCCGCCTGGCCGTTACAGCTGCGGCTCCCGAGTCCGCTTGGTGCGCGTTTGACCGTTGGGACCGGGCTGTAGCAGGTTGTATGGTAAGGCTGCACTAAGCCAGTAGGTCGGCTCGTTCTATAGTCATTCATCTTCGCCATGCAGTCACCATTATGACATGATGTGTGCAGGCATGGATACATGTAGGTCATACATCACGTAGAGTAGGTATTGATCCTGCTAGGTGCATTAAAGATAGAGATCATTGTATCCATCGATTTGCAGTGTCACTAGTAAGCTTAAGTGTGTAACTGAAAATGAAGTTGAATAATGTTTTCCTCAGAAAAACTGAAGTTACAGTGTGAAGTGCAAGAGATTCTGGATACTCCAAATGCTAAGAATAAACTTTGCATATGTGTGGTATTCTTTTTAACAGACAGAAATAAGTACTTAACTTGTATGAGGCAACATGTCACCAGATTTTTTCTACCCATAGCAATGCCAATTTGTGGCGCATAGAGAAGCAAACTGACCTGACAACGGAAAAGATGAACGGGTGAGAGCAGCAACAGTAGACCCTTAAAAAGCTGTTTTGCTGGGCATCTTGGCTCGCAGTTTCCTTATCTCCAGGACACACCGCTGCAGCATGCTTCTTGGGGTAGAGGATGCCCGGGATGTTGGTAAAAATGCTGAGTATGTGTTCCACTGAAAACACATTTCATACATTTTCAAATCCTGTAGCATGATGCATTTTTCAATATATTTTCCTACACACCAAAGTAAATAAAAGCTAAGTTATCCTGTCTATGAATTTAAGTAAATTTCCATCAGTGTAAGCTTGATGAGTGTAATATTTATTTTTTTAAGTCAAAAAAATATTTATTGTAAAAAATGACGTTAATCCAAAACCCTGTATTATTTAACATCCATATAATTCTGAATAGCTATAATTTTTTTGTTTCTATTTTTATCGGATGCCATTTTCTAACACATGGATTTGGCTAAAGTAAATGAGTAGGTACTCCTATATAAATAAATAATGACTATTATACAACCCAAACTATACCCAGAGCATGTACAACACAAGTGAGAGGGCGTGCATCACAGTTCCAGAGTAATGTAAGAAGGCTGGGAGAATTTACAAGTTCAGTAATTTTTAGGCTACACTCCATAGTCTTGTTGGTTTTTTTTAATTTGAGAGCCTCACAACATATGTTTTCAAAATCTCAGGTCTGATTAGGATTATAACCTTAAACTGACACATGTTTAGCTGCAAACTATTAAATAGCAGTAGCAGTCTGGTACATTTATATTTTAAGTTAAGGTTGTGTTATGTTTGATGCTTCTTACTTTATGTGCTTTTCTTAAATTCTAGCATGCACAAAATTTTATAATTTCCCTTTCCGAGAATACAGGGTTTAAGGGTGTTTATTGAATCTTTCCCTGCGTGCTAACTGCAAATGTGATGGACCTGCATAACAGATGTTGCCAAAAGCCTTCTGGTTTTCTCGGGGTACTGCTAATCCCCCTCAATCCCTCTCATCCCTATACGCTGTAACTGTACCATCATAGGGTAATGTTCATGTCATCCATCAGGAACAATTGGCATTTAAGAGTCACTCCTCAGAATTTTATTGCCAAATGTGTTAAACATCTCCCCTTGGATGAATTGATTTATGTCATTCACCTATAGCTAATATGAGGATTATGCCAGAAGTGATCTTGAAGCGAAGGGCCAGCGCAGGGCGGCCCCACCTCCATGTAACCTGCTCTGCGTGGCTCCAGGCAGCCATCAGCAAGGGCCAGCGCGCTGCAAGCTTCAAGAACAGCCACAAGGCCACACACGAGTTGCCGTAGAACACCACGCCAGCCGTTGCCGCCGCGATGCTTGCTGTGACAACGGCCATGCAAGGACAACCCAATAGTGCCAGATACCTTACATAACACACTACCTACTTAGCACGAGGACATTTAGAAACCATCTTCGCCAGCATTACCTCATAGGAGTTGTTTCAGAACACACAATTAGTTGGTTTTAGAAACACATGCAGAATTCACATTTCTTACTGTCACTATTAGCACATACACAAGGTCAGTCTATAATTATATAGTTCTGATTTTCAGGAGGTTTCTTATTTGTTTTGTATTTTGAGTAAATATTCACTACAAGTAAATGCTTTTTAAAAGAAATCCCACATGGTTCTATAGTAAAAAATGGTTTGCAGTTTTCATCGGCATTTATTAGCAAGGTGGTATATGGAAGTAGTTGTACAGTTGTAGTCCAATGGCACAATCCCATGATTTTGTACACAGGCACATGGTGAACAGAGATTCTTACCAAGGTCGTGATGTCACCACATGGCTGGATGATAATGCTCACATATAGTCGCCTGCTCAGTTGTTGCCCATGGAGTACGCCAAACGTAAGTACAGGGGGCCTGATTACATACACGTAGGAAATGAGAGTGACAATGTGCACGTTACATCCCGAGCCATATGGCATTTACTACAAAATATATTGGCACTGAAAAGCGCGGGGCGCTACATGAACATGGAAGGAATATTATTGAACATTACATTAAACACTGTGGCACAAAGCAGTTGCACGTGGTCTGGACCAGTATAAAATATACGCAGTCATTTTACAAAATAAAAGACCCGAAGGTGAAAGTACTCATGAATTAAGGGCCCTCCGATTCAATGTAAGAGTCAGGCCGGCTGCAGCAGCAAAGTAAAAATGTTCCAGAAGTTAAATTAAATACGCTGACAGAATTGCAGATCAGCGAAGACAAATTTGAAGCCCCTGCAGAACACACAGCACACGTCCGACCAGCTTGAGCTCTGAGGAGTGACAGCAAAATGTCCTTCGAAAGCAAGGACACTAGCCTTCACCAGAATTGTACGCCCCAGGCCAACCACATGCATGGATATGAAGCATGTAGGGATGCACTATACTAATCAGAATAATGTGCACAGGAGTGCACTGCAAAACCAATATATAAGAATCTTACTTGCTAATTCACGAAACATGTACAGGAGTGCCCAGCAAAATAAATACATAAAACCCTTAACACTAACTGAACCCTTTGCTACTGGTATCGACCATTGCTAATCACAAGAATGTGCACTGCAAAACAAATGCATTAGAATCTTACATGCCAATTCCCAAAAACTTGCCCAGGAGTGCACAGAAAACAAATACATAAGCGCCTTAATATTAACAGAACCCTTTTTCTGGTAGCTTTGGTCGTCCGCCAACTTTCGGTGCACTTGAAACGCCGACACACTAAACACACACGTCACTCGCATCACGTGGCTATACGCCTCGTGCGTGTGTGAACAATGACGGGGCTCCGCTAGCCGAGGGACGAGTTCAGATGACACAGTACGTGTTCCAAGAGTCTTGTATTGGAATGTAAATTATTTGACGGTCCAAAAAATATGTTATTTTTCTGTTGCAGTAGTTTGTTTGCTGCAGTAGGATCTGTAGTATAGTGAACAACACAACACATGCTAAACCACCATTCCCACTCTCTCTTGTGGGTAGACTGACAATAGATTTATTTATTGTGTTGTTACTTCAAAGTTACGTAGCAGACACATCTGCCAGAACGTAGATCTTACTAAAACAATACTTATTGGATATTTATCAAGTAATATTTGGCACAAAACATGTGACTGCCAGTTTAGCTGTATTTGCGTGCATCACCAGGATGTATTCTGGAGAAAGGCGTGTAACATATGAATTCCTTGCGAGATAACTAAGTGGAGTGTTACAATTAGACGAGTAAGAAGAGCCCTTCTCATTTCCCACCTTGTCTGTTTCAGTAACAAGTTGCTCTCTTCAGGTTAAGAATAATGGCCAACACATTATGGCAAGGCTTTGTTGTGCGTGATGAAAGTACAGTTTCTAAAGGGTATGTGCTTCCTTTACCTCCTTCTATGCCGATCATGGCCTTGCTGCTACCATCAGAATTCCATAATAAAACAAAATAACATGTATAAATAATAATATACATACAAATTATGGGATGTATAATTTATTAATGTACTGGTTATATCGTCTTAATTTAATATGCACTATTTCTTTATTAATCGTAGAAATTGTAAAACATAAGACCTCTGACTACAGGTTTCTTCTGGTAAACATTTCAGTTTACTTGTTCAGGTTGCAAGTGCCTAGATTGCCCAGCAAAACATGTGCACGTCTCAAACCCCATGTAATGTGGCAAAGTCAGTCCGAACTTAAATCAGTTGAGAGAAGCATAGACGTTTAGCAATGGTTGTACAGTGCTTGGCATGACTGTATGCAGCTTTGAGTAATAGGATCAAGAGACTGAATTCCCCACTAGTACAATGTTGAATACAGCAGCACGTATTCTTTGATTTTTTTTGGTAGGTATATACTGGCAAAACAATGTCACGTGTTCAATGTATACAGTTGGGATCAAATATTGCTTACCTTGCATCATGTTTTCACTTTGCTGCCGTTGCTAACTCATATACACACATTAATACTTGCATACTTCATTTGTAATCAGGAAGAGACAGATAACTAATTTGAGCATGAAACCTTTACACTGTATACTTACACATTACACCCACACTGTTTACCTGCTTACCTATAGTTTTGGCGAGGAAACTGTAAACATTTATCATGATGTTGGCTTCATGAGGAAAATTTGTGGCATACACCCAAAGATCTTCAAAAATAAAAACGTATTTTGTCGGCATGCCAGTAGTCTTAAATTCATCAGCGATATTTCTAGACAGTTAACCTGTGCCAGCAATAATATTCTACACAACTCTCATTACAAAAGGGTGTTTCACTCTCCAGCTAACATGCTGGCATCTGGAGAGAGGTAGAGAGTACCGCACCTATACAACTACATCAGTCAGTTTTACTGCCCATCTGTAGAATGCTACTGATTCTGATTCAGGTATCCCAATTCCCAATGCACTGGATAAATAAAGCTAATGTCTTGCTTCTCGAGGATTCATGCCTGATGTGTTGATTGTATAGGGTGGCCAGTCCCACTGGGTGAGTGGAGGTGAGTGGATGGTATCTGAACTGGGGTGAATGGTGAAGCAGATGGAAACCTCTCAGCGAGGTCTGTGTACGCCCTTATCAGGAAGCTAGGACAGCTGCTAGCAGGCTGTCCAGTGTAACGATGATCATGGCAATCTACTGAGTCTTGCGTCACTGATGTTGATTAAGTCAGTGTGGCCTCTTATTACTGAACATGTAGATGGGGCTGGGGGTTTGGCTGGATCCGACCAAGCATTGTCCCCATCTCTAGGTCCACACCATCGTTTGTACCTGATAGTTCTTTCCATGGCCCTATATTGCTTTTGGAGCCTGATGCAGCATCAAGTGATATACATTCTACTGCATATCTCTCAGGACAGCAGCAAACTTTTGAAACCACTCGTCCTCTACACTGGTTGTTATTTATCCGATAACAAATAATGCTTGTACCAACTAATACTTTTGTTGCATTCTGGCCTTAGCCACCCTTAATGACTGACTGATGTTCATATGCCCAATAGCAGGGGCAATCCTTATGCCAACCTGACCAACTGCCAGCAGACTAATGTTATATGTCAACATAGACAACAGATGCTGCTCTATCTTCGTATGGTAGCATGTTCTAGTTCCGTATTCTCTATCAGAAAAAATTGGCATTAGGAGCTATTTCCATCTGTTAGCCAAGTAAGGTTTTGTAGTACCAAACCAACATTTGTGGCTCTATCATCTACTCTAACCAGAAAAGTAGTAGCCCTTATAAGGACCATGATAAACCGGCGAGGGCTACATAAGGAAACCCACGACAAAAATACATTATGGTGGATTATCCGGCACTCTCGCTTGATCTTAAATATCTTGAAAAGAAGCTGAAGAAGCCTAACTAACAGGCAGGATATGTTGCTTTCATGACATCGGAAATCATGGGCGCAGATGCTACAAATTCCCACAGCACAGCTTGTATAGCTGTTATGTGTCTCTGGCTTTGGTGCATGGAGAGGAAAAGTAATGTGACAGTCTCCACATAAAAATACTTGCATGCTCTATGGGCTAAGCTTATCACACAACTACTTATATAACAGCAACTAATCAGCTGCTGAAATGTATTACTGAATTTGATGTATGAGTAACATGGGCATATTCAATTATATTAAGATATACATGGATCAAGAACTGTAATGCAATATGATTGAAAATACAAATTTAAACATACTACATTTTTGTAATTTTTCTCTTATGAAAAGAACGCACAATTTAATGACTATGGAATTGAAACAAATATAAACTAGAATATTCCAAATTTTACTGTGTATCATACGAGCATATTCAAAGAACATTTTCAAACTACCCGATCTGAAAATTACTAAAGAAGCTTGTATAGGAAACTGAATTAAAGATTGATTCTGACATTCAAGTAACAATTTTTACAACTGTAAGTTTCCCTCTAAGGTATAAATGCTAGTCCAGCACTGTAGTGTACCCAGCCGGGGGGGAGGGGTGCTAAGGGTGCTTGAGCCCCTCCTTTGGACTTTATTTTACACTAGATTTAAATATTACTCTTCAAATAAGTATATTGTTAACAAAGCAGTATTAAGTGATAAACTTATTGTAATAACACGAAATTTTGGACAGTATTTTGGCATATTATCCACTAAGTATTGAAATTTATATATAGCATTTAAACTTAGTACATACTGGTAAAAATGTAGTTTGATTGTAATACACAGAGCTCTAAAGTCCAAGCAGACCCCTCTTTTACAGGTTTCTAGATTCGTCACTGGTTCAGGGTCTAAACTCCGACATCCTATATCTAATTCTCCACTTAATTAAACGTGTAATTAAGAAATTAAGGCATGACTGAATTTCAAGTTCATAATTTTGTGGGAAAAGTATTTATCTACAAGTTTCGATGAATAAACAATAAAAATGTGTTTGTGATAACCGCTATATTGTCTGAAAATTGTTGACAACATATCAGGAAATTTTTTGAATTGAGAATGTATGAATTTACAGAATATAGCAGGGCTAACTCCAGACTATTTCAGTTTTCTGTAATGTGGTCATTAGTCTTGTTGGACATTTAGCAATAAACATCTAACAGCAAAGGCACTCACATGTCCCTGTACAGAAGCTGTGATGGGATATAGGATGGGGCTGTCTGTAAAATTAAGTGGAGTTTTCTCTGCTATCGTGATAATTACCATTTTCAATATCATCATATCAAAAATTAAAGTTTAAATGAAGTCATGAAGAATATAATGGAATGTATAAAACTAGCCTTACACTTATAGAAAATGGGGTATTTATTGATTTTATCACTGTGATCCTTACAGCTCTGTTCCTTTGCATCTCATGGGATGCAAAATAGTTCCATGGAGGTAGACAGCAGAAAACCAAGAAGAGGGTCAGCCAAGAATACATCTCTTGTAAAATCACAAAATATGCATGTCCATATAAATGTTTTTATTTTGTATTTGCAGCTATAATTACTATAACAATGTAACATTATTCCAATAACAAAATAAATGTAATAAAATATACTTGTATGAAAAATTATAATCCTCTAACAATAATATATACCTTAGTGCATATGATGAAAGAGATCTAAAAACTTCCTGGATGAAATAATAGAATTAAAGATCAAAAATTTTTGAACGAAAATTATTCATAAACAAGGAAAACAATAAAGGGACATGAATTCTACAGTAGACAGAGAAATCCTGATTTGTGCTCTTCTAAAAAATCTTGTGTACACCTCTGAGCCAGATGCCTCGAGTGAGCGAACTTGCTTACATATAAATCCCTTGCTGCCACTGGTGAGGGACTTGACCATGTGGATGACAGCTACCAGTTCCACCATCCCTATCAGGACGATGATGCAGAGGGCGTACACGACGTACACAGACTTGAGGCAGAATCGCAGGGTGGAGGGCGTGGGTGCAGACACGCCGTGCAGTGGCATCAGGCCAAAACACTGCGCCATCATGAGGATGGGCCTGAGTGCCTGGTGGAGCGACTCCTCCTCTTTTTTCACCACCTGCATCAAAGAATGTCCATTCATAGCTTGAAGGGTCCGAAAAAACTGTACATATTAATGGTGAACCCTAGATAGAATACAGACTAGAATGCACATTCTAGAGCACTCTAACCAATTTCTGAGTCCTTACACTGAACAGCTGTGTTGTAAATGGGCCTTCTGTCAAAACTATGTGGCCACCATACTGTCATCCCACCAAGGTGATAAAGGCTCAATTTACAGAGGAGTAACGCCAAAATTTTGCATGTAAGAAATGTGGCAGGAATTTGGGGTTTCTTGGTGTACTCCAAATTCACCGAGCCTTGCATTCCATCACCACTCAAGGACAATAAGAACCTATGAGCCGCACTTTGAAAACCAATTCCCAGGTGGATTTACCCCCACCCTTGGGCATACCTCCACTTGATGCAATGGTCCATGATTGACATAACATGCGGGTGTGTGATGATCATACTTGTTCGCCTGTTAACTGGGAGCTTACTGGTTTAAGCAGACACTACTGCCATGGTAGCAGTGAATGTCATAATGAATGGAACACTATCATTTATCATTAAGTTCCATGATTCTCCGGAATCATTGAAGGAAAGAAACATAGATTAAGTTATACAGAACCTTAGCCATACTTGTTCTCTTGTACAGCAGTAACATATTTGCATTCTTCACAACAGTATCCATCTGCAGCGATGCAACACTGCCAATGGCTCACAAGTGACTCAGCCCTGTCCATAAAAGAGCGTGGTTTTCCTTGTGAGACAAGAAAGTTCCTGAAAGAAAAGTTTAAAATGCCCATGTTTTTTACTGTCCTTTCTTTCAGGAAGTGACTTAGATCCATAAACTTGTTGTAATCGCGGGATAACTTCAGTCTCGGCCCATTCTGCTTCTTTTTAATGATATATGCCGTATCAGGTGTGGTGTAGACTGCAAAAAGCAGATGGTCCTTACTAGTGACTAACAGTGGCTGCCTTTACACAGCTGCCTGTAGTTTTAGTCTACTTCTGTATAGTATGCGACAGCGGTGATGGTTTGACCTGAAGGAAAGAATTTGTAATGGACGAAACCTAGTGCTGTTTACCACAATAACAGTAAAATTTTGTGTGTCATGAAACTTAGTTTAGTAAAGAGCTTGGAAGTTTCACCAATATAAAACTCTGCCCATTTTGCATGCTGAGATTTCTGTCAGCATCCGCTTCCCATCCAACATCTCGATGTAGTCGAGTAAAGGTTTATTGTGCTGACAAAACACCATTTTATTGCAGATGTTCAGTCACTGCAGTTTCTGATGCTCGTTTGTATTCCAATTTAACTAATTCCCAGAAAATAATATATTAATGAGATTCTGCCTTTTATGGCAGCGAAAATGGTGGGATGAGATGGGGGAGGATGCAGCCATCTTTCTGGCTCCCCGCTTATCCAGATAACCTTCTTGCTAGGAACCTCGTATGTTTACGGCACATTATCTTTCTCGATCAACAGGTGACCACCAAACCAAATGTAAATGTTTAAGTCACTGCTTGAAACTCATGTTTTTTATTAGTTATGGTCAGCGGTAACAGAACCATTTTCGGTTAGGGAGGGGGGGTAACATTGTCCTAGTGCTGCAAAATGTGCCCTTCCCAAAAATTTTGTTTTGGAATAAATCATTTCCATGCATACACACATTGCTTTATATTCACATACTGTGACACAAAATAACTCATTAAAAAACAGTTGATCACAATGAATAAATTGCACAAGTACAACGAAGGTCGCCACACAGTATCGTCGCACCCCGACATGTGTGCCATTTGCGTTTAACGTGGTTTGCTTACACGGATGCGCCACTAGAGGATATGAGTATATACATGTCACTGCATCATTCATAGCTGCAAGACACCGAATAAGGCCTTAGAAGCAGTGGGAACCACAGAACCATGTTTAGTAAACTCGCGGCATGGCCCTACGACACATTCGACAAGACTCTTGCCAGCTGGATGAGTTTGAGAGAGGCTGCAACGACTGCTTCCGAGAGGCAGGTTGGGCATTTCTGCATATTTCTCGCCACTTGAAGCATTCTGCCTACACTGTGAGTCGGTGTTGGACGCAGTGGGAACAGGAGGGTACACACGGCTGTCGAGAATCTCGGGTTGAACCTGGTGGTCCACCAGCAGGGAGGATCTTTTCACCGTGCAACAGGCTGTACGCACTCCACAGGCTTCGCTGTGGAGTCCACAGGCTTCGCACATCATAGCAGCTGGGTACGCCTGTGTACGCCATTTCCATATCCAAGTGGCAAGCAGTACGAGATCTGCCGTCGCTGCACCCCTTACTACGTCTACCATCATGACCTGAGCATCGCCGAGCATGTGTGACATTCGGCCAGGAACAGGCATGTAAGGTAGCTTTCAGATTGGCGACGAGTGTTGCTCAGTGACGAATCATGGTTCTGTCTTGATACAGACGACCGCCGAATTCAGGTTTGGAGACATCCTGGCCACCACCATGATCCATGCTTCATCGTAGAGCAGTATACTGCTCCAATGAGGAGTATCATAGTGTGGAGTGCCATTTCCTACTATTTCCGCGCCCCACTGGTGGTGATTGAAGGTACCTTGATGGCGCGGCGATGTATCCCGGAAATTCTGCAACCATGTACACTCCCATTCCTCGTACAGCTTGACAACACAGTTTCAATTTTCCAGCAGGATAATGCCCGGCCTCACACAGCACGGGTATCTTTGTTCTGCCTTCGTGATGACATGCTTCGTTGGCCAGCAAGTTCCCCAGACCTTTCGCCCATTGAGAACGTTTGGGACCTAATTGGACTGCAACTACGGCGGATTTGGTGGATGAGCTGCACATGCTGTGGCAGGATCTTCTTAAGGAGTACATCTAACGTTTGTATGCCTCCATGCCCGACTTAGTCTCCATGCTACGGGTGGTCCAAAATTATTATAAGTGTACCCTGCAACCATTGGTCCCCTGCAATGCATGTGTGGTGCGGTACAATATTCTGGTGTTTTCTGCATATATACTACCAGGTCCTGTGTCTGTACCCACGTGCATGCCCCTGTGAAGTCATTTGACCTCCTCCCCCCCTTTTTTAAGACTGGAGAGGGGGAAAATGCCCCCTGGACACCATCGTCCATTCTTACGCTTCTGGTTGTGGTGGTAGTTCGTGGGCCAGTTCTGACGAGTATCTGTCTACAAATTGTTTGATGTTTATTTAGCCCACTTCGGTTTCTTCATTTTTCCCATTATCTATCTTCGCCCAACACATATGAATTAACGCTGTTGTGAATTATGTTAGCTATTGTCCGTTCACGGTTACTTCAGATTTTTCCCTGAAGCCGTGCTAAAGCTCAACTCCAGGATATTTCTCCGCCACATACAAACAAAGCTTAACCAGGTCTAGAAAGTTACACCAGAGGGACAACGCGCCGCATTGTTGCGCATTCAGTTTTAACAATATCTTACTAAGAACTATTTCGTACTAGGCATTACCAAAACTCTATTTTCCCCCGGTTTTTAAATATATTAATTATAAATGAAATATTATTTACAAACAAGATGTAATTAGAAGTTTAATTTAACCAAACATAAGGCAGATTTATGTTGAGAGGAGTATAAAACGCCTGTGATATTTAGGAAACTACCAAACACATAATATATGGGTAGAGATTTCAACGGTTTGGTTCAAGATGTGTGAAGAAACCGCGAATATAATAAAGAAACCGTGAATATAATATGGTACATATTTACGTCACCTGATATATACCACTTTTTTTTTTGGAAAACGAATCTCCAAAAGTCTCGAGTTCACTAAAAAAAAGTCCTTCCCCTGGCCCCTTAGCAAAAAGTTTAAATTGCATCCTGTTTATAACGTTGAACACAGATAAAAATTACTAAATACCGCGAGAACTATTTCCTGCCACAGTCATACAGTGAAACGGATTAATTATAGCCTAACGATTCAAGTATAGTCTGTCTTTCCGTCGGCGATTTGCTTGAACCTGGCTCTAAGCGGTAGCCCTATATTTTATGTCATGCTATTAAAATAAAAGTATGATACGTGACTAAAGACAGCTGTGAAGTATCTACATTAGAAATTTAGCTGCTAAATCTGGTTTCTAAAACACCCGTTTGAGCCATTTCCACACCTAAAATAAAATCTTTCTTGGAGTTGAAATGAGATGTTGACTCTTTTCTTTCAGCACGACACGTTTCTTAAATGCATTTCGTGTTTAGATATAAATACAGAATATCCAACCGTTTTGAATCATGTATTTTCTACCAAACCTCTGCAACACAGTTCATGTGCCAGCTAGTTGATGCCCTTAAAATATATAAGTATGTTATTATTACACAAATTCTTAATTAACCGCTTATAAAACGAAAAGAAACCAAGTTCAGTGACGACGAATTTTGAATATTACACTATTACTCAGTCATTTACAAACATTAACATATTGATGTTTGTCTGTCAGTGCTACAGTGTGTACAGTATTGTGGTCAGTGTTTACACTAAACAAACAGTCACAATCAAGACACCCCCTCTCCATCACCTGCCCACACACTCACAAATTCATCACGAAAGGACTAAAATAAAGACAAGCTAGAACTGATATATCGGAGAATATAGCATGCGCAAAGAAATTAGTATACAATGTTAGTACGAGACTCGCCAAAATTACGCACAGCACACGCACAAGACTAATATCTCAGCCGCGGTGCACAGCAAGTTCGGCAATACACTGAAATTCCTGTGAGTGTGCTCTAGGTGGCAAGCGTGGCCAGTCACAAAGCTTGTTATGGTAACTTTGCGCTAATTCAACGTAAATTTGTTTTATAAAATCGTAGCTGTGTTCACAGTAGGGTTAAGGACGGAGTTTATTTGATAAATCGTAATACAGTAATACAAATATACCTGTATGTGGGCCATGGAAGAAGATACTGTAGGTCTACGTGTGTGCAAATTTCCACATATATTAATTTAGTAACTTTTAATATGAATATTGTTAAGATGTTTAAAACATTTGCACCTACGTGCTAATAATGTCATTCTTATGTAACAGACGCCGAAATTTATCAATGCGTGTTTTTTTTTTTAATTTGAGTTTTTTAAATTGTTATTTTGATGATCAATCTTACATGCTCAAACGAAATTAGAACTTCAACTTCCATTTAATCGTATCCCATAAAATAATGGTCAGTTCTGTTGAAAGTAGTGGTAGAAATAAAAATTAATGTAGACAACCAAAACCAAAAATACTTTATCTAATAATATTGGCTGACACTACGTTATGTTAACGCTATGTGGAGGTTTTTTGACTTTTCACACGTTGCTCCTACGGCCCCCGTCTACCTGGACTTTTTTTTTCCGCGTTTGGGGCCAAGAGACGCAGGAACAATAAGGGCGACAATGCCTCGCACATCTAGTAACGCCATTGCCACTAAGCACAAGGCTCTGAACTGACATACTGTTCTCGTCGCAATGCGTGTACATACGGGACATTCAGCGGCGACCCTATTATTTCATTGGTGGAAAGTCTGTAGGAAGTTTCGGTGCAGCGCCCTTGAGTAGTTTTGTATGTGTCTTACTCGTCTATTTTGAGATACAGCGCTTTGTAAAAGCCATTTTTTAGCCATTCTGGAGTATTCAAAAATTGCGTTTCTAATGTGCGTGACGTTTTGAAAGCATTCAACAGCCTTCGCTTGAAATACGTGTTCTTTTTGAAGATCAGCATATTCGACGCATGTTTAATCATTTCGCAGAAAACCGTGAATTTCTGACGCTCTGTAACGCAGTTCAAGTAGGCGGGGGCCTTAATTTAACGAGAATACTGCTGCGCGACCTATACTTGAACATAACTGTAATGTAAAGGTAACTCACCAAGATCCATATTACCTTCAGCATCATCTTGACCTTACACGTATTCCACGACAGCCAAATGTCAAGAGTCGATTTTCAAAAACGAAGCGTGTCAACGCATAGGGAACATCTCTGCAGTTAAATTTAACTTATTTTCGTCCCATTCCTCGTTTCTCATTTATGTCCGTAATCAAAGGTTCCCTCATTACTTAATAATTTCTGCCCCACATGGGAAAATACGTATAGTAAATGAAGCCGTACGAACTGTAAAAAATTATGTTAAGTAGTCCTCCATGTAGAATAAAGCTTTGATTTTTAATGTCTGGTCATTAAGTTTGATCACAAAGACTTTTAAAAAATTCAAGCTAGATGGGGTTTCTCCGCCTTAATCAGTGGCGTAACAACAGTGGGGAGAGAGGTCGTCAGGGATGGTACTCATTTCGCCTCCCTAAATTGAGTAAAGTGCTTCAGAACGAGGATAAATAGGCGACCCAAACTGGTTTTCGATATTCACCAAGATTTTATGATGTATTATATACAACCTCTGACAAAATGTTATAGACTATAATATATATTATGATATTTGTGTACAGTACATCCTAGCTTCTAGGTTACAGACTTTTAAACTTGTGTCTGTATTTTATGCAGCAGGGAATCGTACCAGATGATGCCGTTGGTTGGCGGGTTTTCTCGGGATATTCCGTTTCCCTCCCCCTTGCATCCCGGCCACTGCTTCATACTCACCTCGTTTCACCATCACCGGCTCTCAAGAACCCGGTGTTAATAGCCGCACAAATCTCTGCCCGCCACTTTTATGAAGCTTTTAAATTAGGTTTAAATATACCGAAATTAAATTTATAAGAGAAATTCTAGAGACCAAGAAATTCCGCAACTTCATTTCAGAACAAGTTAAACTTAAACAATGTAACAATTTGAGCTCATGTCTCTATTGGAACACGGTTCGATAAGCACGCACCGGACCGCTTTCGACCAACTACGAACTTGCAAGGGAAACAAGGAGCGAATACCGTGATACCTGCTCTGGGGTTAAATTGGCCCAACAACAAATAAACAACTAACTGGGGCTCGAGAACTCAAAATATAGTGTAGTCTAGCTTTCCGCCGAATGAAGCCGCGACGTTTTCACGTCTCTTATCAATAATGTGTCGAGGGAGACGCATAAAGCTGGTTCCACAATAGTGTCATGCGTTGCGATGAGACGGTAGCCAATCAGGATGCAGCAGATTCCGTCGCAGCGCGTCTGCGTCGAGTGCGTTGCGGGAAATTCTTGCGGTGCGATTGTCAGCGTCAGCCTGCGACGGAGAACAAGAAGAAGAATTGTCCGTATACAAAGAGAATAGAAACCTCTATTTTTCTGCAATATGAAAACGACGATCGCGTTTACGCCAAAGTTTTTGTATTTGTCTTTTTATTATTGCTGCATGGATGTGGAAAATAGAAGACAAGGCTTCATATAGATATAGATAATGCTATGAGAATCATTTTTTAACATCAAAATAATTCTCCGTCGTCTTATTATGTCTCGTTCCCGCTAATTTTCGTAACATATCGCGTCCGTACTACCCTGTTTATCTTCTACTACCTAAAACATACAGTTTCAACTTTTTACGCGTGTATTTTGTTACGCTCGTGAGGTCTGAAAATTCAATTTCCACCTTTAAAATAGATAGCAGCACCATCTCAGACGGGACAGTTGCCAACAGATCAACGCTTAATTGTGAAACCGTAAAGCTGGAATAACATAAGTAGAAGTAAAAGGCCGATTCTAGCGCAACTCAATTTTCACCGAAAAATCGAGATTTTTTGCTCGTTTTTTGTGCCAAAATCAGGGGTTTTAGGGCAAAATTTAAGCTCTAAGAATTAAAAAAAAAAAAAAAAAAGATTTCTCAAAACTAAGATTTTTACTCCAAAATCAAGCACTTTTACAGCAAAATAAAATTAATTGATCACTTTTTCAAAAATTCCTGAGCAGGATTAGTATCAAACAAAAAAAAAACAAGCTATTTTATCCAAAACCAAGCAAATTTCTCGATTTTCAAGCATTTTTCAAGTTTTCTAGAAATAGTAATTTTGCAAGTGAGCAATCTAAATAAAGCTAAATAAGCAAAAATCAAATGAAAATATAAAAAAATACAAACGATAGAAGTAATATATTTCATTTAACAAAAGTAAAACGCCAATAAGTCTTTTTAAAGTCTAAAAATAAAGAAAAATCTGTAGCATAGCCATTACTGAATCCATGATCCCAACCATCAAATCAGAAAATTCATTTGATCTTAAACATTTTTATCGATTTTCAAAACAATTTTGAAATAATGTCCAATTCTTTATCAATAAAAGTGCCTGTTCTTATAATTTCATATCCAATATCTCTAAATACTAAACGTTCTATAATTTGATCAATTTATAATATTAAAAATTGATATATATTTTATAAAAGTGTGATGCTATGAGAAAATTTTGATTAGGAAAATGATTGTTTATTTGATCAAAAATTCGTAAAAAAAATTAACACAGCCACTCAACTATGAGTCAAAAAATTGTATTAAAATATCGAAACAATTACATGTTTCTGTAAAATCGTTAACATTGTCCATTTAATAAAATTAAAAATCTATATATCTTAAGTTATATTTTCTTTCAAATAATCATAAGTTAGATTTCGTTGGCTAATTAAAACAACATTACAAATTGTATAAGCCTCAACAGCTTATTTAAAATTTACATTTTTATATTTGTTTAAGCTTTAACTACTGCTGTTTTTCTGTATAGGCAGTCAACAACATATGAAGGTCTTCTTCCCCAAAATGAATAACAATTGATATCGCCATGATAGTTTGTAGTTGGCTTACAATAAATATCATTATTTCTGTATATAGTATCTAATTTTGTTCTAGAATTTTTAAAACATAAAAGTGAGAAACATTTTAAGACGAAGATCATTTTCAATATCTAGATTCCAATTTTCTTTTAGAAAAATTTCATTTCTTCCATTTTTAACAAAAATATTTCTTGCGTGATTTTTTCTATTAGTTTGGAAACCCACACTTAAAAAATCAGGCATGTCAATTTGCAAATTATTCAACTGATCTTTTATATCAAAATTAAAAACAGTTGCACCAGCAGGAACTTCTTTTTCTAAAAATTGCCAATGCTTAATACCAATATGAATTTTAGGATTTTTATATATTTTTTCTTTAATTGCAATTGAGGTGTTAGCTTCGTATTCAACAATAAGCCACAAAATTTCTAATTTTTCAATAACAATTTTACCTGGATCAGCATAAGTTTTATCTACTGAACCATCTGCATTTTTTGTTTCATAAACAAATAAACAATTGTTATCAGATTTATTTCTAAAAGTGATTTTATAACAAACTTTCCAGTAAACTTCATTATTATCGCGAACAAAGCTAAACAAATATCTTAATAGATACATATTACATTTATTTTATCACTACGAACAGATTTTACTCAAAATTTATTATCAACACCAGTAGACTCTAAATAATTTTGTTTACCTGGTGATCTTAGCAAAATATTCATAATTGTTTAAGTTATTCCTGGATTATTAACAGCCTCAATAATCTGTCCATGTTTTGAATTTTCTACTCTAGAGAAATGAAACGAAAAAATAATTAGAACAAACATCAATGTTATCTAATTTTTCGTATTTTGCCTCATCTCCAACTTCATCTCCCTATAGTAAACGAAATTATTCCAAAACATATTTTCTTTGAGTTCTAATGACATAGTAATCGAATTCAAAATTATCATCAAATAATTTTAGAAGAATAAAAGTTGGATTTAAATTTTTATTTTGTGTTTGTGGTACAACATGTTTTTCGTCCATCTGACACGGACAATACCAATTTCCTTAATTTCTTCATTTCTGCGAGCTAATATATCTAAACACATATTAACTGTTTCTCTTAAATTTTAAATATGTTTATCTTGAATTTTATTTATATCTTTTAAATGATTAACGAGAATTTCGTTCATTTCTTATATGTTCTATTTCACCTTTTGTATAAATGCATTATGTATTTTCGAATCTTATATTCGCCATGTTTTCTAATTGATGGTAAAACTTTTTTAGTTACCCATTTAGTAAAATTTTCAGGTAGAGACATATTTGATCTAAATATTAACTTATACAGACCCGATTCATTGATAAATATAGCATTTGGTTTCATGTTTGAGATCGTCCCTACCGTAGATACGGTTCTAAGTTCAGTAAAGTTCATCTTATCAATATTATAATATAATGCACTTCGTGGTTTTCTGTATTCCAAAAGTCTTGTTACACCAGCTCCATTAAACCAAGGGTTATTTTCCTCATCAATAATCATAAAAACTTGTTTACTTTTGTAAATAAGCTTGTTATTATGTATGACTAGAATTGACTCAATTTTTATTTACGAAACTATGCGCAAGTGAAATAGGTGAGTTGTAAGAAGTGTTTTTAATAATATTCTTTTTTATGAAGGAAACAAAAAATTGAATAAAATAATATTAAAGAATATAGACCAAATTTATTGAATTATATAGCTATTAAAGAGTTAAATTTTCTAAGTCACTGACAATATATTTCGTTTTATTTACAATTTCATTATAGGATTCGCACTTTATACAAAACAATGAAATGCTATTTTTGCCAACTTGTCATTTTTTTTGTAAATTCATTATATTCCATGAAAGTTTCATTAATAAAAAATACAGTAAACCATTTGTATATCTAAAAGCTGAGTCTATAATATTTGGTAAGTTTGGAAATTTCTCGCTAATTAGACCATGGTTTTTTTTATCTCGAAACGATGTTCATCTATTTCTGAATAATACAACTTTTCATAAAAGATAAAAGTTTTCCCTGGAAATGAATTAAAAACAGCATTTATTTTATGTTCATCACTTAATCCAAATAAAGCGAAGTTTTTTGGATAGCCACCAATAAGATTATAATTAGGATAATCACCAAAATAAATTTTTTCGTCAACAAACAGGACTAACTCGCCTGATGGTCTTTGGAATATAAAAAAAAAATATGGAAATTGGCTGGTAGAAACTGAAACAAATTTCTTATCAAAAAGTCTTATTGATTATTTTTTTTGTCTCCCAAACTTATTGTCCAAACATTTTTATTGTAAAAAAATATACAATTCACCATCAATCATTAAAAAAAATTTTTATATATTCGTCTTTGCATAAAATTATTTTATAGTGGTGGCCATAAAAGATTTGAATATTTTGAATGTCATCTAGTTGCAAATCCACAAAATCATTGTTGAGAATTTGTAATTGGTTTATTTGCACATACAAGATTCCATTTGAACGTTTTTTTAATTCTATTTGTTGGTAATTGAGTAGTTACCGAATATATTGTCTTTAACACCACATCTTGGCTTGTTCATTTAATTTAGTGTTTCTTCATTGAGTTTGCCATCGATTAAAAAGAGATTGTGATATTCTTGAAACATTCTTAAATAGGTTTCGTACTTTTCAGTATCAATTTTTGAAAGCGAATTTGCATCACATTCTAGATATCCATATTCATTTAAAAAGGTGATAACCCATTTTGTCTGATTCTCTTTTTTGGATAGTGCAGAAATTATATTTGTAATATCAAGAATAATTATATAAGTCTTCATTTATATACAAAACATTTTTTAATATAATAAATTCTTTAATTTAATTTTTATACTTATGATCATTAATTTTTCTATTCGAATATATTGTAATAAAACCATAATTTTCGCCCCAACCTTTTTTCACAAATTTCTTTAATTTTTTCATGAGGCATATCTCCACCAACAAAATCATTACAAAAATGCTTTAAGTTAGTATAATCGTGTCTAAATATACACAAAGAATTTGTATTGTCTCTTACCAATTGTTTAAACACTCTGGAATAAGTTTGAGCCAAATAGAAAACATCAATATTTCTATGTCTTCCTCGAGTAAAATATTCACGAATCGTATCTTGATTACATAAAATAACATCATCAAATACAATCAGAGATTTGTTTTCGCCTTGATATATAGAATTCATTTCCTCAGTGTTATTTTAAAAAATTGGCCATTTTTTCATTAGATTTTTTGGATGTGACTTTAAAATCATCTTGTAATTGAATATATTTTGGTTGGTTCAAACATTTAGAGAAAATGAGTAATTTATTAAAATTTAATCATCCAATATTATAAATGAAATTTATAATCAAATTTTTTTTTTTTTTTTCACTATTACTTGGGCCTACTATTATAACTCTTATATTATCAGGCAAAAGTTCGTCATTTTTCTTATTCTTAGAAGATTTTTCAGAAATTAAAACCAAAACCCCAGTCATCTATTTTCATTTAATTACAATAATGTTTGTAATAAATGGATAATATGACTTAAATGGACAATATTACTATAACTACAATTGAAAAAAAATGAGTCATGTAGTTGATAGAAATGAAGTTATAGCCATTCCCAAAGACCAATACGATGTTGAATCTTTAAAGGAAACATTAAATTCAAAGATCCATTTTCAAAAAATAACAACAGACAATGTGAAAAATAGAATAACAATTAAAACTAAGATAGATATTACACTTGATGATCACTTATATGATGTTCCTGGCTTTGGAAGAAATATAACTATTGAAAAAAGATAAAAAAAATTGTAAGTACTAAATTGCATAATTTTAATCCATATAAAGTAATCAATATTCATTGTAATTAGGCTTATGACCTGTGAAAAAATTATGAATCTAACCATTTGGAGACTAATATAATTACTAGTTTTCCACCAAAAACTATGTTTGGTTTTCTAAATTACATTAACTATAAGCCATCATATCCAATTTTTTATATAATAAATAATGAAAATTATAATTACATTGTCTTAGAAATTATAGCCAAAAATGGAAATTTGATAGATTTTGATGGTTCTGATATCGATGTTGTTTTGGATATTAAAGAAGGTTAAGATATAATAGTATAAAATTAATAAAAAATTATTCTTTTTGATAGCCATATGGCAGTGTATCAATTTTACTTTCTAGTATAATTCTCTTGCTATCTCAATGACTTAATGCGATTTTATTAACTTCTACTGTATATATTTTGTGTTTCTCACTCCTTATCAAATTCATTGTTCTATATTGAATTTTCTTATCAAACAAACAATTCTTATAGTCTTCGAATGTGATTCTATTATTAACAACACATTTTTCAACACCAACTCTATATGAATACTTTTTTTCTCATAAACCAACAAATTCTTTCATTATTTTCCCATTACATTCGTATTTCATTTTTCCTCAAACTTTTTTATTTATTTGTGGCATGTTATAGATATTGTCATTTGGATAACCATTGTATCAAATTTTTTCTATCATCGACTTCATATCTTCGTAAAAAAATCTTCTGTTTTTATGTTATAAATGTATGAATCGGTATATTGATAACATAATTCAATTTTATCAAGATATTTGGGTTTCATAGCTTTATAATGGAAATCATAAATTAACTCTTCCGATATGTCTAAAATTGACATACCCACAAATTGGTTTATTAAATTTTACATTTGTTTTATTAATAATGTATACCTGTAAGATTTTCATTAAATATAGTACTTGTTTTGAAATTTGGTTTTGCTACTAATTTTCCAAATTTTTCTGCATTTTATACTTGTATTATATCAATTCTGTTTCTAACATTTTTAATAGTTTTACCAAACACTGAATTATTCATGAGCTTATAAAAATCTTTTTCAGAGTAATTTTTTGCATTAGTTCTCATTGTTGTATTTTAATCTATATACTTTTTTACCCAATCGTACTGATCAAATGTTAATAATTTATGGATTTTATAAGTTTTAAACCATTATTTAGTCACTGTTTCAAGATGCGACAGTGAATTACATACTTTTGTTTGTTATCTAAAGTTTTTAATAATTTACATTGATTTGTTTTTGGAACTATCTTATTTTCAGGACAAAAAGGTAGATCTTCATGTAAATTGTGTAGTTCTTGTGGATATTCTAAATCAATTTCTAATATGTAACCATGTTGTAAATCATCTTTCAAATTTATTTATTTTTTACTCCAGTACTCCAAATCAATTAATGTATAATAAACCCATTCAAAACCATCATATGGCAAATATTGAAACATTGCCCAACCATGTAAATAATTCGCATTAAGATAAGCTAAATAATTTGATTCTTCATTTGGATTTAAATCTTCCGAATGTTTGTTATTAGATTTTACATATCGCTTATATCATTGTGATATTCAACTTCTAATTCCTTTTTCAATCATTTAAATCATATCATAGTAATGTAATAAATCTAGTGGTTGGTTAGTTATTTTTAATGTTGCTTCCCAAGATAAACCTGGTGCTGTAACATACCATGCAATTATATGAATTTATACATGTGTTTCTAAAATTTTCGAATATATCTGATAACAATAATACATCACTTTTTAAATAAAAATCATTGTATTCACCAAGATTTTTTATATTAAATTGGGTCCACATATGTTTGCATGTTCGTATTCATCATCAGCTGTACTATTTTCGTTTAATTTGATATAAAATTCACTCTTTTGTGGAAGTTCAGTTTCTTCCAATTTCTTCCAACTATCCATATAATCATATAGGTAAACACATTATCTAATAACTAAATCAACTTGATCTTCTGGAAAATGTTTTTGTGGTGTTTCATTTGATCTTTAGTTAAATTAGACGATAATTTATCTGAATTACTAGCCATAAATTTGAATGTCTATTAATTTTATTTTTAAATTTTCTGTGTTTTTCCCAAAAGTTATATACTTTTCTTCGTTATTTGCTATTAAATCAATATTTTTATCATCATATACTTGCTCTTTAATAAATAAATGTGCATCATATCCAGATAAATTATGAAAATTAATTGGTACATGATTTGGTAATTTTAATTGTAAATCACAATTGTTGCATGTTGGATTTTGAATTTTCCACTTATGTGATCATGATGATGTACTTTTTAATTGTCCTTAGAATATTCACACTTGAATATAGTGCATTTTTTAGATTTGTTGTATAATATTTCTTCTTCTTTTGTTAGTGGGTGCATTGGTTCGATTTGTGAATATATTTCACCAATCTCATCCACTTCTCTTTTTATTGATTGTATAAATATTTTATGAGCATCTGGGCCACGATATACAACTGGTGGCTTATAATCACCATAATTAGATACAATATAATAGCAAAACCATAAGCTTCATGTAATTGATATTTCATTGTATATGATTAGACATTTAATTTTTAATCGATGTTATATATTTGATCATTAGTAAGTTTATGTATTTCTATAAATGTTTCTTTATGAAAACCTTATCAATATCATCTTGAGTTAAAATTGGATATTTAGGATAATGTTAAATTTAAAAATTTTACCAATTTTTGATCAAATAAAAAATCATTTTTTATTTAAATTTTCTCATAGTATCACACTTTTATAAATGTTTAAATATTATAAATTGATCAAATTATTTAACTTTTAGATCTTTGGGATATGTGATACGAAATTATAAAAACAGAAACTTTTATTGATAAACAATTGGACATTGTGCATTTCAAAATTGTTTTAAAAATCGATAATAATGGTTTAAGATCAAATAAATTTTCTGATTTTACAGAAGATGTTTCTGGTTTGGATTGTTGCGATGGTTATGATCATGGATTCAGTAATAGCTATGCTTCAGATTTTTCTTTATTTTTGGACTTTAAAAAGTCATATTGGTGTTTTACTTTTGTTGAATAAAATATATAACTTCGATCAATTATATTTTTTAATATCTTAATTTGATTTTTGCTTATTTTTCTTTAATTGGATTGCTCGCTTTAAAAAAATTGCTATTTCTATAAAACTTGAAAAATTGCTTGAAAATAGAAAAATTTACTTGATTTTGGGGTAAAATAGTTTGTTTTTTAAAGTGACACAAATCATGCTCGGGATTTTTTTGAAAAAGTGGTCAATTTACTTTATTTTGGGGTAAAAATGTTTGATTTTGGAGTAAAAATATTACTTTTGAGAAATCCTTTTTTTTTTTAAGTCAGAGCTTTAATTTTGCACCAAAAACTTTGATTTTAGAGCAAAACGACGAGAAAAAAAACCTCGATTTTTCGACGAAAATTGAATTGCTCTAGGATCAGCCTTTTACATCTACTCACATAGCCTCGACCAACACAGCACGACACGATAAAAAAAACGCAACCACT
This sequence comes from Dryococelus australis, assembly GCA_029891345.1. NCBI lineage: Eukaryota > Metazoa > Arthropoda > Insecta > Phasmatodea > Phasmatidae > Dryococelus > Dryococelus australis. Next base: position 49,436,559 of record CM057000.1, read on the forward strand.
ACACATTCCAATGTGACTACTTGAATTTACAGTGCTACCGACACCACGCTCTCGGTATTTATCCTTGCTATTTAGAAGACGCTGATAGGCTATGGTAGTTTCAAAGGTGATGGACAAGAGGGAAATTTTCGTTTACATGTTGTCTGTTGTTTTGAACACGATTTATGCGCAAAAATATTAGCAACCGTGTTCTTAATATTGTTTTAAGTTATAATATAGGTGCTGATTTCAATACGTCTTCAAACTAAAATCGTATAGTACCTTGTTCTCCTGAACTTTCATAATTAGCAATTCTTCAGAAAAAATCGGTCGGTACGTTGGAACACATGATATTGGAGTTTGTAACCGATTCCTTTTATGCTGAGGCACTGCACACCAAGAATTAAATATTATTGTGTCGCTACGTATATTTCCATTGTAGGGAAAGATTGGATAAATTGTCATACAATTTCATTTTGCAAAGTTGTACACTATGCGCGTCGTGCCTCACGACACGAAGTAGAACAGAAATCATTTCTAATCCAAAATTGCTGGTCGGACGACAAAATCGGTCGGGCTTACGACGATCTATCTTGTATTTCATTGGCATTTGGCCGTTGTGTCGTGCGCGTCGGGGTTATGTGAGTCCGGCATAAGCATGGCTCGTCGCTGCCCAACGCATCGCACTATTGTGGAACCATCTTAAAGGCGCGCGCACCTCCTGCTATGTTGGACCATAGACTAAAGATGAGGTAGACCGATCTCACTGGCTGGGCACAACCAATCTCCGCGTCCCAACATTGAACTGCTTTTCTGCCAACACGTCTAGCGAAAATGACGTGGTTTGGATTTTAGAATAGAAAACTGATTTGTAAACAAATGCTTTGAGATAAATGTAAACTTCGTCTGACCCATTTTAATGCAGTTTAATTAAATTACAACTGATGAAAGTATTTCATTAATGTAATAGTGGTTGTCATTTAAAAATTACGATGTAAACAAACACGTTCAGCAGTGTTGTCCATGTGACTTTGACAGTTGTGTAGGATTGTGGCAGGTGAATGTTGGGTACATGCGCAGAAGACGAATAATGCCCGGTTGCCCCATTGTGGTTCGAAACTCGATCCACGATCAGATCTAAGATCGACACAGAAAACTGTTGCACCATTCTAGTTCAGAGCTGGACTGGAGATCGAGATAAAGTTCTTTTCGAACCACCTATATTGGCGTTTCGAAATCTCGATCCGAGATCAGCAGCCATCGTCGACAAATGTAGTTTGAAAATACGCCAACAGATAGAACTACGCTCGATTGTTTTCTTGGGAAATTAAAACAACATTATAGGCACTTGAATTTTATTTAGTATAATTCGTACAACAATAATTCACTTAAAACAGATTTTAAAAAAATCGCACATTTAGTTCTATCTATAGTGAAACATACTCCTACTTTCATGACGTCATATATTACGAACCAATAGCAAAATTCGTCTCATACTTAATCTCGATCTCGCACTTTGGAACAAAGATCAACGATTCGGAAATCCAGAATCATGAAATTTCGTTGGTGAAACATTTTTACATTAGAACTAAGATCAAACTGGTTCCTGGTTCCGGAGCTAGGATCATTCGATCACGGATAGGGGAAAATGTTGGTGCAACTGGGCCTAAGCGGTCTACCCCATCTTTAGTCTATGTGTTGGACATGCAGTTTCGCCAGCGACTGTAGCTGACGGTGAAGTAGGTGTACCTGGTATGTGACGGTCTTGCAAGCGCCGAGTGAGGACGCGGGGCACACGTCCAGGGGCTGGGGCTCTGCGACTCCACCGCTGGCCTGGCTCCTCTTGACGGCGATCTGGCTAAGCGTCCAGGGCACCACCCTCCTCGCCTGCTTCTTCATGTCGCCCTGCAAACTTCCATACTTCCTCAAGGCGGGTTCACGATCTTTTCGTAACGTACATAACTTTGTGCGTTTATGTATTTACCTTAATAGTTTTAGTTGAAATAATACATGTATTATTATAACCTACGTTCTGACTGTTTGAGAGTTCAGCCGTACGTACACTGTAAACCTGTTTCTGGTAAACTTCCTAAACTGTAATGGAAGTTTTTTTACCTATATGGTGTAAGGTAATAGTACTACATATCTGGCTGAAAATATGGGGATGTTTATTATCGCTACTATACAAAGTTGGGAACTTTCCTGCGCATTTAACTTTCCGAGCAACTGTAGGAATATTACCACGAATATGGGAAAATGTTTTATTATTCATGCTTTGTTACTGTACGTATACACTGATATGGTAATTCTACAAATAATTTCTTAGAGTGTACGTATGTGCGTAGAAGTTGAAAGTTGAGCTACTCCACCTTGCTTTTCTACTTACGTGCGTTCGCTAATCGTGAATGTGAATGGATGCATGTGTATATATACATATATATATATATATATAGTGTTAAACTTTTATCCACGCGTAAGTATGGTACTTGAATGAGGTGAATCCATCTTCAATGTACGGCTGCAGATATGTTCACTGCAGTCCACCTGACCGACCCCTAACCTCGGACAGGTCTGCACAGTCGGCTACTCTCCAAGCTGCGACCTCAAAAACTGTTTCGAAATATCGCCTGTTCTCGTATCCATCATCTCAGAACTACTGCTTTGGACACACGTCTAGCTTCCTAGCCATGATTTTAGAAGCTCATGTATGGGTACACTTCTTAATCTTGATCTCAGAAAGACCGATCTGGACCCACACCTTGTTTTTATCCTAGCAATGATCTTTTAAAGGCCTGGCCCCTCGTTCTTAGCAATGATCTCAGAGAGATAGCTTTGAATGCACGTAATATTTCCTAGTCCTGCCAGAATATTCAACTGTTCCCTTGCCCATTATCTAGAAATCACAGCCCTGAACTCGCGTCTATTATTTAAGCAAGGAAAGCTGGTACTCATGTTGAGTGAGCTAATTCACAAAACATCCGTTAGTCATGTTATTTAGTGATCCGGTTTTAAGCATTACATGCGTTCGGTTACCTCATAAATGTTAGTTGCGTCTATAAATCTAGTAGTAATCGACATTTAGCCAAGTAGAAAGTGTAATAATAGTAAATACGCGAGTATTTCCTTTTTATTAAACTATGTAATTTGTTTGTGATAATTTTGTTGTGTTGAAAGTGTTTCCTGGCTTAGCAAATGTGTAGTGTCCTGTGTCGACTTAATAATTTCTAACCCCATTAAAACTTTATTGAACCATATTTTTATTTTTAAGTAATTTATTACGTATGAGTATAATAATATGCGATACACTGCAAGTAAATCTGAGAGATTTCATAGTATCATACTTCACTGAAAAGTATTTTATTTGTCGATGATAATAGTCAGATGCATTCAAGTTACTGTACTTAAAATCAATCGATATGGTGGGCCGCTTTTTACGCTAAGTTGTTATTTTGTAAGTTTCAATTTGGGTACAGTCGGCAGTCATTTGTTTAGCTTTCTCGAAAACGCATCGATAAGTTACTAACTTAAAATATTAAAATATAAATTTAAGGAATTGAAAATATTCGGCATCCCCTAAGTGTTGCTATGTAGAGAAAGTATATTTGTATCACTAGAAATTAGCAAGGTGATTACTGTTCAACATTTACTTGCAAAGTAAAACTTTTTTTAATCATTCAGAAGTTTTTTTTTTTCCGAAATATGATTATAACACACTATTGTGTATGCTTTCGATGTAGAATTAAATATGGCCGAAATTTGGGGATTTCGTTATTAATACATTACTAGATTATCCAACTTTCATTAGACGATAAGTGTAAAATGTAAAATTACACAAAACATCAATATTGGTATATGTAAAAATGTAGAAAGTGGCTCTTTTAACAACAAAATCTATTTATTCGAGAACGGCCTAAATACTGAAGTAATCTATCAGTTATTTCTTCCAGACTATTGTGTGTCCTTCGAAAACATGTTAAATTCTGGCTTGAACCCCTATGCGTCAGTCGGAAGAAACCCTTGTTAAAAATATAAATAAACTTTTTGTTACTAGAGAATTATTATTCTACACAATATTTACAATAAAATGAGCACTTTTCAAGGCCCAGCCAGCACGTATAATTACCAAAAAATTCTGCTATATTGTGACCTCAGACGTTACATTTTGGGAGTTATAAAATGTATACACTGTGTTTATTAGTACCTTGGCAACTTTTGTAATAACAGTTGGAGAAAGGATCAGAAAACGAACTTTTAAACTAAGCCTTTAAAAGTGCTCGCTTTATCGTGAAAAGCCTATAACATGTATTAAACCAGAAGAAAGCTGTTCGAATTTGCCACTAATAAAAACACTACACTTTTAGAAAGACGTTATGATTTGGAACTACACTCATATCCAAAATTACGGATAATTTAAATGAGTGCTTCCCGACATAAGAAGCATAATTTTCCTATTTGGTTCAACAGATTCGTTTGTATAGCAGGAGATATTCATAGCAGATTTTCACCCACCCTGCAAGCTATAGTCTGTCAAGCAATAACATGCCCCATCGCGACGTTCTTCTAACAAGATTTCTCTCTGTAGCAGCACTCAGATAATAAGGAGATCGTAAAGATGGTTGCATCGTGTCCTTGCAAAAAAGTGACAATAAATTTACAAAGGTAAAGGTGGAGCTGGAAAAAATTCCAAACCTGAATGTAGTTTTCCTGCTATATAGGTATATGTTGCAGATTGCCGTACGACGGGTCGCTTAGGGGCAATCGCCTCGTCGTTTACATCTGATTTCAATCGATAGTGTATTTCGTAGTTCCCACATTTCCTAAAACACTGCTGCTGTTGTTCGATGACCACATAACTAAGCAGAGCTTTTATATGTTGGTAAACATACTAAGAGTGCTGGCCAAGCTTTAGTTTCGAGGCTAGCTTGGGTATACTAAATAGGTTATTTGCGCGGACGAGTAAAAATGTAATTTTCGAGAGGTGGTTTCTGAAAGTAGTTTGGGAAGACTGGAGGGATCGTATTATAAGATAGTCCATTGCCGAGAGAACCTTATAAAGGGCGATGCTGGTCGCCGAGTTATTGGTTTTATTATTGCGATCATTTAACCTAATGGACAAAGAGACTTCAGTGCTAGTTCAAGAAAGCAACTTTGCTGAATCCCATGAAAATTAAAGTTAGATGCTGACAACAGTTGTTTGCCAGTAAGAGGGAAGGAATTTGGATGTTTGTCGGTGAGTAATATGGTGACTTAAATCCTCGGATATGAACTTAACATCTGAACCTCTAACTTCATGTTTCTTCTGAAAATTGGATGTTTATGAACGACAACCTTAAGAGAAATCGATGTGCTGCAAGAAAGTTACTTTGGTGACTTACGTACGCTGCAATGAATATAATGAAGGAGACTTCAATGCTAGTGTAAGAACTGAACTCGGAGATTTTTAAATTGTTCTGTGTAGTAATTAACCTTTGTGTTTTATTACTGGGCTTCAAGAAATTTCCCACACCAGTTATAAACGTTCTGAGTTTTGACGATGGTTATATGAGTGGACATCATGAATTGCCAATGCATTCTACAAATGCATTGGCAAAGTGAATAAATACCCTTTCCCACGACGAACCGTTATCGAAGATTGAGCTAGCCACTTTGGCTTAGTGTGTGTTTCGGGACAATGATTCTTTAGGCTCGGATTGGTACAAGAGACTGTGCCGAACAAAGTTTCGTTAGAATTCTGTAATTCTCACAATGAGTTGAGTCCGACTGGGAATTTTAGCGTCAACTGCAAATACGATACTTTAATAAGTTCCCATCTAACGAAATACAACATTCAAGGTCAAGGAAAACCTCCTCATCTATCTTCCACAATTTGTAAATAAATACTCAAAATAATGGAAAGTACTATTCTGAATGTCAGTTGAAATAAAAGCCAGGAAGCCAGGTACTTTCCCCTGAGCTCTCTATAGATGCCATTTCATTTTGATTTATTGACTGTAATGCTTAGATATGTTGAAGTGTCGGATGGTAAAGTGGTAAAATGTATTTTCACATTCACCCCCACAGAAAAACTTGCTGCAGAAGCGCTTGCTAACACTGTAATTACATTACAGTCAGTAAATCAATATGAAATTGTATCGAAGCAGTACTCAAGGAAAAGTACTCGGCTTCCTGGCTTTTACTTTAACTGACGTTCAGAATAATATTTTCCGAATACTTATTCACAAATTGGGAAGATAGATACGGGAGTTTTCTTTTAACTTTGATTATTGTAGTTCGGTAAACTAACTAGAACTTAAAAAAGTGCCGTACTTGCTGTTAAATCTAAAATTCTCATTCGGACTCAACTCATAGTGAGAATCCCAGAATTCTAACGAAACTTCTTCAGCATAGTCTCTTGTACCAGTCGACGTATAAAGGAACATTGTCCCAAAACGCACACTAAGACAGACTAAGACCAAGACAAAGACGAAATATTACACATTTAATAATTTCTGCAAAGTTACTGTAATCCGAGTGCTACGGGGGTCGTCAAGCGCAAATTACTAAGATAAATAAGATTGCATTCCACATGCCATATGTAGTGCACACATTCAATGTTCTTGGTGCATATTCTGTCGAAATCTGCGCTAGAGCACTGCCATTATTCGAGCAGCGAACAACTTTTTCTCTGTTTCTAACTGCCGTTGGATGGTTACGCCCGAATATCTCGGGCTGACAATGCGGTGTACAAGGGGTTATGTGACCAAGCATTGTTTACGCCAAGTCTACATCAGCTTCCAGAATGCTTTGCAGGTGATTGCTGAAGATATGAATCAGAGTCCACTGTCAATTCGTGAGGCCAAGCGCTTGCTAATGAGCTGACAATGAAAGGAGACGTCTTTTCCTATCACTTCTGTTTTGTAAACCTAGACCGGATCAACCGAGTCAGGAAATACTTACAAAACGCTACAATAGATATTCAACTTTCTGTCAATCTTCTCAAATAGTTTACTGTTTTTTTTTTTTTTTTTTTAGATCATAAACATTAATGTTGACAAGAGGAAGGCGAATGCGAAAATCGATGCTCAAATAGAGTATTGGAGTTATGGATATTCGCCTGCGCGTAAGGAAGACATCGCAACGATAATGTGGAAGAGGATGTACTTCGAGAAAGGCAAAAGTTCATTGTGGAAACCGCCTACCAATACTGGACAAGTTATATGAAGCACTTCCTTGTATACAGAAGAATACAGCAAAGTTAATTTTTGTATTTTGGTTCCTCACTTAGTTCCATTGAAAACAGCAGGGGAAATTAAAGAAGCTGACCAAAGACCAATAGAAAATTATTTTGAGAATATCATGTTGAAGTTTGAAGAGGAAATAGTTCATTTAAAATACTTTGTATCACAGTAGATTTCAAAACTGATGGTGCAATCCATGTCCCCAAATTTATCACAGTTTTAGGAATTTAGAGTTATCTCATGATCATGAACACTACTGAAGAACGAAATGTTTCGAAGTTAAAATTGCTAGAAAATTCTTGAGGATCTTCAGTGTCACTACAACGACTGAATTCGCGTGTCCTAACGCCCACTTAATGCGACATCTTGTGCAAGATAAAGTTCCTAGATATCCTAAAGGATTTCACCAAAAAAATTAAAGAAAATTAAAGATTTATTGATTTATTAATTTTATATGTAGTGAATATTTTAGTAATATTGTTTAGTAATTTTTTTTTCAATACTGCAGTGTTCATTGGTTTAAAAGTAACCTTATCGGTTTTGTGAAATACATCTCATTTATTACAATTTTTAGCAGGGAAAAAATTTGGAGTCAATTTGCTAAGGGAGTCCCAAGATTCCGACTTCCTAAAGCCTTCCACGGGATTTTATCCGGCACTGCGTTGTATTCCTTGGACCTCCACAGCTGAAGGGCCGACTGACATTTTCTCCTTTCAGAACCTCTGCAAAGCCCTGGAAATAACTCTCTGTGAGATGTGCAAGAAGGACTCGGTTTACCATCATCTGAGTCTACCTCCAGTCGTTCGGTGATTTTGCCTTACATGAAAATCATCCATATTAGTGAATAATGAAGGTACTGAAGTTGTAACAATTTCAGAAAATTTCGGAAGTTACTAACTGTCCTCTCTTGTGCAAAAAAAAATCAATAAAACTTCTGAAATAGAACGCGAGGCGAAAAATTACTGAACCCAAGATGCAAGGACTCAATTTTCCCTTAACATATATCATTGACTGACAGTATTTGCGTGTCTAGCAACAGTTTTTATTACTGATGAGACCTGCTGGCACTACTTCGTGGGATAAGTATTGAGGTTTACTAAATCAATGTATTGCACCTCTAGCTGACACTAAACATCAAAGCCCAGTCTGGTGCAGTCAAGTACCTTCAAGGCCTTCGGACACTGTACCGAGGCTTTACCTAGGCTATCGGAAATGCTTGCGGCCTTATCGGAGTGCTATTCTCACCTCTACGGTCTGCCTGGGAAAGTAACGTTCTTATCTGCTCTAGAATGTACCTTCAAGGCCTTCGGACACTGTATCGAGGCTTTACCTAGACTATCGGAAATGCTTGCGGCCTTATCGGAGTGCTATTCTCACCTCTACGGTCTGCCTGGGAAAGTAACGTTCTTATCTGCTCTAGAATGTACCTTCAAGGCCTTCGGACACTGTATCGAGGCTTTACCTAGACTATCGGAAATGCTTGCGGCCTTATCGGAGTGCTATTCTCACCTCTACGGTCTGCCTGGGCAAGTAACGTTCTTATCTGCTCTAGAATGTACCTTCAAGGCCTTCGGACACTGTATCGAGGCTTTACCTAGACTATCGGAAATGCTTGCGGCCTTATCGGAGTGCTATTCTCACCTCTACGGTCTGCCTGGGAAAGTAACGTTCTTATCTGCTCTAGAATGTAGCTTCAAGGCCTTCGGACACTGTACCGAGGCTTTACCTAGACTATCGGAAATGCTTGCGGCCTTATCGGAGTGCTATTCTCACCTCTACGGTCTGCCTGGGAAAGTAACGTTCTTATCTGCTCTAGAATGTACCTTCAAGGCCTTCGGACACTGTATCGAGGCTTTACCTAGACTATCGGAAATGCTTGCGGCCTTATCGGAGTGCTATTCTCACCTCTACGGTCTGCCTGGGCAAGTAACGTTCTTATCTGCTCTAGAATGTACCTTCAAGGCCTTCGGACACTGTATCGAGGCTTTACCTAGACTATCGGAAATGCTTGCGGCCTTATCGGAGTGCTATTCTCACCTCTACGGTCTGCCTGGGAAAGTAACGTTCTTATCTGCTCTAGAATGTAGCTTCAAGGCCTTCGGACACTGTACCGAGGCTTTACCTAGACTATCGGAAATGCTTGCGGCCTTATCGGAGTGCTATTCTCACCTCTACGGTCTGCCTGGGAAAGTAACGTTCTTATCTGCTCTAGAATGTACCTTCAAGGCCTTCGGACACTGTATCGAGGCTTTACCTAGACTATCGGAAATGCTTGCGGCCTTATCGGAGTGCTATTCTCACCTCTACGGTCTGCCTGGGAAAGTAACGTTCTTATCTGCTCTAGAATGCGACGTTTAGACTAACTGCCACCATTATGAAATGATGGGGCAGTCTCTTTGAAGACGCCTAAGGATCTTTAATGACTTGAATTTTCTCATAATTTACTTTGTGTACACTGTAATTTGTTATGTCACTGCAAAATTACAATGTGTTTTAGAAGCAACATTCCTGATTTTCCCACTGGAAACCTCTATAACCGTTTTCGTATGCTCGTGGCGCTTGTGCAATGGCTGAGAAATAACCATCCCTAGCCGTAACTACTCCCCTTTAACATGTTCGAAAATATACGTTAGTGATGTCTGACAGGGCAAGGAAACCATGTTCGAATGTCTTTGAAAGAGAAGGGTTGGTAGCCTTGCGACATTTGTCTACCGCACGACACAAGTATACGGAAACTATTATATAGCTACCTGTCATCCCAAGAAGCTACAGTCAGAGACTAGGGAATTTTAATTCTTTTTTTTTTTTTTGTATTATTGGTTCTTTCCTTCTACGTATTTATTTGTTTTCAAAGGCATCCGGGATTCGTACAGCGGGACATATTTCGCGAGAGAGAGAGGTCTGAAAAACCAAGACTGGCCAGTTTACAAAAGTAGCATTCTGTATCGTTGCCATTGGTTTAAATTATTCCATCACTGACTGGTGACCGTCGATCTGGAATGTGTCATTGTGTATCGGATTGGCTGTACCATGGGGCTTGTTTCTCTGACGGTTAGGCTAGCGGCGGACAAGTATGTGTGTGGCAGGGACGAACTAGAGTGCTCGGAAGGCGAGATATCCGACTGGTAAGAGTACCGCTTTGCACTGGAGAGCTCGGTGTGCTACAGAAAATTCCGGACGGGATTGGCTGATTATATCTCGACCGAAAAAAAGGTGGGACTAAATGTAACTGTCAAAAACCAATACATGTAATTGATAGTAATTCGGTAGGTGCTATTAAACAGTTTATAAAGATTTGTTTTAAGTGATTCATTGTGTTAATCTATGTACGGTGACGGACGATTATGAAGGCGTTCTTTGTAAATAGCAAGAGATTGCCCTTTACTGTCGAGATATTTGGTTTACAGTTGTTCTGAGTTTTTGTAAATAAATCAGTAAAATAATACTAACAATTTTTTACTAATTAAGACCTCCATCCCATTAAAAAAAATCAGGCTGAATCCAAAACTGGGCGTGTGTGTTAAATTGTCGACTTTGAAAGTTCACAGTAAACTGAGTACTTCTGAAAGCCCTGCTCAAGGTATTTTTGTATGCACATAGTGTAATGATCCATCATATGTGCCATTAACATTGCCATAGGCCTGCTTGCTCACTTCATTCGTGCGTCGTGTAGTGTTATTAGAAAAATAAATAATTTACACGCTTGCCTTTTTTTTTTAATTTATATACACTGAGAAAACAGAAAACAAAAGATATAATTTCAGTGTTTACAAACGAATACCTAACTCTTTGAATTCGACGTTAATACGTGGAACTACTTTCACTCCGTAGATACAAACTTCACTGGGTGAACACCGCAGTCAGTGTGCCCGTTAACATACAGTACGTGCATCTCAAGACAGCTGCGTGTCTCGAAGGTTGATTACAGAAGTGCTCCATTAACATTGAACAGCCTATAGTTACAGGCATGATTGATATTTATTTCAAGGGCTGATCTCAAAGTGCTCTACTAACGGCAGAACAACTTCGGTCCGAACTTCCCCTTTGTGGGGGGGGGGGTAAGGGAGGTGTATGGCAAACGTAGCGGACCTCGCCCACTATTATTGATTGTTATCAGTACTCTCACAACGATCAACTGAACGGGCGATTTGAACAGGTTTCATTTATTGTGCCCAACTCGGGCTAGTGGAGATGACGGTTCGAAGGTCACCACATTATTATATTTATCTCATCGGGCGTAGTTTGATATTATCCAAGGAAATATTAGCCTATCCAGTCCACTAGAACGCGGCAGTAACTTGATCTATAATATGAGCAAAATAACTCCTCGCCTTTCTTTCGTGGTCTTCTGTTGATTTTTATATACTTTACTTCCCTTTTCGGTCCCTTCAACATATTTTTACAAAACAGTCCTCAATAAACCTATCGTATCTCAAAACGTAACCTAATCGTTTCTCTAACTCCTTGTTGATTTTTTTCAGTTCATTTAATTTTACTACTGTACATTGTCAACAAAAGTTAAATTTTGATGTTTATGTCTCACGGTTATGAAAAGAGGCTGTAGATAACGGGAATTTAGTATTATAGCGGGCTAAGTGTTTTGGGCGTGAGCCACCACTGGTATGATATATGCTTTTTACGTGAGCATGACGCATTAAAGCTGTTTCACTGTCCAAAAGTATTTTATTTACTTTTAGCATATTTTATACTTTAGTAAAAGTTCACATAATGTGATAGAATGAAAATAAATATTAATTTCTACATATTATATAAAAAAATTTAAACCTTTAAATGTACTAATTAAAACACTTTTTTAATACTTAATAATTCATATTATAAGCTTCATCCACGCACAATATGAATGCTTTAGGCTATTCACGGTAAATGAGCACTTTTGAAAGCCCTACTTAATATCTACATGTATGCACGCTGTGTAATATTCCGCCTTATGTAAAGTTAACGTTTCCATGGGCCTTATCACTTTATTCATGCGTCGGTCCAGTGAATATGTGAAATTATTAGAAAATGAAAATTGCACAAATCAGCACATTTTTAAATTTCGGCGCATTAGAAACAAAACAGAAAGCGAAATAAATAATTTAAGTCATTATAAATGGTTACCTAACACTTTTTATTTGACGTTAAGATATGGAACTACTTTCCCCCATTGTAATCAACTTTACAGGGTACATGTCAGCCAGTGCGCTCGTCAAAATATATGCATGCAGAGCCAGTGACTTTTTTGTAAGGTTTATTTCAAAAGTGCTCATTTTGCCCTGAACAGCCTTTATCAAGATAGCGTAAAACGCTTCTTGTGAATTTAATGCGTGTTTCTCTATTAGTTTAATTTTAATTTTGGCAATATTTCTGCAATCCGAATTGGTTCAGATGTTAAGCAGTAATTGTAGGCGAAGCAAGTTTCAGTTGTCAAAGAAAATATACCATGCCATTTCTGTTTCTTAGGGAAACATTTTAGCGAAAACTTAGATTAATGTTCTGATCAACTTTAAATTTTGTTTTACACAACATAAAACTGATTCCCTTGTAATAAGGCTAAGAAAAAGTCATTCTCAAGAGATTTGACATTTTCGTAAAATACGTATAAATGCAATGTAACAAAATAATAAATAAATCACCAGAATATAAAAAACTGGACTTTTGAATGCAATTGGAGTACTCAAATATTTACAAATAAAATTTTAAAACATATGAACAGGGTGCTTATACACGTCGACACGTACATCCAACGCATAAGCATAATATTATTTCCTCGCATTTATTAATATTATAATAAGCAATGCTGTGAATAGTAAGTGTGATACGTATTTCCCCCGAAGCTAATTTGTTCTGATATGAATAACAAACTAAAGTCCCAATGGCAAATCACAAATATAGACGTAAAAAAATCAGCGGTAGTGTAATTAAAATGCTTGTAACTTTTTTTTAGGCAAGAGGGCCTAATTTTTCCCCAATTGTTTTCTTCAAACGATTTCAATTGATTTGCAATTTGCAATTTGCAATTTGCAATTTGCAATTCAATTGCAATTGATTTCACCATAAAATATAAAATACGTGCAAATTCAATACTCGTTCTATATAAGTAACAGAAACTTACTGTATAAAGGTAAAAAAATTGCAATTTTTTTTTCTGTATTCAATATAACTATATAAACATATAATAATTTTATTTAGAAAAATATTATCTTATTTATATGGTTCGTTACGAATTTTTTTAATGCTAAATTTTATAGGTGTTGCAGCGAATGAAAGAAGAGCATAAATATTTGATCAAAAATGAAACAACCGCCAGTGCAGGCCTTCACTGTCGAAAGACATGGAGAATGTGTCTCTCAGCGCCTGGTGACTAGCAACCTTCCTCACGCGAAAACAGTGTTTGTTGCGGTTCTCACAGGCGCCAACAAATGGATTTTTTTTTTACAAAACCGCAATTCTCACCATTACTATGCGATTATCCACTTTAAAAAATCTTTTCACAACAAGTTGATCTTATCGGTATCAGTGCGATATATCGCTCGTAGATAGTATTGAAACTGGATTGCGACGTATCGCCAAAATAGCATATCCCCAACACCATATATCAACAACATCGCATATCACCACCATCGCATATGGCCAACATCGTATATCACAAACATCGTAAATTATCAAAATCGCATGTAAACAACATCGTATATCACCAACATCGTATATAAACAACATCGCATATCGCCAACATCGCATATCGCAACATCATATATTGCAAACATTGCATACTACCAACAGCGCATACCACCAACATTGCATATCGACAATATCGTGTATTACAAACATCGCATACCACCAACATCGCATATAACCAAAACCCGTATATCACCAGCGTTGTATTTCGCTAACATTACATATCACCAACATAGGATATCGTTAACATCGCATGTCACCAACATCGTTTATCACAATCATCGCATATCACCAATATCGCATATCGCCAGCGTCGTTTATCAACAGGATCGTGTAATAGAAACATCGTATAACACCACCATCGTATAACACCAACATCGCATTTCACCAATATCGCATATCACCAACATCGAATATCACTATTATCTCGTATCCCGAACATTATATATCACCAACATCGCATATTACCAATATCGCATATCACTAACATCGCATATCACCAACATCGCATATCCGTATATCACAACATTCCATAGCACCAAAATCGTGTATCGCCATCATGGAATATCGCGAACATCGTATATCACCAACAACGTACATCACCAACAACGCACATCACCAACAACGCACATCACAAACATCGCATATCATCAACATCGAATATCACCGACATCGTATATTTCCAACATCGCATATTACCACTATTGCATATCACCTACAGCGTATATTACCAACATGGCTCATCACAAATGGTGCCTATTTTTCGCGAAAAGATTACACGATTAGTAGTACTCCAAAACATGTTAGTTCAGAACCAATATCGCGGTTGGATGGTTGTAACCTGCACGCGTCTAAAATGGTCTTCCAAACAATCACTGTCGTTCAGTGTCAGCGTAACTTAACTCTGATTGGCCCAGTCGAGTAGGAAACGTCTTCTCACCCAAAAACGCAGCCAATAGCCAAAGGAAATTTGCAAGCTCGCTCGTATGAAGTCGAAGTCTAGCTTAAGCATAAACATATTTGCGAAACACATGTGGTCTTACTTATCACTAATATTACATATCACCAATATCACTTACCGATAATATCGCATATCGCCAATATCTAGATATGCTATATATTTATATACACTGTTGGACCATACCGCAGTTGCGATATTTCATAAATATTGTTTCGTTGTCGATATATCGCAACAGTGCACAGCTCTATAACTCACAGACGTCGGTAGATAGATCGTAACGAATCCACGGCGGTCCGCTAACTCCCGGCCGGTATACAAACTCTGGGAAATTCATTGCTTAAACTGTAGAGTAAATGATCTTCTTGGGTGTTCCGCTCTTGTGTAACTCTCCACTACAGAACATATATAAATAAAGCACTGCTCACCAAATATAAATAAACACAGATCCACTGTCTTGCATTTTATTTCAAAGTACGTATTCAGAACTAAATAGTGTCGTCAGAAGGCGGTGACTCATCCGACCTTCCGTTGAAAGTTACAGTTTGGTAAAAAGTTGACGGATGGGCGGATAGAAAAAATGGTCTCCCTGCGATTGATTGAAGATCACGTGACCGCCGAATGGACGGGTGACTTGACGGATGCGACGGATGGTTATGAGTCCACTTTTATTTTCACTCGATTAAAAGGCGTACTAGGCAGGGTGAATGTGCGTTCGTCGCCATTTCCTTCAGTAGCAGGATGGAAGAACTATGCACCACGCGTACCGTAGTCGGTAAAGTCTTTCTACACGTCCGGCGGGGAGTAGAACCTGGAGGTGTTTGTTCTGTACCTAGTTTGTCGTCAATAGCACACTCTCGAGTGTCCTGCCGAGGTTCATGTTGCTGCCCTAGTGTGTCCTACCGCCGCATGTGAATATTAACGTCACGTAACCATGGGCACCTATGTGTCGATCAATTAATAATGCGAAACTTGTAATCATAACACTAAAGAAAAATTATGGCGGGTTAATAAAGCAATTTTGGACCAACTTTTGAAAAAAATAAATGCTCTCCTGCGTCGTGTGATGTTTAACCTGGGTAGTGTCTCTTGTTATTCGAGTTAAGTTGGCAGCAATTTAAAAAAATGTGGTCCAATGTCTCGGCTAAGTACTCACAGAATAGCTTTAAAGTTATCGTACATTGAATTTATTTTATTTTATTGGTAAGAATTGAAATAAAAGGAATACATTTACGTTCGTAACAACTACACACTCAGAGTTACACTTAGTGGTCAGGTCCTCGGCAACGATAATTTTACATATTGCAGAAGAATACAAAATGGGGACCAAATTAGTTCCTATTCAGAATTTATAAAGAGCACAGGTAACAGCTAATAGCCTACGAACTAATTGTATTCTGCGCATCTATCCCCAACTTCCCCCTCCCAATCCACCATTTTCTCTTCCCCCCCCCCCCCCACACACACACAACACACTTTCTTCAACATCGGCTAGCGAGATTCCTGCAGAAGTTCGACAAATCCGAGTTGAAACAGTTGCGTGACACTGTTGTTAAATCCTCTCTCTCTCTCTCTCTCTCTCTCTCTCTCTCTCTCTCTCTCTCTCTCTCTCTCTCTCTCTCTCTCTCTCTCTCTCTCTCTCTCTCCTCTCTCTCTCTCTCCCCTCTCTCCTCTGTATATATATATATATATATATATATATATATATATATATATATATATATATATATATATATATATATATATATAAATTCAATACTGTACATTCTAGTACCAACACTTAAAAGCATAAATTTAGGTAAGCAATGCCCACGGCAGGTGTGTTTGACAGTTCAATGCTGGGAATTTGCAAGTCCACATGCAAGTTCAGAAGACCGCGAGTAACCACAGACTGGCGGCACAACGCGTTCAGTTCGAAGCGTTGCCGAAGAAAGAAGGAAATTGTAACGGTGCGTCCCACCCTTCTCCGACTACAAAAACCCGCCACTTCACTTGAAGCGTCTTAGCAGTGGCTATCCACGACGTTGGGACCAACCGCGTTCCATTGACATTTAACATCTAACAGTTGCGAATGTTGGTATTCGTTAGAGTTCCGACGGGTTTTGAACGGACGACTTTACGGCTGGCTGGAAATGTTGGGCACGTCGTGTGCCCAACTGAAGTTAGCTCCAAAAGCTTTTTCTAGGCATTTTTATCGTGGAACTGATACAAAAAGTAGTATGCTCTAAAATTATTTGGCCTTAAAGGTGTCTGCTCTAAAAAAAATATATATTCGTTCGTCGTTTGCTCTAAGAGTTGGTCTCCTCCCGCTAATCTGCGAAACTAATGCATGCAGGCACTTGCCCTTAAAGCGACTTCAGGACAAACGATGTGAACCCGGAATCCCTGTCAACGTAGACGAAGCTGTGATGGAAGCTGTGGAAGGCTGTGGTTTCACGTGTCGCCTTCTGCAGTACGAAAGTGAGCCAGAGCCTTCACGTGAGAGATAAAAACGTTACCCTCGACACTAAATAGGTGATCACTCTACTGCGTGTAAAACCAAAACTACACTGGCCACTTTCAAACCTTACAATTTTAACACGGCAAAGAATTACTTTTCACAACGAGCTTCTAACATTAATATGGATTTTCATATCGGTGTCAATAGGATATATGCTGACACAGGCAGGGATATATTTTTTTTTCAAAAGTTAATCGTTAGTACGTTAAGCTTGGTTCACGATCTATTTCGGGTACATACACATACGATTTGAAATGTACTTGGTTTTGGTGAAATAGTGATTTATAGAATAAATAACAAAGTCCATGAGTATTAATTTAATATGATTAGGAACACAAATACCCGAGTTTTCTTTCCAGCTAAAATATACAAACAAATACAATAAATGAATTATTTGTCTTATTTGTACCTGCAATCCTACTAGCTGAAGGCCTTATGGGTGTTGATAATTGGAAAATACATTATTGCATATATGCACGAAATGTTGTTCAGCTTGTATGCATTACTTATTTTAGGCGGTGTATTTTTTACACAATGGTCTGTCAAATGGCAGTTTTAGTGCTTCGGGATGAACAAGTAATAAAAACTAACTTGCTTAATGAAAATTCATAACTCACATTGAAATAAGATATCATCCGTTACTTCAATTAATCTTCATAATCACGATATGAAATGTTTCTGCAATTTTTTTAAATTGTATAACATTGAGGAGATTTCTGCACATTTGAGATTTGTAGCAAACCGTGCTTTTTGGTCAAATACGTTTTGCTAAGATTGTCTTGAAAGAACAAAGACATTGCCATTCAGTCGTCTCTATTAAGGTTTCTATAAATTATCTCGTTTATTTTGTTTATAGTTACGTCCCCAAAAAAAAAAAACTGAAATCGTGGTTCTGACACGCCATATTGCAAAAACTATGTGATATAAGAATTTTTATGATAGTAAAGGCTGTTCACGATAAAGTGAGCATTTTGAAATGAACCATAGAAAATGTCACTGGCCCTGCCTGCATATATTTTAACTGGCGCACTGAGTGGCATGCCCCAGTAAAGTTAGTAACGATCAAGGGGAAGTAGTTCCGCATTTTAACATCGAAGAAAAAAGGTGTTAGGTAACCATTTGTGTTAACTTAAATTATAACTTTCGTTTTCTGTATTTTTAATGCCTTGAAGTGTAAAGTTGTGCAGATTTATAAAGTATTTACTTTTCTAATAATTTCGCAGTTCCTCTTGAGCGACGCATGAATTAATTAATGAGGCCCACTGCAATGTTAATTTTACATAATGCTGTCATTGTCACATGCAAGGGTTGCCAGGCCGAGCTCGAACGCTTGAGGAAGCCAGCCCCATCAACTAGAGCTTTGAGTTATGAAAACCACCGAGGGGAATGCTTATCCAAATAAGGCCAGGCACCAGCGTATAAGATGGGCGAGCGGTGGTAGCTCGCGGCTATCTTGTTTCCGACTACGCCGGAGGCCCTACCCGAGAGACTGCTGCCGAGAGTACCGCCATCCTTGTGGTCCGAGATCGACGCCTGGAGGAAGCCGCAGTTGAGAGAGCCTCAGCGTAGACGCCTTCGAGTTACAGGGTAAATATATATCCCGTTTGGGCGCCCCAGGTTTCATGAAGCGACGGATAGCGAGGCTCCTTAAGAGCGTAACCAAAGTTGACAAACTTCTACTCAGCAAACTTAACATAGAGCTGACAATATCAGTACCAGAAGCATTGTAGTATTTGCGAGGCCATTTATGTGTCAATGCTTGTAATGGAATTGTTGTTAATAAGAGTAGTGTTTTGTATAAAGTGTTTTCCTATATTTGCTACGCATTACCCCTTAATGAATGCATGACCATCTGACGAAAGCGGGGTCACAGAAATAAGGTGGAAGAATACACGACGTGCATACAAACAGATCTTAAGTAGGGCTTTGAAAAGTGGTAATTTTACCGGGAACAGCATATAAAGAGTACTTGTAAGTTAGATATAAAAGTTGAACGGTGTTTCGTACAGTTATAAAATAATGTTTTTTTTCGGTGACAAGCGCCCTTATTGCATATGACGAGAAATAAAATATCGCCATTCCATACTTGTCGACACGCCAGGGCTGCTATGCACATGACATGTACTCGGCGGAGAACAAACACCATCGCAGAAACACACTTTAATTTTCAAACATACAGGTCTTACCTAAGTCGTGACAGTTTTCATCGTGAGTTGATCTTTACGTTCGTATGACTAAACGACCTTAGGAGCACCGATTTACCAAGTGTTTCGGAGCCGATTATATCTATGGATTTCCCGTTGTGATTAACCTCACTATACAAATATTTCTGCGACGTAAACTTCACTTTCATTCACCGTGTCACGAACGTCGATGTCTCTTATCGAACGTCGACACAGTTTTACTGTTAGACTCGGGTATATCTCAGTTCAGTGGTATGTATGATACATCGTTTTACATTTGTTTCTGAACGCTTGTGGGCTCTATGTGGAACGACAGCGCAATTGCATAAACAACTGCCTTGAAGCATAATTACGTGTAGATTCTCAATTGAAACCACCGTGCGTATATATTCACTATACGTTACGTGCATAGGATGCAGAAAATTCCATACACATGTGCCGAGCATTGTTCAGCGTGCAAACATTACACGATGTGAAATTTCCATAAAACCAAATTTGATCCCATGAATTTTGCACGACATGCGAAACTCACTATTATTCTATTTTTAGAACTCACAAATAATGAAAACCCGTTTGCTTTAAGAAAAAAGGTCTGATAATTTAAAGAGTAGATAAATACAGTTTGCTACCTCAAGATATAAACGTAGGTTTAATCGCGCAGAGAAGAATTTTGTATTTTTAAAATGCAATTATCGCTAAGCATGATTCAGAATGAAATAAGACAATATCTTTCAGCTTCGTTTAAATAGTTTAATACAAACGTTATGGTATATTTTGCGTATTTCAAAAACGATAAAATTGTGATTCTTACTTTATTATACAAAAAATATATGTAACATGTATTTTATTTGATGGAAATGACGTCACATAGAATGTAAACTAATTGGCATATTTTGAGAAAAAATATAGATATACGCACACCGACAAAGCTCGTGAGATAATTTGCTTACTGGAGGTATTGTACATGATAAAAAGCATCACTATTTACTTTACGTAACAACTTTAATTTTCAGTATATTCGGCCGACCTTCGCAGTTCAAGGTCGCTAGGCGTCTTTGGGCTCCGAGGGACCAGGTTATAATCCCGGATAACCGTATGTTTTAGAAAAAAAATTTGCGTTGGTTAATTTTGTAAGTTATCCGTATAACACTTCTTGCATACAAGCAAGGGCTTAAAAAAAAAAATTACCACATCAATTCACGGATTCCCTAATGCATTAATTTCTTCCAGACCAATTATGTCAAATGAAATAATCATATTTACCTACCTGGTATTGTTCCCGTCACTCACCGACATCCGTAGAACAAAGCTTTGAGATTGTCCCTGTGACAGTCTTAGTGTTTCCCACTAACGAGGTCATATTGTGTAGTGTAGACTAATAAAACAGAGAAACAAATACGTTTCCGTATGGAAAGGGCTAACACGAACAAACTGTTCATGTTCCGAAAAGAAGCGCTCATATCATGCGGCCATGCTGATGAAGCCACAGATGCGCAGACGCGTGGCGGTACTTCTGATGTCAGTCGCTGATTGGATCCGATGCGTGATGCCCTAGCCTCGTGCCTGATTGGGCTAAACCGTACCTACCACCTACCTCGCTGATAGGAAAATGTGCTTAAAGCATTTTGCTGGCCCGTGTCACAGGAATTCGAGATACGCCCTACAATCTCGCCTTTATTAAGTTCACTATTCCGTGGTTAAGTTGTGCTCGACGTGGTTGAATGGGAACGTTTAGGCATTCCGACTTCCCCGAACAGTTGTTTTTTTTTTTCCCCTCGACCTACTTCGAATGCTTTCCCACCACGAACAAAATAAAAAATACAAGAGAAAAATTGATCAGAAACTCAGACTGAATGCCCGTTGAATACGGGCACGTTCGGATATGCAACACGCAGACCGCCTGTTTACGGCCATAGCCGCTGAACTCGTAGATTTCCGCTCTTTAAGAGATATATCACGTGTGGTATCTGATGCGTCTGGTATTGCACCATTGATAACTGGTAATTCGATGGATATGAAAACATTTGATCTATTTGTCCTCCAAATAAAATATAGTAGGCTGCATGGAACGGTTTTTTAGGTTAAATAAAAAATGAAACCGATCACAGTCGTTTCCGTATACAGAAACAAGCGGCAAGCTATAATCAGTGTGTATGTTTATGTGGACACTGCCACCGACAACTACTGCCACAGTTACAGAGTGGCATCGATTTTCCCTATTGGTTCTACTGCGTAAGACAATAATAACATGTCTAGAAGTCCATGCCAGACAAAACAAGAATTCCGTTCGAATGCTTGCAATGAGAAACTTTGTATCTTGTATGCTGTAAACAACTGAAACCAAAGTTTGGGAATTCTCGTCGTCATCCACAATACCGAAGGAGATTTTTGTTGGGATAAATATTTGCTCAGACACATTAAAAATACTATCTTCGGCTGCGCTAAAAATTACGATTTATGAATCGCAGATATAACAGCAAGCCTAAAGTAAAGATTTTTCAAATAATTCCTGCTGATGGAAATTTTTTTAAGCGTCAGGAGTTTTGTTCTTTAGTATTTATATCAGACTACAGACTTTTTTTTATCGTCTGTATGCAGTTAATGAGCTTAACGTTAATTTACGTGTCATACAATTTTAAGTTGTTTTCTTTTACTAATGTCAATTTCCCTAGAGACGGATCTGCCACAAACTTAACACAATTGGTAACATTTAAAACATGGTACTCTAAAATAAACAAGTATGCTAAGAAAGAAATGGGTGCTTTAGCAAATAGTGTCGAGAAGATGCTTACGGAGTATTATAATGAACTTTATATCTTATTTACCGAGATAGGAAAAATCCGCAGCTTCAGTTACCTATATACTTAAAATCCAGAGACCTCTGTATACCATAGATACGCCAATATTTCACTGACTTTCGCTCACATAACAGAACATCTCAAATTCTGCTGGTTGCCGAATATTTGGTTCTTCATTTGTAATTTTATTACCGGCAGTACTCGAAGTTCTGCCAAATACGTGAAACGCAGTTATATACGAACTAAGTAAATCACATGCCTAAAAATAAACTCGCGAATTTTTCTCGTCCCTCATTACGTGTATAGGCTATTCGTTTCCAAGGCCGTTCTTAGGCATATACGTCTTCTTTTTCAGTGTCCCAACTTCTGACATGTAGCGAGACTGTAAAATGCCCTTTTAAAAATGCATGTGCCCCTACGCACATTTATTTTGATGGGCGCAATGACCGGCACGCGACCAATGAAGTTGATAACAACGAAGAGAAAGTAGTCCCGCGCCTTAAAGTTAAAACAAAAGTGTTAGATAAATATTTGTCAATACTGAGATTTTGCATCCTGTTCTTATAATACACGTGAGTGTAAGAATGAGCCAATTTTCAAAATGTTTGCTTTTATAATAATATCAGTTTCACGTGACCCGCGCATACATAAAGTGATCAAGCCCATGGCAACGTTCATTTTATTTATGGTGAAAGGATACGCAATGCACATTCAAATAGATCTTGAGCATGGCTTTCAAAAGTGCCCAGTTTATCGTGAAAATTCTATAACATTAGAACCGTAGGCATATACTATGTCGCGAAAGTTAACGGGTTTCCATTTCTGTTGACTCCAACGGCGCTAGCCGTGTAACTACTGCAGTGTTGGATCTCCCTTTCGACTTTGTTACAGCGTAAAACCTTCGCTGTAGTCTCTATACCAAGTACACGATTTCAATTGTTCCTGTAGCCTGGTGAGTAAAGGCCGTATTGTATATGCCGCAGAATGCCCAAAATGTTGGCTCCCGCAGTTAAAGAGGCGCCATTAGGAATATTGATCCACGCCTTGACTTTGTATTGAGAGCGGAACGTTTTGTTATGATCCTTGGTTTGAAGACCATAAGCGCGGAGGATATAGGCGATTCACGGTAAAGTTGGCACTTTTTAAGGCCCTGCTGAATTTTTCTTTTCATTAGATTTCTATCTTCCTGTCACTTTTAATATAAACATTGCCATGTGACTAATAAACACAGTATTTCACCACTCCCAAAAATTAACGCAAAGAGCTGCAATATAATACCCGTATTATTGGT
The DNA here is from genome assembly GCA_029891345.1 of Dryococelus australis. Taxonomy (NCBI): domain Eukaryota; kingdom Metazoa; phylum Arthropoda; class Insecta; order Phasmatodea; family Phasmatidae; genus Dryococelus; species Dryococelus australis. The sequence continues at coordinate 49,460,163 of CM057000.1, forward strand.
TAATGCCTGTTGAAAGGGCCTTAAAAAGTTCTCACTTTACCATGAACAGCCTATAAAAGGATGGAAAGTGGATGTAGGTGAATTTAAATGAGAAGAATTACTTAAATTAGAGGTTGGCTAGAGCCAAGTTTACTAGATTTTATCATCTTACAGTTTATGAGCGGTCCTGATTAGTAAGAGGCCACTGGAGTGAAGAGAAGAAGGGAAAGTAGGAGTTCAGAGTAATTAAGTCAGTTCATATCAGCAGGACTCACCGGGTCTTGCACCCAGGACACCCTGGCTCCGCTGCCGCTGCTTGGACCCCTGGCCGCGCTGCTCTCTGCCACACCGCCGACTGCATCTTCCCTGCACCTCGTGGCTCCGTCCACACTTCTCACCCCACCACGTGTGTTAGTCACGTCAAAGATTATGATTGGTCCCCGTCGTGCCCTGTGGGTGGAGTTTGCTGAAGGTTTGTTGTGATTACTTCTAAACTTACTTAGTTTGCCGGATCCACATATTTAGTCGTCCTAGGCGCATTTCTTTAATAGTTTATAGATTGCAATTTTGGCTCTGTTTTTGAATGTTGTGTTTTATTAACTCATCTGTGTCCTCGTTACCTGCTCGTGATGTAAACAGGAGCTTTTCGTAACAAGGCGCACGACGGGGCTATCGTAACAGTTTAAATGTATGGCAGTGGAATGAGTGTTTCTTGTCCGATACTCGCAAGATCAGGTGTTTGCAGTTTATTAACATATTTACTTTCCTAAGAAATTCCACACTTTTTCCTGAATGACGCGGGAAAGTGAAATGATTCATGACATCTTACATGGGACGGAAGGATACAACGACAAGGAAAAATCAGATCCAGCGTAAGAGTTTCAAAAGGGCTCTGGCGTCTGTCTGTTGATTGTGTGAATCCAGAAAGCAAACAACTCTCCAGCTCATCTCAAATATTTTGTAACGGATTCAGGTCAAGGCGTCGAGCGGGCCAATTAGAAGCAGTCTCGCCTGATTGTCTTCAAACCACGATGCGCACCGAGAAAAATGTTTAGTTGTATATACCAAATAAATTTTGTTTGAAATGTTCTTGTATACAATGAAGAATATTTTGCTCACCCAAGTAATATGCTGTAGCTACAAACATCTGCATTCGTTTCTATGAACCGAAAAAAAAAAACAGCATTTGAAGATAATTTGTTGTGCCGAACAATTATTTGGTTGGTCCAATATCATCTATATGTACTTAGTGAATTAAAATATTTCAAAGGTATTTTTAAGGCGAATGTTCTGGGTTCGAAACCTGGTCGTATTTTTTTTTTAATGATAATTGAAACTATTTAACGTACCTAGGGCCATACAAAATTTTAGTTGAAACAACGAAATCTTACAAGTTTGTGGCAACCAGATACAAATAAAAAATATTTTGGTTTCATCAATAAATATTTAATTATCCCCGTACTAGAAATGAATCTCCGTGCAATTACCCTTGCCTAATGGACACAACTACCGTGCTGATAAAGGAAAGGACATTTTACAAATGGCTGTCACGATGTCGAGATAACTATATAAAATTAATAAATACATCACTTACGTGGGAACGGGCACGCTTAGCAGCTAAGGAATCTGTCCGAATGCCCGACATTGTTGGCCTCTACAATTATGCCAACGTAAGTCCCTTTTTCCACTGACTCTTTATGATAGCAAACAAGTGTATGGTATCTAAACGATTGTGCTTTCGCTTACACAACATTTTTTCAGAACGACAGTGACAAAACTCCGGCAAGTTTATTCCTTACGAAAAGTAGGACGAATACGTATGTGCTATTTTTTTCTTGAGTGATTATTAAGGAAACTATGTACATCCCCTCTCCACCACTCGAGTTTTTAAATGCTATTAGTTTAAAATACTAGAACGTACTTGCGATAAGGGGACTATGTAGCTGCGTTGCCAAGGTTAAGAAGCGAGGGAGCGATACGGGCGACACTAACACACACGTCTAGTGCCTCATCGCTCCTACGCGCAAGGCGTGCAGTGTTTCCGTCGTAACGCTGTACTGTGCAAATGAGATCTGTAACATAGAGATTTTATTACACGCGATTAAAGACCACAGATTACACTACGCCTGTATATTTGTACTTTTCTCTTGCCGCTTAAGGAAACTGCATAGGTAAGCTTTAAAAATGCAAAATTTGACCATTTTCACGATTTTTTCTCTCCAAGAATACGCTTAATATGACAAAAGTAAAAAAATTGGGCCATAGATAATTGTTTTTTTAAATATTTTCTGACAAAAAGTCATATTTCAGAACTTTTATTTACCGAGATACGCGTTTACGCGCAAACGACGATTTTGCAGAAAACGTTTCAGTACATAAGGCCTTCAAGTAACAATTCGGTGAATCGTGATTTATATGACGGATATCTTACACCTCTGAAAACGCATATAGTAATGTGATTCCCCTCTTTAAGTAAATGGGGGTCACCGCCTTATGCTTGCATGGAACTTTGCAACACTAAGCTGTAAACGATTTGTTAAGAGAACTTGTAAATAAGCACAGCTAGATTAACATAAAAGGTCGTTTTTTTCTGAACAGACATCGGTGAAGCGTTTTCGAGAAATCCATGCGGAAATTTCAAAATAGAAGGTGAATTATCGACTGATAAGCAACACGCATAGAAGGGAAGACGCAATGGAATTTGATTACACTACATGGTAGTGACGACATGACAGCAATAGTAAGTGTGGCGTGCAATAAGTCGTGTGGTAGGCGTGTGGCTGAATTGATTGATTAGTGCACTTACTTATGTAAATGTAGGAGTTTGTAATGCTTCAGTACATTCGTTCGTTTATAGGCCGTCCATGGTAAAATCCGCACTTATAAAAGCTTTGCTTAAGATTTACTTGCATGCACGTTGTGTGTTATTCCACCTTATGTAAAATTATCATTGTCATGGGACTCGCCACTTTATTCATGCGTCGGTCAAGAGAAAGTGCAAAATAATTAGAAAACAAATATTTTACAAATCTGCATATTTTTACAATTTGATACATTAAAATAAACAGGAAGCCAAATGTATTATTTAAGTTATAGCAAATTGCTATCTTACACTTTTTACACGACGTTTAGATATGGAACTATGTTCCATCCATCGTTACCAACTTTACTGTGCGCATGTCACTCAGTGCACCCGTTAAAATATATGCACGCAGGGGCAGAGATTTTTTCAAAGGTATATTTCAAAAGTGCTTACTTTATCGTGAACAGCCTTTACTACAATTTCTTCTGTCCGCGTAAGACTCTCTGCGCCTTTAAAGTACAACGGCTGTATTCATTATTTCCTCGCTCAGTCACAAGTCCCGTGTGTGGTGTCTGCCTGCCTGTCAGGCAACTCGCAGTCCGTTTTGAAATGTCGGCATGGATTTCTCGGAAACGGCTTACATGAGAATGTTCCAATGAGACATTTTCTGTTAATTAAGACGTGCTGATTCATAATATGTCTTAACAAATCGTTTACAGCTTAGTGTTACATATTCACACGCAAACAATGGAGGGGGCTCTTATTGCCACCCGCGTTTTCACTAGTGTAACATCTTCGTATCACAAATCACAATTCACATAATTATCATTTAATCCCAAGTACGTGCCGATATAATTTAACTAACAGCATTTAAAAACTCAATTTCTGGGGGGGGGGGGCTCATAGTTGCATTAAAAATCACGTACGGGGAAAGTGGTACATTTGTTTCCATCTTATATTTTAGTAGTGAATAACTTCCCAGAAATTGTCGATCTTGTTCTTAAACATTCTGTATAACGTCCTACTGAATGATTTCACTTGCGGGAAAAAGGGCTGTCCGCTCGAATGTTTGTTAACCGCGTTATGCTCACAACCGTATATAATAGCAGCTGTGCAAAAAAAAAAAATCCACTGCGGTTTTGTCTTCAATTTAATGAATTCCTTCACATTTTGAAGCAAAGCGTAAGCATTTGTATTTATCGAATGAAAACAAGTACCGGCGAAATTACCGAGTTAATATGAAGTTTAAACTTCAGCAGTTAAATCACATGAGAGATTTCCTGGAACAATCCGACTGACTGATCGACTACACTCCAGTTCAATGGTCTGTGTGTAGAGGCGATCACGATGCGCTTTGTGATAAACTAACCACCGATACGTATGAAATACTTAATGTATTGTTTGTAAATATAAATATGACAAACCGTAACAACGTACTTGAGCCGGCCTTGACGCTCCCGCGTATCTGTGCTTCGCGACATTCGCCTCCAACAGCAAGTCAAGATACAGCTGAAGCGATAAAATATCGGCCGGAAAAAAAAAGTTTGTTTTCAGTAAAACAAAGTGTGTGTGTGTGTGTGTGTGTATATATATATATGTGTGTGTGTGTATGTATATATATATATATATATATATATATATATATATATATATATATATATATATATATATATATATATATGTGTGTGTGTGTGTGTGTGTGTATATATATATGTGTGTGTGTATGTATATATATATATATGCACACACACACACACACACACACACATATATATATATATATATATATATATATATATATCAAGTACCTGTAAAGAGGAAAACATAGAAAAATGAACTGGAGATCAGAGCCACAGATACTGACGTGTGGACTGACACTGCCAGCTATCTACGCGATCATTTGGAGCGTGTCGCAGAGCGGCTGTTTCCACACACGAAACAGTATTTCATGCCGTACAAACAAGAACACGCTGTGAAATACCACGAGTTTCCCACGCTATGGTTTGAAAGTCAAGAGTCTTTGCATAGTGGACGGAAGTCTCTGAAGTACAGATAAATGACATGCACGATGAAGTCACTAATTTTCCGGGTAACAACACTGTCAAAATAACAGCACTTGTTGGCACACTGGTAGAATACACATTATGCTCTGAACGAATCTATGCGTGTATTCATGCCAATTTTAACAATCATACCAAGATTAAAATTAAATATAATTTAAAATAATTAACGATCCCAACATTTCAAGACACAAAATATTGTAAAAATGCTTTTACCTGTTTAAAATTTACATTAATTTCAATTAAAATATATACAAATGTCAATAACATGTTACCAATTTTAATTACTTTCTTCAGATTATTTCAAACAAATTATGATTTTGCTAAGCAAAGGTTACTTTAAGCTGCTGCTTGTAATATTCGCATATAATAATTGGGGTCACTGTGGTCACATGGCTAACCAGCCTCCCTATGGACCCTATTTCTGATCGGGTCAGATGACATTTTCGCATGCGGGAAATGTACTGGATGTTATCAAGGTCAACAGTGCTAACTCCACCACTAAAGCCCATTCATGGTTACTTCCAACTTTTCTGAAGCCCTGCTTGAGTTCTACTTTCAGTCTATTCCTCCTCTTCATGCATACAAAGTTTAACTAAGTCTTGAAAGTTATACCAAATGGAAAACGCCTAGCATTTGTGCATGCTCTGTTTATGACATTTTGAATGATAACTATTTCCTTTCAGACATTAAGAACACACCTAATTTCTCTCTGTTTTGCTCGTATTAATTATAAGCAAAATATTATATTTTATAAAAAAATAGGTAAAAGTTCAATTTAATTAAAGATGAGATATTTTTATGTTAACAGAAGAATAAAGTGCTTGTTTGTTATACATGGCAAATTTATGAAACAACCAAACACGTCATATACCTATAAGGTGATATTTCCAAGGTTTGATATTAAATGAGTGAAGGTACCACAAATAGACTATACATATAGTAGCTAACTTATATCCATCTCACTACAAACCAAATCACAAATACAAAATTTGTTATGAATGGAACATCCTTATACAGTCAGTAAAATTATTGGAAAAAAATATATGCCAAAATTTTCGAACCACATAAATGAGAATCATATTTAAATTGTCAAATATAAAAATGGATTTAAACTACTTACTTATTAAGAATGATAAAGCCCTGCTTACATTTATTCAATAAAATTACTGCTAGAAAATATAAAACTGACTGTTTTAACGACAAAGCTTAAGAATATCTTAAATTTATTTTTGTTGCCACATAACATTCTTTTGCAACTGTAATGCGCCTGTAATGAAATTGAACTTATGCTTTTTTACAAAAAAAAATTTAACGTGTCTATTAACTTGCTTCAACTTTTTCTGCTCGCCTCTTTTTAAGGCAATTTTTGTAGCGAATTCAAAACTGTGTTGCAAACAACCCATTGATGCATCTTAGCAAAAATATTTTTACGTGCTACATAAATGAGCTGGGTGCACTAAAATATGGAAAGTTTTTTTTCTTCTAAATAATAGTGCAATGATGCAGTGGAACAAGAACTTGCTACAACGCCGTCCTGTCACTGTTTTGGAGAGAATTTACTTGTCAACCAAGCAATATATCTTTCGAATCAATCCAGTGGTAGATCCCGGAACCCATTATCACGGTGGACTACCGAGCATTACGTTGAAACCACATGCCTACCAAAAATTCCTTAAGTTTTAATCCTACATCTAAATGTCAGTACTTAGCTAACAGGCTATCTAAATACATTTTTTAATTTCCTGTTAGTATGTTATGTATATGAATTAATGTTGCACTATTAACAATGTACTTATTTAAATTTCAAAAATAGTTTCATTTTAAGTGTAAAATCAAGTTCCAACGGAAGGGCTCGACCTTTTAGTACCCCACATACCTCCCCCCCCCCCCTTTTTTTTTCCGCCACCAACCTTTCGACCTGGATCCGTCCCTGATTAATTATTATTGATTTGGTAGTGAACATGTGAAAACGAATCTACCACGACTGAAAACTTATTACATGTATTGCACGTGCTTTGATTATAAATAAGGACACATTATTTTATTGACCGGTTAATTTACAAATTAAAACATTCGGATTAATATTCAATTTAACATTTGTATGTTAATAATCTGTATTAACGCAAAATGAAAGTGTTCAAATAAATGTATCATTTTTTTTTTTTAATTTTATCCACTTGAATTAAGAAATAAGTATTGGAACCCCCTCTTCTATCTGTTAAAATTACCAAAAATGTCAAAGCGTTCCAGGACTGCTAAATTTACGACTACGCCCTGATATATTGGCTATGTGATACTTCTTCCGAATAATAAGTAACTTGTATTTGTATCCCATAGTAGGATGCAGGCAAACAATTTACTATTTTTATGTTCGAAAACAATAAATAGTTCATTTAGAAATCCTTAAAGCACAATTTGCAAAGATTTGTTAATTTTCTTCCCTAATACTTTTCAAACCTCGATTTAAAATATATAAATGTAATAAACTTATTTTATACTTAGTAGCAAGTAAAATCTGTGACAAACGAGAATGTTGGACATTTGACACACTAAATATACGAAAATTCTAGTGTTGTTTGAACTATGTTGTAAACTATAGTCCATTCCCCATTGGAAGCAACTTTCTCGGAACCCTGCTAAATATCTACTTGCAGGCCCGTTCCGTATCCTTCCGCAAAATGTAAACGAACATTGCCATGTGACTGCCATGTAGCATCTGTCAAAATCAATGTTTACATGCCATTGTGTGTGTACACACCTAAAAATAAACATTGAAATGCGACTTCTACTTTTATACCTGTCAAATGTGTTGTTTACTGTTTACGGCATCTCAAAGAATCCTGTCTTAGGTCTATTTCAAAAACCATTTCGTACGAATATTCAGATTTTAGGCCTATTACATTATTTAGGTCAGCTTTATGACGTTTTAAAAATGCCTGAATTAACGATAGTTCTTACGGTCACGTTACATTATCATATTTGTTTTCCACGACATGGCACATTACACATAATTCACGTTAATATTTTGCCGCGACTGTGTTAAACACTGTTACAAATGCGGGGTAATGAACTGTAATATTTAACTTTTTGTTATTGATATGTGTTTGGTTGTTTCTTTAAAAGGACGGCCTCAGTTCGAATAACGAAGGAATAGCCAGTCCAACGTAAAAGCGACATTAAAATCAAGCAAGCAACTCGTGTCGCACATTTTTTATTATAGACACTTAAATATAGTGGTGAACTCAAATAAGGCTACCGTAACTTCTATTCCACTCATATTTATATGTATTGCTACTTACTGTGTATTAGGTTTATTGAAATTTATGGGGGGTGGGCTTGGTTATTTTGTTGCGATTGATGGTAAATCACGTTGCACGACTGTGTTTCAAACACCCAGGGCAAAGGTACAACATTGTGATAAATAAACAGTCGTGGATGTAAATAAAAACTTCGTCATGAAAACAGTTCACATTTACAACGTATAAATAGTTCACATCAAATATTTGAAATCACGTCATCCAGCCATGCCACGCTATTTCACACGCAGCGGTTAACGAAACACACCGTAAGAGTATATATATTACTGCCGCGGAAACACAGATTTATCACAACCTCACAACTTGCTTAGGTATGTAAAAAAAAAAAAACACACACGTCTACAAACTTGATGTGGTAATTTGAAGTATTTTTCAGAGTAAGTATAATTTACTCTCCGTTTCGTAAAACAGCAACACGGCATGTCATGGCTCGCCACGTCTGCCAACTTCACTTTGTTTCTGCCCCGCCATCATATCTAAATATATTAAAATAAGTATTCAAACATTAAAATCTCTTTTCAGTTGTAAATTACAAATTGAAAAATCATTATTTTGCTGTAATAAGTATGAAATATGCTACAATTGAAAACAGGTACAATAATTTCCGCGTACTAGCGAAGTGAATCTTCCCGAGTGTGAAAGTGACAAAAACAGAGAGAGAGCGACAAGCCTCGCTCAGCAGACAGTAGCTTCAAAGTTGCTCTCGTTCGATAAAACAACAAGGTACCATTACGGTCTACTCACGAAATTTTCCGCTGTCATTTTCAACTGTAAAAATGAGCTATGTTGCCATCGGGGCTACCTAAATATTTTTATATTTCAATAGGCACCGTTTAATTTACAAATAGTATATTAAAAAACTAGATTAAAATAATATTCTAACTGTGAACTATTTCTTACTTTCCGTTGCCAACACATCGCTGCTCTCGCTGTTGTTAATTCATATTTAAAAAGAAATAATTACTACAAGTTATACAAGATATTAAGGTAAAGTTTCATTTATTCACTAATACAGTACTCTAAAGTAAACCACAGTGTTATATATTTGTGGAATACAAGTTATTGAAAAAACAGGTTGACATGTTATGCCTAAGAGTGTTTTTTCAAAGGTTGATTTTCATAAGTACTTCCAATCGGTAATGGACTATACACTCAGTATAGTGTTGCCAACTGTCCCGTACTGTAGGGGATCTCCCGTATCCTGGGGTTGAAAGAATTATCTCGTATGGATGTAGGATGGGACATAATATATCCCGTATCCCAGCCCTCTTAAAAAATAAACTGAATATTAGTGTGTAGTATGTCAGTCATTTACAAATAATATGTTTACTCTAAACCCAATGACTACAGGTAGTTACAACTAAAGCTAACATGTGATAATCTGCAAGTGCGTTTGTAGAAGTAGCAGCGCTTGCTTGCCTAGGTGTGTATAGCAACTTCTCTTCCTTTGAGTGTGTTAGTGTCTGTCGTCTCTTTTAAATACAAATAAATAATGTATAATATCCAAATTGTAGAAAGTATTTTAACTGTTATTTCTTACCACATTTTCAGTGGATCATTTCATAGGGCCATATGTTGGTCGACGAGTTGTTAAAAGTGTCCCTTGTGGTTAAGCTGGAAAAGTTGGTAACCCTAACTGTGTACACCCTTAAAGCTATACATTGAAATATCATAACTTTTTTTACCACTGATAATTTTTAAAAAATTCATTAAATCTACTTTACAAATATAATGGTTATGACCAAACGAATTAACTTACTGCATATACGTGTTTACAATAGTTTAAAATCTCCCCATCTTTCAAAATTGATTTGGAAATGTACTGAACAGTAATTAATGAGTAAAAATACTAAATTTAATTTTAAAAGAGTATTTTGATACAAGAAGTAAAATAATTGTCTGATTATATTTCAATTTATTTCCTACACTAAGAGCATCGCATCCAATATCTCACAGCACAAGAAGCAAAATAAAGTACCATATGAAGATATGAGTGTTTGCGCCTTAAAATGCTTTTACACATATGGTTTTACTTTCTTTAGAAACATATCATTTTAATAACCAAAGTACCCGTGTTTGATTATTCAGTGTTGTTCCCACTTCAAATCTGCTATGGCCCTGTTTTGTGTAGATATTTTTAATTGATAACAGAGGACTTAATTGGTAATGTTCGGTAAAGTTCATTTATAGTATCTGTTTGGTATTATTCTTACCGTAATCTTGTCAGCTATCACAGTATTACGCTATTTTACTAATCATATCAGGTGTATTAATTACAAGAATTTTGTCACATATCGAGCAGTTTTCGTACCCAGCCTTTTGGAACAGAGGGAGGAATTTCACAAATACATATTGGAACATTTAACAGTATCCATTCATTTGGCATATACAAGCAGTGCGGTATTATGGAATCATAAAGATTGTAAATACAATCGTTCTACAACAAAGGCATATTCAGTATTAAGGGCTCCACGCTACATACCCTAGGCGTAGAAAGAGTCAATGAAAAATGAAATGGAACCTCAGACTGTCCTGAAGCAAACGTTGTGGCTTTCCCGCTCAAAAGCGATTATCACGGGCATTTGTCGCCAGCGTATGGCACTTGCATGATGGTCCAGGCCTTCCGAGAGGAAAGGGAGGTCCATTTATCACTGTCGTTGATAAGCATCGCGGTAATTACATTTCATTGTAACAGTATGATGGATGGTAGTGAGGTACGTCATCGAAGAAAGAATGATCATCGTAGACTGTGGCCATAACATTCTTAAATACTTAATTTACAGATAGACACGCCCAAATACGTAGCGTGGGTTCGGAAATACATAATATTAAGGAATCAATAAAATAACTGGTATATATTTATTAACCTCCCAACATAATAACAAGCTATCCGAAGTATAATAATTCAATACCAGTGACACTATAATAAATATTCATCTATATCATAACTACTGACCAGAAAGCAGAGTCACACAACCGGAATTATTACAGTTGTTTTGCTTAAGAAATATTTATATGATCACAAATAGGTTTCGTAAAATAAGTTTCAGACTAATACCTAATTTAAATAAAAGAGACAGCAGTTTAACCCCTCTGACATAATTTAACAATATATTTGCCTTCAGGCCCAAATGAGTAAAATTAAATAACATGTGTCATCAACGTTCTACACATTTTTTCATACTTTTTTTCAAAAGGATTTGTAGCATATGGATATTAAATCTTACCTCGCACCCTAAAGCATTCTGAAATAAAAATAAAAATCTAGTTATTTAAGCATAAGAATAACAAAACTCAAAGTTGAGAATGATTTTTCATACTGTAAGGCCACTGTACAGTTACCTAGAGCTAAGGTTTTCAGATACCACGTGAACTGGCGACTGAAGTATTGGTAGAACTGTGGAGTTGTGTTTACTAGCTCTCCACAATGCAAACACCTGCGTGAAACACATTTTACATCTCCTCTGCAGTATTCAAATACACTCCAACCGAATGGCAGCAATTATGGGGAAATTGTTTCCGTTCAAGGTATTGTGGTCTATTTTTCACAAGAGATCATAGCTGTGCAGCCATAGCACTTTCTTGAGAGACAGAGAGAAAATTATTCAGTAAAACTCACTCAGAAGCTGCTACTAGTTCCTAAACATTTCCTGACCACGTGGTCACATTTCCAGAGAAAACTGTAAATTAAAGATTGCTACGAAATATAAAGTTCGTCGTTCAATAGAAAGTTACTGAAAAAAATTTCTGCTTTACGAAAAGTGATTTAAATGAAATTCATGAAACCTGCAGTTTCTGATAATCTACATTACGAGTACAGCTGCTTATTTGTGTGCATACAACGTTGGCCAAAATTTATGTGGCAAATTCCAGGTCGTAATTCCTTAAGGAAAATATGGTGGGGTATACATTGACCAACACTATTGTGTGGTGAATATTAAGGGAAGTACGCGGCGTTGAAAATCGAAGTTTGAAATGCAAGGATGTAAAATATCAGGCAGTACTTGAGATGGAGAGACAAAAATCGGTATAGTGTTTCAAGAAACGGAAATCGTAAATCTGTTAAAATGTTTTTGGTCAAATCGTCTTCTTTCATTGCTTAAGAGACGCCCTATTTTCGCAGACAACTTTGGAGCATTAGGCGGTAATGAAATATTCGAGGCAATTTACTATCATGAGAAAGTGAAGACAACAGGTCCTCTCGTGCGAACTCACTGCGGTGAACAGTTTTCGATAAAACTCCACTCAAAATTTCTAAGGTGTGGTGAAGCGTTGCGGGGGTAGGCAATACAGCTGCCACTCGCGCCACCTTATGTGTATGTTAGTACTGGTTAATTTCAAGGAGGACTATCATAGGGGACAAGGGACGGAGTGCAGATAGGAATAATACACGACGCATGTGTACTTGATACGTTTGTATTAATTACATTACAACAATTTTTTTAATTGCCGTCCCCCAACTTACACAAAAAATGCAACGGCAGATTAGGTAGGGCCTGGCCCCGTGCATAAATATCTGGTATAGCGCGTACAGAAACAAATACTGCTACGGCAAGATTTTCCTCACCAATTACAGGTGCCATGTGGACCAGGGATTTGATATGACATCATAAAAACAAATCCAGCGGAAGTCAGGTATGGAGATCGGGTCGGTCATTGGATGGGCCCCGCCTCTGCCAATCCAGCGGCTTGCAACTGTGGTGTCTAGATGGTGGCGTATGGCAGCTGGTAAATGTGGCGGTACTCCCTCATGCTGAAACCACATGGTACGGAGGATTGCAAGTGTTACTTCTTCCAGTAACTTCGGTAATACTTCCTGCAGGAACGCCAGGTAGCGGGCTCCATTGAAGGGATCGGGTAGCAAATAAGAACTCAGTAAGTGATTGTTGACAATGCCTACCCACGTGTTGACACTTAAGCGCACTTGGTTGCCAATGGGGTGGGTGTGGCGGGGATTAGCGTGCGCCCAGATGTCGCTTTTCCTCCTGTTGAAGATGCCATTCCTGGTTAAATGGGCCTCATCCGTGAAGAGCACATTCGGTGTAAAGTTTGGCATCACGTAGTTTTCTTGGAGGAACCATTCACAGAAAGTAACATGGAGCATGTAACCATGTTCGCTAATAACGATCCACCCTTGTGCGGTAGACTTCCTTTCGGTTTTCGTGCAGAACTCACAGAATCGTTGAATGACTCCAACACCCACAGCACGGCCCATAGCTTGTGAGCTAATGGTCGGTTGCTGTCGCACACGATGAAGCACTTCCTCGTCAAATACCGCAGTTTGCCTTGTCCGTGGTGGTCTATCATTCAACGTCATAACCATGGACGTGCCTGGCGGGGAGGGGAATGGGGAAGAAGACTTGTCCCCCCCCCCCAATTATTTTAGGGGGATTGCCCCCCCCCCCCCCTCCAAAGAAAATACATTTCTAGGTTTTACTGTAAAACTTTTTACTCTAAAAATTATAGCAAAACACTAGACATGTTTCGGAAACAATTTTAGTTAAAATATTATCAGACAAAAAATGTTCACGGAACTGAAAAGGCAGTTGCTTAGCGTGCCTATAGCCATTTTGATCTTTGGAGGCTACTCAGGCACGCGCATCACATGTGTCGTTTCTATGCATAAGGTAATGTGTTACAAATCGTCTTATGATGTTCAATATAAATCAATTAAGTGTAAAACACCTTTTAAAACGAAGTATTTTTTCATAAATGAACTAAAAAGAAAAATATTATTATAGGAGTAGTAACAGAATTTGTGGAACTTTTAAGACGTGGTTGAACGGCCATAATAATCTTTACTGCACATGTCCATTTATATCTAGTATATAAAAGCTTGGCACAATATAGAACATATACCACATCTGCGTAATAGTGGTAAGCACATATCTTGCATAAGGCTCTTAACTATTAGCAATATATATTTTTAGTTCATTTATAAATAAAATATTGGCTTGAAAAGGTTTTTTACAGTTAATTTATTTTTCACCTTTTTAGACTCGCCTTCCTTTTTATTTCATAGGTAGAGTATTTATACATTCACAGACTTGCCAGTCATCTGTATCACTTGCGATCAGGCGAATTTCAGTGCACTCTTTTCGCGGGAAGTTGAACACGCATGCTGAATATTCATTATTCATCTTATAAACTGAGCACTTCTGAAAGCCCTGCTTAAGATCTACTTGAATGCATGTTGTCTATTCTTCCACCTTGTGTAAAATTAATACTGCCATGGGCCTCATCGCTTTATTCACGCATCGGTTAAGTGAAACTGTGAAATTATTAGAAAAGTAAATATTTCGCAAATATGCTTATTTTTACACGTCGATATCTTAAAAAAATCGAAAGGCAAATAAATAATTTGTTGTTATAAATGGTTACCCAACACTTTTTAATTGACGTTAAAATATAGAACTATTTTCCCTTCATCGTTACCAACTTAACTGCACACATTGTCACTTTGTGCACACGTTAAAATTTATGCAGGTGGGAGCAGCGACATTTTTCTAAGATTGATTTCAAAAGTGCTCACTTTATCGCGAACAGCCTTTACACGTATGTGTATGTCGATGTATTTGACATTTCAATATGTGCTCACGCAGATCGGAATCTTCAAATGGTATTTCGCATACACACGCGCGGTCGATCATTTGAGTTCCTTCTCGTGTTTCAAAGTTTGGATGATCTTTTACCCGCACAACCATGTGCAAATGAGGACTTCCCCGGCACTGAAACTCTACACACCGCCAGTAATCGACAACTTGTCCACCAAATACATCGTGATTGCTAGTGTTTCTGTGGGCGCCGGACAGACACCTCACATACAAACAAGTGAAGTTAAATAAAATCTTGTAAAAAAAAGTGCCTTCTGTTGTACACAATACCTGCATGCAGTCTCTTTCCCATAATAAAACATTCCTGAGAATTTTGTGAATTTAAAACATACTGCAGGGCGGTTTTTTCTCATGTAGACGGGCCTATTAATGAAAAAGACCACGTGGTAGCCAGTTACAACTCGCACTTTCTATACCTTGCGGTACGTCGCAGCCAAGCAACAGTGCACTACTTCCGACCTTGACCATCCCACGCCCTCTCCAACAACGCGTCAAAAGGTGTTCACATGAAAGCTCCGAAAGTCATAAATTAGCTGTGTTGAGCTACAAGCAGGACAGCCCTATTGAGAAACAGATGCTTTCTCAAACATCCACAGAACAAATGAAAGCAAGCATTTGTCTAGAGAAAATCGTTACTAGTATTGGTTTTCTTGCGAAGCAAGGACATGCTTTTAGAGGCCATGATTATGACTCGGGAAATTTGTTTGAATTGATTAATCTTCGTTGTGAAGACAGTCTTGAACTAAAGTAGCGGATGGCTAGAAACAAAGAAACTTGTTTGGATGGTAAGATTCAAAACGAAAATCTTGGTTTATTTGCCAAATGAGATAGTTTATGAAATGTGCACCGAGATATGTTCGCAGAACCCACCTATATTTCCCATTATCTGTGATGGTACCAGATACATCAATGGCGAAGAACAACTGTTGTTATGTTTCAGATGGGTCGACAAAGTTTTATGTCCGCATGAAAGTTTCGTTGGTCTGTGCAGTGTTGGGAAAACAACATGTGAATATATAGCCCCTGTTCTTTTAGACGTCGTGATAAGGCTTCAGTTACCAATTTTCAAATTTACGAGTTTAAAGCATATGGTGGAGCCCAAAACATGAGTGGAAAAAATAATGGCGTTCAAGCAATGTTGACAAACCACCAGCCATTAGCACTTTATGATCATTGTGGTACTCACTGTGTAAATCTAGCGATACGAAATGCTTGCAATTCCTCCATCACTGTTAAAAAAAAAAAATAGCTTCGATTGGGTTCACAAGTTGGGAGTACTGTTGTCACAGTCAACACATGCCAAAAACAGCCTCGTCCATCTTTTAGAGCTGCGAGCTGGAGATCCAGACGGGAACATTGCAAAAATCAGCCATTATGTCCAACGAGATGTATTTATAGATAAGTGAAATAATGGAGCATTATAAAGAATTCTAGCTACTTTAGAAGATTGAAAAACTCAGGACAAAGCAGCTGGTTTGTTACGAGTGCTCGAAGCTAGTTCTACATTTCTAGGTGTTCTCATGGCCAACTATTTAATTCTAAAACTAGAACTACTAAACATATCACTTCAGGGAAACAAACAAACAACTCCAGAACATTCTGATGCTGTGAACTTGATTTATTCTAATTTAAATAACAGTAGCAATGAAGATACCTTCAAGAAAATAATTGAAGAAGCTACCAGGAAATCACAAGAGTTGGATCTTCTTCCTTTAACACTGCCGAGACAGAAACGTACACCAAAAAGACTTTCAGGCCCTCTTACAGACTACACACCTGAGACATGTGAAGCTCATTATAGGATGGAGTAATTTTCTATTATCGATTCTGCACTCGTTAGTTTGAAAACTAGATTTGATCAAGAAGGACTGAAGAAGGTGGAAGCAATGGAAAAGTTACTGACAGTTGGTGTTGTTGAAATTGAAAAAAACTGAAAGCGTAATAAGTGATTTGAGAAAATATCATGAAATAGACACGGAGTTTCTCCTTATAGAACTTAGGATGTTCAAAACAAAGTGCCGTGTTCTAATGCAAGCATCAAAGGAGCTTTGGATGTCTCAGAGAGTTGTCACCAGACGTCAGGTTTGTGAGAAATATTTTTTCTTAAACAATGTACTGACATTTAAAAAATTCGATATATGTTTTTTGTGTTTAAGCAAGGTGTAACATCTGTCAGTCTGTCGCCATCTTGATTTTGGAATTTTTTTACCGTTAAATTATTTTCATGATCACTGCTAAAATATAACCTCTGACAGATCGTATTTTATAACATTATTTTATTTATTTGGTTTGTGCTCTTGCAAAAGTAAATGTTGAGTTAAATTCAGGAGAAAGTTGTATCTCCTGCTTGTATTACATGAAAGTGCCTATCTTTTTTTTAAAGCTACATTCGCTAGTATGGTGCAGATATAAATAGCACTTTATATATATATATATATATATATATATATATATATATATATATATATATATATATATATATACTAAATAATTAGAAACACAAGTAACAAATTTGTACTATGCTTTAAAACTATTGTTTATTTTTTAAATAAAATATCTTAATTTTTCAGGTCTACATTAAAAAATATTGAGGTGTTACTGAGAATACTGCTCGTGATACCTAGTTCCTCATGTGAAGCATAAAGATCTTTCAGTGCACTCCGAAGGCTGAAGACTTGCCTCCGCAAGACTCAAAAAAGACTAAACCATATAGCTGTGCGTAGCATTCACAAAGACATTTTAGAAAATTTGCCTTTGAGTAAAATAGTAAAAAAAAATTGTGCTTTCAAATGAAAGACGAGTTAAGGATTTGGGCTCTGATTGAGAAAATGTAGGCATGTTCAAATAGAACACAAGAAATGTTTGCGATAAATACATGTAAATATAGTATAAATGTTATGTTTAGAACATCAAATTGTAATGCAATACAGGGGCTTTGGTTTTAACAGTATTTTATTTTTATTGCATGCGCCTTCAATTGATTTCTATACGTCTAAAATATTCACAGCGCAATGAAAACACAAACAAATTTGTCACCCCCCCCCCCCCTTCACCATAAGGAAGCACAAAGCGCACGCCCATGCTCATAGCTATCATTGAGCATTTATCCCGCAATCTCTGATGGACATACAAATGTCGCACGGGAGGGTTGATGATGTGCTGGATAGCGCAGTAATTACAGCTCCACACTGCTGACCTTACATTCGTGTTTTCTGCTGCTTACATGAGGTGGTGAATGTCGGCGAGCTCCGCTCGAGTATAACGATCCACATTCCCACAACCAAATGCGGGTAGATATCGACTTACCAGCTGCCAAGGCTACCTCCACACACGTGCCGATTATATTCTCACACGTTTTCTCAGCCATATGCATGGTGCGGCTGAGTGTCGTGTTGCCTACCCTCCACAGCCCTACACAATACCTTCGAAATTTTGAGTGGCAGTAGTGTAAAAATGAGAAAAAATGGCTAAATCCATATTTTTGAGTAATTTTGAATAAATATCAAGAACTTAAGAATATGTTAAAATATCGTAAATAAAAAAACTATCACATACAAAATAATTCTGGAAAAAATATTAAACTTTTTTATTTACAATAATATTTTGGATTTAACTTGTTTATATTTATTTGTATAAAATTATCATTAAATAAACAACAATTATATATTTTTTAATTCTTTCGCCATATATATATATATATATATATATATATATATATATATATATATATATATATATATATATATATATATATATATATATATATATATATATATATATATATATTTATATTTATGGCGAAAGAACTTAAAACATAACCTAAACCACAATAAATGTTTTACCGTACATTGTGTCTATAATAAAAAGTTAGATGTTCTATACTTTTAATTTTCTTTTAACCCATGTAATTTTATAAACTCAAGTGGTGTATATAATCTGTTTGGCATCAAATCCATTTTTATTTATTGTAAATATATTAATAAAAATATTAAACAAATGGAAAATATTAAAACGAAAAATTAAGAAAAGTGTAATGAAAAATATTATAAAATAAATTTCCTTTAAATTGTTATACAAAGATATACTTCAGCAACATCTAATAAATACAAGCTCTTTCTTTCTCTCTCTCTATATATATATATATATATATATATATATATATATATTATTATATATATATATATATATATATATATATATATATATAATATATATATATACATAAAGAAAATTGTAACGAAAGTACATTGCGAATGAAAAAATAAAAAATAAAAAAATTTAAAAAATAAATGTCATAATTATTTTAATAATTTTAATAATAAATGCCATATTATAAAAAATACGAAATGTACACATTGTGAAGATATAAAATATATTAACAAATTTTTCTTCTCATCCTAATAAAATAAATAAGCATTCAAATACTTTTATGTAAATGATGTACTAATAACTATAGTAACAATATTTTCAAAGAATGAACAGCTTTTTTACTTTAGGCTTGGGTTCGACCCCTTTGCAGAAATTAATCGTTTTCTCGTCATAATTTTGATTAATAGTAATTACTGCCAATTTATGATGATATTAAAGTTTACATTTTGCTAGTTGTTTAACGGTTTTGTGCTTAAATTTTTAATTGTGTAACATCTGCTTGTTGTAAAAATTCGAGAACAAGCACATGACACACAATTAAAATTATTCACAAAAATATTAAACAACTCGTAAAATGCAAATTTCCTCTAATCATACATTGTCAGTAATTTCTATTAATCAGAAATTATGACATAAAAACGAAGAATTTCTCTTAAAGGGGTGAAATACAGCCTTAAAAATCTATTAATCTTAAAAATATATATAACGTTATTTAAAAATGGATGTATTAAAAATGTATTTTTACTTAATAAAATGAAAAATGAAAATGGTGAATTGATAATTAACAAACAAAAGATACTAGAATAATTTAATGACCTAAAAAATGGACAACTAAATTAAAAGAATACATTATAAATTCACATGTCGTAAATCATGGGTTATAATACAAAAATAAATTTTCAATAACTGAAATTAAAAACGTTTGTAAAACAAATACCTACTGCTGATTTTCATAATATAAACCAAATCAGATTTAACTGAATCTACTACTATGTATAATGTAAGAGAAATTTATTGTGAAAAACCTAAATTAATTTATTATACTTAAAAATTAATTATGTGACTTAAATGTTTAGCAAAAACATATAATACAAAATTACATAGAATGTTCAGTGAAAAACTTTTTAGTTGATTAATGTGTAAAATTATAAAAGGAAACACTTTTAATTATTTTGATAAAAATATTGCTCTGAAGAAAAATTAATGTAACATTCTGCATTAAGAAAGTTAATAATGAACAGTTAAATTTTTTAATTTAAATATAAAAAGCGAGGAAACATTAGAAGAAAAGGTACAAACTTTATATAAAGGACACATACATTCATAGATGAAAATAAATAATATTATATAGATCCAAATGAATTTATTAAATTAACTGAATAAGAAATGATTAAAACAATTAGTATATTTTAAGATCAAATGATGCTGTTAAATTTAATGCAGTATTCCATGTTTCATATAATATAAATGATGATATTATGTGAAATATCACACAGAACTACTAATACAATAATTTATATATCAACTAGTTTCGATGAAGACATAAATAATCTTTTCGATAATATGTTAACAAAAATTAACAGGATTTATGGCACAAGGCTCTGGTTGATATTTATATTCAATACATAATTAAGAACTATGCATTAATGGGAAAGAATCTATTAATTGGTTAATCATACATAGAACTAACAGAAGAAAATAGCAACAACAAATTTTGTATAAATATAAACAGTATTGATCAAATATGTTTTCTATATTCCATAAAAATTAGATTTATATCCTACAGCAGATTATTCTGAGTTTCAAAATGTAAAATTGTTAGTTTAGAAATACATAACATTTTCGAACATTTGAATTGCCAGTGAATATTGATGATATATCTAGATCCGATAACCAGTTGATTTTTCTATAAAGGATTATTCTTTAGATGAAAAGTGAAATATGTCTCCTTTAAAAATAATATACAATAGAAAATATAATCATTTTAATTTATTATATCTTACAGACCTAAAGAAAAGCCACTACTGTTGGCTTAAAGACTTACCAAAATTAATTTCATCATAACTTAGCAGACATAATGGGAAAATATTTCCTTGTAATAGATGTTCAAAAATATAAAATTCTGAAAAAATTTTAATAAATATGAAGAATATTGTTTAGAAAATCAAGCTGTAAAATAGAAATGACTAGATTTTGAAAGAAATTATATTTCAAGATTTATAATAATTCATTATGAGTTCCTTTTGTTTTTCATGCAGAACTGGAATTCTTATTAAAAATTCTTATAAAAAATAATGGATATATGTGAACTAAATACAGAAAAATGTTATACTGGATGTATCTAAATTCGACCGAAATGTTCGACAGTAGGTTGATCACGAAAAATGTAGTTGAATACACATACAACCTATGGTCTAAAATTAATTTTAAAGAGGTACACCTTTTTTAATTTTTGACTCAAGAAGATGTTCATTAACGTACCACTATAATGTACCTCCCTCTGAACTCTTCCCCTTCATTTAATAGCCGCAACAGTGTGTTATTGATTATTGTTCGTGCCTCATCTGCCAGGTATTGGTGAATATTAATTTGCAACTAAAACATGAATTACTCAAACGGTAAGGCTTAAGGTATTTACAAAAGGCGACATTTTTGTTAATTATGACATAGGGATTAATATTACATCTTTAAAGTCCCAAATATACTGCTGCAACATGGAGGTTGGTTCGAAATAGGGGTAGTAACAGTGATTATTCACATGAAATATTGTGATGACAGCGACAAGTGGTATGGTGTTGATGATCCTTTTTCAGTTAACCATTAGCCAGACAATCGGCGTTCTATCTACAATATTATCTACAATATTCTCAATGAACAGTTGTTTCAGGTCCAACTTCAAAGATGTGTGTACCACCCTTAGTGTGTGTATATATATATATATATATATATATATATATATATATATATATATATATATATATATATATATATATATATATATATATATATATATATATATTCAACTTAATTTTTTTGTGATTAACCTGCATTTGAAGTTTGTTGGTCGAATTTAGAAGTATCAAAATCATATTCCTGGAAGTTTTTCTTATTATATAAAATATTTTTATCATGATTTAAAAAAAAAAAAAAAAAACAGATTATATTGGTGAACAAGTAACAATAATTTTTCTTCGAATGTTAGAAAAAGAACGTACAGAAATTAAAAGATCTATGATATAAGATTTAAAATTAAAAAATTAGTATAAGATGAGTTAGAAGAATTTGCAAATTTAAGAGAGGGAAGAGAGTAGAAGGATTATGTATGGTCACGCATAACGGGTCTTGGGGCCGGAGCCTGCCAGCCACCATTTTGTGACGCCACCCATCCTCCAGCTTGGATCCATGTGACATTGGCATTTGACCTTGACCCTGGTAGCCTTTGACCCAAAAATCCCAGAAATCTGAAAAATTGAAATAAATCCAAAAACACAAACAATGCCAAAAAAAACTATTTTAAAAATACGATTGTTAAATATTTGTATAAAATTATTAAACAATTACTTGAATTTTTTTAATTATTTAAAATATATTTTTAAGAATTTTGTCATAGCCACCATCTTGGTAAGGGTAATCATCCGCCATTTTGGTAAGCAACAGGCTCGCCATCTTGGTATCTGTCATGACTACCATATTAGTAATCAACTTGGCCGCCATCTTGGTAGGCTGTTTCTCACCTTTGTTCGACCACCATCTTGGAAGACTGTTTCTCACATGTGTTCGACTGCCATATTGGTAAACTCTCACCTTCGTTTGTCAGCCATCTTGGTTTTTTGTTCATCATTTGTTTATACCTTCGTTCAAACGCCATGTTGGATTCTTCGTTCGGAATTTGTTTAAGAGTGTGTCTCTCACCATTTACCAATTACTAATGTTCGTTCGACCACCAACAGACGACTGTCATCAATGCTTCTGATTGGCTGTTTAGTCGGTGGGCTTCCATAACCACCACCACCCCCCTTCCAATAACTCGATTCGTTCTACCAATTAGTATCTTTCATTCCATCCCTCAATTCCCACCAGCGATATATTGAATTTCTCCTCCAATGTTTCTCATTGGCTAATTACTCATTCCTATCCCCGCCAGTATATTTAATTGGTTAAGTGCTCGGGTGTAATTGGGAACCTTCGTTTGACCAATTAGATTCCTCAATCCGAACTTCACCAGTGGTTCTTATTGGCTATCTCTCTGACCAATCGATGTCCTACTACTTTAATCTCGAGATTGGGCTATTTTTTCCTCGCTTAAACTCTCTCTTTATAAAACGCACCCCGAGCCCCTCTCGGGAAAGAAGTAATTTTTACCTCGCGGTTAGAGATGTACGCATGTTGTCTGAGTGGTTATAAAATCCTTTCGGCCATTTTGGCATTTTGAAGGTTGGGCTCGCTTAGTGCCTTGGACAAACGGGACGAGATACCGTACCTGCCGAAAGAATTTCTCCTGGTCTATACACCTTAAGAAATTTCGGCCACATTCAGGTATTTGGCGGCCTACCTACAGCTGGACGAAGACATACGGGACTACCTCCCGTGAAGGAGTGTTTCGAGGGTGCACCGCCTCTGTTCCCGACATCCTACCTCGCAGGGGCTGGTGCAAGGCCCGTTGAGCAGCCTCACGAAGCCCGCCCCCATGGAAGATCAAGTTTCTACTTCCAAACAGTACCTGCAGAAGACGCCCTCCACTTAGAAGGCGATGTGCAAGTTACCTACTGGCAAGCACGCTGTTAAAATTCTCCGTATATTTACGGAATTTTTTTACGAAAATGGACAGTAAATACACGGAAACACAATCCGAAGTTAAGTGCGTAAATACAAAATACGGAAAATCTCCGTATTTTCTATAACTTCGGGTATCGGCCACTAACAATGGCGAGTCTACACGAAGCTTTCTTCGCCACTGTAACCAGGAAATTATCGTTTCTGCGGCAGTTAAGGTTATCCATGCCACTAAGACCTGTTCTTTCGAACATGAAAAAGTAGCAACAGGTGTCTGTAATACTTAGCAACACTTAAAATACACAAACTTTTAATAGAAACTAAATAGTTGTTTATGTAACTAATATAGAAATTCGAATGTTATACCAGATTCACCATGTGAGAGTTATAGTTAAGTGTTTAGGGTCGTGAGCTTGCAACATTTTTGACTCGGGTTCAAATCTTGCTTAAGTATAAAATATTTTAATTCTTCTAAATATATTTTTATACACAGTAGAACACCCAATTAATGAAAATCAAAATAAGATAGATATTTAAAAATTATTAACTGTAAGTACAGAAAACCAACTGGGGAATTAATGGAGAGGTTCCGTTAATTGTACGGAAAATCCGCTTTTGAAAATCAATGTGTCCGTAATTTTACGGAGAGTTTACGGACACCTATGGATACATTTTGTTCCAGCACTTTTCCGTTAAATGAAGGAATTTTTTTTAACAGTGCCCTTACTAGTGATGAGGAAACAAACCCAGAACACAGGTGCACGACAGACAAAGTGCCTAAAGAATTTTTTTTTTAAACTTAGTGTGTGCGCATGAGGACTTCAAAATTAATAAATAATCGCAACATCCAAGGTTTTTGCTCGCTGAACTCTTACTGCATCAAGCAGATTGCCATCTCTTTCAGTAATGTGTATATTTTTGTTCATTGTCATATCAATAAGTGTATATTACGTAATTCATTTGTGCATTTGTAATTCCAAGTAATATCGACTCTAGTTGTTTCTCACATATAATATTCTGTGGCTCAAACACTTTCGTATCCCATTTTGGCGTAATGAAAGTTCCACTCTATCTTGCACCTATTTGAACGATCTCCACATAGTGCACGAGGACACTTACTTTAGTTACACCAGTGTCCGTATCGTGTCGATGAGGAAGTATGCTCCTTCGTCCTGTTTCTCTTGAGAGGGCTCAATTCCTGTTGCATTGGCCGACGCTTTACTGCCTCATACGCCACCCCTTGCTGGTGTCCCCCACCGTTCCTCCACGCCTTCCCAACAGCCGAGCCATCTGCTCTGTGAAGAAGAGGGGCTCTTTAGCGGGCACGGGACTCGAACCCGCACACTGAAATGATGGAGTGCTGTCCTGCCGCACTTGTGGTGAGGGGAGCTAGGGAGTAGCGAGGGTGGCAGTAGGCGTCCCTGTATGTCGGCCAGTCGCAAAGTATATAAGGCCACTGGGGCCTGACGACTTCCCCACTCTTTTACCCACTATGTTGGTACCACTTCGAGGGCACATCGACGCCGGAGGTCGGCGCGAACAACTTGAGGGCATCACTACAGGGAGAGCCGAGATACTGACGTCTTGGAGAGATGTGATCAGATCTGCCAATCACAACACAACACGACATCACGAGGCGGAGGAGCTCAGGCCAGTGTCGTTAATTACCAGTGGTAAGGAGATATTCGGTTCTGGGTGCAGGATAGCTCCGGAAACGATATTACGCGGAGCGAACCCTAGAGATCCCCTAATAAGAACCTTAACGTTTGTTAACGTGATTGTAGCTTGAAAGAGTCGAGTTTCTATTCACTTTAATAGTTCAGATATTTCAGATGAAGTATTCATTCAGTTTGTTTGTTAATGTATTTGAGATCATTTCTTGTATGAGGAGTAGTAAAATAATTAGTACTTTTTGAAATTGTCATGTGTTATTGTACCATCTAGAGTTATACGCCCAGAGTACAGTAACATTAAGAGGATTAACCTCGGAGATCTTTCATTGTGTATAATCTTGTGACTAATAGCATAAAGTCACAGTAGTCATCTCAGTAAAAACGTTACAGTACGAAACAGGAAAGAGGCACGAGTCGTCATATGAATAAACTGTAATTTGGCTAGTGGCAGTTACATGAATGAGAAACCGAGCAGCACTTTTTACCTACCACCATAGGTCCTGGGCATAAAATCTTAGAATGTCTGAAAATGCTCATTTACGTTTTGATAATCGCAAAGAGCATACACGAAGTAGCTGTTTCGATCGTGGACCAAAACGAGGAACTTATAAATTTCCTAAATGAAGAAATTACACTATGTTTACACCTGAAATGATGGGTCTAAATTTCTCCAGGAAAACAAAAAATGTTTAATGCGGGGGGTACATCGGACTCTATGTGTCAACCAAATAATGTGAAATGTATACTAGCCCAGAACGTGTTTTTTGGGTTTTCTCAGAGTGCTCCTAATTGCAAAGGTCAAACTATTTTTTCTGTGTATTTAAAAGTTGTTAAAAATATATGTTTCTTTTGGTTTTTAATGGTAGATTTTGAACAGATTGTAAGTAAGATCCTACGACATCATCTAAGGACAGAGTTGAGAGTTTTCTGGACATTCAGGTTGTCGAGCGGTCTAAGATGTTGGATTTAAGCTTTAGTTTCTTATAAGGGTAGCGTGGGTTCGAATCCTGATCAATTCAATTGATATTCAGACGTATGTTGAGACAGTCGAGATGGTCTCATCTACAGTTCGTCTATTGTTCGAGTAACAGTTCTCTTTTTCTGACCAAGTTTGAGTGATTTCAGACTTTGCTACATAATTTTTAGACATTAAAAGCAGCGTGTGTGTCATAGCTACAAATAATCCAAAACGTCTTTCTCTCCTCGTGAAGGTATTGTGAAAAAGATGGTTTGTTGTTCTAGCAGTCAGGTCATTTTTATCAGCGAATGTGACATATGGAAAAATTACATCACTTGCAGCACTCGACACAGTTACTGAACTCGCATACCTACATACCTAAAGAATTCCTTCTGATGTATGCACTACATGAAATAGAATGTGTTTACAAGAGAAACAAAAAAAGCGTATTCGACATTGAAAGATGTATAAGTGTAAAAACCATGGTAGTTTGATGGACGAATTCGTAGGTCAGACAATGAACAGGTTGATTATCCTTCTTATAACACTACATCGAGCATATTACTTTTACATATTCATACTCAGCATATCTATAGTGAGATAGTTGAAATTGATAACTTATGCTAATTGTTGTTTTGAAAACACCATAATAGCTTACATCATGTAAAAACGGATGTGATTTCTCCAACGACCGTGGTGGAAGGGTTCGTCACGAGTGGGATCATCTATTATGACCATGTACTCTGCTAAAGATAGCATCATTGGTTGAAGACTTGTCATCTTTAACACCGACGGCATCGACGACGGCAAGGGTTTCTGAAGAGTCACTGCAAGCATTATGGTATCAATGTTGTTATTGTGGAAATACATTTAGCCAAAGTTGTAATGTGCGCCGAAGTGATAGTAATTGTTTGTTCAGTCCAGCATACAAGTCATTCCACTGTGATAAGTGCGATACTGTGTTTACTGTTAGTGATATCCTATACACATAAGAAGTGCAAAGTTACTGTTTGTATATCATCCCCATGTAGCAAACCACATATGGTCCATTGATGGTTTACAGTCGGATGCCAAACCGGCAATCAGTTGGCCAAATTCTGGCATGCACCTGTCACCATTGCTAGTCCTGAACTGGCAACACTATTTAGTCATACTCTGCCCATAACTGGCCCAGGTGTGAACACAAATGACCCAAGCATGGCCCATATGCTTACAACAGCAATGGCCCATCGATGTACAATTTCACAACCATTAGATGGCCTACTAATGGCTAGCCATACTTTCACCATGTCTAACTGTAGGTATGATCTCTTGGAATGGCTGAAATGGATAGAGTAACATGATTGTATTGTCTGCCGATGTAAGCTGTCTGTATGGTTTGATTTTTTTATAGCTAGTACATCGTATAACCTATCGGTATGACTTGGTTGTACAGTTAGTTTGCTTTTATCGTTGGTATAGTCGTTACGTTGATTGATATGACCTGATCACATGTTCGGTTGTTTTGGCAGTATGGCAAAAGTGTAGCTTCATTGGAGTGGGGAGAATGGTTTAATAGTGTAATTACTTTCTAAGAGCATAATGGTACGATGAGATGTTTAGTTAGTATGAGTGGGGCAGAATGCTTAGCTGGTATGGTTGGTTAGTATGATTGGATGGTATTTGGGAATTAAGACTGTATGGATGTCAGAAATGGTTAAATTAATAGTATTGATCTTATGATAGTATGGTTGGAGCTTATGATTGGAATATTTTGATTGACTCGGCTGCTGGTGAAGTTTGATGGGCTGGAATGGTAGTGAATATAGTTGAATGTTATGATTGATTAGTAGATCTGAGTTATAGTGATTGATATGGTCTGTATCGTTAATAGCATGAATGAGGTATGCTTGGGTTAGAGTCATGGTGTGATTTGGACTGTATTTGTTTGGTTGGTATGGTTATCTGCTGTTGAGGTTCGTTGATATATTCAGATGATATAATATGTTGGTATGCTGGGTTGATGGCTTTCGACTATGTGTGGCTGAGGCAAGCTAATGGCATGGTAAAGTTATATATATATATATGTTTTGGTACTCAGTAACATTCGATATGGTGGTTAAGTATCTTGAGAGTATGTTACCTGGTAGGTTTCGTAAGAGCAGGTATTAGTATGAATGGCTGGCACAAATAACTGGTTTGTTGGCTGATAGAGTGATTTATATTAATGTCTGGTATGCTGGAGGATTGTCACCTAAAGTGTTTTGGTTGGTAGGGTTAATGGATGGCATAGAATTAGTATAAAATGAGTAGTTTTTATGTTGAATATACAATTTGATCTTGGGATGACTGAAGTATGCTGGAGTTATGGTTGGTATAGTACTCCAGTACTACTGGTCAGCAGGGTTACACATATGTTTGTTTTCGTATGTTTAATGTGTGGTTGTCAGTATTTTTATTTAATGGATGATATAATCAGATGGTTTGTATGATATTTTGAGTGGTCTCTGATGCTGTGATAAAAATGTTGGACTTGCGATTTTTTTGGTAAGGCCAGTGTGGGCTGAGGTATACTTGAATGTTAGCAGATGGGTGGTGTAGAATTGAGTTTTTCTTTGGTTATAGGTAATGGCATGTTGGTTGGCCTATTATGACTCGGGTTATAAAGGTTTGTATTGTGGTATAGTGACTATTATATATTTTGTCGGTGTATGATGGAAATGGTGCTATAACAGTCATGTTGAAGTTACGATTTTGGTCTATTTTAGTGGGTGTGGGATGAGGTATGCTTGAATTCTAGTGGAAAGTATGAGTGTATTTGGTTTGATGACAGTTGGTAGAGCAGATAGTGTCGGTGGTAGGAAAAATTTGGTAAGGCTTGTGTTGGCTAAATGGCTGAGGTATACTTGAATTCTAGTGGACAGTATGAGAAGTAAATATTTTTGAATCTTCTGTATGGTTGGTAGATCAGATATTCTACAAAAATGCGGTGGTCTATCTATTGAATAGCATAACACGTTGGCAAATAAAGACAAAAATAATGTAAATAATAAAATTAAAATTTATATATCCATAGTAATATGCATATCTGCTTCTCTAAAAGACTTATTAATTCAGTGAGGTAATAAATCAATATTTACGCAAGTGCATGCCATAGGAGGGCGATAGTACTCGTGGTATCCACTGAGTTCTAAGTGGCCAAAACAGCTGCTAACTAATCATAATTGCCCTGCAAGTGAATAAATTATTTTTAATGTGAAAATATATTTTGTCCTCGTGTTACATTCGCTCAGCTTGAACTCATGGTCACACTTAAGGTAGACAACTAACTCCTGTCAGACCGGCCACTCACAAGACTGATTCTTTGACTCTTGACTCTTGACCCTCGACCCTTGACACATTGTCTCAAAAATATCTCTAAATGACCCAAAATGAGTACATAAGCCATCGGGTTCATTTTATGGAGCTGTTTGACAGTGGCAGTCGTGAAACTTTCTCGAGAAGACTATATGGTGAAGGGTTCTGGTTTGCTTGCTAGCATGCACTGTCTTGAACTGCGTATAAGCAGATTATGTTCACTGCATGCTACTGCAAAGATGGTGAGTGAATGGTGTGGTGAATTTAAGATTTCGGTTTTTATGTTTGTAGTCTGAAGTATGTAAATATATAAATAAAATGTTTTTTAATTTCTCACTGGTGTCGTATCCTGCCTGATAGAGTATATGATGGTGCATGGTTTATTCACATATACATACATTGAATAAAATCAATGCAGGAAATCTATGCCTACTAAAAATAGTTGCGATCATAAATAATTAACAATGTGTAGTATTTAGTCTTGAAGATAGGAGACCGAAATGACGATGAGAGAACTTTTTTGCTGTACTATATGTACAATTTCAGATCAACTTAAAAAATTAAATACATTTTCAAATTTTTAAAAAATATTTTTTTGAATTTTTTGAAAGTAATATGATTACCAGGAACATGCATACATTCCTGAAGCTATAATATATGCTTGCAAACTGAATTTCCTGAGCCTGCCGCCTAAGACTTCGCAAATTATATTCACCTGTGACTATGAATATTCGTTTGCTTACAACTCGACTTGCTCCATTATATTTTTAAAGCGAATATAAAAAATGTTATGTGGGCTTAAGTATTCAGACTCCGACTGAAAATATCGAAATGATTTTAATATAGTACATTGCTTGTATTTAAATAAACAAAAGAATGCTCTAAAATATAGTATTATTAAGCCATTTGTGCACGAATTATATTCGCACAACGACAAATAAAAAAAATATTTCTGTAATTTTACGAGGGAAATCGCCAATTTCGTTTGGAAGATTACACTCAAGTTTTAAGCACTACATCTTACCATGGGTTAAGTAAGGTAGCTAAGTAGTCAAGGTGCTTGGCTCTAGATCCAAAGGTCTTTTTTTTTGTTATCAGCTGTCATGGAAAAGTGTGATGTTTACAAAATTTAAGTTCTTTAATTGGAATTTGCATTAAAAATGCATTCAAAATAAATTTTACTATATCTTTTAAACTTTTTATATCTTTTTTCTAAAGAAAAATAACACATTTAAATAATTCTAAATATTTATAAATGTTTCACTTCATAGATGACTGATTAGCAAGGCTGACCAGCAGCAAGAGTGATCGCTCAAGTTCCCGTGCACTTGCATCATAGTCATTTACACTCTGCCTCTTGCCCAGTGCGACACTGATGACATCACTGCACACCTCTTGGCCTGTCGCTGCTGGCTCGCGGACTGTTGACGCGAGCATGCGTGCATGCATGCATGGTTACAAGGCTAGGCGACTTAATTTTCGTACAAAAGTATAAACAAATTGAATCATGATAATATTAAGACAAAATGTTGATTTAAAAAAAAATTAAGTATTGAAAATCGAGTTTGTTTTACAAAATCCTGCCTGGAATCTACTTTACAATAATTTGTATATACCCTCTCGTATATGGAAAATTACATCTTCAAATTCGTAAATAAATATACACACCAACGATTCTTGCACTCTAACAAGCGATGAAGAAACTATGCAGACAGTGGAGTCGAACAAGTGTGGGTAATCCCTGGAGCAAATATAACTAATCGAACAAGTGTGAGTAAGCAGTGGAGAAAATGTGACTAATCGAACGAATGAGAGAGACAAGAGAGGAATAGATGTAATGATAGGAAGAGAGAAAGGGAGATACATGAGAGGAGATGGAATGAGAGAGACAAGATATAAAGAGACAAATGAGAGAAGAATATAAAGAGAGAGAGAATGAGAGAAAGATGGAATCAGAGAGACAAGAGAGGAGAGAAAGAGGTGGAATGAGAGAAACGGGTGAATGAGAGAGACGAGAGATAGAGAGGGACGAGAGAAGGAGAGAAAGAGATGGAATGAGAGAAAGATGGAATGAGGGAGCCAAGAGAGAAAGAGAGATACAATAGGGAAAGAGAGAAACATAGAATGATAGAGCATAAAAAATCAAGACATAATGGCTGTATGATATCACTATCGTATACGCCTTGAAAATACGAGTCCAGCGATATATAACACTTATACTTATGTCTTTAAGTTTTTGAATTACAAAAAATATATTAAATTTTTGAAAATATAATTTTTAAAATAATTGTATTATGACATCATGATCGTATGCACCTTGAAAAGACGAGTCCGGTGATATACAACACTTAATAATTATATCTTTAAATTTCTTAATTATAAAAATATATTTAATTTTATATAAATGGTTTATTAAAATAAGTTTATTTTATCGAGTCTTTATTGTTTCGTCTAGAATCATTACGGAAGCCACCCAACATATTCAAATTGGCTCATTTTTGCCTCTCTGCCGCTTTCAGTCCCCACAATGAGGAGAAAGCACATTTTAGGAAAAATATGACATTTTTATGTTAAAATGGGAAGTTTTTAGGTCAAAAGCGAAATTTAAAGAGTTTTTGGGCTAAAGCGTACGATTTTGTGCAAAAATGAGTGATTGTTGGAGAAAAAAGGGAACTTTTTAGGTCAAAGTCAGATCTACCGATCCACTCCCGGATACCGGTGTGCCCGAAGGAACTATATCCTACTACTGGTAAAAACACAGTTACCTGTTCATAAATTTATACATTTCCAGGTAGGTATGAGTACAAATAAATACATTACATTTCGAATCACATGTTCTGAATAAAAGTGCGTATAGTAAGTAGTTTATAAATAAACATGCATTTATGTGATTTAGATACAACTGAATAAAGGCTTGTGTATTTCGCAGCAATTAAATTTCTGCTCAATATCATAGGTATTATTTGATGACTGTATCTCTCTCTCTCTCTCTCTCTCTCTCTCATTCTCTCTATGTATACGAGAAAACTGAATACAGACGAACACAAATAATTATGTACAAGGAAGCAATTTTAAAAGCTTGTATTTTCTCAAAAAAATATTATCATCACGCACAACAGCACATAAAACGGTTTGTTGTTTGCGTATATATTAACGGGCGCACCGAGGGACATGCGCCCAGTAAAGTTAGTAACGATGGATGGAAAGTAGTTCCATATCTTAACATCGAATAAAAAGTGTTAGGTAACGATTTGTGATAACTTAAATTATTTTTTCTGCTTTCTGTTTTGTTTATTCATCGAAGTGTAAAAATGAAAAATAAAAATAAAAAAGTGTGAGTTGAGCAAAGTACAACTGACTCCTGTTATTTCGTTAATGTAACTAGAACGCTTAGCATTTCACCTTTAGTAGACGTAAGTATGCTCGTTTTGTAATAATATTGCCACACGACTTTGTTCGTGAAGGTCATCCTTATAGCGTCTGAATGAAACATTTGAGAAAACTCCTTACCATAACTCCACAATTAAACATGTTCTGCCTGCTGGACGGCGAAAATTAATATTATTGGCGTGTAACGAAAAGTTAATATTCGTGTATGTTGGCATAGTATTAGAATTACTGCGCCTAAATTTGCTATCAGTGAAGTTCCGTCATTTTTGCAGATTCATTTGGAATGTAACAAAATGTTCTTGCTTACCTCGAAAGCCGGAAAATGTGTACGGCCCCTCGAAGGGCGAAACATCTGTGACGTATTAGTATTCCTTGTTGTAGTTTCAGCGCCGGTTAGCAACGCGGGGTAAACAGGCCGTGATTGGGACCCCACGAAGGAAAAATTAACTCGAGAAAAATCGTTAGCGAACGGTAATTACTCCTGTGTCTGAACTGCGATGTTATCTTCCCTGGGGTCGATGCAGAGTGGCAGTTTGCTTGTTGTGTCGATGCAGACCCTTGTCATTTAGTTGCCAGCCGGCGTGGGCTGTTATAAGGAATGCAGTGAACCTTTTATCAATCTTTCCTGCAGTAAAATGGTAGGGAATGTGCAGAAAGTGCCGTGGCTACAGCCTGTCCGACGAAAACGTTGCACACCAGTTCAAAGCCCTGCCTGTAGGAGCGATGGCGCGCGTGGTGCTGTGGCAATATCGCCCTTATCGCTCCCGTGCTTCTCAGCTAGGTAGGCGGCGCCCGTAAGAGTTAGTAGTCCAGCCATATTTTCTGTAGATTCGTTTTCCGCGCGTTTGCGTTTATCTCAGTAAATAAATACCCTGGGTATGCAACTTTTAGCCAGAATAGATTTAAAAAAAAAACTGTTATCTAATCACTCGCATCAATTTCTCTCATACCTATTAAGTGTATTCTAAGAGAAAATTATCTCTAATAAAATGATAAACAAAGATTCTCATTTATGACGTGACTACGTCTTTAAATTTGCAACCATAGTGGGAGGCAATCCAGAAAATCGATGATAACAAAATCGGAGGATAGAGTTTGGCATTGCATCTCCGAATCTATCGTCTACATTCAAAATGCAATTACACTACTCGATTTCCAAAGGATCAAAGAATATTTTACGTTGAGTGAGAACTGAGAAACATCGTGTTTGGGGGGGGGGGGGGGGCGCGCAATTTTGAGTTCGTTTCGCCACGTCTCATAATTTCCGCGTAGTATAACTTTTGACTAGGAGAAGCTAAGACGCTCGTTTAGGTTTCAATCGACGTCAAGATCAATAGATTTCGTGTATAAAAACATTTGTGTGGCGTGGTTATGGTGGAATTGTATGCGTTTAATACGAAAAATTAAGTAAACGTAACACAATTTCGGCCTATAATGGTCAAAAAGCCAAGTTGAAATACAGAAATCGTATACGGTTGGAAAGAGCATCTCAGGATCAATCCAGTGATACCCATAAAACCCTATATGATCGAGTGAAGTGGTGCCGGGAACGTATAATAAACATGAAGGCGTTAGAGCGCGTCAACGTAGACGTATTCACGCAAAACGAACGACCGTGTCCCCAACACAGCCACACCCCAATTTTTAGAGCTTGCCTGCGCAGTTATCTTAAGAGCTGGGAAAAAAGTAAAACCGTGCAGTCATAGTTCAATCCGTGGGCATTCATTGCGTGTAATAAAACCTCACATATCTCATTTGCACAGAAAAGAGTAACGATGGAAACACTGCACGCAGGTTCAGCGCCTTTCCCGTAGGAGCGATAGGACGTTGGACGGGCGTGTTATTGTCGCCCGTATCGCTGTGCCCTCGTACTCTTTAAGTGAAACAAGAGTGCGACTTGTTCAATATATGACCGCAACTTTGCTTCTGGGATTCGCATCTAAATAATCTGTGAACTTCCCCGGTCAGCGTATTTCTCGTTGAAACTGCGGTCGGGCCAGCTATGCACATGTTTCGCCGATGGGCTAGCCAAATTTATTTGCGACGCCTGCTATTATAGAACACAGATTCTAATGTGTATAAGTTTACCCACACACAGGCATGCATAAGTAAGCAGACTTAGGCCTGCAGACGGAAATATGATCACCTAAAAATAACTTCCCTTCATAAAATAGGGTAAAAGTAACATAAGGAGTCAAATAATCCTTGCCAATCAGATGAGAACCGTATTTTTTCTAAAAGAAAACCAAATTTGAGCATAGTGATGGTTCAGAACAAATACTATCTAAAAGAAGTTTTGTCTGTCCATTATACTAGTATCCCTGCTTTCTTTACATTAATGCATTACAGTCAAAAGTCACCGAGCTTTCTTACAGAAACGCACAAGATGTCCGTTGAGTGTCCAGTTCATAAAAGCATTTGAGGATAACTATGGGAAATTTTTATATTGTTTGTAATTAGCGTGATATGCATATGTTTTATGTATAATTAGATGTACATTTGTAAGATTGCTACTAACAGCACGTGTAGTACAATTACATATTTACCACAAATGAAACTGATACTTCGCCTCGTAGAAACTACAGGCCTTTACACAATAGAAAACTTTAGCATTTGACGAAACTACCTATGCACACTGCAATTGTATGGTCAAAGTTCAGACAGTTAAAAATCGATTCTGCGAGTTTTGTAAAAATGATTTTTTTTATTTAAGTCGTTATCATATTATCCAGGTATGTATTTAACGTATCTTTGCAATAAAGTATCATTAAAAAAAAAAATCTCAGTTGTTTACTTTATTCAAAAATATACATTCATATAGTATTTCCTCTTCACATTATGTTTATTTGAAATATATTAAATTTAGTCGAGTTTGGTTTAATAAACCGAGATGAAAATAGCCCTAATATAAAATAAAACTCATTCCACATAACTCCTGTTAGATTCTCGGCAAAATGGCTGCTTGCCGTTGACTTTAAATTTCAACTTTTCGAAATCGTAAAGTCGGGAGTGCTTCACTTTACGTTTGACAGTTCCATTGCATCAAGTTCCACAAGAAACGACATGTCGGAAAGCCAACGTTAAGTCAGGTCGTAAGGTAAAATGTTAAAGTTTTCAATAGTGTAAGGGCCTTACAGCAGCGCTCTCAGTCAGCTGTGGCGTATGGAAGTACCTCTTGACTGTTTCACGCTCCTTGCCTTTATCTTGTCCTTGGCTTGCCACTGTCGCCTGCTAGCCTTGCACCACAACAGGGCTTGAGCCAGCTACGTGTTGTCACACTGGTCACTTTTCACAGACTAAAGATGAAGTAGACCGGGTCTCCGTCTTCTGCGCATGTATCCAACACTGGCTTCAACCAAACCAACAAAACTGTCACTGTCACGTGGTCAAAAGTGATCAACATGTTTGTTTATATCTTAATTTTCAAACGACAAGCACTTTTACATGAATAAAAATTGAATTTGTCTGGTTTAATGTTGTCAGTGATTGTGGTTTTCCTGGATCAATTAGCACGAGGGTTGCTAGAATCGACATCAATTATATTTGTTTTGCTGTATCATGTACTGTGGACAACATACAGTGCTAAAATTGTAATAGAAAATTTTAACATAATTAACCTCTGTGCAATATTTGTGTGCCGCTACCGGCAAACAATACGTAATTGTGGGGCTGTTGAAGCAAAGAAACTTTGATCCTTGCATTTCTTTTGGTGGTGTTTGTAAACCTTATGCCCCAACAACCGAAACCACACCATATATCTCGTCATTAAATTACAATTGATATCAATGTAGCAGCTACTAACTTAATATATGTGTCTATAGTACCTTCAAAAATGCAGTTAATGCATTCTTGAACGTCACTGCTCTCGCCTTCCGTCATTCGCCCACAGTCAAAACCGGTTCATGATAGGCCAGTAAAAAAAACCGGAGTATTGTTTTAGAGCAGCGCATTCGTTTTAGTTACTGAGAATCGTCTTAGTTATTTTACCAACATGTTTTATTGTACTAATATTGTAACGTATGGTTCGTTGCGCATATTATTTGATTACATTAACACGTCGAGTGGTATGATAATTCATTTTACACATGTGTTTATGTATTGACATAATGCTAATGTTGTGAAGCGTTACTCGTATCGGTTAATTATTCAGTGGTTTTATTTTATTTTACATGTGTTTTATGGCACACGCAGCAGCTAGTTTCGTGATCCACATGTCATTCTATTTTATTTATTTTATATTGTTAAGTTTTTGTGCAAAATGTTAGTTCTCATAAGTTTGCAACGTCTTGTGACGTTACTGGTATTATAGTTACAAGTAATACACCTCACAGGTAAACCCTATACTGAACCGGTAAATTTAAATTTTGTAACCGTCCCGATTATGGATGGTGATAATGGTGATTCACCACATCTCCATCTTGTACTCGAAGGGTTCAACAGGTAGCCAGCCAGAGAGGCTGATGATCCGCCGATAATCGGCGTAATTTGTGTTATAATCGTTGAATTGACCATGAAAATCATGTTCGGAACAGTTACAATAGCCGACGGTATATGTGAAAGCTGTCTGAAGAGGACAAATTAGCATGATATCTGCAATATCGTCAAATATATGCAAGGTATTTCCATCGTCTTTCCTTAAGTGACCGTTGGTCCGCGGTGAAGTGTTCTACCTACACGCAAGCAGTTGCACTAATTCACAGCACCTTCTGAATTGTCACGAGACGCCTGAGAACTCTTAAATATACTCTTTCCGTATTTAATAAATTGCTAGCCGGGAGATTATTGTATGTGGAAGCTTGCGAACTGATATTTTAACTTGTGTGTGACAATATTTTTTGTAACACTAGCTAACTGATCATTTCACACTGTAGAACATTTTATATTTTCCCACTTAAAAGCAGAGTAAAGATTTTGCTTAAGTTACCTCACACATGATACGTAACTGGTATTTTCAACAGACATAAGGAGGTGAACATTTTTATTTTTAAAGCTGCTGCGTGCTGGTTTTTCTCACATTTTTGAACTCAGTTCATTAAGATGAAAGTCTAGTTGGGATCTGGTTAAATATTTTCCAGCATTAAATATTTCACTTCACTATTGGAGGCTTTCATTAAATAAATGTGTACGTAGCTAGTTTTCTCCTACTTCCTGTTGTGTCCATGAGTTTTACAAGTTGCATATAGGTGCTGAGGTCTGAGAAATAAGGGAATATCCTCCTTTGTGAATGAACTACTGCAGTACTGTTTTAATTGGCTTGTAAGTGAATTGGTATCCAGTCATTTATATGACAGTTTGTGTCCTTACATTGAGTGAGTCATTGCAGTGTGGGTGTTGGTATGCAAACGTACCATATAAGTAATCCAGCCTTTCCCTGCCGTGTTCGCCTGTATACCCCTGAAACCCCGTTATTTTACAATAGAAATAGAGAAACCTTACATTTTTTCTGTAATAAATTTACATGTTTATAAATTTCGTATAGCAAATTAAACTTAATCACACCCATTTTGTATAAAGACGTATTCATAATTCACACTGTGAAATTCGCACAACTTAAGTCACTGTTAATATGTAGCAATAGCTAGATGTCAATAATTATCTTTGGCACTTATTACAAAATATGTGTTGAGTTAATTTTTTTTAAGTATGTTCTGCGCATCTTATAACAAAACAAATTGTTTCCTGGGCTGCATGAATCTGTATGTTAAACACAAAACTATACCTTCAGTATTTAATGTACAACACTATCACTACAAATAAACTAATGTTCATTGAGTTATTGGGTTTACATATTTCCGAGATTCCACGATAACGGCTAAGTAAATACCTTGAATTTAGAATTAAGTTTGTTAGCTCTAAGTTTCATCCTGTTTACTATGAAATGACAACCGTAAATTATTTTCTGGCATTTCCAACTGCACATATGGAGACAGAGCAGCAGTCAGTTTCTTTAGTAAACTAACCTCATGCTCGTTTACCATGAACATCAACCACCTCTCTGCCAAGGAGATAATACATACTACCAAACTCAGTCAACAAAGACAAAGCATACAGAGATAAATACGTGTTTACATGTTTACGACATTGCCATATGTCGTTGTATGTGCACGTAAACTTTGGGCATGGGAATGAAGTTAAATGCCGACGAAATTAGGAAATTGTCTTTAAAACAAATTTATGGAAAGTAATTATAAACAGCCATAATTGTGCTTATTCAGGCATCTTTTAGCTGTTAATTTACACATGGCATCTTAATAATATTATAAATGCGAGAATGTTTATGTTTTGTTTGCAATTAGGATACTTTTCATCCCGGAAAACAAACATTTTCTTATGGAATATATAAAACATGCCACAAACCATTTGAGTAGGCGCTGGTTGGTGGTCTGTTTTTTATATTTTGCATGCGGGCGGAGCCACGGGTAACAGCTAGTATCTGCATAATTGTTTGCTCTGATTAGCGTATATTTTTCAACATTTTAATTAATTTGTGTAAATACTAGGGTATTACCATAGTCAATCATTAGTGTGAATTTGAAATGACCGGCCGGACTGAGTTATGCAAATCATTAGGTCTCTTATTTGGTATCCGGTTATTTTCTAGAGTGCCAGACTAGCGGAAAGGAGAAAGTATGGCAGTATAGTGGCATATTGTTACCCTAATTACCAACTACCTCCTCTAATTATTTTAATTAAATTTTTTTTTTCAAGTTCCCGTATGTTTGTCGAGATGTTAATGGGAGGACTACTTACACATTTTTATTACAAACCGACACACATCCATAGCACAGAGTACTTGAGAATACGGAGGAAAAAAAGTCTCTTTCACCTCAACTGCAGTAGCACACGTTGACAAAATGGTTGTCATTGGCCAGAAATATGGCTCTACGCTGTTCGCCAATCAGCGCCTGGTAAATTATATACCAGGCAGCAGTCAGCACGCAATAGCCGATGGGACGACAGGCCCATTTCCAGAGCATTGCGCAGACCAATACCAAAGGAACCGCCTCGCTGTTTGCCTACAGTGTATTCATATTTTCTGTGTCCATAGATTACCTAAGACTGGGTCCCGTAAATTCTTGGCACAAGACGCCATATCTGTATGTGGCGACGTAATTAACCACTACTACTTCCTGTTGACCCAGTCTGAGCAAGTGTCGCTTGTTATGAGTGGAGTCCCTGTCATTTCACGTTAACATTCGATATAGGCTGTTCACTGTTAATAGAGCACTTTTGAAATCAACATTTGAAATATGTCACAGCCCCTACCTGCATATAGTTTAATGAGCACGCCGAGTG
Organism: Dryococelus australis; assembly: GCA_029891345.1. Lineage (NCBI taxonomy): Eukaryota > Metazoa > Arthropoda > Insecta > Phasmatodea > Phasmatidae > Dryococelus > Dryococelus australis. The sequence goes on from CM057000.1 coordinate 49,500,514, forward strand.
TCGGCGTGCTCATTAAACTAAATGCTCCCAGTAAAGGTGGCAATGATGGAGGAAAAGTAGTTCCGTGTCCCAAAACTGAATTATAAATGTCAAGTAAAAACATTTACGTATACTGAGATGATTTCATTTTGGTTTTGTTTTACGTAATGATTATTAGTGTAACAGTTAACAAAATTGTAAAACAGTTGGTTTTTTTTTTTTTTTTTTTTTCCAAAAATTGTACAGGTTCACATGACCGACACATGAATTAAGTGATGGAACGAGAGGCAGCGATAAATTTACTAATCGCAGAAGAATACACAAAAGCCCATACAAGCATTTATTAACCAGAGCTATCCAAAGTGCTCAGAATACAGTGAACAACATATACCACGCTAGACGACATGCGATATGGGTAAGTTTCACATACTGGACCTATGCCTATCCGAAAGGTACTGCACGACTCTGAAACAACAGTAAACATTTTGCACTCTGGTGGCTTCGTTCCGTGTGGCCGATCAGAACAGCAGAATGAGTTCTGATTACACAAGCAACCAATGAGAAGAAGTCCTCTGTTGAAATATGTACAAGACTGTTAAATTTAGGCCGATGCCACCTTATAATTCGAAATGGTAGGGTCTCTAGAATGATCGACACTATTTTTATCTTGTTTCTCTTGCACACTTTCGCTATTTGTTGTTGAATATAAGTTATTTAATATATATCTTGTTTGTATAATTTATTAACACTCCGTTAGGAGCACTGGATCTAAGAGATCCACGTGTTACTATTTTTCTGATTACTTGACGTGACTTGGAGGGGTGGCGCTGTCTCCCTCGCTATTTTCCTGTCTTGGGGAGTGTTACCTGTCAGTAGTAGTGCGACCTTGGTCGAGTGATGTGTGGTGTGTTGGTGAATGGGTGCGACTAAACGAGTAAGTATTCTTGAAGTCTTCAATGTTGTTAATTTTGCTATGTTGTCATTAGTTTTACTTCCTTATTACTTATGTTTAGTCGTTTTTGTTGTGTGGAAGTTTTCTAGTAAAATATGGACATAGGATCCCATAGATCCAGTGCGACCAATCATGTTGTATTTTCCATTCATTATGTTTTCGTTACCCTTTGCTTCATTATCTGGCTATCTTCAGTGTAGTTTCCAAGATAGCTTATTTGACTAAGAAAGTTCCTTTTTTATTGTTACAGGAGCAAAATGGCATCAAAATTCTATGATATAAATAATCCCAAAGAATTTGGAGGAAGTATACAGCATCTTACTTCATGACAAAGACAATGAGGATGGTGATGCGAGTGTTTCATCTCATGATTTGCAAGAGAATGAAGATGAGTGTGACACAGATGCAGCAGAAGAAATTGAAGAACAAGAAGACAACTCGAATACAGAGCAAAGTGACATTAGACTAGATGGTTCTGATGGAGAATAATATGAAGGCTTCTATGTCTGTACAACGAAAAAAGGACACAAGGTGATAGATTTGTTTACTTGGAAGAGAACCCCCTACAACAGGCTTCCAGGAGTAATAGGAAAGGCTAATAACATAAAAGTGATCGCTGACACTTGGATGTGTTTACTTGACGACAAAATGCTGGACATCATTGTATTGTTTACAAACCAATACATCAAATTCATACACGCAAATTTCGCACGGGAAAGAGATGCACTACCGACAGATAATACAGAAATAAAAGCATCCATCGGGCTTTTATACTTAGCTGGACAGCAATGAGCAGGAAGGGAGGACCTTGAAGATTTGTGGGACAAGAATGGATTTGGGATAGTGATTTTCCACTTAACGATGAGTCTTTAGAGGTTTCAATTCTTACTGCGGACACTGAGATTTGATGATCGAGGAACTCTGGAAGAGCGAAAGAAAACAGACCGTCTTGAGCCTATTCGCGACATTAATTTTTTGAACAGTTTGTGAGAAATTGCCAATCGTGTTATTCTGTTAGAGTGGATGTCACACTTGACGAAGAAGCTGGAGGCCTTCAGAGGCCACTGCTCTTTTATACAATATATGCCATCAAAACCAGCAAAATATGGCTTCGAAATATATGTATTAGTCGATTCCAACGTGTTCTATACGTGCAACTTTGAAATCTACCCTGGTAGGCAGCCAGAATGATAGCACAAATTCACAATTCTGGCCATAAAGTGACACCTGATAATTGGTTTAGTGATGTCGCGCTACCGCAAGTATCGACAGAGAAACCTCAGTTGTCATTCGTAGGCACACTGAAGAAAAACAAGTGGCAAATCGCCAACGAAATGAAGGCAGTAGAAAACAGGGAAACTTTCACCAGTATATTTTCATTTAGGAAAGAAGGAACAATGGTTTATTATGTTCCACAAAATAAGAAGGGCAAAATAAGCGTCCTTTTGAACTCCAGTCTGCACATGGACGGTGCAATAGACGAAAACACTGGTTAAAAAAAGAAACCTGAAATTATCACCTATTATAATGAGCATAAAATAGGTGTTGATATGGTGGATAAAATGTGTTCTTCCTACAGTGTCCAGAGAGGCACCAGAAGGTGGCCAATGGTCGTGTTATTTTCAATGCTCAATGATGCAGGGCTGAAGTACCAGATTATTTATTTAGGGAATGGGAATGATGTACCAAGACGTCGACTATTTCTTCGACAGCTGGAGCGAGAACTAATTGGTGGCCAGCTAGCGAAGCGATTGATACTCTCCAATTTACCTCGGTCCATTTCGGCGAGAATTCAAGAAATTTTACTTGGGAATCAACAACGTTGTTACTCTGAGTTTATTTGTTCTGATGGCTGCGATTCGATAGTTAATGTATACAACTAAGAAAACAGTGAACAAGTGCCACAAGTGACATGCAAGGAATAGGTTTGCTATTTTCTTTGTTCTACAACTGAATAGTTTCTAACATCATAATTTTTTTCTGTTGATGTTATTAGGGTTAATTCAAGTTTGCATTCCATCATGTAGGTATTCTTGAGTTTACAGATACTGGTTGACATTGTGAAGTGTTGAAACAGTAAAAAGTGTAAAACTGAAATTACTAGACTGTTTCATACTTAGATTTTTTGTAAATAATTTGCATAACATGCGGTATTTTTCAAAGCAATATTAGTAATTCTGTAAAATTTCTATATGTTTTGTTGCCTGACAAGTGTATTACAAAGAGTGTAAAGTATCTTTCACCAAATAATGTCAGAATTTATTTTTTGTGTAGTATTGGGAAGAGGCCCAATAGCACCACTTCCCTCGTCAGAGTGATGTGCAAACATCACTCTGGTCAAAGGCATGCGTAAATTCATGACAACACAAGAACAGTGTCCAGTTCTCTACGAGTCTATTATCTTTACTAATAAATAATGATAGCCACCCTTCTTTCTCACGTAGCATTTATTTTTAATGCATGGGAAAATGTTGAGTTCTTTCCTATCGACTGGGTTTTTACGTTGTCTATGATGGTTTTCCCCAGTGCTTCTTAGTTATAGTTTTAGCTATAAGTACAGTTAGGGAGGTAGTCATGGCCCCAATCACTGGCCATAGCAGCCCAATCCTTCTCTGACACGATGCATGTCTCCTTGCATGATTTCCCTTCTCACTCTAAATTCGAATAAGTGGAAAACCACTGATTCGCAGTGAAATGGCTCCACTTAGAATCAGTGAAATTTTTCACATCACTAATTCAATCAGCATAATTGTTTCAGTGGAAAAATTATACGCTCTGATACGCAATTAGCTCCCGTCCTACTCTCAGGGTACACTTAACACTTACTAACAGGGTAGTTAGAAGAAATGCACCGAATTTAAGCTGAGTATTCATGCTTGTTTCATTATTTTGTACTTTAACCTTAGAATTAATTATTAGGGCCTATGTTACGGACAGGATAAGATGAAACTTAAGTATGAGGTGTCCAAATAGTTGCGAGGAAGCAGCTAGTGAACCAAGTGCAGAAAAAATGCCTACGTCTCTTGTGACAGGGGAGGTGGCAATATTTACTTGATCTAATTGTTAGTTCCGAAAGTGTTATTTTTACAGTTATTGAATTGTTATTATGTTGCATGCCATATAGTTACACCTGTAGTTAGTAGTGTGTAAAATGTTAACTCGCTAATTGTTACTAATTGAAGTAAGAGGTCGCCCCTCGAACTTTATCACTTTTATTACTCTAGTTGACACCACTTATAACCTGCTGTAACAGATAAGATCCCTGTAATTACATCTCATTGCCAAGCGAAATTAATCAGTAGCTGAATTACGCCATGTTGTAAGCTCAGATATTCGGGTTTCAAACCCAGATTGGGAAGGGGAGGGGGGTTGGCAGATTTAAAAGAAAAACAGCGAATAACAGAGCTGCTACAGTACACGCTTCCTCCCCGCTACGCGACAGTATTACGTGTTTGTGGTACACGATTTAATAAAAAAATGCATGTTACACCAGAGATGATTTTTTAAGTGTTTGTTTCAAAAATGTGAAGGAACCGTTAAATCGCGTTTGCATTACAGTTCGTTCAAAAGTAGAGTGCGTGTCCTAGCATATTAAAAAACTCATTTAAGAAAATTTGGTGGTGTCGTGCTCAGACTACTCGCCTCCCACCTAAAACCAGTTCCGTGTGTGGGAATTGCGTCGGACGAGGCCGCTGGTCAGAGGGTTTTCTCAGGGATCTCCCGTTGTCCCTGCTCTTGCATTCTGGCGCTACTCGCTACTCACCACGTTTCAACCTCGCTGTTAAGAGTTAGTTGGAGCTGCGCGTCCAAAGTCAAGAAGCGAGGGAGCGATACAGGCGACACTAACATGCACGCCTAGTGTCTCATCGCTCCTAAGCGCAAGGCGTACAGTGTTTCCGTTGTAACGCCGTGCTGCGTAAATTAGATCTGTAGCAGTGGTACTTTATTACACGCAATGAAAGCCCACAGATTAAACTACTCCCGTGTATTCGTACTTTTCTCTTGTCATTTGAGTAAACTGCACAGGCAAGCTTTACAAATGCAACATTTGACCATATACACTTTTTTTTCTCCAAGAATACGCTTAATATGACAAAAGTAAAATAATACGGACACGAATAATTGTTTTTTATCTTTTCTGACAAAAAGTCGTATATGCAGAACATTTATTTACCGAGATACGCGTATTTGCGCACTCAACTATTTCACAAAAAAAACGTGCAGATCCATATAACACTTAAAGAGACACCCAAATCTTTCAACTCCATTATTCTAGCCTTGTATTGACATTTCTATAGGTAGAAAAGCAGGTCAATGTTGTGGATCAATATGGGTACTGCGAAGTTTGCATGCGTACTCTAATACGTATTTTCTCTGCGGTTCGGCGTCTACGGCCACTTAAAACACGCTTTTAAATTGTAACAAGTTCTTATATTTTACAATGTTTATTTTTATTGCAGTGAATTTACGTTGTAACAAAACAATAAATGGGTTTAAATGGTTATGTCAACAAATGGAAAAGTAATATATTCATTATGTATATTTTCAAAACATTTGTATTAAAATAAATAAACATTTGCACACCTTTCACTTTGTACAGTTACTGTTTAGCAGAGAGTAGGGAGGTTTGTTTATCACGAATATCAGTTTTTTTTTTTTTTTGTTTTTTTTTTTTAAAGGAGGTCTGTTACCATAGCAAAAACATTAGTCTCTTTGTCTGGTGTCAGTGAAGATTGTCAAAATTGCTCCGTTTAGTAGGTAAGGCATCAGTGCATATTTAGAAGTTTCCTCAGTATATTAAGTAAGTATTTAAATATTACAGATGTTTCATGTTGTGGCTTCGTGCATGTTTGTTATTTTATATACATAAATCCTATTGTTGTGTGGGTTTTAGTTTATATTCTAAGTAACGTAGTTGCTGTGGTTCCATAATTCAAATAGAGACCACAGTGGCGTAGTTTAGACTACTCGCCTCCCACCTTAGCAAACCGGATTCGATACCCAGCCGGGTCAGTCCCAGCTTTCGTACGTGGGAATCGTATCTAACGAGACCACTGATTGGTGGATTTTCTCGGGGATCTCCCGTTTCACCCGGCCTTTCATTCCGGCGCTGCTCCATACTCACTTCATTCACCTCATCGGCTCTCAAGATAGCAATGTTAAGAGCCGTCCAAATATCCCTGCTTAACTTAACTTTGAGGCTATATTTGTGTCTACATACTTCTTTAGCATAAGTCTTTCTCCTGAATAAATCACAAAAATTTACGATGACAAAAACGGATAGCCCTAATGCTCTCAAAATTACTTCCACATAACTATTTATTTGTCATATTATTTCCTTGTACTTGTTTTACAAACTTGCTCTAGACTTCAGTAAATTTATTTGATGTTTATTTTATGTCCCAGGTGCTCTTAAAGGCGTTAAAGTGCTGAAAATCAGTTCCTATACTGTTTGTGCAGTAGCCTATTGAAAGTGTCACGAAAGAGAGGCATTGGGGAGGAAACGTGTTATATTATTTCACAAAGATTAACAGAACAAGATGGAAGAATTTCATGAGTGTGTGATTTTGCATACAAATTTGGACGGCAAAAGGACTGCCGTGTGGAAGACGCAATAGACAGTTTAGTGAATATGCCTAGGCTGCGACTGTAGTAGCTCGAGTGATTCATCTAAAGGCGAATTTTCCTCTTCGGATTAGGAATATATTAGTAAGATGTTCGAGCACTAAAATCAGCTTTTTAAATGGCACCATGTACCTATTCGTCAAAAGTTCAAAGAAACTTGTCAAAACCTATTTAAACTTATAGTTCAATGCACACTTTCATAAGAACACTAAATACGACAGAAAACGGGATTTCTACTTCCCGTTTATAATACTATCCATATGGGTTCTGCGAGGGGCAGAACATTCACATTAGATATTAAAAGTGGTGTCCACTGACAACAATACACAAGTTCACTCGCTGGATGAGTGAGTAAATTGAGTGAAGAGATTTGGGTGGCTCTCAACATCGAGGTATTGACAGCCGATGAGGGTAAGGTGAGGCGAGTATGGAGAAGCGCCGGAATGAAGGGGCGGGGGAAACAGGATATCCCCGAAGTAAACCCGCCGACGAGCGGCATCGTCCGGCACGATTCCCACTTGTTAAAGTCCGGAGTGGCCCGGCCGGGGATTGAACCCTGTTCGCCTCGATGAGAGTCGCTGGATGAATGACAACACTGATGCTTCAAGTGTTGCCTGCTGACGAGCACGATACGCTCCTACGTGTTCTCTGTAGTTGCTGGAACATCTCGATAGTCAGCACCTTCGAGGTAACTCCAAATAAAAAATGTCCCGGAGGTAAGGTCGGGAGACCACGCAAGCCACTGAACTGGCCCTCCACGACCAATCCACGTACCAGGATATGTTCAGTCCAGAACACGTCGTGCATACACGTCATTACGTGCTGGGTATCCATCGTGCTGGTAAAGACTGTTCACGATAAAGTGAGTACTTTTGCAATCATCCTTCGATCAAAGTCACTGCTACTGCTGCATATGTTTTAACGGGGGCACTGAGAATCATGCGCTAAGTTAGGTTGGTAACGATGGAGGGAAAGTAGTTCCATAAATCAACGTCAAATAAAAAGTGATAGGTAATCCCTTGTGACAACATAAATTTTTCTTTCACATTCTGATTTTTTTTTTTTTTTTTTACGTGTAAAAATGAGCAGATTTATAAAATTTTCTGTCGTGATTATTTCACACTTGCACTTAACCGACGTATGAATAACGTGATGAGGCCGATGGCAACGTTAATTTTACATAAGGCGGAATAATACACAACGTACATAAAAGTAGATCCTAAACAGGGCTATCAAGCGGCTTATTTTACCATGAACAGCCTATACCACATTATCATTCTGTTCCTTACAAGTAGTTTCTACAGAACACCAGGAACAATTGTTCGTATGATGGTGGCATTGTTGAAAGGAAATAATGAGTTGGGGACTACGTGATCTGGGATGGGAGCCAGGTGCTCCGGCCGTCCGCCATGTTGGAATTTCCCTTTTTTTCCTTAAATATTTCCCGTTTCTCCCAGAGCAGGAAACCAGGACTTGTGACTCTGGGTCAGGAGAGCAAGACTCAGGACACATGACCTTTGACATTAGACCGCAAAAACCAAAAAGAAATACAAAAAAAAATTTAATTCCAAAAAGTCACCAAAAATATTAAAAAAAAAAAACTATTACCAATTATTTTAAAATTAGTGCAATAGTTCTTAATAATTATTTAAGAATTTAAAAAAAAATTATTTAAAAATTCCAGTCTCCCAGCAGTCATTTTTTTTTTTACAATTCCCCCTTTCATCTCTAAGAATTTCCTGTTTTCCCTAAAAATTTCGTTTTTCCCAAAAAGTACACCTTTTTTCCCTTAACATTTTCTTTTTTTTTCCCCCAAAAATTTTCAAAAAATCGAGAATAAAAATGATAAACTACAGCAAGCATATGACATTAGTGACTACTACCGCCGTATTGGATGCAGGTAACCTTGACCTTGACCCGATGAAATTGAATGACCTTAAAAACTAAAACTCGAGAAAAATCCTTAAAAGTCACAATTTTGATCACCAAGCGAGCTGTCAGTACTTATATCTATAGACATAAAGCAACTAATTTTCCATCATATTTAAAAAAAAGATTTCAGTCAGCTTTATAACTACACGTATACTAATTTATTAAATATTTTTTTATTAAAAACTTTTAAGGCTGATAGAAGGATGCAACAAACAAAAATGAAGTAGGAAAAAATATTTTATAATAATAATTGATTATTATATTGTAATTACAATTTCAGAAGAAAGCAGGTCATCACATCATCTTATATAACGCCGATCCTTAAGTTCTCTAATGATTGAACATGCCTCAACTATGCGTGAGGAATCCCCACGTTTATTAAAGTCAAGTAAATATGTGAGTCTATTGAAGAGAATTTGTAGTTGTTGCACCACGCATGGGCGCCACTGAAGAGAGTTTGTTACTTTGCTCAAAATCAGTGTATATAAATGTACTGTAACGAATTACTTTATTTTTATTGTTGCTTTAAAAAGTTTGTATTAAAATCGCAATTAATGTAGGTTGAATAACTCGGTCAGTACTATACACACATAAAAGTACAAGTCTCTTGGAAGGGAAAAAATTAATATCACATGACGAACCAAAAACTGATCCCTAAACAGTTCAACTTTATTTCAGCCAGCAATTATTCTAGACGTTTCCGGGTATACCACTCCCGGTATTATTGCAGGACATTTCACGGTGGCTTTAATTCATATTTTACATGTACAGGCTGCCCAGGCCTCTTCGTTTCTTGCCTGGCGCTAAACTGTGTTTTATATTACAATGTTCAACAACTTTCGTAGCATTATAACCTATTTTACTGCAGTTAAAATCAAATTTTGTGGAGCACACCTCTGTGCATCCACACTCTTTTAAGTCAGAACCCTGAGAGAGCGATTACCGGTAAAACCAGCAACAATCTTTCATAATTCGTGGCATATCTGCACAACCAATCACAGATCTTCCTGATATTGGGATGCGCAGAGAAGCACGCATTCGAAATACAAGAGAACAGCTGTTTTGCAAGGCGTTTCCGTGACATTCGTCTACAAGTGTGACGTCAGTGACGTCACACACACACACACAACATATCTGGCATCGAAAATGCCGATTTTACGTTGCGAACGTACGGTCAGGCGTAAAATTACATTTAAAACTTATTTTTATACATTAAATTTGAAAAATAAAATATATCATAAATACTACATGACACTAAACCAACAATCAAAAATCGCTTACAAAAATATTTTTTATTTACAACAGACTTATTTAAATCCTCCAAAATTGCGCTATTAAAAGTGACGTCAAGAAAGAGAAAGAAAAAACGTAAACATTAAATTTTCCCGCTCCTGGAGATACCAAGGATAACATAACCTCACATCTAACATAAATAAATGTGCCGAAATGCCCGTTATTTTTAACCATTACAAAACAACAAGAAACATTTAAAACTACATAAAATAAGGAAAATTACACTGTAAACATGCAGTAACTTCGCACAAACAACATCTTAACCTAGTAAACAACTCATAAACACAAATAAATAACATGTGAAAAAACATAGATAAACATGTAAAATAATCGGAAATGCTTCACTATCAACAAGTTCATTCGTGTATTCGGAAAATATGTGGTCAGTGCTCTTGTCGTGTTGCCAATACATCCTACTACATCGATAGGTACTGTTACCGTAGACGATTATGACGAGACATTTAATGTTGAAGACGGAATTATTGAGTCGGTTTGTGCGGAATGTACACCGAATGAACTTGTTTATAGACTCGACTCACATATTTGCTTGACATTCATAGACGTAGGGTTTTCTCGTGCATGGTTGAGGTATGTTCAGTCATTAGAGAACTTAAGTACCGGTGTTAAATCAGATGATGTGATGACCTGCTTTCTTCTGAAATTGTAATTACAAAATAACAATGAATTATTATTACAAAATAATAGTTATTTTCTTTATTTTTTGCGTTGTATCCTTCTATCTGCCTTAAAGTTTTTAATAAATATATATATAATATATTATATATTATATATATATATGAGTGCCAACAGCTCACTTGGCCTACAGCATTCTGACTGTTATTAATTTTTCTCGAGTTTTAGTTCCCAAGATCATATGTCATCGGGTCAAGGCCAAGGTTACCTGCATCCAAGACAGTGGTAGTAGTCATTAACGTAATTTGCTTGATGGCTTTAATAAATTTTTCTCTAATTTTTGTTTTCAAGGTCATGGGGGCAAGGTCTAAGTCACGTGCATCCAATATGGCGGTAGTAGTCTGTAATGTAGGTATATGCTTGCTGACTTTTTATTAATTTTTCTCGAGTTTTTGTTTTGAAAGTCATTCAAGGTCACAGAGTCAAGGTCAATGTTATCTGCATCCAATACAGTGGTAGTAGTCAGTAACGTAATTTTCTTGCTGACTTTAATGAATATTTTCTTGGGGTTTGGTTTCTAAGGCCATGGGGTCATTGTCAAGATCACCTGCATCCAAAATGGTGGCAGTAGTCAGTAACGTACTATGTTTGATGACTTTTATGAATATGTTTCTCAAGTTTTTGGATTTTTTAAGGGAAAAAGGGTAAGTTTAAGGGGAAAAAAGAAACTATTGAGGGAGAAAAAAGAAAACTTTTGGAAAAAAGGGAAATATTTATGGATAAAGGGGAAATAGTTTGGGGAAAATGGCTGCTGGGGACAGGATATTTTAAATAATTTTCTACAAAAATTTTAGATAATTTTGTAATAATTATTAAATTAATTTTTTTAATATTCTTGAATTTTTTGTTATTAAATTTTCAATAATTTGTTAATAATTTAAATAAATTTTTTGAGGATTTTTGGGAATTTTTTTTCAATTTTGAGATTTTTAGTAGTTTTGGGGTAAAAGTGAAAGGTCATAGGTCCTAAGTCCTGCTCTCCTGGCCCAGGGTCACAAATCCTGGTTGCCTGCTATATGAAAGATGGGAAATTTTTAAGGAAAAAAGGAAAATTTTTAGGGGAAAAATGTTAATGGAAAAGTGATATCCTTGGGGAAATTCATTCAATTATTGTAAAAAAAAGGGGAAATTATGAGGAAAGAAACGGAAATTCGAACATGGCGTACGGTTGTCGCTTGGTTCCTATCCCAGATCCCGTTTCCCCCAACTAATATATTTCCTTCTACTGTCATACTACAAGTCAGTTCGGTTACAATTCATGAAATAAGGCCCTATAACCTTATTGCCAAGCGTACCAAGCCTGACTAAATCTCCATTGGCGCTGATAGTCGATCTGCCGAAGCCATCACTGGTTCTCGACGGTCCAATCATGCATTCTCCTCGTATTCACTTGGCCTGAGTTGGAGAACGACGATCCAGCGGTAAAAAAAAAAAAACATCCAAAATGTTCGGGACGGCGATAAGATTATGCTGTGCTCATTTACAGAATTCTCCACGATTCTGGACATAACTCCCGTGCAATTCTTGATGTAAGTGTACATGATAGAGATGGCGCTTAAGAATGCGATGTGCACTCGTTTACGGAATGCCAATTTCGGCTTCAAGTCGGCGTGTGCTGACGTGTGGATTAACTGCTACAGCAGCGAGAACAGTAACCTCAGCAGCTTCATCCGTGAGAGTTCTACGACGATTGCATTACTTGTGCGTTCAAATTGCCTGTTTCACGACGAGACGGGAAACATCCGTCTGGACGGTGGTGCTTAATCTGTGTACGTATCACTCTCTCTAGAGTTGCTCCGCCTGATCAGCATTACGCCGACCTTCAACACAATGAACGACAAGTGAGCAAACCAAGCTATTGATAATGGTAATAACAGAACTATCTGTGCGTGTGTGTGTGTGTGTGTGTGTTTCAGTACAACTCATATTGTAATGAGTGAAGTAAGATTATACACCTCTACCCATATTATGAATTGTATACGTTCCCGTATGAAAAATAACATGAGAAATTAGCTATTCGATTTAATTTGTATTGATATGTAATATAATGATGCAGAGTGAAGTGAAAACCGACATTTTAATTTATGCGTGTTAAATTTAGCTTCTTTAATCTATGTTGTTCTAAGAGAAAAATATTTTATGTTTCTTGTTCTGTTTGTAATGCTCTGTGTAATTGTTTATTGAAAATGAAGTTTTTTTTAAAATGATTCTACATATTGTGTGGTTTTAAGATAATGCTATTTTTCAAGAACTGGAGTTTATAAAGGTATATTATGAAAATTTAATTTAAATTTGGAGGCAATGTGATTTGTATTAGAATATGTAACACATGTAATAACGATTATGTTGTAATGGAGAATAACTTGATTGATATAGTATGGAAGACATAGAAATGTAGAAATTTATATTAATGTGCTGAGAACTCGACTTCAGAAGAATAGTAATCGAATTTTAAAGTAAATCGAATTTATGTGGTTTTTAATGCCCAGAAATATACCTAAATGCTTAACTAATTTTGCAAGAGCCGGGGATCCTTAACAAGAAATTGTCAGGTTTATTACTAACACTGACTGCAGATAATATATTTAAATTCAATCATGTTCGGTAATTAGTATTCATATTTGATTAACTTAAATATTGAAGGTTCTCGTTTTGCTAGTATTTTGGAGTAGCACTGAAAACTGATGTCTAGATTGTTTGTGTAAGACGTCGTCGTAGATAATTAGGAAATAAAATATCTCTGTCAGCTAACTGCATTACACACGTATTTATATTACGATGTTTCTGTCGAAGATAGTGCTTAGTATGGGCTAAAGAATTACTTACGATAGTCTATGCAAACACATCATATGTAGTTAGACATTAATAGATCTGGAATTCAAATTTAAAAACTTGCAAAACAAAGAAAATCATTCATATTATATTCTATTGTTTTAATTTTTTTTCATCACGCATTCCATTGCAGAAGGTAATTTGTGTGTACACAATGCATGCGTACTTAACACATTATTTTCTCCAGCAGATAAAGTGTGTGTGTTTCAGTACAACTCACTTGTACGTACTACACTGTACTGTAAAATAGTAATAATACATGAAGTTTTCGTATTCAAAGTTCCTTCCAGCAAGACTTTGCAAATACTTCAACCACAGTGCACCTACGTACATTAGCAGAAATATTCCTCACGTTGTAGAATGGTACCAGAGCAAATTGTTTGATTTTCTGCAACGATACACGGAACTTCGTGAAAAATAAACCTTTCCTTAGGGAGCATTGCTTCCTTCGTATTTCCATTTACACTTTAATTTACAGTTGAAATTCTATGACGACTAATGTCTTTAGGCAGGTGAATATTGTAAAGGCTTTATGTGCATGAAAAGTACATGTAATTCAACCAGTCAATACGTTTTAATATATTCTTGTAAACAATGTATTGGTAGGATTATACAATATTTCGGGATGACAACGTAAGCCACTCATAATAAACATTTCGCGAACATTCCTCGACTATAAATTGTTTCGGATAGCCGTAAAACGAAACTACTGAGAGCGAGGTTATTCCACGTAACAGTAAACGCATTCATTGGGTTTGTTACCGTTTTCACTTTTACGAGTGGCGTGGGTTCAAAGCAAAAATAGTCAAATTTCACTTCTAGGATATATGGTACACTCTTCTATTGCCTATACGGAATCCGAGTCAGAACTTCGAGATGTCCGAAGGTAACGGTGTTAGTGACATCAGACTTGTGGTCGTCTGATTGTAAACAGATAACTTTCTTTGGGTTAAGTCGAATAAACCAGTAAGAAAGAAAAATAATTAAATGATTTACTAACGAGTCTACTTCCAAACATATAATATCCTTACAGTTCCTATGCAAACATTATAGTACTACTGCAGCTTCAAATTTACTCTGTTGTAACTACTTAGAAAATTTCCATGTTCGGTAGGTAACACACTAGATGAATGTTTACTGGAAAATAATTTATATCTTACGTACCAGCTTGCATGCTAAAATTTTATTAATAATGTTAAAATATCTTTGGTATGGCCTACTTTAAATTGAATTCATTCATTCTCTTTTTCTTATTCTGACTTGTTGTTAGATATCATCTTAATGAGATTACGACAATAGGCTATAAAGAATTACCAACCTTTAATTTTCAATTCTGTCAATTTGCCTCGGCTAGCATAAAATTTATGCAGGCACGAGGAAGGTAACATGAAATATTACAAACAAAATTTTTAACTTTATGTTACTTTTACTAAGGCAGGAAAACATTTCAAATTCGTGGCATCAACACTAACAGTTTATAGTAGTAAAAAATGTATCCGGCATCACTGTTAATTTCCTAGACCATTTAAAGAGTTGCATAATTTAAATTGATAAGCTTCTTACATAATCACGTATGTATTATGCCTGTTATTTAGGTTATGAGTAAAAAAAACCTCTTCATATTTTGCATATCGATGTTTATTAAAATAATATAGCTAATTAAAAGCCTTTCCTTAAGTATACGAAACGATTTATGTATATTTTGATACCTCCTAATGATAAACTATTATTTTTGTTATTATAATTATAACTGAAACCATTATCCCTGTCGATTTGCAGCTAATAATCATTGCTTTATAAATATTTTTATTTAGGCATGGAGTCGTATTTATTTAGTCCTATAATATTTGGACGCAGTTGTTAATCGGAATTTGTACGGCTGTGGCAGAGGCAGGAGGAGTTTATGGTGTGATGTTGATTATTATGGTGGTTGTATTATACGGGGTCGAGTTTTCGGCGCCTATTTGCGATTATGAAATTAAGGAGAGGGCTGAAGGATGAAGCTGACTCGATATTTTCTGACAGAAGCGTGCCCTATTTCTTGCGAAGCGTCGAGTCGGTATTTATGCAGTACCTTGGTGGTATGGTTCGGTTGGTGAGGCGGCAATGAATTTTAACTTCTTGAAGATAATTGGTAACAGCGTATTCTGGTTGTGGTTTTGGTGATGATCAGAGAGTTTATGCTGGAAGGTGTGTAATACTTAAACTTCTCGGTGATCAGGTGTATTTTTATTTGGCGAAACGACTATTGTCATCGTCGTCAGCTAAACTGTTGAAGACAATAACGTTGAATTTTAACTATTTATTTTTTGACACATAGTATCACTTATGTAAACTATGTAATTTGGTTAGATGATCATCACTGGTAACCATTGCCCGCCTTCAATGCGAGTTTACTGATACATGCCGCTGGACATGACTGACAACATTGCGCAAATCCGCCGATAATAACAGCACATTGAATTAAAATATTTCTATTGCTCATATGAAAATCGTATTTTGGCTTAACTGAATAATAATCGATTTTGAGTGAGGTGATAGTTATCTGAGTGTTACAGAGGTTATCAGTTTGTGGTATTTGCTGGACTACGGGTAAAGCTGGAAGTGGAGAGTATGAAATGCGGGTCAGGAATTATGAGAGTAATCTAGCTACTGTGATCAGGGATGATCAGTTACGTATTCTGACCTTGAGATTTATGGGTTGTAGTTTTTAGAGCGGTATTCATAAACATATTTAGAGCTCTAGCTTCGTCAAATCAATCTTATTTGGTGTCTCAAGTCCGTATAAATTTCATGAACATCGCTTAAGCTTGCCTCAAGCACAGGCAAACAAGGCGGTCTTCATGAAGACTGTCTATTTTTGTGCTTCTTAAAACTGAATATTTCTGTTCCATAATCACTACTTGAGATCGCGATTTCAAACCACGTTTCATAGTCATCGAAGCCTTGCTTAACACGGCAAATAAGCTCATATTCGCCAAGTCCACTGTAGAGGTGACTCGAGATGGTGTTTGTTTTGAACGGCGGACGCTGAATGGATAACTTCGTGCGTCGAACTAGCGAAGGTTTCTGCAAAATGGTGATAGCAAAACATGTGTGAGGTTGAGATTAATGATTTAATTACACATTTGGACGGAAATCAAAATTGTTCTACTATGAGCAATTTTTACAGACTTGTATTGTACAGATAATATTAATTTCTGAGTGTAATTCGCATAGTAGAAAATGAGTTAAGGGAACTTGGGTTCCCGGTCTCGTGACAGCGCGTACTTTCCAGGGGCATATGAGATATTGGCATAGTAGAACTTAAGTTCTGCTAATTACTAAGTAGAAATTAGATAGCGCTAACTGCAATACAACTTAACTTACAAGGTTTAATTACAAATCACATCTCCTTCAACAACATTCTGCTCCAGGTGGAAAATGAAACTAATACACACTTCTTACGGGCTGTAGGAGAAATACTGATATTACATACAAGTCTATGACACAGCAATGTAGTCTGATACATATAGGATACCAGTAACACATTGACAACAAAAAAACTATAGAAGAAATCAGCACTATTGCACAGACAAAAAATACTAAACTATTGCATTTCCACTACTAGAGCATGTACTAATGATTACTTTAACACATAATCAGAGCTACAAAACAATACGTAGGGATCCCAAAATTACCGTAAGAACAGAGAGCATATAATTGTAATATCCTAACTTCAATATATATATATAATATGTAATATACTATTACAATATAAACCAACTGCGGAGTCATTACATAATGTGTGGTTATTGTCTAAAAAGAGTTCACATATAATAATTTGCTTCAATGTTAAAATTTATATTATTTTCTTTATTTTTAATACCATTAAAAGTGATAACAATTACAATAATGAGAACAATAATAATAAAGGGATCAATAACTCTTTATATAATACTACGCCTACTTTATAGTTAGATTTTAAACATCTCAGTATAATGTCTATATGACAGTACACCAGCATAATGCAGAAGTTTTACGTTATTTTAATGCCTGACAATATACATTTCCAATTGACAATTTCCCCAAAGATCCATTTTTTTCACCTTAATTTAAATGCAAATACATTATTTATTGACTTAATTTCCGAAGGTTGAGTAGTGTATAATATAAAACCTGTGAAGTTAAAAGCAGACAGGTCACATTATGAACTTACCTTTTTTAGACAGAGATTACCAGAATTTCTAGTGCTCTATGAATGATATTTGCCTTTATTTAGTTATTTATCCTTGATCATTTGAAGAATAGCAATTATGATATTGATAATGTAAAGCAGACCCCCCGACACAAGATTGAGGTATTGGAGATCGCTATGAAATAAAGAGAAATACGCAAGTGGTTTTATCCTTGTGGGCACTCCATGTTCGTGCAGCCGTCTTACTACCCGATTGCAGGAATTACGTTGTTATACACATATTTACAGTGATCATACCAGCTGAGGCGTTTACCAAAAAGTAGTCCTAAGTATTTAATGCTGCTTGCCTCCTGAATATTAGTTTGCTGTATATATGGTTTTACAGTCCAATTTATGTCACATTTTGGGGATTTAAAAATTGCATAAGAAGTTTTCTTTTCATTTAGCAATAATTTACTCAGGCGAAAGTACTCACTAATTATAGACAGGTCCTGATTCAGCAGTTCCAGGACTGGATATTCAGATCCACAGTGTTTGTAAAAAATGATAGAATCATTGGCATAGGTACAACTGAAGTTCTCCATTCAAGTTCAGGTTGCAGATATTGTTTATGTAAACCATAAAGAGAATTTGGCGCAGTACACTGCCCTGCACTTAATCAAACTGCAGCAGTTGCCCTGGACACCACATACAGGCACATACTACTGCTTCATATTTGTGAGGTAGCTTCAAATTAGTTGGAGTGGGTTGGTATTGATATTTTATTATTTGATTTAAATTTTAGTAGGGCTGCCTTACTGCTTGATAGCTTGGAATTTTAAACTGAGTAAATAATAATCTTAAGCTGAACCTTAAAGAAAGGTCTAAACAATAAATTCGCACTAGGCCAATGTTCATAAACTACAGAAGCTACGGTATAACAAGCAATCAAAATTGCAAACTCACGTACAATCAGCAAGACAACAAAAGTTATGTAAATCAAATTGAAATATTATTTAAGCTTTTATTTAACCTTATAACTTTCTGCTATTATCTAGTTATTTATAGGAATACACATTCATTAAAAGTAATCAGTTGACTAATAGCTGTTGAGGAAGCCAACAAGACTGCCTATCCGAATTCATCAAGTTTGGTGCCAAGGGTAAGTAAAGTATGCAAGGAAGCGAATACAAAAGTATCCTGGATTCAGACACGACCTTAAGCTCGTTTTTCACCAAGCCGGAATTGGTAAAATAAAAGTTATGCCTTAAGCACGCCGCCTTCTCGAAGATCGTCTTGTTTGTAGACAATAAGAGTGAGTTCACGATTAAAGACTGAAGAATTAAGAATTTTACTTATTTTTCCTTGTGCTTAAGTGGTAATAAGTTTTGCAGTTTATGACTGAATTAGCAGCTGTTAAGTCTAGTCAATCAGAAGCATAGGATACGAGATGGCAGGCGGCATAACCTTGTAAGATGGACAAAAGTGGAGATTATTTACATATATTTAATTATTTGTGGTTACTGCTTGTGTAATAGTTTTGAATAACTAGTTATATCTTATAGAAGGGGACGTCGATGCCAACATTGGGCATTTACATCAATAAATCTGAAAAGGTTAATCAAAGCGAATTTAATA
Source organism: Dryococelus australis (assembly GCA_029891345.1). Lineage (NCBI taxonomy): Eukaryota > Metazoa > Arthropoda > Insecta > Phasmatodea > Phasmatidae > Dryococelus > Dryococelus australis. Next base: position 49,519,614 of record CM057000.1, read on the forward strand.
ACCTCTTCGAAGAAAGATTACATTACCAGAACGGTTCTTTAAATTATGAGAATACTGTATCTCGATTAAAATAATTACTTTCGTACGAGTTCACAATACGACATAACCTAAATATAAGTTTTAAATACAGTTTCCCGCTAACAACATCTGCCACTGTGCCCTGATTGGCTACTTCATCTTGACTTCTACTTAAGATATAAAATTTAACGATAGCTTAAGTCAAGTCAAGAACCCACACGTCCCATACACGACAGTCATAAACCAATACTCTTGAACACATTGATTAATATTATAAGCACACGACACATTGACTCTGTTAAGTCAATTATAAACCCACCCTAAAACGTAGTGCGGAAATAATTTTTTGTTTTTTTATTAATTTGGATGGCCAACAGCAAATACGCTCACGGCCAAAAAGCAACGACTTGAAACGAACAATATATGAATCAATCAACACACGTTAAACCAAAAGCCCATAAATGAAACCACGAGAACTAGCGAACATTCTAGACAGTACAAACACAAAACGATGTTGCACCCCCGACGCGGCTACAGAGGAACTATTGCGGAAATAACATTGTCTTGAGAAATAAGATGGTCTTGGCCAAGGTTGACTTAAGCTCAGCCTTGAGACATGACTATTAAAACCACCTTTAGAATTACAAGAGCCCGCTCTGCTCCTTCAACACATCCCTTCTGCCATAAAGTGCGTAATTTATTTATGTATTTTACTATCAAAAATTTAAAAACCAGATAACTCTTCATGACCAAATCAAGCAAGCGTGCCGAAAGTAGCCTCGTGGCAACAGCATGGAAAACAACACTTTCTTTTACATTTTTTAAAAGCAAAGTATAATTACCAACTGCTGGCTTTGTAGACTAAAGACAGATTTTCTCCTTCTGCGCATGTCCTTGTCATTGGCTCACTCATAAATTGCCCTAAGAACTGTCGGATGCACGTGTTCAGTTCAAGAAGTAATGTGCATTTGGTATACTTTTTATTTTACAACTAATCCGACCTTTGAAATATTACGTGATTATATTACGTTGCAGTTGCTTTACAGCTTGGTTGAAAGTTTACTAAAACATACGGCTCTTAGTTGTGTAAACGTTTTGCTCGCCACAATAAAGCATCGAGGTTTTGAGAGTTATAATGGAAAAACTTCCGTTCCATGTTGCTACACATAGATAATTACTGTGCAGTCGGTATATTTCCTCTGGTTGGCCTTTACGTTTCATTTTGCATACCTCTGCCGTAGTGGGGCTACATTGATTCAGCGGTTAGACTGCTCGCCTCCCACTTTAAAGAACCAAGTTAAATCCCCAGCCGGGTCACTCCGTATTTTCGCCAAGTGGTAATCGTGCCGGACGATGCCGCTGGTCGGTGGATTTTCTCGGGGATCTCCCGTTCCCTCGCCCTCGCATTCCGGTTTTGCTCCATTATCACATTATTTCACAACGGCTCTCAAGACCTCGTTGTTAAGAGCCAACCAAATCTCTCAACTCAACTCAATTTTGGGTTAGTGAGTTTTGGTTTTATGATTATTCAATTTACTATCATACAATGGTTGGTGAGGCATGACAACTAATCTAGGATTTATGTTCTATGGTTACGTGTAGAAATTAACAAGTAAAATTTATTTACTGCACCATATAATTTGTAAATGTGATATGTTGTATTGCTTGTAATTACAGTCTTAAACGTCCAATAGTCATGTGTCACTGTATGGATTAAACCACAATATACTCTGCAGAAATCACAATTTTATAATAGATAAATGACTTAGTTCCCAATTACATAGAAATTCCCAAGAGTGCATCCAAACCAGTGGCGAGACAGTTGAGTATTCTATATCTTGGCATAATAGAACTGACAAGTAATGGACAACGTCATAAAACTTATAACAAAAGGTGAATAAATCTCTCGCGCAACTTTCACCTGTCTTCAGATGAAATTTCTTATGTCACTCTGAATTCCAATTTTATCACAATTTTTTATAAGTCGGTGATATTTGTATGATCGATAAACATATTAGTGGTACATTTATTTCTATATCGCTCCCTAAAATGATAATTTTCTGGGTTCTGTATGATTGTACCTTTCTCGATACGAGATCGTATTTTCTTAAATGATAAGACCCTTATATATTTCGCTCAGTCAGTTGTACAATACCACAACAAATTACATCTTGGGAATTGATTCAGTGTAAATATATAAGTTTAGGCCACCAAGATCACTCGACTTTCCTATTTTGAATTTTGCTTCTGGAGGTGTATACAGGGAAAAGGAAAACTACGACATTTTGACATACATGAGTACAATTTTCAGCCTGAACCTGAACTGCAGAAACACGTAAAACTTTAAATTAATCCTAAATTAATATTTTTATTTACTTGTATGTGATATGAGAAAAAGGGGCTACACAAAGCCTAATCTTCAGCATGTTAAATTTTGTCATATAACTGTTCCCTTTTTAAACATCATGTTTATTTCGTAACTGAGAGCACAGAACTCATAGTGTTATACGTCTGAGATTCAAATAATGCAGTTTAGCTGGAATCCAATCGTGCAAACTATAGTTATTACCGACCGTTTTATATTATCATTTTTATTTTTTTATTTATTCTTAAAGTGGTTTTCAGCTGCAGATTATCTTTTGAAGCATATGCGTAAATATCACACTGTTTACTTACACGCAAAAGATTATTAAAATGAATATTGATAAAACCATTAAAATAAAATATAAAATTATGAATTTTCAGTATGAAATGCATTATGTTGAATGCAAGTATTATTTTAATTTTTTGTATAAACTCAAGGACATGACCGGTCAGCTGCAGGAGGAACTGCGCAGGAGCCGCGTTGAGGTGGAGGACCTCGAAGAATACCGTCCTGGTGGCAGACGTGACGAGGTCCTTCCAGGAGGGAGGATGACACGAAAGGATAAGGTGCGCGGAGATATGGAGCTGGCTATAGCTCGGTGCTGCGCTGTACCTAGGAGAGGACGAGCTGAGGTACAGGGCACTATGCGTATTTCACAAACCCAAGGTTTTAAATTGTCTTATTGTATTTTTCCGCGCTTTTTTGGGGCTGCAAAGCACTATAAACTGTACAAAATAATCAGCGATTTAACAAGCAGGAAAATTGATTATGTACTATCATTATATCAAGGTAAACTGCACTCATAAATTTTCTTTAATTATACAGTATTGGGCGTAATTCGATAGGCAAATATCGTAAGACGATTTCTTATGCAAAATCAATCGGGAAATATAAGGGACATTCTTATACCTTAACTAAATACGAAACAGCTATGGTCCCTTGATAATTGTAGTTTTAAATTGCATTTTTACAAAATATCAGAAAAGAAGTGAAATTAAATAACACTTCTCTGAGACTTATTTAATGTCTTCAGGATAACCAACCTAAAAGGAAAATCTCATTAATTCTTTCCACCGCAATGATAATAACGGAGTCACCACCCTTTTATTGCAGACAGCATTTTTACCGCCAGTAATAATGACCTATTGGTGATGGTTTATTGAGCAGTATTTCCTAATTAACGAAATGGGGCTCTTGTTTCAACAGCCCAAGACACATCGCTTCCATGTAAGACACACATAAATCTTCGGCTTCAGATACACTTTGCCAAGCGCCCAGCACGTAGACAAACCTACAAACAAACGTGTACATTGTGGTACTGTGCTGACTGCTCAGGCCATTTTGGAGGACTTTTCTAACACTTGCTGTAAACAGCATGTAACAAACTTACAGTACTGGAGCTACCTAACTGTTTCTGGTGACGGTCAATATGTACTGCATTCCTTGCAAGTGTTGGTATTTACTATGCACCTGAAACTGTGAGTGTGAAAAGAGAAATATGTGTTTTCGAGGAGTCCTCAATAGCTCATTAACTCGATTAGATATCGTTATGTCCTTAGCTTCATAACTTATCTTTTACGAACCCCTAGCTAATAAATTTTGGAGTATTTGAAATCCAGTCATTAAAAGGGTGCAATAATATATCATTATTCTCTTTGCTATAAAACGTTAACTAACAAGTTTCAGGAATTTTCTCAATTATTTTCTAAAAAAATGTGTCTCGATTATGTATTACCTACATTACATAGTTTCCATCCCTGTAAACTCATTACCAAAATTTTCGAAAAAAAAACTATCCAGGAAAAAATGTATGAATGGAAATGAAACCTATATTTTACTGAGAAAGGAACAGTTTCGTTTCCTGTAGAGTCGCAAACATATTTCTTATAACTGAGCAGGATCGAAAATTAAATTACATATTTTCGTAGACTGAGCGATCAGTAATATGTCGCGCTGTTCTTTTCCTTGTCAGGTTCTATAAACGTGTTTACTAACCTTTTATACCACGGTTTATAATTTCATAAGTCATTTTCGATGAAGAGTGAATTGGAATACAGTGCCTATTACAGTTGCACAGTAACAATGTTTGTGTTGCAAACAGATTTGTTAAAGCTATAAACTTGTGAATAACCTGGAGTACTGCCAAAATTACTATTTATACTAATTGTGAGGCCGTCTGTTCATATTTTTATTTCGTGACAGTACTAAGTTTTATCACTACAATAATATTTAACGTAACATAATTATATTCACTAGCATTGTAATCATCAATTCCCTAAAGGAAAAAATAATTTTAAACCGTTGATATTCTGTACTCCTAAAGTAAATTTACAAGTTAAAAAAAATGTCATAGAAGATGTTACGAGGATTGAGCAACGTTAGAGTTGTAAAAATGATAAAATAATTTGTTATAATTTACTTAAGATGTTCGAAGGTATAGAAATAGAGTACCAATATATCTACACAGATTTAAAAGTCGATACTGAAGTTCATTACCCAAAGGAGTTTATCAAGATCACCTGCCATCCTGGCCTATCACAACACTGCCTTCTCCCCAAGTTTGGGGCTCCATTAATGTTGCCGCCAAAACGCTGCAATAGCACCAGGATCCAAGTGAAAGGTCGGCAAAAAGCTGTAATCTAGGCCACAGTATTCTCTGGAAATGCACAGGTGGGGGAGGAGGCAAGTTTTCATAACGTGCATACCATTCATTCCATCCAAGCAGTCTTCAGAATTAAAGAGACTGCAATTTCTCTTCAATTTGTGTATTGCTCTGACTGTAAATAGGCCAAGAGACAGTCGCTAAAGGCATGAGGGAGAGATCTGAGTGAAGAATGATTCTCCCACGGGCAGCTCTACGTATCCTGCTCCAGAGTAAACTCACCTAGCAACCTCTCAAACCTTACACCCGATGGTACGAATACACGTCCTTCGATAAAGGAAATCGACAGCTGCTTCGAATATTGCGAAACCGCGGATAGAAAACTAGTATACGATATTAAATTAACTGAGAAGGGAAACTATGTTAGAATCGAAACGGATGCCTGTCTAGTTTTTGAGAAATTTGTTTGGCAGTTTTTAAAAAGAGGTAAATATACAGTAGCTTCAAAAATGTGCTTTTTATTACTTACAAATGATAATAATCGCCACTACATCTCTGATATTCACTCCCAGAGATAATATGTAGAATATTGGTGAATTTGTAAACCAGTTCTCACTAGCTTACTGTAAATATTCACAAATTATAATTTTCTCTACTTATTTAGTAGTCCTCCTCGAAAACATATAGCCCTTTTCACTCCCTGCTTCAGGCGTGTAGGCAATACCAACACTTGCAGGTAATGCATATTGACCGTTGCCAGAAACTGTTAGGTAGCTTCAGTGCTGTAAGATTATTACACTCTGTTCACAGTGTGTCAAAAATGTCCTCCAACATGGCGTGATCGGGGAGCATAGCAGCACGATGTACATGCATGTATAAATAATTGCCTAAGTGGTAGGCGCTAAGCACTGTATCCCTGCAGTCAAAGATTTGTGTAGTTCTTACATGGAAACAATGTGTCTCGGGCAGTTTAAACAAAAGGCACATTTTTGGTAATTAGGAAATATTGCTCTGTAAATTATCACCAAGTGTTGATAAGTCGTGGCGGTAAAAAAGTTATCTGCAATAAAAGGGTGGCGGCTCCTGTTATTTTCATTGCGGTTGGTGGTATTAATGAGATCTTGCTTTTCGGTTGATTATTCCGAAGACATTAACAAGGCTCCGAGAATTGTTATTTAAATTCACTTCTTTTCCGATATTTTGCAAAAAATTGCAGTTTAAAACAACACTTTTCAAGGAATCATATCTCCTTCGTCTTCTGTTAAGGTTTGATTTTGGATAAGAAATCGTCTTAATTATGATTTTTTTCTGTCTAATTCCGCCCAATTCTGTATAATTAAAGAAAATTTACGTGAATGCAGTTTACCTCGATACCATAATAGCACATGGTCAATTTTCCTACTGGCTAAATTGCTGACTATTCCGTATAGGTTAAAGTGCTATGCAAACCGAAAATAGCGTGGAAAAAATACGATAAGACAATGTCAAAACCTGTTTTGTAAAACCTACATAGCGCCCTTTATCTCCGATGCACACATTGGTTATATGTTCTCATTCATATATAATCAGGTAGATGTAAACCTAGGTGCCTCCAATACGGAAACACAGGTGGGTACATTCCACACTATCCACATTAATTCTCATCATACTGGTTGCAAATGGCAATGGGAAAATAGCTTACCTCTAGTCTGAAATATGTGTGGTGTTGATGATTTTACAATAAAGCTTTAAGGAATGCACTGTTAAGAACCGTATGTTGCTGAAACTTTCGGTCTCGAAAAGGAGGTTAGAATACTCATACAGCGACAATATATTTGTACCCTGCCTAGCCAGTCCTTTGTGTACATAAAATGCAGGATGACCCACCCGACCACAACCAGGTTGGTACGAAATGGGATTCTGCACCTTTTCGAGCGAGTAATGTATAAGATTAATGGCATCGCGGTCGACCAGTCGCTAGATGCAAGCATAAACTCGTCGATAAAAAATTACCTATCGCTCACGTCAACCCATCTCTCCGCAGCCAAGATGGCAGGCTGGGGAATCGAAGCCCCCTATAACGTTCCCATTTACGACGAAGGCAGGTTCGAAGTATACGTTCCGCTCTCTTTGCTACTCTGATTCGCCGAAGATTTTAAGTAAATAATAATAGGAACGGGGCAGGAGCTAGTGGATTTGGATGTCGTGTTAGGAGTAGGAGAAAACCCGCAGCCCGTTTCTCTTACTTTGAACACCATAGAATGGTTCGTCCCTCACGTGACCCCGAGCATTCAAGAACGTGTCAAACTGTTTAATTATGCTAAGAAATAAAAAGTGATCGAAATAGCATTCAGAAGCTGGAGCCAGGGGTGTTATTCTCAGATGGTTAGTTTCACCTTCGCATGACTCACGACTCCCGACTACCCGCCGTTCATTGAAATCGGTATACGCAGACTCCAGAAACATGGATAAGCGTGAGCACATCTACCGCCTGCTTGTCGTAACCTCCTGGCGTTCCCGAGCAGCGCTAGGCGGGACGCCTACTGGTGAATGCTGGGACAAAAACACTCACTCGTGGATTCGTTCACACCATATTGCTGTGGTGCTTATTATCGCCGATATGTATTTATTGTTGATAAAGAAGACGGTTTGGGTCCATGATTCCGTGCTAATCTGTGAAGTAAGTATTTTAATTATGTTTTACTTGTTTATTTTTTTAGAGAAAATATGTACAGTGTTTTATAAAAACTATCTTTTGTTATAGATGGTAGTGTGATGGTACCTGATCGCTGTTTCTGCCAATTCTTTTGTTACAGCAGCGCACGGGGCAGTTATTTCTTCTAGTAGCTTCTTTGTGCAGCCATAGTCATTTTCCACTTTATTAAGTTGCTGTCTTGCATCAGCCGATCATGCCCCTATTATCTTAAGCCGTTCCAGTGTTGATTCATGAACTTCACTAAAATGGTTCAATTTCTGAATTTTTGTGAATGCTGTTCTTTCATTTCGTTCATCTCCTTGATTTTTCTAGTAAGTTGTTCTTTCATTTCACGAGACTGATCTCGCTCTATTGTTACTTTGTGCAACTCCTTATATTTCAAAGTACGTTCTTCTTTCAGCTCTCTAACCGTAGCTCTCATGGCCTGATTTTCATTTCGCAAGTCACTCAATAGCTTCTTCGTTGATACGTCATCTGGTGAACGCGTTTGGTCAAAGGTCAGTCCTACGTCATTAGGGAGCATGTTGACATGCTTTGGGATTTGAAGTTCTTCTTCACGTGTATTTCGTTCCGCAAGTTCAAGTTCTAACTCGCAGACCTTTACTTTAAATGCTAGAGTCTCTGATTCTATAACACGCGCCGTTCTTGTGCACAATAACATCAAGTTATTTTCTGGTGGATATCAAATAACTTTCTCTTTCTCGTAATATTCCAGTAAAGGATTCTTTACCTTCCTTTAATATATATGTTTGCTGTTTCAAGAAGGTACATTCTCCAGCCAGACCCTCTAGCTCTTCATGATTAATCAGTATAGAATTTTTATTGTAAAGGTTATTCCTCAGCTCGAATTTTTTTCCCTTGAACATAAAATTACTATTTATTAATGGGTACATATATTTTACTTCCGGAGGATATAATTTCATTATTTCGGTAAAAGCATTGCTAACTAAATATATAATTTTAATAAGTTAGGTAAATTATAAATTGTAAATTTTTGCAGCAAGCCAGTAAGAACAAGTTTTCAAATTCACCCCAATTCTACTTTTATTTTCGGGGAGTTAATGTCAGAGATGTAGTGGCGATTCTTTCCATTTGTAATTATAAAAAGCACATTTTTGACTTCACCGTATATTTGAGTCGTTCTCCATTTCATTAATTTGCTGTCTTGCATCAGCCGACTATGCTTCTATTTTCTTAAGCTGTTTCAGTGTTGACTGCTGAACTTTATTTAAATGGTTCAATTCCTGAATGTTTTTAGAATGCGGTTCTTTCATTTCGTTTATCTCCTTGATTTTTCTTGTATGTTGTTCTTTCATTTCAACACAGCATACCAACATATTATATTATCTGAATATATCCACGAACGACCACAGAATATAACCATACCAACGAAAACATACAGCAAAAACCATATAATTCGCTCTAACCCAAGCGTACCTCAATCATGCTATTAACAATATAGGTATTATCAACCATCATACCTCATACATACAAATAAATAATAACAGTCAACTATAATGACTACCATTTCATCCTTTCTAATTTAACAAGTTACACATATAAACAAGCCACGCCAGGCACTGTAACACATGCATGACATCTGCTCTACCAACCAACACCAGACGAAATATACTAATCGTTCGTACCTCTTCCTATAACTCAAGCATACATCAACCATTCAATCCACGCTGATCTTACCAAAACTTTATTTACTGTTCATACTTTCTGGTATACTGGTCGACACCAGTCAAATATATACTATTCACTATACCTCCATACCAACAAACCATCGATTATAACCTAAGTGTACCAAGCAACTATACAGCTGAGTCCAGCCTATAACTTAACATCTATTCTACTCGTTCTACCTACCAATACCGCTAGTACCTACCAACCATACCAAACACTTTTAACTCAAGCATTCCTTATCATTACAGGTTTCACCGACCTACACACACACACACCTCCTTTTTTAAATTTTTTACATTTTTTTTGGAATTTTTTTCGGGAATTCAACATTTTTTTTCGGAATTGTTTTTTTTTACAATGTTTTAATGATTTCAATGGTTTTCTTATTTATTGATTTTATTTTTTTTAATATTTAAAACATTTTTTTTTATTATTTTGGAATTTTTCGTATTTCATGGTCAAAGTTCAAGGTCAAGGTCACTGGCCACTAAAACCAGAATTTACAAGCAGCAACTTACTTTAACCAGCCAGCTACTGCAATTACCTGATTCGGCTCGCTTGCCTTAACCGGCCGATAAAACTGGAATTGACGTGCAGCAGTTTGCCTTAACCTAACCGGCCGGTTGCTGCCACTCCCTGATTTGGATCACTTGCCTTAACCGGCCAGTAAAACTGTATTTGCCGAGATATGTTCCTTATAACATATCCAATACTACAATGGCGAGCCAGTGCACAGCCTGTAGTGTTACTTTATCCAATGCTCTCAGAGTGTTTGGTAGAGCCGAGGAGAAGGTGGTGAAGTGTTTTTTTGTCGAGCACGATATTCTGACTGGCAATAAACTGTCAAAAGTATGGTCGTGGTCCTGCCAAGTTAGTTTTGAACAAGGTTGTCGGCAAGAACAAGCACTTTCCTCGCTCAACAAAAATGTCGCTGATAAAACAAAAACCTCAGGTTATGTTTGTCATGGTGCTTGCTGAGAAACCCACGCCAGCACGTCATCATCGAAGAGATTCTATGCTTTACCAAGACTGCCGTCGATCGGTTGAATTTTCGCAGAGAGGTGTGCGCGTCAACCCGCTATATTCTCATCGACAGTGAATAGGCGGGCCTTTTGCCATTGTGGAAATCGACGAACCGATACTTGGAAAGAAGAAAAACCGCAAGGGCAGTGGGTCTCCAGCGGATTTCAGCAACTTGAACCGTCCAAATTTGTTTTGGTGACCGTCAGCAAAAGAAATGGCAGCGCATTTACCACGATCATACGGGAATGGGTGAGACAAGGCACCACCTTTATTTCCGATTGCTGGCTTGGTTACAAGTCACCCGATGCATATAGCCACAGCCACCTACAATTAAATTATAAAAAAAAAAATTAATCGTTTGTAGCGAAAAGTGCGGAGTCGTGCATCGTCGCAACATCGATCGACAGGCTGGCGAAGAGATGTCTGTTCAAAACCAAACCGTGGAGAGAAACCGGCGCTCCGTCAAATTTGACAAGCCGTGCTTTGGAAGACGGAAGCAGTTTTGAGAAGGATGCCACACGCTGAATACGTTTGGAAAAGAATTGTCCCTGCCGAGACCGGCTGCACACGTTCCTGAAGTATTCTGCCATGACGTACATTCAGCCCAGGACATCTCCAGCACCATGCAGGTAATTGCATTTTAATCATTTGTTGCTTATGACTAAAATGGTTTAAGTTTTTTTTCAGCGGGTGAGCGGAAGGCGATGTTTGTGCGTAAATTGATTTTTTTTTTTTCAGTGAACGACTAACGACTTAATTTTTTTGCTTTGCTATATATTGGTTTTACTAGCATTTTTAGCGGGGGACCGGAAAGTGGTGTGTTTGTGTAATTTGATTATTTTTTAGCAGGCGACCTAATATTTTTTGTTTTACCATATATTGTTTGTATGTATATAAAATTTTACAGGAAAAATTATAATTTAAGTTTAATAATCACAATAGAATGTAAAAGAACGTAATATAATTTTTTTATGTTTATATTTCAAATGTAAACTTAAAATGCAAGTTTCAATATTTAAATACATAGTATTATTTTATTAAATTCTAAAATGAGCATAATTCGTTCTGTTATTTTATCGTTTCTCCAAAACAAATTGTTCAATTTTAGGTTCCAAATTACTCCCCCGTGTCCAAAGTAGGTCTTCTTGTTCAGGTGGAAGGGGTTTTAGATCATTGTCGGTCGTCAGTTTCTTCATGAAGAAGGTCGTCAGTTTCATCTTCTTTCGGTGGTTCGTTGTAGTCCGAGTCTTCCAGATCGTTGTTCGTCAGTGCGTGGCAAATTTTTGTTTCTGACATCGTATGGCCGATTGTTGTTTCTCTTACCAAAAACCGTCGAAAAAATAATTTGTAGTCTGCTTCCCCAAGACAAAACGCCATGATGATTACCATTTCTAGAGTAGAAACCGTTTGATCGACTGCTAGTATCTGTTATGTTTTCTTCTTCCAATCTAATATATTTCGCCATGACAGCAGTGCCAAGCACGCAGTCCAAATTCAAACCAAATGTTAGAGCTATAGTGTCTGAAGTAGGGTTTATATACAAAAGGTTTTACTCAATTATTTTTAATATAGAAATATATTAATACATGTTTCTCCCTCCTCCTCGCCACCCCAATATTTCACTTCGGCTTTCCTCCCTCCCCAAAAAAAGGTTTCACTTTCAGAATATGACTTTTCATAGTGGGTATAAATCGAAGGTATATTAGTATATAGTTTATAAAATGAGATTCTAATTTTATTACATATTACATTTGTGTAGGAGTTTTTATTTTTGCACTAAAAATGGTAGAAATTTGACTGAAAATAGCAGTAGGTATTGCATATAGCTAGTCGTGTTTTCAAAAATAAGCTCACAATACACAAAATATTTTGAATATTTTATTAATATTTGTAGTGTATGCATTGGTACAAACAGTGGCCTGTTTTGTGTGTTTTGTTCTTTTAAGTTATGTTTAAACTTTCTATTTTATATCAATTTAAAAGTTATGTACTTTTATATGAGAAAAATTTTCTGCTTCTCTATCGAAATAATATTTAACTCTAATTGGTACTGCCTCGTAAGAGGAGTCTGAAAACATCTCATGGCATATTTTAAAACTAAAGGCAACTTCTACATCTCCCCATCTGTAGTAAAACAAACAGAGCTCCAAAAGTATTATTTGGTGACAGTAAAATGGTTTTAAATGGCATTTCGGCTATAAAATCCTAGATTGAGTACTGTAATGAAAATAGCATAGTTGGTTTTCCAGTGTAAATACAAAAAATGAAATAGGAGAAGGAAAATGTGAACATTGATCTAGACAGTGTTTGTTTGCAAACATTGTTTCCTTCAGTAACACAGCAGTTGTAGAGAAAGAGTGCACTGTGGTAATGCTACTTTTCTCGAACTGTCAGAATTCACTGTACTTATATGAAATGGATATTATCCATAAACAAATGTAGTGTTACGACCCTTGGGTAGATTTTCCTCTGCAATGAAAGCAACTGTAGTTTCTATGTATCTGTTTCTGGTGACTTCTTTCGTCCTTAATTCTTATTCATTCTGTAATAACTCGTGTTTGTACTTACTTTTACGAATCCAAATTAAAATTGATTTTTCACGTATTGTCCGGTTGAAGTTATTTGTAAACTTGAGATATGAATTAAATAATAGGATTTTAGGCTGAAATATACTTCTTATGCTGATTCTTTTAGTACAGAAGGTAATCTCTAATGCTACGAAGCAAGTATGAAGTAGCAAACCGGCTAGATAGTACCTATGATGTAGTTTTTAGAGGCTGTCTTAGATTGTATTTTGGTGATGTTACTTAGTCCTGTGAATTTAGTTAATGTAATGTGAAGAATATTTGAGTATATGGATTTTAGTGTACCATACAATGTTAAATGTGCATATTGTTTGATATAATAGAGCTTATCCAATCATGTATACAAGATGATAACCAAAGTACAGTATTTGATTATTACTTTTCCAAATTGGTATCATACCAAATCTGGATATTGTACAGTGTACACAAGTCCCTCCTCGCAAGTATCATTGTTAAATAACTATATAGCAGTAAAAAAAACTTGGTTTTTTATTAACTTAATAATTACAATATTACTGAAATCACTGGATCAGTTTTTAACACAGTCTCTGCTATGCTCTATTTTGATGTGCCAGCATTTTAGTAATGCAGGTATTTCGAAAGAAAAAAACACTCCTAACCGACTGCATAGCTAATCGTACAAAGCTCTTTTTCTATCATTGTCAGTAAAGAATATAACAGCAATCTTTGGGCCTCTTTGAGGTGGTCAAACATGTGACAATCACTCTGTACTAAGTTCTGTGAATATGCAGGATGCGCTACATACTATAAACAAAGTTTCTTGGTTTTTTCTGCTCTTTTGTGAAATGTGTGTCGCCTCGCCTTAATTTGCTGCAAGATCGCACCAGAGCTGAGTAAACCACAATGTGTAGACCTAGCTGTAGGTTTAAGAGTTAACGGCGCAGAATCCTTTTAAGTCATTTAACATAACTGTGGTACTATGACAAAAGCAGCACACATTTACAACTGTTTATTATCTAGCCTGGCAACAAATGACCAATTTCCAGTTTTTTATTCTTAAACTGTTTTGAGCGCATTTGCCACAGATGATTGTAGCTACTTAACGAATGTGTAAGCATTTTTAAGCTTAAGAATGGGATGCGGCCCCAATTTTTTTTTTTGTGAAATAGTTGTTTGCGCGAATACGCGTATCTCGGTAAATAAATGTTCTGCAAATACGAATTTTTGTCAGAAAAGACAAAAAACAATTATCTATGCCCTATTTTTTGTCACATTAAGTGTACTCTTGGAAAAATAAATTCGTCAAAATGGTCAAATATAACATTTTTAAAGCTTGCTTATGCATTTTTCTTAAACGACAAGAGAAAAGTACAAAAATACGAGCGTGGTGTAATCTGTGGTCTTTCATCGTGTTTAATGAAACCCCACTGTTAGAAATCTAATGTGCATAGTACAACATTACGACGGAAACACTGCACGCCTTGCGCGTAGGAGCGATGAGGCACTAGGCATGCGTGTTAGTGTCGCCCGTATCGCTCCCTCGTTTCTTGACCTTGGACGCGGGGCTCCCACGGGGTCCATCCCATTCTTAAGTGTGCTCCTGGAGCAGATCACAATACAACACAACGTTTGATATCGCATCCTCTGTGCATGTAGTATTCAGAATTGTTCCTTTGCAGTTCCAAAGGAGCGTGAGCATAATTTTGTCAGCAGCACAGAACCTCTTTTGTTTTGATTTTGATTAATGTTTCAATCCCTTGTTGACACCCTTAGACTCCGGTTTAAACTATTGGACCTAGATTTCATCACCTCGTCACCTCGACCATACATGCACTTTAATAAACCGTCTAATTTTCTTCCGATCGTTGCAGAGGTGTTTCACAGGCATCCACATGAAGCGCTTTAAGTTTCATGATGAGGTGTTTAGGTGCCCATCTAGCAGAGACTCTCAGATACTGCAGCTTCCTGCAAGTTATATGGTGTGCAGAGCCATGGCGGATTTATAATTCTACAGCCACCTTGTCAATTGTAATCCACCAACCACCTCAGCACACTCGTTCCATTAAGTTGATAATATCTGGCGTAGTCGCAGTGTACAGTCGACTGGAACAAGCTGAACAAACCAGAATTGACACTCTACTTTTAAACTTGCCGTGTTCTGTAAAGACCTACTGAAGCGATACATAGGAATCATGATAGGTCTGCTGCCTCAGTATCCACTGATATATATATTATCTGTTTTTTTTTATCACCCTCGCAACCCAAAAACCCGACAAAAGTACATTTTCCCTCTTTTGTGCATGTCTCCAAGGGGGTGCCCATCCTGCTGTGGTTGCTGACATCAAAACTTTTAATCAGACCACACGCTCTGGAATCTATAGTGAAAGAGTATCTGTATCATTTATTTGTATGTGATTTACTTTTCTAGTGTACCATTTTGAACTGTTAGATCTATCCTGAGGTGACTTTGATTCTCCCTTTTATTTGGTTTGATGTACAGCCTGCAAATCATGAAATGTCGCCTATCTACTGGTACATTTTTTGGTCCATTTATGGGTATTTTCGTCAACATAACATTTTGTTCACTTAAATTGAAACTAAAGTGTTCAAACGTAGAAGAGAGAAGTTTTAAGCTGTCAAAGATAGCCTAAGTGAATCAAGATTTTTGCTTGAAAATTGGCTACAATTTATGACTGGCTGACTGAACATGTTCACATTAAAATCTCCCTTGATTACCAATATTCCATGATAATGTTGCAGGAATGTGTGTGGAATTACCCACATTAAGATGGGAACATCCTAATTAGCCTACAAACATTCCCTATCAAAAACACACCACTACAGATTGTAATTGTTCCTTGTGCTATAATTAAAATTTGATTTTTATTTGTACATTATTTAAATTACTTTATCGATTTCGTGTAAATTATTTTTACCCTTAACAGTGGCTGAAAATATGTATTTATGTTTTAGATACCTGGAGATATAGGAGCTGCTGTACAGAGGAAACGTAACAAAATGAACATTGAGACCCAATTGTGTCTCATATTCGCTACTTGGCATTGGGAAATTACCAACAGACCGGCCGATTTTCACCGGCTCGCTACATATCGACTTGCCTGCCCACCAGCTTCGCTCGGCTGTCAACGGTGTTACGCGTAATACAATTTCACGGCTGAAATGAACTGAAAAATATATTCTACACTGATTTAATATTAATTAAAGTGGTGGAATGTGAACTCATATTTCTTGAAGCAATTTACGTTTGCAATGGTGAACTATTTAAGAATACGTTTTACAAAATGGCAAGCTTTGACACACGGCGTTAGTGACACGTATGAAGGCACTCAGCCTACTAACGGCAGCCAGTGCTGGTGGTTCAGGGCCTCGCCGCTTCGAAGCGCTCCAGTCGCTGGCGCGGCTGGTCACGCCTCGCTGTTTGAAGACGTAAAGAGTGCGTTGTGCGCACCGGATGTCTGTAATATTGTCACGTGTCTCTCGAATAATCTATACCAATAGAGAGTGTGGTAGGGTGTTTTCCCCTCCAATATGTGTTCATATAAATAGGACCCGACATCCGACCTGTCTTCAGAGACGTTCGGCTGTTGGGGACTTGCACGACGATGGAAATTAGTTAAGTAACTGACTGAAATCAAGGCCTCCTGGCAAAAAAAATAGGAGGCATGGGTTTGTAGGCCTTAGATTTGGTTTTTCAAATTAGTGCAGCTAACTGAATTTCTTGGTAGTCTTGGACATAGAAAAATTTTAATTTTGAAACAAAAATGTTCAGAAATATAAAATACGGCGTTTCGTTTTCTTCAAAATTAACGCCTTGTATATTTGTAACTTATTTTGTTACAACAAAGAAAAAATTTTGCTACTCAAGCCCAAAGGGTAAAAGTTTCCGCCTTATGAGCTGTTGTCATTTTGAAAGCCAGTATTATAAAATATAGGAATATTTTAGCAAAAACGTTGTATAACCTAGTGGTTCCTAGAACGATGTATTTTAAAGAAATATGTCGTTTTTAAATGCACGTCATGGTATGGAGAAAATATAGAAAGACCAAAGTCCATGTTTGAATATGTATTGTTTTCAAAAGAGATATTTTTAAAGACTGTGTATTGTAATGTTATCAGCCTGTAATAAATGTTGGATCTTGAGCGAGGGAGTAAATATTTTATATCAAGTTCGAATTTATTTTGAATAATACCTCAGTATTTGAGAGTTTTAAGGGCAGTTTAATTTTATGTATTTTTGCCCGAATTATTGTTTTCAAGGCCATGGGGCCAGAGTCGAGGTCACCTGCCTTCAATATGGTGGTAGTAGCCTGTAACATCATATGCTTGTAGATTTTTCGTATTTTTCTCGAGTTTTTGTTTTCAAGGTTATTCAAGGTCATGGGGTCAAGGTCGGATCACCTGCATCTAATATGGCAGTAGTAATCTGCAATGTGTTATGTTTCCTGGCTTTTATGTATTTTTCTCTAATTTTCGTTTTCAATATCATTCAAGGTCATGTGGTCAAGGTCGAGTTAGTCTGCATCCAATATCGTGGTATTAGTTTGTATGTAATATGTTTGTTGACTTTTATGCATTTTTCTCTAGTTTCTTCCTAAGGTCGTTCAAGGTCATGTGATCAAGGTCAGATTACAATATGGCGATGGTCCGAGAATCGAACCCAGTAGCAATACAAAAATAGTCGAACAATTGAGTGTCCCTAACAGGAAATTGAACCCAGTAGCATTCCAAAAATAATAAAAAAATCGAAGTATTCTATCCCGGACTCGAACCCGATAGCAATCCGGCCACCGGCAATACCACAGATTCTGAGGGAGGTTAGGAAAAAAATTTTTAAAAATTACTTAAGTACCCTGTCCGAGAATCGAACCCGGTATCAATCCAAAAAATAATAATAATATTTGTCTGGGAATCGAACCCAATACCTTTCTGTCCATCAGCAATACCACAGAGCCTGGGGATTAGCAAGAAATTTAAAAAAAAAAGTCTTGTCCAGGAATCGAACTCAGTATCAATTCACCCCACCGGTCGTCAGAGCTACACTGTAAAAAAATTACTTGTAAACTTCCTAAACTGTAATGGGAGTTTTTAACCTATACAGTGCATGGTAATAATACTATGTATCGGGCTGAAAATATCGGAATGTTTAGTATCGCTACTATACAAAGTTGGGTACTTTCCTACTCATTTGACTCTTCCCCAAGAAACTGTAGGAATATTACCATGCATGTATGGGAAAATGTTTTACTATTCGCGCTTTGTCACTGTACGTGTGCTCTGATATGGTAAATTTATAAATCAATTCTTTGAGTAATCTGGCGGCTCCCCAGCCCACATCTGCCAAAACAACTCCTCGCATCTTCGGCAGTCACACAGGTGGAGGGTGGGGGAGGGGGAGAGTGGAGATAGGTGAAAGTGCACGTGCAACTGCATTTCTCCCTCCACTCCTCCACAGTTGTGAACCCGCTGCTGACGGACCAACACCTCAGTTGCGGTCTAGTGCACGGGGTGTTCACAGGATACGGAACACCACTTCGCTTATTTTTCAGGCCCTCTCCAAGCATACCCTCATTATAGTGAAATCTTTTGATACCCGTTAAAGCAATTACAAATTGTTTCCCAGTTGTTACACTGCGGGAGCTTAAGTATTTTATAAATTAAAAAAAAAAAATGCATTCTCACAGATTTACGCAAAACAAATTTTTGCCTCTTAATTTTTATTATGTTTCCTTGTCATATTGTTGTTGTTGACAATAGCGTAATGCCAGGATAGGTTTGAATTTTTGAAATGCTTTGCAATTCTTGGCAGAATACTGTAATCTTCTGATCCCACCCATAATTCATTTTATTCCACTGTAGAAGTAGGCAACAAAATTTGAACAAGTGTTCAAATTTCCTAAAGATATTGAATGGTACGTGTGATTATAATAATATTTGCACTGCAGTTTCAATAAATTCAAGGTACATCCGCCAGAACCGCTGTAAGTACTCAGTAGCGCCAATTTCTTAGTTTGAAGTGATGCAGAAGTTTTGCCGACTAAGTTGGTATGTATGGAGAGGCCCAAAGAAAAATTAACGACCGTTCAATAACATTGCTGTTACCACTCTGGTATACACTTTATTTACTGTGTGGTCCGGTAGTCGCTAAGTCAACATCGACGAGACAGCACTTAATTTGCACGAGTAAATGCAACTGCATTTCCCCCCTCCACTCCTCCTCAGTTGTGACCCAATACCCGACGAGTCACCAAACGTGATTACGCAATAACCAAAATTACCAAAATTGCCTTATCCGGAAATCGAACCCAATTCTCCAAAAATTTAAAAATAAATGAAATGCTCCAAGCGGGAACCGAACTCAAAAACAAATATTTTCCAAAGTTCCACTCACCGGGAATCCAAAATTTAAAAAAAAAAAAAAAAAATCAACATTTCCCTGTACAGGAATTGGCCTAACTGATAATACAAAAGCAAAATTTTCCATAATTGACCTGTCTGGAATCGAACTCAAAAATAAAAACAAAAACTAAATGCTCTCAACAGGAATCTAACCTTGTAATCCCAAACCAAAAATTCACTAATAAAAAAATGCCTTATCTGGGAATCTAACCCGGTATTCCTAAAATAAAAAATGCCTAAATCCGAAATTTAAAAAACCGAATCGAACTGGAATCGAACCGCGCACCGGAAATGTCCCAAGTGGGAATCGAACTCAAAAATCGAACCGGAAGTGCATGTGCAAAAAATGCACTTTTCGGGAAATTAGGTCACGCTTGTGCAAAAATGCATTTCGCATGTACAAAAAATGATTTTCTCCAGAAGTGCATCGCTGTAAGTTGGTCACGGGGTCAAAGGTCTAAGGTCTAAGTGGGCTCATAGTGGTTCGCTGGTTCTACTGGCGAAGATGCGTAGCATTTGAAGCAGAAAATTTTAAGGCTGCATGCGCTACCTACGCGGAAGATTTATAGCAAAGTCCCAGCTATCGTGATTTTGTGTGGTACGGCAAAGACTCTACTGACGTACCCAAGGCTCGACAGCCTAGTGGGAGAAGACTTAAGGCCACTACCAGCGGATACAGCTACGGAAGATCTCAAGAGTTGCTGCAGTATCAAGATTTATTTTAAGTTAAGTATTATGAAATTTGCGACACAGAGACTGTGTCTGTAAAATGGCTAATGATTTTTGAGAAATTAATCTGGACTTACGTTACGCCATCTTGTATCGTCAGTTAGTTAAAGTTGCTCTACCTATATGCCTACGGATCCCCTGAACTGAGTTCTCATGTTCTTCCAATTGAGTTGGTGTGAGAAAATTATTTAATAATTTAATTTGCATTTTTTAAATGATTTAAATAAACTAAAGAATCTAAATTATGTTTCGAATTGCAACTAAGGGATACGTACGAGAGGGTTTCACTCATAGTTACTAGCACACAAAGTAAAGTAAATTTTAAAAACAAGAAAAGAGCTCCTATATGATATTTAATATTTGCACAAATATTTATTGAATTCATGATGTTTCAATCAAAATATATATTCTCTATATAAGTCAGATTTCTTTCCACTCAAGTCTCTGCGAGCATTCTTTCGATCAGTATCTAGTGGTAGTTTTTATCTGTGTCTTCCTAGTGTCCGTTGTATGTTGTTGGTAGCCTACGGAGATTGGCTGTTACAAGTATTCCAGAGCTGCAAATATCTTTGGTAAGATAAAAGTTTATGGTGGTAAGATCAATCTAATCTAGGTTGGTTTTTGTGTATATTATACACTTCAACGGGTGGGTGTCTCTGCCAATGAAATATGTGCTTGGTGCTTAAGAGACATTAGTTAAAACTACTAACCAACCATAACTTTGGAAATGTACACCAATCACATTGACCACAGATAAGGCCACCTGTTTTTCGCAAAAAGATGTACGCGGAGGCTACGCATCAATATCCTACTAGCACACTTCCAGCCTTCCCTTGGCTATTGGCAGCCTGTCTTTGTGCGAAGGCTGACCTCTACGTGAGTGAGCCACTCAGAGGTAAGTTCCTCCTATACGGAATGTCTGTGATTCGCGGTCAGGCCGGTAACGCTTGTAACAAGTCACATTACCCAACCACGAAAGTGATTCTGAACTAAAGTGGTTTGGGACACAACTTGGGCTGAAAGCTTTCCGCGGAAGACAGGTGTTCCTAACCATAGGGAAGATACCAACTGCACTGGGCAATGAACTTAGCTGTCCACTGTAATGGACACACGGACCGACAGGGTTATTTTTTATTATATTTTTTTCAGTTTATTGTGAATCCAGCCCAAGTGTTGCACGAGCCAGGTCGACCAATTGGCGTAACGAAAGCAAAGGCATCACGGTAGCATGTTCACGGTAAAACGAGCACTTTTGAAATCCCTGCTTAAGATCTACTTGTATGCACGTTGTGTATTCTTCCGCCTTATGTAAAATAAACACTGCCTTGGGCATCATCACTTTATTTATGCGTTGGACAAGTGAAGCTGTGAAATTATTAGAAAAGTAAATATTTTACTAATATGCTCATTTTTACAGATCGACGCATTTAAAGGAAAACAGAAAGCGAAACAAATAATTTATTACAAATGGTTACCTAACACTCTTTATTCGTCGTTAAGATATGGAACTACCTCCCACCCATCGTTACCAACTTTACTGGACGCATGCCACTCAGTGCGCCCGTCAAAATATACGCAGGTAGGGGCAGTGACTTTTTGCTAAGGTTGATTTCGAAAGTGCTCACTTTACCATGAACTGCCTTTACCAACAGCTAACGTGCGCAACGTGCCTCTGCATCATGTCGCGTCCACGAAATGCGCATAACGTTTCCGTCCTCGGACTTGGTCTGGTGACGTCACGGTGACGCCCTGGTGACGTCACTCCAAAACAAACCGCGCCCTTTGTGATGTGCATTTCCGGCAGCTGCCCGGTTCCGCGGGACGCGTGTAACTTCCAGTTTTCATTCGCACGGAGATATTACTACTCGGCCGAGACAAATGCGCATTCGGAGAATGTGTGAACCACACAGGTGGGTGCTGCGGTGGCTGAGCGGTTAGCCTACTCGCCTGCCGCCATGGCGAACCGGGTTTCAATACCCCGGCCGGGTCACTCCCGGATTTTCGTATGTGGGAATCGGGCCGGACGATGCCGCTGGTCGGCGGGTTTTCTCGGGGATCTCCCGTCTCCCCCACCCTTTCATTCCGGCGCTGCTCCATACTCGCCTCGCTTCACCCTCAACGGATCTCAAGGCCTCGCTGTTAAGAGCCGCCCGAATCTCTTCACTGTTCACTACACAGGTCTCGGTCCCCCCCCCCCCCCCTGTTTTCTCCTTGATTGCCTGGCAATGACCTTTTTTCATCCTTTTCAAAAACCACACACACACACACATTCCCAAATTTCTCTTCCAGACGTCCTTACCTCCTTCGGGAAGGGATGAAAGCGCGCTGTGGCCTGTGTAGTAAATCCGTTAAACAGAGTTCACCTTCCCGTGCTGTTTTGAGGTTGATTGTTCACATTTCTAATATGTATTACCTAGGGCTACATGTTATTTTCGCGAAATAAATATATGCTCAGGTTAGACTGAAACGTCTTACATGCAAGCTGGCTACTTCTCTTTGGTTATTGGTCGCGTGTCTATGTGAGAAGTCATTTTCTACTCGACTGGACCAATCCGAATAAAGTTACCCTGACACTAAACGTCCGTAATTGGCTTGCGTTAAAATCATTCAATCGCGACATTGTTTCTGAAGTATCGTGTTTTTTGCGTAAAACTAGTCAAGGGTTCTTTTCGCGATAAGTAGACGGCCCAGCAATACCATATAAGAATTTTGCTTGATGCGAGACATTCAAATGTATTAACATTTAAGAAATCTCACGTTCCTGAAATTGAATCTGAAAAAAAAAATGGATGGTGCACAACAAGAATTTTGTCCTTCAGACAGTCACTGTTCATAATGCCAACTTGCTTTTACGTAATTCGCCAAATTTTTTTTCTTCGTATATTCGATAGTCGAAAAAGAAAATCTTTAATTGCGTGTATTCAGGAAGTGTTGTGCTATCTGCCTGGAACGGGAACAGTGCTTTCTATAGCTATGTGCGATAATTTTATGCATATTGGCAATCGTGTAGTTCAATTTGTGCCTAAATTTGCTCGTGAATAAGAGGTCTCCCGGTAGCTGTAGAGTTCACAAAACAGAAATATACTTTCAGCCGATAATACCACGCAAAAAAAAAATATTTACGTAAAGACGGGAATGTAAATAAAGTCTTCAAATCTATAGGCAATTCAGCCATCGAAATCTAAAGTGATTTTAAAATTCAAAACTACGGGGAAAAAAGGGGAAATGAGACATTGTATATTTACAATAAGCAATGTTCCTATGTTAAATTTAATTTTGTTCTTTGCCTAACAACAGCGTAACTAAAATTGGTTTTTCTGTTGTACATAGGTAGGTACAAATGTTTTTTTTTATACGACCTGTATAGTTGTTTATCTAAATTTTAAACTAATCCTGCGCTTAATGAGAGTTAAGGATGAAGCTGCGCACTTGCCAAATGCCTCCATCGGCTCTGCGTGCAAGACGCCAAATAAGTTTGCAGTCTTTCATTATCTGATTGGCTGCGTGAGACTCGGGGAACGAGTCTTGTACCTGATTGGATGCGTCACTCTGAGAAAAGTTCCCTATCGACTGGGCTGACAGCTAGCGAGCAGATTACCAGGTGCAGCTTGGCGGACGTTGTGCTGACCTTCGTGCTGTCCAGCGACGTCATTTTCCTGGCGTGTGCGACTAGCTGTTACGAATTGGCTTTTAAGTCAATTCATACCTGAAAGGGGCCATGGGCGTAGCTAAATAATGACTGAGTCATGATTAGGTAGAGCACAGCTGTATAATATGGGGTTTATTGAACATAAGAATCAAAGAATAACTACATTACGTGACTATTTATCGGGGGAGCTTAAATGGAATGCCAGGATACTAATTAACTATAATTTTCTTTATTACCGCACGCCACTACTATTATAATCTAATTGTTATGTCCCCACCTTGTCCATATTGCCGGAGTCTGATTCTAGAAGGCGGTTAACGACGGCTGGACCCATCCATCGCCACGTCTTCTTGGTCCACTACCGCGATGACAAAAGGCGCTGCTCCCGGTGTTACTTTGGCCTATACCGGGCGCGTTGTTGAATATTTCCGGCCCCGTTTGCCGGCCGGTGGAGAGGGCTTCTGCAACTGTCTTTCGCGAGAGGTTATTGTAATCACGCTCGTGCCCTGGTTCAATGTTTGAAGGTGTGATCAGGCAGGCCGTTCAGCTGAGGCCTGATCACTTCATAGCATAGCGTTTACGGTACAAGCAGAGGCCTGAAAAATTCGCGGTTTCATTCCGGGAGAAGCTAGAATTCAAAACCTCGTACGTTTGCATTGCGTATGCTATTGGCCCACCTGTTAGTTTACACCTCATGAACATCTCTGAGTCGATTATAAAAACACAACAAAATGCTGAGCTAATCACCGTATTCCAGTAATACAGAAAGCATCCAATTAACTGTGATGTTTGCATTATTTTACACACGACAATGGTCATTGAACTGGCGAATTTTTCAGGTCTCTAGGTATAAGTTACTGTTTCGCCTCTGTATATTTAAGTAATCTGCGAAGCCGTATTATAATATGAATTTGTAGATCCTCTGTCCATTAGCTTCTGTCTTAGTGGGAGGCCAGTTTCACTCTAGACCTGGTAGTGCGGGATTTGGTCCTTGTTATTGACCTCAGCGTGAATCTGGTTTGGGGCGACCAGATGTCTTAATACATGGAGCAAGACATTTGTTATAATAACTGTGATTCATAATAAAAATTAATGTGGTTAAAGGCTATTCACGATCAAGTGAGCACTTTTGAAATTAACCTCAGAGAAAAGTCACTACCTCTGTCTGCATTTGTTTTAACGGGACGCACTGAGTGACATGTGCCCAGTAAAGTTGGCAACGTTGGAGGGGAAAGTAGTTCCATGTGTCAACGTTGAAGTATAAGCTATAAACTTTTCTGTATACTGAAACTACTATTAGTGCTTTGTGTTTTATTCAAGGCATACAAGTGTTATAATTAAATATTCATAAAATATTTACTTTCTTAATAATTTCACAGTTTCACTTGACCAACGCTTGACTCAAGTGATGAGGCCCTTGTCAATGCTAATTTTATATAAGGCGGAAAAATACACAACTTGCGTACAAGTAGATATTAAGCAGAGCTATCAAAAGTGCTCGTTTTATCGTGAACAGCCGCTAACTTCCAGTCATGACAGTACTGCAAACACAGGATGAGTCCTTTAAAAGAGGCCCGTGGGACTGTATTTCCTCATTCCCTAGCTCCGTTACACACATGTCTCACGGGGACTCTTTTAAAGGACTCACCCTGTACAAGATAACACGATTAAAACACTGTAAAGGTTCCGCCAAATAAATATGTAGTTGTAAATCAAAATCATTATGGCAATTTTACTGCAAGTTAACAAACACTAGTAGAACAGTTTTACATTAATATTTCTTTGAAATATATTTTTTTTATTTCAATAATTGACACGCAGAAAAGTGTTATTTTGTAAATTCGTTTTATAAAACTCACTGCATGTGTAAATAATATAAACTTTCGGTGGTCGTTTTCGTCTAAAAAGGAGAAGCTTTTGCAGAATACTTGGTTAAAGGAGGGCATTTTATGACTTTATTTAGCCTTTCGCACCCTGCAGGACAACGCTTTAAGCAAAATAAAGACTATTTTGCGAAAATCAGGACGTGTGGTCGCCCCAGTCCAGTTGAAAGTTACCAAAATGCGCAAGTAAACCAATTGCAAACAATTTTTTAATATTGGCTCTTTAAAATATATTTTCCAGTCCTTAATAACTGGAGACGTGAAAACTTCGCGATATCAGTGATTTGTAGGCTGGACGTCACAGTCTTATTTACAATCATGTAATTATCAACTTCTCAATGGTATGGCCAGTGATTTTTAGCAAAACAATCTGAACAGATGGTAGATTTCAATCATCTTAGCACGAGCAGAAAATTTTTATTTTGTCATTTGTCGTTATTTACTTGAGAAGGAGTTTATGTTTTTAATCTGGGCAAGCAGAATTCAACAACTTTGGCAGTGAACCAAAGTGATTGACGTATAAACAGTTAACATGTTTTAAGACATTACGTAGCCAATCGGGAAAGGTAAACTAACATACGGTGTTTTGAAATATAACTTGTCTCTAAAACATTTACGAAATTTCACTGCCTCTACATATCGGTTTCTTGATGTCACAGTGAAAGATGATAACTGCGCCTGCATTTTATAATGAAGACCTATTTTTCATTGGCTCAGGGTTCTCCAGGAGGTGGCAATAACCGGTTGACCAATTGTAGAAGTTACATAATCCTACGGGTTTTTGAATTTTTATCTTATCCCCAAGTGAATATGCAAATTGATCACGTGTCTATTACTAACACAAGATCAATGTAAAACGAATCTCTTAAGGGCTAATACCTCCCTTAATATTCGGTTTAGGTATAAAGAGTCACATATGTTTTCAAGTCTCCAAGAGGACTGAAATATGTTCCGAAATTTTCATACTCAAACTTCACCCTAGAAATCCTAGTTCTAAATATATTCAGCCTCAGAAGAACAAATAAATTACGCTTAAGAGTAAAATGAGAGAAAATCTCACTTGTGCGCACGTTGCAATGTTCCGTGTGTAGTGATCCTAGGGACACTGATTCATCTCAAGGAAAAGTTGACTGACTGTTTAGTTTCCAATCTTATGTGCACATGGCTGACGTACTTCTCTTGCTATTGGCTGTCGTCCGGGTGTGAGGATTTTTCCCTATTTCTCTCGTCCATTGGGAATTCTGGATCTCTCTTATTATGAATGTCTCCGATTTGCATGCAAACAATTAAGCCTCGTCGAGATAGCATGACTCGCTCATAACAAGAGACCATGCAAAATTCGCGTTATTTTTATGCAGCAGACAAAACTCCAAGGGGTTGTACGCTCTACTGTCGTCAGTATTTGTGGCACGACGTGAAAACCAATAGTAACAGTTCAAAAGCACAGTGACCAACCGCCTGTAACATAGTTACAGAGGCACATGACCTCGTATAGAATCCACCGGCCAATTTAATTACGGGTTGTTCTCAGATAGTTATTGGACAATGATGTCTAGCTGGTCCCAGAATAATAACGCGAGCTAACCAGGTCTCTACTTAGACCTAGAAACAAGACTCTGCAACATTTTTTTTTGTAAATACTTTGGCATTAAATATTTTCGCAATTTTCCACTGTCTCTTCCAAGAAAGGGATGGAAATCGCATGTTCGTCACTTTCCCGGTAAAGAACGTATCTCTGATGCTCTTCACGCTTCCTCGCGCCACAAGGAAGGCAGGCTCGCAACCGTAGCATACACAAGTGCACAGGCGTGAATCGGCGTCGCAGTTGAAGTTCCTATGAATTGGACGCGCCCATGCACTGATCGACTGCGCGAGAGTCAGTGAGTGGCCACTGTGTCCTCCCATTGGCTTCTGAGTGCTACGGAATATCCTGTATTGGCTCGGCTGCCAGTGACGGTGCTGATTGGCGAACGGCGTTCTTACATGCTGCTGGACGGTGACGATATTCGCGGTATAAGCAGCTATTTCACTTCCGTATGTTAAACTATTCTATGACCCTACCCTAAATTACCAGTAGACCCGTTCACACTCACGGAGGGCCCCCGTGGCTCAGCGGTTAGACTGCTCGCCTCCAGTGACGTCTCGTTAGGGCAAGCAAGGCAAGCAGTGCTTGCGCAGACAGTTTCCTGACACTGTTATATTTAAAATAAATATTAAATTCCAACTTATATTTACTTTAAGGTAACTTTTCACTCATGCAGTACACATTCTACCCAGGAAACAATACTGCACATTATAAGAAAACAACTCGTTGGCTAGCAAAACCAAGATGTTTGGAAGTGCTGTAAGTAATTCTTTCAGCAGGTCGCAATGGTTTCCCGGCCGACGGAGGGGCGGCAGGGTAGGAAGACCGCCCGGGGTGGAGAGGGGGCTTATGGCTGCGTCAACCTGTGTTAGAAGCTACGATGTTAGTGCTTTCTTCACCGAACTGAAGTGGACATAGCCGAAGCTGGCCTAGCCGCAGGCAGTTGGCGGCGTGTAGTTTACAGTAACTAGATCGATGTGTGGGTAAGTTCGCGCGCACAACACGAATCGTATTGTTTTTATTTCATTTAGTTTTGGTGCTGAGAATGTTATACATATTCGTGCGCGATGTCTACCCTACATAAAAATTATAAAATTATCATGTGAAACTGAGAACCGAGTAGATAGATTGAGTGCAACAGAAACATGTGGATGTAAGTGTGGTGTGTGGGTTGGATTACGAGTGGAACATTTTTCCGGCAGTGCTTTCACTTTTCAGGAAAGATGTGACATAAAATAGGGTAGGCCGAACCCTGAACTTGCGATCACAACACACATGAGAAGTAATTTTGTACATTTCCAAAAAAAAAAAAGTGTTTATCAGAAACACTCGTGGTTAGCTGGATGTAACAGCCTAAACAAACTGTTTTGCTGGCCATGTTTATTGTTTTCAAAGGATGTTAACATGTGGACTGCAACTGGGTATTGTGACCTTAACAATCTGTGCAATGCTGTTCAAAAACGCGAGCGTTCTGAAATTCACATAAATTCGTGTTTGTCTCTTAAAGAATTTGGTAAAAATAAAGTTGACTGCTTTCCATCTTTGCACAAACGAATAATCATTTTTCCTGTCTACACTTCTGTACAAACAAAATTGCTACCTCGCTGTCGATGGGTATTAAAATAATATTGATTTTGAGTGGACAAGGTTCTGGGTTTGATGTAGGTATCTGTGTAATATTTTTCACTCAGGCAAATTTTATGTTAAAAAAAAAGATTAATATTTTTACAAGCGGTGTATTTTATATCTAGGTACGAAAAAACGTTTAAATGGCACCATATTGCACCTTGAAATCCAAATTTTGCCCGGGGGGCCCCCGGACCTCCCTCCCCCTTTATTGAGGAAATCAACGCCACTACGGCCCCCTGTACACTGTAGCTTGCCCATGAAATTATAGAACGCCTCGCCACTGCTCGCCTTCCAACCAAGGCGAACCGGCTTCGATCCCCGGCCGGGTCGCTCCCGGATTTCCGCAAGTGGGAATGGTGCCGGACGATGCCGCTCCGCTGGTCGGCAGGTTTCTTCAGGGATCTCCCATTTTCCCCGTCCCTCCATCACAGAGCTGCTCCATTCTCACCTTGTTTACCCTCATCGGCTCTCAACTGAACCCGATCAGGCTCGCTGCACGTTCGAAAGCAACGCGCAACTACAGTTTTATCGAAGTCAACAACATGCGTTGTCGCTCTACGTACTTTGCTATTCTGTGCTATAGGACTTATTATCTGGACATGTTCATCGCCAAGTTGTAAGTCATAACTAGATATCAGAGAAATTCGTGAGTTCAATAACCTGTAGACTATACTTCACAGTCTTATATACTATCAGACAGATATTGACTGTTTATTGGTTGATTGTTGTGGTAGTAAAAGGCCGTGGTTGGGCGCGCAATTTATTGCATGTTTGTTATTGGCTCATTAATCTCCAGGAGGTGTCAAACAACACGTCGACCAATTACAAAAGTAACATAAACGTACAAGTGTGTGAATTCCAACTTGTCTAGAAATGAACCCACGAAATTCTAGAGTCTCTAGTCATAACTAGGGAAAGAAAAATTTTGTGAGTTCAATGAGCTGTAGGGTAGACCCCACAATCGCTTATGTAGTTGAGCCTCAGATGTTTGTTCATTGACTGCTGCTATAGAGATTAGACGGTGTTGGATCACACCTGGCCGTATGTGATTCATTAGTTACTTTCGTGCAAGTTTGCTACTGGCCCAGAGTCGTCTGGGGCGTGTCTAATAAACCGTTATCCAATTGCAAAGACGACTTCAATGTGCACGTGCTTGACGCCTATCTTATCTTGAAATGAATACGCGAAATTTTCCTATCTCTAGTCATGAATAAAGACCTACAAAATTCCCGTTATTATTTGAAGACAGACTAGACTTCAAATATTTGCGCTTTCGTATTTCGTTTGTCATTGGACTACAGCGTGTTCGGACACGCCCGGGGCAACTTTGGCCATTAGGAAACATTTAACGAGACGTCCGCCAAATCACGTCGAACCAAGTCAAAATGGAAAACTGGTTCTCACTTCTGCAGAAGACAATAACGAATTGCACCGATTCGAGTGTATATAGGACGGTGAATTAAAGCTTGCTGCCAGAAAATAACGCAAATTTCTAGCTCCCTTAGACTCATAACGAGCAATTGATACACGAACCAAATTCATTTTTACTGTCGCACAATAAAGAAAATGTTTATTAATTTTCGCAAATGCCTAATATATGATACTAATCTGTACACTCCACAGGTACAGAAATTGTGAGTGCGGTTACTTATTGAAATTGGTTATTTCACTCATAGACTAAAGATGAGGTAGACTGATCTCGCTGGCTGCGCACAACCAATCTCCGTGTCCCAACATTGAACAGCTTTCCTGTCAACAAGTCTAGCGAAAAGTCGTGGTTTGGATATAAGTTAGAAAACTGATTTGTTAACAAATGCTTTGAGGTGAATGTTATACTTCCTCTAGCCAATTTGTAATGCAGTTTGATTAAATTAAAATTGGTAAAATTATTTTCTTCGTATAATAGTGCTTGTCATATTAAAATTAAGATATAAAAAAACACTTTCATCACTGTTAACCATATCTGACTTTGACAGATGTGTTCGCTTTATCCTTTTGTCACCAAAGTAGGCGTGTTGTAGAGGGAGGCAATATATTTGCAGAGCTGGACACCAGTCTCAGTGCCCACAGCAACCTATGAATAATGTGTTTTGTGTATAGGCTGCTCACGGTAAAATGAGCACTTTTGAAAGCCCTGCTTAAGATATACGTTGTGTATTCCTCCGTCTAATGTAAAATTAACATTGCCACGGGCCTCATCACTTTATTAATGCGTCGGTCAAATGAAACTGTGAAATTATTAGGAAAGTAAATACTTTACAAATCTGCTCATTTTTACTCTTCGATGCATTAAAGAAAAACAGAAAGCGAAAGAAATAATTTTAAGTCACAAATGGTTACCTAACACTTTTTATTCGACGTTAAGATATGAAACTACTTTCCATCCATCGTTATCATTTTTACTGCGCAAATCTCACCCAGTGCGCCCATTAGAATATATGCATGCAGGGGCAGTGACTTTATTCTAATGTTAATTTCTAAAGTGCTCACTTTATCGTGAACAGCCTTTACTTCACGCAACTCTGTTTCGGGAAAGTAATCACTCCGGTACATATTTCACTGTTTGAGAGATTGTAGCACGTGATGAATGGGTCAGCGTAATGGAAGCGAAAACCAGAATATTGCTTGGGTATAGTGAGGGTGACATAAGTATGGTATAGACGCGTGGATGTATAAAGAAACAATTTATCGTATGTACTTTTTCATTACGCGTATACAAGTGTGAGTTGAAACAATATGGAACATTTCTTGTGGTAACCAACTACTCCAGTACACCTCTCCACGAGTGTTGCCGAAGAGATTGTATGGGTTTTCACGGTAAATTGAGCACTTTTGAAGCCCTTTCATTTGGAATAATATTCAATAAATATAGTATATGTTTTACTTAGATGTTAAAGTCTGAGTGCGGTGGTATATACACAACCGTTTATTACTTACGAGGCAATATTTATTTTAAAACGTGGTTAATGGATAAAAAAAATTGGAATAAAGGAAAATGTAACCAAGGAACCAACAGTGCTCACTTTACCGTGAACAGCCTATAGTCCCAGTGGCTTACCCAACAACATGAATGCATTTCTTTAGTTAGCAAGTTACGACCGTCCTTCGAGTAACCTCCGTGTAGTCGCTCAGCGAAGTGAAGACCGATTGTTCTCCCGTATAGGCAGCAGTTATACGGGATACGTGCCCGGGAGGTATTTGGCCTTGATGGTCCAATGACGGAACTTCTACTCAGAATATAAAAACTTCAGGGCTTCGATAACAAAAAATATATATATATATATTTTATTTCACCACATAAAATCATTAAACGTACAGACATTACATCTTAATATTTTGAGAATAATATTAATTTAATTAAACGGCTTTTGAATGATCGCTTGTAAAAATCGCAATTTTGTCGTGTTTGTAACACAACTTCAGAAAAATAACTTGCAGAAACAATAGGATCTAAATTACAAAATTCCGATGAATTACCTACCTCAAGATATTTGTGTAATCACACAAAAAAAAGGATTGCATTTGTGAAATTGTTAAATACGAAGAAAATATTTATACGTATTTTATTCGTAACTGATCTAGAATCTTAGTAAACTGCTTTCGCCAAATACACCTTTAATGTTAACTAAGAAAAATGTCTTTCAGCTTCAACTTCCGTCGTCTTTATTTTTTTATTTATTTTTTTTATTTTGTAAATGGTTCGTTTTACTTTGTATCAGGGACACCCGAATTTCGTGAAAAGATTTATGTAAATGCTAGCTTTTGATACACTAAGGGCAAACCAGCAGTTTTCATTTCCTTATTGGCGGAGTTTCCTCGTGAGAAAACATTTTCTTACTTAACTCGTCAACCAGAATTAGGCAACTCCAATACTGTACGTATCTGATTCGCGCGAATACACCTAAGATGCGTAATTCCAGCTTTAATGTTATGAAATGCTACTGGTCGTGAAATCTTTTCGCGAAATTCGGGTGTCCGTACGTTGTGTGATACAAAATCAGTAAAATTGCAATTCCGACATGCGATTATGCAGAAAAATCGTAAATTTTTACTTGCTGGAAATGACGCATGTAATGTCTACAGATCTGACAGAATTTCGCACGAATGTAAAATCCAACTTTGCGCTGCAGTATGATTAAAAACCTTATATTTGTACTCATAACACCTCACGATGTGTTTTTTTTTTTTTTCAGGGTTGCTTTAGAATGGAAATTGCAGCGCAGAAACTTTAAATTATTATATATGTATTGTCTCAGTTGGTCATATTACAACGATAGTCACTGCTTTACGTCTCATGACTACGTACTGTTTGTGGGTAGAGAATTCCATAGTAACACTGTCTTATTGCTGAATTCAAGGTGCATTACAGCGTCGTTCTTATATAGGGTTTAAAATTAATATGGCTCTAAATTAGCGCAATAAAAATGCCAGGAATAAAATAGTACAAAACGGACTGCCTACAGCCTGCGTTCAATGATAATCACACATAGTTTTTTTTTTCTGTGTAAGCTTTTATTGCAACTATTATGTCAGCTCCAGTATTTCTAAAGTAATATTTATTGTAACATATTTTTCATAACGCGCGCACAAGTACAACGGCGAAAAAATTTCGTGTAGGAAACAACTAACGACGTAAATTAATGTAAGTGTTGAAACATGTTTTACGTACGCAGCATTTCGAATCATTTAGTCATACTTGCACAAACGTGATTTGACAGCAGTGATTTCTGTGTAGTTTCACATTCTGACTGGCTTGCTGCTTTGTAACCCTGCGTTTTGTCGTCTGAACCCCGCGTGACGATATGTTTTGTGGTTTCGCAAGACATTCGCGTGTTATAGATGCCGCTATTGAACAACATGTATTAATTTCTTATGCAGTACGTTACCTGAACGCCATATCGGTTGCAGACGCGGGGCCATAGGTACATCTCGCGCAATCAAATGTTTACTGAATTCGATTATTTCGTATCAGTTACGAAATATAACAAAAATTACACGTGCAATTCAATTGTGTTTTGTAAACACCGAAGTGGCTACTTGAAAGTTTATTTTCAAATGTTCGAACTTAAATCCAAAAGTAACCGCATTAAGTAAACTACAAACATTTTCAACACGAATCCTAAAGGGAAATAATTCGATAAAACATAACTTGTCTTACTATTACACAATCTGTTTGTACGAAAAGTTATTAAATATTATATACATCTGTATAGTAATGAAGCGACTTTCATTAATAGCGCTAGAATAATTTGGATGGCTGGTTAAAAAGTTGAAATTAAGGAAATATAGTAGGCCTATATGTTCAAAACTAACATCTTTGAAGTAATTTGAGACACTCAATTACTTGAAAGGCGCAATGACTTTGACTGTGACGTCCGAGTGACGTAATATATAATTCAAAATGTTAAATCTAATGAAAACTGATTTTGATCCCAGTATCCTTTGTTTTCGTAAAATAGCCCTTAATGTCTTGATTTTTCTATACCCACTTCAAGCAGGTTGGCAGAGGAGTCTTGCTGTTCGCGTATCGTTGTGAATTTGTTGTAAGATCTGGTATCGGCTTGCTGGAAGGAAAAATAAGACATTATTTTGTTCTTAATAATTTATTCAATGTGTAGACTCTACTCCACAGTCCTTTGTACAATACAACACCAACTCTTTGCTCATTGGAGTTTAGGTTGTCCTAAGATTGTGGACACAGATACCTCGAGGTTCATTCACCAAAACAGAACTAAGAAAATCATCTGCGCAGAAAAAAATGTGAAGTTATTTTCAAAGAGCCGGCCTTAAAATCATGCCATACTGAAGCTGATAAGGATAACGACGATACGGAATCTACAGCTCAAAATGTGAACATGCATCGGGAAACCATGTAGGACTCGAAGTGACTAGACAGGATGATTCTGCACTCGGTTGCCACTGTGAAGACGACTTGATTAATTCCAACGTTAGGTCCTGGGAGTTGATCACAGGTCCCTTGTGTGCGTGTCGTAAATAGGGACGGGAGGATCGCGCGGGTTTAGTAAGCGGTAGGCTAATCCCATACGACCAGGTGTGGGCTAACACTGGCTAATCTCTGGAGCAGCAACCAATGAACAAACTACTGAGGGTCGACTACACAGACGATTGTGGGGTCTAGCCTACAGGTCATTGAACTCGCGAAATTGTCATATTCCTACGTACATCATGTGAACATATAGCTTTGTGAAACGGGCCCCTGCTCGTACAATTGGCTCAGCTTTCATTAGAGACGTCCTTGATGACTCCGAGCCATAACAAACCTGCAAGTGAATGAGAACTGAATCCCGTGACAACAGGTCTAGAGTCTCTGATACCTAAGCTCATTAAATGATTGGTTAATCTTCTTCTGAAGTACTACTAAACATTTCTGTTTATAATTCACAAAAAGGAAGTATGAGAAATTATATTTATATTGAATTATACGCCAAACAAACCATTTTCAATAGCCTGTAAAAATTTCTACTCGGCTTTCCATTCTTGTAAGAAACTGATATTTTTTAAAGGCTGTTCATGGTAAACTAAGAACTTTTGAAAGCCCTGCTGAATATCTACTTGTGTGCGCATTGTGGATTCTTCCACCACATGTAAAATTAATATTGCCATGAGCCTGATCACGTTATACATGCGTCGGCCAAGTAGAACTGTACAATTATCAAGAAAGTAAATATTTTAAAAATTCGCTCATTTTTACGCGTATTGCGCATTAAAAAATTTGAACGTAAAATAAATCGTGTCAGTATTCACATATGTTTTTACCTAACACTTTTAATTCAGCGGTAATAGGTGGAACTACTTTCATCTCCGTCTTTACCTACTGGACGCGTGCTAGGTAGTGTGTCCGTTAAAACATGTGCAGGCCCTGAGCGACATACGCCCAGTAAAGTTGGTAACAATGGGTAGGAAGTAGTTCCGTATCTTAAGTCGAATAAAACGTGTTAGGTAAATATTTGTAATAAGTTAAATTAATTATTTCGTTTTCTGTTCTTTTTTTATGCAGCAAAGTCTAAAAACCAGCAGATTTGTAAAATAATTAATTTTCTAATCATTTCACAGTTTCACTCGACCGGCGCATGAATAAAGTGGTAAGGCATGAAAATGATAACCGTGCATAAGGTGGAAGAATACACAACGTGAATAGAATTATATCTTAAGCAGGGCTATCAAAAGGGCTCATTTTAACGTGTACAGTATATATGTAGATACTACCCCTTTTTACTGGACCAATGAGGATTCTGGTACTATAAGGCAGAACGTTCGTGATTGGTCTGCAAACAACTTAACCGAGTCAAACTCGTGTTCATCTAATCATGAAAGAATAAACTAATTATAGTTTTATAGAATATATTTGGCTCGAAATATTTACACGATGTTCCATCATCTCTGCTAATCAGATACAAATACCGTTCCCAGAGCCTCACGCAGCCAATCGTAGAGTGGGTTCACCTACCGCAACGGAACCGCTACGTCATTTTGTCTCTGCATACGTAACTACTTTGGGGCAGTTTTCTTATCTGAGAAGGTGAATGTGTCACTGGAAACCGTAAGGAAAAGGAACTCTGGTCATTATTCAAGATGGTCTTTAAATTTGGCCATGCTATGAAAAGAGTGTGATTGTTATTGGAATACAATGTATTGGTTTCAATCATTAAAGGGCATATATGTAAGAAATATGTGTCTTCATACTTTATTAAATGTCATACGTGGCCTTTCAAAGCGGTTATGTTATGTCGCACGCTCTTATGGCAACAAGTCCATGCCTGATGCATAGAGACCTGAAGAATTCGCGGATTCATTTCGGGTCAAGCTGGAATCCAAAAACAGTTAGGCTACTTTCTGATTGCTGTTGCAATTGTTCCATGTTTTATTTAACACCTCCTGAAGAAACCTAAACCAATAAGAAACACGCGTCAAAATGCAGCTCTAATCATCGCCTTGGACTGTTGCAGCAAGTAACCAATGAGGACTTTTTATCTGCGCCATGGTACACAAGATTGTGGAGTCTACCCTACAGGTCATTAAACTCGCGAATTTTTCCGGTCTTTACTGATGCAACATTATTTCGAGTGGCAAGGAGCCACTCAATTGATGACGAAAGGAGGGGAGTTGGGGGCGCGGCTAGACTATTAAAACGGGGTCGCCAGGTTGGCGGCCATCCTTTTCCGGATCGCCGCGGTCGCTGCTGTTGTCCCACTACGAGCTCCTGTTGCAGAGAGACGTCGTCGTCCAGGGGAGGCGATCCCCATGAGGGATCCTGATTGGCATTCCCTTATGCGGCGCGGGCTTGATCGACCCGAGCTGAGTAATTAAACAGTGATGAGTCCCATCGACTAGCTTCGGATATATAGGGATTTTGTAGACCGCCTGCGTAGAAGCTTTGTAGAGCAAGTTACCGCCCGTCCCTCTGACGGAAGGGTAAAAGGTGTTGTGTAGTCTTTGAGACTTAATAAATGCCATATCTTAAATATCTTGCTGAGTTACATTAGTTGAGAGTAATCCTATTTAACTGACCTATTTAAAGAGAAATGATTGAGAACCTTAAGTTTGCCTTATAATCTTCTTAAATCAAGAAATTAAAAGGATAGAACAACTCACATTTAAGTAGTACACTCTAAATCATAATCAGTTATTTTTTACTTATTGTGAGTTGAAATTGCTCCATCCGCAATCAGTAGAAAAAGAAAACTACTATTCTCTTCAGTTAAATTAAATCCATTAATACAAACAGTAGAAAATCAGTTATTTATAGTTGATTAGTACAAAGCACAAGGATTAAAAACCACTCATTACAGTTTGAAAAAAAATTAGTACAATTATTTTGTCGCAAAAGAAAATTTGTACGCGTCCAAGGAAATTTTCGAAGTGGTTGGTATCGAACGTCCACCCCAAAACGCAATAGATTCTCTTGTTACTTGTGGCTGAGGTTCTACCAACTCTGCTACTTTGCCACTGAGAGAAACGGTCTCGTATTTGCGAAGTGACATAAACTTACAATGGAGAACGGCTGTAAGTTTCGTAATGTGAAAGTACCTCATGTTGTCGAAATATATACATATTGTGCGTACGTAGGTACATGTCTTTGAAAGGCTCGAAAGTCATTCTAAGTTAAGTTTAGTTCAGATTGTGTGCTTTACAAGAGAAATATAGTGGGTTTAACGGCGTTGTTGTTTTCTATGCATCTACCATTTTACAATGCAACGAGATTTTACAGAATGAAACTGTTATTTTGAAGAGACAGAATGACTAGTAATAACTGTGTTTGTCGTTTCCTCATTATTTTATATGTTAACTTGCAGACTACAAAACTTTTATTGTAAATCCACCTTTCTTATTGAATCACCGCACTATCGAGTCAGTAAAATTATGACTGATCTATCTGTCACTAAAAGTAACAGTTTAAATTTGTAGTGTCTCATTGCATTGTAAAATGACGGATACTAGTTAACATCGATAACCTCGTACATTGAAACCAATATATTTATGTTTTAAAATACAGAATCCGAACTAAAATAAAGATGGATTGACTTTCGGATTTTGCAAAGACATTTACTTGCATTAACCATCGATAAATAACTAATTTTCTATTATTTGATTTAGTAGATTTTTTTTAACTGATGAATTAGTGATATTTTTTCTATCCGGATTCCGGATGGAGCAGTTTCAACTGACAATCAGTAAAAAAAATAACTAATTCCGATTTAGAGTGTAGGTAATTGACGTGATAGTTCCAATAAAATAGGTAGGTATGTTTTTAACGCACAATTGCAAATAATTATATCAATGACAGTGTTTAAAGATACGAAAATGTGAGTACGAGAGAACTGAGTTGCGTTGTAGCCAGACAAATCCCATGCCCAAACACGTAACGACTAGTTTGCCTTTTTTTTTTTTTTTTCCCCCTAACAGAATTGGTTATGGTTGAGTTGAGAGATTTGGGCGGCTCTTAACAGCGAGGTCTTGAGAGCCAATGTGGGTGAAATGAGGTGAGATTGTAGCAGAGCTGGAATGCAAAGACTGGGGGGTAGGGGGATGGGTAGATCCCCGACAAAACCCACCGACCAGTGGCATCGTCCGGCACGATTCCCACTAGCGAAAATCTGGAGTGACCCGACCGGGGATTGAGCCTGGTTCGCCATGGTGAGAGGCGAGCAGTGTAACTGCTCAACCACTGCGGCCCGTTTTGCTAAAGGAAAGCCTCTCCAAACCGTACGGCTTGAAAACTTTATTAGCGCAACTGTAGATAAATATATGTTTTGATGGCAGAGTAGTCATGTAACGAAGATCTAATTGGATTGGCAAGATATTATTTTAATATACGTGCGGATTTGCAGGGGGAAAAATTCAACAAATAGGCCTATCACGTTAGTGTTTCGTTGCGTTATTTTGACAGCAGTGTTGATATTGTTCCTAATTGCCTTTGATTCTTCTATTGCGCGTCATTGTAGATACACGCATGACAAATGCGCAATTGTACAGGCTGTTCAAGGTGAACTGAGCACTTTTGAAAGTCGTGTTTAAGATCTACTTGTAATCAGAATGTATTTCCTCCCGCCATGCGTAAAATTAACATTGTCATGGTCCTGGTCACAGTGTTCGAGCGCCGGCCATGTGAAACTGTGAAATTATTAGAAAAGGACGAGTTTTACAGATGTTATAACATCTGGGAATTTGTGTGTGACTTATTTGATAATGTTAGTAATTTAAGGTAAGATAATTAATGAATTGTTTTGTTTTTTCTTATCAACAAGAGTATTCTAAATAGCATTGCCATAAATATGTTACTATTATGTGTTACTAATGTCCAATCTTTTATGTGGCAGCAAAACTGATAGAAATATGTTAGTCTTTGGTATAAATCTTTTGTTACGAATAAATGTTTGTTTGCTTGAAAAAAGAGACGACATTGCTCGTAGAAAACTTTTTTTTGTGAGTTATATGTTTTGTTTGAGAATGTTGAGTAAAATGTAGAACAATCGTGGGCTATTGAAGAAGCAGACGTTTGATATGTTGAATCGCTAATTTTTGAAAATATCGTCTTTCCTGATGTGCCCACGAGTATTAATTTGTCAGCTAAACTATCCTTCCACAAGAGAGGAATGTTAAATTATTTGGTAAGTCAAATTTCGAGGAATTTCTACTTCGCATCTCTGCAAGGGACCTACCAAGGTGTCCCGATGACAGCAACCCGATAGTAGGTATTCCAGCAACTGCATTGTATTCGAAATTCCCCTCCTGTTACCTGTTATTTTGGATATCGATTAGATTATTGGCGGACTCCATCTTCACCTGATGATCTACTTCACATCTCGGCAAGCGGCACACCAACTTCTCCTGATGAGAGTAGCCCGATTGTGTTCCAGCAGCTCCAGTATCTCCGAGATCCTCATCCGGTTACCTGTTCCTTTGGAGATCGTGTGAACTACAGTCTGACTTCATCCTTGCCATGAACTTGATGATTTGGGGTCAATTGCAGCTACTTTCGGTGCCTTTTATCGATCAGGAAGTAAGTCAAAAGCTTTCTTTTACTGGAATTAATATTTTAATAATAATAATTGCACTTGAAACTAGATAGAGACGTGTTTAATGAATAGAAGAATGGTGTCGTGTCTTAAAGTTGTTGATTTCGCAAATGACATTGTTCTAATAGTTCAACCTCGAATTACTTATTGTGTTTATTTAATTAATGGTCATAAAAGCTGTCTGACCTTGAGTTGTCATTACTTAATTTAATCATATAAAATGTAATAAACTTGCGCAAGATGCGTGTTGTTGAAATGTTTAAGAAATAATAAAATTTATCGCTTTGTGAGCATTATATTAATCTGATTGATTTCTATATCTTAACTTTGAATAAAAAGTGTTAGGTAACCATTTGTGATAATGTATATTATTTCTTTCGCTATCTGTTTTTTAATGCATCGAAATGTAAAAATGAACAGATTTGTAAAATATTGACTTCTATAATATTTTTACAGTTTGTAACTTTAAAATATTAAATGTAAATTTTAACATACAAATTTTTGGTAATTTTACATTTTGTATGTGTAATTTGTTGAAATAACTACAGTACGTGTAATTTTACGCACAAGTTCTTAATAATCCAGAGTGAAATACATGCCTTTGGTGAAAATACACGAATGTATAGTTTAATAAACTAAATGCTGGTGTTAACTTGCATATTTTTAAGTATGTGTAACAATACACCCACTCAATGTATTAGAACCTTAAGTTATGTATTTTTACTGTTACATAGTCGTTGTATGAACACCCAGAGTCAGTATAGTTGTACATAATAAATTGTGTAATTTTGTAATGACCGTATTTGCGTAATCTTGCATTACATTCTTAAGTAGCGCGGTGGGCGATTAATTTGGTGTTAAGTCAGTCCGGTCTCTCGCTGGCGGCGCTAAACTGTGGAGACGGACATCGAGTCTGATAGGCGAGAGCCTTAGGAACACAGAGGTAAGATGGCGGCGTGTAATACGAACTCAAGCAACACGGCGGGACGTCGTTTGCCAGTCAGCTCGTGGAGACTTTGCTTGCCAGAAGGCAGCCTGGTCAAGAGAGAATTCGCAGTTTCTTCACACTTTGTGAAGCGAACATTTTTAAAAATCCTCTGTATATGACCTACTTGGTTACTTCCTCAATATGTCACTTATCACTAGCTTTTCATACTTGTGTTGTCGTAAAAATATATTGAACATTTTTATTCAATTAAACTTTTACTTATATAGTATTAGTAAATTATTATATTTCAGTTATCATTAATATCATTAAGAACAAGGAGAAATTAGGTGTGTTGGTAATACCAAGTATGACATAGTTCTTATGAAACCATGGGTACACTGAGTGCGCGCTAAGACGGTGAGTTGTCCCTTTGGTGTATTTTATAGACTAGGCTAAGTTTTGTTAGCATGAGACAGAGGGATATCCGGCAAGTATGACGTAAGCAGGGCTTCAGAAAAATTTGAGGTAACCATAAATGGACTTATAACACGCAACAGCAAATCATACTCGGGGCCCGTTTCCAAAGCTTAGCGCGGTCAACGAGCGACCGATTACGCTTACATCGAAGGAACCACCAACGCCAATTCGCGGGGGCCGCGGTGGCTGAGCAGTTAGTCCGCTCTCCTCCCACCGAGGCGGACCGGGTCGGTATTGCGTGCCGCACGTGAGAATCGTGCCGGGCGATACCGCTGGTCGGCGAGTTTTCTCACCCTTTAATTCCGGCGCTGCTCCGAACTCTCCTCGATCACTCTCATCGGCTCTCCGAAGACCTCGCTGCTATGAGCCGCTCAAATCTCTTCACTCACGCCATTTCGCTTCGGTATAGTTACTTATTCTGGTCCCCGATTGTCTATTGTCTTGGCGGGCGGCCAGTTTGACGTCACAACGTCCGATCAGGAATTCCAGCGGCTATCACGCGCGGCCTCCAGCGTTTCCCACGACTCCCTTGGCGCGTGTCAGAGAGGGAAGGAGGGGTTTGAGGAGAGGGAACGAGGCGGGCTGGTGGGGGACGTGACGTCACTCCAGTGCCTGGAAACACCGGCTCCGCGCCTGCGCCCGCGGAGGCAAACATTGGCAGAAAACTGTCCGCGTCGACGTCGCTATTTAAACAACGTCGCGCGTCCACGGCGTGAGGTTTTAGCGAAGGCTCGGTGAAGTGGATTTCGTTGTTCTTCTTCTTCTTCTCTCTTCTCTGTTGCGCGAGTGTGTGACGAGTGTAGAAGACTTCTTTACGTCCAACAACCGGGGTTTCTCGCCAGTTCTGTCCTCGAGTTCGCCCTCCCGGTGAGTTCGCTTGTCTCCGAAGTCCATAGTGTGTTGGAGTCAGGGGCGTAGCCAAGAATTCACTTCGGGTAAGGGAGGGGCATTAAATGTCTATTTTTTGGGAGAAAAAATTAAATATGAAAGCTTAACATTGAAAATTATTAGTTCAAAATATTATTTGCATTCAATGGGCTAATATACATAGATGGACCTACAAAAGGCCACAAATATCCTCTACGGTCAAGGGGTACCTCACACTTCCAATATTAAAGTAAAAAAAAAAAAAGTAATTTTTAAAAATTTTCTTTTTGAATGTTTTATTTTAATTTCTGGGGGATATGTCCCGATAACCCACTCCCCCTGGCTATGGCCCTGATTGGATTTAACATATATATATTCATAATTGAGAATCAATCCTTGCAAAATAACCCCATATATGACGTCTTTGGAGGTTTCCTAAATATACCGCATATCACACGCGTTTTATATTCGTGTTAACATAAAAGTACTTTATTTTTGGTTAAATTGAACTTTTATTTATAAAGGCTGTTCACGATTAAGTGAGCACATAGGAAATGAACCTTAGGAAAAAGTCACTGACCCTGCCTACATATATTTTAACTGGTGCACTTAGTGACATGCGTCCAGTAAATTTTGTTACTCTGGATGGAAAGTAGTTCCATATTTCGATTAAAGAGCGTGAAGTATCCATTTGTGATAACATAAATTATTTTTCGGTTTCTGTTCTTTTTTTTAATGCATCGGCGAGTAAAAATGACCAAGGTTGTAAAACATTTACTTTTGTAAATATTTCACAGTTTTACTTGACCGGCGCATGAATGAAGTGATTATGCCCATGAGTACGTTAAGTTTACATAAGGCGTATGAATACACAACTTGTATACAAGTAGATCTAAAGCAGGGTTTTCAAAAGTGCTCATGTTAATGTGAATAGCCTATATTAATCAATAAATTAGGTATATCATTTCATTTATAATCAATATGAATCAGAACAGAGAGAAAATAGGTGTGCTGGTAATGCCTAGTAAAAATTAGTTCTTATGAAAAATATTATTAAAATGATTGAGCACGAATGCGGTGCGTTGTCCCTTTGGTGAAATTTTCTAGAGACCGTCAAGCTTTGGTTGCTTGAGGGGGAGGAATATGCGGGAAAAAAACTTTAGCAGGGCCCCAGAAAAGTGTGAAGTAAGCGGTAAATCGACGACAATTATAGAGCAGCGGCGGATTGTCTTTTCGCAGAATATGCTGGTTTTCGGTCTTCACTGTCCGTGGCTGTTTCTCATCAGTGACTACACGTAGTTCTGCAGATGACGTCACGCGCGTTCGTAAAAGGTTGCGATACTTTTAGTTACCCCTAATTCCTGCTTTGTGCATCGAAAGCTTGCAATTGTATGCTGAATACACTGCTGCAATTCACAGCCTCCACTGACTTAGAGACTATGCCGATTCTCCTTGTATTTGAAGAGCATGTTATACTACACAGCCCTGTACGTACGCAAATACCGGTCGTTTCTCCACAGAATGACTCTTATGCTATAGTGATCAGTTGAGTTCAGAGATTTGGGCAGCTCTCAACAACGAGGTCTTGAGAGCCGATGAGGGTAAAATGAGGCGAGAATGGAGCAGCGCCTGAATGCAAGGGCGGGGACAAGCCAGATCCCCGATAAAACCGGCCTACCAGTGGTATCGTCCGGCACGATTCCAACTTGCGACTTATGCTAGAAGTAATTTTCCCGCTGTACTTGGTCATAAGGATTTTGACCGCTTGGTTACTAGAGATCTTCCATGGGCTCATAGTTCTAAGCAGTGTGTAGAATGAACGATAGTCTAGCCAAACAGTTGGAAGTAAATAAGATATTTCCAGACTAATTTGCTCGTAAAATATAACCCCAAATCGTGGGTTCTATCACATAGAAAAGAAATTTGTACTGTATACAAACAATTCTTTGGATATTGGTTGCCAATATTTTTCTTGCAGCAATACTAGTGAAATTTGCATATTTACAAAACATTGTTTCTTTTAAACATACAAAATTGTTTATGTATTTCTGTGTTCACAAAGGACTTGAAGATTACATTGCTTGAGTATTGAAATTCAACGTTAACTGCATTCTACCGTTACGTGTTGTAAAAAAAATGTCATAAAAATAATCTTTGCAACTTGTTTACAGGAAAACGTTTAGTACAAATACAAAAATGTTTTATACTGTAAAGACTGAAGTATTTACATTTTTATTTTGGAACAAGGTAGACTTCAA
Organism: Dryococelus australis; assembly: GCA_029891345.1. Taxonomy (NCBI): domain Eukaryota; kingdom Metazoa; phylum Arthropoda; class Insecta; order Phasmatodea; family Phasmatidae; genus Dryococelus; species Dryococelus australis. The sequence goes on from CM057000.1 coordinate 49,564,511, forward strand.
AAATCCCAACGTTTGTTTTATCTGCGCCTAGGTGGTCGATTCGTCAGCTATCTGACAAACCCTGGAGAGTTGTGAGCCAGTTATACATAAGCAGAAAATGTTGGTCAGTCATGGTTTCCCACGGTGATAGCAGGCAACCAATGAGCAGTTGACATCAACTCGACAAGGAGGTCGCGGTTGGCTTAGTGGCCCTCGCCTCCCACCAGGGCGAACCTGGTTCGATTCCTGGCAGTGTCGTACCCGGAACTCTCCATGTGAGAATCGTACCAAACGATGTCGCTGGTCAGCGGGTTTTCTCCAGGATCTCCCACGTCCCCTGCCCTTGCACTCTAGCGCTGCACCATACTCACTTCGTTTCACTCTCATCGGCCAAACTGCCCTAAACGTTTTTTCCACACTCGAGTCAAGCCAACATGTCATTGAACTCGCGAGTTTTTCTGGAATATAGTCCCTACGTATAGTTGTTTCTTTGTTGCTGCATTTTTAAACGAACCTGTAAAAACCTCTGACTGATAGATCTATAGAAAAGTTGACAGGGAGTAAGATGTCTCCAATCATTTGATGAAGTTGTTGACAAATGAGAACGGCAACTCCTGGGGGTCGATTAAATATAAGTATAGGCTGTGCACGGTAAGGTGAGCACATTTGAGGCCCTAGTTACTTTTTTTCTTTCAGCCATTCTATATAATTTAATCACCTTTTTAAATAAACATGGCCATGTAAGTAATAAACACAGTGTAAATATTTCACCGCACTCGGAAGTTAACGTCTAAGGCTAAAACAAAATATATTTATTGACTATTATTCCAAATAAGGGGGATTTCAAAAGTGCTCACTTTACCGTGAATAGCCTTTACCTAACATTTGCACCGGCGCAACGCAACGCAAATAAAACTCCGCTCCACTTGCACCCAAAACCACGGGTGTAATTAAATTCACCGAACGCAAATGAGCGGGGCTCTTTTGGCCACACATTTTCACCACTTCCACCACATGATCTTCAGTGGCCAATGAAATAATTTGTTACAAGTTCTTCACGGCCGCATGAATACATAAGTTGCAAAGGATTTTACATGCACCACTGTGTTTTTAAGTGGCCGTGAATAATGTTTTATCGCGCCTAAAAGTTGTTGATATTTGTAGTAATTATAACCTAAACGACAACTGGTGAGAGTTATGTTTATACTGCGACGCTTAGACGTGGAGAGCCGCGTATTCCATTAGTTGATGCAACATAATATCATATACGCTTGAGATAGTGTGTTTGATGTTATTTCCGTTGAAGAAGAGACGTGATATTATATATAAGCATTAATACGATTTGTGACTGTATTCGAAATGTAACTGACCTAATATTGTGTTTACTTTGTGTGACATGCTATTCTTCATGGCGTTTTCTTTCAGTTCATTACGAATTTCCATATGGCTGATATTTTCTCCGCAAATTCAATCGGTGCAGTGCTCAAGTTGAATATTTAGGTTTATGTAAGTTGTATTTGTAGTTCGTTACATTCGCAGACATTCGTGTTGCATGTCATGCCATAAGTATTTTTTATCACCAATCGTCGCTGCACCCTTCGACAGTTAATGAAACAAGACTCTTTTGTGTTCCATGACAAATACCCCTCCAAAATATGAAGCAAAAAAGTTTAAACACTTCAATAAAAATTTAATTTTGGGACTGTTTTGATAGAAATAAAAGTGTTTTATCTTATGTGGAAAGTTAAGCCAGAAGCACCCTCAGAAAACATCCTTTCTTCATTCTACCACTCCAATTTGTTGTTGAAATCACTCTGATGTAGTAATTTACACAATTTTCTACCGACGACAATTAACCTAAACGTATTTTTTGACAATTACTAAATGATAGCCATGTTGCTCGTTAGCTACATGTGTCGACTGCGCATGCGCAGCGAGAGCAATTTGCACTTGCGCCGAGGTATTTGCTTGGGCGCAGTTTTCTCTGCATTTTTGCACCTCTATTTTTTCATATTTAATTCCATTTTGGTGCATCGCAAGTACAATATTTGCGTCGCACCCATAGAAACGCGTATTTAATCGGGCCTCTGATTGTATAAACTTTCGTATTAGAAACGTGTTTATTTTTCCAGCGATTTCATAATATCATTCGATCAACGGGCGTATGTTATTGTGCCTGCAGCGTCGTTAATTTTCGCATACGGCAGTATGACACCCAGTGGACAAAAAAATATATATAATACTAGTGACCTGTCCCCGCGATGAGCAATATGATGCCATAGTTTTTTTCCTCATCACCGTGTTTGACCGCTGTAATTATTCTGTTGCGCGTAATTAATAAATCTGTGCTAGCTCCCTAAATTATATGGTGTAAATAACATATTTTATTTGATAAGGATTAATGCAGTGTTGTTCAAAACGTTCTATTTTTAATCAAATTTTAAAAGACAAAAATGGTTACACCGGGTTATCCTTAAAAGATAAACATACGCTGGGACTTTTTTGTAGACTTTTTTCAGATCTACAATTCTGTAGTTCATTAATGTGGTTATCTCTTATCGTTTAGTCAGCGTAAGCCGTGTAAGCGCCCGAAAAGCGCCTTTTTCCGACTTGATTAGAAAACGTCGACATTTCTAATCTATCCTTGCATTAAATATTAATGTATTATGTATCTAATCATTCCTCCAGAAATTCTTTAAATGATGGCGGAAACTGCATCGAAATCCATCAAGTAGATTAGAAGCATTATCCGAATACACGGACACACGCGACCGGGCGACTTTGTTGTATGCTAGGACTATGTATAGATTCTTGGTTATCCCCAATTTTTCTGAAGCCCTGCTAATGTTTTACTTTGGGCCTACTCGCTACATATTTCCGTCACGTGAAAAAATTAATAAAACAAGTTTGTAATAAAACGACAAGGAGAAAGTATTTGAGCGTTGGATATACATTTTTTTTTTGTATAATCATGAAATGTGTTTCGAACACTGCTAAATATAATAACTATTTCTTACTAGAAATTCCCAACACAGTGTGACTACGAAATGTATGTTATAATTTATTGACAAAATATTATGTGAAAGTTTTTTTAACAGAAAAAAAAGGAACGTTGATAATAAGGAAGTATAAAACGCTTGTGATATACGTTTATTTTTAATGGCGGGAATTTTGCAAAGGTTGTATTCAGAAGGTGTGAAGATATCATGAATGGGCTATTAAAGACTGTTCACGGTAAAGTGAGCACTTTTTGAAAGCCCTGCTTAAGATCTACTTGTTATGCACGTTGTGTAATCTTCCACCTTATGTAAAATTAACATTTGCATGAGCCTCGTCACTTTGTTCATGCGTCGGGCAAGAGAACATCTAGAGTTATTATAAAAGTAAATATTAAAACCAATATACCTAATTATATACTTCGATGCATAAAGAAAACGGAAAGCTAAAGAAATAATTTGAGTTGACATAAATGGTTACCTAACACTTTTTATTCGCCGTTAAGATATAGAACTACTTTGGTTCCATCATTGCCAACTTTCCTGGGCGCATGTCACTCGGTGCTCCCGTTAAAATATGTGCAGGTAGGGGCAGTGACTTTTTTCTGAGGTTGGTTTCAAAAGTGCTCACTTTATCGTAAACAGCCTTTATCAGGTCTCACAGTGTACTGTGAACCAGAAATACTGAATACGGAGGGGTCTCGAGGTTCCGAAACACTACGCTACTGACCCTATCAAGTTCTCAGTAGTCACGTCATCGCCTGATGACGAGCCGCGACAGATTAGTGATTTCGTGCAGCGGGGTCGTGATCACGGGCACGGGCGACGAGCAATTTTGCGGGAATCACCGCCGTCATCGCTTGGCCGTGACCGAGCGTGGCCTTGGCAAAGACTGTGGGAGATAAGCCACCAGCTCGCGTCTGCCTCCGGTTGGCGGTCAGTGCCACTGGATCCGCGCAGCTAAGTTATATCACGTTCCTCGAGTGATCTCGACCAGTTATTTCTCAGGAACAGCCCGTACCTGTTCCTGTTCCCAGTTGATACATGTTGCTGATAACATGATATTGAGAATATCTGTTATGGGTAAGCTCTATGCTAGGCCACGTTGTTCCACTATCTCGCCTTGTTCTCCAATACCTGTTATTTATTAGCCATATACTGGGCTGATATTTTCCGCTACCTCTATGTAGCGCATACCCTCCTGGAAGTTGGATTTTTTCAACTACCTTATGAAAATATTAAAAACAATTGATAAGTTGGCAGTTTACGGAGAGTTAGCATGGTGTGGGATTTCAGAACAAGTAACGTCGGAGGTACGAAATGGTATCACACGAGTGTCGAGTAACAAGCGAGTTTTACTTATGGTTACTTCTGCTTCATGATACAAGTAAGTATAATTAACCGGCAGGAGGAATAGTAACAGGTATTTACAGAAGTTAGGAACAGGTTATACCTGTTCTTTCTCATCAATACCTGTTACTGATACCAGGTAATGGAAATACTCCCTATCTCTAGTACAGAACCACCGAGCGGGGTGGCGCAATGGTTATCTTCCAGATTCGCGTTCGGGAGGACCTCGGTTCGAATCTCGGTTCAGCCATCCTGATTTCGGTTTTCCACGGCTTTCCGAAATCGCTCCAGGCAGATGCTGTGATGGTTCCACAGGCAACTGGCTGATTTCTGCCCTGTTTCTACGTCTCTGGGCAATTTGCTTCGTCTCTAACGACATCGCTGTCGACAAGTCTTCAAACCCTACCTAACTACCTTTATACAGATCCCTTTATTAAATACAGTAGCCTAATTCTACACTGTAAAAACTATCTTGTTAACGTCCTAAACTGTGGTTTAATTTTTTCTGTCCATACACGTGTTACGAATAGTCACTATGCGGCAAATGACTTGCCACCATACGTAGTTTCATTTAGCGAAAACCGCATTTCGTCATCTGCAACCGTTCCGGAAATTGGGGGGGGGGGGGGGTTCCACGTTAGGCAGACCATCTTGTATATATTACGTCAATATAACTGCCATTAATCAAACAATCATCAGGACGATGTCTGTCGCACTTCTAGAACTAAGCTGAGGACAAAACTGCGTGGAAAGAAGGATGCGATCCTGCTGCTTGGTCAAAGGTGACACTGACTGCTCACTGAGTAGCAGACAATGAACAAATAGCTGAAGCTCGGCATACGTGTGACTGTGGAGTCAAACTTTACAGATCATTGAACTCGTAAAATGGTCCCATCTCCAGATTTAAATAAGTAATAAGTTTATGTACGACGATTAATCACTTTCATTTACGACTTATTTCGCTTTCATTAAATACGTGTTTGTACAGTATCCAATCCATTACACAATACAGAACACTCGTCTGGTCCACAATACACGATTCAGTACCTACTCTACGAGGCAAACATTTTTCCCACTATAGACGACAATTCATCGCCGAAAAAGTTGGCTGTTTGCTAAGGTTCAACGCACTATAACCCACGTTGGCAGTTTTCTTTTCTCGCTGGCCCTCAAACATGTATTAATCTACTATTCAATTCAATTGGGCCAATGAGGATTTTATACTCTAAAGCAGAACGTCGTGAGTGGTTTGTAAATAACTTAACCAAGTAGAAAACTTGATCATCCGAACATTAAAAAGTAAACTAGCTAGACTGATATCGAAGATATGTCAGTTCAAAAATTTTCGCTATTTGGCAATGTCTCTATGGATGACATATTCTTCTATAATTTCTTATTTCTGTTTATTCATATAGTCGGATTTAGTAGAAGCGCAATGATAATGCTATAACGTTTGTGTTGTTAACTTATATACACTGAACAGCTGGCAACATGGCTTCATTCACAATTTCTGGGTTTTCCGCCAACTAAGTGGATTGCTCAAAGCACTCTATCAACACACGGTCTGAAATCATCGCATTTTAAAAGTAGAAATACTCGAGGAATTGTTTACATTTCCTAAGATAATACGAAACAAGGCCCTGAAGTTGATTACGTTTAAAAAAAACATACTTTGGTAATAATTATAAATTTCCAAATTCCTTGGCAGCATTTAAGCAAATTTTTTACGAAATTTTACGTTTACAATTTTCCCGTAGTGGGCGTACCATGTAAAAATTTTGGGTAACAAGTTTCCAAAATTTTCTTGGTAACAAAATATTACTCAAATACGAAGTCTGTTATATAGAGACGTATCCCTGGAATGATAACATAAAGTGCATGTTAGTAATACTATTGAATATTGGTAAATTTCATTCGACACACAACTATTTTTCTAGTAAATTTGTATAGACATTCTTGGAAAAAATTTGATCAAGCATAAATCTTGTGTTACATATCAAACACGAAATTTTAACATGCACATTCAGTGATATTCCTGCACAAAGCAGGGGTTTTAGAAATCAGTATGTACACTCTTTCGTGAAATATCAGCACGTATGATTACTTTTACTTTATGAAATAATTTCGAATATACGTCTCTGTCAAGCGTTGAAGTCAATAATATTCTAATATGTTAAACCCGTCTCAAATAAATGGGCTGCATAGAGATTCCAGGGCTATATATTTTTTTATTGTAATAGCTTTGGGCTATTAACCAACCCTCGTTCGCTGATTGAGTCCACAGCTATAGCAATGTAAGGTTTATTTCCTATTTATATTGTCCTGGAATCCATGTGGAGGATATTTCAGCCGGGATTAAACGGATTAGAATGTTGGAGACTTCAACGAACGAAAGCAACGTAACTCTGCGAGTGAGTGAAAATATTTCGGCGGCTCTTAAGAGCGAAGTCTTGAGAGTCGATAAGGGCGATTGAGGTAAGTATGGAGCAGCGCCGGAATGAAAGGGTGGGGGAAATGGGATATCCACGAAAAAATCCGCTGGCCAAAAGCACCTTCCGGCACAATTCCCACTCGCGATAATCTGGTGACCCGGCCGGGTATTAAACCCGGTTCGCCTTAGTAGAAGGTGAGTAGTCTAACCGCTCAGCTACCGTGGCCTCGTAACTCTGTATAGTCTAATTATTTCGTAAACACAAAGTAAATATAACCACATGAATGAATATGCCGCAAAATATTACGCGTGATTTTATTTGTGGCGAACAACAAAATTTCGTTTATTATTTGTTAGAATCTAGCAGTTAATTTATAGTGTATTTTATATTACTAAAGTGACTACAGATATGATAGCAAGAATTTTAAGGAGTGTGAAAGTGTACACACTACATAAAAATTACAAAATTTTGTTATACGACATCACGTAAATTTTTTAGGTTAGTGAGATGTGGCATTGCTCGAAGCTTTGTGTGAAATGTTATTACTATCTAATTGTATAATTTCGCAATTAAACTAATTACAAAGAAAAATATTATTTATCAAATCCCCTTAAAGAAAATGTTTTAAAACGTGACTAAGAAAGTAAATTCTACGTTCTCCCATGGAAGACTTTTCGTTCAGTATTTTTAAAATGTGTTTAGGTTATGTTTTAATACTTCCACTTTCCACGAAAAAAAAATTACGCTTAGAGTTCGTACTCGGTAGCTTGAAATGCAACTAAAACGTCGGGCTGAAGAACACGGCCTAATGTCAAACCACGTTTCCGGTGGTCCGTTGCGCGTGTGGTTCGTAAGCTGCTCGCCAGACGGCATAGCATACATCGTTGAGTCGCTCTGTCGCAGTTTCGCTGAAGCGCGAGATTCTAGAATGTCAATCGCGCTGCTACAGGAGAGCGTGAATTGGCATTGCTGTATTCTCATAAGGTAGGTACAGGACCCAGTCCTTGCCCAAATAGTCAGTTGTTGTTGTTGTTGTTGTTGTTGTTGTGGATTTCTTTTAACATAACTTGGGAGAGAGCTCCTAACAGTTAATTTGCCATTCACTGAGACCGTGTTTGAATTGACCGTTTAGTATATTACTATTGTAGTATTTACCATCGTTCCATTCGGACAGCATTGATAGTCACTTGTTTTGCGATTTAGTATTGTCGTTATTTAATTTAGTAGTTCCGTTACATACTAAATACTATATATGTCATCATTTTAGTCGACTTATTCGGGCCACGTGCCCTTTCAATTAACTAAAAGTGCCAATTCAAACATTGCTTGAGCTGTTTTGAAAGCCATATTTACTTCCTCCTTTTTGCCCGTTTTCTAACCTTTCAACGTACATAAAATGTGTTTCCTTAAGCCCCTGACACATTGTCAAATTTTCCCCTTCAATTAAATTTGAGAATAAAATTTTAAAACAAAATATGGCCATCAAATGTTTCCTTCCAAAAAAATTGTATCAAATAATATTGAACGTGTTTGAAAATGTGTCACACTGTCAGATTTTTTTACAGAGATAATCTAATTTGAATTATTATTTAAAAATTATTTTTAGTAAGATATTTATTTGGTTTTCCATGCAGACCATTACAGGAATAAATGTAAGGAATGCTGTAATTTATTTTCACTTCTTTACTAAATTCTAATTTTATTCATCGGGGATATTTCCTGCATAATAATATTTAATGCCTCTGTGTTCGTAATATTATGTGCAATATTAATTTAAAATAACATTCATGCCCACACTACTTCTGCACAATTTAATTATCTTTATAACCTACTTCGTTTCCATTAATAGTTCGTTATTTTAAAGTTCCTTGACGTCCATATTTATCATGCACGATTCTGATTGGCTGAAACTGTCAAACATCAAGGATATTTTAGAACCGGACCAATCTTCAAATTTTTGATGGAATCTGGAGCCATCCAACTTTTTCAGGCAAAAATGTCTGCATTTATGACGTTTCGATGTCGTCATTAAACGTCCAATTTTATTTGACCAAACTTATTGGAAGCAATTCTACGGAAAAAATTTGAGTGGGACAGGGGCTTTAGAACTTACTACTTTTGAAAGCAATTTCTGAAATGACTCTGTCGCTATTCACATGTATTTATTGTTACGGATATGCTGACTGTCTCGCTCCTTGTGTAGTTGGCAGCGACGTGAGGAAGATAATTCAGTGTTTTTACGCCGTATTAACAATATGAAGTTTAACTTTATGGTCAGCAGATACATATTCAAGTTCGTACAAATTTCATAGATTTACTTGTTCGACACGTTAGTCAAGTGATCGTGTTTTCGATAATGTTAATTTTAGAAGTGGAGAAAAAATAGGGAGAAATTAAGATCATAAGCAGGGATATCAAAAGTTCTCTATTTACTGCGAACAGTCTATAGTTTTACTTTGATGCGTATAAAACTGCAAAAAAAAACGCGTCCAGTGATCACAAATATAAGCATTGAATCTCGAATTATGATTTAAACAAGTATAACTACTTTTCATACGTCTATGTTTGCCTTTAAATTATAGGGAACCATCTAATTGAACACTTATTTTTATTTATGTTCATGATGTAAGGATATAAATTTCTTGGGTAAATAATTAGTGGTGTTCACATCAAGACACTGCCGGCATTTCTCCAGAGCAAGGAAGGGAAAATCCCCAAGGTAAGATTCCTGGCTCGAACACATGACCTCCTGAGTGCAAGGCAGTGACGCGTATCGCAGGTGATGAGGGATATTTCCCGAAGGTTGATTTTGAAAGCGCTCGCCTTGCAGACCAACACCGCAAGGCGACGGACAGGCCATTTCGGCACCGTACTCCAGCTGGACGGTAGGGTTTTCCCCAGACTCAAGCCTCGCGGATCGCGGAGAATGAATTTTGCAAGCATCCTTCATCCTCGGCGGTCAAGGACCTTGCTCAGTCACCAGCGACATCGAGGAGGATCGCCTTTCTGCAGAACCGCCAGCTTGAGATGTGGCACTCGCAGGGATGCAGCGACAACTATTGTCCACGTATGGTAACTTTCAACTCTTCTGAAGTCCTGCTAAAGCTTCACTTCCAAGATATTCCTCCACCTCATGCAAACAAAGATTAACCGAGTCTAGAAAATTACACCAAAGGGACAAAGTTCTTCATATGTACGCACTCATTACAATAATATTTTGGATAAGCGCTGTTTCTTACTAGACATTACCAAAACGCCTGTTTTCACTCTGTTTCATTTATATTAACTATAAATGATGTATTATAATTTGTAGATACAATGCAAATTAAAGCTCAATTTAGCCAAAAACAAGTTACTCGTGTTAACACCGTTTTAAAACGCTTGTGATACATGGCATTTTAGGAAACAACCAAAACGTTATACACGGTGTGATTTTTCAATGGTTTGATTCAAAAAGTGCGAAGAAACCACGACTAGACTATAAAACCAGGGGGCCACAGGCAGCCCCTTACCGCGCTCTTTCAGTTGGTAGTCAGAAGGGGCCAGAAGGGTCAAGGTTTAAACCACTAAAACAATTTTTTTGTAAGGCTGGACTGTCTCTCCAACACGGATTTGTCAATTTTTTTTGCAGTAAGTTCCGTTTCCGCTGATGTAACGAAATTTTTCGTGCGATAAAGCATAAATAATAACTTCTCGAACTTGATCAAGTTGTTACAGCTTCACTACGTTTATTATTTTACTCTTGTAACTGCTGGAGAAAAAATAAGTATGTTTTTGTTGTGGCAGATCGCAGAAATAATAACGTCCAAGTCGGCCACAGAAGTCAAGTAAAATCAACTTCATAAAATAAACAAACGTGTATTCATCGCTAATACAATTGTCAAAGTCACGTGATCAGCAGTGATCTTCGTGTTTGTTTATGTTTAAATTTCCAACAGAGAAGCCCTTTTTATAGCATTGAAATTGTATGGTAACTATGTCAATATATTCTATTTGCATTGCAACTAATTCAGAGTAAGTGTACAAAACTTCTGCAAGCACATGTGCTTATATAAATATTTTTATAATATTTTATTTTGAAAATGCTATTAGCAGAAAAGCAACCTAGCGTTGGTACGTGCGCAGCCTGTACGAACACTCTACCTCATGTTTCCTGTGCACAGTAAAAATGTGTACTTGTTATACACGATATTCTTTGGAAACAGGTCTACAAATATTTTTACAAATCCACAGCCAAAATATTGTATATCTACGACATATTATTTTACAAAATATGCGAGTACAAAATTGTTTACGTAACTCAATATTTCTAACTAACTTGAAGCGTACAAAACTTCCTTGTTAAAATTTAACCCTTTCATTCCCATATTAGTTAAGGAATTCTGGAGTTGCAAGTACAAAACATTTTTTATGCTTGCTGTACATCACATAACAATTAGTACGTTCCGTTGTCACGGCCAATAAGTAGGGGCCTTCAAAATTCGCGTTATTTTCTGGCAGCACGTTAGAATTCACCGTCCTATATATATTCGAGTTGGTACCATTTGTCATTGGTTTCTGCAGCAGTGAGGACCAGTTTTCCCTTTTGAGTTGGTTCGATGTGATATTATGCCAGCCTCTCGTTAAATATTTCCTAGTGGCCTAAAGTCGCCCCGGGCGTGTCTGAATAAACTGTAGTTCAATGACAAACGAAATACGAAAGCGCAAATATTTGAAGTCTAGTCTGACTTTAAATAATAACGGGAATTTTGCAGGTCTTTACCAATAAGATTCAGGCTTTGTGTTCAGTGATCAGTGAAATGAAGCAGTCAAGACGCAGAGGAGTATCACGGTTTACGAATCAACTACCCTAGTGAGTGGGTGAGTGAAGAGATGTGGGCGGCTCTTAACAGCGAGGTCTTGAGAATTGATGAGGGTGATTGAGGTGGGAAGGAAGCAGCGCCGGAATGAAAGGGCGGGGGAAATGGGGAAATCTCCGAGAAAACACCGACCAACGGTATTGTCCGGCACGATTCCAAAATCCGGTGACCCGGCAAGGGATTGAACCCGGTCCGCCTTGGTTGAAGGAGAGCGGGCTAACCGCTCGGCCACCTCGGCCTCGACTACCCCAGTGAAGAGGATTTGGTACTGAGCTTCGTAGAGTACAGCACCGATCAGATTTAACTTTCCTGTGCAACATGTAGCCGATTGCCTACACATGGAACCAAAGGGTCGACACATTCCACACTAAGTCTTTGTGAAATCTATTGGAATTTATTTTTATCGCTACAGAAAATATGTACTTGTCAACTAGTTTCCTTGCATAAATAAAAAAATTGGGTTTGGCTGTGTTGGGGACACGGCGGTTTTTTTTTTTTTTTTTTGCGTGAATACGTCTACGTTGACGCGCTCGGACGGCTTGTTTATTTTACGTCCCCGGCACCGCTTAGCTCGAGCATATGGGGTTTTATGGGTATCACTTTATTGCTTTTGAGATGCTCTTTTCAATCGTATACGATTTCTGTATTTCGACTTGGCTTTTTGTCGAGTATGGGCCGAAACTGTGTTAAGTTTTCTTAATTTTTTACATCAGACGCATACAATTTCATCATAACCACGCCATACAAATGTTTTTATACACGCAATCGACTGATCTTGAAAAGAGCTGTCGATTGAAACCTAGACGAGCTTCGTAGCTTCTCCTAGCTAGAAGTTATACTACGCGGAAGTTATGAGACGCGGCGAAACGAACTCAACGTAACATTTTTTTTTTTTTTTATCCTTTGGCAATCGAGTGGTGTAATTTAATTTTTAATGTAGACGATAGATTAGGAGTTGTGATGCCAAACTTTATCCCCCGATTTTGTTATCGTCGGATTTTCTGGATTGCCTCCCACTATGGTCGCAAATTTAAATACGTATTCACGTCAAAAATGACAGTGTTCGGCGTAAATTCTGGAACGATGGCGGTTCGTGTCCGATACCCAGCATTACTCGAAATTTCAGCAAGGGGTCGATAACCCCGCTGTGATCAGGATATCCTCTCTACCTGCGGTCTTTCCACGGAATAACTCAACGTACAGAAGTGAAACAGTTGTGTGATTCGCCAACTCCGGTCGCACACCTCGAAAAAAACTGGCCCAAAATTCCTTGTGTGTAACATGGCGCTGGGTCAGCCCCGCCAATCAGCGTCCAGCACCTAACTTACCGGATCCTAGCTGAAGCAATTGGAAACTGTACAAAACAAGCGTAATTGTTCACGAGCAACTAAGCACTTCTTTAAATTTAAAAATAAAAACTACCGATATGGTGCTTATATTTTAACATATGAATGGCTGTGTAATACTGACGATAATGTTGGCAACGAACTGAGGAAACTAGTTCTGTGTTTTAACGTTTTTTTGAAGAAACATTTTAAGTAAGTGGTGGCTGGAATTGATTTACTATGGGTTTTTTCACGCTTTGAGAACGTATTTTCGTTTACAAAAATTTCGTAATATTTATCGGCGTCTGAATACTAGCATAGGCTGTTCACGGTAAAATTATCACTTTTGAAAGCCCTGCTTAAGAACTAATTGCATGTAAGTTGTGTATTCTTCCGCTTTATATAAAATTAACATTGCCTCATCACTCTATTCATGCGTCGGTCAAACGAAACGATGAAGTTATTAAAAAGGTAAATAGTTTACAAGTCTGCTCATTTTACACTTCGATGTATTTGAAAAACAGACAACGAAAGAAATAATTTAAGCTAACACAAATGGTTACCTAACAATTTTTATTCGACGTTAAGATATGGAAATACTTTTCGTCCATCGTTACACACTTTACTGGGCGAATGTAACTCAGTGCGCCCATTAAAATATATGCATGCAGCAGCAGTGACTTTATTTCCTAAGGTTAATTTCTAAAGTGCTCACTTTATTGTGAACAGCCTTTTGCTAGGCTCATGACAGTGTTGGTTTTTGCATTGGCTGTAGGATACAGTAAGAGTAGAAAGACTAGAATGAACACTACTTTCTATGTTGTTCTGTTCACGCGAACGCTTTGTTTGTAGACACGTTCAGATGCACGTTCAGAATACGTGCAGCCCGTCTGCAATTCATTGCATTTAGGCCTACATCAGCGGTTATGTGGTTCCCGTTGCCGAACCCCGCCAAGGCGTTGTAGGCACACGTGGCCTGGAGGTCAGACCCGGTGGACGTTCCACGCTCGCCCACAACGCCACTCAGAATGTTAGCACCGAGTTGGTAACACCCTCTATAATCAGCCGGTCCCGTCTCCACACAGGCTTGCCGTGCGCCGTGATGTGGTGGTAAACAAACCTCTCAGTGCAATACACTCTTGTATAGGTCGTCCACGATCATGTTAGCACTTTAAAATTTCTATTTATTTATTTATTGTTTATTTATTTGTTGCAATTTCCCACGAACAACCCTGTTCATAAAGGGGAAATTGTACACAAAAAACATCATGGCAGTTTGTGACTGCATACAAAGTAACATAAAATACATACACAATAACACACAGTATTAAACAAGATCTAAGGAGTTAAAGTAGGCATTTCAGAAATACAGTATAATTACATTTTCCTTCAGTAGAAAGAGAAAGATTTACTACAATTAAAAATAAAACAAAATGATTTGATAATAGGGGAGAAATTATTCAAAACCTTTTTTTTAATGGTGCTCTTATTAATTGCAATAAAAAAATAGCAAGTAAGATGGTATACCAAAAAAAAATTGGCAGTTTTTAATGCATAATTACATATTAAAAAGATAAAAGAAAGAGATTATAATAGGCCTTTCAAAACATACTATACAAATACATTTAACATAACAGAAATAAAAAGATTGACTACAGTTGCAAAAAATAATTATTTGATATCGGGTGAGACAGTTACAGAAGGGAAAAATTAAATTTACATAAATATTCACTCATAATTTTTGGACCTATCCCATAATAATTCTTTTAGATACGTTTTGAATTTTAATTGGCTTATATAAGACGTTACGGTTTTTGGCAGTTTGTTAATTTTTTGGAGTGTCAGGAAACGAAAAGTTTTGTATATATATTTAACAGATGATATACGTGGTAATTCCAGATTTTTTGCATGTCTGGTGTAATGCTGGTGGATTGTCTCTCTTGGTGTGAATTTTAGATTTCTCAAAGAGAGGTTATCTTTATTTTTTTATAATATGAGGGAGATCATATATACGCATAATTTTATAGGCATAATGCTTGTTTCTATACATAACTTATTTGTATTGGTACTAGGAGGAAATTTGAAAACATTTGTTATTACTCTATTTTGTAATTTTTCTAATTCATGCAGTTGGGTTTTATTGCAGTTTATCCATACTATATTAAGGTAACTTAAATGGGAATGTATTCGGCTGTAAAAAGTTGTAATCTACATATTTGTGGCACGAAATCTCTTAATTTATAGAGTTCTCCAATGGCTGGGGTTATTTTCTTTGCAATATGCTTCATATGGTCTTGCCATTGTAATGTTTCATTTATGATGAGACCTAAACACTTAACTTTGGAGACTATTTCAATATTTTTATTAATAACTAACAATACATACTCTGAGGTTATCTTTTTGTTATGTTTATTAAATATCATATAGTTTGTTTTATTCTCATTAAG
The DNA here is from genome assembly GCA_029891345.1 of Dryococelus australis. NCBI lineage: Eukaryota > Metazoa > Arthropoda > Insecta > Phasmatodea > Phasmatidae > Dryococelus > Dryococelus australis. Next base: position 49,579,899 of record CM057000.1, read on the forward strand.
GGACATTTTATTTATTTTTTGCAGCCAATTAGTTATAATATTTATATCCTCTTGCATACCCTCCATTATTTTTCCAATATCTGTTCCTTCGTATAGTATTGCTGTATAATCTGCGTATAAGTTAAGGCACCCTTTGAGATTGATTGTTCCCAAGTCATTTATATACACCAAGAATAAAGTTGGCCCTAGCACCGAGCCTTGGGGAACGCCACATGTGATTGTTAATTTAGTATTTTCAGAGTCCCCTAGACACACATACTGTTTCCTTCCACTCAGGTAACTGGTAAACCAATCTAAAGCTTCCCCCCTTATCCCAGCCATTTATAATTTGTAAAGTAAAATTTTGTGGTTTACTGTATCAAAAGCTTTTCGAAGATCAATAAATAAGCATGCAGCAACTTTATTCTTATCTATAATTTCTGTTATATGAGAGATGAATTCTAAAGTGGCTGTCTCAGTATTTGATCCTTCTCTGAACCCGTATTATTTATTTACCAAAATTGAGATTCATTAATGAAGTCAAACAAACGCTTTTGTACTACTTTTTCAAATGGCTTTGAGAGGGATGGCAAAATTGAAATTGGCCTATAATTAGATGGGTTTAACTGATCTCCATTCTTATATATAGGCACAACTCTAGTTATCTTTAATGGTGCTGGAAAATTGCCTCGGGAGAGAGATAAATTTACCAGGTTAACGACTATATCTGCAACCAAAACATTTCACACTTTTAATGTTTTGTTATTTATTCCATCTTTGGTTATGTTCTGTTTAGGCTTCATGTTTTTAACAATATTAATTATTTCTTCTTTATCAGTCGGATATAAAAAGATTGATTCCCTACATATATGCATTGTACTTCCATAATTCCAATTTGATTTAGTGACCATATCTTTTGCGACACTGATGAAGAAATTATTGAAAAGTTCACACACTTGTTGAGTGTTACTGACATATGAGGTATTTCCTAGGTTTAGCGCATAACATTCCTTTAATTTCCTACTATATTTATAAACCATAATATTTATAACCTTCCAGGCTTCTCTACAGCTATTCTTTGCTATACTGAACTCATTTGTATAATATTTTGTCTTTAAATCTCTTAAATGAACCTTTGAAAAATTTCACTAACCGTACCTGCATTTATTTTAACGGGCTCACTGAGTGGCATCCACCCAGTAAAGTTGGCAGCGACGGCAGGAACGTAGTTCCATATCTTAACGTTGAATTTAAAGTGTAAGGTTAACATTTGTGAACATTGAAATTATTTCTTTTACTTTCCTTTTTTTTATGCTCGTAAGTATGAGAATGGGCAAATATGTTAAATATTAACTTTTCTAATAATTGTACAATTTCGCTAGGCTGGCGCGTGAATAAATTGATCCGGAACATGGCAATGTTAATTTTACATATTGCGGGAGAATACACACATTGTGCATACAATTAGATCTTCAGCGGGGCTTTCAAAAGTACTCAGTTTACCGTGAAAAGCCGTTACAAAGCCTATAGATTCTACACTATAAATCTGAATCAGTGAGAATTTCAGTGTTTAAATCAGTCGACCATACCTGATTGATTCAACTGTCACTTCAGTGAATGTAACTGATAAATCAGTGAAAAATGACCCATTTCTTTCAGTTATTGATTCAGTGACATTTTCCACGAATTCATCAGTCATTCTTTTCACTGTTTACTAAGTGGTTTATTTTTGACTGACGTGTAAAAATGGCTGTTAAATAACGTGTATCAAGTGAAATAACAATGATTAAATTAATCAAACTAATACAAAGTACTTTATAAAATGTGTTTCGTTTTTTAAAACACCATTTAAGAGGTAATATGAATATTCAGTCTTCCTTCCGTTTTTACGTCTTTCATTTCGTTTTCATGTAATCGTCACAGAGCTCTGTTTGAAGGCTTAACTGCATATAATGTGGTGAAGAGAGCGTATTCAATATACTATTCGTTTTAACAATCCTAACGATACCAATTAAACCAAAAACTAAAATTAAGAGCATACAATTTAAATCGTCACAATTTCGTTAAGAATTTCAATACACATATCTTCCTCTTAATTTTTTTTTTTACTTGGCTTGATAGCACAGATGGTAAGGTAGCGGCTTCAATTCAAGCAAGACAGGGTGAGTGAGTTCAATCCCGGCCACCTGCTTTTTTTCTATTACGGTAAAATTGCGCAATATAAATAGTAAACTATCGTAAATATGTTTATTTCACGAAATATTTTGCTACATTCAATAAAAGAGATATTTCATTCGCCGTTGCAGTCGACCATCACTTATGCAATCAGTGAAATTTTTTCATGTCACTAATTCAATCAATGAAATATTTTCACTTAAACAATCAGTGGTCTCCCACTAATGCAAATTTAGAGTGTAGCATTTCGTGATGTAGGCTCTAATTCCATACCGAAGTAGATAACACACAAGTATAGGCCTATGTTAGTTTTACACGTATCCCTGAACCTCCGTTCCTCAGGCACGAACTGCAGGACTGAGAATCCAGTAGCGAGATTTCAGCTCCCCAGTCGCTTCATTCCGTGTGGCTGGCCTGCGGCGGCAGCCAGTGGACAAGTGACCTCTGATCGTGTGTGTCGAGGACTGTGGATTCTCGCTTGATGCCGTCCAATGCTATCTAATAATGACTAACACGTACTAAAGAGACTACAGGCAAGCAAGCAGTCGTAGCTTGCAATCACGCGGCAGGTTTAATAAAACTCAGTCGAGGACAGCGTTTTTCGGAACAACAGTGGCGAGGTCGGGAGAGTCCCATAGAAGCAGTTTCGGAGGGAGGGGATCTTGTATCTGAATAGTAAATTTTGTGAGAGTGTTGGATACGAAAAAGTGTGTTATTTTATAACTGTACGAAACATTGTTCAACTTGTATGCATTATCTGTGATAACATTTTCCTCAAAAATAAAAATTCTGCACTTCATATTTTTTTTTTTTTTTTTTTTTATATTTTGATGTTAAATCCAGTTTTTTTCTCTGTTTTTTTCTGCTGCTATAATAACAAATACTTACTAAGTTGCACATGCAAATAAAAAAATACAACGTAAACTAATGTCGTGGGCTACTTCTTGATATACATACATACATCCAAATATATATATATATATAAAATCACCAAATATCAAATCATGCATTTTAAAATGATTAAAATATGCTAAATGTATTTATATTTAACATTTTCATATATATGTGATGATATCTGGTGATTACACATGTGTCACGCGGTAGTCCACAGGATTAGTTAATTATGTAAAATTTTTCGTTTGTACAACTTAGTATTGCTGCAGGAAAACAGATTTTTTTTTTTTTATTTTACATAAAATTATTCTAAAAGTACTTGAAGCGTAAAATTGTTGTTAGAGGAAACGGCATCACATATAGTGCGTACAATATGAACAATATTTTGTACAGTTAAAAAATTATAATTTTTTTGCTATCCAACGCCCTTAAGGCATTGATTTATTACACTATGTATATTTCATTGCTACACAGCTTTCTAAAGAATTTTATAAATCTTATTTTTTAAAGTTTAAGCCTCGTGTTAACTTGGCCGCATTGTGCGACACAGAACGCCAGCAGCAGAATGTTTTCCCGCGTGCATCCTTGGTGCTTGCAAGAACCCAAGCGAGACACTTTAACTGCGTGTGACTGCTGGGTGGGTACTTTGCGAGGACTGGGGTAGAGTACAGACCGCCTGCGCAGTCTTCCGCGATATGCGATATGTGCATTGACGTACCTTGAGCTCCAGTGCTTGAGAGTCGTGCGAAGAATCCTGTAGGCTGTTCACGGTAAAGTGAGCACTTTTGAGACGCTAGTTACTTTTTTCTTTCTGTCATTTGTTATACTTTAAAAAACCTTTTGAGGTAAATACGCCATCAAATTAGCAACCGTAGTGGGAGGCAATCCAGAAAATCCGATGATAACCAAATCGGGGGATATAGTTTGGCATTGCAGCTCAGAATCTATCGTCTTAATTCAAAATTCAATTAAACCAATAGATTGCGTTGGGTGAGGACTGTGAAGTATTGCGCGCGTGGGTGCGGGGGGGGGGGGGGGGGAGCGCAAACTTGAGTTCGTTCCGTCGCGTCTCATAACTTCCACGTAGTATAACTTTTCACTGGGAGAAACTACAATGCTCGTTTAGGTTTCAATCGACAGCTCTCATCAATATCAATCGATTGCGTGTTTATAAACATTTGCGTGGCGTGGTTATAGTGAAATTGTGTGCATTTAATGAAAAAAAAATTAAGAAAACGTAACACAATTTCGGCCTATACTTGTCAAAAAGCCAAGTCGAAATACAGAAATCGTACACGGTTGGAAAGATCATCTCAAAAGCAATCCAGTGATACCCATAAAACCCCATATGATCGAGTGAAGCGATGCCGGGAACGAAAACATCAAGGCGTCCGACCGCGTCAACGTAGATGTATTCACGCAAAACAAATGGCCGTGTCCCCAACACAGCCAAACACAATAAAAAAAAAAATATTCCATATAAGTAATAAACAAAGTGTGTATATTCCAAAGCGCTCGGAAGTTAACGTCTAAGGCTAAAACAAAATATACTTATTGACTATCATTCCAAATGTGTTCGCTTTCAAAAGTACTCACTTTACCGTGAATAGCCTCTACCTGCCATCTTCCGACGATTCCCTCCACAAGCGTAATGCGGACCCACGCCGATTGGAGCCTGTTTCAGCTTCTGTTTCTTGTGTATTGTGTTGTTGCTACTTTGCTGGCTGAGCAGGATCCTCTCGAGCTTCATCGCCCATGCTTGGCTGGGGTATCTAGTGGAAGCAGCTTCTTGCAGGAAAGACAACTCCTCCAATTGAAGCCCATTTATCTATATTGTTACATTTTTATCATTATTCTGCAAACATATAGCATAAACATAGAGTTCATGAATATGCAGCCATTGTTCCATGTTATCGCTGTGTTGTCTCTGGTACACATGAACGAATTTTAGTGAACTGCTCCTCTTCTTTTCTTTCTTGTTTTCTTGCTGTGCGAAATTATGTATACTGTTGGAAAAAATACAGATATATAAGAGGTTGTGTGAGAGAGGTGAAGGCTCCTTTGTGATTACCTGTAATCTGTGATGAGTGTATTGGTTTCCTGATATCATCACGTCGGTAAAAGGCTTTACAATATTGGCGTGCAAACAATTCCATAATGTATCACCTTATATGGGATATACCTCCACGCATGAAGCGCGTTGCAGAGTTTTGTTGGAAGACACGAGGTCTTAAGAGCAGTTGGTTATTTTGCAAGGCTTTATAAACACGAAAAGCATTTAACAAACGATGTTGGGCCCAAATATATTTATAACATCTCATTTCAACTCCAAAAAAAAAATTTGGTCGTGAAATTGGCTTAAACTGGGGTTTCCAAAATCAGTTCTAGCTGCTGAATTTTTTAATGTAATTTTTATTGTTGTTTTTAGGCACGCATGCTATCTTTTATCTTGATTGGTGGGCCATAAAAAAACAGGATGATCATTTAACGTCACGTACAGGCAAGACGCCGACGTAAAGAGATGAGTTGAGAGATTTGGGCTGTTCATAACATCGAGGTCTTGAGAGCCGATGAGAATGAAATTATGTGAAAATGGAGCAGAGCCGGAATGCTAGGGTGGGGAAAAAGGGAGATCCCCGAGAAAACCCACCGATCAGCGGCATCATCCAGCACGAATCCCACTTGCAAAAATCTGGGAGTGATCCGACCGGGGATTGAACAAGGTTTGTCTTGGTGGGAAGCGAGCAGTCTAATCGCTCAGCCACCACGACCTTCCGACGCAAAGACTGCACGCCAGTTGACCGCCTAGAGCGGAAAGGTGATATGCCATGTAGTGTGTTAGCAAGAGTCGGCCTTAGCTCATGCGTTTCGAGGCCTCAAATGTGCAAAACAGTCGCAAATAGTAAACTTTTATCGTTAAAGTTTCGTTTTTTTTTTTCTGAGGTGGGAAATGACCTCTGACTCCCAGTTTTCAAATTTGGGTAATGACCTACACAATTTTTTGTTCTTATATCAAAATATAAACGTTTCGCCATTGCAAAATTCTCAAAAGCAAAATAACCACGCGCATTGCGAACTTCAGCCTTCCCAACGGTCTAGCTTGCTATAGGATGTTCACAACAAAGTGAGTCTAGTCTTGAAACATATATATATATATTTCTATACTGTGTTTACAAATATGCAAACTTTTATCAGACGCGACCAGGGTAAACATTAAGCCAATAACAGAACCGCAAAGTAACAAGACTCAAATCCAGTGCTACCTGGTTTGAGCTGAAAATGGTTACTCACTCGAAAATACATAAAATAGAGTAGAAATTGCGAAATTTCCCTGTCCCTACCAATATGTATAAACCCGAAATTTCGCGAATAAATTTTAGAAGATAGACTCAAACATCTGTTAATTTAAGTCATGTTTGCTACGGGATCACACTTCATAATACACACCCTTGAAGACTCTGAGAAAATTAAACTACCAATAAGATGACGCCAAATACCTTTGCTATGGAGTAAACACAGCTCACTAGTGACTGTGTCAGCAGCCAGTGAACATAGAAATTATGCTTAAATGTACATAGGACTATAGAGTATATCCTACAGGTCATTCAACATGCGAAATTTTCCTGTAAATACCTGTAGCGCATACCTTTACAGCACGACGTAACCATTCAGACAAAGCCCTTTTGTGCAGAACATCACGCAGCAAACGAGAAAATGAATACAGTATACCCAGTTCTACCGCCACCCCATTTTACCTCCGATAAGATAATCTTCATCTATTTTGACCGGCCTTGTCCCGCGCGTTTATAGAACACGACGCAATAGTTGACTGAAATTTCACAACAATTTTTTGTCTGAACAGCTGAAACTTTTGTCACCTTCGACAGGTTCCAAGAAGCCATTTAGAATCTCCATTTTAAAAGTTATGCGACCATTTTTAAATATTATTTTCTCCACATATCAACTATATATGAAATGAAACGGATAATAATGGTCAGATATTCTTCGATGAACAAAATTAAGTTTATATCGAGTAGTATGTCGTGTTTTGGTAGTTACTTTGTCTGTATTATTATTGGAAAATTCAAGCGATTGTGTCTTGTGCTAACTGTTCAGTGTTTCCTGTACGCAGCAGTTGGGATTATGAATATTGTGCTCTATGACTTTTCGAGATGTATTTGAGACGATTTTTATGTTACTTTGTTTTTCCTTTTATTGAGATAGTCACATCACATAATGCTCTTAAATTCCAAAACAAACAGCAGTATAACTGTGCTTTTATGAAATCGAAAACACGCTTTCTGCTATTATTATATAATTTTCAACATTAACTTTCGTCCACCGAATGGTCACGTGAGACAGTAATAACTAAAGACTGGACAATTTCAAGTACTTTTAAAATGCAATAAATAATGTTTTCTGTACAATATGATGCATGCACTATTAAGCTATTTAGCTGGTTATGGCTGGAAGTTCACAATGCACACAACACTTTGGCTTATGTGTTATGTATTTTGTGATCTTTTGTTAACCATGCTCTGGCGAATTTTGAACCCTACGGTACTATACAAATGCTTTCCGCCTACTAGACCCAAGTAAGCCATATCTACTACTGAGCATGTACGATACACACATTTCAACATCGACATATCGACATCAATGAGTGGAGTGTCGCTTTCTAAAAGTATTGAAAATTTTCTGCGATATAGTGCAAATACTGACATAGAGATGTGCGTATTTTTATAAGAAGTAAAAAAGTATAGAAATTGTGAGTTAAACTTATATTGACAGCTTCGCAGGTATTCGAATATTGTTATATTTATAAAATATCTATATCGTAACGTCACTAATATTGCAAAAATCGCGATGTATATTAATTACTCTCAATTTCTGAACCATAGTTACTATATTTGGAACATCTTGTACCGTGACCGATATGTCGCCAATCTCACAGTCCTACTTCAAGTCTGCTTCGACTGGGGATTGCTGAACCGTGTAACGTTCGAGACACACACCTACACACCTCGCGACTACACCGCGAAAAATTAATGAAAATTTACAAAAATTAAAATTTTGGGTGGTTTTACATTTTTTATGTGTAATTTGTAAACACAACTGCATTACGTGTGATTTTACTTAATATTCTTATAAATCCATAGAATACTTCAAGTCTTTGGTAAAAATACACTAATTCATGTCCTTATAAACATTACGTTGGTGTTAATTTACACATTTTGAAGTATATGAAAACACATTTCCCATCCTTGTATTTAAACTCTTGAATTGTGTAGTTGACCAGTACATGGTCGCTGTACAAACATTTAGTATCAGTGTAGTTTTACACATTCCGTTGTGAAATTTTACATTAACCGTGTATGTGCAACCGTACACTCGGGAGTATCTGTGAGAGTTGAGTTACACATACAAACTTTCGGTAGTTTTACTTTTTTATGAGCAATTTGGAAAATCTAGTACAAAATTTTTAATTCAACAATAATTTTCCTAGTAATCCTAGGAAAGCTACAAGTTTTTGTTTCGAACATATAAATGAATTGCTTTGTTAAAAGTAACATAGGACTTGAAATTATAAAATTTGACAAATGTATAAAAATATCTATGCTTCAAGTAATGAAATATTATTCTACGCGTCTACAAAATGTGTGCAATTTGCGATAAAAATATTACTGGTTCACAAGACCATCTGGCGGTAGAGAGTAGAACTACTTCGAACTTAAGTTGTGTGTTCAAAGAGAAACTAAAATTCCGCTGATTTAATATTCTCACAGTTTATATATAATTACACTATGTCTGAAATCCACATGGTCAAGATGATTTTTGTTACTGTATTTGTAACTATCAAGTTATAGAATGTAGTAGAGCACTGAGAAACTTGTGGAACTGCATTTACATAGAATGTGGATAATCGTGACACAATTGTGAGAGAGCTGATACAGTTGGTAACTTTACTTAGCGAAGCAGTGAAAAATGTATAGATTGAGTTTTTACAACTATAGCAAACCTGCGACTTTAGTTTTTTATTATTATTATTATTATTGTAAAACAACACATACACTGTGGTAAAATTTCTGTTGTAAAGTCTATGTAAATTATCTTGTTGAGTGAAATATTCGAACGTTACTTTTTATTTTTGCTGAATAGTAAGCAATTCGCAACCATTCATTTAAAGTACAATGTAAGTACATGTTGTTATACTAATTTTTTGGTGCATTTATTTGGACGCAGGGTAAAATTACATTTACATTTTAGGTGTAAATATACACCGATTTTGGAGTAGATTCTAATGCCACAAATATTTGTGTAAAATTACACACATTTTTACGCTGTAACATTAACTCTCAGCCTGTGAAGTGTCTGTCGCTTTCTACGAATTGCGGCTTTCTAATGGCCGAGGGACGTTTCTGCAACTCGGCGCACACAGCTGAGACGTCTTTGGTAGCGATGGCCGTGACATTTGGCACATCGCCTCTGACTCTCTCTCTCTCTCTCTCTCTCTCTCGCTTTCTCTTTCTCTCTCTCTATCTCTCTATCTCTCCTGCGTGCTGACGTAATGTTTGCATGGAGCGGACCTTCCCTATACGAAGGATGTATTAGAGTATTATTGTTCAGGAAATAAGTAGTTCAAGGCGGTAATCTTCAGTTTCCATAATCGCTAAGGCTACAGAATGCTGAAGTATACAGAAGTGAAACAGCTCATCAGTAGATGTGTATAGCCGGTTTTGGCATATGCCATCTGGCATGTCGAACCCATCTTCAGGACGAAGTAGTAGCAACAATAACTGTTATACGCTGTTCACGGCAAAGTGAGCACTTTTGAGTCTCTAGTTACTTTTTCCTTTCAGAAATTATTTATCCTTCAAGAACTTTTTAAATAAATATGGCCGTGTGAAGTAATAAACACAGGGCGTTAATTTCACCGCACTCGTAAGTTAATATCAAAGACTTTAATAAAATACATTTATATATTATTATTCCAAATGAGAAGGCTTTGAAAATTGCTCACGTTACCGTGAATTGCCCGTGCCTATCTGCTGCTACTTCGCCCTTAAGGCGGAGACTTCATTGTCTTCGGAAACGTCGCGAAGGAAAACAACAACTTCCCAGAAGCCAAGATTTTGCAGACAAAGGCCGCGAAAGCCTGTGAACTTAATTATTATTTTTTCTTGTTATCTAACCAGGTAATGTCTGTTACTCCTTCACCAAATTGCACAAAGAACGAACATTTCGAGTGGTGAAAATTTGCCTTAGCAGGTGCAAAGTTGCCATGATTTACGGTAAGTTGATATACTATTCATGGTTATACATAAAGCTGTTTCGAGTGCGATGGACCCCCGTGTCCACGGTCAAGATGCGAGGTAGCGATACGGGCGACACTAGCACGCACGCCTAGTGCCTCATCGCGCCTACGCGCAAGGCGTGCAGTGTTTCCGTCGTGACGCTGTTCTGTGCAAATTAGATATGTTACAGTAGGGTTTTATTACATGCGATGAAAGACCACAGATTAAACTACTCCCGTATTTTTGTACTTTTCTCTTACCGCTTAAGGAAACTGCATAGGCAAGCTTTAAATTTTCGATGTTTGACCATTTTTACAATTTTTTTTCTCCAAGAATACACTTAAGTTAATATGACAAATTAAAAAGGGGGAGGGGAATAGATAATTGATTTTAATTTATTCTGAGAAAAAAATCGATTTTGCATAACATTTATTTACCGAGATACGCTATTCGCGCAAACAGCTATTGAACAAAAAAGGCGGGGGTTCATCCCACTCTTAAGTTCAACTTATAGGTCACTGAACTCGCGATATTCGCAGGTTTGTGTTATGCCGGAATCACATAGCCCCGACGCCCACGACACGACGGCCAGCAGCCAATGAAATACTAGATAGATCGTCGCAAGCCCGACCGATTCTGTCTCACGACCAGCAGTTTTGGAATAGAAGTTATTTCTATTCTTCGTCGTGTCGTGCGGCACGACGCACAGAAAAACAACATTATAAAACGAAATTGTATTGCAAGCTTTCCCCACAATGGTAAATACGCAGCTTAAATGAAAAATAAATTGAAAACCACTGTATCTAACGCTTAAAAATAATTATTTTACATTTTTATGCATTAGCGATACCAATTTGTCACCATTATATATACAAATTCCCCCCCCCCCCTGTTCTCCGCCTTTGAAATTAACGTAGCCGATCAGCGCCTTCCAGATAGTTAGGTTTAATGCCAAGAGCGTGGTGTCAGTCGTGCTGTAAATACAAATAGTTACATTGAAATGTGTCGTGGTTGCGTTTTTGGTCGTGTCGTGCTGTGTTGGTCGTGGCTCTGCGATTCCGGCATTAGAGAAACGACCCGAGAGAGGGTGCCGAGTTATCGATCTCTCCGAACTCGAGATCTGTGTGACTAAACCCCTGCGCTCCAGATGACGAACGTAGGAAGGCGGATACTTTTAGCAGTGATTTTTTTCCCCCCGGCCTGGCGGCTGGACCACAGACGGCCTCGGAGATAGGTGGGAAGGACAGCTGACGGAACCGGATGCGGGCAACGAAGTGCAGTATTTCAGGAAAGTGGTGCGACCTGCTTCCTGCCCGCAGAGCGCTGACTCAGGAGCTCCGAAGGTCGCTACGTCGCTCCGACTGGCTGGCACGTGACCCGAGATACGTTTTGACGCGAATACGTCTTTAAATTTGCGACCATAGTGGGAGGCAATCCAGAAAATCCGATGATAACAAAATCGGGGGATACAGTTTGGCATTGCAGCTCCGAATCTATCGTCTACATTCAAAATTCAATTACACCACTCGATTGCCTAAGGAGCAAAGAATGTGTTACGTTGAGTGAGGACTGCGAAACATCTTCCGGTGGGAGAAAAAAAGGGGGGGGGCGCAATTTTGAGTTCGTTTCGCCGCGTCTCGTAACTTCCGTCCGTGTAGTATAACTTTTGACTAGGAGAAGCTACGACGCTCGTTTAAGTTTCAATCGACAGCTATCGTCAAGATCAATCGATTACGTTTAATGTAAAAAATTAAGAATATTTAACACACGTTTCGGCCTATAGTCGTCAAAAAAAACCCAAGTCGAAATACAGAAATCGTATGCGGTTGGAAAGAGATATTTCAAAAGCAATCCAGTGATACCCATAAAATCCCATATGATCGAGTGAAGTTGTGCCGGGAACGTAAAAAAAAAAAAATCAAGGCTTCTGAGCGCGTCAACGTAGACGTATTCGCGCAAAACAAACGGTCGTGTCCCCAACACAGCCAAACCCAATTTTTTTTTTTCTGTTAAATTGAAATTTTATTCATATTTTATCTATAAATAACAATGCTTCATTTATAAATAATGTGAATAAAAAGGCAGGGAGAAAATAGGTACGTTGGTAACGCCTAATAAGAAATAGTCATACAAAATACTGTTGCAACTCAGTGCGCTCGAACTCGGTGCGTTGTCTTTTGGTGTAACTTTTCAGACTTAGTTAAGCTTAGTTTGTACGAGGCGAAGAAATATTCTGGAAGTAGAACTTAAGCAGGGCTTCAGAAAAGGCTGAAGTAACCGTGAATGGATTATAATAGTAATTTTCACGAAATAGATATAATTACGTAAAATCTTCCAATTTTGTATTGTGCTAAGACCATCGCAAAGAATACACATTTTTTTTTTACTCTAGAATGTTAATATAACGAAATATGTTTAAAAGTTGTTTAATATTCTGCCGTAAACTGAATTTCGCTAAACGTTGGCTTACACAATTGCTTTATTCAAATATGACAAATGACCCGGGAAAGAGGGAGAGGAGGGGGGATAGTGATATAATTAAAAATATTATTTTTAGGGCTTTCCTGTGAAGTTTCCTCAGAAAAGTACAAAATACCTTTTTACGACGGTTAAATTTATTTCGCACTCAGATTCGTAACGTAACGGTTTTTCCATTAAAATAATTTTACTTTTGAATTTTCGGTGCTAAACATGTTTTTTTTTTGTAGTTTGCGCTTTGCTTCTAAACATCTCTGGCGTGCATGAACAATCGTTACGAAATAAAGTTAATACCTATATACGTTTAAATTTTCTGGGGTGAGTCTTAGAAGCGACCTCTTTGGAACGCCAACTCACCTTGCTGCGGAAATTTTTCCATTTCCAAACTTTCCCATGGTAAATCTCATTTTATTGCCAACCTGAGTAGGATAACCCTTACCCAAACAGAATAACTTGTTATGTTTCAATCTGCAGTGCGCTCGTGGGCATGACTGATATGACTGGCCAGTTCGCCCGCTACCAACTTGGCGAAAACAAAACTGCCACTTAAAGCAGTTGCAGAGCCAAAATTTCTTTCTGGGTATTGAGGATATTTTACAGTTTCGTGAAATGGTGTCCATATCTTTATAAAATACCTAATATTGTAAATAATAACGTTCTTTATTTTTTCTTTAGCATCAATAAGGGAATTTTAAATTGAGATTTTCGTTAGTACAGATGTTAAAATTTATTTGAATACAAATTTTGTTTGAAGTTAAGTGTTTATTGTAATCACAGGAATGGCATGTACCTATTTCCTTGAATCCCAGCATTTGGTTCACTTACTGTAAGGGTTTAATTTTTAGCTATTTTTACTTATGATTTTATCTCAAAAGTTAAAATTGAAAGACGGGCGACCCGTATAACAAATACCCAACAAATATTCTGCACAGCATTCTAATACCATAAACGGCTATTTCGAGATTTCTTATAAGTGTCGCCAATGGCGCTGGTGCTGCGTTTCCCCAATGTGGGATCCTTCAGGTCTGTGTCAAATTGCGCCGAGAGCTAAAACATGGCTCTTTTCCAAAACCAGGTTATACCAGGGCCTTTCATTACAAGTGAACTGCAAACAGAATACACTCCTGGGCGAGAAGGCAGGAGTGGGAGGGCGTCCTTGGATGGCGGCCACGCGTATCCTCGTGACGTCAAGACCGGGCCGGACGAACTACACCTCATCCCAGGTGCAATCAACACGTCACGTGGAGGTAATTCTCTGCGCCTGGTCTTCCGTGCTTCCCGCGCCTTGCTCTGTTGGCAGCAGTACTATTCTCTCGACCAAGGACGCGCGACACAAACTGCAAAGGCTGTTCACGATAAAGTGAGCACTTTTGAAATCAACTTTCGAAAAAAGTCACTGCGTATGCATATATTGTAACGGACGCACTGAGATACATGCGTCCAGTTAGGTTGGTAACGATAGATTAAAGAAATTCCATATCATAACGTCGAATGAAAAGTGTTGGGTAAACGCTTGTGTTCACTTAAATTTATTTTTTTGCTTTTGGTTTTTTTAGTGCATCGAAGTACAAATTGACCAGATTTGTAAGTAATTTAATTTTCTAATAATTTAACAGATTCACTTGGCCAGTGTATGGACAAAGTGATGAGGCCTATCATAATGTTAATTTTACATAAGGCAGAAGAAAACACAACGTGCGTACATTAAGCAGGGCTTTCAAAAGTGTTAATTTTACCGTAAGCAGCTTATACCTGCTTCGCCGTTTGTAGAACTCGTACGTCGAAATAAACTTTTTGACAAAAAAAACCTGCTCGGATATACGTATATTTTGGCGGAAAAAAACCATTGCAGTACCTATATTATATCGCTGTTTCATGATTTAAAAATATTTTTTAACTCGACCTTTGAAAATAAATCCCTTCTTGTACGTACATTTATTTTAGCGGACACACTAGCTGTTGTGCTCCCGTGTAAAGTTGGCAGCAGTACGAAAAGTAATTCTTATTGGAAATTTATTGTTTTAATATTGTAGGTACTGAATATATTTTAATTTATGATGGTTTTGTACATATAAAAGGAAGATATAAGTAAATAACCTAAACAATTTCAGAATTTTACTTGATCGACGTTTGGATAAAGTGATCTGGTTCATAGCAATATTAATTTTATATACGGCGGAAGGATATATCCGAGCGTGTACAACCTATAATAATAACAACGTAGGCAACCACTCAAGAGAAGTATAGGCTGTTCGAGGTAATTGAGTACTTTCGGATTCCCTGCCAAGATTTTTTTCACTCTATAATTTTACTAATTTGAGTAAAAGTTTAGTTTATTTATATTTTGATATCCATGTGTATAAAACTGATATCTCCATATATTTATTGTTTTGACTAGAATGCTTGATTGCCTCTCCCTAGTTTACAGATCTTATATAAGGCTAGAACAGTTGCCTATTTTTATTACACTACTACATACGTAATTTTAATATAACAGTATTGTAACATAAACTTTTGCAATTTCTGCGTTCATTATTGTAATGTATGTATATGTTTACACATTCTACACTGTCTAAGTTAAACACTGTAATTTGCATACTTTTTTCGCATGTTTCATATTTAATTATATTAATTAATTTTCATATGTTTAGGATTTTGAATAATTAAATTTTAGAGTGTCAATAATTTATGTTTAAGTTATTAAATAGCTAGATTTGATTTTTGTTTGTATTTTAAATAGTAATTAATTATTTTCATCTATTTTCTAGGTCTCACACAATTGTACTTGTTTCAGGGAATTTATTGTGTTATTTTTATTACATTCTACGAGACCCGTAACTCTTTTACATAGGGAATTAGACCGCTGGAGTGCGTCAGATCAGCTGTTTTTGTAAGAAGCATTCCGATTGGCTGGCAGGTTTAAACCCCATTAGCTAGCGTGGTAGCGTAGGATATACGGGTAATTTCAATTAGGAGATCGCTCTCTCTGCCGCCATCTCTCAACGGGTTAAGACCTAACTTAGGACGCACATCCAGAAGTTGATCGTAGTGTAGGTATTTTAAGTAGTGGTTAGGGTGTTGTTAGTTTCTACAGCTTGCTTGGTTAGTATTATTTTGTTTCTACGTAGAGAAGCGTGTTGTAAGTCCCTCCGTATAGTAAGCAGATGTTTAGGAGCTTAGGTTAGTTAGACGCTGTGACGTTCCGTGAGTTGTAAGCCACGTTGAGAAACACCTTAATTCTACGAAATTTGAATACTACTCTACATTCTCCTGAGATCCCGTCCTGCTCTCTACCATAAATGGTATCATCCTACAAGTAAACTATTTTTCTACACTACTAGTTTTTCCACGAGTTTAGTCTACACGTCTTATAGGCCTAAGAGAGCGGTCATTTGTAATAGAGCATTCTACACAAGGCCATGTTGACACGGCGTTTTTAACAGCTAAGAACCAGTATATTTTAACCATAATTTCATTTGAGAGAGAGAGTTTGATTTGTTCTACCACTAAGCTGAGCCAAGTTTAATTTTTCAATAAATAATTGCAGACGTTTTCATTCAGTGATTTTTGAAGTTACAAACTGACACGTCAGGCTAATTTACGTTTTTGAATAAGGGTATTGTTAACGACTGTTATGTCTGACCACTTCCTATCGGCAATGCTAGTTTGAATTTTTTCCATAAACCTTTTGCTATTGCCATTCAGGATTTCTTATAATCTTAATTTACAGACAGAATACATATAAATTAAATGAAAGAAACTGAATTTGAAATAAAATAATTTGGCTGGGAATTTTATATAGTCTGGTATCTTTTCCTATTTGCATGAATAATTGTTTTCGCTTCCTCGCCTCCACTGATAACCCAGTTCTGCACAATTTCTGCATGTCCACATAGTTGCGTAATTTTCAGAGCGTGACAAATGGTCACTGGTCTCAAGTAAGTGTGGTTAACTAAGGCGAGTGTTCTTCGCATCGAACGTCTGGTTCCAGAGCCTGCTAGGGAAAGGCAGACGTTTTCCTCAGGGGAGAAATATTCTACTATGCACACTGCTACTATCACACTGCCAACAATATACCTAACCTAAAACACGATATTTACACACGATTTTATTTCACACTGTTCTATAAGCCTATGGGAGGGTATGGTTATGCAAACAGCTCAATAGTACACTACCTTTGTTCCACACATTGTCACGTATTTTCTATTTAGTGCTACATGGTATTATACCGTATGCTCATAGTTTATGTTAATACTGCTTGGAATAGGCCTACAACACGAGCACGAGCAGCAGATATATATGGCAGGGCACTTGGCATTCTGTGACGCATGTGCTGCAGGCAAGCTATGTGTACGTTCTTCAGCAAGCTAGTGTGCATAAACTATATTAATATTCTGGTTATATTGACACGGGGAAATATGACAACTTCGTATTACGTCATT
This sequence comes from Dryococelus australis, assembly GCA_029891345.1. NCBI lineage: Eukaryota > Metazoa > Arthropoda > Insecta > Phasmatodea > Phasmatidae > Dryococelus > Dryococelus australis. The sequence continues at coordinate 49,597,162 of CM057000.1, forward strand.
ACGTGAATGTATGCAACATCTATTCTATCAAAAATCAGAGTAATTCTTATTGAATATTTCGTATGCGAGCACCTCCCCCCCCCCTGGGTTGTTTATAAACGTAATTTTAATGTGGTTTTGCATTACATCGCAGTATGTTAACAAATTTAATTAGTTATTCTAAACGATTACATTTCATATGGTGTTGATTTTAAGCATTTCTTAGATGTTGATAATTTCCTCTTCGTGTCTTGCTGTTAATATTTGGTTTTGTTCAAGCTGAGATTCACGTTAGTTTGTGACTTTGTGTTCGCGACATCTTTGGAGAGAGTTTTTTTCTTTTCGTTTGTGACATCTTTGTCGTAGACGGCTTCTCGGTTGCTCATTCAAAAGTGACGGACTGCTAAATTTTGGCAGCGATTGTTTTTGTGAATTAGCCTAACCATCCTAATGACTAGGATAGTACTTGTATCTCTGCAACGAAAATAAATTGCAAAATTAGGAAAGTGGTGAGGCATGCCTAGGAAGAGGCCTCAGTCCTTTTTAGTCTTGAAGTGACTTCAAGAAACAATTGAATCCCAACGTTGAACGACTCCATTACTGACGCCGTCTATGGCACGCATACCTATTGTGCCCGCACCTATTAAATTTTGAACTTATTTAACATTTTAATATATGTGTTATATTTTCGCGTGCCAATGGGTTTTAACTATAAAAACAAAGGTATTTTGTTGAGTAGATGGAATTGTGTGTAGTATTAGTAGACAGAAGTCATTGTTACAGTGATTTTGTCTCTATGCAGTATGTGATATAATCTTTTGGTTCAGTTTTGCACAAGATTTTAAAGGAGTTATGTGTATTTTCTTGTGATATTGACTGGCGTTGCAATGTACGCATTCTTATTAATGGTGTGTCACGCGTTCTATATGCAATACTGGTGGTACAAATAATCAGTTATTAAGGTTAGTGAATGCTCCACCTGATACAATATTTAACACATACGACGCAAATATACTGTAAAAAAAATCAACTGCTACATAAAAGATATGACACGACGTGTGGGCCGAATTTGAGGAGTATCAACTCAGTTCAAATTAATATTGCTGTCATTAGATATGTGTACCCATATCAACAATGTGAATGAGCAATATGTATAAATGAGAGCCGTTCGTTCTTGCGTAGATTTATGGGAGGTAGTGACGAGGAACTCGACCTAATTAACGTACCGCTATCGGCCAAAGAAGTCAGAACTAGCTGAGAGCAGTGCTAGTGTTGGCGTACATGCAGGGACCGTTCGGTTACCAGAAGAAGCAACGTGTCTAATCACGAGAGGGAGGCTGAACAAAATGAGCGACATCTCCCGGCAGGAACACCAACTAAGATGACGACAGATTTGCTGTTATAGACTGTTTGCTGTTAATTAAGCCCTTTTGTACAGGCTATTTATTCATGGTAAAGTTAGAACTTTTGAAAGCCCTCTCATTTGGAATAATATTCAATACACATATTTTATTTTGGCCTCGGGCGTTAACTTTCGAGTGCAGTGGAATATACACGCTGTGTTTATTACTTAATGGCAGTATTAAAAAAAACGCGGGTAAAGGATAAAAAATGGCTGAAAGGAAAAAAGTAAGTAGGGCCTCCAAAATACTCACTTTATCGTGAACAGCTTATAGTCGACATTCGACATTCGACTACCCTTATTTCAACGAGCTCACTGACTGGCATGTGCCCAATTAAGTTGGTAACAATGGAGAGAAGTTTTAATTAAATGTGTTGGGTAAACATTTGTGAATATTGGTATGATTTTTTGAATAATGTTTTTAATGCATAAACCGTAACTGTACGATTTTGTAAAATTGTAAAATATTTATTTGTATTATACCTAATTGTACAGTTTCTTTGACTGACGCGTGTATAAGGAGATCAGCCCAAGGCAATGTTAATTATACATAATATGATGGTGAGAATGCACAATATGTATACAAGTCGATCTTAGACAGAACATTCAAAAGTGCTTAGTTTACTGTGAACAGACTATACGTGTAATTATTTACACCTGACCTTGCTGCGCAGCTATTATAACCACGAGAAATACGCCAAGTTAAGCTAGTGGAACAACCATCCGCATTATTGAGGGATAATTTAGCTAAACAAGTTGGGAACGCTCAACACAAATTTGTTCATACAAATCACACACTGAAAAAAAAAAGTTTTGTGTTGACCAAAAAAATATTGTTGGTGGTGACCACAAAATTCTTTTGTCAATATAGACGCGACGAAATATTTTGTAGTGCTAACAAAATTATTTTTGTCATTCCGGTATTTAGTGAAAACTAAAAAATGACGTTTCTGGTCACCATTAAACGCACTGAGTTTGTAGGCAATAATGCGTTCGTTAGTCGCAGCAGCGAAAATATTACGATGATAGCTTCAATACTGTTTAGTGAGGTTCACAAAGGAGTTTGGAGGATTGTGGGATTTTTGAGGTAGGTATGGTCTAACAACAATTAAACGCTTAATTCAAAGTCGTCATGAGTGGACATCGAACATTGAACTTCTCAATTGCGTGCTCAGTGAGTTACCATTACGCTACTTTGAACAACGTTAAAGCATTGTCCTCAGCATGTATATACAAGACATCCGATAAGTGGCATACACGACAAGGCCTGCATACTTCACCTAATGGAAAGTTAATTTTTTGGAATCATTTACGTGTACCATTTCCTTACTTGGAATAAAGGAATGATATTATTCGTTCATAAGTACTTCAGAATATCCCTAATGAATTAGTTCTAAACCTGATGCAAATAACCGATCGCAGACAAATATGGCGTCGTGGCCAGACGTGGCCACTTCGAATATGTCAGAGCGCATGAGCAGAATATGACGGATGTAGTTTTGCAGTCGCAGCAAAATGCTTTACTGTGGATAACACGAATGCTGCTGTTGCCTATTAAATATTTCGTGGCAGCCAATAAACTTTTTTTTTTCAGTTAGCAAATATGTTAGTGAGCTTTAAATAGCTTTAGTAATAGCCAATCTACGTGCTACTGGGCACCATGATCTGTTTTTACCGACAGCACAATTTCGCCTTGGAAATCATCAACCAATCAGTTTTCTGTAGCCACTAACAAATCGTTTTTTTTTTATTACAGTGCACAATTAGGTACAGATGTAGACATAAAATTTTCGAGAGTGTGTGCAAAGTTAACTGCTACGAAACAAGAAGTTGAGGCTAGTACATTTGATTTACATACATGAATATTTCTGAAAGCGAAGCAACCACTTTCACCGCGAACTCCAACCGCACACGCCAGCAAAATGGCACCACTGACCAGCAACGTGGCAAAATGTAATCCACCAGTGGACACCTAAGAGACTAGCTTGAAAGCAAGCAGCACTGCCGATAGGAAATAATTTCCTGCGGGCAATAACCAATTGGGAACAAGACCGATCTTCAGAGCCTAATGCATCCTGTAAGAGACCAAATGCTGCCACATCAAAGGGATAGCCACTTTTTTTTTTTTTTACTTCTATGTGCTTACCTCTTCTGTGATACCTCGGAAGCGAAGCTCTTTTCTTAAAACACACACACATATATATATATATATATATATATATATAATATATATATATATATATATATATATATATATATATATATATATATATTATATATAAAATATAAGAGAGAGAGAGAGAGAGAGAGAGAGAGAGAGAGAGAGAGAACTGCCTGCCGGCTGGCAGCTGCGAAACTTATATAGAAAATCTAATGTTATTGATATTTCGCCTCAGTGCGGTAATTTTAAATATAGGCATTCCAAAGAAAATGTGTTCTTCACGAATTTTTTTTTAGTTTCCTACAGTGGAGATGTTTGAATAACACCTATAACCTATTTGCAAAGAATTTTTTTTTTAAATGTGCTTTTTACAAATAGTACATACTGCATATCTATATTGAAAATATAGGCTCGTAGGGATCTTCTGAAAAATTCGAGAAGAATAAATTTTGTTCGAAACGCCCATATTTAAAATTGACGCATTGAAGCGAAATTCCCTTAACGTGGGATTTCCTTTTTAAATATCGCAGCTGCCTGCCAGCCGGTAGGCAGGGCATAGTGGTATGCGTTTTCGTGATTAGGATCTTGTTAAGTGATTGCAGTCTTTGAATTTCTTCATGTCTCCGAGTAGTGGCATTGTCAAGCTGACCGCACCGCCAAACATGTCGATGGCGAACACGCCTCCCATATCTCCGGGATTACCGAGTAACCATGACCGATGGATTACGCGCGTGGAATAATTCATTGTGCTTGAATCAGCGTTCGATATTTCAGACCTTGATGGGGCACGCGTAAGAACGCAACATCCGCTGACAGCAGTGGTCCTTTCTTAGAACCCGAGTAAGTGACACGTGCGGTCTGAAGTCGAATCCAAATGAGCACTGTGCACTTTTACGAGTTCAGCCCTTCCAGTCCCGCGCTGATTTTATGGTAGCGGACAAGTTACATTTTCATCCTCTACGTGCACAGCTTTCATTATCTCGAAAAACATCACATTACGGTGAGTTTTCTTTTACACGGTAAAAAAATAATTGTAAAATTACCTGACAAGTGTGAGGTAATATTCGCAAACGTGTGGGGGGGGGGGCGTTGTTTTCCTTACAGCTAAGGTAAAATTTCCGCACTCTAGAGTAAAATGCACTTACATGGTAGTGGAAAATCATATACATGGATGGGAAAATTTCCTTACGACGCGTGCATCTCTTTAGCATTCTCAACAGCTTATTGGGGAGGGGGGCGGAAGAAACTATGGTTTAACACCTTAATACTCACAGAAACCGTCTCGCTGTCGCCGTGGTGAAATGTATAGCGCTTCAGCCTATTGTGATAACAGACCATGGTTCGCGCCCACCCACCAGCTAGAGTCGAGGACTTTAGTGTTGAGGATTCGGTTACTATTTGTCAGAGGACATAGATATTAAAATAAATAGCAGTATTAATACTGCGGGATGCTATTAAATTTAATTCTATTATACAAAGTAGTTAATTTTCCCTTACTTATATGGAATCCCCCCCCCCTTTTTTTCCAGTTTTGTCAGGTACTTTTCCTGTACGATTAGGGAATAGTACTTTACTTGTTATGTACATTTACTCTACATTTAAGAGGTAATTTCACCTTACATGTAGGTGTAATTAGCTTCCCTTACATGTAAGGGAACTTTGCCTCGATTTTTTACAGTGTAAAGCTCTGAAACGTTTAGGATGACACTGCCATGCACACAGAGTGAACTGTCGCCGCTATGTGCAGGGCTGTGAACTACTGGCTTGAATTATTCTCGTCGCGCTGCGTGTACCTACGGAACTTTAAGGCGGATTCCCACCCGACATCTTGGATGTATCGATTTTTCACCAAACTTCTATTTCAGAAGGTGTGTTGAAATTTTTCGCACGATATATCCTAAATAACAGCTTCCCAAACTTTATTGTTCTGCCACAGCTTTACTACATTTATTAATTTTTAGCTGGTAACAGTCGAGGCGAAACGCTAGGTCATTTCTTGCGAACGATTACAAAGGTGACGATGTCATCACTAATCAAGAAATACTGATCTCAGACAATTCACTAGGCAATGTTCTGTGCTTTGTCGTTCCAAAAAAAAAACATTATACAAAACTTTATTCACAGGTTATGGCAAAAATTCCATACATCCAAGATGGCGGGTGGGGATCTGCCTTAAACGGTGACCCTATAATTTTGTTGGTGGGAAGTCTGTAGCAAAGTTCAGTATAGGCCGTTCACGGTAAAGTGAGAACTTTTGAGGCCTTAGTTACTTTTTTCTTTCAGTCATATTTTAGCCATTTACCACATTTTTAAATAAATATTGAATTTTAAGTAATATACAGTGTGTGTATATTCCACTGTACTCGAAAGTTTACGTCTAAGGATAAAAGGAAACACTTTTTTGGACCATTATTCCAAATGAAAGGGCTTTCAAAAGCACTCACTTTACCCTGAACAGCCTATAGATGCTAGTATTGTAGTTTCGCTTGTGCCAGGTAGTATTTTTTAAGATACGTCTTACAAACAATCGATTAATCCATCATAATAGTACGTATTATAGATGTAAACACAAATATAAGAAAACGCTTAAACAGTAATCTTTTCAACCTTAGAGTTTCAGTTTTATTTTTCCCGGGGAGCAACATCTGAGTTCCCATTTTACTCATTTTTTCGAGCACCTTCGCCTCTGGGCATTCCCAGGTCAAAATCGTGAGCTACTCCAGTGGTTATTACATTATCCGGTGGCCTTGAATGCTAATGCATTAAGTTCTTGCGGCGAGGACGTCGAGCTGCTGATGGCTCGGTCCTAACCTCATGCAAAACTCACTTAATGACTGCCAAGGACAACGTGGTTAGGAGCTCGCAATAAACTAGTAGTTCCGTCATCCTTTGGCCTTGCTGCGTACAACCATCGACCTTAAAACAGTATCTTTAGCACCAGGTATTTGTTGATTTTTCACAACTTTCCTGCTCAATTCTGCAATCACTACACGATATCTTAACCGATTTGTTCAGCCAGTTAAATGCGCTGTTTTTCAGCCTGGTAACTTGAGGAAGGCATGACTAAAAGAGGCTCCAGTGGAAGGGCACTCGGCGCCGTTCAAACATGGTGGGGGCCGCGAGGGCTGAGCGGTTAGCCTGCTTGCCTCCCACCAAAGTGTACCAGGTCCAATCCCCGCCCGGGTCACTCCCGGATTTTCGCATGTGAGAATCATGCCGGACGATGCCACTGGTCGGCGGGTTTTCTCGGGGATATCCCGTTTCCCCCTCCCTTTCATTCCGGCCCTGCTCCATACTCACCTCAATCACCCTCATCGGCTCTCAAGACCTCGCTGTTACGAGCCACCCAAATCTCTTCACTCACTTCTCTCTTCAAACACAGCATGACTGGTTACTGCAAGTCTTAGTGCGGGAATAGTTCTCGAAGTTGGCATTACAATAGCTCATTTTTCTGTCCGTGACTGTAAGAGCACCGAGACAGTTAGATATCAAATGGTTCTGAGCCCACTTTTATTACAAAGGTCCCATCGTCTTTTTAACATTTGTGTGCGTAAACATGAGACGTTAAACCCAAACTTAAGCATTGTTTCTTTGTTTTGTTTTATAGGTGCCCGACGTCTCCAAAAGAAATGAAATTCCGGAATGTTGTTTTAGTCGCAATGACATTCTTCACCTCATCAATGGCACAAGGTAAGAACACGGCCCATTTCTGTTAAAGATATCCATATCAGTTACTGCCTATGTAATATTATTACCCTAGGTCTCTCTCCCTATTTCACTCTCATACAGCACAAAAATGTCAACAACTCTAGAGAGATGCGCTAACAACAGCACTTTCCTTGGATTTTAATTGCAAATTTTCAAGAGTAATATCATGTTGTAATGTTGATCGCATTTCTCTTATGGATTTGTGCAGACATAGTAATAAAATAAATTTTTCATCAACGTCTCGGCACACACTTCCAGTTCGCCTTTGAAGGAGAGAGATGACTGTCAAATTAGATTTATTTGTTTTGCGATTACTTTTGTTTTAGTTTACTTTAAAAATCTGAACACTGCTCGACAGTCTTCCAAAAAATTGTTAATGTTAGACTGATCGTACTTAAATGGTGTCTGAAGTTATTCTTAAAACTTAATTATTTATTAACTTCCTTCCTTTGTCGAGCAATATACCTGACCGGCAGACGCCTGGGCAAATATTAGAGAGTGAAAATCGCAATGGGGGAAGAGATGCACGCGCAGCTATTGTGCTATTGACCAAACACGTTTAATTACAACTTGACTGAAGCCCTGCTGAAGTTCTCCCTCCTGCAAACTAGCTTAACCAAGTGTATAAAATCACACCAAAGGGACAACCTACCGTATTCGTGCACTTTCAGTGTAATAGTATGTTGCATAAGAACTATTTCTTACCAGGCATTTCCAAAACGCCTATTTTATCACTGTTGTTATTCATACCAATTATAAAAGAAATATTTCAGTTTATAGGTAAAATACAAATAAAATTAAAATTTGACCAAAAATAATGTAGTGTTATGTCAACAAAAGTATAAAATGTTTTTGGCAGGAAACAACATGCATGGTGTGATATTTCAAAGGTTTGTTTCAAAAAGTGTGAAGAATCCACGAATAGGTTATATCAGCAGTCTCACGAACATTAGGTGGTGCGTCTCTCACCATAAGCTGTTCACGGTGAAGTGGGCATTTTTTAGGTCCTAGTTATTTTTTCCGTTCTGCCTTTTTAAAAAAAACTTGAACCACCTTTTAAAATAAATATTACCATTTAAGTAATAAATACAGTGTGTATATTCCACCGCACTCGGAAGTTAACGTGTAAGGCTAATAAGATATATATGCATTGATTACTATTCCAAATGAGAAGGCTTTCATATGTGCTCACTTTGCCGTGAATAGCCTATACTATAATCCATTCACTGTTACTCCAGCCTTTTATGAAGCCCTCCTAATGTTATACATTCAGGATATTCCTCCGCCTCGTGCAAACTGTTTCTCGCTAGATGTTACCAACATACCTATTTTCTCCCTATTTTACATTCAAATTATTAATCAATGAAGCGTTATAATTTATAGATAAGATATTAATAACATTTAAATTTAACAGGAAAAAAAGTAACTTTTATGAACACAAGTATAAAACGCTTGTGAAACAGATCGTATTTAGGAATTACCTAAACACGTCATACATGGGGAGATTTTTCAAAGGTTTGATTCAAAAAGGCCGAAGAAACCGTGAATGGACTATATTACATAAGGCTGAAAACTGGATGATTGTGGAACGGCGCATATGCTGTTGTCTTTAGTTTGACAGACTAGCTAGCACGAGGAGATAACTCCCGCGCCCAGACGTCTGCCGGGGCAGGGTGAGGGCAGTTTGTGACGACGCGGCACGACGCGACGAAGGGCGTGCACTGTAGGGGAGCGTGTGTTCGTTCCAGATGTGCGTTTCCAGCGCGCGTCGGGCTGCGTGACGCCGGACGACAGGCGCGGCTCCTGCCTCATCATCCAGAGCTGCCCGCCTCTGCTCAAACTGTTGCGCGAGGAGAGGGGAGCCCCGACGTGGCGGACTTCCTGCGGCGGTCGTCATGCGGCTTCCAGGGCAGCGACCCTCTGGTGTGCTGCGAGGACGCCGCTGCCGTCGCCAGCACCGCTACTCCTGCGGCGATACCTTACCGCTCCTCCTTTCCGCTGCCATCTCCCGGGGAGTGCGGCTTCAGCAACGTCACCTTGCCGCGCATCGTCGGCGGTCACCCCTCACCACTAGGTGAGCGTCCTACCAGCTGCTCGTCGTGCCCTACCCTACCCCTGCTTTCCGACCACTCTCTATACCTCCTGGGGTGGTTAGCCTGCTCGCCTCCCACCAAGGCGAACCTGGTTCACTCCCCGGATTTTCGCCCGTGGGAATCGTGCCGGACGATGCCGCTGATCGGCGGTTTTTTCTCGGGGTTCTCCCGTTTCCCCTCGCCTCTCCATTCCGGCGCTGCTCCATACTAACCTCAATCATCGTCATCGGCTCTCAAAACCTCACTGTTAAGAGCCGCCCAAATCTCTTCACTCACTCACTCACTCTATATTTCTATACTTCTTGTGGAAAGAAAGGGTCGGGGACTGGAGCTATAAAGAAGCCTTGTTGTTGTTGTTGTTGTTGTTGTTGTTGTTGTTGTTGTAGTAGAAACTGTGAAGATTCACAAATAACCAGAAGACGCTGAACAATGTTTAAACACTTTATATTATAAAAAAAATACAATGTACTGAATGACTTAACAATATTTAAAAAGACAAATAATTTTCACAGTTTTTAATGAGTATTAACCACAATAAACAAGGGAATGAATCTAATAAATCATGCATCAAGCTTAGAGCACGATAGGAAAAACACGTATAATATATCGAATATATCTCAGCTCCAATTCAACATGTTGTTAAACTACAATTATCCAAAACTTTACTTCACAAAAAAAACTTTAAAAAGTTACATTCTTCCTCGAATCCAGAGTATTGCTTAGCACCCTTTTGATTATATTTAAAAAAAACACAGAAAGGGGAGTGGCAAAGGTTTTGTCCATTAGAGCCTCGGTTTTTTATAAAACAAAACTAAAAAAACTATTTAAAACAAATACGGTGGGAGACTGTCTTGTTCGGCCCGTCAAAGCTCCAACCGATAAAAATTATCACAATAAACAAGACGGCATACAAATGAAAATAAATACGCCCTAAAACGTCGCAGTCGTGGAAACGGGAACAACAAACATGCAAATGAACTTAGGCAGCGGAGAAAGGACGATCACGACACGTTAAAAAAAGGTAACACAGGAACGCGACACCGTGGTTAAGCCGAAACAGAATTTGGAAGAATGGCCAAAACCAAAATTTAGAAATGGAACGACACTGCTGCACACCCGAGGTACTACACAACCACGCCACACAAATTACAAAATATAAAAATAAAATAAAAAAACCTACCGCAAACTTTATAGTTTTCCACGACTCACCAACTCATGAGTCCCATCGCTCTCTGCGAGACTAGTAGAACTGTCAGCTCAATAACATCGTCGCGATGTTGACCTCAGCTGGACGAAGAAATTGCGGCTACACCATGCAGTACAGAACAGAGATTAAGCAGCAGTCAGGCGGCGTAAGGTAGCAAGCGTAAGAAAAGCAGACAGAGCCGAAGCGTGGAAGGCCTTAAAAAAACTACCACGGCCAATCAAAATTTATGATGCACACAGGAAGAAATGGGGAAGGTAGGGAAGGAGCGCAGGGGAGGAAAAGGAGGGGAACCGAGCCGAGCAAAGAGTACACAACTCCGCAGAAGTGTGTGGGGCTAATAAACTTAACACGATGGCGCCAATGTTACAAAACAAAGGAGTTCAAATTGAGAATCAACTCGTGCTGGCATTGTAATGAAAATCGCAACCGGCAAAGGAGCCCCAGTTGTCGTGAGACAAGCGGAGCACATAAAATAAATAGATTACTTAAGGTGAAAACTTATGCATAAGACTAATCTGCAAAAGAGTAAGCCGGGAGATAGTAAAGACGATTTTAGTGGAGTAGCCAAGCTAAATGGATCGACAGCCATATGCCCAGTGGGGCAGAAGTGTCTAGAGCCTGCGAAGGGTGCGGGGGCAGTATCATGGTGGAAGGAGAGGATGTTTGTCTTCCCCACGCATCCGGCGAGGCCTCTGGGCATGAACCTCCAAACAAAACTGGAATAGTTTTACTCCAATATTATCATAATGGGCTATTCAACAGCCAATGATCGAAGTATAATCTTTACCGTCTATAGTATGCCATAACTCCAGTTATGGGCTATGGCTGAGTACTAGAGGAATAGCCTCGGTTGTTCTTGTAGTTGTATAAATAAAGGCTTAGCATGGGCTTACCTATAATGCTCCCGTTTGTTGTTCTCTTGTATGTCTCAGGTCAGGTTGGGAATGGGCTCGTGCTGGCAGTGAATTGAAAATCGCAATCTAAAAATAACCCACTAACGTCGTAAATACGTGTGTAGCGTGTGTGATAACGCAAAAGTAAATAGAACTGATGTATCAGATTGTTCCTAGGGAATATTTTAACCGGAGATTCTCGAGGATTTTTCATGGGATACTCCGTCTTCAATTTACCATATTCAACAATATTAGATAAACCAGTTGTAATCGTATTAGTTTAGTTGTAGGGTTAAAGGTTCCGAACAGATTCTTATCGTTTTCATAAATTTTTCTTGCATTATTTCTAAAGACCTAAAATTTTACCTTTTTTTTTTTTTTCGTGTTTGTGCAAGTTAGATTTCAAACGTCATACAAAAGAATCTGACAACTTGGCAGTCCATGCAGAGTGGTTTTGGGGGATCTCAATGCTTGTATTGAAATAGCCAGTTTATTATATGGAATGGGAAAGTACAGCTCCTAAATTGCACGATTGAAGTTGCGAGTATTATGGTTCGGAGAACCGCTTGTAAAAAGGGATACCGATCATGGATTCTCGTTAGATGAAATACGTGCGCAGGAGTGACAGAAGAAGAACTATCACATTCAAACAACTAATGAACCGAAGTGTGCGTTCCACAACCCTAAGGTTAGGGAAGTTCCCGAATCGTGACAAACATTTTGGAAATTTCTTTCGCAAATTAAGGAATAATATATGCGCAGTTATGCACAAAAAAGTGCAAATAAATGCATGGGGAATCCATACGGGAAATCAATCACAGTTGTAAAACTGTGATTGATTTCCCGTATACATGACTGATCCTGGGATATTCTAAGCCAATTCTAAACAAGCAACAAAATTCAGACCTAAATACGGATTTACACTGTGTTAGCAAACAGACAGCGAGCAGGTGGAGAATACGAAGACTTGTGGTCAAAGATCGCGTGAATTTTCCAGTTTTCTAACTACTGACATGTTCGATTTAATGAGACTAGTTATTTAAGAAACAATATTCGTAATGAGCATTATTTTGCTTTTGACGGTTTTTGCCTAAATTGGCGTGGTTATAATTAATCCTCGAAGTGATTTTTTTTACGTGAATACATCGTTAAATTTGCAACCATAGTGGGAGGCAATCCAGAAAATCCGATGATAACAGAATCGGGGGATACAGTTTGGCATTTCAGCTCCTAATCTATCGTCTACATTCAAAATTCAATTACACCACTCGATTGCCAAAGGATCAAACAATATGTTACGTTGAGTCAGGACTTCAAAGCTTCGTGCTGGGAGTGGTTTGGGGGGGGGGGGGCGTAATTTTGAGTTCGTTTCGCCGCGTCTCATAACTTCCGCGTAGTATAACTTTTGACTAGGAGCAGCTACGAGGCACATTTAAGTTTCAATCGACAGCTCTCGTCAAGAGCAACCAATTGCGTATATAAAAACATTTGTGTGGCGTGGGTATAGTGAAAGTGTATTAGTTTAATGTAACAAATAAGAAAATTTAACACAATTTCGGCCCTTTACTCGTCAAAAAGCCAAGTCGAAATACAGAAATCGTACACGTTTGGAAAGATCATCTCAAAAGCAATCCAGTGATACCCATAAAACCCTATATGATCGAGTGATGTAGTGCCGGGAACGTAAAGAAAAACATCAAGACGTCCGAGCGCGTCAACGTAGACGTGTTCACACAAAACAAACGGCCTGTCCCCACACAGCCACATCCCATTTTCCTTTACAGTTGTTTCTATTTTAGTTCTTTCTTGTCATGGACATTTTTTTCCTTTTCCGTAAATGAGTATGTGCAGCGCACTGTGTTGTGCAATCAGTCTAGCGTGGAGTTGTCCCGAACGGATGTGGGTTTTTGGGTTTTTTTTTTTTTTTTTGTCGTGCTTTAACGCGGGAGGATCAACGTGCGTAGCGGATATGTGTTGCTTTTCCGGCGATCACGTGAAGGTTAGTGTGACCTAGCGTGGCTGATGTGCTGGTGGTCTGCTTTGCCCCCCCCCCCCCATTTTTATCTCTTGTCATTCCCTCCTGCTGAGTGCTAGCACCATGCACCGAGAAAAAAATTTTGTAATTTTTACTGAGGAATTCTTTGTAATTTTACAAATGCATGTAATAGTACAGAGATTTCTTTTGTAAAACGACTCGTATGTAAAACCACAAGGGCCGTGTTTGTAATTTGCCTCAGGAAATGTCTGTACTATACTGACACGTTTCCACGAGTTTCAGCAAAATGACGGACTCTCAACAACGTAAACCCATATATAGCTGTTTGTGTAAACACTATGGGTGATATAAAGTTTAGCTGCGTGAAAAAAAAGAAAAGGCGAGACTGCATGTTTAAATAACGTAAAACACTTTAAACAACTCGAATAATAATAATAAAACGACAATTTCAATAAAACGTAGCCGTATTATTCATTAATTGTTAATTTTTCCAGCTACACAGAGTTCGTAAATCGGCCCTCAATTTCTCGTTTTTTAAGAGCCGTCAAATTTCGTAACCCAACAACTAAACTCTTAAATTGATACATGTGCGCCTATTCTTCTTAATCAAATAACTTCAGTAATATTGTGCAGGTACTTGCAGCTATATATTTACGATAAAAATAAGTTGAGAGCTCATAGGTCAAGTTAGAGTTTTTTTTTTTTTTAATTCATCACGTTTCTTGGGTGAATGCCTGAATTGACAATAGTTTTTACGGTTATTTTTAATTAACATATTTGTTTTCCCAGACATAGCACATTACATGTACACGTCAATATTTTGCCGCGATTGTGTTTAACACTGTTACAACTGCGATGTAAAAAACTGTAGTATTTATTATTTTATTATTGATATTTGTTGGGTTATTTCTTTAAAAGGACGGCCTCAGTTGGAATAAATATTAGAACGAAGGAACAAACAGTCAAACGAAAAAGGCACATTAAATCTAAGCATGCAACTCGTGTAGCTTATTTGTTGTCATGCAAATTTAAAAGATAGTGGTAAACATGCACATTATAAGCCTATGGTAACTTTTATTCCGCTCATATTTCTATGTATTGCTACTTACTGTTTATTAGGTTTATTGAAATTTATCGGGCTGGACATAGTATTTCGTTTGGATTGTGGAGAATCACGTTAAACGACTGTGTTTCAAACACCTAGGGAAAAGGTACAACGTTGTGATGAATAAACATACATGGATGTAAATAATTAACTTCGTCGTAAAAAGAATTCACAGTTAAAACGTATAAATAATGCACATCAAATATTTTAAATCACGCACACACACAGCAACGCCACTTTACACGCGGCTGTTAACGAAACATACGTAACAGTATATCAATATTCAAAAACTTATCACGACTCATTCACGGTAACAAATGACAATAAGCATCAGCTGACAATGTTTTGACTGAAATTAAAATGGCGGGACAGTTTGCCAATGGCTTGCACTAAGAGCGCTGTAATCACTCAGTCACCCTCTCTATATTTACTATATAGCTAGTTGGTAGCCCTAAATATAGCCAGCAGAGAAGACTCGAAGTCTAACATGACAGTGGCAGCACTTCCTTCTTTCATGCTCCTTGCACGAGGCGCTGATGTCTGACCGGAGATCTGGGAGAGATGGAGAGGGGATAGTCTGCCTTCGCTGGCGCGGGAAGAGAGGAAGTGTCCGGATGTGAGACAGTGATATGACGGGCTAGTAGGACAGAGATAGCTTTGGAGCTGAGTAGCGACGCTTGTGAAAACTAACGGGTTCAATATTTAACTCTGCCAATTCGGAAACTTGGTCGAAAGCAATTCTGGGATTACTCGATCATTTACACGATCAGTTAACCCTGCTAGACCCCGGGGTAAAGTGCCACCAGCAGACGACAAACGCGAAGTAACGCGAAAATAAGTAAATAAACGAAAGTGCTTTGTGAATATGGTGTGCGCACAGGATACATAACGTTGGAAAATTTATTTTTGTTAGATAAAACCACTTGAGGTGAATTCCAAGCACACCGCTAGAAGAACATGCAGCCTCAGATAGAGGTGTGGAATTAGTTAAATAAGTATTTGCAACGTGCAATTTTCATTTGCAACGTTCGTAAACTACCTGGTAAACGCTGTTGTCAGATCTTGGCAAGTACCTGATGCTGCTTTTACAAGACGCGAAAATGGATTTCGTATCAGGCCTCGCATGGGAAATCTTATGCGAGAATATCAGAAAAAAAAATCCCTTGACAAACGAGTCCACGCCTCAGACTTGCAGCAAAATAACTTCTTCGTGAGACAAGTTAATGGCCTCGAAGCAATCATTATTTTGACAATTTTTCGCTTGATTCCTCTTCGCACAGCTGTATCCCCTGCTCTTCTCCTGCCTTTTTAGTGGTCACATGGCTAGCAGATAACGACCAATAGAGTCACTCTGTTATGAATATTACTTTATTAGTAATATTCACACAAGTAAGGGTTAGGGGAGTGGCAGAATGATAAGAGATGATATGGTAGAGCAATGCGAATTATTAGGTTTATTGGACATGCTGAACATGCAATAACATAATACATTAATATTAATCACTCGTGGGAGCTTATGTGGAATGTTATTAATTTAACTTGCATCATTATTATTGATTACTCACGCCACTACTACGACAAACTAACTGGAATGTCCCCACCTTAATCGTGGTTCCGGCGGTAGTTGTGGTAGGCGGCTATCGGCAATCGGACACATCCATTTATGCGATCTTCTCTCGTTGCTGGCGGGATGAGGAAAGACGACGCACCCAGCCTTGTGCTGGCCTATATCGGCGCGTTGTTTAGACATAATTGTCCCCGATTGCTGGCCGGTGGAGCAATTAGTTGCTGCAATTCCGCTCGCGTCCTGGTTTAATGTATAACGGTGTGATCAGACAGGGATGTTACTTAAGGCGTGACCATGTCGTAACTACTACGTTTCGTGCAAAACTCGCCTCTAAAAGCCCTGTCTCATGCTTTCGTATACGAGATCTGCCTTGCACGAGATTTACTCGCGTGATATTTAGTGCGAGCGTGCCGTCTTGTGCGGACTTTGCATACTTACATCTTGCGTCGTGTTGCAGCTGCCTGATCTCGTGGTAACTGGCCTCCTCGCCCTGCTTTTGTCGCCCTGCCTGAAAGCCGTTGTTTGTGAGGAAAGAAAGATCGGCGAAGTTCATACGTCGTCTGCACCGAGCTTGCGGGCTGGCTCAAAGCATCTATACACTGTTGAATTTCCCGAGGATTCATGGGAGTTTATACACAAATATACAGTTAAGGTACGGATACACGTCTCGTAATGACACAAAAGCGCACTGAGCTCCATACGCACAAAAAACGAAACTTCCCCGTATTTCCAACTTTGACACTAACAGTAAGTTAGTTTCTCTTAAATTAATATATAGGAAAAATATTTTAGTTTTCTCTCTTTTATTTAATAACAATAATTTTATTAAAAAACAAAATGGTGAAGACGTATACTTTTTAATTGCACTAGTGTATTCTCCATCCCCTTTTATGGGGCTTTCTAAGGCGAGCAAATTTCGCGCGTTTCGCTGTAAAACTTACGATTTCTGAAATATTTCATGTTTTATGATTTTATGCTTAGTTTTTTTTCATTTTGGGAGACATCTAGGTCTTGAGAGCCGATGAGGATGGAGTGAGGTGAGTATGGAGCAGTCCTGAAATGCAAGGAAGGGGGAAGCGAGCAATCCCCGAGTAAAACCCGCCGACCAGCGGCATCGTCCAGCACGATTCCCACATGCGAAAAATCCGGAGTGGCCCGGCCGGGGATTGAGTCCGGATCGCCTTTGTGGGAGACAAGTGGTCTAACCCCTACACCACCGCGGCCCCACTAAATATTGTAGGTAGCATGGGTATTCAGTCCCTCGGAATGAAGAAAATACAAGTAGTCTACACAGAAGCAACCACACGTGTGGGTGGGTGTTTCTGACACCACCTGTTGATTTACTCAGCATTACTTTGAAAGGTGCTTGTTACTGACTGAGTCTGTGTCAAGAAGTGTCTGGTTTCTTGTTCTTTCTGATGCACGTAATTTGCTAAGCGCTGACTAGCTGACCACCTGGCGCTATTATTTCAGAAGTTCGTCAGCACACAGAAGCGAAACTCTGCCAGCGACAGTTTACTGAAAGAGTACTTTTTCGCTTATTGCTCAAAAAATGAACCATGCTTACGATTGGCTACTTTGCACTGTGAAATATTCCCTTTTAGTTTCCTTGTCGTCTGGCAGGTTTGTTTCCAGGCAGTGACTGACGAATAACGTTCCGCCATGTTGGAACAAGCTCAGCGGTGTAACTCTGGTGAATGGAATTCGTAACATATGTGGTAATTTTACATCCGTATCCTTCGGTCCACACAAAATTATAAACTTCTCAAAAATACTTTTATGTAGATACATTTGAACTTTTATTTTATATTTTGCGAGGAATGAGGCACTGTGGACATAATATTTAATAAGTAATAATCAAGAACCATTCATAAGGTGCAAGCTGTTATCAAATTCGTGTTTCCGTCGGGGTCCCAAGCTTTTTATATTTGTGAATAAATAACACATTTTTAAATTTTTTTCCAGTTATTTGGACGTTTCTGTTGGGAACTGTTGGCAGTATATCAGTAAAATTGAATGCCGAATAAAAAATTGATGGGAAATTTTATTATGTATTGAAGTATTAATTTTCAAAAATCTATGAAGATGGAAGTGGATATTATTCGAAATGGTACGTGATAAGAAAGGGAAGAATAATATATATATATATTTGTTTGTTTTGTCTCCTTACATACTGAGTGATGCTGTAAGCGCGTTAGGCTGGAATTCACAGCGCTGTGCGCCTGTTTCACTACCACCCAGCCAGCTATACAGATGTGCGGGTGGCCTACCTACCAGTAATGCCCCTAGCACATTGTCCACCAGTACGCCTGCGTTTGACGAAGCGGGGCATACAGGTAGCGGATAGAGTGGAGTGTTTTGGTCGACTTTAAACGAGATCTTGAAAGCCGATGAGGGTGAAACGAGGTTAGTATAGAGTAGCGCCAGAATGCAGGGGCGGGATAAACGGGAGATCCCCGAGAAAACACGCCGACCAGGGGAATAGTCTGAGACGATTCCATCGTGCGAAAATCCGGGAGTGGCCCTACCGGGAACCGGACACAGTTTGGTGAGGTGGGAGGCGAGTAGTCTAACCATTACACCACCGCGATCCCTCTTAAAACATCAGGACAGGAAAATGATCGCGAGTTGGATGAACTTTAGACTACACTCAACAGTCGTCTGTAGACTCGAACCTCGGCTGCCCCGGTCGGTTTCGTCGGAGACCAGTACACCTGTTATACAGTTGTTTTCTTGCGGCTGTTACCGTCATAAGCTGGACTCACAACCATCTGTTGCATCCGTCAGTCGCCCGTTCGTCAGGCGGTCACGCGATCTTCAACCAATCGTTGGGCAACTTTTTTTTTCCACCCGTCAATCCGTGAATCATTTCTCAAACTTTAAATTTCGACAGACCGACGGATGAGACACCGCCTTTTGACGACATCCCGTAGATGCGAATACGCACTTTGAATTAAAATGCAAGGCGGTGGGTTTGTGTAAATTTTCTGTGTTGGTAAATTCAGGAATTTAAAATGTAAATAGTAATCCAGTATAAATCCTTATCGTGTAAAAAATTACTTTCCCAAAATTTTTTCTCTCTTGAAAATTCTCTGCAACCAGTTGATAACTCCAAACAAAGAAAGATCACGATGTTATGTTGTCACACTGAGATTTTGCCGTACAGAAGGATTGATGGTCGACGGATCGTTGTGAGTCGCTTTCAACTGACGGATAGGCGACTGACGGGTGTGACGGATGGTTGTGAGCCCCGCTTTATGATCTTCGAGAGCGTAAATAAACTGTGGTCCTGTGCACTGTGTCTGTCCTCGAATGAACTCTGTCCATGAACGTTCCGTGCAGAATAGTGTTGTTCCGCAGGTGCGTGGCCGTGGTTGGTGGCCCTGGGGTACCACAGGCAGCCGAAGAGCGCCAACAAGGGCCCGCAGTTCCTGTGCGCGGGCGCGCTCATCACTACCAGACACGTCGTCACCGCTGGACACTGCGTCGTCAACAAGACGGACCGCCTGTGAGTTCTTCTATCCCGCCATATCTACCTTCTCCAGGGAATATAGTGCCTCTCAGACGTCTCTGTCTGGGCCATAGACTAGAGATTAGATAGACCGCTCATTCGTCTTATGCCTTTGTGCCCAACATTAACCTATTCCAAAAATCAAAGTCACCTTGTCATAAAGAACGTGTTTGTTTCGAACTTAATTTTTAAATGGCATTCACTATTATATTTATAAAACACTTTTACCAATTTTAATTCAGTCAAACTCTATTACAAGTTGGTTAGAGGAAGCATAAAAACATCTCTAAGCAAAATCAGTTTTCTAACATAAAATCCATACCATGACGTTTTCGCTAGACTTGCTGGCAGAAAATCAGTTCAATGTTGGGACACGGAGATTGGTTGTGCGCAGCCAGCGAGATCGGTCTACCTCATCTTTAGTCTATGGTCTGGGCATGTCTCTGAAGTTTGAAGCGGGTCATGTTATAAGCTGTCTCACAAACAACAGATGATGCGTCCTCATTGCTGTTACCGAATACTGAAGACCGGATGTTTGTGGTACGTCGCATATGCTGCCGGGCCGTTCTGTTGTCACTCAGACAGAGACCGGTCCGTGACGGGCTATAGACTAGTGAGCATGAGGGACGTCGCGAACTCCCATGACGTCTGCCGGGGGCTATTCCTGTGTCGGAATCTCATAGCTCCGGCAAGTACGAAACGACACATCCGACACGACAATGAAAACCGAACAGCTGATCAAGTACAAGACGCGGCTGACAAGACGAAAACTGACACACGACCAGCAGTTTTGGATTAATATAATTTATATTTTGGTTGTGTCGTACAGCACGACAAAGAAGGTTAACGACGTAAAACGAAATAGTCCTACAAGTTTTTTTCTACGGAGAAAAATGTTGCACCTTACAAAAAAAATGATTTGCAACTCATTGGATTCTACTCATAACATGAATGTTTATATCTTTTCATGCTTTAACGTATTATCTACACTCGTTGTTAGCGTCATGAGTTCCAAAACTCCGTTCTATCCGCCGGCTTTGAAACTAGTTTATCCTACAAGTGAAATGGTCCCGAAAACACTTAACATTCGTGTATGCTGTCGTGTTGTAAATTCACATTGAAAATACTTTGGTCGTGTTGTGGTTACCATTTTCGTCGCGTGCGTCGTGTCGTGCTCATCGGAGCTTTGCATTACAGAGATAGCAATCGTTTAGGTAAATGCCAGCCTCCTTGTTGGATTTCAACGAACTATGCAATCACTATAATGAATTGTTCCCAAAATTGCAACAACATTGCAAATGCGTATTGAGAAACCAGAAATACTAAAGGTTTTTTTTTTTTTTTTCATGAATTCATGGTGGATTTCCTACATTTTTTAAGTAAAGAGTCAAATGTGTAGTGAAGTCCCCAACATTATGTAAAAGTATTTCACTATTTCCGGGTTGATATATGGTAATTTTCCCATCTTGTGTAAAGGTTAATTTCATTGAGAGACAAAATTTGAAAGGCTGCAAAATTAACGTTCTAGGCCCTACATCATACAAAATTAATTTTTTATTTTAGGAAACCACTTTGTTGGGTTAACAAAATTTGCCTGAAAAAATATTAGCAAACCCAACGCTATGTACTTATTTGGTCACCTAACAACAAGTATTTAATTGGATCAACAAAACCTTTCTCTCAATTCACTATCCGCCACTGTATTGAGTGCGATGAACCGTGCGTTAGGAATACCCATTTACATCTACTTACTGTGACTTCCGCTGGTAGGTACGTGGCCAGGCTGGGCGAGCACAACTTGGAGTCGGACGAAGACGGTGCGTCGCCGGTGGACCTCGGCATCGCCAAGGCGAAGCTGCATGAGGACTACAACGGCGTCTCGTACGTCAACGACATAGCGCTGCTCTGGCTCGCCGACGACGTCAGGATAACCGGTAAGTCACATATATAATAATTATATGACTGTGAAAAAGCCCTTTTCAACCATTTACACGTTAGAAAATTGGGTATGTATGTGTTGAGGACACGGCCGTTTGTTTTGCGTGAATACGTGTACGTTGACGCGCTCGGACTCCTTGATATTTATTTTACGTTCCCTGTACCGCTTCACTCGATCGTATGGGGTTTAATGGATATCTGGATTACTATTGAGATGCTCTTTCCAACCGTATATGATTTCTGTATTTCGACTTGGTTTTTTGACGAGTATAGGCCGACATTGTGTTAAGTTTTCTTATTTTTTACATTAAACTCATACAATTTCATTATAACCACGCCACACAAATGCTTTTATACACGCAATCGATTTATCCATACGAGAGCTGTCGATTGAAACCTAAACGAGTTTCGTATCATCTCCTGGTCAAACTTTATACAAAGCGGAAGTTATGAGACGCGCGAAACGAACTAAAAATTGAGGCGCCCCCCCCCCCCCCCCCCCTTCCTCGTGTGATGCTTCGCAGTCCTCGCCCGATCTAACATATTCTTTGATCCTTTGGCAATCGAGTGGTGTAATTGAATTTCGAATGTAGACGATAGATTCGGAGCTGCAATGTCAAACTCTATCCCCCGATTTTGGTAGCATCTGATTTTCTGGATTGACTCCCACTATGGTTGCAAATTTAAAGAAGTATTCAAGTCAAAAAACGCACATTACGTTAGAAAACAGAAAGCAGTCATCAGACATGAAAAGTTTCTTAGCCCAATCTGTCCCAGCGCTCACAATCGTGTACACGTTTCACAGGAAGGTCGGCATTGTACGCAGTGAGACCCAGTGCCCAATGTTGTCTTCTATATCCTCCATCTGATTTGTACATTTCAGCTACAACTCTGGTTTGCAAATTTTTCATGATATATCAATCTATCATTAATCACATAGTTCACTGGTCCTGATCATTTGACAGCAACTTAGTCAGCGTAAAGTATGATTTAAAATCATTCTTATTAATGATACTTGAAACTACAAATTAATGTGAGTCTGAAAATCTGTTCGTAGACACACATCACTTATACAAATAAAAAAAAATGTCAATGAAACATTATTTTTACTGAAACCTTGTTCACCCTTTGACAACAAAATTAGACGGAGGATTTAATTAATAACCCTCAGAAATAGTGTTATTGTGTGTCCATATGTCAAGAGTTCAAGACAATTAACGGCATTTCTGTGTCGCAGATAAGATCCGGCCGATATGTCTGCCCATCAGTCCAGAGCTCAGGTCGAAGACATTCGTGAGGAACTACCCTTTCATCGCCGGCTGGGGATCCACCTCCTTCCGTAAGTACAAGACTCACTTGTGAAATACCAGGGGCCGTGATGGCTGAGCGGTTAGACTGCTCGCCTCCCATCAAGGCGGGCCGGGGTCAATCCACGCCCGGGTCACGCCCGGATTTCCGCAAGTGGGAATCGTGCCGAACGATGCTTCTGGTCGGCAAGTTTTCTCAGGGATCTCCCGTTTCGCCCGCCCTTGCATTCTGGCGCTGCTCCATTCTCACCTCATTTCATCCTCATCGGCTTTCAAGACCTCGCTGTTAAGAGCAGCTAAAATCTCTCAACTCAACTCAATTCTTAAATACCGTACCTACCGTAGGCGCAAAAGCGTAGACGGTGGAGGGGTGTGGTTTCAACCCCTCTTACCTCCCCAACAAAAAGGTATGGACACATTTAAAATAAATGTATAAAGGTATATAAGTTATCAGTAAACTGAGAATTTTGGTGAATAAGGAAATATAATAAGACAGTTAAAATAAGTAAGATAAGAACTACAGGTGTCTACATCCAACTGTCATTATTCAGCACAAAAAAAAGTTGTATAGGCGCTGCATTATGAATGAAGAACGCCCCCCATCCCCGAAACCCATAATAAATGTGTGCTTACGCAACACCCTATTGGCTTACACCACTGCGTTAGGCAGGTCACTTTTCTCAACTGACTGGGACCAAGAGTCATCCCAACTGTCCTCCAGCACATACAGAATTACGAATTATCCTGAGCTCAAGTTTCAATCTTTGCGAGATGCATCGTTGCGAAAGACGGGGTAGAAAACATAATGACCTTCCGTGGTTGTTAAGGGATAGACAGACAATTGAAAATTAGTAATTTTAAATAAAAAAAAAGTTGTTTACAAAGTCTCAGAAACTACGTGAAATGAAATAGCAATTTTGCGAATAGTGACTTGATTTTTAAAATGTCATACGTGAAGAATATTGGCAAGCGATAGCATCACCTGTCATTAGGTAATTATGGGGTAGCGCGTTATTAAGCAACAAAAGTGTGTTGTTCTTGGATGTATCGATTTTTACGACGTAATAGCTATGTGAACATTAAAGGAACGCAAAAACTAGGCAAACTACAGTCAGCCATTTCTTGTTTAATTTCGTGTAGTTTCTGATATTCTGCAGACAACTAATTCTGATTCCCAGTTTTCAAGGCTGTGCCGCTCTCTTAATAATCACCTCAAGTATAGGATATTCACGGTAAAATGAGCACTTTTGAAAGCCCTGCTTAAGATCTACTTGCATGTATGGTGTGTATTCTTACGCCTTATGTAAGATTAGCATTGTCATGGGCCTCGTAACTTTATTCAAGCGTCGGTCAAGTGAAACCGTTGAATGATTAGAAAAGTAAATGAAATGTTTTACAAATATGTTAATTTCCACTCTTCGATTCATAAAAAAAAACGAAGCGAAAGAAATAATTTAAGTTATCAGAAAGGATTACCTAACACTTTTTATTCGCCGTTAAGACACGGGGCTATTTCCCAACCATTGTTACCAACTTTACTGGGCGAATGTCACGCAGTGCGCCAGTTAAAATAAACGCAGGTAGGTTGATTTCAAAAGTTCTCACTTTGTCGCGAACAGCATTTAAAAGGTTGTATTATGTTTTCTACCCCACTTTTCATAACGAATTATCTCTCAAATTCGTACTGGAATTGGAAAGAGCTTATTTACGTCCCCCGATGTTATACCTGAATGCAGGGGGCGGCTTACAAACTAACTCATGAACGAACTATAACTTAAACTAACAACTGTGCCTTGCCTGGGATTCGAACCCAGAACCTCCCGCGACGGACAGCGGCGGCGCACCAACCGACTGCGCCACGGTAAGTCGGCTCACAAAATGTAACTGGAGTTCTGCATACTCCTGTATGCTGATTCGCGGAGAATCAAAAACATTTGTAACCAACATTTTGAAACACTGGATGGCTTCGCCTGTTCGCTGTTAGCTAAGCACGTTTCAAAGCCCAACTTAGGATCTCCTTTCCTGCCGATTTTGTACCCTTCCACCATATATAAAATTGATGTTGAGAAATTGGTAAAATAGTCGCCACTAGGAATCATATTTTCTGAGACCGCGAAATGTATCTCTAGAGTTAACATGTAACAAAAGCTATATAAATAGTATTAATACATCCGATACAGTAACAATTACACAAAAACTCTGCTGATCATCATAATACTGACAACGAACAGTTGACATTGCCACGAACACGATGACTTTATTAATTCGTCTATCATTTATAAATGTAACATTGTTAGGAACGTAAATTTGTAATTAATACGCTGATGTTTATGTGTATCGAAGAAACAGAAGAAAAATTGTATAACCTCAGTTCCCACAAATTTAAACATCGCACCTTTGATACGGAGTTAACTCGTGGCACTATTTTTTCCTGCCTGCCTCGCTACCAACTATACAGAACTTGACAGGAAGTATGCCAGAGTTCTTATGGGACAGTTTGGCGTAAGGATAATTTCCGCCTTAAGTCGCGCTAGTGTTCCAAAGAGGCCGCTATTAAGGTACCTGTAAATAAATTAATTTAGTTTATTTGTGTGTAAAAGTTTGTCTTTGGTCCGAATTGGGATAAATACTTACCACTGACAATGTATTAAATATTAACTTTATGTTGTAAGTATTATGCTCGCCGTTCAGTGGTATTTACAAAACGTACACGGTAAAAATACAATTGTGATCGGCCTTTAACTTTCGTAAACATGCTTAGGTCAACGTTATTTAAAAAAAAAGTAACGAATTTAATGGCGGAATAAGAGTAACAGTTCACAAAAGGAATTTTTTTGAATTTTGTTGTTACATTTAAATAAAGTAACTGTGCAATACAACATTTTGTGAAATCTAGTGTTGCGTTTTGTGGATATATTTCAATAGATTTACACTCGAGTGCGAAGAACAAGAACAAAGTTTTTTTTACGTAGCCTGTTACAATCTTCTTCTTCTTCTCCTCAACCTTTAAGTTGGTGGGTAAAATGCATGTCCCCCGAGCATTCCTTTTGTTTGGCTAACAGTTTCAGTGCAATTTATAATTTACTAGCAACCCACGCCACCATCGCTCGGGTGCGATTTACATATATAGAGCCGGCCGCGGTGAGCAATGTGACGTCATACTTTTTTTTTTCCTCATCGGCTCGCTCGACCTCTGTAATTATTTTGTTGCAAGTAATTAATAAATCTGTGCTAGCTCCTAAAATAACATGGTGTAACTTACATATTTAATTTTATAAGTATTAATATTGTGTTGTTCAAAAAGTCTTCGTAAGTGAAATTTAAAATACAAAAATGTTTACTGTGGGTCATCCTTAAAATATAAACATGTGCTGCTGCGGACTTTTGTAGACTTTTTTGAGAAATACAATTCTGTAGCACATTAATTTGGTGTATCTCTTATTGTTTAGTCAGCATACGCCATATAAACGCCCGAAAAGCGGCTTTTTCCGACTTTATTAGAAAACGTTGACATTTCTCTACTATTATTACATTAAATATTAATGTATTACATACCAAAACCTTCCTCGATAAGTTCTCTAAATGATGATGAAAACTGCATCAAAATCCATCGAGTATTTTAGAAGCCTTATCCGAATAAACAGACACACGTGGCTGAATGACTTTGTTGTATAATATGTATTGATATTTGTTTTATGAAAACTGCAATCCTATTTGTTTACATACAAAATTAAGCAAATCCGGTACACGTGCAACATCAGTGCTACCTGGGGGAGAAATTTTTTGTTCGCTTAACTATTAGCATTTAATTCCCAAACTGAGTAGGATAAACCCTGAGGATACTTAGATGCTGGCAGCACATTATTAAACCAAATTAACGTCTGGACGCCGTTACAATTTAACACCATCGAAATTAGTTATTTAGTTTTATACACGCCTAAATAAGTATTAAAATAAAAATCATATTTGTTTGTAATATTTTCAATAAAGTCAACTGAAACACAGATAGCCATGGGCCCACTGCAATAAAAGTTTGATATAAGTGTACACAGCTGGCTGGAAGAAGTATTTAAATAACGTCTCTAACAGGGTTCAGTTAACCATGACCCGACAATTTTTTTTTCGTATTTACATGTGTGTATGTATGCATATGTGTGTATGCATAAATAAACACTTCCATTCACACATATTGATATACATAAATACATACAAGATTATTCTGAATTATCGGTTAGAAAAACAAGCAGTTGTGTTAATCCTTCTGTACAATTATGAACATGCAGTATAATTAAGGGGTATATGCTCTTCTGAATAGCGAATTGTTTGATGATTTTTGTAATGATTTCAACTACTCAAATTTAAACTACAAATTCGCAACTAATGTGTTTTTTTTTTTTAATCTGAAATCTTTGAAACTCCGATGGGCAATATTACTATTCTTTTATAAAATAGTAGGTGCCATATTATAGTACAAAATGTTGAAACCCTTTGCTAAAATAAACTTTGTTATGACTCGTATGAATTATAACGTGAAAATTATCAAAAAATTCACCCCTACATACTAAACTTTTAGATAAACTGTTCTTGTGGGAAAGAAAAACAGCTAAATAATTTGAATGACGCTGGCGTTCGTCTTACAGTTATGCAACCCACCGGGCAGTGTTTGAATTATAAATTAAATACAAAATTTCACACCAAATTTCATATTTCTATTCAATAAATTACTATAGGCTATTCACAGTAAAGTGAGCACTTTTTAAGGCCCCACTAAAATTTTTCTTTCAATTAATTTCTAACTTTTCGCCACTTTTTAATATAAAAGTTGCAGTATGACTAATAAACACAGTGTATGCATTTCTCTACTACGAAAAGTTAACGTCTGAGACTGCTATAAATTATATTTATTACGGGTTAATGCTCTTGTAAAGGGCCTTTAGAAGTACTCACTTTACCGTGAATGACCTATATCAAGTTTTATATTGTTTCATTTTTAAATGTTACTAATTCTTTTTAGATGGTAGGCCTAATTTTAAAATCGCGGTGTTCAGAGACACGTACAATCCTTAATAATAGTAATAATTGTAGATCATATGCTTTGCTGCATTCATGTTGTGAAGGTTACCACATTTCGATGTTTTGACCTTCTCTGGAGTTCAGAATAAGTGTATGTCTCTTCTCCCTGTCTCTCATTCTCTCTCTCACATACACTCTACTGTGCTTGTGGATATGTGAGTAGCACTGAGAGCTCTATTTCTGTCTTCAATGGTACAGTTTGCACTCATTCGTTTACATTTTAACTGTTTCAAATTTTGGATGAATATTTTTCACTCTATTTTGAAAAACACGTTTAAATATTGAGCTTACTAGATGTTGCCCGCGGCTCCACCCGCGTGCGAAATTCAAACCTTAATTATAATGGCCAAGTGCTCTATCTTGATTGTTATTCTTCATTACTCTAATATTCTGGATTAGCACATAGGTTATTTTTAATCCCGGGAAACCGAACATTTCCTTATGGAATATAAAAAACAGAACACCAATCGGTGCCTACTCAAATGGTTTTTTATATAACTAACAGTTTCTCTAAGAAACTGTTAGTTTTTTCCGGGATTAGAAGTACCTTATGCGCTAATCCAGAATATAATCTACACCTGTACCAAATTCCATCCAAATCCGTCGAGCCGTTACGATGTCATTGAGTAACAAACAAACATACGAACTTTCGCATTTATAATATTATAAGGTTTTTTTACTCTATTGCGAAATACACTTTCAAATAAAGAGCTTATAAATATGTCACATACCCAGACACATTTAGTTACAGACGGTAATGGGTTGATAACGTTAAGTTTACTCGCGGTTTTTCCACACTTCACGAATCAAACCTTTGAGAAATCAAGTGTATGTAATTTTTGGTGTTTTCATAAAATATGTCATGTGTCACAGGCTTTTTATCCTTCTGTTAAAATAAAAGTATCTTATTTCTGGTTCAATTGAAGTGCTACTTATCTTTTATCTCTAAATTATAACACTTCACGTATACATAATATAAATACAAACAGGGAGAAAATAGGTGTGTTGATAATTCCTATAGTCTGTTCAAGATAAAATTAGTACTTTGGAAAGCCCTACTTAAGATCTAGTTGTATGCACGTATTATTTTATTCCGCCTTATGTAATATTAACATTGTCATGGACCTCATCACTTTACTCATGCGTCGGTCAAGTGAAACTGTGAAATTATTATGAAAGTAAATATTTTACAAATCTGCCCTTTTTTACACTTCGATGCATTAAAAAACAGAAAGCGAAAGAAATAATTTAAGTTAACAGAAATGATTGCCTAACATTTTTTATTCAACGTTGAGATACGGAACTACTTTTCCATCCATCGTTAACAACTTAACTGGGTGCATGTCACTCAGGGAGCCAGCTAAAATATTTGCAGCTAGGGACAGTGACATTTTTCTAAGGTTGATTTCGAAAGTGCTCACTTTATCGTGAACAGCCTATAGTAAGAAATATTTCTCATGCAAAATATTATTGAACTGAGTGCGCACGAGTACGGTGCCGATAAATCTGCAGAAAGTAGAACTTTACCACGGCTTCAGAATAATTGGAAAGAGTTGAGTTGAGAGATTTAGGCTGATCTTAACAACGAGGTCTTGATAGCCGATGAGAGTGAAATGAGGTGAGAATGGAGCAGCGACAAAATGCAAAGGCGGGGGAAAACTGGGCATCCCTGAGAAAACCCGCCGACCAGCGGCATCGTCCGGCACGAATACCACTTGCGAAAATCCGGGAGTAACTCAGCCGGGTATTGACCCCGATTTTAGGTTGGAGGCGATGAAAATAACGGCTCAGCCAACGCGGCTCCTAGAAAAACTGGAAGTAACCGTAAATAGACTATAGTTGTTGGACAAAAGGTAAACGCTAGTGAGGAAGGCAGTCATGAGGGGTCGTAGAAGGGTACTAGTGTAAGTGTTGGCGTGTGCGCAGGCGGGCCCAGCAGCCCGGCGCTGATGCAGCTGCAGCTGCCAGTGGTAGAGCAAAACAGCTGCAGGGAGGCCTACAAGATCGTGCCCACCACAGTCATCGACGACCGCGTGCTATGCGCCGGATTTGCCCGCGGTGGCAAGGACGCCTGCCAGGTGAGTGCCACCGCTCTCTTGTTGATACTCTTGATGCTCTCCCAGTGTTGCCACCACTCTCTTGTTGTTCATTTTGATGGTCTCCCAGTGTTTCTACCACTATCTTGTTGTTCCTATTTATGCTCTCCCAGTGTCGCCACAACTCTCTTGTTGTTGTTTCTCTTGTTGCTCTCCCAGTGTTGCCACCACTCTCTTGTTTTTCCTCTTGATGCACCCCCAGAGTTGCCACAGTATTTTCCCGGTGCTGCCAAATTAGCCGTCCACTTTTGCCAAAGTCTGTGCTGGTCGCCATACTAGGATCCCATTATTTTTATATTCGCAACATACTTTCAACGAATTAGATATACAATGTTGCCACAGAAAACTTTTGGTTTTTTTTTTTTTTTTTTTTTTATCGTTTTATTCTCACAAAAGTAGCTGTTTGGTCTTTTCCGTCGAAGTGGCTTCCCATTGCCGCCAAATTTTTAGTCCATCGCCAACAGTTAAGCCTCCTATTGTCAAAACAAAGGTTTCCACCATTGTCAAATTAATGGTTTATTTCTTCAGTATAAGCCGTTATTGCCAAACTGTAAGCCCATGGTTGTCAAAGTAGCAGTTCATTATTGCCAAATTATATTCATGTTGTTGTGAAGCTAAATTAGCAATCTATTAGTTTCCGAACTAGCAGTCCATTGTTGTCACATTAGCGGGATTCTCGCTGCAATCTTTTGGCTCTATCTCCCTGAGGACACCCATCAGAACTGTTGTACAGTATGTAGGAAAATTGACGGATTTTTCCACGTACTTCCATTTATCTCATTAACATGTTCTGTTGCTAATATGTAAAATATTTTCGTCTCATTTCTACATTCAGAGACGGTGTCCGCAAATGGGTCCCAATCTAAGTGCATCTACACCCACTGAGTGTTACATTCACCTACGGCATGCTTATCAAGAGAAAATTTACGTTTGAAATTATTATAATCATCTTCTCGCTGTGTTATTAGTTTGTGCATTGACAGCCAGCATGTAGAACTCAACCAGGTGGTGGGAGGAAAATGATAGGTATATGATATTATAGTTGCTATTGACGCAGTGATCAGTTGTCAGGTACCAATCCTCAATTTCCGGGGCCACTTGCTTGATCGTGTCCTTCAGAAAGCTTGGGAGTTTTCACGGTCAGTAATTCATAATTTTACTAATGTGGCCGCCCTGCCGAAGTGTGGAAGTTAATTTCGGGTTGCTCCTTTCTTTCGCCACTCAGTCCACACATCGTCTCGCAAAATTTCAGACCGTCCGAGAGCGATAGTTGTGCCATTCACATTCTGATTATTTTAGCACCAGCCTCCTTCCACCTCGTCCCCGCATCAGGCAGAAACATAAAATATTTTAACACTAACAACTAGGCATCGCCATTCCACTCTATGCGTTCATTTCCTTTCCACCAGGTGTTTATTATGTCTTTTCAATCACAGCTGTTCTTTACGGCATGTTTTTATACATACTTAATTAGAAGTATCCAACAATTAATGACAAGATTTCAGTGAAGAATTCAAGTTATCAGTTTGTTTGTACGAGCGAAGGCAACAAAGCCGATCAACCTTCGCGCTCATTTCACGGTTGTAGACTCCAGGAAATGCCTATTTCTTCGCAATTTAAAGCGATAACCTTCCTTTCCAGTTTCCCGGAAGTAAAACCGGCAAAAGAAAAAAAAGTTAAATAGGCCTCCCCATGACTTTCACTTTTCCTCTACAAATTTACTTCAAGGAAAAGATGCAAGAGAAACATTTTTCTCGTTTTATTTGCAGGCATCACTTACTGCAGCCTCAGAACAGGTGGGTACGCAAAAGCGGCATTTATTAGCAGGGTTCTTGATAGAAGTGTGTGCTACACCGTCGTTCATAAGCTGCGTGTTGCTCGGCACAGGGCTTGTTCCTGATTGGCTCCGCAATGCTGTGCAAGACTTGCTATTGGTCCATCCTGCATACAGAACGCTCGAACCTGGGTTCTGATTGGCGGATGAGCCCTTGCCGTGTTGCCAGGGCACCAGGCCATATTTTGTCGAGAAGTGTGCTTGGAATCTTGCGCATACGCGATGGCTTCACTTCCATACTAAATTTTTATTCGCGTTTTACCTGGGTTCTGAGCTGACATTAACCAATAGAAAGCACGAGGTTGAAGAAGCACCGCAGTGCCTAGTCCTGAACACGGGAAATTATATTCCCCACGCCATAAACAACCGTCTCTGCCGGGAATCGAATCTGGAACCTTCAGCTTCCCACTCTGACTCCCTTTGAGCTCTTCCACACTTTGACTACTGTGGATGGTGTACCGGGTTGCCCTGTCTATAAAGGTCGCATTGTCGAAGTCTGATGAGATGACCAGTGTGTTTGGCTTGTATCCAGGAGGCGCCCTCCTTTGTCAAAGTCACTTATGCTTGACGTAACCACCAGGATGTTCTAGGTTGGGATCCCAGAGGCGGGCTCCGCCTCTTTCATAATTCGATCTGCTTCAAGTGTTTAGAACTATTTCCATTAATTCGCAGCCAACTTAAAGGCTGTTCACGAGCAAGTGAGCACTTTTGAAATCAATCTTAGAAAAAAGTCACTGCTCCTAACTTCGTATATTTTAACAAATACACTCAGTGACATGTGCCCAGTAAACTTGGTAACAGTGGATGGAAAGTAGTTCCATATCTTAACGTCGAATAAAATGTGTTAGGTAACAATTTGTGATAACATAAATTATTTCTTTCGCTTTCTGTTTTTTTAATGAATCGAAGTATAAAAAATACCAGATTAGTACAATATTTTCTCTTCCAATAATTTCAGTTTCTCCTGACTGACGCACGAATAATATGATGAGGCCCATGGCAATGTTAATTTTTCATAAATCGGAAAACGTGCGTACACGTAGATACTAAGCAGGTCTTTCAAAAGTGCTCACTTTACCGTGAACAGCCTATAGGAGATTGTATGCCAGTGTTTAATGTGGTGTACATGTAGTTAGGAGCAGTGATATTTTCAAAGGTTTGTTTCGCTTTACCGTGGACAGTTTATAGGACTGTCATCATAAAGCAAGGGTGCTAATAAGCAAAAATGTTATTAATAAATTGCCCCCAGAGGGTAGATGTGGAGATCTCCTCGTCCTCGGCCTTCTTGTGAGTTGCCGTGAAATGTAGGGATCAACATTTTTTGCTCGTTGTCGGCAGGGAGACTCGGGCGGGCCGCTGATGTGGCCAGACAGCTCGACGGAGAACATCTACTACATCATCGGCGTCGTGTCGTACGGCTTCAAGTGCGCTGAGCCAGGGTTCCCGGGCGTCTACACGCGCGTCACCGCCTTCCTCGACTGGATCGAGCGGAACCTCGACTGAGCTGACACGCATTCGTCCAGCTCACTCCCCCTCCCTCCGGGAGGAGACCCACAGTTCCGGCGACAGGCTCGACTTCGCAGACGGATCTCCTATCGCATGCCCAAGCGATTGTTGCCGGCCGGTCAAAATAATGTGAAAAGCTCAGACCACTCTGTACATGATTCTAAACTTCATTCCGTTCTTAAGGAGATAGTACGTATACCTCCCATGCTGTATTTATATTTGTTTTGCAGTAGCTTACTTTTCAGATCAAGTGTTTGAAAACGAGGACTGTCAGGGCATATTTTTAAGTCAACAGTATTTTGCCAACGTTTGTAACCGCAACAAAGATTAGTTCATTATTTATTATTTCTCAGTTTCGCGTGAGAAGATGCAGACTAAAATCAGCCCATTCTATTTCCAAGAATTCCATATAAAGTAGTTTTGTAACTAATTATAATGTTTAAATTATAAGATTTGACAAGGGTACAACCACCTTAAGAGCACCGTCTGCCCAGGATCCAAACAACGTGCAGAGCTCTTCATTTTTTTTAGCAATGTGTACTTACGAATTGCATTTAAGAAAATTATGCACGTTTGAAAGGTTGTTTGCAGTATTTTGTTTCTGTTTCTAACGTTTATTTTTTTATATTAAAAACGTGCTTAAGTGTGTATATCGCGGTCATTCTAGGTACGAAATTTCCATAACAGACTATTTAACTTATCAAAAGTATCCGAACTACCGCTCGAAACTGTCCTTGTGAATGTTTCTCGGATGTACTGACGAGTAGTGAACATTAATACGGAGTGGGCACGCCAGTGGCCTTTACTATAACTCTACCCTTGTACTGTCAACCAGGTGTGACAACGTCTCCGGTGGAATGGACAAGCATTCGCCTTGCAGCGCTGTAGCACTTTGATGTGGGTTGTGAAGTTCTGGCGCACAGTCAGCTCATCCCAGAGCTGCTCGACGTCGGGACTCTGGACTGGCCGGTCCATTCTCGGACCCCATTGTCCACAAACCACTCTCTAACAGACCGTGCTGTATGGCAGGTAGCATTTTCATGCCGAAACACACAGTTCTCCGAACTGGTCTTAAACTTTAGACAACATGCCACTGATAAAACGTCCTCATAACATTCCGCCTTTAACGCGCCGCAAAGTATTACGAGAGTACCAAGTCCCTTCCGTGGAAAACACTCCAAACTGCCCCCCCCCCCACCCCCCCCACCATCAGCGAATTTCACTGTGGGCATTACAAAGGCCGGGGTGTAGCGTTCACCTGGTAATCGCCACACCCAAACCCTCCCTTCTGACTGCCAAACCACGGATCTCCAGTCATCCACATTCCAGAGGCGGCGCTCTCTACATCACCGAACGCAGCGCTTCGCATTCACAGACGAAATGTGGTGTTTGTAAACCCCAGTCCTAGTCTCTACCGACGCAGGCAGGGTGCTAAGTTTCCCAATTAGTGGCACTAAGGAATTCGCGGGTGATGGTGCCACAATGTAACATGCGATGTTCCCACACCAACTTCTTGAATGCTCGACAGTGCTTGTCGGTCAACACACGTGGTCTGCCCGGCCGTGGTTTTGTTGTGGTTGTGCTCTCACGTTTATACACTCCGCGATCACATCCCCGACGGTTGACGTGGGCGACTTGAGAAGGGCGTAAATAATCCTGCTGGTTATCTCATTGATGTGGCAAATAATAAGTACACCACATTCGAAGTCACTGAGCACCCTTGCTCCGCCCATTCTGCCGGTATCGTGTAGCTCTGTGCAACATCGAGCCCTCTGCTTCGTTTTATATAGCGGCAGCTGCTATCGTAGTGACACTTAGGCGCGAGTTTACGCAGTTATGATGGAATTTTAATAACGAATCTACTTGACAAAAGGATGTTCGTGCTTTATGAGTTTTCATGCACAAACTATAAATTTACTTTTGTAATGTCAGCTGATGTACTGCACGAAAATATACTGTGAAATGTTCGAAGATCTTCAAAATTAAATATGACTAAATTAACCGGGGTGGGGGAGGGAGGTTCATGTTTATCCATAATATTGAAGTTTTATTTAGGAGCTGATTTGGCTGCAAACCATCATTTTTTGTTTGCAAAAACAAGGCGACGAGAAATGTATTTCTTTTCGGAGCGGTAAAGGTAGCGCAAGCGCGAAAACTGTGACGAAAGTCAGGAAAGAATTCCATGTTTTCATTTATCGTTTTTGCTGTCGTAAATGTCATCCATAGATTCATAATAGGTGCAATTTGTACTAGTTTAGATACGGAATGAAGTACAGAATTGTGTATGGTATGTGTCGGGCCTAAGTAAGGATGACGAAGAAAAACTTTGTTGTATATCGAGAACTCCAGCAAAGCCTCAGCAAAATGGCCTCACTTGCCAGACAAAACGCAGGGGCGTCATTCACCAATTAAAAGCCATGGTGACCAGCTTACAACACGAGTAGGAGAATATTTCACTATTTGGGACAGCCTGTCGCACACAAGAGACATCGCCATACATTCACACAGCCACTGAGCCAGAGTGTAAGCCCCAGGTCGATTTCAAAAGGACCAGTGAATCGTTCTGCTTCTGTCAACTTTCCTACTGTGTTATCAAGTTTTACCGGCACACAAAAGAAATAAGTAGGGACTGGAAAATTTCGCGAATCCACTTAGGACAAGATAAAATTCAAACACGTGTGTATTTCAGTTACGTTTCGTTTTATTTTGACCCAGAAAGGGCGCACCCTAAGTTAGCAACTAACTACTAGGAGTTAGAGAGGGAGAGGTAGGGTATGTGCTTTCCGGGCCTGTGGCCTATTCGCTCTAACTACTGCATATAGGCTTGGGATATGTTCCAATTCACCAGAGAGTATTCTCTCACTCACCCTTGACGACACAGATAGTCCTCTCTGTTGCCCCAACTCCAGGGAGAGAGCGCGAGAGGGAGAGTGAACGACGATTTACACTCGGTGTTCACTCTCCCACCCTCTCTGGCAGCCATGTTGTTTTCAGGTCTAATCTCAAATATCGAGATATATTTTTTTGTTTCTAAAGCAGTGTTAGAAAGATTTTATCGACTTAACTTAATCATTGAGATTATGAAATGTGTAATAACAGCAACATTCCGTTTAAGGTTAATTGTGTGAATATTATTAAGTACTGTGATTTGCACATAAAAAATTGTTTTTAATCATGAAAAAATTTTACAAATTAAAATAAGTTACTATTTCATGAAATACTGTACATTTATTCAAGGAAAGTGAAAGGCCAGCAATATTTTATTTTTCGCTACTTATTAATTTTTCTGTCAGAGAAATAATGCTGAAGGCTTAAAGAGGACACAAGTCTGGATTCGCTAAAATGAGTCAGAGTGTGCCATAGTGAGAGTGGCGAGTGAGAGTGAGCACACTTTCGAGTTGAGACACGGCCTTAGGTTAAGGATCACGGCTCGTTTTCTGTTACGTTTGCAATGGGATAACAATTCATTAATCGCACTCAGGTGGACTCTGAGCCAATAACACGCCTGCAAGTAAACGAGAGCCAAATCCCGGGCCACTTGATCCGAGGCAAAACTTCCCATACATTGGGGCGACAGCCACTGGACTGAAAGCTGGAGCTCAGCAACACATTGGACCGTATAGTCCAGCCTAAGGATCGTTTAAAAAGCGAAATTTTCCAATCCCTACAGATAAGCGTACAGAAGTCACATTACATGTCGGTGCCTTCTACGTAAGCTTGATTGGCAGGTGAGCGAACACCATATTGTAAGATTGTTTGGCCATTCTGCCGAGGTTTGTGACTGGAGCTCGCAAAACACGTAACTGTTTCGCTTCTGCATTCTTAGATATTCTGTGTCATAGACTGAAGGTAAGGTGAACTGTTTTTTTAATACCCCGTGCGTGTCGCCTGCAGCTATAGCCAACTGGACGTGCAGTGAAGTGTCAAACTTCGCAATGTCGACTGACTGTCTTCTTAAGCCAAAGAACGACCCGAATTATTTCAGTGTTATAAACTTAAGTTAATTAAAAAATGTGTATGACTGTAATATCGTCATCATGTCTGATATAATTTCCATACTTTTTAGCTTACAAAAATAATGTGACAAAGGAAGATAATGATTCAAGGAATAAAAATTTGACTATCGATAAAATTAAACATCATTAACCCATGCACCGATCTTGTATGTGCTTACTTTAGCGTTGCCTCAGTATTACGAATTGTTTTGTAACAAAGTTTATGTTATCAATAAAATTAAATCATTTTGTATGTTTGTTTTTTTGTCTGTTTAAGGATCATGCAAACACTACTGAAATTTCAACTTCTAATAAATGTCTTAAGTCAACTTAAATACAGGTGTCTGTATTCTGTTGTTTAGATTTTATTTATTCTAAATTAATTTTTATGGGAAAGAAATTCTTTATTGTATTCAACTGTTGTACTGTTTTACGTTAGTAGTAAGGCCGGGGGATTTCAACCTCATAAGGGATGCAGCCTTTTTTATTGGGATTAATTGATAAATTATCGATTTGATATCAAAAGGGTTAATCCTCGATCCGATCTTAATCCGGTCAAAAATTGTTAATTCAATTTTAATCTGATGAAATGCGATCAAATTCCAATCGATTATTTTTAAATTCTCATTGGATTAAATTGTATGATGATTTTATTGATTTATCCAATTAATTTAATTGAATTAATCAAAAATAGTTGTGTGATAAGTGTATAGTTGTACCTTATAAGTTTCTTTCTTTCTTTTTGTGGGGAGCTCTGGTATGTCCTCACCTTTGGCGCTCTGGCACTCGATGAGGTGTGACGTGTTGGGGCAGGTTATATATGTAGTGAGTTTTGGTGCAAGAGTTTGCTATGGGTCGATTTTATTTCTTTTTTTTTGTGGGGAGCTCTGGTATGTCCTCACCTTTGGAGCTCTGGTATGTCCTCACCCTTGGAGCTCTGGAACACAATGTGGTGTGGCATGTTCGGGACGGGTATATGTCGAAAGTTTTGTGCAAGAGTATTTTGGTTTGGTTGTGATCTTGCTTGTAGACGGTGTTGGTAGATAGGCGATTTTGAAAGATAGTATTATTCCAAATAGAATTAAGTGTTAGAGAAATTGAGAGTTTTTAAACGAATTCTATGTATGAATGAATTACATGTGTCGAATTACAAATTTCAAATTATCGCAATTACGTCAATAACAAGTTCAAATTATGTGACTCTCCAGGTGCCTTAAAATGAATTAAATGTAAAGAGTTTAATTACTTTACACCGACCTGTATGCTAGAAATATAATTTACACGAGAGAGGTATAACGAATGAAAACAACTATGTGAGTGTGCAGTATGGAATTAACGAAGCAAAAAATGTCTCTATAAATTAAACAGCAAACAAACACAATAACAAGATACATCTGACACTACTTGATGCCTCTCGCACATACCTTACAAGTCCGTCTGCCTGTGAGACTGGTGAGGGACTTTAGAAACATAATCCATATGTTAAATTAATTTATTAATATGCATAACGAAATCGCACCTCTCGCAAAACATATATGTCTGGCTCGGAGGCTGGTGAAGGAATGAAGTGATCCTATGTCGAGAGCCTGATGTTATGTACATGGAGCGAATTCGGAGGTTGACAAGTGACTTAAGTTATAGCTACTCGGAAATATATGTGAATACGATTTACGTGACAAATAATTAGAAAAAAACACTTAATGAAATCGCACCTCTCCCAAAACGCATCCGTTCGCCTCGCAGGTCAGTTAATGAATGAGTGGATCGTATGATGTGCGCCAACTTATATACGTGGAGCTTGCAGGTGAGTTGAAATTATTGCAAAAACCTCTGAATACAATTTACACACCAGTCATATGCATCATTCATTAATTATATCTAGAAAAAATGTATCCCTACCAAGCACTGCATGCAATTTAATTAACGAAGCACACAGAAAATTATTTAGCACTTCCAGTTTACATGGACAAATAAAGATTTCCAAACTTGCATTTTAAACAGACAGAATTGAAATACATGTAATGAAATCATTCAAGAAGCTCTCCCAAAACACATCTGTCCACCTCGGATGTCAGTCAATGAATGAATGGATTGTATGACGTGCATCTGCTTATAAGCTGTTACATGGAGTGCAGCTGAGTTGAAATTTGCGACTGACAGAACCTACCAAGCTACTATTAATGACTTGATTACACTATTCGTCCTACAAGAACGTGAATGTATAAAAGTGAATTATTTAAAACAAGATGGATGATTTACAATTTGTTTCCATCAAGACTATGAAATTCACAGCACTTGGTAACAAAAACGCGATTTGAAAATGCTACAAAGTTTCGTCTACCAAACACAGAAACAGAGTTTACATGATAAACACACTATCACATGATAAATTAAAGACTTATAAAAAATTGTACTCTATAGTTGGCAAAGACTGTGAATGAGATCTGAACCCTGGAGCATATAATATCGCTTAACAAGGATAGCAGCTATCACACTTTGAAGGCTAGTGAAGTCGAGAGTTCCAGTGTCGCGACTGTGCAGTGTGAGGGTTGGCAAACAACTAAGTTGTTGGAAATCCGCGAGCAGTGGTCATGTCGCTCCTCAACCCCCCCCCCCCCCCCCTTTGTCAAGAAGATGAATTTGTGCAAAAATACAATTATTTTTCCAATGCCAACCACCCCCCTCCCCGTACACCAGCCAAGAACTGCCCCTGTCCACAGAGGCCGCTGGAAAGCTTTTGCTATTGATTCAACATTGTAAGAACCCATTTAGATGCAATCATCTCCTCTGCCTACACCGCCAAAGAACTGCCCCTTCCAATGCCGTGCTTTGCAAAGCCCGCCTTCCTCAAGGTCATAAATATTTTTTCGGATGACTGCCCTTGTCCACGGAAGGTGCTGCACCCTCGCTGTCGATTCAAGGCATGCACCTCTTCCCCTTACAACACTCAAGAATGTGTTTTTCAAATATCTCGGGGACTGTGGCCGCTCCACGCAGGCTATGGCCTTCATCCCCAGAGTGCTTCCTCGGCTATGAATGGAGGCTGCTTTAAGGTCAAAGTGGCGCTTTCCCTACGGAGGCAACAGCCGATTTTGAACTGATCTGTGCTAGCTGCCTGCCCCTGTCCCCTCCTCCCAACAAACTGTTTTTTTTTCACTGGAACATTGAGGCTTCCTCCTATTTTTCTAGATGCAAGAGGCTGGCCTATTCCCAGCGAAATAAAAAAAAAATTCACATGTCCAGTCGATGAAACTTTATTTTCCTC
The DNA here is from genome assembly GCA_029891345.1 of Dryococelus australis. NCBI lineage: Eukaryota > Metazoa > Arthropoda > Insecta > Phasmatodea > Phasmatidae > Dryococelus > Dryococelus australis. The sequence continues at coordinate 49,637,798 of CM057000.1, forward strand.
ATCCCTAATAAATATGTACCAAATGTTTTTAACACAAAATAAATTCAATTAAAAATTATAAACCATTTTACAACAAACTTTTTTCCCATTTTCAAGCAAACTTTTAACTAATAAATGATTAATTTTCATACCAACACAGCTATATGACATATTTTTTGTAAGTAATGACAATCACACATCTTTATTATCCACTTCCAGCTTTTCCCCACTAGCGCTCTGCACACAGACCCTACAGGCACCTGCATGTATGCACTCCAGCAGGAGAACTTCACCCCATCCCTCCACACCGTCTTGGCAATGACTTCTCTGTGCAGTGCATATTACCAGTCTGCAGCTCGCGCCCACTATACTATTCACTGTAGCCCAGGACCTGTCTCGCCTCGTCTGTATTTCACACCTTTTAAAGAAAGTGAACTGCGTTTAGAATATTCCATTGAATTTTAAGCCCATTTTTTAAATTTTACATTTTTGAATTGTGCTTTTTGAAAAATACTATGAGTTACTCGACACAGTCAGAAACAAGTGTACACCATACAAAAATTATTAATATTATACTATCAAAAATACATTCTAGGTTACACCATAAAAATATTTACACCTTAAAAAACTTTATGAATTTTTTACACCATAAAAATATTTTAATAAAGTTTCTCATAAATTTAATAATGATTTTCATATAAAAAAGTTTTTAGCATGGGGAATACTTTTTCTCTGTTAAAACTTACCAATTTCTAAGAACTGTATCATTACAAGCAAATAAATATCACCTAACACAAACAATTATGAAACCCAGAAATGTATTCCGATAAAACTAACCCTCACTCCAACATTAATAAATTAAAACAATAAATTACATCGCAATTAAATAAAAAACACGAAATACCATAGAAATCTAATAGGAGAAACAAATTCCAGGAAACATTATCCAAGTTCTAAAAAATATATCATGTTACAAATACATTCTAAATATAGTTAAAACTGAATTGTGGCCCAAATGCCTTTAAGTTGAAAAATTCCAAGAAAAAATATTTCAATTCCAGGAAATTACAACAACAAATTAAACAAATTGCATCCTTAATGTCTTTAAGCTGTAAAATTCCACGAAATGTTATCCTGATTCCAAGAAATGCAACATCAAAAACAATAAATTATGTCACTTTTAGAAGGAATCAAATGCAATGGAATACCACCCAAACACAATGAATTACAATACATAACAAACACATCCAATTAACACCTAAATACGATTGATCAATTAAACCAATCTATACCCAATACCAATTGAATCACAAATAAAATGCAAAAAAAAATTACATCACAATTAAAAAGACTTAAACACAGTGAATTACCTCATAAATAAAAGGAAATATATTTAACTGAATATTACTTAAATGCTAATCCAGTGAAACGATATTTGTACATTAAATTGTACATCCATTCACTATCCAGAGGTTTATTAAATAAAATAACACATCAAATACTATTAAAAATATTTTATGTAGTATCATAAATTCCACACATTGTATTACAATCTTTTAAGATATTGATTCTTAACCCAGGAGTCGTGTGCTTTTGAGAAACCCCTCCATCTAACCAAGGACATATCATTCATCCTTGTAATGATTTTGTCAACAAAATATTAATTTGGAGAACTAACTTTTTGCAGTTCATGTTCGTAAAATCCACCTCTTCTTGGTTCTCCATCATATGTTTCTATGCAATACACTCTGGGATGTGTTTGTCCAATTTAAATCATTTTTAATGTTTTATAAGACATATAAACCATACAATTTTTCAATGATTCCTTTCTGCTTCGAGATACATAAAAATTCGCAAAATTTGAACTTTTGTTTCCTTTTGTCGATGACTTTAACATTATTATAAATAGCTTTCATTAAACTATCATGCGTAACTTCTTTGGGCGCCATCTTGATAGTTCTATGATATCTGGAATTATAAAATTTAACTATTTCAGGTAAAACATCAACCCCCTTAATTTGAAATATTTATATATTTACCACTTAATCGATTTGTTATAACATTCCACAACACTTGCTTTAAGCACCAAATACATTGCGTAGTGATTAATACCATATTTGGTCATTAGTTTCTGGAGTAGTGTAGAAGAAAATTCGGATCCTCTATCGGTTTGGAACGAATTTGCCTTTCTCTCTTTCAAAACCATCTTCATTGCATGGTAACCTGTTTCCCAGTTTTATCTTTCAGAGGTAGAGCCCAACCATACTTTGAATAAACATCTATAATGGTTCAAATATACTTGTATCCCTCATTGTATTTGAATGTAATGTCATTTCACACAAATCGGCTTTAAAAATATTTAAACCATGAGTTATAGCTCTTCTTCTGGGATATCTGATCCTTGCAGGGGCGTGAAGCTCTTGAGCAATTTTACTAAATTTAATTGGTAATATAATAGTTTTCTGTCAACTCTTCAATAATAGAAACAATTTCGTTTGTATGTAAATTATTCCCAGACTCTCTCGAAGCGATGATAAGTTCTAATCCATCGACCAATTCATTAGGATTGTTACAATATACAGGAGAAAACCATCATCAACTTCATCTTTATATATTCCAATTCTGACAATATTGGTTATTAAATGTATTTTCAGATGGTTCTTATCTCCTGAACGAATGTTAGCATTCGTTCGATGTATAAGTTCTTTATATTTCTGCAAATCAGTATCGGAATAACCATTTGGAAAGTTTTTAAACAATAATTCATACAATACTTGACTAACATCAGTTATGTAATAACCAATTTTAATTTTATTACCAGGCAAAAACTTGATTACAGAATCTCCCAGGAACCAGACATTGTCATGTCGATAAACACCAAATGTCGTATCGCGCAGAGGTGAAGAATATTATAAAGATAAATAACATTGTTTTAAATGAGAAAGTGTTTGCTTTTTCATTGTTAAAGGTTCTGCTTCCGATTTAATTTCCAGAACTGTTTCATTAGGTTTGTTCAACATAGAATGCAATGTATCCATTCTACTCATAACAGGTTTAAATATTTCTTTGTTTAAAACATCCCGTTTCATACGTGCTCGTTTGAATTGCAAATATTTCTCTTTCACAGCAGATATAACATTATGTAATTCCGAAGTAGAGGCAGACATGTTTTGATTATATTACGTTAAACTCAAACTATTTATATATGAATTAAGTCGTTGCTTTTCGAACTGCTGTAGTAGGTCATATAGTTTGGGTTTTTTCAATCTTATCGATTTTACTTAAAATAGAATCCAATTTAGTTTCAGTTTCAGCTTTCGAATCATTAAAAAAAAATAATTTATTCTTGTTTCCAAATCATTATTTGGTTTTCTCAAATCTGTTTGCATAACTAACCCAAAATTTTTATTTATTAATTCATCTCTTATATATTGTGTTATTTGTACCATTCGTGTTTCAAGTTATTTTGTAATAGTATCGCTTACCACTTCATTAATTACAACTTTAAAATTTTCTTGAATTTCTGTAAGTTGTGTTGTAAAAACTATGTTTGTCATATCATTGTTGTATTACTAAATCCATTTTAACGTTCTTCTATTCTAAATTCATTACTCTGAAAATCGTTGTTAATATTGGTTAAAATGTTTGTAATTACACTCGTGTTTTATAAACATTATCATTCAAATCCAATAACTTTATTAATCTCTCTTGAATATCATTTGATTGCGATTTAAACACATTTAGCATAATAGTGTTTAAGTCTTCCACATAACATTTATTTACTGCATCACTATATTTCACAGCCATACCAATATTACGTATTATATGTCTGTTCAAATCACAATACCCATCACGATTTTTGGTTAAACAGCTATTGCAATGATTATGTTTTACGCCACTTTGTTTAAACTTTGAAATTCTCATTTTGTTCTTCGCCTGGAATTAAAAACTGACAAAATCAGACCTATGTCTGCTGTTATATAGAGGAAGTGTCCGTATAATCACCAAAAAACCATATTTTTCTTTCCAACCGTAAAAACACATGTCTGTAAACTTTGTAAATGTCATATCACTTAAAATGTGATCATTGTAAATATATTGCTGATTCATATTGTCCATTTTAAACACAATTACCATATTTTCAATATTGCACAAATTATGTTTGGTATACGTACGTAACTTTGTGATAGATAAAAACAATCAACGTTTGCATGCCGACCAAAACTGAAATACTGCTGTATTTCACCCTGCGGTTCACACCAAACATCATCAAAAATAAATATGGAATTGGGCAATACTTAATTCGGAGACACTATATCTTCTTTATTTGTAAAAGGGAAATATCGTGTTCCTTCAATTGATGACAAGATGGTCACTAATTGTTGATATTTCTCTTGCTGTATTGCTTTAGAAAACACATATATGTTTTCAAATCTTAGTCCATTCGGATGTTCCAACAGCAACATGATAACACAAGTTTTTCCACATGAAGAAGGGCTGCTTATTATACTATGTATATTTTATGGTGAAAGAATGCCATGTTTCTATTCAATAATGTTTTCTTTTTGTATTTGCAATTACTGGCAGATATGCGTTTTGTTTTATAACCTTTATTTCTACACAAATAGAGTGTATAACATATCATAATATTGTAATGTACAAATTAACATATTATAATATATTGTAACATAAAAGTGTAATGTACTGTAACATACAAACATAACATATTGTAAGTCCAAATGTAATGTATTGTGATGTACTAATATAACATATCATAATGTAATGTAACATATTGATGTAATGGAGTAATGTAAAACTAACATAACATACTAGCATAAAACTATAAATTTAGGTCTATATATAGGCTTGTACTCAGTTGAAAACAATGGCTCTTACTAAATGTATCAAAAATGTACGCAGCATGTTGTATACATTGATTAATAAATTACCATTTGAATTGCATTTACCAAAATACAATTATTGCAGACCAGGTTCTAAACTTGCAAAACGTTTGGCACTGAACGATCAAGGAACTCTTTGGATAGCGCATGTAATAAAGCAATATATAGTTTATGATAAAGCTGCAAATATAAGGAAGAATCCATCTACATATACAGGTGAAAAGCTAGGTGCTTGGGTTGTAGATAAAGCTATGTGTGCGAAGGTGAAGAGAGGCATGGGCCTAAAATGTAAAACTAAAAGAGAAATGAAGAGAGGAGGAAACATTCTGTTCCTATTTCCAGCATTAACAGTACTTGGATCAATCCTTGGAGGAGTTTTGGCAGTTAGTAGAGCAGCTAAATCAAAAGGTAAAGGAAAGTATTTGAAACCATTTAAAGTTGATCAATGACAAAAAAACTCGAAATGTGGGGAAAAATACAGAAAGTCCTAAATAGTCTTCCAAAATGTGCATTTAAAAAAAGGATATTAATGTATTTGTAAAGAAACTGGATATTCCCTATTTCCGAGGTTCGTTTATGAGAGTCAATTTACCAAAGAAACCAAAGCTTCATGAATGTATGATTGTTAATTTAGCTTCGATACAAAACGAAAGGAATGCATTGAGTTGCATTAATGAAGAATGTAAATCATTCCTTTTACTATGACAGTTACAGTGATGTACATCCTCCAATTGAAATATGTAATAATTTACAAAACACACAATTAGAGTAAAATTACAAAATGGAACAATTACCAAATATAATCAATTGTGGTCATTGAAGAATCGAACACTTTTATATCTTCCAGTAATAGTGAATTGTGTTAATGAAATAGTTGTTACAATTGTCGATCAAGATGGCAAACTTATTAATTTTAGAAATGAAGAAATTGCCACATGTTTACATTTTTTTAAATCGATACAAACAGTTGCATTCCGTTGTGCTTTACAATCATAATGGGTATTGTGTACAATATTAAATTTACACATAAAGTAGGTGGTTATTTTAAGAACTATGTCACTAAGGAATGTATTTAGAGGAAAGGACGTATAAAAAGATGTAAACACAAGCATAAAATGATCAATTCAAATAAGTTACCTGTAAAATTAACACGAGGCAATGAATTGTATTTAAAAGGATTAGGATATACTGTTAATAGAAATGGAAGACATACTTAATGTTGAAGAACCAATCAGCTATGAAAATGCAATCACCAATATGGAAATACATGTGTATGAAACATTCCGAGCAGGTGCATATACATTTCCTTCGGAAATAAGGATTTCAATACAAAATCGCGATATTTACACATTACCATCGAAATCATGTTTAAGGTTTAGAGGAACAACTGAAAAATCAGCCGATGCAAGTAATCCAGCAACTACAATAATAGTAAGAAATGGAATACTTCATTTAAGTAACATAATTACATATCTGCTAAATGGAGTGGAAATCGATCAAACACAAGATGTTGGAATTACTTTCACGGTAAAGAACTATCTCTCAGGAATTGTAAACGATCTTTATAAAGGGCTTATGGCTGGGTGGAGCAATTCTAGTGATTACTCACTACAATTAAGCCCAGGAGGAAAATACGAAATTATTATATCGTTAAGTATGGTTTTGGGTTTTGCTGAAGACTACAAACATGTCATATTAAATGCTAAACAAGAATTAGTTATTCTATTCGTCAATACACATTTAAATACCATGTATGATACAGCTAATAATGAGGAAGGTGTGACATTTGAATTAAGCAGTGTGGAATGGTTGATGCCGCATATTGAAATTAACACTTGTTAACGTGTAAAGTTTTTTGAATTTATCGAAAAAGGGAAGAATTTAGATATTGCATTCAGATTGTGGGGTTTAGAGGTTTTTCCAACTCTGCTGTTAGCTCAAAAAATAGTGTGGAGTGTGAAATCAAGTTTTTCATTGGAAAAATCAAAATATGTAGTCATTTGCTTTCAAACAAATCGACAAAACAATTTAAAAGCTGATAGACCAGTATTCGAAAATTGTGATATGAAAAATATTAAACTGTATCTAAACAGTCGAGCTTACCCCTATGTGGATTTAAATATGAACTTTGCTAATAGGGAATTCCTTATTTCCTATTATATGTATACAAAGTTCCAGTAAATGTATTATAACAAAACAGTTCACCCATCCTAGAACCTGAAACATTTAAAAGTAGAGGAGCATTATTTGTTTTTGATATAAGCAAACAATATGAGATGATTACTAATAATATGATTGAGTCATAAATTTAAATTATTGCAAATACATACACCAATTCCTGCAAGTACACAAGCTTATACTCTGATAATTCATGATGTATTAGCGAGTTACAATGTAAGAGATAAGCTATTGAAAATAATGAATTGAGTCAGTAGACGATGGAACATGGCTACAATGAGATGTTTTGCAATGTGCAATGATTTCAATCTGTAGAAAAAAAATTGTCATAAAATAATTAGATATTGCTGACATGGAATAACATATTACTGTATTCAGCTTCAAACCACCATTTGACTGGAAAAATCTAACTCCCAAATACAAGAACACAAATAGATGGGTTACTAACCATCACCCTGGTTTAAACTGGGAAAGTGGGTGCATAGAGTAAGAGAATATTGAAGATTTTTGCAAACATTACCTAAATAATTGTCAAATATGTGTAGATGGATTTGAGCAAAAATGCATTTTTGAAAGTGTGTATAACAGGAAAGTAATGGATATTAAATAATAATACAATTACCCCTCGTTCAAACAATTGTGTAAAACATGTGGATCTAATTCGACATTCTTCTCTGCAAAGGAAATCTCAAAATTAATGCTAACTTCAACAATGATGTCTGATTGGAGTGAAACAGACTATGATGATTTTCCTGTGGATAATCACCTGTGGATATTATTCTGGTGATATTGCATTATTTAGGGTTAGTGAAATTTAATATAAAAAGTATTTGCTTGCACGCCATCCACTAGTTCGTAAAGATGGATCAACGAGACAAGAACGAAGTTACATGTTCTTGTGTACAGAAATCCAAATGTAAATTGCATATTAGCAAGTTATTAGCACATTGGAGTAAACCATTTAGAGTTTGTCTCAGAAATAAATAGTTTTAGTATCTTTGTGATGTTCCTACTGTAAACATATCTTTCTTCCACCCAATTGGTATTTTCATCTTTGTCACCCCTGGGATCTCAAGTGTGAATTACTCTTGTTTGTTTAATGGAGTAATACATCATCTTGGAGAAATATGCGATGGGCTGTTTCGTCTCAAAAATATCCAATGTCCCTTAGAGGGCGAAAAATGTAATGATTTAATATCCTGTTCAGATCTTTAAAAATGTCCTGTATACTATATGTGTCCGAATACAAGTCTACCAGCGAGCATCGAAGAAGTGTATTCACATTTTTATGAAAGATTTTCTGATTTACCATATGACATGCACCCAAATACACGAAAAATTATAACAATCAAACCAATGAAAATACTATAAATATTGGCGAGGAGAGAATGGAAAAGATATGATGTAAAAAGTATTTGTAAACACACAGTGGTGAGAAAATGTATTCTGTAAGCAAGTGTATCGAAATAAATGGTTTGAAACTATTTTTCGGTTTTACTGTTTTACTGACCTTACGAATGCTGAATTGTAATTTCCCCATATTCTGACTATCAAATGTTACATAAACTTTGTTTGTGTACATTTAACAATCAAATCTAATGTGTTTGCACAGAAAGGGTTGTGTGCAGGATATCAATTAAATAAACCACTAGTAATTTGATACTGATTTATTACATAAAACTATTTAAACAATCATTCTAGGATTCAGACATCTTATGTTAAAAAAATGTACATTTAACGCCTTCTAGAATTCAGGCTTATTGTGTTTAAAACTAATAATATACTCGAATTGTTTCCTAGATTAGCCTATAACTGCCTATAAAAGGTATTGCCTTGCGAAAAGGTATTGCGCCTTGCAGTTTCATTCTAATCTTTGAGTAGTACGGAAGAAATTATGTCTTTGCAGTGTTGCTTCTGCGGTAAAGAATTTACAGTTGTGTGGAACTTACGACGACATGAAAGAACGAGCTGTGGAATTAAAAATTCAAGATAGCAATTTCAGTGTGATGTCTGTCAGAAACCATTGTCTCGGAGTGATGCTTTAAGTAGCCATTGTAAAACTTGCAACACTCGTTCTCCAACCTCCACAATCTGCTCCACATCCTAAGACAGCACCACAGTTGGCTCCACAGACAGCTCTTCAGAGTCCACCTACTGCAAAACACTTAACATTTCCAGCTCCACCCACCGAATTACCTCCAAAAAGTAGATATGTTAATTCAGGAATGAAAAATAATTCGTTTTCTGACTCGCCAGCCTCAGTGAAAAGTTCATCATCCAATCTCAGATACGAGATACTGGCTAGCATGTTCACCGGCAGGCTAACTGATGCCCAGATAGTTAACAATAGGATTAGAGTGACGTAGGTTTTTCTAGTTTTTTTCCAGAGGTGCAGAATTCCTTTGATAGATTTAACTAAAACATCACCCCGGCCTATTAGAATTAGCGTAACAGAAATGTGTAAATAATTTAAATCCCTCACAGCGGAGGAAGACGTTAAGCAAACCTTTTATTTTATATTATTTATATCCAACACTCATCCGATATTGGTGAACTTTATGACAATAACATAGTACCTTACTTAATAACCAGACTTGAAGAATTTAGTGGTGGTGAAAGCAGGTGGACTTTACAACTGATATCAAAAATGGATGTTTATACCTGCCAATACCGGGCCGTTCACCATCGTTGGTAAATAATACAAGTTTACTAGCGACAAGAAGGCTTGTAATCCGATGCTGCTTTATTACTCTCTTCGCTTCACCCTCATCGGCTCTGAAGACCCCAGTTTCGAGAACCGTTAAAATATCTTCTCTCTCCGATGTATATATTACATTTTTTTGCTACAAGGTTTTAATACAATTATAAATCATTAAACTTTTGTGTTCCACGAAACCCAGAATATGTGTAGAGTCTCTCAACTGCGAGCCTTGCATCATGTCAGTACGATGCATGTATCATATTTCCTCCGCGAACTTTACACTTCTTGTATTTCAGCACTTCATTCAGTTGGCTGTTGTATGTATCCCTGTGCGATATCATAGAATTCCTGTCTACATTATTTTTCCGCAACACTACACTCAATACCATAATAATTTCAGCTCTTCTATATGCATTACCCCCAATGGGGTATTTAAATGACAAAGTAGCATCTACTAGTCAATTAAACTGCCAGCCATATCAAGAGTGAAGCAATCGACTGACAGATTGTGTCTTAAAATAACTAACCTGAAATTCTAACAACCAATGCCACATCTATAATCCGCTGTGAATAACAATTTCTCACAGATTTGAGAGCAACGAGTTCGTCTTCCTGCAACATCAAACAAATATTACCAACCTTGTTCCCAGAAAAGAAGATTGAGTGTTTTTTCTGTATATAAATAAAAAATTTTAGAAGAATATGTTTGGTATATGTAAATAAATATTGTGTTTGTTGGAAAAATGGGATATATTAAAAACGTATTTCAATGTGAATATGTGTTTCATTTATCTCAAAACTGTAGATATGGAAGTTTATAATTATATATCTTAAAGAAAGGGTGAGTCAATGTTTTCGCAAAACCACCAGGGGTCGTAGCTTTGCTTGTGTGAAGAACATTTATTTATTTGTCGGTGTGATATATATATATATATATATATATATATATATATATATATATATATATATATATCACCAACAAATAAATAAATGTATATATAAATAAGTATAAATAAGTATAAATAAATAAATATATATATATCAATGTAACAAAACAAAGATTACCTGGTTAATTGTTATGTTTTCAGTGAGCAGAAATATTTGGGTGTGAATAGAATATGTACTTTTTCCTTCAGTCGGTTTAACGAGTGTGTGTTTGTTCGCAACAGTTGGCGAACCACTTTGGCTTTCCATTACAGCGAACAATACAGTCTCGCTGTGAAATAAGTTTGTGTAAATATCACCTAAAAATGTCGAAATCGTTCATATTTAACACAATAAATACTATGGAGATTCGCAATGAGTAAAGGATTTTGTGTCTTAACAGAAAACAAAACGAAATAAATAATTTTACTGATAGTATACGAGTTTTAAAGACAAATGTCAAATGCAGTTAATGAGTATTAACAAACACTGACGATTTTCACAAGATATTTAAAACACATAAAAATGGCATTTACTCAATATCTCCCTTTATTGTGTAAATCAGTTAAATGTTATGTTTAACAGTTTGCGTGAAGTATATTGGATTCCTACAGCTGGGACATGTATAAACTGAAGCATTGCTAGCAGCCCTTGTCCCAAGCGAGACAGGCTGGTTGCTTGAAGACAGTTCGCAAGGGTCTTGCATTCCTTTGACAAAGGAACGAGGTCGTCTCTCATCGGCTAGCGGTCTGTTACAGGATAGATAAAAGACGAACAAAGTCGGGCCAGCCTACAGAGGCGACCCAACATATTTACGCATTCGCACCGACACCATGCTTCACCTAGCTGCTCCCCAACCCGCAATGCTTGTTAGGCGATATCATCATCTATCTGCTCGGTGTTCAAACCACGCTCACAGTCTTCATAGCAGTATTTTTCAAAATATATCCTTTTTTTCGCTTACTTAATTTTGGTAGCATAAAATATGATAGGAGCTAGAGTATTTTTACTCATTTTAATAAATCTATTTCTTTTTTTATAATTGTTGATTAACGTTTCAATTCAGTTTCTCTACTAGTGATAATTATGGGATTCGCTAAACGTTTATTGCGATAGCTTATAGTGTAGAAATATTTTCCGTTATTTTAAAGTTTGTGTGCGTGTATCATTTTTTAAGTAATCCATGCGTTATTAGAGTGTTTCTGCTGAAATTATTTCGGATCAATAAGCTGCATTTATGTTAAGTAACTTAGTATTTATTTCATCGTTTTCATTCCACGAAGCTGCAGGGACTCAATTCTTTCTTAAATTAAATCATTTTGTGACAAATTTATTTGCGATTATTCATTTGAGTTGACCGTGATTAGGTAGCATTTGTACATTTTCTCACAAGTTCTGTGCAATAATTAAATAGTGAGAGTTGTAAAAATATATTTGTTGCAGAAAACGTTCAAACACTTGAGAGTCTAAATGCGAGAATTTTTCAAACATCTCCTGGCACAAATGTTTGACGGTTGTTGAACAACTTTAGGTATGGCAAGTCAGGGGAAGGGTTGGGTGGGGGAATAACCATTCCTTTCACAGAACCGGACAGGGCAGATTTTCGGGAGAGTCCACAATTCATTGGTAATGAGTAGTTTTGCAAACAAATAAATGCTTTGGAAAAGTCTAACTTGGCATCATGAGGGGTGTCTGACAGTTGAAGAATCCCCGAAGTGGTTGGACAAAAGAAATGTTCTGGGCTGACGGTGATGGAAGGGGGTCGGGATTGTGTGGTGTTGTAAAGGTTTTGCAGACAGCGTCGTTGGATCGATAGCAGGCTGTGTGGCCTTGGAAAGAGCATCCCTCTCCAAAAATGTGTTCGTGGCCATTGTAAGGGGAGGGGGGTGGTTGGCCTTGGAAGAAGAACTGTCTTTTCGCACAAAGTCATCTTCTGGACAAGGGGTGGGGGGAGTTAGGAGCAACGTGACCACTGCTCGTAGATTTCTGACATCATAGTTGTTCGCCAACCCTCACGCTGCATAGATGCGACACTGGAACTCTCAACTTCACCAGCCTTTGGAGTGTGATAGCTGCGATTCTCGTTAAGCGATATTATATGATCCAGAGTTCAGATCTCGTTCGCAGTCTTCGTAAACTATAGTGTGAAATCTTTTTTCATAAGTCGTTAATTTATTTTGTGATAGTGTATTTATCGTGTAAACCCCGTTTCTGTGTTTGGTAGACGAAATTTCGTAGCATTTTCAAATCGGTTTTTTGTTACCAAGTGCTGTGAATTTCAAAGACTTGATGGAAAAAATGTGTAATATGTACATTATTTTTTGTTTTAATAATTTCACTTTTCTACATTCACTTACTTGTAGAACGAATAGTGTAATCAAGTTGATAAAAGTAGCTTGATAGGGAAATAGGTTATGTCAGTTGTAAATTTCAACTCATCCGCGTTCCACGTAACAGCTTAATGTGTTGTGCATAAAGTGATGTGCATAAAGGTGCACATCATACGATCCAGTCATTCATTGACTGACCTCCGAGGTGGATGGATATGTTTTGGAAGAGCTCCTTGTACGATTCATTACGTGTATTTCAATTCTGTCTCTTTAAAATGTGAGTTTTGAAATCTTTACTGTCCGTGTTAACTGGAAGCGCTAAATCATTGTCTGTGTGTTTCGCTAATTGAATTGCACGCAGTGCTTGGTAGGGATACACTTTCTCAAGATATAATTAAAGAATGTGTATGACTAGTGTATAAATCGTATTCAGAGTTTTTTTGCCGTAGTTTCAACTCGCCTGCAAGCTCCACATATATAAGTTTGCGGACGTCATACGATCCACTCATTCGTTGACTGACCTGCGAGGCGGACGGATGTGTTTTGGGAGAGGTGCAATTTCATTAATTTTTTTTTTTAATTTGTTGTTAATAACTAGTCTAATTTATATATTAGTATGTGCATCATAAACATAATTTTTATCCACTTATCCCGTAAATCGTATTCTCATCTATTTCCGAGTAGCTATAACCTTAGTCGCTTATCAGCCTCTGAATGCGCTCTACGTATATATAGTCAGGTTCTCGATGTAAGATCGCTTCATTCCTTCACCAGCCTCCGAGCCGGACAGACATGTTTTGTGGGAGGTGCGATTTCATTACATGTATTAATAAATTAATTTCTTTTAACATGTGGATTACGTTTCTAAAGTTCCTCATCAGTCTCACAGGCAGCCGGACGTACAAGGTATGTGCGAAAGGCGTCAAGTAGTGTCGCATATATATTGTTATCATGTTCGTTAGCCGTTTAATTTATAGGGAAATTTCTTTGCTTCGTTAATTCCATACTACACACTCACGTAGTTGTGTTCGTTCATTATCCTTCTCTCGTGTAAATTATATTTCTAGCATACATGTCGGTGTAGACTAATTCATCTCTTTACGTTTAATTCATTTTAAGACACCTGGAGAGTCATGTAATTGCACTTGTTATTCACGTAGTTGTGATCGATTGAAATTTCTAATTCGATGTGTGCAATTTATTCATATGTATAACTCGTTTAAACGCTCTCAATTTCTCTAACATTAAATTGCATTTGGAATAATATTATCTTTCAAAGTCGCCTATCTACCAACACCGTCTACGAGCAAGATCACGACTAAACCAAAATATTACACTTAGACCACTCTTGCACAAAACTCACGATATATATATATATCCCATCCCCAACTTGCCGCACCACATTTGTGTTCCAGAGCTCCATGGGTGAGGACGTACCAGATCTCCCCCCCAAAAAAAAAGAAATAAAATTGACCCATAGCAAACTCTTGCACCAAAACTCACTACATATATAACCTGTCCCCAACACGTCACACCTCATCGAGTGCCAGAGCTCAAAGGGTGAGGACGTACCAGAGCTCCCCATAAAAAGAAAGAAACTAATAAAGTACAACAATATACTTGTCACACAACTATTTTGATTGCTTAAATCAATTAAATTAATTGAATCAATCAATCAAATCAACATACAATTTTATCCTATGGGAATTTTAAAAAATCCGATCGTATAAGATCAGATTAAGTGTTAATACAAAAAATTAATCGTATTAAAATTGGATTAACAATTTTTGATCGGATTAAGGATTAACCCTTTTGATTTCAAATCGATAATCCATCCATTAATCCCAGTTTAAAAAGGCGTCATCCTTTTGGGTTTGAACTCCCCCCCCCCCCCCCCCCGACTAACTTCTTACATTACAATGATGGATTATTTTGTAGGCCTACATAATATTGGAAAATATTTGTTTTAATATTCCACACATATATTTTAGTGATACATTACAAGTTACAACCAAGCGAGGTGGCACAGTGGTTGAACTCTAGACTCGCATTCCTGAGAATGGGGTCCGAATCTCGATACGGCCATCCTGATTTGAGTTTTCCATGGTTTCCCAAAATTACTCCAGGAAAATTCTGGTTTGGTTGCCTAACTAAGGCTATGGCCGATTCCTTCCTCCATCCCTCTTCACTATATTTTTTCGGACGCACTGAGTGACATGCACCCAGTAAAGTTCGTAACGATGGAGGGAAAGTAGTTTCATATAACAACTTAGAATTAAAAGTGTTAGGTAACCATTTGTGACGATTTAAATTATATATTTCGCTTTCTTTTTTTTTTTTTACTCATCAAAGCGTAAAATTAGCAGATTTGAAAAAAAAATTTACTTTTCTAATAAGTTCATAATTTCACTGGACCGATGCATGAATAAAGTGTTGATAATGCCCATGTCAATTTAATTTCACATAAAGCGTAAGACTACACAACGTGCATACAAATAGATCTTAAGCAGGGCTTTCAAAAGTGCCCATTTTACCGTGAACAGCCTATACCTCCATGTAGGCTTTTCATGGTGATGTGAGCACATTTGAGGCCCTAGATACTTTTTGTTTCAGAAATTTTTTATTCTTTAGCTACTTTTTAAAATAAATATAGCAATATGAGAAATAAACACAGTGTGTAGATTTCACCGCACTCGGGAGTTAACCTTTGAGGATATAATAAAATATATTTATTTATTATTATTCAAAGGTGCTAACTTTACTGTAAATAGCCTACACCTACAAGTTATAAGATAGCGAAGCCGTGATAAAAAATTATAATAAAAATTTTATTTTCAATTTGCTATAAACAAAAATTCAAATTCCAGGCAGACGAAGCCATGGGGGTACAGATAGTATGATATGCACAGCTGCTGACAGTAACATTGCCTTGGTGTCATGTCATTTTCTCGAAATTGCACTGGGTTATTTCGTATATTTCTGCAACTCATGTCATGCAACATGTATATTGGCCGCCTTGTCATTTGCTTGTGTATGGTCGAGAACACGATTTTGAATTACTAGTCTGAATGTTAAACATAGAAATAATCTCATCGATAACAATTTTGCATCAGAAATAAATTTTGTGCCATATATCCATCAAGCTATTTACCATGTGGCTCATATTAAAAATCTTTGAGTAATCACAACAGAGATGTAATAAAAAAATCCTCACATTTGCCTACTTATAACCATAAAATTATATATCTGCCACTGTGTGGTTTTAATTAAAAATAATTATTCATCTATAGTAATGTGGTTTTCAAAAGTATAAGCATTATTTATTTTTCGTTACAGAAATATTTCGTAACAAAACTAAGTCGCCAAATTAATTGCCTACGTGGTATATGTATATATATAATATTTATTTATTTATTTATTATATATAGACGTGTGCCACGTTCCCCTTTCCTAAGACAGTTTGTCCGGCCGAACACCACATCGCCACCGCAACAGGGATGCGCATTCTGCAGATGTGCAGAACGCACCGAGTGTTTGTAGTGCGCAACGAATGCAAAGTTAACCTAGGTCATGCCGGGGTAGCGTAAACGGCGTCTGCCCAACAAGAAAGTAGCAGGACTCCGCAAGGCAGAGTAATATGAAAAGAGAACCATACAACGCACGCAGTTAAGGGCTTATGGCTCATGCCATCATAGTTGTTATCTGTTATGTTAATAAAGAGTCTATCTTGTTGTTCCTATTTGTTCTGCCAGTATTGTGTTGTTTTCCTTTGTATATGTGTATTTTCACTTTCATCGTTACGATGTGTCCATATTCATTTCACCAGTGTCATGTACGTGTATATCATCCAGGGTTATTATGTAATGTAATGCATCATGTACCAGCCTTCGACCGCTCCTGTGCCGGGGTGGCAGTCCACGAGGGTGGTTGCATGTGTCCACGAGCTCCGTGTTTCCTGCTCACCAGGCGGCATGATACTTTTTGGAAATCATCACTTCACTGCAATAGTATAATTCTTCAGTAACCGTTTCGTTCTCGCTGTCTGGTACACCGCCCTCACTTCCCCGTAGTTTGCTGCATCGCCCGGGGAAGCTTCAGTTCTCCGTTAGTTTTCTACATGTCACAAGTCAGTTTCAAGTGTTACCACGATGACCGGTTTACGTAATCTCAGCATGAATCAAGTGTTTCCCTGAGAGGAGCATTAATTAAGCCAAATAAATTCCCTGAGAACTCATCAGTGCATAAGTTATTTCGGTCCCCGCAAGGTATTTAAGGAGACGGGCCCCAACAATACCTGCATTTAGTGTAAGTGTTTTTCAGCAGCACTCAATGTAAGCATGTGTCAGAGTAATTCTACCATATCAGTATGAGCGTGTGAGTAGCCCTGATAATTCACACCGCGAGAGGTCAAGTAATTCGCAGTTTACCAATTCGCAGTTTACCACCAAAACGTCACTGCAACAGCACTGCTTGTAATCAGCCAAAGGGTAACCGTTTAGTAAACACCCAAAAAAAGCATCTCTCCAGCCTTCACTGTGGAAGTGGAAATGGTCAACAGTTCAGCGAAAGTTTTCATCTGGGCGTACAGCCCGCAATCCTGGGATCATTAAGAGTTATCGTGCTACCAGGTTATCCGCCATCATGGTGTCGCCTTGACGATGCCTGGCAACTAGTCGCGTAAATACAACATTCCACAGAGCTCACAATTCATGCCGCTGCACGCCGTCTATATATATATATATATATATATATATATATATATATATATATAGAGAGAGAGAGAGAGAGAGAGAGAGAGAGAGAGCGAGAGACCATTAGTCACACTTTTAGTAATGTAGGCTATCTTTGTAGTGTTGGTTTCTAATAACATACTAGAAACTTAAATCAACTTACAATTACAAAGTAAAAATTTATTCACAAAGTGAGAAAAATTTTATTAATAGATACGTGAAACACACAAAATAGTTGATCGATTTTGGGGGCCGAAGACATGCTGGAATTTGTATACCACAAATGCATTTTCTGCTTAAAGTACACCTGCTGCTCGTGTGTACTGCCACGCAAAAGATATACAGAACCTTGCCAGTGCCTAGAGCACAGTAGAGGAGGTTCTACACTTTGTCCGGAAACAGTAGAACATAATAAAACTTATGATGATACTTACAGTGATGATAGTGACGAATTCCTAGACTTGTAAAATTAAAAAATAGAAACATTAAAGCCGTTGTTACCTCAACAGGAGTACTATAGGCACCCTGCATACAAATACTCCAGAAACCACACATAAGAATATGGAAGCGCCCTAGGATATCCCGATGGAAGGGAAACCACCTCAACGAAATTTCAGAAAGGTAGCATCCCTTATTTAATGTTATTGATTTGTGTTAGAGTTGTATTACATTGTGCAGTCTGCAACTTCAACTTCTAGCTTTGATGGTGAAAAATAATCAAGTATTTTGAAAATCATTTTTTGGTTACATAATAAATCATAACAGCAAAAAAAATTCAATTTTGTTACGCCGATAATAACGACAGCGAAATTAATGGAAATCAGAAGTAACTACGTGTGTTTTTTAGGACGGTACTATACGGAATGTAGTTGCACTATAATTTTCTATAGTAGTTTTATAGAGCAATACTCCTTTATCACTTTAAGTAAACATTCTTTTATAAGGGACGGTACTGTAGTGAATTAAACCACATGACCAGAGCACTCCCGCATACAGTATTCTTCCGTCAAGCTCAATCCTACTTTAAAGTGCCTACATAATACAAAAACGAAACAATATTAAACATCATAATGTGCAGTATAACACTCTTCCTTAGTAATATTATCTATTGTCTCCTTAAATGTTTAAAAAACAATGGCTACGTTTGTATGAAAGTTAATCCCGACGTTAAATACAAAAAGGTTCGACGGATACTCCCCCCAACCCCTCCCAAACAAAACTAAACAATTTCCCATGTCAACTTCAACCAATCCTACCCACAATAGTGTTACAAGAAGCAGAGGGAGGTATTCAATTCGTGAGGGATAGAGGTCTTAATAAAAATTAATGAACTAAATATGAGTTTAATTTATTCATACAGCTATTATTTACAGAATTGACTTTTTTGTTTCTACCATTACTCTTTTTAATTCTCTGTGAGCGCAATATTTCATGTATATTTCTATGCTAATTAACATATTTCTTAATTTTCTACTTAATGTCTTGATGAACTCATGCACGCCGCGAAAATCTTGGAGCGAAATTCTTGCCAACCGCGCCACGAACAAGAAACGAGTGCCGCACGATGAAAACACAAACAACATCAGAACAGTGTGAAAGGACAGGACACAGTGCAAAATAGTGCTAAAACACACTCTTTCGGTCAACAATGGGACAAAAATTCCAGTGTAGGAAGGAGTACAGCAAAAATTATGTATGCAAGTTGCAACAAAAATAATTTTGTGACAGCGTACAAAACAGAAATGTGAAGTGGGACAGAAGTCAACCACCGCCAACTCCTTGCCATTATTGTGACGGTCAAGAATATCATTGGCACAGTCCCTATCTCAAACAAACCAACAACTGTGCAAGCAGCAATCTGGGAAATGGGAAGCAGGGTAAAGGAGCCAGACGTTCACGACACCCCAGTCCTAAACAATATTACCAACTTGACACCGCAACAACCAGTAATTAACCAGGTTAGTAACAGTCATTCACGGTTCGTCCGCATTTTAATGTTTATTAACGGTCATCATTGCCGCACATTAATAGACACTGCAGCCTCAATTAACTTCATACGACCCAGTTTCGTTCATACTACAAATATCTCTCCATCTGCTCACATAATTAATTTAACCACAAATCAACACTCCAGTACTGCACTAGGTAGAGCCACAATGACGATTCACATACGCGACCTATAAACAATAACCACAGCAGTTGTTACCCCACACAATTATGGCAGATGCCATCCTTGGTGTACCATGGCTTACTGAACAACATACCATAGTTGAACCCGCGGCATGTTTAATCCCTTTCGGCCTAAAGGAGCGACACACAATACATAACCGGCGACCAGCCGATACAGTACCAGCTGTTTCATTAGCATTTTTCGACAACAACATACCGCTCGAACACCAGGCAGCTTTTCAGTGGTTCTTTGACGAGTGACGAGACATGTTTGCAGTGCACAACACCCTTCATCCAACCACAGCAGCTGAACATGCCATACTGCTAGTGTAAGACAAGCCTATATACACTTCACCACATAGATATTTACAGCACCAACACCGAATTATTAAACAACAAATTCAATAAATGTTGAATGACGGAGTAAGTGAACAAACAGACAGCAACTTCAATTCCCCCATAACACCGGTACCTAAAAAAGACAGCAAATTGAGGTTTTGTGAAAATGTTCGACCAAAGAGCCAAGTCACACATAGTGTGTCGCCACCATTTATTAGCAAGCCGAGCTCATGTCATCCTTTGACCTCAAAAATGGCTATTGGTAAGTGCCCATCAAGTTCGAACACTGTGGCAAGAAAACTTTCACGGCCTCCGACTCCAGAATTTTTCATTTCTGTGCCTTGCTGTTCTGACTGAAGTCTGCACCGGCCACCTGCCAGGAGATGATGGTCAGAGTGTTGGACGGCCTCATCGGCGAATTCACACTCGTCAACCTGGGCGACGTGGTGATATTGTTGGCAAGTTGGAAGGAGCACATATACCCCCTGTCACTTGTACTCGAGAGGTTGGCCATAAACAGCCTCACATGTGCTACTGCAAAATGTGACCTCAGAAAGACCAGTATCTACTTTTTGGGGTATGTCGTCGAAGAGGAAGGCAACAAACCCAACCCCGAACAACTGTAACTGATTATCGAGTACCCGCTACCATGTACGCATAAGCAGCTTCGGAAGTTCTTTGGGACAATAAACTGGTTCAGGGAGCACAACCAGGACTTTACCATCATCAAAGCCCCACTCACCGACCTGCTGTCTACCCAGCATCGGTTTCAATGGGACGGCCCCACCGACGATGCCTTCCAGCAAATCAAATCATGTTTCCGAGTGTGCCTGACCTCGGCGATGTACAAAGCCACGAAACACCTATACCTTCAAACCGATGGCAGCCAAGAAGGACTCGGTGCAGTGCTTTACCAATGCAGTGTTAATGGCGAATGTCAAGTGATTGACTTCGGTAGTGCCAAGTTCGTACCAACTGAGCCGAGGTATTACATCAACGAACATGAATGCTTAGCTGTGGTATGGTATATCCAGAAGTACCGTGCAAACTCGAGTACCAGTGCTTCACACTTCGCACCAACAACATCTGCTTAGGCTGGCTCCACACCATGTGCGAGGCACGTGGCAAACTGACCCAGTGAGCATTACTTCGGGAAGTTTATGACTTCGTCATGATGTGTGGAGACTTTTTGTTCCCCTAGTGTTAGAGAGCAGGTACTGAGATATGCACATGATAGCAATGTAGCAGGACATCCATTGATGGAGTAAACAAGTCGCAATGTGCATGAACATTTCTTGTGGCCCCGACTTACCAAGCACACACACACACAGGTACGTGCAATGTGCAACAGTACATAAAGTGCAACCAATTCAAAGCCTGGCGAGCTGACCATTACAAGAACAGCCGCAACTTCTCATTAAGACCTTAGAGATGGTGACCCTTGACCTCATGGTGTCCTACCTCAGGTCCTCGCGGGGAAGATGTTCGTTGTAGTGGTCACCAACAACTTCCCCACCTGGGTCGAGGCATATACCGTTAGTAGAGCACAAGTCGCAAGTGTTGCCAAGGTCCTGCAGACTGACATGTTGCCAGGTGGGGGTATCTGCAGAAATGATTACCGACAATGGCACACAATTCACCAGCAGGAAGTGGTGAGAATTATGTACCCGTTGAGGAGTGCGACATCTAAAGATGGTGATCTACCACCCATGTGCCAACACAATGAACGACTACAACCAGGAGCTCAAGACACACATGTGGCTCCATGTGGGAGACCATCACACCCAGCTGGGATGAAGTCTGCCTGCTGGACTCTTCAACCTCTGTTGGCGTGTCAACGCCACCACTTTCAAGTCAACTGCCAACGTCCTGCTGGATCACAATCTCACCCTGCATGGTGACTTTGTCTGCCTGCTGGCACAAGACAGTGATGACACACTCAGCAGTAATGCCCGATGTGAAGAACATCAGTGGGAGCACCAAGAGGTACCAATTCAACAGCAAGGGTTACATCGCAGAGTGGCTGCCGACCACAATGTGACCACCACATCGATTACGACCCAGTCACAAGGTCTATGTTCGTGGGCACCCTCAGTCTGTAGCTCGCAGAGACTTCTGTGCTGGCTTTGCTGCGAAATGTAGCAGGCCATCCGCGATTGTGCGAACCATCGGACCCACCACCTACTTGGTCCTGCTTGGCAGAAAGAACGTCAAGATGCATTTGGATGACCTGCACCTAATAGTACATGACCTTGATGAGTATGACGCAGTAGGTTCCCAGGGTCCTCATGATGGTGAGGTCAGCCGAACACCCACGGATGAGGAAGGTGCGTCAGCACCTCCCTCTCAGGAGCATCTACAAGTGCCTGCAAGCCAGATGATGCCTGACATCCAGGAATCATCGAGGCAGGAGCCCCATCATCGTGAATGGAGTGGTGCCATCAGGCGTCACTATCCCCGTGCCAACGGCATCCCACGTATACCACCTGAATTAGCAAGAAGAAGCCGCACCATGGCCTGCTCTCATCACGATGCCTGGCATCACTGCGCCCATCTCGATGGGGGCCTCCACCCCCTCTCCCCACCCTTTTCAGTTGACACTACAGGACCTCCTATTGTACTGTAGATGGTGTCAGGATGGCTTCTGGAGGTGTGCACCACTTGCGAAATGGTGATGGACCAGGGCAGCGCCACAGCAGGAATGCCACCACCAGCCAAGTGGTCGCCCACAATGTGATCAATGACCTTTGGTCACTGCCTGCCTGAGTCGAACCGGCAGCAGTGGATTCATTGCAACAGCAGCAGCAACAGCATAAGCAATGATGGTGGCAGTGAGGCACTCAGCTTGCCTTCCCCTTTCTGGCTGATCAAACAGGAGAATTCTACCAGCGCAGGCATGCCTGACTTGTGGTGACACCACCGTGTCTCATACCTCAGCAGGCCACTCGCGTCAATACCAGCAGCAGCCGCACCTGCACCATTCAGGGCTCCCAAGGGCCCCATACACCCTGCCAGTCTGAGATATCTCGATGACTTATATACTAAACGACAGCCTTGGAATGTTCCCAACTTTGCAAGAGCAAAGTACAGTGATAGATGTCCAACAGTTATATCTCATATAGGGTTATCTGGGTCTGAGTTCTGCCACATACATTGGTGAAACAGCAGAAATCGGGTGTATTCACCCGGCACTGTCCTGTAACACTAAGGACTGTGCCTTAGTACGGGGACAAACCATTTTACATGAAAGTCGGTGATCCCAAACTGAGTCCTTTATTGTACATTAAGCCATATATAAAATCCCAATATGACAAAGTACATGCGAGACCCCTGTCGTTCTGGATGATTTAGAGAGCATGTAGTAGATGAAAATTATCGAATGCAGGATTGACATCCTGTACATTGGATCATAAATCAAATGATAAATTACAACCACAATACACCTCAAGGATGTAATCCCACAAGTGATCACCTTACAAGTGATGTTTGCCACGCCGCGCTTCCGCCTCACCAACCGCACCAGTGTAGCAAGAGTGCACCGCGAGTGCCGACACGATTATGGTGCGAGTGATTGAAGGTGTAGAACAGTGCAGCACAACCACATATCACAACTCCCCTGCCCCATCGGACGAATGTGCATAAGAGCAGACCCAGCGTATATAATTTGCAGGCCATTAAAAAGCAAATATTTGAATGTAAACAAAGACACACTAAGAGGGTAAACGTTCCAAGATTCCCCTACTAGCATTTTAGTTTTTTTTTCATTTTGTTTTTCTCAATTCATGCCATCCAATTTTAAATTGTAACTGTTTGTATTCAGGGAACAATTGTGTAATCATTTTCCAATTTGTCATGCAAGGGTTTATGTTCTGTTAATTGTTGCAAGTTACAGGCAAGCAGAAACAAGCGTAGGGCGAGCCATGTGCCGTCATAGATTGCGCCCCATGTGCTCGCCAGATTCAGTCGCTGTCGAGTGTCTCAAGAGGTCGGCACACTACTTGTCGCACTCCGGGTGCTTTCATGTTTACGCACCAATCTCCTTTAACTGAAATAATCTAATGCAACGTACTGGAGCCTGTTCTTTTATCCACCTGGAGACACCACCTATTGTTCCCCGAGATTAACATCGCCCAGGAAGCCGCCTTAACACATAAATAATTAATTCTTCTTCACAAACATGTAATTTCGCTATTTTGCTAGTCTGGTGGGCCACAGGCCAGGGCATGTGTGAAGTGTTCTCCTAGAGTGACATGTTTGTGTGCAAGAGTAATTAAATACAAGTTTTCAGACATTGTGTCTTTTATTTCAAGCACTGCCTACAAGCATTTTGGGGTACGGGTCCCCTATAACCTGCCTTCACCCAGTCTCATGTAAATTACTTAACCATCATTATGTTCAACTCAGAGCTTTTACAGTTTAATGCATCTGGGTCAGCCTGAATAGGCCCACAGTATTCTCCATGTATCAGAAGTGAGGGGCTCTTCCTACATTTCACCGAGGATTGCATACATCCAGGCGAACGACCCGTCGTACCCTGAGATCAACACCAGCATCATCAGCGGCAACAATATACACTGCCTACCAACAATGTGTCGCACCTAGTGGGGTATCCAAATCCACAACCAACCTAACAATGTTTCTGACTGCCCCTCAAAACTAACATTACACTAGAACTCCCAAGGTAATTTTGACCTTTAAGGATTTGTTTTTTATTCCAAATTCCAGAATTTTTATAACTGAGTAATACAATTTTATGACTTTTCCTAAATATCCATTCTGTACTCAACTACAAAATATACTAACGATTACTTCACTTGTGACTGATATATTTAGTCTCCGCTACCAACGAGGTCACATCGACGACGGCGAGTTGTGCTCATGGCCTATGAGTATTCACTACTACACCAGTTAAGGTAGGGATAATTCGTTTCTTAAAAAGGAGCTTATCATTCTAGCATGTGTTGTTGTATGTGCAGGGACTCGGCTGTCTAGCAATGACTGTGTATTCATTGAGAGTGGCATTTAATTACATACATACATCGAAGTCTTGGTACACCACACATGAGTGCAAGGTCCTCCCTAGTGGGGTGGTACTATCCGAATGTCTGGAAGTAAGTATGCACATTGAAGGTTCGGGTATGTTTGGCAGTCAGTGGGGCTGCAAGATGGTGGTCGTCTAGGATGACTTGTAATTGTAGCATGCTAGTAAGGAGAAAACCTAGGTGATGCCTATGTTATGAATTTGTCAACTATATCTTATGTAGTTCAGAACTTACAGCCAACTATGCTTATAAGTCGACACAGGGTATGCTTGGTCCTGCGACCCCTCTCATCATCGAGGATGATAATGTTATGTATTTGATAACTGTATCGTATGTAGTTCAGAACATACAGCCAACTATGTTTATAAGTTGACATAGGGTATACTTGGTCCTATGGCCCCTCTTGTCGTGGGGGGTGATGCCTTCAATATGATTTTGGTAGTTATATCTCGTATGGTTCGGAAGTTATAGTCAGCTATGTTTATATGCCTGCTTAGGTCAAATTTTGACCCTTTGGTACTTTTCCTTGCTTGGAGTGATGACAATGTTACAATTTTGGTAGTTGTAGTTCAAACGGTTCGAAAATTACAGCCAACTATGCTTGTAAGCTCAAATAGGTTAGTTTTGACCCTTCGGTCCTTTTCCTTGTCTGGAATGATGCCTATGTTATGATTTTGGTAGTTGTATCTCAAACAGTTTGGAAGTTACAATCAACTATGCTTATTCGTAGAGATAAGTCATACCTGACCACATTGGGAAAGAAATCCTGAGTGCGAGGATCGGAAAGGTTGTCTGCTCTCTGTTACGTGCGTGCTCGGGGTCAGCGTGCGGTGACATCGCTGGAGCCGGGCCAGACGGTGACGAGCGCGCAAGGAAGTATGGGCAGTGGCGATGGGGGCAGGTGGAGGGGGAGTACAAGAGCTAGAGAGGGCGAGGAAGTGTGGGCAAGCGATGGCACCGAGGGGACAAGAGAGGGAGGGCAGTAAGAATGGGGAGGCAGGCAGGTAGACATTTACCATGCGTCCCTTCTCTTCGTCGGGGGTTATGCATATGTTACAATGTTGGTAGTTGTATCTCAAATGGTTCGCAAATTACAGCCAACTATGCTTATAAGTTCACATAGGTCACATTTGGCCCTGCGTCCGTTCTCGTCATCTGGGGCTATGCATATGTTACGATTTTGGTAGCTGTATCTAAAACGATTCGGAAATTACAGCTAGCTATGCTTATTCGTAAGCATAAGTCATACTTGACCTAAGGCTGACAGGATGTCTTGGAATGGTTTCTCCCTCCCCCTCCACACGGAATGTGTGAGTGTGAAATGCACACTTTCGGCACGAGGGAAAAAACTAATATCGGTTGGGAGTACCCAGAGAACATCGACCAGAATGCGAGAGAGGGAAGTGCTGTCAGGGTGAGCCCCCCCCCCCGCCCCCTTTTTTTCACATGAGTCAAGAACATAGTCCAAGGCGGCCGCAGAATGTCGAGGAAACCCCCTGCGCTTGAATAACAGAGAGAGCAGGAGGTTCGCTTCCAAGATGACCGCAGGGAGTGGTTGCACAATGCTGCGGAATTTTTGTACGATTTATCCACATTGTGGTAACTGCCCGTCGGGCACTTTCGCGAGGGAAAGGACGGAAATTTTGGGGGGGAAGGGAAATTTTGATGTAAAAGAACTAGATCGGAAGGAAAAAGAGCATTTTTTAAAGGGAAAAAGGAAACAAAGGGATATTTTTGAGGGAAAAAATAAGGGAAATACAATATGACGGCCGATTCCACTGAGTCTACAGCCCCCAGCCCCTGAGCTAGAACTCTCTATTTACGACTACCCAGGTAGCAAAATGTAATCTTACACATGAAATAGTGAGATGGTTAAAAAATATATAATTTTTAGGTGTTATCTTCGTAATTTCCGTAAACGAAAGGAGAAAAGTACAAATTTCCTTTAAATGATAACTATAAATTTTTCGAACTTAAATCGTAATATTTTTCCATTTAAATAGCTTGCTTATAAACGCCCAATGCCGGATACAGTTAAATTTGTTACTGTATTTATTATTTTTTAAAACAATTTGGAGGCACTCGACAGTTTAGCAGACTAATATATGACTTCAACTGGTGAAATTCGCAATATTTGTAAATTCGGCTACAAACTGCAATAAAATAAGTATACTTATTTCGCGAATGCAAATTGAACCCACTTAGAAAAAGCTCAAATTGCTTTTATAACACTACAAGCTCATAATTTCCCAATCAAACTCTTAGCTTGAGACGATAAACGACTGACTGGTTGTAGGGATGCTTGCATACGTTATTTATCCTAATGCCAGTATAGTTTTTTTTAATAGGGGAAAATTAATAAAAAATAAACATGTGTGGTACAGTGGAACATAATGCTCAACTGATTTGTTTGAAATTCAACTCTTTCAGGTGGAACATATCCTTGTCGACATGCCATGGTACTTCAAATAAGAAATTCAAGCATTATTGAAATGCTGCAAACATTTCTTGTTACTGCAATGTCAGAATATTTTTCCAAATTTCTAAACAACTATTTACAAAGTTTGTGAATTACGGTCACTAACTGAAAAAATAATCGAATGTAAATAATCGATATATTCGATTAATCTGAAGGGTAGTTATCGATTTCAAATAATCGATTAATTGCAACGAAATAATCTATTACCTTATTAGTCGAATCGTAATTGAGCATCCCTAATTTGGTCTTCCCCCCCCCCCCTTTTCTTAGCTTGATTCTTCATGGAAACTGAAAGTTAAAAAGTAAAGAAGTGAGTTGCCAGCAAGGTCGGCAGGGCCAACACTAAGCCGCGTGTACACGAAGCCAATCGGCGTACCAGTAGCTGGAGTCCAGTTACTGGAAGACAGTAGCTGGCATCGTGTGGACACAACTGGCTTGATTTCATAAGCCAATGGCACGAGAAATTACTAGGCCAGTCAGCTGTCCCGAGGAGTAGACTGCGTCCAGTAGCTGCCCCCCCCCCCCTTTTTTTTCCGACAAAAAAAAACGGAGCTGGTACCTGCATTTGCGCCGTGTGGACGCGTCAGCCAGCAGTTTGCGAGCCAGCGAGCCAGTTCACCTGTATCTAGCAAGGGGTGAAGTCGTCGATTGTGTGTCCGCTGTTGTGTGGTCATTTCGGTAATAAATCTGTACTATATTAATAATGCCACGCAAGTGGAATGAAGATGTGAATGTGAAGTTTGTGGAACCATACAAAGAAAAGGAGTGTTTATGGGATCAGCATAACGATATATACGAAAACAAACATGCGCGTGAAACGGCACTAGGTGAAGTCGTTGCAGAAATGAACATTGAGGGATTCGGAGTCACAGATGCGAAAGCCAAAAATTAAGACACTCCGAAGTACCTTCAACCTAGAAATAGCTAAACGAGTAAAAATTAGGAAATCAGGCATTGGGACAGCGGTTGTCTATATGCCTACCCTGAAATGGTTCCACTTAATTAAGTAAGTCATGGTGAAGGGGACACTGAAAAGGGAGACAACAAGTCCCTTGGTAAGATATATATTTAAAGCGTTCAGTTCAACTTACAAAAATCATCTTTGTAAATAATCGCTTATCTCGAAGTCAAATGACAACAGAACATTTAAGTTTTTTGCTAGCCTATTCAATTCACCAGTTATAGTAATATTTTTATATTTTATATGTGAATCGTAGAGCTTTCCAAATGTTCAGTGCATTAAAAGCAGCAGCCCACAACATCATCGCACTAAGAAAACACACAACACATTTTAATGAGTTGTATCAATCCAGTAATTATGTATATAATAAAAGTATTTAGAGAATGTGTATGTTCTTTGCAATGTATTTTGGCAATATATGGTTACTAGCCGTTAAATGTGCTATTCACTATATATCGGTTGAACAAAACATCCCAGCCCTATTTACATTTGAAACCATAGAAAATACAACATGCTACTGACTTTGTGATTTAGAGCATTTTATTTTGCCAGTCAACAGCTCCCTCATTTACAAAATATCGTATGTATGCTTCCCTTTTCACCTTAGCATTTTTGGTCTGCTGATGTGATCCCACACGTGAAACACTTTGCAAGCCATTGGTTTCTTTTCTCCGTGAACCCTCAATAGTACAGCCCAAATAAAAAGCCTCTATATTAACTGATGCACGTGGAATGCAGGTTTTAGGAGATTTGTTTCTTAAGAAGTTATGAAGCGCACAGGCAGCACAAACGATTTTATCATTTGTTCCTAGTTTGAGAGCGGGATTGGTTTTTCAAATATTCTGAACCTACTTACTAATATCCCAAATGCATTTTCCACTAAGTGCCTCGCCCTCAATAACCTATAATTAAAAACCTTCTCATCAACTTGGAGTGATTGTCCTCCATACGGTTTCATCAAGTATTCCTTCAAGGGAAAAGCATCATCACCTATTATTACGCCATCTTTGGGCAATAATCCTCTTTCAAGTGCATCAACTAAAGAACACCTTTGGAAAACTTTGCTAGCAGACACAGGCCCATTACTTCCGACATCAATATAGATGAAATGGTAGTCATGGTCCACCAGTGCAAAAAGCACAATGCTGTTTGTTTTTTTTTTTATATATATATAGTTAAGGAATGTGCTACCACAATGTTCAGGGGCTCTAATATGAACGTGTTTGCCATCAATAGCCCCATAGCAGCCTGGAAAGTTCCAGCAGTATCTGAACCCTTTCTCAATGGTTTTCCATCTATCGTGGCATTCTGGAATCTTCAACACAAATATGTTTCATGTTACAGACATTTATGTTCTTGTTTTGTAACCCCTTTCCCTTTCTTTAATGCTTATTTAATCATAACATTTCGTAGGGTAATTATGGCTTAACCTTGTTTCAGACACAAATCACAAAGGATGGCTGCAACAAACAAAGTACTAATGGTGATGCAGACAATTTTGATCCATTAGAAGGCACGTCTACTAGTAATCAACTACATCTCCTGAATCTACATTAAAAACAAACCAACCGTTCCAGGACGAAAATCTGCTTGACAATATGCAAAATACTGATTCATGTGCCCAGCGAGATGGTCCTCCAAAGAAGAGGGTTAAACTACGTTCAAGAATACAGCAAATTGCAAGTACGACCTGCGAATTGAAACACTTAGCCGATTCTTTAGCCTGCAGCAACAAAGATGAGAATGCCTTTACTTCGTCTGACGAGTAACAGGAAATGCCTCGTAGTTTTGACATCGTAACTGTGACATCTGAGCAATCAACCTTTGAACATGTGTTTGATTCTCTCGACTACAACACAGAGGGTTAATCAATTTTGTTTCTTCCTTGGTTATAAAGTTTTGTCGTGCACTTTTTGTATTCAGAGCTTAAGTTACGCCTACTTAAGGTTTATTGTTTCACTTAACATGTCATACATCATGCGACAATAGAGTTAGTCCATGACACATTGTAATATGAAATATGTACCATTGATATTATTATGCTGGTTGCTTCGACATCTTGCAGAGTACATCCGTACATTTTCCTACAACGATTGTGCAAACGTGTTTAAATAGTGTCTGCTTAACCTATTATTTTACTTCTATGTTGTATGTTTCTACTATGCTTCCCATACTGAATGTGCAATATACATTAGTAATTATAAAACCATGTTGAGTGCTTAACTACTTTTTATCATACCTTTATTTGTTCCTGAAGGCTCGTGTACAAGACTTCGCAAACTTCAGGAATGAAGGACGATATGGCTGTCTTCGGCACTCGAAACAATTGTTGTAAACTTCTGTAACTGTTTCCCGTAGCAAGGTATGATAATGTAACTTCTATTTTCAGGTTTGGACTGAATGCAGGTCTCATTATGGTATATTATTTTAAGAGTTTTGGTTCAACCAATTTTAGCAGTTTCAGGTGACGTTCTTGAACACTCCCTATTTTCAGTGGGGTCCTCTACTCGCAACTCGTAAAGCAATTGTGATGACGCACCATCTGTGTCTTTTCTCAATAACCGTGTTCTTGTCCATGCTTTCTTCTTTTCTAACTCTTCTACGAGCACCTCGTATGACTCATACATTAATTCAAGGAACCGTTCTTGTAATTTTACATTTATATCTTCTCGACACACTGGCGATGCACACTCAGCCATTTTTATTTTCCTACTGCCATGACAATAGTGTTGGGATTTCTGTCTTCCAGTAAATTTACTCCGGCTACTCGTACGCCGACTGGCTTCATTTACACGCGGCTTTGCTGGTTTTATCATAGATGTGAAGAGATGATAAGATCCTGAAAAAGAAGGAAATTAATAACTAGTCTAAGTTATCTATATTAACATCTGTCCTCGGGGACATATGTGTCTAATTCTAATGCTGTGCTACCTCGCTGCGAGCATGCCTCCATAGCCATAGACTGTAATGGAGTATTTCCACCGATAATGCTGTGTGTGCATGGAGCTTCGGAAGGGAGGGTTGATTCGCTGATGCAGGAGAGGTCTCTCACCAACTGCAGCAGAGAGCCGCACATCGCCACAAGTCCTGCAGTTATTTGCGTGTATAACTGTACAGTTGCTGCCTTGGAATTGGCAAATGGTGATTTTTTTCTAACTACCCTATTACTAAGTGCTGAGTGAAATTCCGGTGGGTAGGGCGGAATTTTATTCCAACTCAGGGCTAGACCCCTTACGCCTACAGGGATAGGAAATCATGCAAGGAGACATGCATCACGGCAAAGAGGGATTGGGCAGCCATGGCCTGCAATTGGGGCCATGACTACCTCCCTAAGTGTACTTATAGCTAAGCTATCACTAGAAGAGACTGAGAAAAACCAGCATAGACACCGTAAAAACCCCGTCAACAGAATAGAATTCAAAATTATTCATGCATTTAGGCCATGGGAGCGTTGTTCTTCGGCATTTTAGAATATAATTTTTTACCCTGAAAACACTTCGCAGATAATGAAATCCAACCATACTTTTGCCATATATGGATTCACCTTTGTACCTGATTTTTTTGTAACAGTAGACAGTACAGTAATATTAAAAATTTGACTCCGACAGCAGAAATGTTTTTCCACAATGCTTTTCTTATGGGACAATTGTGCAGTCACTGCAGCAAGAATTTATTTTCAGCAAATGAAGACAGGATTTCACAAAATGTAAACATAAAGTATTGCAAAGTATAATTGTGCATACTTATTTTTATTTTTTATTTGGACAAGTAGTTTAGTGTCCCTCAAGGCAATTCCAGGCATCTTCTACTAGAGAAGCTAAGTCTGTAGTTCCGCTCTTCGGCGAGGGAGCGCTGTTGAAGCGGTACGGCTCAGTGTCTGAAGAAAAAGGATCTAGGTTGTGTGGTGCCAAGGGCCGGTTATGGAAAGAGGGGAAGAACAGGCAAAGCCACCAAGATGATCGGGGGGGGGGGGGGAGATGACTGACAGGGTCAAAAATAAAGAGGGAGCTGGTGTGCTGCCTGTAAAACTGTAAAATACGTTCCGCACTCTGGTTGAGCCACAGCTCATTACAACTCGATTCGAAACTATTTCCAGACCGTAATTAAAATCCATGTAATTCCCGTACATTTTGTTGAACGTGGCTGTTAGGAAAATAAATAGTTATGTATTATATACAATCCGTCGCTTTCTGAGGAATGAGGTGATAATGCTACAATTGGGTCCATGCCAATAAAACGCTACATGTTTTACACATGAATAGTTTTTGTAAATCCTAAAGCTTTTATGCCGTTTACATATAACAATAAAGCATATGAGTGTTTTTTTCTATCATTTTTTTTTTCTTTTTAGTGTCGAAGGATACCAAGTATTCGGCCTACCACGATTACCATTAGATTTTGTTCATAGATGCGTCGAGAACAATTAACCATGTATATACTACAAGACCGAGAAAATATTTTTGTTTGCTCTTGATAGCTGCAAGTAATAAATAATTCGTTCACAACTTTGGTTTCCCTGGCGTTTTCTCTACCTCCACTCTTATTCTTCCTTAAATTCTCTGCGTCATTTACATTTCTTTCTTACATCAGCATTTGCTCTATACAGCTGATGTCCATGCTTCTCTTATTAGCATGACTACAATTACTCTCGCCTATTATTACATAGTTTTTCTCTATCTCTGAACATTATATAAATATGTCTTGCATTTAGAACCAAATGTACGTAACATGAAATACTGACTTTTTTTTTTTCCACAAATAAATTTGCCATGCTGAACGCAAAATTCTGCATTATAAACATACATGAAATTTACACGTACATTAGCATGTATATTGGACGCGGCTATGATTTTAGGAAAACTACCTAACCTAATCCGTCAAGTTACCATTTATAAATAAGGTAGGAAGAATTTTTTGTTAGTACTCTGTACTTTACTGCAGCCAAATGTATTTTTGGAATTCGGAGAAAAACATTTCAAATATTTCAAACTGTTCCCTTGTTTTTAATGTTTGGTGTTGGGCACTCCACTAGTGTGTTGGCAGTTTACACTATACGTACTGTCCGCGGCGTCCGTTTAGCCCGTGGCTTAAACAGTGTCTCAATTGTCTTAGAGAGCGCTCTCTCGTGCTCTTACGCTCGCGATCACGTCATTGACGTCAGAGAGAATGCTCTCTGGTTGTCTCAATTCGTCGGAGAGAGCGCGTAAGTGCGAGAGCACGAATTTGTATACTCGTTGACGCTCTCTCTAACCATACGCCATACTTGTTCACATGATTTCCGTGTTTGAATAAGGTTATAGTAGCTTTCTGGGCAAAAACCACGTCGCATTTTAACTGTAACTGTTTTAGTCAGCGTAATAACTTAAGTAACACGTTTTCATAAAAATATAAATAAGGATTTTTCAAAAAGTCTCTTTGTCATTTTCCTGCAACGTGACCATAATATGTAACAAAAATGATAGTATTTTATGCGCTAATAATAATTCTAGCAGTCCTATAATTATAGTCGAATTATTTTAACACATAAATTATCTGCAATATCAATGATAGTGCTTTTAGCTTAACATGATCTCCCGCCTTTTGGTATCGGCTGTCTGATTTTGCGTAACGTCGCAGAGAAACGAGAGAGTTGTTGCGTCAATTTCATTGAGCGAGAGCGTGAGAGAAGGCAAGGCAGTGTTCTCCCGTAAGAGTATTCTTTAAATTGGGGAACCGGCTTAGTCCAGCCTATTTTAGTAGAGGTCACAAGAATGTGTTATGTTCAGCGGAAATACAGAGTACTAAGTGGGCCGGCAGATTATGCAAGTGTGTGAACATCGGTAGTGGGTCGTGAATGTCGCATGACTTGACATTACCGCAGTTGCTACCAGGGAACATGGAATACTAGAGTAGTGCGAAGGTGGCATGACATTACCGCAGTTGCTACCAGGGAACATGGAATACTAGAATAGTGCGAAGGTGGCATGACATTATCGCAGTTGCTACCAGGGAACATGGAATACTAGAGCAGTGCGAAGGTGGCATGACATTACCGCAGTTGCTACCAGGGAACATGGAATACTAGAATAGTGCGAAGGTGGCATGACATTATCGCAGTTGCTACCAGGGAACATGGAATACTAGAATAGTGCGAAGGTGGCAAAATTCAGTGAGACCAATTCATTTTAGTACAGTTTAACTTAGTAAAATAGCCGTGGTACCATTATTTTAACAGTTTTGGTTTCATTTCTGTATTAAATAGTCCGGTATATTAGAAGCCTGTTTTGGGTCAATTGTAGTGTTTTAGTTCTCTGTAAAAAAAAATTGGAAAAATCTATTAACTGAATATTTCTTGGAAAAACTTTGTTTATAACTTAGCTATAGCCAGGACTGTTATAATATTTCTAAACTTGCGTATTTTTCGGAATACATCGATACCGCACAAATTGTAAAAGAACAGATTGTGTAAAAAATTTAACGTGCAATATGGAACATTATCCAGCCCCAAACATAGACTGTAAAAAAGAAGTGTCTTGATCCCTTTTATATTTCACTAGGAAAAAATTTTGAATATCGTTATTTTTTCTTTCATTCAAGTGATTGGTGACGTAAAACAATATGGAACATTATCCAGCCCCAAACATAGACTGTAAAAAAAAAGTGTCTTGATCCCTTTTGTATTTCACTAGGAAAAAATTTTGAATATCGTTATTTTTTCTTTCATTCAAGTGATTGGTGACGTAAAACACTGTATGGTTATATATGCAATGTTGTGTAATACTGTTGTTTGAAGTTCGTCGTGGCGCAACACAATTGTAATCTCATGTAGATATCGTTTTTTTCGGATGTTTATGCATGTTTGATTTGTTAATAAATCTTCCCTTGCAATAGCACGGATAGGAAATTACTAAAAATATGTAGCACTCCATGAGTCGCAAATTTCTGTAGTTTTTTTTTTTGAAAGTGCAAATGCTAATCATGTGTAAATTTAAGAATTAAGTGATTAACTTTACCGCCTTATATTATTACTGTGATAGTAAATAAAATTTTCTGAAACATAATTTGAGGAAATTATTTTATGTTTATTGTAATGGGCAGATGAGAACTACTTGCAGTGAGTACTGCACTGACAAATTATCGATATGTGATTATTTTGTTTTAAATTCTCGATTTCATGTTCGTTCCATATTATATGAAAGTTCGTTAATTTGGTTATGTAAGCTTTATTTGACTGTGGTGAAGTAAAAACAATCTGCTAGCAAACATAAATTGTGTAAGTGTTTCAGAAATTAAGTTATCGCTTACATATAATATTACTGTTTTATGTATTTCCTTGTCCTACGTATAGTTTCAATAAACAAGATTTTTTTTGAAGATATTTACTCACTGAAGTTGTATTTGTTAAAAGGGGTGTATCTGTAGTATACATGCTGGTGACATGGGGTGGCAGCCTATTATTTGTAAGGTAAAATTAGATCATTTGTATTTCAAGTAAATACATGTTCACTTATCAAACACTCCCAAAAAATACTCGTAATCAGGCAAAAAGCAGGAGTTCTGAGTAAAACTTATAGCCTACTTTTTTGTACTTGAATAGGTTGTGACAAAGGTATGTCACATTTAGGAATTGACATAATGATAAAACGTTGAAATTTTGTCACAGAAACTTGTTTTTAATAAACCAGACAGTGTTAATTACTTGTCGCAAATTTATATAAAGGATCTTAACTGGAACTTTGGATTACCAGTGAAGTTATTTACAATTCAGGTAGATAAATCATCCACTCTCTCATAGGTCTAAAAAATCGGTTAGTAAAAATAATAAAAGTCAGGTGCCCTTATTAGCAGTTGTGTGTGTACAAATCCTGTGGAATTTTTTGCAGTGGCTCAAAATTTTTTAGAACACACATATAGAACACACATAGAGGGAGGAGATCTCAAAAGCCTTTCTTTTATTTGGAAACGAGGCTAATTCTTTCTACTGAAGACGGTTGTTGACATTGCAAACACACCATTTTGGTACTTCTCATGTCACATAGATGTTATTTCAGCTGTGGGTGCTTTAATTTGCTTCCACGAAGTACAAATAAGTTATTGTATAATGGTTACCGTAAATACCTTGCGCTTTCGCTTACATTTTCCCAGTTTTATCAATACCAAAGCAAATCATTAATAAAAGCCATTCACAATAAAGTGAGCTCTTTTGAAAGCCCTCTCATTTGGAATAATAGTCAATAAGTATACTTTACTTTAGCCTTAGTAGTTAACTTCCGAGTGCGGTGGAATATACACACTTTGTTTATTATTACTTACATGAGAATATTTATTTTAGAATGTGTTTAAATGATAAAAATGGCTCAAAGGAATAAGTAACCAGGCCTACTGTGAACAGCTTATAACCTTGCCATGGATACTTCACTGACTTATACCAGAATAGAAAGACAATGTTTACATTAACGTTTGATAAACCTACGTGGCATAAGAATTTAAAGCCTTTTTAAACAGAACTTTAGTTGCCAGACTTGGTACTTCAGAATATATATTTTAAAAAAGTACATAAATTAAATCAAAAGATTGCTACCTGGCTCGCTGTTCATTTATCAGAATCTAAGAAATGGTTATCTGCAAACATTATAAATTGTTTTCTTGATTAACGAAATCGTACATCAATTTTAGTAAATTCTTGTCACGGAAATAAATAGAGAGCTCTAATAGGTTGTTCACGAAATGCTTAGGCATGTCTAACGTCTTTGCAATATCATGATTACACCCGAACTGTTATATATGAAAGCTCTCAAAAGTACTGCATAGTATCTGAAAGAACTTTGCACTAGCGTTCATATTTAATTTTAAACTAAATAGTTTTCAATACATAGTTGAATTAAGCAAGTTTACAAGATTTAATTGCTTTTTTAACTGTATTAAAAAAAGTCTACGCGTGAAATTATACTATGTTCAGTTATAATATCCGCGCTACATATTATATATATATATATATATATATATATAAACACATTGCATTGTGATGACTAATTCTTCGTGTACGTATTCCTGGATGTCGTTTAAACGCAAAAAACAATTGGTCTGTGTGAATAGAGCATGTGTTTCACTGATCAGTTGTTAACTCCATAAATAAGCAAGTCTTAAAATAATAAAAAAAATAAATTGATCTGAATTACTGAATTCAAAACTGCAGAAACAATTAAGAGAATTTTACGCGCATATTTTGCGTGAAAATTGATCTATTCAAATAAAGACAAGAGTATGCAGAAACAGGTTTCTTTATGGCTGACGAGCAGTGTGTGTCAGGGCGAGCCGAACCGTTAAACATCCAACAAGCAGCAGGTAGAGAGTTTTCCCCCTTCACCCTGTTGTTTCAGCCCCTTTATAACTTTCCCCCCCCCCCCCCCCCCCCCCCCCCGGCTGGACAGCATTTTGGTTACATTTGTCGTGTCTTCCCATCACGGGCTAAACCTAGATCCTGCGTACAGATCTTCGGTGCTACTCCTAGCAGGCCTTGAAGAAACATTCTTCTCGAATCCAACACGCTACGTGGTGCTGGTTTGAGTAACTATTTCCACTGCCCCTGTATTGCTCAATGTGAAGAACTCGAACCCTTGAACTTAAACAGAAATGCTACAGGAGACTCTCTCTCTCTCTCTCTCTCTCTCTCTCTCTCTCTCTCTCTCTCTCTCTTTCTCTCTCTCTGTGTGTGCGCGCGCACGCGCCTATGTGCGTGCGTGTACGTGTGTGTGTGCGTGCGTGCGTGGGGGGAACATGCTCGTGTTAGTAGAGATGGAAAAATCTAGTAGAGAGTGGACAGGCATTTCAATTTCACTTTCACTTTCGCATTTGTTAGTGGGAGGGACGCTGGCTTATAACCAGAGAGGGTTTTGCACACCTCTCTGGTGGGGGAAGTGGCGCTATTGGGCGTCTTCCCCCCGATTCCCCAGTAGAACCTGAAAAATTGAAGAAAATAAGGTGAATTGACTGTAAGCGTCGGCGTCAGCGACAGATGGTCCAACACTTACTGTTTTTTTTTTATATCCAGGGAAAGACGGTACAGCCTGTGAAAAGAATGGGGTTAGTTAATTAAACTAATTTCAAAATAACCTATGTGTCTTATAGTAACATATGTCCTCGGGGACAAATGTGCTTAATCTAGAGCTGTTCTACCGCGCAGCGAGAATGCCTCCATAGTCTCTGTAATGGAGTATATTTCCACCTATAATGCTGCGAGTGCACGAAGCTTCGCATGAGTGGGGAATTAGTGTCTTCGCCACAAATAATCTTCTTCTTCTTCTTCAGGTGACGGTTCTCTTGACACTTGAGAGAAGTAGGGATGCTCGATTACGGTTAGATTAGTAAGGTAATCTATTATTTAGTTGCGATTAATCGATTATTCTAAATCTATTACTAACCTTTAGATTGCGCAGTATACAGTGCGCTCCGAACATTAACGACTTTGTGCTCGGCCGCTCCGCCTTTGGGCTGTCTTGGAAACCTATCTGCTTCCTATTCCTTCCCATATATATATATATGGATCCCCTCCTACCACGCATGCGCGTCGAGCTTCTCTCTCATTGGTCACGGGCTACAGTTTGAAGTTTGGGCTTACTGCTCGTGTTGGTGACTCGTCCACTTCAACGCCAGCAAACATTTGAGTAACTTCACTTTAATTTCTGTTCCTGGCCCTGAGGGGTTTTCATGCAATGTTAGGTTGCTACGCATTACAACTTGGTACCTGACGACAGTTAGAATATCGTCATGGCTGACGGCGAGAAGCATAAGTGGGTTTGCCGTATAATGCATTGAGCTTAAATTAAGGTTTCGTGTGGACTAGTCAAGGAATTCTAGGGTTGCGCGTGTAGCTTTTATTCTAAATTCATTTTGTGCCCTCAGTGTTTAAAGTCTGGCTTTGGCTTAACTTATTAGTTGTGTGTGTGGCCCGTAGAGTTTTCTGTTGTGTGTAGCCTTGCACTTAGACTATGGTTGAAAAAAGTTTAGGATATTCATATTTTGCCAGCCGCCTGGATCGTGACGGCTTGTTGAATGGGTTCGCACCGGCTTGCGCAACATGGTGATACAACAGAGGTAACCCACCTGTGTGAAATAATTTTAAATGGTACGAACCGAGAATGGTTCGTTGTTTTTTAATTCACGTTTTTAAATTGTGCTTGTCAGAACATTTTTTTTAATGGTCACTAGACTTTGGAAGGTCGTCACGGCGTTCTAGTGAATCTCAGTAATAATTTTCAGTATTAATACGAGAAGGGCAGTTAAATATTTTGAGCTTCTTTTAACTTCATTATTTAGAAACCAGTACTGCATTTGTATGTTCTCTAATGAGTATATATTTTGTGTAATGTTTAGTACTGGTTGGTTGAAAGAAGGAGCCCTTAATTACTTGAAATTTTTTACAGCACTCCAGTGTGGAACATTTGTGTTCGCCCAAGGGTTTATATCTTTTTAAAGCAAAGTAAATTCTATATTGTATGTTTAAATCAATTTTTATGGTAAACTGTATTTGATTGAGTTGCTTGAACCCTGAATAAACAGCGTACTTTCGTAATTTGTATTTTTTGTAAATTCTTGTGACAGACGTTATAAAATTAATCGACTATATCGATTATTTTCATTCGATTATTTTTCGATTAGTGACCGTAATTCACAAACTTTGCAAATAGTTTAAAATTTTGGAAAAATATTCTGACATTATGTACAGTAACAAGAAATGTTTGCAACATTTTCAGTAACGCTTGAATTTCTTCTATGAAGTGCAATGGCATGTCGACAAGGAGATATTCAACCTGAGAGGGTTGAATTTCAAACATAATTAGTTTCGTTTGGTTTAATTAGTCGAGCATTATGTTCCACTGCAATACACATGTTTACTTTTTTTTATTACTTCTTCCCCTATAAAAAAAAAAAGCTATACTGACAATGGGATAAACAACTTATGCATGCATCCCTACAACGAGTCAGTCAGACGTCTGTCGTCTCAAGTTAAGACTTTAATCGGGAAATTATGAGCTTATGTTAAAAAAGCAATTTGAACTTTGAGATTGCAGGCATTTGCTAAGTGGGTTCAATTTCCATTCGCAAAACAAGTGCCTACAGTATACTTCTTTTATAGCAGTTTGTAGCCGAATTTCCAGATGCAGTGAATTTCACCAATGGAAGTCATAGGTTAAGTCTGAAAAACTGTCAAGTGCCTCCAATTATTCATTTACAAATAATGTAAACAGTAGATAATATAAATGTGTTTGACATTCGGCGTTCATAAGCAAGCTATTTAAATAGAAAAAAAAAAACATTAACACTTTTAAGTTCAAAAAATGTATAGTTATCATTAATAGGAAATTTGTACTTTTCTCCTTTCGTTTATGTAAATTGCGAACGAAAGATGTAAGAATGATATTTTTTAACCATCTCACTATTTCATTTTCCTATTTAGTTGTGATATTTTAAAAAAGAAATTGTGTAAGAGTACGTTTTTCCATATCCAATTTACTACACAAAAATTTAACCATATTCAAATATACTTCGTTGTATTTATAATCTAGTGCATAGAACAAAGTTTATTCTTTATGTAGGGTCTAACACAATACAACTCAGAAGATTTTTCACAGTTAAATTTATTTTATGAAAATTGCAGTTACATACGATATTTAAAAAAAAATTTCAGTTACACATGCGCGACCAGTACTACCTGGCAGCAGAAATTCTATTTACCATATTAAAAGTATTGAGCTTCCCACCCTTAATATTTTTCCGTTATACCAGGGAAAATAAAACAATTTAGAAAAATATATAGATAAATCGATGATGTGTCAAATCGATTATCTGAAAGCAATTAATCGATTCAATA
Source organism: Dryococelus australis (assembly GCA_029891345.1). Classification (NCBI taxonomy): domain Eukaryota; kingdom Metazoa; phylum Arthropoda; class Insecta; order Phasmatodea; family Phasmatidae; genus Dryococelus; species Dryococelus australis. The sequence continues at coordinate 49,679,381 of CM057000.1, forward strand.
ATTGGAATATTCCGATTTAATCGATTAGCTATTATATGATTATTTTGTTTCGATGCCCATCCCTAGAGAAAGGGTCTCTTTAGAGAAGATCTCTTGGGAGGTCTCAGTGTCTTGAGGTTCTTCGCAGTAAAGCACCACAGCCGCCCAAAACCGAGCCATCTGTATATTCCGGCGTACGTATTGGTTAGCAGCAATTTTTTTGGGGGGGGGGGGAGCCTGACTTCAATGTAAAAACTTTGTAAAAAATATTTTGTACAAATATTTCGAAATATTGTAATCATACTAGCATAATATGCATAATGTTAAAGAAATGTATTTTGTTTTTAAAAAATAGACATTTTCTAAACGTTCCTATGAGTAGATGTAAAAGGGGAGTTCTGGCGCACCCCATATGATCATTGCAAAATCCAGGGTTGTTTTATTTTTTTCCAAAATCAAGGTTTTTGAGGCTTGTTTTAAACTCTAAAAGTATTTTTAATAAAGAAAAATCAAGGTTTTTTGCTCCAAAATAAAAGTTTTTTACTCCAATATTATGTTTTATACTCCAAAAACAAGGTTTTTGAGACCAAATTTAAGATCTGAAAATTGTTTTAAAAGGGGCTCCCAAGCCTAGATTTTTTGCTCCAAACTCACGACTTTTACTCCAAAATCAATATTTTTTACTTCAAAATCAATATTTTAGCTCCAGTGTCAGGTTTTTTACTCAAAAATGAAGGTTTTTTCGAAGTCATTTTAAAGTTTGTACTTTCTCAAAAACAAGAAAATTTCGGTCAGAAATAAGTTAATTTTTCAATATTTTTTAATGACTGTGCAGGGTTTGTGTTGTTTAAAAATCAAGCTGTTTTACCCGAAAATCAAGCAATTTTAACTCAAAAACAAGCAAAATTTTTCATTTTCTAGCAATGAAAATTTAGCAAGCGAGTAATCTAAATCAAGCAAATTTAAACAAAAATCAAGTCAATTGAAGTTAAAATCGAATGAAATATAAAAAAAGATAACTGACACATTAAAAATAATAGAATATTTACATATTTAATAGAATTCTAATTAATTCATAGTTTTCCCATTTCTCATTACTTTTAAACATTTTTGTATTATAAAAACTTATTTATCGATTATTAATTTTGAAACATTTTTATCAAACATTTATGTAATGATCCGGTAAAGTAATTTTATATTTAAACACCTTGAATACAACTAATTTTTTCACATATTTAGATTCGTACAATTGAAATTCGTTAGCAACATATTTTCTATTTTTTTCTAGGTCATGTAGTTTAGTCAATTCAAATGAATTCTTCAACTTGTTGAGCAGCGATTCCATTTTTGTGTTTATTTAAAAGAAAAAAAATTAATAATAAAAAATTATTTTAATTTTAATTATGATTTTAATTTCAATTTTAATTTTACTATTATTTTTAACTCTATTATTTTATTTTTATGTTTTAATTTTATTATTATCTTTTTTAATTTTAAATCTATTATTCTATTCGCATTATTTTCATTTTATTATTATTTTTATTATTATTTCATAATTTTTAATTTTCTTTTAATTCTACTTTTAATTCTTTATAGTTAAATTATTATTTCCTTTTAAATAAACACAGAAATGAAATAGCTACTCAACAATGAAATGGAAAATAATATATCTAAGCAATGTAAAAAGTGTGGTGAAGTATTAAACATAGAAAATTTTTACTACCATAAAACAAATAAGGATAGACTTAATAACACCTGTAAAAATGTGTCATTGAAAATACCAAAAAATAAATTTGTGTTGAAAAAAAGGAAAGTATTGTGTGAATGTGGAAAATATGTTTGTGTTGAATCTCTCAAAAAGCATAAAAATGCTAAATCACACAATGTGTTAGTAGATATTGTAAATGAAATTCAACATAATAATTACCCAAAGAAAACATGTAGAGTATATAATAAGAATAAATATATAAAATTATTATTAATTCATACAAGAAATAAGGACAAACTTAAAACAATGTGTAAAGTTTGTATTAGTAAATATAGTAAGAATTATCATCTTAACAATAAATTTGCTAAACTTAAAGGTGCCCATTCAGAAGGAACACCTTTAAACACACAACCAAATGTAAGTTACACAGTTAAAAATATTTCATAAATTTCATTTTCCAAAATATTTCATATTTTTGTAGCTCTTCAATGTATATGAAATTTAAAAGTTTCTTACATATTTTTTCTTTATAAATGAAAGAAAAATGTCCTTGCGCAATCTAACAGTTGTGTTGAGTGAAAAGAGAGTGCTGAAACTAAGAGCTTTAGCTAAACAATTCAATTTAAGTATTGGTACAATCTAAGGAGGATCATTTAATTACATCTATTAAACAATTTATTATAAACGAGCAAAGAAAAAGAAACTTTGCAAATTGACCATTCTCATATGTCAAAATCAAACCTCTATATTCATAAGATAGAAATGAATTTCAGAAAAATATTTCCATTCTCTAATAATCTATTTGTACAACCTAGAAATAAAAGTAAGAAGGTAACAGAATGGATAACAAAGAATAATTTTACAAATTTACCTTTATCAGATGCCAATATGAATGAATATATTAGCAAGATAGAAAATAATTAAAAGAAATATTTCCTTTCACCACTAATGTATTCACAAGCAAAATAAATAGAGGAAGCGATAAAAATTACAGAGTTAATAATGCTTTTAAAGTTATAATATCAACTTATAACACTGAGAATTCTTTAATTTAGTACAGTCTAATCAGTTTTTAACTTCTATAAAAACTATAGTTTTTTATATAATACAGAATAATCTTAGGAAATTTAGAGTGCTGAAAACTAGCGTTTAATTATATACCAATTGTCGCAAGCAGGAAATTAATCAAGTAGAATTACTTACATTTCAGTCATTTAATCATAGAATATTAAACAAAAGAGATTTTATAAAGATTTATAAAATTGTAAAACAGTAGTTACTTACACAATTAACCGAATTTCAAAGAAGAGGTTCAGGATGGTGTAACATGCCTGAATAAAAGAAATAAAGGGAAAACTGAAAAAATGTCATATATAATGCTCTGGCTAGCTTAATTAGACTATGTGCTGTCACATAAAATAAATTCTCTCTTTGTAGAAATTGATCCAGAAATCTAAGACATCGCCAACTTGTCCTTATTTATACGACTGAATCTGCATAAACCTCCATTAAAATATCAATCAGTATGGGTCCAAAAGAATTGCCTCAAAAAGCATGCAATCTTCAAATTAATTATAATAAGCAATAAAAAAATTGTGATTTGAATTCATTATTTGTAGGTTTTAATATGCATATCATATTTGTAAAGATCTCGTTAATATGTTTTGAATATGAATTTAGTTACTAAACAAATTATCAGAGATTACATTCATACCCCACACAAGTAAAAGCATGCAACATTGATGCACTATGTGCACCGAATACACCCATTTCTTATTTATTGCATAATAACTATCCTACTTTCAATCCTCAAAAGTTCATGAATCTTATATATATATATATATATATGTGTGTGTGTGTGTGTGTGTGTGTGTGTGTATGTATATATATATATGCAGGACTTAGCTCAGGACGATACACCACTGTAGTAGTGTCTAGAAACGCAATACTCCTCTGGCAATTGCTACTGGAACGATCTGCCACTAAAATTGGATCTCGCCCCTCGTCAGCAAGAACTGATCATCCTTGGCTGTCCACTGGAACCGTGGTCCTGGCGTCGACTCTCGTCCCAGCTGCCTCGTTGTGGACTCGCCGTTGCTGATCGAACACCTTGGCGGGCTCCCTTCACTCGTTGTACTTCTCCTGACCGGGACAACGGACATGGAACTCCGTATTTGGAAGCTAAGTCGGTTCAGGCCTGCGTCCTCTGACGATATGCAAGCAAAATCGGCTTTTCATAGCTAACTCCTTATAATACATACAAATTATATTAGCAGCTTAAAGAAGCAGGATTACATCTTTCTCTGTTCTGGAAGGATGAATTGTAGTGCAGTACAAAGTCTTGTTTCCATATACATTCTCTTCTGATTTACATTTATGTGGAACATTATACTTATACTCCCTTCATACATAGAATACTAACATTCGATTATTTTTCCCTATAATTCGCCATTGTCAATGCCAACCTGGCTGGTTTATTCTTCACCAAAAAAATACTTTTTTAAACTTTCAAATAGCAAAGGATAAATACTAAACTATCATCTGTGAAGGCTATCCAAAACAGTTTTCTCACATACACTTTGTATACTTTCCTTCTGACACACTTGATATCCAAACATAAATTATGATAATCAAAGATAATATTATTTCCCTACATAGAGCAAAACAAGCTAACATAGCCAGGTGTTACAATAGGCTTTAAATAAAATAATTGGAATACAATTAGCTATAAATAATTATAATCCACTAAGCGGTGTATCATATATAGATTTACCAGAAGTGATTAAGAAAAAAGCAGGCATTAATGTGTAAAATTATGATCAAAAATATTTTCTTTGGACAATAAATTCATCATTGTTTCCAGTAGAAAAAGACCCCAATTAGTTGCTAAATATGAAAATGTATGTCTTAATATTGATAAAAATAAGAGATAAAAATGAATAATGAATAAAAATTGATGATATAGAAAAAATAAAAAATTATATTGATGTATCTATAAATGTTTACTATATTCAAGATAAGTCAATAGTGTATCCATTATAACTTATAAAAAATATAAGTACATAAATTTACTTTATTTGAAAGATGATAAAAATTCGCATTACTGTTGGATAAAAGATTTATCGAGGTTATTTCCAATGCAGAAAAATAATAAGCATGGTAAAACTTATATATGTGATGTCATATCCAACAAGTTAAATTTAAAAATCACTGCATTCTTTAATAATAATGATGAAATGGCACCTTTAGAGTAGTGTGAAAATGATCCACTGGTTATTTTCGATGATGAGAATCAAGATGTCATGCGATAATATTTCACTATAGGAAGCCACAAGAATACAGATGTATTTTATTTAGCTCAAACATATTCTAAAATACCAAAGCAGCTCGTGAGAGACAATATGAACTTTCTGTGTATATTTAGACAAGATGACATGAATTAAAAAAACATCAATAGTGACTTTGTTGATGGAGATATGACTTTCGATAAATTCAAAGAGCTTTATGCAAAATGTTATGGTGAAGATTGTCACATTAGATATGAGTAGAAAAATTAATGAAGGAAAGTACATAAATGAAATAAAAAACTTTATATTATAACTCTGTCTTGTGTTAAGATTATAATTTTTTAATGATTCTACAAAATGTTTTTTAATTTGTGAAATTTCAGTGGTTGGTATGCCGACCATTGAATTATTTGTTAACCCATAATGAATAAAACACAAAATATCATTTCTTATTGCGAACTGTACACGAGAATCATTTACATACTTCAGCAACATTCACGCTGTATTACTGGCAGCAGGAAAAAAAGCAATCCCGAAGTGTGCTCTGCCTCACGAACGATACACACATTTTTCCTTGCTCTCGCCACAGCGAGCTCTCGTCGCGACAGGGAAAAGTTTATCTGCACAGTTGCTCACACCAGAATTTCAGCGAACTCTCGCCGCAAACAGGAAGGAGCTTATCACAACTGTGTTGCTGTCTAGTAGCCAGGCACCAAACACTCTATGCGACTCTTGATAACAGGCTTCCAACTCATTGCATCTCGCTGCTTTTTATTCTTTAATTGTTTTTGATTTTATTCATATATTTTTCAAGAAATAGATCGATTTTGTTTTATTTGTTTTTTGAATCTATATTGATTCCTACTTTATTTTTTATTTTTGGTTGAGGATATCAACCCGAGCGTCTTCAAGAATCATCGAGTTGCCCGTCTTCACAGTGGCTCCATGACAAGGTGTTTGATTTCAAATGCGAAGGTCGTGGGTTTGATCCCTAGTCTGAGCAAATAATTTAATAATGTGAATATGAGGTGCCCATATTTGCACTATTAGATTATCACCAAATCATTCCAAATTTCAGCCAAAAAACTTGCTCTTGCCGATATATTCAATATATAAGTATTGATGCATATAAATGATACTCCTTAATCTGCAGCCCAAAAATCCTCTCCATACTATGCTTTAGAATAACAGATGTATAGGGTGGAGTGTTTCATATAGTGGAAGGCACCCCACTATATGAATCAGGAGTACCATAAAACAAGAAAAATGAAATTAAGTAATAAAAACCCCAATCACCTCTCTGCTAAAAAAAAAAAAAAAAAACACCAGGCCGGCCGAGTGGAGACGTGATCTAAAATAAGACCCGAAAAATTGGGTCACTGACATCATAGAAATATCTCTAAACCCATTTTTAAAAGGTCCCTGCAACAATAGAAATATCTGTAAACCTTTTTGTAATTTTTAAAGAGAATAAAGCTCACCATACCTGAAATGTGCATTGAACGAAAGTTGAACGAATGTTGAATGAACATTGAACACGTTTATGTATGTTAAACAAGCATTAAAAAAGCATTTTTATGTTGCATTTGAAATAATCAATAAAAATATATTTTATTTCACAAAATATTTAAATTCACAAAACATATGTTTTATTAATCCAAGAGTTATCCACGTTTTCAAAACCCAACCATTTAACATAAATTTCATCACCTTTAATTTTTAAAACTTTTTCAACCAAATATTAATTTGATATAGTTGGTTTTCATAATTTCATATTCATAAAAACTACCCTTTATTTCTTCTCCTTTGTCACATTTCAGTTTGTAAGTTGGCAGATCATTATTTAAAACCTCAAAAATGGTAAATAATTATGTTGTCCAATTAGCTTTATAACAGTTTTCAAAGATTTGTTTACTCTTGCTTACCTGGACAATATCACCAACTTTGTATTTCGGTTTAGTAATCATGTCTACAAAATTTTTTTGCATTAAATTTTTTTTCATTTATCTTATTAACTTCAATTGGTTTCATACCAATGATTCTATGTTTGGTATTGTTGAATTCTCTAACTAAATCATCTAATATATTTACCCATTTATAATTGCCATTTAAAGCAAATTTACTCAACATTTTGTTCATAATTGTACGATTATATCTTTCTACACAACTGGCTTTAAGTTCACTGTATGTGACGTAACATTCAACAATGATAAATTTACTGTAAAAGGCCGAACATACACTGGAACTGATGGTTTGATGAAATTATTAACTAGTAAAAAAGTAACAGAAAATTACTACACTGTAACCGACTATGAACACAATAGTTGTATCCTAGCAGATACAAACGCAGATACAAACGCAGTTTTTCAAAACAATGATCCAAACTTGGGAACACCAAAATCGAGTAAATGGAATACATGGAAAATTATTGTTAAACCTATTTACGATTCGATTAAAAAGAAACGTCCCTCACCTAGAAAAGGGAAAGGTATATAGAAGTATCCCAAAGAATACATATGGATGGATGATGTTAGGATGCTTATTGATCTACTTCTCATTATTTATGGTGAAGAGAATGCTGGAAAGGATAACTATTACAATTAAAAAGTTGGAATAATGAATATGCTCAACAGCAAGTTTAGTGACTTTGTTGTGAATAATCCAAAAGCTATACCATATCTTATATGAGTGTTGAACACAATACCACATACTTTTTGGGAGTCGGAGCATCACGGAAAAGGGTTACTCAATGACATAATAAATTCACTACCTTTTGAGTTGCATGCGCTTGGTTATCAGTACTTAGTTCCGGATACCAGACTAAAAGAGAGAATTGAGCATGGCGATAAACCCATTAATCCAATAGATGCGGCTGCAATGGAACATGATATAGCTTATCATCATCATAAAGATCTAGCTGAAAGACATGTAGCTGACAAAGAACTAGAAAAGAAAGAGTTCAAAAGATTGTTAAGTTCAGATGCTGATCTCAGTGAGAGATTGTGGGCTGGTGTTACTGGATCTGTGATGCATATTAAACGTAAGCGTGACTGGGGAAATTAAAATGAAATGATAAAATATTTGTTATAATAAATGAAAGTAAAAAACATTGTATTTCAAGTTCCTAATGAGGAGTTGAAGGGTTTGAATATTGATTCTTTCCTAACGAAAAAACAACTGAAATGCAAAAACAAGAAATTAAAGGAGGGCAAAGGGATGACTATCACAATTTCAGTTCCACAACTTAAGAAAATGTTCAAAGAAATGAAAACTGGAAATGGTCTGACAGTTTACAAGGGTGGATTTTTACCCTTAATTTTCGCAGCATTGGGAGCTCTAGGAGTGCTAGCTGGTGGAGCATCATATATTGCTAAATCAGTAATTAAAGCTAAGAAGAAAAACCAATAATTGGAAGAACAACACAGACGTAATTTAGCTATGGAGGAATACGGTAAGGGATTGAAGAAAGTTAAGTGGGGTAAGAATATTTTTAAAAAAAAGTAACTCCACTCAGTAACTTTGATATTGTTCAAATGGTTAAAAAATTAAATATTAAAAATTTTCGGAGTGTATTTATGATCGATGAGCTACTTACACTACTCGATAATGAATGCTGGATTGTTAATCTAGATGTTTCGACAAACTCTGTTACACACTGGGTATGCTATTGGAAAAAGCAAACAACAAATATTATTTTGATTCATTTGGCGGAAACCCACCGCGACAATAAATAGCATATCTTGGAAGTAATATTTTTTATAACGATAATAGAAATCAAAATTTCAATCAAGTAACTTGTGGCCATTTGTGTGTAATTGTGCTGAATCACTTGACACATAATTTTAAATTTCCAAAAATTATTTCACTATTAATAAACAATGGATATATGTGGAAATGCATTAATGAGCTCTTGGATGGAAGATAAAATTAAAGAACACACGGACAATGATACAACTACTGAGAATATCAATCCTAATGATTTTGTTTCCTAAACACAGTTCAACGACTTTATAGTCACACCGACAAGAAATAAAAGATTGTTGGATAAACCCTATCTTACTTCCTTGGAAGTAGATAATAATATAGATTTTGAACAAAAAAGACTAAGGCGTGAGGGAAATCCCATTGCACCGATAGATGCAATCAATTTAGAGTACTATCAGAAAAACAGAATTAACATTATTCGTTTAGTTAGAAAATACAATTCAAAAGAAAAAGTATTTTAGTTTGATAATCGAATAGAATATTTTTTTATGAGAGATGGAGCTATAGTTGAAATAATAATAAAACCAGAAAAATATAAAAGTGTTATCAACTTATACTATCAATGGAAAAAAAATTGACGTGTATAAAACTTTTGGAGTATTCCATGATGATATGATATATTTTAAAATAATAAAAGCCCACAATGTACCCGAAGGTACACTTGTGTTTGTTGAAATAGCTATGGTATATGAATACATTTAAAAAGATCCGATTATGTTAGTTTTTAATGGAAACACTTCCATTAAAAACAAAACTTACTTATAATCTAAGAATTAAAAAAGTATTTTATTATATTTTGGTACTTACCATTATTTAACTTACGAGTGAGATCTATTGTAACAAAACCATATTCATTATTTCAACATTTTGAACAAGTCTCCCTAAATTTCTCAAACGACATATCACCACAAACAAAATCACTATGAATATTTTAAAGATTTATATCGTCTTGTCTGAAAATGCAAAGAAAATTGGCACTGTCTCTTATAAGCTGCTTAGGTACTTTTGAGTATGTCTGGGCTAAATAGAAACAATCAATATATTTGTGTCTACCGCGAGTAAAGTAATCCCTTATCATATTTTGATTTTCAAGTATGATATTATCGAAAACAACTACAGGCTCTTTATGACATTCATTTACATCAACCATTTCTTCATTTGATAGAAAGAAATATGCTATCAGTTCATTAAATAATCTTGATGCTACATCTATATCGTTCTTTAAATTGATATATTTTGGTTGGTCCGCACTTTTTGAACACACATTGAGAGTACCAAAGTCCGACCATCCCTGAGCATATATAACATTATCTATCATAAGTGTAGTTTTTCCACAGTTACTAGGACCCTCTATCGAACATCTAATATTATTAGGTAATAATTCTCCATGACGCTTTGTCGATACAGTCTTGTCTGGTATTCTTATTTTAATATCCCAGTCTACATGTTTCATGTTTTTCTTGTTCATTTATTAATAGGTTTTTAAATAATATAATAAATGAGTAAAGTATTCAAACTAACAGATAACAAATCAGTGTTGAAGAAAAGACTACATTACCCTTTAGAGATAGAGGGACACTCATTGGCTTTAGTTCAGTTCTATACTACTTATCTAACACATAACATTATCTCTGAGGAAAAATTGATATATTTTGTAGGACAGAATGATACGGAATCAGCAGTTGAAATTCCAGTTGGCCAATATAGCTTAAAAAATCTTGAAAAAACTATTAAAACAAATTTTTCATTTAGTGTAGATTCGATGGATGGGAAAGAAAATGATATATCTTTCGAGATGGATAAAATAACAAGCAGAGTGAAAGTAAAATGTACGCTTAAATTACAGCTTGGAAAACGGGATTCAATAGGAAAACTTTTGGGTTTCGTAGAAAATAAAACTCTGAAAGCAAATGTGGTCCATTATGGCGATACAATTCTAAAATTTGCTCCATTTGAAACAATAAGTATACACTGTAATATAGTAAATGGTTCGATATTAAAACATGATGAATATAATAATGGAGAAACTAATATAATTGCCACTTTTAAACCAAGAACAACATTTGGATTTGGCAACACAATCTATTACGAACCAGCTTATCCATTATTTTTTCCAGTGCAAACAAATCAAGTTAATTAAATAATAGTTGAAATTAAGGATGAAAAAGGTAAGTTAATTAATTTTGATTTGACAGAAATAACAGTGGTATTAGAGATGAGACTATAGATATTTTTTTGGGTTGGAAGTAGTCATATTCTATACAGAATAACTTTAATAGTTTAAAAACTATTAAAGATCCATGTGATAAAGATGAATAATATTTCTTTAGAAAGTGCAATGAAAGATTTAGAAAAAGAATTCAATGTTTCGGCTACTTTAATATGTCGAATTTGGAGATGTGTATTTAAAATTTTAATTAGACTGTGTTGTAGCACATTGCCGACGTCAGAGCGATAATTGTGTTTTAACAATTGGATAACCATTAAAACTGTATAGAGATATGAACGCAAATAAAAATCAACTGATGCCTAATTATAGGACTACCATGGCAAAGAAAAAGGCTAACGCAACTGGCAATGTTTGGAAAGTTTCTTAAATTGTTTGGTTCCGTTTAATATATTTAGCAGCTGATAGGTCTTTATTATATATATCTTTTTTTTTTTTTTTTTTTTTTTCAGGCACTTTTTTTTTGCATCTACTTCCAAACACAACTTTGTATGTGTATTTTTATAGATGCACTCAAATGCAAAGTTTCATGCAACTTTTTTCCTTAAGACTACGATCTGGCCAAACGCAACTTTTTGAGCCACTTTTTTGCATTTGTGTTCGAATCGTCATTTGATGTTTTGGATCAGAAAATTAAAAGTAATTTTTTCTAATGGTTTTCTGATAATCCAAGCATTTAATTTACCATCGTTTTTCTGATAACTGGGGCTGTGTTCGAATCGTCATTTTATATTTTGGATTAGACAATTAAGAGTAATTTTTTCTGATGGTTTTCTGATGATCCGAGCATTTAATTTGCTGTTGTTTTTCTGATAACTGGAGGGGGCTGTGCTCGAATCGTCATTTGATGTTTTGGATCAGACAAACTAAGAATAATTTTTTTTCTGATGGTTTTCTGGTGGCTCGAGTATTTAATTTGCCGTTGTTTTTCTGATAACTGGGGGTTGGTCCCGAATCGGCATTTCTATACTACTATTATGTGTTATGACAGCCGCAGTGCTCCCTTCCGAAGCCGGGAGCAAGCTGTCCGGAAAAAGCACATAGTAACTCTCACTTCAGTGTTTGTAAACACAGTGCCATGTTGACAGCCGAGAAATCTATACCGTGCACAGCAGACGCGCCACAGCTGCACGCTATTCAGAGTAACAGCAGGCTACTTCCAGCCGCACCCCAGAGTACTGCAGTGGACTGGCGGATGCCAATACAAATGTCATGTCCACCCCACCCCTGCAGATACTGTCTGGTAACACGTTATCACTGGCACAAGGGATGGTGTAACTGGCCAAGGAGAATTTGCCAGACAATAAGGAACACAGTGGCACCATGTCAACAGGTGAGTGACTGTGAATGTGTCCAACCAGTTTCCGTGCAAAGACATGCCATAAACACTAATCAAGTGCTCACTTGTCGGAACAATTCCATCACCCCTCCACCCACCGCATGCGTAACCACGACGTACAAAATTCGTTTGCACCACGCATCAACAGAACCACCCTGGTAAAGCCGGTACACATTTCATGCGTGGAGCATGCGCAGACGCCTCCACGAAGGCAGAAGAAAAAACGTTCACTACTCTGCAAGAAGCAGTGTTCATGCCAGTAGTTGAGCGTGTTAGTGCGACACATTACCACTGAACATTGCGAATTAAGTGAACCTTGCTTAGTGTATAAACATTGCTCACTTCTCATGCGACCTACACGGACGTGTCCGCACATTAAGATTAAGTGCGAGTTCAAGCCAGCAGGGCCAAACAGAATGTAAACATTGTGACATGACAACCAAAACGGACATTTCGCTTTCTCGGTTTGTCAACATTCATTCCACATCATGCATGCCTGTTATCATGGAGTTGACAGTGCACATTTCATCAGTCATTTGTGTATGTTTACCATCGGCCCAGCTCATCGATCGGCCATGTGGAAGGAGAGGGGTGGTGAGTCATCCATCTCTCTCCCTTCCTCCGCGACCGTGCTCCACCAGTACAGTTCTCCCACAGTGTTATGGAGGGGAACTTCACACCCCTCCTCCAACCCCTCATCATTCGTCATGCCGAGCATAACCACACAGTGTGCGATTTTCGCCACTTCACCAAGTAACAGCGCGTACATCATCGCCTGACCACGGCATTTATCGACATTACGACAGAACTGTACCAAGCATGTCTCCATCTGGGACACCCGACGCCCCGCGTCCACAAGGGATCAAGCAGAGGAAGCCGCGACATCCACCCATCGTCATCATTCATTCAGCATTGTAACATGGATTTTGAGTAATGAGGGAAATTGCTACAGGATATGCCTTAGCAGGCGGCGTTCCGCAATTCTCCACCGCGGCGCATTTCACCTGGCCGATGCCAGCGTCGCGATGCCCGGTGCTGAGACACCACTAGGTGATGCCACTCCTAGAGCCGAGGAAGAAACACGTGATTAAACTCCCAAAGTACCTACAGTTGGGATGCCTGATGCCAAGATGCCTACAGAGGATCCAGCAGGGGAAACAGCAGGAAACCACATGGGACAAGAAGAGGAACTGTCAGTGGACGTTTCCCCTCCCATCCCGCAAGACACCCCAGAAAGGCAGCCTGTAACCGATCAGCATCGACAGGGGAGGGACCAGACCAATGGTGTCGTGATGGAGAGGAGACGCTGCCTGTTGCCGACGCCGAGGCTGATCATGTTTGATTTTGGGGACGCCCGAACACTTGGTCTGTGCCGACCACATCCCACTTACAACAATGACAGCGAGGACAGCAGCGACGAGTCAGGGGTTTGAGGTGATGTCTTCCCCTCCCCTCCAGGAGAAGCAGCGATGCATCAACTGGTGTGTCACGTGCGCAGCCTGTGGGTGTCACGACACACACACACCACAGCTGTCACAACACCACCAGTAACATGGGAGCAGCAGCACCGCCCACCAGAAGGTAAACAACAAGGCAGCCATTACAAGCTATGGCCACTGCACGGGCTCCACCCGCCGCACATGTGTTGCAGCTGAACAGAGCCTGTGTACGACGAGTGAACAGTCTCCTAAGGGGGGAGGCATATGATATGGGCCATGTCCCAGGCCCTAGACCATTCACCATATCTACCAAGAACCCGCCTAAGTTCAACCCAGTGCCACTACAGTGCAACAGTGCTACAGCATTTGTTCTGTGTGTGTGCCTGTGTTTGGACCACTGTAGGCATGCTATACATATATCATTATGTTTGTTTACTTTATACTGTGGCCATGATTTATTTTGTTTTTATTATTATGTTTCTTCCAAGTATTAAATATGTTTCCAGTTACTATTTCAGTTACATCAAAGTAAATTTTACTGTCCCATGTGATCACGTGGGATTTGAATATGCCGCACTGAGTGTACCAGTGTTTTGCTTTGCCAAATAAGTAAATATTATGTAAATGTGTATATCGCCCATGTGATTTAGTGTAGTGTGTTTTCAGGTCATCAAAGGGTGTATCGGTAATATTATTTTAAGTGTTTTGAATTCTGTTTAGCTGTGTGCACTTCCCTACATTAAATTTAAACATAATTTCTCCTGAATGGCAGTATTATAAACTATACTAATACCGACCATAAAAAGTATAGTGTTACGTGGTTTATGAACAAGGGACACGCATGAACATCAATATTTCTTAAGAATTGAATTTGTAATATTTAGTATTTTGATTGTGTTGTACATTAAAAAGGATAGTTGTGAAAATTAATGTAAGCCAATCCTGGCTTGTGTAGGGTCGTGAATAGGAAATACGTATCCTCCAAATGTGATGTTAGATTGTCTCTTAAGTGCTACACGTTATGTTTACAATTTTTTATTTTTTATTTTTTATTTAGTGACGTTTGATTTGAAGTGTAGTGTTTTCTGTGTCTCATTTTCATTCAGGGCCATGATCATCCACTTCATTCTATTTCATTATTGTGTTTTATTTAATTTGTAATCATGTGACATGGCGGCGGGATTTGGAGCCAGTAAGAGAGCAGCCTCGCCTCCATGTTAAGGAGTCGCTTCTAGAGTGCCACATGAGATGAACATATGTCAGTGTCCTCCCCGGGCACTTCACCTTTTTCCACAAATCATGTAGTTTTGTAATAGTTAACGTAATTTCAGGAACCTAGTTTACTTTTGCAGCCCGGGGAGTGAACCGCCTCACAACATGTTCCATTTTGTGCATGGCCGGGACTTAAATTTCATTGAAATTTCATGTAGGTAGTTTGCTGCCTTTTTCACAGTGTTAGTATGCACACTTCTTAAATAGGGTAAATCATGTAACTTTTTCGTATGAATGTAATTCGAATAAATAAGTATGTTCCATAGCTTGGTGGCTTTTTATTTCATAGGTAACTTTGTGGCAACATAACCCATTTGTGTGATTATTATTTAATGGTATGGAGGAGACCAGCACAGCCTCTGTGGGAGTGAGTTAATAATTTGAGGGAGGCTGACAGCCCTCACTAGCCTAAGCACTTGGATTATTCTTTGGATAAATACATCGATGTTTGGGTACACGTCCCAATTTTTCTTAGTGCCCATCACTGCTTAGTGCTGGCTCCCATCCCGGTAACTATGAACTTGAAACAAACCTTCCTAAGTGTGTGACTCCTTTCCTCCACCATCCTGATGTTAAGCGCCTGTCAAAAACTATGTATTATTGATACTATCAATATCACCACTATGTTGAAGACAGCGGAATGATCATAATTCATCTTTATTGTGCAATGAATGTTTGGATTTTTGGACCTTGGCATTGGGGTTGCGACATCAATTTGTGTGTGTGCTGTATTTGGCGATTTTCTGGTGTTACTATTTTTGGATGCTTTGTATTTTGGAGAGTTTGTAGTCGAGTTTGTTCACACTTTTTTTTTTTTATTGTATATTTGGTTATATAGGCTTAGTTATTGACGCCAGGGGCATTTTCTGCTGATATTACAATAAATTTAAAAAAAAATAGTTGTTTAGCAGAACGTAGCGAAATGTTACTAAACATTAAAGAATAAATTACAGTAAGCCCTCTGTATTTGACTTAAAAGTTTTCAATGTGAACATGGCTGCATATTCGCACATTCCTGTTAAGCCACTGGCACAATTGGCATTGGTGATTGGTGTTGAGTACAGGGAAGTATATGTGAGATGGCACAGTGGGTAGTTGGTGATTGGTCCTAACATCATTTCAACTCACAGTTGATGGTTGGTGTTGGCAGTTGGTGTTGGAGGTAGTTCAAAATCTAACATTTTACCATCAACCAGCGAATCAGAGAGAGTGTTGCAGTTTACCACCAACCGACCAATCAGAAACTGTGTTGTTGATACCGCCACATAGCCAAACAACACCACATGTGATGGAAAAATAATTATAAATGGAGGAAGGAAAAATGTGTAAAAGTATTGATATTAGTCTATTAATACATGCTGTATGTCAGCAACCAGCAGTGTTTAATGTCAAGCACACAATGTACAATAACAAGATGTTTAAAGCAAAAACAATGGAGTCTATTGCCGACCTTGTGGGGACAACTGGTAAGTACAAACTGTTTTGAACAGTCGTGATTGTATTCAAATTTCAATTTGTATGACCATGTAAACATTTACGAATGCATACCTATGGGTGTAATTGTGTTGGATATGGGCCTATCTCAGTATTTACAGACAATTCCGTGTTAAACGAACAACCTATTAAATAAGTAAATAAAGTCAGCAAGTGTGTATTTGCGTTTGATAAGCCAGCAGACATTCATTTCTGTCGGGTTAGGGTAGGCATATCTCAGTATTCGGAAACGACTGCATGTTCTACAAGCATAAACTTCTGACAGCATGGTGGTTGCACCATTGAGAAGATGGTGCGGTTATGTGGATTGGAAAAAATGATACTGACGTGAATATTGCTCGGTAGGTGCCAGTTCACGGTGTGGTGAGCACGAGACTGAAGACTGCAGAAGGGGTCCTGCGGCCGACGACCAGCATGACTTCCTCCAATGCTCCGCCATCTAAGGAAACTGTATCCAGGTTATGCTGTAGATTCCTGTCGTCATATTCCTGTACTGCCTAGGGTAGTAGGGGTTGTCGGCCATCCCTATACGCCACTCACTCCTGAAGGATTGTTTTGGCCATCCTACGCCATTTCATTACGTCGTGAAAAATGTTATTATGTTGGACATTATGCGTACCCCGAAATAAAAGCTCGTAATGTTCATTTAACAACACATGGATGGCTGACGCCAAGGGCAGTCATTCCCGCCTGACCTGATAAAAAAAATGGAAAATAACTTTATGTGTTATGTGTGATGAATTGTCAGCTTAAATGATTACTATGACACACGATATGTTACCAAACACTTGTACAGGTTTTATATAAAAATGCTTAATTTTAGAATCACATGACCAGTGTTGTCCTGGCTGTCCTGCGACCAGTCACATTTAACTTCAACTACTTAAGTTTTGTACGAGCACATGTGGCTCTGATTTATGGTGGATTGTATCATATTTAATTGTGACTGCATTTCATTTTCTTGTCTTTCTTTGCATTATGTTAGTTTCACACCAGAACACTTATATTACAATTTGGTGCAAATCTGAGGAATGTTTATGGTTGGGCCAAGCACGCGCACTGCCGTGCCATCATGGTTGGCTACAGTACTTGGCCTAGCTGGCCATTGGAGGTTATGTTTCTTACATACTAACACAATACTCAACAAGGATACATTTAAGCTCTGATTACTATTCCTAATATAAACACTCAAAATATCTATGGGTTGTATGTGGCACATAAGGCCAATGTAAACAAGGATGTTACGTGACTTATGGTTGACCTTGTAAATGTCAACAAAACACATGGGCAAAAAATAAATATAACACTCTTATTGATTCTACAGCTGGCACACAGGGTGACCTAGTGCAGGCTAGTGCCCAAATGGAACACATAAAAATACAATAAACCCTCTTATTACTAAATAATTCTTCCTGTGCACTTGGAACACAGCACTTACCTTAAAACAATATCAAACACGCCCTTCAGATACATTTAATCACAACCCTTCAATAAACCAGCTAATACATCAAACATAACATGAACACAATACATAAACAAAAAACTCATGTGGTCGCTGCAGCCCACACGTGACATCTGATGTCAACACTAGATGAGAATTAAAATGGCCATAAATAAAAACACTAACGGCCAGCCTACAATTGATTTAGCACAGAATATAGCACATGCACAAAAAGCAGAATGCAAGTCTTGGAATGGCCCTGCCTACAATTACGCACAACACAAACACAGAAATTTAGTACAGAATCCACGCACAGAGAGTTGACCAATATCCTATAATTTCTGTGCGTGGCGTCGTGCACCGTGTGTGGCCAATCAGAACGTCGATACCACCGAGTTCATGTAACGATCAAAATGGTTGCAAAAGTAATGAATTTGACTAGTATTTAAGAGTTTGGCGCCACATAAACATTGGTTTATTTTGATTGAAAATGTTATTGTACAGCTCAACAGTGTTTGCTTCAGTAAATAATTTTTTCCGCTCGCATCAGTGACAATCGGATTTAATTATGTGCAGTGCATGGGAAATGCGAAGACCCAAAAAAATTAACAGCAGCCTTTATGTTGACGCCGCCATCAGTCACAATGCACACGATTTTCTGAGAAATCCCCCAGCCCCTGTAATAACTTTTAAAACTGAGCACAAATATTGTGCAGTGTGACTTTCAGTAAGCTGCTTAGTTTCAAGAACAGCTGATTTTAAAGCAGTGCTTGAGTCAAAGAAATGTACTGCAGGAGTCAAAAACGACTGTGTTTTTTGATGACCAAATGTCTGTTGTGAGAGCAAATTAATTTGATACATCAATTCCTTCTTTTATTATGTCGCGAGTTGACACATACAAAGCAGGCAGAGAAGTCCTCGAAAGAGTTCTACGAGATGGAATCTCGTACCTAGGCTAGAGTTATTTAACAAACTTCTTAAAACCTCGATCTTCTACAACTGGAAGTGGCTGCAAATCTTTCGAAGCCATTTCAGCCAACACAGTGTCTAGTCTTCTTTCTTTATTTTCTGTTAACATGCTGAAACGATAACCCCCATTAAGAGTTGACTACTGTGTTCGCAAGCGCTTACTGCATGTTATCTGGCTGTTACCTGATGGGACTGAGACTGGAGCAGACGATGATGACGGCATACCCAAAGTATCTGCAGTAGTAGAAGTGAATTCTGTAAAATGTGTTGTAACAGCATCAGCAGATGCTGGTCCTTCCCCTGCACAGTACAATATTTTGATTGTACAGCAGGTAAGACCCTTAAGTAACTAATACTGAATAAACATAAAATGTTATTGTATAAGCTTTATTTGCGGTCGGATTAAGTTTTCTTTTAATAATTTCAATCTATAATTTATAAGTGAACATACAAATAATAGATGTAGACTCGTTATGTTCTAAGTCTTCAATTTCGTCTACCAGTTTGGCTGCTTGAAGTACTGTTATATGCTTTCTATTCAAATGGTCGCGAAGATTCGAAGTGTTGTTGTTACATTTGAATTCATTTTGACATAAAACACAAAAGGCAGACATGGGTGATCTGTTTTCAAAGTATAACCACACATCAAATCTTGTTTTCCTATTGATTTTATTTAAAATAAGAAAATTTAATGTCTAAGTAGTTTTGTATGGGAAGATTCCGAAGTTGTTAATTTAGGTCTACAAATATTTTACAATAAAATCTGTAACAATCGAAATTTCGTTCTACTAATCTTACTACTGAAAAAAGTTTCCATTGCAATGCTTTGCAAGCATAACGAACCTAAAACAGTCGTCTTGCGAACTACTGGACATAGTCGTTACTCTACAGAAGAGACTCAAAACAGTCGTTTCACAGATGCGACTGGAAACATTCGGTATAAAAACGCGACTGAAAATAGTAACACTGTGTAAGGGCAGCTAGTCTTGACAATTCGAATGTATTGTCTTGTGTGGAGGCTGATACCACGAAATGTCGACCAGCCCCCACCCCCCTCCCTGCTCTAAGGTCGTGGAAGACCAACTAAATGAAACACCCAACAAAGGCGATACCCTGTTGTGCCTATCTGCTGTCAGATTTACAACAAGAAGACACTTTATAGCCTTTCAGGAAGGCCCCAGTTCCAGGAATAGTTTCTCATCCCCGAACAGGAGCACAAAATAAAGAAAGACTGAATTCAGTCGACTTTTTTTCCATGGTAATCGGAAGAAAAAATGGTGCTATACTATCGACTTAATCGATAGTGAACATTCAATAGTGCCCATCTCGAGGGTATAGAGGCGGATAACTTTCGATAGTTTTATATCCCTCAAATTAGAGCACAGATAAATAGTAGAGTTTGCGATTTTGATTTTCCAAAATCCTGAATGTCAAAAACTAAAACAGCCAGTTGCTCGTGGTCATAATCAGATATAACATTAACAATAAGTTAAAAATGAAAGTTTTATCATTAAAATCACACTCAAAAAGATGTTATTGAGAGTGCTAGATTAAAAAACATTAAAATAGTATGAATAGTAATAAAAACAAAACCCTTTTATCTAGTTTTGTAACCAAGCATTACGGTAATGAAGACTTGTCTGTCCACATTTTTTGGCTTGATGTTTGAACGACGTTCAGATATTGCGAGTCCTGTTTTGCTGAAAATACTTTCCGATGGCACTGATGTTGCTGGTGTGCGTAGAATCTTTTTGGCACATGTCTGAAGTGAAGGGATGTCATTGCCACTTCCTTCCAAAATAGCATTGGATCAACGTCGTCACCGACATTGTTCCTCTCAAGATACTGGTGCAGCATTATGATGTTGTCCACAGTCCCTGAAAGATTTTTCTGTTTTTCTTTTTTCTGGTTTTTCACGAATCCAAGAAGAGACGATGGAGGCTTAACAAACTTCTTTGGATTTGCTGATTGTGCTGCTGCTGCTGTTTTTGCTGCTGTTGCTGCTGCTGTTGCTACAGTTTTAATGACCATCTCACCCTGGAGCAGTGTCTCTGCAGCCTTGGAATTCTCGAATGACCGAAAACCTTCCTTCTTCATACGAGGATCCAAAATTGTGGCGAGGCGGGTTATGGTGTGTTCTTCATACAGAAACAACCTGGTGCGAACCCCTTCTTTCATTGCTTCAAGTAAAAGCTATCCCTCATCAGAAGTTGGGTTTTCAGCCATCAAATCATTATAAATACCACATACAATTGGTATAATGAGGAACATGGCGACATTGTCTCCTGGAACCTTGTTGGTAGCTTCATCAAACACATCAAGAATGCTTATCATGCCATTCAAAATAAAAGTCTCTTCTATAGTTAAGTCAAATGGAGCTTTCGACATTTTTGACAGGACAACAGCAACACAGTCATTAATTTCGACAACAGTTTTCATCATTTGTAGAGCACTGTTCCAGTGGGTAGGGACCTCTTGAAGTAATTTCAGTGGAGTCTTGTTTTTATTCTCTTGCTCACAGACTTATTTTGGCATTACAAGACTCCTGCTTTTGAAATAGGGAACCAGAGTATTGCATTTAATGCGAATAACATCAATTCCTTGAACGTTCACTGCATCTTGAACCACTAAATTCAACGTGTGTGCAAAACATGGGCGGTGATGCACTTTCAATAACTGGCAAGTTTTTATCATGGATGCAGCATTGTCTGTGACAATGCAGCACACATTTTCCTCTAGATTCCAGTCTTTAGATATCTTTGACACTTCTGCTGCAATATTTTCGGCAATATGGCTGTGGGTCATCGTGTTTGTGGACAAAATCACATTTCTTATCTCAAAATCGTCATCAGCAAAGTGGCAAGTCACTGTTAAAAAGGTGTCCCGTACTCTCGACAACAATAGGTCACATGTAACTGAAACATAGCTGACTTTTCCCCACATTATTAAGAACTTAGTTTTGCACTCCTCATAAATCTGGGGAAGAAGCTTGTTTCTCAGAGTCGTTTTGCTGGGAAGTTCATATTTTGGATCCAGTGACTTGACAAATGCTCTAAAGCCTTTGTCCTCGACAATGCTAAATGACTAAAAAGCACAAGCCACCATAAGAGTTAAATATCTGTCCAATTCTATTTTCTGTTGGCTTTCGGGATCGTAAAGGTCCTGCCTCATGAAAAACGATGCTATAGTTACTGTTAGTGTACTTACAGAAGACGACGACGAGCAAGAATCATCTCAATATTCATCATACTCCCTTGAAATGGCATACTCTGGATGAACACGTTTGAGGTGATCCGTAAGGTTGGATGTATTTCCACTTGTTTTGTATCCTTTGTCACATTTTAGACACTTCGAAAATTATTTTCCCTTGTCTGTCTTGAACAGGTTCCACACGATTGAAACCTTCCTTTTTGGCATTGCTCACTCAAAGATGGACAGACACGAATCACGAATCAAAGCTAGTCAAAAACAAGAACTGCCTAGTGTGTTTTAACTGTAGGCAATGTAGGAGGCATAGGGTGGGACTGTCCGGCAGAGTTACCTACTTTAAAAATTCCCAAAACTCTGGTATTTCCCTTGAGCTGTCAGACAGAAATTACGAAACTGTTTCCAGCTGGACAGAAGTTAGCCATGTGGTGATTTGGAGAATTTCATAAAATTTGGTACCCTGCAGCATTCGGCCTGTGTAATAGAACTACTAAAGAAAACAAAACTTCTAGCAAGAGCAACACTGATTATAGGTCGGTTCACAATGACAACATTTGCATAACGAATATGTGAATCACAAGATGTGCATATAAAGAAATCAAAACAGTAGTTTACATCACCATGTACTCGGCCAATGCCAAGCAAATCACAGACGAGTTCAAGCCATGTTCAAATGGCCACTTTTTGATAACAAACTAGTCACGTGACATGACATTGTCTACAAAATCAATGGCGTAATTCCAGATTTTCCATTTGGTGTATTGTATGATTCTAAGTTTTTGAAAATTGTGGTGACAATTCGTGTGTCTACAGCAACAATAAACAGGTCTTTCTCTGGTCATAAAAGACTAAAGACATAATTGCGTTCAACAATGGGACAGCTGAGATTGAATTCTGTTAGCCTTCCACATATCCACAAGGAGGTTGCTGTGGAATTAGATCTATATGAGGTAGCAGATGACTTCGTATCAAGGAATGAAACCAGAAAACGGACATTCATTCAGCAAACTGCATTTCCACATGGAGACCAATTATTTGCTACCTTTGGTGGTTAAGCAGAAGAATTACGTTTTCTGTGATATTAGAGGTAAGTTATATCATTCTGCTCATTTTGTCATGTTAAATTATGTGCATGTCGAATCACATATAGATGATGGTCATAGAGTATTTAAATCGCAGTATGTAACATTCATGTTATGTTTCTCCTGTTATTAAATTACGCTGATTTTGAGTGCGCATTAAGGATCTCAAATTGATGCTTCACAAAAATAATTTTTATCTTTGAAAAATGAATAAGTCTATTAGCAGTATATTAAATGATAAGGCGCTAAATGTGCTTAAATAGCACAATTTTCACAAATTCAAATCCAAATTTTCCCGGGGGAGAGACCCCAAAACCCCTGCTTTATTAGGGTGACCTGAGTTGTTGCCCCTCCAATATTTAATAGAAGTCGGGGCAACTGGTTAGAAGTCTGCATATTTAACATAAACTACATTCACACTACGTAAACCTAAATACTCAAATTTAGCACTGCACCAATTACATTTGTGGAGAAAATATCAGCCATATGGAAATTCGTAATGAACTGAAAGAAAATGCCATGTAGAAAAGCATGTTTTCTAAACAAAAAAAGAAGTAAACACAATGTTAGGCAGTTACACTTCGAACACAGTCCACGAATCGTATTAATGCTTATAATATACAATATCACATCTCTTATTTAATGTAAATAACATCAAACACACAATCTCAAGTGTATTTGATATATTGCATCAATAAAATTTTAATTTATTGTCTACTAAAAATATGTAATTGTCCATGTACTAATAACGAATCGCCACGCTTCATCGATTAGTGAAATAAGCGGCTATACATGTCCAAACATCGCATTATAAACATACCACCCGCCAGTTGTTGTTTAGGTTATAATTACAACAAAATATCAACAACTTTTCGGCGCCATAAATAAATTATTTACGGCCACTTAAAAACACAGTAGTGAGTGTAAAATCCTTTGCAACTTATGTATCAATGTGGCCATGAAGATCTTGTAACAAATTATTTCATTGGCCACTGCAGATAGGGTTGTGGGAGTACAATTATGTTGCCAAAAAAGCACTACCCACATGCGTTCAGTGTATTTAATTACAGCCGTGGTTATAAGTGCAAGTATAGCGGAAGTTTGTTACATTCCCAAAGGAGAAGTATAGAATTTATTCCAAGTTTAAACAGCTTTAATTGTATCACAGCATAGTATATAAAATGAGTAATTGAGCTTTCAAGTAACATTTCTTTCCACTGCGGTCTTTCCTTAGCAATAAGCCATATACAAACATTCTTCTTAGAAAAAACTATGTGTTATACAAATATTGATCGACTTTACACTTTGATACTCCAAACTCTAGTGTATTGACCAACAAATCTCGCTTATTATGGTCCGGTTCCTTTATAATCTCCATTATTAACATATCAAAATGAACCATTTAAATGCAAACTCTACATCTTTAAAATTATTAAACTTAATTTTATCGGGGAATTAAGCCCACGACTAAAACCTAAATATCCTAAAGGAAGATTTGGTATACCGAAACAGCACCATGATCGATGTATTCCTTTCACAACCATGAACTCACACCGGGAAATTAATCTAGGAGTAATTGACATAAATTCTAAGTGAAAATGGCAATGCAAACCGAGGTACTTAAACAAAATTAAATTACTCTGTCGGCAATGCAAACCGAACATAAGCTCACACAAGTCGGCTCCCACGACAGGCAGAAATTCCAAAAAAATAATGGCTGGCCAAACAATCATCCTTACTCAAGTTAATTTGGAAAACCAGTCCGCCCCAACAACAGCTTAGAAACATTTAAATCTGAAGCCAAATTATATATGAACGTCTACTGCCAAACCCACCTCTTCGAAGAGACAAGTTACAAGTTGAGCCGCTGACGAGAGACTAGGCTGAGGCTCCAATAAACTTTATGCAATTTCGATTTAAACTTCTACTCAGTGTGCATGTGCGAGGTAGTGGGGTAACGAAAGATATATGCAGCAAGGAGAAGGGGTAAGTAACCGAGGTTGAACTGGTTGTGATCGCAAACTAAACAGTAGCAAGTCAGTAAGATAGCACTGCACTAACACATCTCTCATACACTAATAGAATGTGTTGCAATAATTAATACAGTTTTGGCGTGCGGCCAACCCGCACTAGAGGGCACTGGCTCCAAATTAAATCCATAATCATACTAGTACTGAATCGTGCACGGTGAAATCACCACATCCACACAAGTTTATTTGTGTTGCGTTGCACCGGTGCAAATGTTACATACTTACATTTAATCGACCCCCCTGGGCTGATACTTTCTGCTACCTCTATGTAGTGCATACCCTCCTAGTAGTTGGATTCTTTCAATTGCCTTCTGAAAATATTAAGAACTATTTTTAAGTCGGCAGTATTATATATATATACATATATATAAAAGCCAATACTTTAAATTTTTATATTCCCCTCGACCGGGGAAACTGCTGCCTATTGCCACTGACACAACTTGCTAGTTCTAATAGGTAGCAGTTTCCCTGGTCCCTTTTGAAAGCGGGCAGGGGAGGGGGATATAAAAAGTTAAAGTATTGGATTCTAATATCGGACGGTAGGAACAGGTACGAAATTATATCGCACAAATGTCGAGTAACAAGCGAGTTCTACTTAATGATTGTTCCTACTTCATGATACAAGTATCAGTAACAGACAGGTGGGATGGCAAAAGGTATTTCCAAAAGCTAAGAACCATAGGCTAATAATGAGGTAGACAGCTTATTCGTCTTCGGTGCATGTACCCAACATTGACCTACCCTAAAAGAACACAACTGTTAAAGTCACATGATCAACAGTGATAAACGTGTTTGTTTATATCTTAATTTTTTATGACAACCACTGTTACATTATCAGAGTATTTATACCAGTTTCATTGTAATCAAAAACCATTACAAATTGATTAGAGAAAGAATAAAAACATCTCAAAAGCTCTTGTTTACTAAACAGTGTTCCAACCTCAAACCTAATCCACACCATTTTTGCTAGACATGTAGGCAGACAACCATTTCAATGTTGGGACACGGAGATTGGTTGTGCGAAGCCAACAAGATTGGTGTACCTCATCTTTAGTCTATGCTAAGAACAGGCTATACCTGTTCCTTCTCAATACCTGTTACTGATAAAAGATATTGAAAATATTCCCTATCTCTAATTTATACCATCATCTAATCTGTGTACTGGGCTCTCGATTTTCTATGTATATGCCCGAATCGACGAGCGGTGAAGACTGGTGTGGGTGTGCTGCTCACAAACGGTCATACATTCCTGCCGTGGGTGAACTCTCCCTCACAACTAACGAAGGCAGTGGAGTGCAGATGCACGACAGCACAGAGTGCACCATTGTCACTGTCATTAGTCTTTCACCCGCACTGACGACGTAATATTGGGCTGCCGGCGCAGCGTTGACAGCTGAGGCTTATTTTCCACCCGTGTGCAAGTGTGCGGCATGACGTCACTTCCTGGATTTTTCATCATTGTGGCCGGAAGTGAGATGACGCGGAAGTTGTGGCCATTTCCAATATGGATATTAACCAGCTTATTGGTACCCAATGGTTCCTACCCCCTCTAAGAAACATTGCTCTTAAATGGTATATAAAACATCTGGAATGCTCACTTCAGGTCAGACAGCAGCCACGGGAGAGCATCAGCACCAGTTAAGTGGCTATGACATAAAATCTGAAAAATATTAAAATTAAACTCAGTAGACCCTTATGTTGGGTCTAGGAAAGCCATGTTTGATGTCTGGGTAGCCTGAATAAGGTATCATGATAGCCGAAAGTAAAATTTAAAAATTTTGAAAATGCTTTTTTTAGTATTTTCGGCACGAAACCTAAATATTATCAATTTTTTTTTAATATATTGTAAATTTATGTTACCGACATTTAAAAATAATTGTTACTTTGAAAAGATAAAATTTATGGCCATTCATGAGTAAAATGTCTATAAATTTTGAAAGTGTAATAAACCAAAATTTTGGTCTAGATTTTCCTCAAAATCTTTTGGAATTAGCTTTAGAAATGTTTGCTAGTTCAGAAAAGAAGTTATTTCTGCAAGATCAGGACAGAAATTTTATAGGAGTTTTCTAAAAGTTCCTGATCCAGTCTATGATTGGAAAAATTGGAGAGAAAAAATTTCGAACGTTTAGAATTTTAAAAAATTAATCACTATAATAAAGAAGTGTTTTGGGTATGCTCAATTATCTAATGAAAACCAAGAAAACAAAAGAATATTATTTTTATCTTGGGGTTGGGAAACGAATTTTTAATAGCAAGAAAATTATCGTAGATGGCCTCAATTAGATCGAAATGGGAAGAAAAATTAAATAAATTGTAAGGTAAATAAATTTCCTGATGAGAGAAATCTTGAGAAACTTTCTTTTAAGAAACTAAATAATCTGTCATTTAAGAAAATTAATATTGAATTTTCTTTGTTTTAATGAAAGACAGATAATGCATTATGGATTACTTTCATCTCGCATCGTATCAAAAGAGTTTTTGCACATTTAAAGGTGTAAATTTTTCAAATTATTGTACCTGAAATTTTTCTGATTTTGTGTTGGGTGGTAGTAAATGAATCTCAATCATATTAATGCAAAAGCGAATATAAGTTATATAAATTATTTTATATAGACATTTTATATATGTTTCTATATGTAAAGTTATCACAGAAAATGATGGGAACCTTGCTATATATGGATATGTAAACATACTATTGAAAATTAATATAAAGTAAATGTTATTTTGTCTCAAAGTTGAAAACAAATTCGAAATTCACATTATACTCATTCATGTTTTTTTTTTTTTTTTTTTTTTTTTTTTAGTTGGAAGTTATCCTAATATACACTGTCTACCAAAAAGTAATTGGGCAACCGTGAAGATAGGCAATTCAGTATGTCAGTTGACTTGTCTTTCGCTGCCTTCAACATAAGACATCTGGTACTTGTTCGTGGTAGCATGAACACAAAGGCCTATTGTAACATTCTGGATAATGAAATGCTCCCAAGATTGTGGCGTTTTTACGGAATGGACTCGTGTTACTTCCAGGATGACAATGCCAGGTGCCATGTTTCAAGGCCTACTATGCAGTAGTACGCCGACAACAATGTTCACCGAATGGACTGACTTCGGGACGAACTGGATCGCCGGGTAAGGGATCGTCAGATGCGGCCAAAATCCATTGCTCAACTCATAGAATGGTTGCAAGAGGAATGGTGACGAAGCCCCGTGGATGTCCTGCAATCACTAGTACAAAGCATGCCAGACAGGGTGGAGGCTGTTATAGCCGCAAGAGGTGGCTCTACGATATTCTAATGGAGTGACAACCACAGAGCAAACATTGTGGGCAGGTGCCCAATTAATTTTTGGTAGATAGTGTATGTATACTATTGATCAGCACCTTGTATAATGAGGTTTTTTCTTCACCTAGGTGTTTGTATTTTTTTTGACATTTTGAAATCCCACATTGCCACGTTCTTGGGAGCAAGGGTGTACCAAAGATAAATATGTGCACTCTGCTCTCGCTGGGCAGGGTTATTGGTCTATATACATGATAACACATTAATTGTGATATGGAAAAATAATTTTAAGAGAATCTCTCTTCAGTGGTGGCAAACTTTAGGGTTATTTTTATTTCTTTGGTTGTTCCTAACTTTGATAGTGTACACAGCATGGGTGCAAAAACTGACCAAACCATCAGTGCTCCAGCTTCTAAAGGAAGTTAGGGTATAGGCCTTTGAAACCGAGAGTATCGACGAGCTCAGTGTAAAGGTCCTGGCATGGTGCGGTGGCACGAGGGAAAAGATACTAGTGCAGGAGTTTCTGGAGCTGTGGCAGCTACTGGTGAACTCTTTCCTTTATTAAAAATTCAGGAGCTTTTTGGGAAAATCCCATACCTAACCAAAACTACACTTGAAGCCATAGTTCAGATTTTCGATCAGCTAAATAATTCTGTTATTGCATTAAGTTTTTGTGATAAACAAGCCATATATTCAGTAGAGACATTTAGGGTTCTCCGAAAGTTTGCCACAATTATTCAGTAAGGCTAATTAATAGAATTGGGAGGTTGGGCAGTTGATACTTAAAGTCATGTATTCAGGTTAGTTTCTAGTGAAGTTGCTGTCACAAATTTTTCCTTGAAACTGTTAGAACAAAAACAAATGTCAGGTCAGTCTATGCAAGAATTTGTGAAGGAAATTTTAGGTCTAGTGAATGTGTTGGGATTCCCTTGCAATGAGGAGTATTTGACTGGGATTATTTTTCATATCCCTATCCCCGATATAGTCGATTTTTCTGTTTTGCGACTAAATCTACTTCTTTGTTAGAACTCCTTAAATTAGTTACAGAGGCAAAGCAGACTTTGTGAGATTGTTCGGGGAATGTGGAAAATCGTGATGTGAAACCCCCTGAGAAGAAGGGTTTTGATCAATCTAGTCCATCCAAATTTTTTTTTTTAATTTTTGGGAGGAACACTAACTTAACTAAACATTGTTTTCTTTGTAAGCCTGAGTTTTCTCAAACTCATGAAGTTAGGGAAAATCTGGAGAAAAAAATATGTTTCAGGATTATGTTAGTTTTCTTTGCAAATAGAAGGAACTTATAAAATCTAAATGTCCCATATAAGATAAGGTTGTTGGGGAATCCTCTATAAATGTGTTGAGTTATGACCGTAAATACGAGATACTGTAAATCCCTGTAGATATTGCAGATCAGGGGGTCGATTGAATAAAGTACCTAACATTTGCACTGGCGCAACGCAAGTAAAACTCTGCTGCAATTGCACCCAAAAACACTAGTGCAATTAAATACACCGAACGCAAGTGGGTGGCGCTCTTTTGGCAACATACTTTCACAACCCCTACCCTATCAAGAGTGGCCAATGAAATAATTTGTTTAAAGGTGCTCACTGCCACATGGATACATAAGTAGCAAAGGATTTGACATGCACTACTGTGTTCTTAAGTGGCAGTGAATCTTTTTTTTTTCCCACGCTTAAAAGTTGTTGATATTGTGTAGTAGCTATAACTTAAACAATAACTGGTGGCTATTATGTTTGTCCTGCGATGTTTGGACGTGGAGTGCCACTTAATTCACTAATTGATTAAGTGGGACGATTGGTGAGTAATACATGGACAACTAGATATCTTTAACAAACAAGAAATTAAAATTTTAATAATGCAACATAATCAGATATGCTTGAGATTGTGTATTTGGTGTTATTTACGTTAAAGAAGGGGCGTGATATTGTATATTATAAGAATTAATGCGATTTGTAACTGTGTTCGAAGTGTAGCCAACGTAATATTGTGTTTAGGGCTATTTCTTTTTTTTGTTTAGAAAACATGTTTTCATTCCCTGTGTTTTTTAAGTACATTACAAATTTCCACATAGCTGATATTTTCTCCCCGAATGCAATCGGTGCAGTCCTCAAGATGAATACTGAGGTTTATGTAAAGTGTTTGTAATTTGTTACATTCATAAACTTCAGGCGATATTCGGGTTGCATGTCGTGCCATAAGAATTTGTATCACCAATCGTAGCCGCACACATCAACAGTTAATGAAACAAGACTCTTTTTGTTCCATAACAAATTCCCTCCCAAAATATGAAGCAAAAGATTTTAAACACTTCAATAAAAATTATATTTGGGACTGTTTTGATGGCAATAAAAGAGTTTTTCCTTATGTGAAAAGTTAAGACAGAGGCACCCTCAGAAAACATCCTTTCTCCATTCTACCTACTTAAATTCGTTGTTGAAATCACTCTAATTCAGTAATTCACACAATTTTCCACAGACAACATTTAACCTAAACATATTTTTTGATCATTACTAAATTATAGCCATGTTGCTTGTTAGCTACATGTGTCGACTGTGCATGAACAGCGAGAGCAATTACACTTGTGCTGAGGTATTTGTCTGGGTGCAGATTTCTCTGATTTTTGTGTTGGTACGCAACTTTTTGCACCTCTGTTTTTTTTTTTTTTTTAATTTAATTCCATTTTGGTGCAACACAACTGCAAATTTTGCATTGCACCCATAGAAACGTGTATTTAATCGGCCCCCAGGTGAGGGTGGCTGCTTTGCTAGTTTCGGGTGCTTCGTGCTCTGTTATAAATCATGATTTTTGTCATTTGTTACTTACTAATGTGTCTAAAAGGACTCATCCATATACAGAAAGGGGAAGAGTTAGGATTCTCTCTGGCAAATGGGGGAATGTAAAGTTCGAAGAACATGGCTGTTTTTAAAAATAAAATAGCAAACTTTACATGGAAGATTCAATTTACGATTTTGCCTGGCCTTAGTCATGATTTGTTATCGGGGGTGGATTTCTTAGGTAAGACCCAGGCTACTCTTGAAGTCTCTCAGCAAGAATTTATATTTCTTTTCGGTAACAGTCTGTGGAAATAACCTCAAAATGCTTTACTTTTCATGGTATTTCTGTTCAATCAGTTCGATCTAAAGAGAGTGATCGAGATTACCAGTTGTTGCAATTACTTCAGGAATTTTCTGATATTGTTACCTATAAGTTGGGCCATTATAGCAATCAGCCAATAATTTTGAAACTTAAAGATTAAGAACTGGTGTCTTCTGTACCATATAGAGTAGTTCCGCCAAAATTAAAAGTTTTTCGGGAACTAGTTTGGTATGTACAAAGAGAGGGTATTGAAGAGCCATCAAATAGTAACTATTCAATCCCTGCCTTTTTATTACACAAAAAGGTTCCCAAAAAGTATCGGGTCATATGTGATTACAGGAAGGTAAACAAAACGATCTATGTAGATCCACATCCTTTACCAATTATAGAATTCGTTTTTCAGCATGTTGGGAATGCTAGGTATTTTGCTGTTTTTGATTCAAATTCGCCATTTTTCCAATACGACCTGAATCCTGATTCGTGTGGTATTTTGGCCTTCATAACACCCTGGGAGCAATACCAGTGGAAAAGGTTACTATGGGGGTTTAATGCGGCCCACAGGCAATGTCACGTGTATTTTTTCAAGTCTTGGGCAAATATCAATATAATTTTCTCTTTACTTATGATGTGTGCCACGTTCCTCTTACCCCCTAAGATTGTTTCTCTGGCCGAAACCTGCAATGTTACTGCAGCTGCGATGCGGGCTATACGGACAAGTGGAGTGTGCACTGGGTCGCTGGTGCCCGACCAGGTCATCAGTGCAGTGTAGTGCAACATGGGCACATGCTGGTGTAGCACAGCCGAGAACACAATGACTTGACCTAAAGGCCCAGGGCTCACACTGTTCATTCTTTTGTTATTTGTTTATTAAAGGATTTATTGTATGTTTTTCCATTTTTGTTTCCAGTGCATTGTTGAGTCTATTTGTTGTGTGTATTTTTTTCATCACTCATCTAGCACCATGCCCATCATCATTCATTAGTATTTTAGTGTTTCATAGTTCTATAAGTAATTTTTAATGTAAGTTTTGCAGTCAGCATGATGTTAAGCAGGAGGTTTTTTTTGTAACAGAAAGCATTTAACCATCCTGGTGCATCAACCAGCCCCTGCTTGCATGCACATCAGGATGGCAAGACAGTAAGCGAGTAGCATCGGATGGGATGGTGTGTGTGTGTTGCGAGCTTCGCCATTTCCCATGCACTGGGCGGCCTTCATCGTTTTGAGCATGGACATTTAACTCCAATAGACTTATTAATGTACGGAACCTCTTTCTCTCATTCGACGTCCAGTACACCATTCTCCTTCCAGTGGGTTAACATCATCCTGGACAGCTTAAGTTTACCTTAAATACATTCGTGTCCTAGGACGTTTGTGCAGTGTAACCACAGTGGCCGGTAAAGCCACACATTGTCAGTATCAAGTGTTCCCCTGAGAGAGATGGTAAATTAAGTAGAATAAATACCACAGAGAACTGATCGGTGCGTATGTTATTCTCACCACCATTGTGCGTTTAAGGGTACGGGCCCTAACAATACCCGCTCACGTACTATGTGTGTTTTTTCAGTCTTTTTCCAATGTCAGATGCATAATCAATTTCTTATGTTTCTTATGGGTGAGTGTTAGCCCTAGCAATCCACGTACACGAGTATTAAAGACTTTTTGCAATGTTACAGCCAAAAGTCTGATCAGCATGGTGCTTAGCCGACCCACCGGCTACTGTTTAGCAAAGAACAATACTACAGCTTAATTGGGACTAGCATCATCGGGAAAGAGGTCAGCAACATCTTCGGCGAGGATATTTCGTCCAGGCGTACGGCCCACCACCCAGGTATTCAAAGAGTCATCGTGCTACAACTTAATCTTCATGGCATCATCACCCTGACGCCTGGTGCCTAGTTGGGTGACTTCATTCCAGACCTCACCTTCGCCACACCCAAATCCTATTTTTCCCATTTTCAACCAACCACACAGTGTCACTTACATAGATGATGTCTGTGTATATAGTAAATCTTTTGAAGACCATCTTGAACATTTAATACATAAGAGGGCAAGCTACTTATGGACCCTGAGAAAAAAAAAACGACCATTTGTGAACTTCCCAGTACCTAAAAACATGCGTGGGGTTCGTTGCTTTTTTTTTTTTTTTAGGATTAGTTGGGTTCCACACCACATTCTTCCCTAGTTTTGCTCATATTGCCGAGCCATTGAATGCAGTGAAAATAAAAGGAGTTCATTTTGTTTGGGGTAAGAACAGAATCATGCCTTTTGCTCATTTAAAGAAAAACTAGCCACTCCTCCAGTTCTTCAGCTACCTCTTTTCTACAAACGTTTTATCCTTTGGGTGGACCCTAGTTACAAAGCCTTAGGTGCTGTATTGTGTCAAGGACGAAGCTATAGTTTAGCCCCTGTGTCATACACCAGCAGACTTCTGGTCTCAGCTGAACAGAAGTATTCGGCTTATGAGAAAGAAGCATTAGCCACCATTTATGGTATGGAGATATTTCGTGATTACCTGGAGAGTGCTGAATTTTTTTTGCATACTGATAACCAGGCTTTAAGTTGGCTCCTTTCCGCGAATAAACCAGTTAGTAGATTTACCTGATGGCTTGTCTGGCTTTCTTGTTTTAAGTTGACAGTGAAACATGTTAAATGGATAGACAATGGGGTTGCGGTTGCATTATCATGGATGTTTGACCCTGAATAATTCCATATAGATTCCCCTGCAGTAGTCAGTATAATTCAAGCAAATGTTACTCATTCAGAATTTCAAAAGGAATGTGTTAATGTAGATAATCAAACAGATTTTGCTATTCAAGGTGATGTCTCAAATTCCAAAGTTCAGAAGGAATTTTTTCATGTAGATAGTCAAACCAATCCTGCAGAAGGCTTAGTTATGGATAAGAAATATTTAGTTGCTAGTATTAAAATTGGTGAAGAACAGGTAAAAGTACTTCAAGACTTTCCTCGGGCTTATTTGAAGCTACAGCATCACCAGGGAGTCAAGCCTGAATGTGTTAAAATCAAAGGTGATATTGATACTGGCAAAAGTGGGCAGTACGAAGTGAGGAAACTTTAATAGGATATGTTGACACAAAAACTCATAGACTTATATTTTTGTTCCACGACTTTTACACTGTCCCATTTTTCACTATTTTCACAATACCCATTTTGGAATAAATTGTAATTGTAAATGGCTTTTTAATGTCCCCTGGTTTTATGCTGGAAAGCTTAGCAGGGGTGGCTTACAGACTAGCTTATTAACTAACTAAAATTAATACCGATGCTTTACCCGGGATTCGATCTCATAGCCTCCCGCACCCCAGATCCGCGGCACACCAACCAACTGTGCCATGGGAGGTCGGCTATTTTGGAGGACATCTTGGGCAGGACAAGACCATTGGTCATATTTAAGAAATTTTTCGCCAGGGTTGAATAAATAATTTGAAAATCTTGTAAAAGAGTGTCTTGATTGTAAAATAGCCAAGCCCCGTAATGTTAAGAGTAGTAGCCCATATAATGCTAGTGTAGCTACGTTCCCTTGGGAACAATTATATCTAGGCCATCTTGGCTCTTTGCCTCGTACTTCTGCTGGGTTTTCTTCTGATTTAGTCGCAGTTGACAGTTTCAGTAAATATGATTTATTTTTGCATTTAAGAACTTTGAAGTCAATTGATATTTGTAAAATTCTTAGACAGAGGTTGTTTCCTGTGTTTGGGTCTCCGGTGAATATTGTAACTGACAATGCCACCTACTTTATGTCAGCTGAGATTAAGAACCTTGTTTTTTCTTGGGGAGTCAAGCTAGTTCGAACCATTCCTTATTACCCTAAATCGATCTTAGTGGAGCGATACAATCGTAATTTAAAGATAGTTTTGTGGGCTTTTCAAACAGGAACCCATGCGGATTGGGATGTTTCCCTGTATCAGTTATCTCTTGCCTTTAATAATGCCTTTAGTGATGCTACAAATAAGGTGCCCGCAGAGTTGTTTTTGGGAGAAGCTTGTTCCACCCTTTAATAGAGACATGGGGACGTCATGTATTTTGTTGGGATGCTGTTAGCAGAAAGGATTTGGAAGAGGTCTGGGAAGAAGCTACCCAGAATTTACATAAATAACATACTAAGTTAGCCTCTAGGAAGGTTTATTCCAGTGGTTATGTTCTTATAAAGATGGGAGACAGAGTATTTGTAGAAACACATTACTTATGTAACACAGCAGTCGAATTCAGTGATATGTTAGCATTTTAAAACCCTGGCCTGTTTCGGGTCAAGCGGTTTTTTATCCCTGTAACTCTTTTGCTGGAGGATGATAATCCTCCTGGTATTTACAATAAGTATCATGTGACCCAACTCAAATTAAGCACCTCACAGAAATAGGTGTGGTAAATTGTAGCCTCTGAAGAGCGTATTCTTTAGCTGTATTATGTTTGTTTATGTTTAGGGTTTTGTGATCATATCTGGTTTTGTGTGTAATCTTCACGTATTTTAATTTTGAGAAGTATTGAGGTTAACTTGTGCTGATTCCCTCTGGGGGCTGATGTTCATCCCACATGCTCATTTCATGTCTTGTTACTCATGCCCACATAGTTATAAGATTGTACTTCATACTCATTTTTTGGTTAAGGGTATCATGCTCATATATTTCTAAACTGTTTTTAGTTTATATATAGATTGTTTTTCTTCAAGCATAGGGATTTGAACTAAAATTAAGAATATTCAAAGTAGAAATATTGTCTCCAAATGAGTCAAAATAATAAACATTATTATTTTATTTAAAAATAGCAAACCCAATGGTTGCCAGGATTTGTTGAAATATCACAATTAACCACAGCACATTCATTTTGGTGCATATTTTTTGGTTGTTCATCAATTATATAAATATTTCTAAAATTTTTGTAATTTAATTTTTTTTACATATTTTTCAATATCAATATTGGATAATGTATGTAAATTTTTTTATCCTTCCTCTATTTTTCGCATCTACACCACTACCAGCCTGGTTTTCCATTTCAAAATTGTGTCTCTGTTCATCTATTTTTTTTTATTATTATTATTATTATTATTCAACAGCACTACATATTGCATCAGCTGCTCCTGAAGTGGTGAGTAGAATATAGATAATTCCTCCATGATGGAAACCATTGCCATTTTATCTTTAGCTATTTTTTTAACTGTTGGTAATGGTAAAGTTAATTAAAATCTAGCGTTCAACGGCCAGACACATGTGACCCAGTAGCCGACTCCTCTCTTCCTTGCTGTTTGCTAGAGTTGCTCATTTCTTCCCCTATGATGCTCGTACCCACGGGCCGCCCTGAAACTGTCGACGTCGTGGCAGGGGGACCTGGGTATTCACCTGGTGCATGTGTCCTCAAAATGGCTCCTGTCTCCTCGATGCTTGGGATCACGACATCGCGGGTCATGGCGTCCCCTTACTATTGATCCACTTGAAGTACCTGCGCTGTTGATTGTGCTGCTGGAGTGACTGGAGCGCTCACTGCCGCCATACCATCAAACACATCCAGGCCAGCCATTGGCAGCTCCCTGCAAGGCATGGTAAGACGGGAGGAGTTGAGAGCAGTTTGGTGGTTTGTAACAACCAATGTATTGAGAGCCAATGAGGATGAAATATGGCAGATATGGAGCTGCATTGAAATGCATTGGTGGGGAAAATGGGAAATCCTTGAGAAAACATGCCAGCCAGCAGCTTCAATCAGCACAATTCTTACATGTGAAAATCTGTGATTAACCTCACAGGGAAACCAACATGGATCACATCAGTAGAAGGCAAGCATCCTACCACTAGGCCCACTGCAGCATGGGAAGGGAGGAAAGGAACCTCATTTCTTTAGCGGTAATGCTTTTTCTTAGAGGAGTGTTTGTTTGTCAAGTTTCTGCAGTGTGGTTCTGAGATATTTAAACTGAATAGTTTTTAATGTATTCAGAGGAGAATTCCACACTAAATATAATAATTGCTCAAGTTGGTAGGTAACAACAAAGAAATTTTGTCACAAGTGTGTATGTGGACCACTTTGGCAGTGGTTAGTACATGTGCTCTTGTTATC
Source organism: Dryococelus australis (assembly GCA_029891345.1). NCBI lineage: Eukaryota > Metazoa > Arthropoda > Insecta > Phasmatodea > Phasmatidae > Dryococelus > Dryococelus australis. The sequence continues at coordinate 49,717,075 of CM057000.1, forward strand.
GGTATAATTGTGGTGCATGTGTCTTCACCCATTGTAGTTCAACAATGTATCCTAATCTAATTAAACTGCCCTAAGTAACCTAAAATGATGGCGAATAAGTTTTCATACATTAAAGTGTATTTATAGAAATAATATCCTAATGTAGTATTCTCTCCCAATGTGAATTTTTTTAACATATTGGAGTGAAATTAAATTGTGGTTACTAACTGACTAAAACATATGCTACAATCACCGTAGCGTTCCCATAACAAAATAACAGTGGTGTTACCATGGAAGTATGAAAATGAACTGGCTACAACCGCAGTAAGAAAACTTTTACGCGACTAATGAGAAACGAGCACAAAAAAAAAAAGACACTGTGTTGGCTAACCTGGTATTTATTTTTGTTAATCTACTTATGATGAAAAAAGGTTTGCTGGAATCGTGTTTCGGGATATTTAAAGTGTGGTATACATGTTGATAATTGCATTGACCATTTAAGTAAATGGAAATCTGAACTGTACAGCAAAATTCATTTAATAGCTATGTTCTTGTTATAAGCTTGCATTGCACTGACACTCGTGGTTGGAAATGTGATCTTGTGATTGACCGGCATAGAACTCGGCGTAAAAGAATATTAAATCCTCTTAACGCCACTACAGCGAGCAGGCCACCATCTTATGCCATTATGTTATGTTGTAGCTGGTGCCACACACAAGTGTGGATTCAATTTTTATTGTTAATCCTTACAGTGTTTGTAACCGGGGCTTAAACCCTTGGTAAAAAATTGTACTTTTGGTGAAAGATGTAACACAATTTTTGTAGATATAGGGAATAAAATTATCCATAAATGTATCCTGTACCTCCCCCCCCTTTTTTTCTTCTGGAAAATTTCTAAAATTTATCGTCCAATGCAGACGATTCAGTAAAAATTTTTATTTCTGTGTTTTAATTATGTACCAAGGGTAACTTAACCCTGTCCAACATTGTGGATGCAAGAAACAGAATTGTACCATACAATAAAGGATGAATAAGTATAAAACTGTATAATAACAGAGAACTAATGTAATGTAAAGAGAGGGAATAACTAAAACGGGATTTGAATTTATTTACCAGAAACCATTTACTGTATTGACGTAAAATATGTATAAAGGAGATGAAGTCATATTGGAAACAAACCTCTCGAGTCATTGTGAGTGTTAGGAATTTAAATATAAATGCCAGCAAATAATTATTTATTCATGGCTTAGGAACATGTGAAGTTTGCCTTCCAGAAATTCAGCTAGGCTGCTGGTCGCCATTTTGTTGCACTCATTACTGATATGCAATCTGCAATACGTTACACGACAACAGTAGAACGCGTGTTATATATTATTTAATAATTTATTCAAAAAATAGTTTTCCACAAATACTGACATATGAGCACTATATCTAAAACATGTGCTTATTGTCGCACTTGACCTAATTCTGTTCATCAGTACACACACACACACACACACGACCGGTAGTTTTATGAGGAAATTATTTTATTGCATAACTAACACAAGCCAATAATATACTAGTAAAACTTCCCACGTGAATTGTAATATATGTTTATTTATTCATCAGCTTTTTTGTTCAACACAAAATGCTTTGGATGTAACATTTCTCTCAACGTCATTCTAATGTAAACACAATGTTTTGGACTACTGTCAAGATGGCTTCTAATTGCCTTATATTAATTTATTAATTTTCAGTGGCTTAACACTATGTCCCAACATGCCATCTCCATGGCTGTAACCACTCAATAAGCCTCTCTATGTTTGGTGTGTTCTGCTGTTGATATTCCTTTGTTTTTAAACAACTTCGAATTTCCAAGTGGTGGTTTGAATTTGAATTCTAGGAACTTTATTATGCTACCATATTTGCTTTATTGATGGAAGTGGGCCGTGCTCCAATGATGTAAATGGCAGAAGTGCACGTTATCGGGCAAATTGTTGGAGCGAGTAAATTTCCACAGAATTCTCTTTTCTGCAAGTGGGGTGTTCATGCTGGTGAGGTTTCACTTGTAAAATTTGTTATGATTTGTAAACAATTTTCATGGTCAACTTAAGAATTCATTTAATTGCGCTCTTGTTTACACATTCACACCTGACTTCACTCCAGTATATTAGAAACTAATACTTTTCAGCTGATTACAAATAAATACAGTTCTGGATATGTCAGAAAATATAAATACTAAATATATACATATATTAATCACAACTAAGTTAATACATACCAAACAAAATTAACAGCACAAAATGCTTCAAGTGTTTTTTTGATTGACCCCCCTCCCTCCGCCCCCCCCCCCCGGAGCAGAGCTCTGAAATAGGGTTATTTTACAGTAAGGGTAAAAGTACAGTTACATGGCGACTGATATTACATAAAATATCAAATAACAAGTAAAAAATATTAAGAGATTATATTATGTAACATACAATTTTAATGTATAAAAGAAACAAGGCTAAAAGGGAATAGTAGTAGCATAGATATTAATTTATCTAAGTACCAAGCGAGGTGGTGCAGTGGTAACTCACTGGACTAGCATTTGGCAGGACCCGGGTTCGATTCCCAGTTCGACCATCCTGATTTCAGTTTTACTTGGTTTCCCGATATCACTCCAAACAAATGCTTGGATGGGTCTCTAACAAAGGTCATGGCAGATTCTTTCCCCAATCCTTCTTTCCTGTGTGACTTGCACCGTCTCTATAATGAACTCGCTGTTGAAGAGATGTTAAGCAGGATTTACAATGAGCCGTCGTGTCCGTCCGTCTGTCAATCACTTGACCAACAGCCAATCAAAAGTGGCCATCAATGCTATCAGTCCGTCCGTCACAACCTTGCCAAGCTTTAACTTTTGACGGATGAACGGATGAAATTACAGCCTTCTAAACTTGCACATTTTATTTGTTCATCCCAAGTTCTTTACGAGGCTGTGTAGTGTGTACAGTGTTTTGTTTTGGCTGTATTTTGTTTTCATATGTTTATGTGACTATAAAATGGAATTAAGTTACAATTTTTCGTAAGATTTATTGATAACACGAGCTCCTTATCTGCAATAGTAAAGAGAGTAAAATTATGCTGTATATGATATTAAAATTTTTTACATCAATTGATTTCCGTTACGTACGTGTATGGTTGTTTTAGGTTCTTAGAAATACAATAGGCCTACCGCAAGATATTTTCACATTTTATGGAGAATTTTTTCCAATTTGTAAACAGTTTTGTTTTTATTAGTTTGCAGCAATGAACGCACAACGGATGTACGAAGTTTGGTTGTAAATTGCTCAACTGGGAGATGGACGAACATATGATGGACGGATGCGACGGGCTGTTGTAAATCCTGCCTTAAGCCCAACTACGTACCCATATTATTATCTTAAGCGTATACGTATTACATATGCATACCAGTCATACAAAATTAAGTTACATCTATATATTCCACACTGAAACATAACACAAGAGAATAAAAGTTTGACTATGTGTAAGTACCTATGTAAACTGTGACTGGATTCTAATTGTACAATTTTCTTTACATTTTTTTTTATCAGAAATATAATTAGTAGGATATTAAAGTGTCGCAACAAGACAACTTAATTAATAACTTCTTTTTTAGATGTTTTGGAAGGTTTTGAGGTTGGCTTTATTCTTAATTATGGTTGGGAGGGTTTATAGAGTTGGTGCTGTTGAAATTGTGATACTTGTCTTCCAAATTCAGTGTTTATGGAGTGCAAAATGGAGCACCTGATGGAGTTAGCTAGACACAGCCGAGTTTTCAACCATAAAGTTAATCCTGGCACAATTTTGTATGAGTAGCAAAATCAAAGCAAGTCTAACAGTGCATAAAGTATTTCCTTGCAGTGACAGCAACATCTGGCCTTTTTTTCAGTGATAAAATGTGTAGTAATGCAAAGTGTTTTGTAAGTACGCTCGGGTGAGACGGACACACAGAACCCACAGCATCCCTGAGAACCCTGAGTCTCACAGTGCGGTGATTGGGAAACACCGCTGGTACCCACCTACCATAATTTTATTGCGTCACCGTTCATCTCGTGTCTCATCCAACGGCGTCAATTGGCATTCCCAAGTGGGGCCAGTGTGTTCATCCGCACCAACTGCATTAAAATGGCGGACACCGTGTCTTTATCACCCGCGAGAAGGTCTCAAGACATCCGCCTTGGCAACCGCGACACCCACGAACGCGAGCACGAACTACCTGGACATGCTGATCGAACGATGCGTGCATTTTGGAAGGGTGAGTGAAGTCAACCTGTTCAGTGAAAATTTATGGAACCAACCGCTATGCCAATGCACGTCCGACACCATGTCAACGCCGTCAGAACCACGCCTCCGCACGTGCACCGGATGTGACAGGGCAGGAACAAAGTGGGTGCAGTGCAAGCAATGCAAACGGGACTCACATTTGCAATGCATAGGGTCTGACGAATATACAACCTTTCGCGATGGTGTTATAAACCGTGACGAGTGCCATAAGTCGAACTGTGCCGAGAACACGCCACCAACAACACAAAAGGTGAAGCGGACGCCAGTAGTCGTTACGTACACACCACAGGGCCAAACCGCAATGTACTGGTGCCAACTTTTGCAGGGCACGACTCAGAAGACCCTGGTACTTTTCTCGCAGTTTGTGAAGAGAAACTGAACAGACACCGCGTGCATAGGGAAGATTGGACCGAGGTCACTGCAAACAGACTGAGGGGGACAGCCGCCACATGGTGGAATTTAGTCAGAGACTATCGTATGACGTGGGAAGAGTTTTGCGACTGGTTACTGGGCAGGTTCGATATGGATGGTGACACCAACCAGGCCCAAGCGTGGTTATACCACTAGCAGCAACACGAACGCGAAGGGATTGAAGAGTTCATCCAATGCAAACTAGGTCTGTACAAATACCTAAACCCAGGTCAACCTACCCGCGGAGCACTGGAGATAATTGTAGCCCTGTCGAAACCAGACATTAGGCCGTTGTTGTGCGGAGCCACCCGGGAGAGTGTGGAAGTATTCATACGGGAGGCACATGCCTACGAACGAGATAAGCAAGCGGAACGAAGAGAACAGGTGCCGGACCGACACAATGAACCCCCACTGCATGTACCCCCGCACTAGCTATTGATGTTTCGCGACCGCCGCTGCCTGTCAGGCAGATTACACTATCGCCACAGCAGCAGGAAAGTCTGTCCGCTATGCACGCAAAAGTGTTACAAGTAAGTGATAGTACTGTACCTGCATTTAAAGCTCAATGTCGAACTTGAGGGAAAGAATGTGATCGCCATGATAGACACTGCCGCAAGCCACAATTTTGTATGCGAGGGGTAAATAAAAGCAATAACAACTAGAGTGCTGCCACATCGTGTACAGTTCGCCACTACCAATCAACAGGGTGAGGCAAGAAGCGTAATGCACGTGACATTGGGAATACATGAACTCTGTACGAAGTGTGATGTCTACATTGTGCCAGACCTGTGTGAAGAAATGATTTTGGGGTTACCATGGTTGATCGACAACCAGGCAGTGATTGAACCACATCTCAACCGTCTTCATGTGGGGACACATGGAATGTGGATGCTGTATGCTGTAGGAGCAATGCTGCCGGCGACAGTTACCGTGCCACTCGTCAAGCACGAGGTGCACAAACAACATCAACAACATCTGCTGAACCAGTATATGTGTGTTCCACACTGATGGGAAGCTGCAATGCACCGACGTTACTGAGCACGCCATCATCACGACATGTGAGGACCTTGTGTACTCCACGCGACCCAGGTATTTTCTTCTGGCGCGTCATCAATCAGCAGGTATGTGAAATGCTCAATGATAATGTGATTGAATCTACGCAGAGTCTCTACGATTCAGGTATTACACTAGCCCTTAAAAAGGACGGTGAATGGAGGTTTTGTGGAGACTTTCGTCCTAGTAACAAAGTAACTGTAAACATGCCACCTCTAGTCATTAACATCAAAAACACTTTGTCAACGCTAGGACCAGCGGCTGTGTTTACTTCGCTCGACCTTAAATCGGGGTATTGGCAAGTACCTATCCGCCCACAAGACTGTAAAAAGACCTCCTTTACCACGCCAAATGGGCATAGATTTCAGTTTGTTGTCATGTCATTCTGCCTAAAATGTGCCCCTGCCACTTTTAAAAACCTAATGGTAAATGTGTTTGATGGTTACTTAGGAGACTTTGCAGTGGCTTATCTTGATGATGTACTGGTATGGTCGAACAGCTGGGAAGAGCACCTACACCACCTGAGCCTTGTCTTCGAGAGGCTGGAACGCAACAAACTCACAAGTAAGGTTGACAAGTGTAAGTTGGGGATGAGTAAGATGGAGTTTTTGGGACACTATGTAACAGGGAATGGACACGAACCGGAACAACAACATGTACCAGAGATACAAAACAAACCCACACCTAGGTCACGTAAACCATTTCGGAAATTCTTTGGCTTGATAAATTGGTTGAGGGAATTTGTTCCAAATTTTTCTGTAATAATTGCACCGTTGACTGAATTTCTATGTGAGAAATGTAAATTTGTATGTACACCTCAAGCCGACCAAGCATTTAAAGAAATCAAACTTGCTTTCCAAAATTGTAAGACGCTAGCCAGGTTTAGTCCAGAGTTTTCTGTAGTCGTTCAGACAGATGCAACCCAAGAGAGCATTGCAACACAGTCGTTGCACTTTTTTGATTTATCGCCATCCGGCTCGCAACAAGCTTTTGTATTGTAACACTTGCCCTACTTCCTATATCCTACTATCATCTAATTCCTGTATTTCCACTTAGATCCTTATTAAGCACTTAACTTGCAAGAGGCTGGTAAGGGGTGTCATGGGGGGGTACTCAGACTGTAGCTAATGAGGAAGATTGTTTTATAAAAAATATAATTTATTATAACAATCTCCATCTGGTAACAACACAATACAATTACTCATGCAACAATATTGGAAGATAATTACTTTATGTTAAACTACAATATTAATGCTCGAACAATACAACTCGCAGCTGATCCCTAGCCTGGCCGGATTTAATCAGTTAAGGGGGATTGGATGGTGACTCGTCACAAGCTATTACACCCTACCGCTATGTGATTATGCTCACCCGATGACTATTGTAGAAATGCCTTAGAGCTCCACTAGGCCTGTGGTTGTGTGTTGCCCTCAGCTTCAGTCTCGGATCTCACTCACGTGCGTACTATGTCGTGACCTAGTGTCGTCAGAGAGGGGGGTGGAGCTGCCATGGAGGGGTGCTTTTATAGCCGGCCGATGTAGTTCATGTTTTTCAAACAAATGCGGCCGGCGATCAGCTATACCCCATGTGACATTAGGTGGTGTGTAGTGGTGTCTGGTTGCCGCTAAACTACCCCACCCCCCCCCCCCCCAAATTTCAGCCGTCCCGACTGTGAAAGGAACGTAGGATGATGCAGTTACAGTGCGGGGGTTGAGTGAGAGAGGTACAAGTATCGTGGGGTGCGTCGGATCTGATGGGGCCGAGGAGCTCAAGGCAGTGAAGAGCGTGGATGCAAGGTGGCTTACACAGAGGACTTAACTTCGTTATAGAGGGCGTAATTTCAAGTAGGAGCCATCGTTGCACAAAAGAGATAGAATTCTATGATTCACAGTATAACATTGTTGTGAAGTTGAGTTACGTTATGAGGCAAAAGGCAAGGCTGGGTAAGTGGAATAGCCATAAGTTATAAGTGATACAAAGGTAAGTGGCTAGCCATATTATTAGAAATACAAACTCTGAACATGTTGTAAGCGACGCATGAGGGTGGGGGAAAGGAAGTGTCCAAGGCCACATTTAATAATTAATTAAAAAGAAACCCCCAAAGCTAGGTTGTGGACACTGGAAGAAGGGAGTTTGGTTTGTGTGTGCGTTTAGTGAACACTTGACAACATGCCAGAAAGTTTACTTATAAAATTAATGTATAGAAAAAAAGGTACAAGCCGTCTAGCTGAAATATAAACAATAAAGTAACACTATGTGCCAACTTTGTAGTAATTAAGTAATAAAGGAACAGAATATATCTTGTAAGAACAACCATATAACTATAACAACAGTTGGCAACACATGCACTAGCACGTCAGAAAATTATGATTTGGCAGTTGGCGGCACCGGAAGATGCACGCTTGACTGTTAATAATAACTAGTGATGTGGCGGAATAAGCATCGTGAAACGTGTCGTTTGATAGTGGTTATTTTATACAACATTGGAATATATCATCGCTACTACAAGGCTAAATATTTCTGATATCTCATTTTACACAAGGAATGAGCAATTTGAAAGAGAAATATTAAAGTTACATTCATGGCAGGCACCATATGGTGAATCTTTCTTACAATACTGTTGGCTTTATACAATTCTTATTATAACTTCTTGTGAAACCCTGATACTAATATTAAACAAATGAATACATTTAAGAAAAACTGATACATAAGTAGTCACCTGTGATGGATATGGTGAGAAAGTATTTTTATCATTGTTGGTAGCATTGTGCATGTCGCTGAAAGTTTATTGAGTCATTATTCACTGAAAATTCAGTTATGTGTAGCACTGACGTAAGTTTATGAATATGTTCTATGCAGACAGAGAATGGGAAAGCACTATAATTGCATGAACGCTGTTGCATGAAAGTTTTCAGCACTGTCACTAGTTTTGGGAGTGTCTTTCACTTTGTATTTGTTTACACTGAGAGTAGTGCGCACGCTACCTTGTAATATTTTGAATTTACGTGTGCCTATTGGCAAAAGAAAGGCATAAGTACCCTGAGGCATTATGAACAATAATAATTGTGTTTTTTTTTATATATATATATATATATATATATATATATATATATATATATATATATATATATATAACACACACACACACACACACACCACATTATTCTAGAAAAAAAAGAGTATATAAAAATTGTTGCTGCTAGTAGCATTATTGATTTATACAACATAGTTACAATCACCTTAATAGCTGAAGGTTGGTTTTATAAAATATCTGTTATTGAGCATTACACATATAAAATATCTCCAGATATAGGTAGGGAAGTAAAAAGGCGCAGCACTCCTCTTATAACTAATTACAAATGGGTAGCGATTGGCTTGTCAGTAGTTAGGTCTAATTTAATTTCGAAATCTTTGGCCTCGGTGAGTTCCAAAATCAAGTTAGTGAAACTGTTGCTGTATTTATCTATAATACCTTTGATGACTTGTTTTTAGAAGTGGAAAGGTTGTCATTAATTTAAGGGCAATGCAATGGTTCACTTTCAAAAGACTCCAATAGCGTTACGAAAATGTTCCAGTGATGGGTAAGCAGTTACTTCTGTGGTACTAGAAATAAATGGAATCTCAGTGATTTTGTTTTCGTCATGGGCATTGATAAAGATAAAGATTTTGTACTTTAATACAGGCATAACATCATATCTCTTAATAAAGTCGAAGTCTAGAATCAGATCTTGCTTGAGGTTATCAACTAAAAATTCTTTGAGGATAGGTGTGACCATGAATATTTAGATTTATGATTGTCTCAAACTTAGGTGGAGATAAAAGTGACGTGGCAGCAACAAGTGTGATTTGTACCTTGAGTGGATAAAGGGGCTGATTAGATAAAACAGTGCTGGCCACACAGCTGCGTGAACAACTGGTATTTAATAATGTGTGATATTGTTTGCCTTTAACTGAAATGAGGACACGCAGTGTCGCTGAGCTAAACTGGGTTTGCCGACAGGGAGAAGAAGGCGTAGCGTACACTTGTTTTCGTTTGCCAGATTGAGATGCAGCTCTGCTCAGCTTGTTTTTCAACGAACGTTCATTATCTTGGACCCCACTGCTCTTATTATGAAAACATTCTGCATGTGCTACTTGGCAAACCTGTGTACGCAGCAAGACTTTGCTGCGATTTGGCAACGTTGCATTCTCTTGCGTGGGGCTGTGAAAGTGTGGCCACCGTGGCCTGATTTGCATGGGGAAGCGCTGCGTTGGCGACGCTTGCTGCGGGCTGGTTTCTTACACGCAGTACACCTAGTATGCGATCGAGATACATGCGCTAACGTGGCTGTTTGTTTACGTATAGTTTGCTGAGCTGGAACTTTATTCAACCTGACTGCGAAATGAGGTGCACTGAACTTCACAAAATTTATTGCTGATTTGCGTTCTTGGACTGTGTGAATGTCAACAATGTGGGCTGGTGGAGTGATAGATGACGGGACAGAATATGGCTGAAAGTTATTCCCCTTAGCATTAAGTTGAGTAATTTCCACATAAGATCTGCTGGGCACCACTTTGTTATAAATTGCATTACACGCTGCTCGAACCCGGGCACTTTCATCATCGGGGGTGGCGTGTCTTACCCCCTCGTGGGGGGGGATTTTTTTGACTGATAGCGGGCCGTTTGCATGTCGTACGCACGTGACTGTGGTGTGGGAGCGTTTATTCTGTTGTAATGTGGTGTGTTGGTGATATGTTGGGGAAAATTATTGGTGTTGTTGGGATGCTGGAGAAAATTATTGGTGTGGGTGGCGGCGCCGCAATAATTACCCATGTTGTGTGGCATCTGACAAAATTCATGATATCCCGTGTTGTGGGGGGGGGGGGGGGGTTGGAAAAGGGTGGATTGTTGTGATAATATATACACCTAGGGTAGTAGGGATTCTACTGTGCATGAGATTGTGGAGCACTATGGCGTAGTTGATACTGACCCTGAGTGTGCTGGCGTGGGGTGTGTGTGTCATTTTGACAGAGCGAAGGCCTGCGCAATATCCTGTTTAAGTTTGCTGATTTCTGCCTGTAGCCGCTCTGAATCTGGGTGTGCGGTGGTCTGTGTTACATTCTGTTGGTACTTAAAAATCTCAATTCTGTGAATGTTTTCCAGTATTTGTTATAAAGTGTCGTTTGGGAGCCCAATTAACTTATCCGCAATGGAGGGTAAAAGACTTTTCCATATGACATTCATCAAATCGGAATCAGTCATGTTTGGATTGTAATGTGCTCTGTAATATTGTAATGTCTGTATGTGATGGAATGTGTCCTCATATACTGCTTGTTTCTTGGAATAAATAAAATGCTTGACACGCTCAGTCTCAGCGACACTTGTGAATACATTTATCAGCCCTGCTTTTAATTCAGGCCACGTGATAGGCTGGGCGTGGTTGTGGGTCAGGTTTTCCAGGGTGTGTTTGGTGGTGTTGTGGAGAGAAAACCGAATACCCCTATATTTGTCCATGTCAGACCAGCCATTAATATTGGCGACTTCCTCAAATGTGTGCAAAAATTAATTTATGTTTTCCCCCTGACTGCCGCAAAACGAGGGTGGTTTCTCAGGCTGGGTGAAAATAACATTGAACGGTGATGGATTGGCCATGTTGAATTGTATTTGATTTTCTGCGGTGTTGATGTACATGTGGGTGGCAGGTGGGGGTGGTAGTGTTTGTGAGAGTAGGGGTGAAATGCCAATTTCCTCGTAAAGGGGAATGCCAAAGAAGTCAGTGAGGGGTGTGGGTGATGGTACAAGTGTGTGATGTATGGATTGCGTGGGGTGGGGTGGTGTGTCAATGGAGTAGTATTGTTCGGTGTCAGGAAATAACGTGTCTAATGATTCGTTTCGAATTTGGCTAGTGGTGGGTGTTTCTGTGGTGTGTAAAAAGGCACGCTGTCTATCCCGCTCATCTAATGAGTTTATTCAAAACCTGACATGTCAATCAAAACTCTTTTAATAATTTTAGAAACCGTGGACATCTTACAGCTACGTGTTTCCATGTACCGTGTATGATTTTGTATTTGTTGCCGCGCACTCTGTGTAAACTTAGAATTAAAACAAACTACAAGAAAGAATAATTGAAAGCACTCCAACAGCACACAAAAAAAATGGAGTGTTTCAAGCCAAACAGGAACAGGATGTTCCGCATGCATTAGAAGCGGTAAACGAGCATTATACTAACTACATAAAATAGAAGCGTCTTTGAAAGGACTGGGTGGACGAGAAATGCTAGCTTGGCAAGGCATGCTACGCAAGCGCTGACTCGTGCGCGTGGTAAGGTAATTGGAAGATAATTACTTTACGTTAAACTACAAGATTAATGCTCAAACAATACAACACGCAGCTGATCCCTTGCCTTGCGGATTTAATCAGCTAAGGGAGATTGGATGGTGACTCATTACACGCTATTACGCCCTACCGCTACGTGATTATGCTCACCCGATGAGTCATGAGGTTCTTTTAAAACTTAGGAGGAGTATTTGATAGTTGTCGACCTTTGAAGTAACCACATGTTTGCAGGTTCTTGTGGAACCAATTGTAGTTGTGATAGTTGAGTCACCAAGTGAGCAGAAGTTGCTGAATTATTTGATGATTGGTGAGTGAAGTAAAGCTTTTTTTTTGTGGATTAGCTGACAGCGTGTTAATAAAATATACATTCTTCATTTGTTGCACCAGCTGATGACGAAAGGATACATAAACGACAAGTAATCACAATTGGCCCTACTTTAGTCAAACTGTTAAAATCTTGCAAAGTTACATGAGACAGAGAGTACCAGTAAAATGTGCTATTGTTTTGGCCGAGAAAGCTGCTACATAATTCCCAACCCCCCACCCATTTTTTCCCCTAGTAATTAAAATCGGAATATTTAAAGTTACATTTTAACGTAGAGAAATACTGAAATTGTTTGACTGCAAGAAAATCAAGTGCCAATACAAATATTGTCCCATCAAACTATGCAGCTCGAGTAAGTTAAGGTAGGATGCCTTTTCATTTCGGCATAGCCACCCACCAAACTTTGCTCAAATGGTGTGTGTGGAAACAAGGTGATGAGTCGCAATCACATCCTCACTTCCTGAAGGCACACTCAGTTTCCAACATCCAGGGGAAATGTTTGTTGCAGTGAGTTTCTGGTCATATTGCAGGTAATTTCACACTTCTACCACCACGTTTAAAACATTTTATTCTAAGAACCGACAATGCTTCATTATGCTGGCTACTAAATTTCAAGTACCCTGAAGCACGGTGGACACAGCATCTTCAAGAATATGACTTTGAAGTATAGCACAGATCCGGACACATTCACAACAATGCAGATGCACTTTCTAGGAGCCCATGCAAACCATTCTGCTGTTATTGCGAACCCCAAAAAGAAAAGAGTGGTGAATCACTGAGGATACAGAGGACAAGAATGCAAAGTGCCCCATTCCGCTTGAGCATGCAAAGCACTATGTTTCAAGGGCATCGCTAGTATCTCAAGGAGTGCACAGGGATTTACTGAGGGACCACCACGCATGCAGTGATAAGCCTATCTGGACTTGTGCCACTTCCCATCCATGAGGTTTGAATATTTGGAGTTATCGTTGGAAGAATGTTCTGGTCATTGCCTTTGCCTCCCTTAGTGAAATTCAGGATGCAGGGGAACCTTCTGGATTGGGTCAGCTGATCCATAAAAGCCACAACAGTCCTCTGAGTAGACAGTCTGGAGTCTTGTTTGCCATCAAACGACAAGTTTGAGAACCAGCAAAGTAATGAGTGACGGTGATGACTGTGCACAGCGAGAGTGAAGTCTGCTGATTGTGACCATCAGTACAGTGGAGAGAGAGACTTACAGGCAGGATTATTGAACTGGATGCATGTGTGACTGACATTTGGAATGATGGCAATAGAAGTTACATTTATTATATTGAAATAATAAGTGTGAATTAGGGGACTGAAATTGATATAGAGAGTTATAAGAATGTAAATTAGAACTGAAATCAATGTTAAATATTGCGCCCACTGAGAATCGCAAGGGTAAATAATAAAGGTAGATAGTGTAATGATATAAATAGTAGCTGTGTGTATTTTTATAACATTATAAAAAATTTACAAAATTTGTTCCATTTACACTACACATTCAAATGAACAGCGATAAATTCTTCTCATTATCAACAAGTACAAAAATTAAGGCTATGCATTAAAATGATGACAACAATTTAATCTGAATAAATTCCTTAAAGTTGTCTGTTGAGTATTTCCACAGGATTTCAATTAAGGCTTGTTCACACAATTCAAATCATCATTACACAAAACATGAAACGACATTACACTAGTGTCAAATTTTAAACAGTTTTAAGAACACTTAAATGCGGGCTTCCAAAACAGTGAGCGAAAAGCGCTGAACATGCACAGACATTATAATTGCCCATCATGTTAATACAAGCCTTCAATACATTTATTTATATTTTCTTTAATCCAAACAGACCTATGCCTGATGATAAACCATGCATCTGGAGCACGTAGAATATGTAATGAGGCTAAATACAGTCACCAAAATTTAACTGTACTACCTCATTGTATCATAAACAGCTTAACCAAAAAGTACTGTCTGTAAGCCTCAAAACAAATTGATTACTAATCCAAAACTCTTGTTGAGCTAAAATGTGTTAAAAGCAAAAGGCTGCCGCGACTCACCATTTTACTGGTACGCAGAACATCGCGTATTTCATTAAAAGAGCACATTACAAAACTGCTCGTAGCACCCATCAGCAACATTGACAATTCATTACAATCTTTGTTCAGCAGACGTCCCAGCTCATGGTGAAATATGTCTATGTTCTTGTTGCGGTGAGGGCGTGGAAAAGACGGCGTAATTGACTGTGCATGGCATAATATAAACTTGACCCCTTACTGAAGGAAGGAGAATGAGGGAGGGAAAAGAAAGGCAGAGGATTTTAACCAAACCGGCCACAGAGCTAGCTGCATAGCCAGAAACAAAGCCTCAACGAGGCTCACCAGTGTGGTGCCATCACACTATTATTTTAATTAATACCTCCATCCCTTACAACATACATACATACATATACTCGCAATTAGGCTACCGCCCGGTGGCGAGCTCTCACCTCTCCTTCACCCAACCAACTCCTTTTCTACTCCCTTCCTGAACTTTCCAAATCCCCTCGCAGCTACCAATTCCTCCCGCAATACATTCCACTTCCTCACAGACCTCACAAGCATACCCCGCTCCGTTCTCCTCCACATGCTCTGAAGCGTCTCACTGTTGTTTCCTCTCCCTCTAAATACCCCCTTACCCTCCCCATCCTCCCTCTTCATTCACCATCCTGTACATCCTGACTAGCAGTTCAACTTTCCTCCTGTCCTTCAATGAGCTGCACCCCATTTCTTTCATCATCACTGATGGCCTATAGTTCCCTTCTTCCTCACCATCTTGCCCCTGCCTACTCCACCTACCCTTCACCCATCTTGCTGCCCTTCCCTGCACCTTTACAAGTTCTCGCACCTCCACCTCCACATACGGGTCACATACTGCTGCAGCATATTCTAACATTGGCAGTACCATTGTGCCATATGCCTTCACCTTCACTTTCACTTAACAGCTGACTCCCTTCAGCACCTTTCCCAGCATACCCAGAGCCCTTCTTCCCTTTGCAACCACCCTCTTTACCTGTTTTTTTTTTTTTTTCCATCTGAGGTCTCCCTGCAGTACAATCCCTAGATACTTATATTCTGCTGCTTCATCTATCTCTTGTCCCTCCCATCTGTACATGTCCCTGTTTATCAACTTCTTCCTTGTGAACCTCTATACCTTTGTTTTTCTTACATTTACCTTCATTTTATTTTTCCTGACCCACAACCATATCTTATCAATGTCCGACTGCAAATTTCTGCCACCCTCTCCCACTTCAGCATACACAACACAATTGTCTGCAAACAATCTTATTTTTCCCCTAATCCCCAAACCCATGTCATTTACCATCATGGAAAATAAAGGACCCAGCACACTTCCCTATGGTACCCCTGACGTAACCTCCTCTTCCTCCGATATTGCCTCCCCCACCTTCACCCTCTGCCTTCGCCCCCTGAGGAAGTCCCATATCCATTCCACTATCCTCCTGTCTGGTATCAGCGCCTCCACTTTCCTCATCAATGTCCCATGGCGCACCTTATCAAATGCCTTCTCAAAATCTATTAAGCAGGCATCCACATGCTTCCCCTCATCAACTATGCTCCAGATCTTCTAATAACCCAGCCAGCTGAGTCTCACATGAGCTTCCCCTCCTGAAACCATGTTGGGACTCCTCCAACCAATTCCTATTGTTCATAACCCTCACCACATACTGCACCACCAGCCTCTCCATTACTTTTCCCGTACTCGAACTGAGACTCACCGGTCTGTAGTTGCCATGCCTCCCCCTATCCTCTCCCTGCTTGTGTATAGGTACCACCATAGCATCCTTCCAATCTTGTGGTAACTTACCCTCCCCTAAGGACTTTTTGTGTAGCACCTCTAAATATTTCACCAACTCCCTTTTCCCTGACCTATTTTCAGGACAGAAACCTTCTAATGCCATATTTCACCAACACTGACAGAACAAATATGTCATTAGTAAGTAGATCTAAATTACAATGCAACGTACCAAGCAAACAGGACCAACACTTCCATTAAGCCCATCGAGACTTCCCACAATACGTGCTATTGTCTCCACAGGAGTGCCCATTACAAATACACATATACTTTATTTTGTAAGTAAAGGCCCTACGTCACTTAGCAATTATGTATTATGGCCATTACCCTATATTAACACAACTAACAACTATTGCAGTGTAGCGATTATTTATATTTTCCCTGACCCAGGTGAAAATTCCCTTACATTCCCCTAACTTTTCCATGTCATTTCACTGTTTTCCCTGTGGGTGGACCCTGAACTTTTGCATCTCTGTGCTAAGCCTTCTGCACCACCTTAAGGAGGTGGAGTAAAGATGGAGGTGTAAAAAAAAAAGTTAAGCTATGAATTTTAGCTAAGTTTAATATGTATTTTGGACATAGCATTATTCCTATATCACAATTGTCAAGGGCGTGATGGTGAAAATCCAATAAAAGAAACTGTTAGAAGCCAGCCGGTTTGGTAACATATATAAACAAGTTTCAAGTATAAATAAATATGTAGAAAACTACTTTTAATACACAAAATTCACGACCTTACACATACAGAGTAGAAACATTTAAAATCTATTTAATTACAGAAAATTTACATGAAACAGTGTTTCTTTGATTCTCAGGCATTCTGGTGGCGACATTAACACACACTACACCTTTGTGTGCTTAAGTTGCAGAGTAAGAAACTTTTCTTAAACAGGCAAGTTCCAAAGTGTTTGTTTAACCATACTTGAGTCAGGTGTATACATGAATTGCATTTGTAATAGCTTATTCTGATACTCTCAGGGAAATCGTACAGGTACGGGGTGACAATTAAGTGTAATACCTTTCCTGGAAATGAGTCATATCTGGAAAAACCAGCAGCCTATTGTGGTATAAATAAAAACAAATTAACTGTATGAATAGCCGAACATATTTCCATATATTCTACATCTGGCATTTTTTTTTTGTGATTCTTCTATTAGGTGACAAGAGTTGTAAATATAAACATGAAGATACATAAGTGAAAGATTATGCATATGTAATGTTTGAGAAATATGCAGTTTCGCCTAGAAAACACTTATTTCTGCTCCAAAACAATTATGCAAGTGAAAACCATAAAATTACATTGTTACACCATAAGAAATGCATACAAATTGTATGCAAAAATACTGTTCTGGGAAACGTAACTTCTGATGGACGTCACGTTCAACTTGCATAACAATCAGTTGCAATCTGAGCATACATTTTAACTGCATATTATAAAGGGCTCAATGCATTAAATATTATCCCAGCAACAAGGAACGCGTGTAATTCCAGACTAAAGGCACAACAAACACTTTTTGTGGAAACATGCGGTTGGGTGTTTACAGTGGGCAACCACTATGAATAATGAACAACTCAGATATGCTCCTGGCAATTTGTAACAATACTCTTTCACAGAATAAAATACATTAGAAAGTTCGAATAGTTTTATTCTTTGTTGGTACTTCAGCACTTCAATGCTAGTACACTTTTATGCTTGTTTATTTTCAACACACGGTGTCACAGAGTTCAGACAGTAATTTTCTGCAATGGAAAAAATCCATTAAAAATGTTTACCAAATATTAATTTTTGTCCGTTTATGTAAATGAATCTGCAACATCTGTAAAGTCTAAACACACTATTAAAAAGAAGAAGAAAAAATGTTGCATTTTTCAGAAAAATAATTTAAGTGAACAATTTTACACATCACAAAATAGGTTTGTAATGAATGTTTGGTAGGTTTGGGTGACATCATAGTAGTGCAGCATGAAGGCTAGTTAACCACAGTTTAAGAATGTACTACTAATACTGTATGTAAGATTGCAAGGTGAGCCATTGCAAGTGAAGTTATAATTTACTTCTTGACCTTGTTTTTCTAAATATAGCTGGCTAGACAAGGCCATTTCGTACTTTTAAATAAATAGCTGGTTGGAAATGATTAGGTTTTGTATTCAGTGCACTATGTGATTTTGAGGTGTCTGTCATTTGTGTCATTGACAACTGTGGCCAAGTCAATCAAAAAACTGCTGTCATAGAAATTACTTTTAAAGTAATGGTTTAATAATCCATGTTATATCGGTTTATCCCACAGAGAAGTCAGAATTCAGTTATTTGTATAAATTACCTGTAAATGGAAATCATATAATTAATTAGCAGCTGTTTTTGTACTTTTGTGTTCCATATTGTATTATATATTTCAGTGAAAGTTTAAGGTGTAAATTTTATAGGAAATCAATCTCTGAAATTCATTACAAATGCAGTTTGCAAGGTTTTTAGGTAAGAAGTACACACAACTTTGCAATATACAGTTGTTTATTTGTACTAGTTTTCAATTTTTGTTTTCAGGTAGTAACTGGAAATTAATTTCCGGGGCATTGGAAGGACAGACGCAAGTAGACAATCCAGAGTACCAAGATATTGCTTACTGGTCACATCCTGTTGACATCCATTTCGTCACGAAAGGAATTCAAGGTGAGATGCAAAGAAGCATAATAAACTATTTGAAAATTGCTAATGTTTATGTACTAAGCGAACACACAGTGGTAGAATAGTTGTTCAGTCACTTGCTGTTGCATTATAGTAAGACTGGTTCCAGTTAATTGGGAACTTTTGAAAACCTCAGTTTGTTTCTTCTGTCATCTCAATGTGCACCCTTGTGCCCATATTTCAGTTTGGACACAGCAAAAAGGAACTGATGTTCTTGGCTTCTGGGTTGTAGCAGCAACACTGTTGTTGTTTTGGAAGTCATTGCAGCCTCCATCTTTAGGACAAAGCAACAGCTGTAGTAACTGGAGGGGAAAGAACTAAATTTATAATGGCTTATATTAATTTTGCTATTAATGAGACATTAAAACATTAGACTGTTTTTCACAATTTGCTGCTAATATTACTAGGAATACTTCAACCAGTGTTTTCGTTAAAGTATGTAAAATTTTATATAGTTACATTGTTTTACATCACACTTGCACGCAAAAGGAAGAATACAACTTGTGTTCCTATTCCATGCTGGACAAACACTGGCAATGTTCCTACCTGGTTGAACAGTTAAATTGGTCCTGTGGACTCCATAGCTGGTTTGATTAGCATGTAGGCCACTAAAGCACTTGTGTGTTGGCCCATTGAATGTCTAGCACCTGCCCTTGTGGTAACAGTGGGGCCAACTTCCCCAGCTCGACACTGTGCCTCCCTTCAGTTACCACATTGTGGTATGTGCAAAACTGAATCTTGTTGGACGAGAATTAAATATTGTTATTTCCAGTGCTGGCTTGTTCTCAAAAACTTGTGATGAGGGAAGACAGACACTTTTTGGGTGTACGTAGCAGGGAGGACACACTGGGGGGTCTGGGTAGTCACTGACTTTTCACGAGACTGGCAAGTTAAGTACATGTTGTCAATTTGTAAGTACTAAGTACATTTTAATAAAGGGTCAGGTTTTTGTTATTTAAATTTTTATGTAGTATTTTAATTTTATTTTAAATATTTTTAGAGATTGTTAAAAATATTTAAATGATGAACTACAGCAATTAAGGGGAAAGCACTAAAGATGAAAATTTAAAGATTTTTTTTTACTCCATGAATTTTAAAAATTGTGGAAAGTCAGTCATTTGATATTTTCAATGCAATGAGAACGATTCTTATTCCATAATACCCACATTAGCTTGATTGTACTGTAATTTTAAGTATATTACTGATATTACCTCATGAACAGTTTAATTAGATATACATGCCTAGTAGCATGTCCCTTTCACCTTAATGACAGCAGTGATGCAGCATGACTTGGACTCCACAAGGCACTGGAAGCAGCCAGGAGCTATACTGATCTATGTCTGCTGCACTGCCTCCCACAGTCTGCTGGAGCAAGATCCACGCACACATATTCCTCTCAACAGTATACCAGATTTGTTATAGGATTGAGGTCAGGCGACCTCGGAGGCTACACAAGCAACCTCAAGTTGTAGGACGCTACAACTTGCCGCCTGATGAAGTTGGCCTAGCCATTGAAACGTCGCTATCACGCAACTGCGTGAAAAATTTTTCTTTTTTGTGTGTGTACTTCTGTTAAGTACTAGACTGCGAGTACTTGAATTTCTGTCCTTTTATGTATTTAAAATACAGTTAGTGTTAGGTTTGTGGATAATTTTTACAATGGAGGCAAGTGATTTAAAGAGCCTTGTTTTTCCAGTGTTCACAATTAGTCCATAAGAGTGCCTCATTCTGTGGGCACTTTAAGGTAGAAATTAATTTGGTTCCCAAATGTCACAACCATTTCATCAAAGAAAGCATGCTGCATGTTGTTTTAAATGCATCATTCCATTCTTGTGCATACATCTGCTTTCACAAAAGTATTCGCATATGTCTGCCTTGCTGCCATGCAATGATTTATTTTCTTATCAATTTTATTGCTGATTTTGGTATTTATCTCATCTACTTTATCACCTTACGTAATTCATTTTGTGGGATTCTATGAGTGTTATTTAAATAGTTTGTTGAAAATGACTACATTTGGTTGTATTTTTTGCCTATGTGTTATTTTGTTGACACTTGGCTTTCTGTGGCACACTACAATGTCTGCAACTGTTAATGACTGACATGGTTCAAACAATCACAATTAGGGTTTTTATTTTCATGGAAAAGAAAAAAATATGTCACCTTGACAAAAAAAAAGTTTGTTTCTCCCACGATGAAGGGGGGATCTATTACTATAGTGGACTCTGAAAATGACTTGGGTATCAATTCGGTACTCATAAACCAAGTCATGCAGAGGAATTGATTTGATCCATATTACCACCAGATCAGCTCTTTACTGTATAAGTGTGACAAATTAATATGTAGGGCCACGAAGAGCATTTGAATGATGTTGAACCAATTAGAACTACTAATATACCCAAATCATTTATATTACACAACAGAATGCAGCATGATTGGGAAATCAAACACCACAATTTTTTTATTTCAGATATAGAATGTATAGTAATTAGCTAACTTTTGAAAAAATATCCCTGCCCACAATTTGTGGCAGTGGCCAGATACTACCGGGGGCTCTCAAAGGATGATTCCGAGGGCACCCAAACTTAATTCTGGACAAGGCACTGAAATGTGCTCTTGCTCATCAACTCAAAAGTCCAATTTTAATGTTATTAAGTAAATGTAATTACAAATTAATGTATTAAATGACCCAAACCTGACAATAGTTAATCAATAATAACATTTTAGTTTCTACTGTGAATATGGAATAATGTTTTCTTCTTTTCATAAATGCTTACAATTACATTGCTGATACAGCCAGCATAAAAATTTCAAAAGTGTACGATAGTTATAAAATACACTCGCGAGCTGTTGAATTGGACACCTGCTATGTTGCCTAGCTGGTACTGTGGTTGCTCAGTCGAACAGAGCAGTGCTCAGCCACACACGACTGGGATATTGTCAGACCTTATACTGACCGTCTGTGTAACAATTGAGTACTAAATAGAGAAGAAACAAGATCTCAGCATATTTGATTGTGGGCATATCGTTGGGGCTATCTCCAAAGTTATGCAGGCCCTAGGATTTCCACAGACCACTGCGCCAAAAATATACCATGAGATCATGCTCTTGCGGTCAGAGTCAACTGCAGTAACCTGCAGTGTTATCAATGACAGGGATTGCCATCGCCTAGTTCAGTTGGTAACAGCGGATGAATAGATCAGACTGCAGTAGTTCACTTGCTAATTCAATGCTGGACCATAACAACCTGCAAGCATCCATGGGACAATGGGGTATAGAAGGCGCCACCCTATTAGGATACCTCTGCTCGCAGCATGACACAAGGCTCAGACGTTGCCCGCACTGTCTCGCTCAGGATGTAGCCAACTGACGCTCCACTTGTGCACCAGCCACACACTCCGTGCTTGTCATGTACGGGTCACTGCTGCCGTTCATGTAGTTATGGGTCTTTGAACCGGGTCATGACCCATTAGGTCCATGATACCAAGAATAAACTCAGTCCAGTGTGTTTACAGTGCTATTTTAATCTGTGCACCTGAAAGCAGAGTCTGTTATATAAGGGAAAGTATTCTCTCCCTCTTGATCCCATTAAGTGAGCCTTAAATAGCCTAAGAGTGCAAAGCCACATGGATTACATTTGGTTACTAACCATGAATTTGAGACCCTCATAATTAATAGTATAATTTTCTAGTGCTTGTGCTATGTCTTATTTGTTTTAAGAGGGCATATTTTGTTTTCTCAAAGTGTGTTAAAATGTAACGTAAATAATACTGGCAGTTCCGATGTCTACCATGCCACATGCCCAACGTGAAATTCCTTTGTTTCATATTAAATTATGTTCATAATGTAATAACAGATTTTTAAATGATATATGTTAAATGTCCTGTAATATTTTCTGATTAATTTCTACGTGCCTTGCTGGCCCATTCTGGCTTGTTTGTTTTATTATTATTTTCTGACACAAAGTGCACAAATTAACTCTGGACAGAAAATAAATATTGCACATCTAAATTAGTGCACAAATTCCTCCAGTGAAAATTGGACCTTGTACAATGCTTTTGTATGTAACTTGTCTCAGATATGTAATTAAACTAATTTCCCTCACAATGCTGGTGGGAGATTTCGGCGAGGTAGCCAGATTTCTAAGCTACCATCTTCAGTCTGTTCTTTGCGGGCCTAGAGGATACATGTGTGTCATGTCGCAAGAGCCTTCACCTACTTTTATCTACTCAACTTAGCTGTAATAGTAAGTTTTAGTGTTCTGCTCCTTCTGTGTACGTATCCTTTTCACATTTTTTACAATTTCGACTTATGGCAGGCCTAAATGCCATGCCCACCTCAGATGAGGGTTAATGTGTATTGTATTGAGACAACCTTAGTCTTAATTTTTTGGCTTTTGTACAATAATTACCTTAGGGGCCTGGCCCACTCCAGGAAACCACCTGCTTAAGTGAATGAACTGTATAACTTTAGCTCTTTCTTAATTAACTAATTTCTGCTTGGATGTGTGTTGCGAGGGGACCGTCACGTGGCTGTCGACCTGCTACTGCCCTGAGAATTAGAGTCCACGTGTTCACCCATGAATAGATGAGCTGGTGCCCTATGGACACTTTAATATCTTTTCTAAATTTTTAGCCATGAATCAGGGTTTCTCTCAAATCCGGCCTACTCCACACTTCGCTAGCAACCAAACCACATCAACTCAATGCTTAATATGGGTGTGGGAACACAGCCACTGGACCTTCAATGTATGGAAACAGGTTAGATGGGATAATGAGTCTAGGTATATGTTGGTACAAACCAATGGCAGGGTGCAGATATGTCACTGAGCACATGAAGTGATGGATCCCTTGTGTCAGCAGGGTGCAGTTCAGTCTGGTGGTGGTATTCTTGTATGAGGATTGTTTACATGGAGTGAAATGGGTCCCCTGGTAAATATGCCATTGTCCCTCACCAACTAATGATACAGGCATGGCAGATCATGTGCTCGTATTTTTGCACTCTCTGTACTCTGCAGCAGCTGTGTACCTAACAGAGCAAGATGATGCACCAGTCAACTGCTCCTGAATTGTGACTGAGTAGCTGGATGTACACTCCAGGAATTTGAGGTTGCTTGCCTATTCCCCAGATTGCCTGACCTCAATCCTATCGAACACATCTGGGATGCTATTGAGAGGAATATGTGTGTCGTAGATCTTGCTCCAGCAGACTACATGCTACTTGGCATGTATATCTAATTCAACTATTCAGGAGTGTATATCAGTAACTACTTAAAATTACAGTACATTTAAGCTAATATGGATATTATGGAACAAGAATCATTCTCATTACATTGAAAATATCAAATGACTGGCTTTCCGTAATTTTTAAAATTCATAGGCTAAAAAAATTTTTAAATTTTCATTTTTAGTTTTTCCCCTTAATGGCTTTAGTTCACCATTTAAATCATTTTAACAACCTCTAAAAAAATTGAGAATAAAATTAAAAGATAACATTAAAATTAAAATTACGAAAACTGACCCCTTACTAAAATGTACTTACAAATTGACAGTATGTACTTAACTTGCCAGTCTCATGACTAGGCCATGACTACCCAGACCCCCAGTGTGTCCTCCCTGCTATGTACACTCAAAAAGTCTCTCTCTTCCTTCATCACAAGTTTTTGAGAACATGTCAGCACTAAAAACAATTTTTTATCATCTTCCAATAAGATTAAGTTTTGCACATACCACATTGTGGTGGCTGAAGGGAGGCACAGTGTCAAGTTGGGTAAGTTGGCACCACTGATGCCATAAGGACAGGTATTAGACATTCACTGAGCCAACACACCAGTGCTTTAGTGGCTGACATGCCAAATACACCCACTATGGAGTCACTGGGCCAATTTAACTGTTCAACCAGGTAGGAACATCACCCGACAACTAGCCACCTAATGATGCTGGCCTAACCAGAAAAATGTTGTGTTTGTGCATCCGTGCGAAAAAAATGTCGTCCTTGGTGTGTGTGCCTATTGACAAGTACTAGACTTTAAGTATTTGTGTTTCTGTCCTTTATATATTTTTGGTAGCCACGAGGCCTACTTGTCACCTTTACTTAATTGTATTTTAACTTATAGGTAAAAGAAAAAGTCTTGAATATAGATGTATTGTTAGTTATAAGCATATGTAAGATACAAAATGATGAGCCATAGCTTTGTGTTGGAAATACCTAAACGTTCTGTCTACTTCGATGATTGTGTATTAAAGATGTAAATGGAGTAGAGAAATGCGGCATAGAGCTGGGGCAACATTGCTTCAAAAAGTAGCTATGTGTTAACAGAAAATAGATTGCCAGTGCATGTACCTGCCTGCAGCTGTTTTGCATGTTCAAGACCTGGAAAAGCGTGAGCTATCAAATTGACTTTCACTCACTCGCCACTTGCCTCATCATGCTCAACTACAGTCTTTCTGTTGGCAACTCGCCTAAACATGATTTCTCATCACAAACTGACTCTGAAATCACCCTTTTTAGCCATTTTCATGCCCATAAAAATAGTCCTTGCAGTTGAAATGAGAACTTGAACCTTTTCTTTGGGCACAAAATGTTTCTTAAATGATTTTCGTGTTTAGATACCGCCACAAAATATCATACCATTTGTTAATCACATGTTTTCTACCAAACCGATGCAATTCACTTGATGCACAAGCTAGACTGAGCCCTTCAGACTTTCTTATGTAGTGATAGTGGGGCCTATAAATTTTCTGCTTTTAGTTTTAATTAAATTATTAATATCTTTGCATCATTGGTATATAAAATAACATTTTGTACAGTTGAACTGGGAACTGAAACTTAGTATCTTAAAACTATTCTTAATAAATTCTTAAAATATATTGATGGGTAAATTATTCCCATCTGATTAACTGTATAATTACTTAAGTACTCACTCTTGTCATGATGCCATCGTGTACAACTACAGGGTGGTTATGAAGGACCCTGCCGCAAGCCACCAATTGTCAAACTGTTGCACCGTACCCCATTTACCTCGATCAGGCGGTGACTCTTAGTGGACAGCAGGGGCACGTATCACGAAAAGATGTTAAAAAAAGGGAAAAATGATAGGTTACCACTGTGACGAATCAGTAATTTTGTCCATAAGTTGGTACCAATGCCATATTGTTATTTTAATACTTTTAGTGTGTTGTATTTCACTGACCGGTCAAGTATAATTCCTTATTGATATTTGTGGTATTAATTTGCATATTTAATTTTGCTACTATAAATAATTATCTCTGATAGCTGTGGTTTGTATTTTAAAATATCAATTTATATTTCCCGTGTCATGTACAGTAGTGTATAGAGTCGCCACCGCAGTGTGCCAAGAGCGGGCGTGTTGTCATAGGCCGGGTGCGCACTGCACTGTTGTGCGATTCTGTGGAGAGTCGAGTCTGAGCTGCCAAGCGAGTAGGACGCATGTTGGCTGTCGCAGCCGGTCCGGTATGTGCGTAGTTGCCGGGCGATATAGTCTCCATGTCCGTCAATCATAAAATGGATGACCTGGCATTTGCGGAAGATTGTTCGTGGCAGAAACGTATCCTAAATGTTTCTTAAAGACAACGATGTCTCATATTAAATGCCCTTTCATGCATTGGAAAGGTTTGTCCACCTGCGCCTATTAAATAATTTTTATTACGTGCTCTGGCCGGGATCCCTGTGTGAATTGCATAGTAACTTGTTAACCTGGCATAATCAAATTGTCGTCTGCTACAATTATGTTACACAGGCACTTAGGAACCGTCACGTTTTGTAATAAACTTTTTCACCAAGAATGTTTGTACGTGGAAACACATGTCAAGAAATTCCTGGACGTACAGAATATTATTTGCATTGCAGAAATTTGCAGTGTACTATTAAAGTGAGCATATAGTATACAATCACTGTGCGTGATGGCTAAAGTTTTACAACAAAAGCTTTTATCCTGGAAAGCTTTCATTTTATGTGTGTCTGTGCGCAATGAGGCAAGCAGCGAGGTGATCAGTTGTTCCATCTGACAACGGCGTGGCTGCTTGCAATGGTTTCCTGGTTCCGGCGGGGTCGGCATCGAGAGTTGGAGGCCATTCCTGCATGGTAGTGTCTTCATTGAACATGCTAAGAGTGTGCCGCTGCCGAGGTATGGCATAATGTTTGTGGTGGTCCTGAGGTCAGGGACATATACGTCATAATATATGTTTGAAACTGTGATAGCTGGAAAGTGTCATCCGCTCGTGCCCCGCCTCGGTAACGACTTTAAATTTATACCACGCATTTGTACTATTTTAATATTCATTGTGTTGTTTATTAATGGAAATATTGGGCTAGGAACAGGTATAGAAAGTTATGATATATGGCCCTACGTGAAGTTAACTGTATAGTATTGTTTAAAGTGCACAAATATTTAAAAGCATTTTATGGAAAAGTGGCCAAAGCAATTATGTACATGTATAAAACTGTGGTTTTATCAAGTTTTCTTATTACCTCAGAACCCTTGTGTAGGCGAACATTATTTATAAAATACCCATTAACATCTGTGATAGAAAATAACTGCTGAAATTATGAATGTTCTAAAATTAATGTCTAGTATTAAGGATAAAGTATTGGTCTGCAACGCGAGAATTTTCTTAAGACGAGATTGCTTTCTGCCCCGCGGGGACGTGTAGGGGCTGTGACTTTGTATTGAGAATGAGGTAGTGTTTGAAACTCCTGACACCTCTGCGGGGTAGAGGGCATCTCACCACCACAACAGTTTATGCGGCTATCCACACAGCCTGCTAGGATGTAGTGCGCAGGTAATGCCTTATGAGCCTAAGGATGTGTGTTACCATTAACTTATTGTTAGGAAGGAGCTCGCAAGTGGTACCAACCCTGACTAGTATAGGAGACAATTATAAACTGGAAAGAATATCAATAACTGCTCTAAATTAGTATATTAATAGGATACAAATGTCGCAAACAGCTCTCTCTCGCAAAAATGATTTGTTGTGTATAAGAGTATTTTTTAACTCAAAATTCAGGAAAAAACAACCGTACATGGTATAGCTCATCAGTTACCTCAACACAACATACACTACACTTAGCGGACATAAACTTATGATGACCGTTCATAGGGGCAGCCATGGGAACAGTACATGACAAACTTTGACATGTACAGATAAATTGATGGTCTAGCATAATTCTGGCTTTTAACTAACTTTATTCTCTTGACCTTTATATGAGGATTTTGACATGCCCAGCAGTAAACAATCTTGACAACTGAATTATATTAATATCTGAATTGCCAACAGTACTAATTTTGATACAAAACTGTAGAGGCACAGCTAACAGAAGTTAATGTACCTATTGTAAGCAATTCAGAATTCTCTTTCAAGTTCTGCCACCTGTCTGGAAAAACTGTGTTATAATGACATTATGTTCTTAATATCTCACTTTCAACATTATTTGTTGGCATACAATTTTTTTGCCTCCTGCAATTACAGAATTTATACATCAATGTCACTGCTTTGGAGATCTTTGTATTAATGATTTGCCAGTCCTGGTTCATTGATTTTTGTGTACTAGTTGTACATAGCCAAGGATAAAAGCTATAGTTTCAAGATTGATAGTTCCTTCGCATACTTTGGATGATATGTACGTCAAAATTTAGAATGCCTCATGAAAACTGTTTGCAACTGTTTAAGGAGAATGGTGAACTAATGTCTTACATATACCAGCTATTATGTACCGCAATGCATGCACGTCACCATGACTGCTGCCAGGCTACTGACTTTAGTGTTTGTTTTTATTTGGCTGCTGTTGTTGCCAACCTACACAACTAACATACTACATAACTTAATTCTAAATGAACACAGTACACAACAGTTCCTCCCCATTTAATATGTGACAAAATCGTCCAGCTTTCTTGGGGGCACACGCTGTCATGTCAAAGCTCTGTCTCGAATACCTCCTTGAGCTTTACTCGCAAAAACCCTCGGAATGGAGAAGGTTCTCAGGAAGCGGCTGATCCAATTGCCTCTTCTGACTCTTTGACTCCACCTGCAGCTGTGGAACCCTCCCTGGTGTTCTGGTGGCTTGCAGCAGATGTCCCAGCACCCGTTGATGCAGTTGTGCACTGTTGTGAACGATCCTGGGCCCGAACTGCTGTAACACTCGTGTTGATGTTTGCACCCTGTTGGAAACTGCTTCTTTGGCCTTCGAATCTGACACGGGTTGAGAACTTCTCCGTCCTATGAGAATTGCCCTGCTCATCTGTTACATGGTAAATCAACCATCCTTCCTCCCCACTGACCCAGCCCGGTATCCATTTGAATTCAGTCACATACAGCCATACGGCCGCTCAGCCATACGGCCTCTCCCACACTGAAGTGTCGAGTCCCTACCACAATTGTGCCTGCTACCTGTGTAACCTGGGGGGTGCCTCTGTCTGTACCTGGATACAGTTTGGCCAGAACCGTCTGTAGTGGTTGCCCCATTAATAACTCTGCAGTACTCTTCCAGGTATTATTTTCCCCTTGTCGTGGGGTTGTCTGCCAAGCATATAACATTTGTACCAACCGTGTCTGCCATTCACCCTCAATAACTTTTCTTAACTTCTGCTTCAGTGTTTGTACAGTCCTTTCCGCCAACTCTTTACTAGAGGGACGGTATGGGGGGAAAAAACCATTTCTATGCCATTATTCTTCACAAACCTTGCCATATCTTGAGATCGGAATGCAATCCCATTGTCTGCTACAATGACGTCTGGCAGCCCATGGCAACTGAACATATCGTGCAGCTTCTGAATGACTGATATCCTGATATGGCATACAGACTTCCAACCCGCCTGACTTCAGGCCATTTGGAAAAGGTGTCAATGACTATTAGAAAGGTTGAATCTTGAAATGGGCCAGCAAAATCAATGTGCAACCACGGCCGCTGTTTATCTGGTTTTGGCCAGGCAACCATTTTCACTTTAGGTGGGTTATATTGGCACAGGTGGCAAATGTTGCAATCCTTTACCACCTGCTCAATGACCGCATCCAGTTTTGGCCTCCAGAAATAGCTTTGGGCTACTGCTTTCACATGCACTACCACATTATGTTGAGCATGTAATAGATTCATCACCTCTGAATGCAGCTGGGATGGAATCACAACCCTGTTTCCCCACAACAAACACTCTTTATATATAAACAGTCCCTGAGACTGCGCACAAAATATGGCTGTATTTCCACAGCCACTTTTGCTGGCCATCCACTTGCAGTGTACTCCAGAACCTTAGACGGTAATGTGTCCTTTCCTCTTTCTGGTACTATTTTACCTGGCTCTACCAACACCTCTGTTGATTCTTCCAACATGAGAATGTCACTTAGTCTGGTACCTTGAACTCTGGTGCCTGAAGCGGAAGTCTCCTGAGAGTATCGGCATGTTGTATCTGGTGTCCTGGTCTGTATTAAAACTCAAAATCATGCATCCCCAACATAAGACTCCATCGCAACAATGGAGGGGATATTGTTTCTGGAAGGGACTGCTTGGGATGGAGCAGCCGCAAAAGAAGTTTATGATCCGTAACTATCTTTAACTTCCTACCAATCACATATTCTTTGAACTTGCTTACTCCAAACACCACAGCCAGGGCTTCTTTGTTCATTTGTTCATAGTTTCACTTGCTCTTCTGTAGGGTTCTAGAGCCAAATGTTATTACTAGGGCTTCCCTCCCATTACCCAAGTCATGGGCCAGTATCGCTCCTACCCCATACTCTGAGGCATTGCACGTCAAAATTAAGGGCTTATTGAGGTCATAGTGCATCATTGCCTGCTCTGGCTGCAGCAGCTGCTTGGCATCTTGAAATGCCTTACTATGTGTTTCTGTCCAACGCCATGGGGTATTTGCATCTAATAATCGGTGTAGCTGCTCCAACACTTCTGCCTTCTTGTTAAGGAACCTTTCATAGAAGTTCAAAAGTCAGAGAAAGGCCTGAAATTCCTTTTTGTTTGTTGGTTCCGGTGCATCATGCACAGCATCCGCCTTACTGGACAAGGGATGGATGCCTTTCCTTTCAATTCTGTGTCCCAGGAACACCACAGAATCCACTCCAAACACACATCTGGCTATCTTTAGTCAGAGTCCTGCCCGTTGCAGTCTTTCTAGAACTTGATGCACCCAACTCCAGTGCTCTTTATCCTCTCCTCCCTATATCAATATATCGTCAATCAGTACTACCATTCCAGGTATGCTAGCAAGCAGAGTATTCATTAACTTTTGGAATATTGCTGGACCGCTGCTAAACCCGAATGGCAACCTCTTGACCTTGAAAAGCCCTTTCGTAGTATTAACTCTAAGCAGTTTGGCTGTTGCCTCATCTACTGCTACCTGCAAATATGCTTCCTTTAAATTGAGCTTGGTGAATAGTTGTCCCTCTAGTACTGCTAACATCTTATTAACAGTGGGCAGTGGATACACACGAGGCACATACACTGTTTACTGTTCCCTTATAATTCCCACACAGCATAATCCTTCCCCGTTCACATCTCTCACGAGAACATTGTTCATTTTCTGCACATTTACCTCCACCAATGTACTGCTTCGCAAGTCCGCCATGTTCCCAATAGAACTGCAGACATTTGCGATACGAGTTCCACGACTCCTTCTCTTCTGCAAACTCACTTATAGCTCCAATTAGTGCCCTTTTTTGTGGACTACACGCAATATTTTAAACATAGTGGTCAACTGTTATGTACCACAATGTGTGCACGTCGCCATGACTGCTTCCCAGCTACTGACTTTAGTGTTTGTTTTTATTTAGCTGCTGCTGTTGCTAACCTACAAAACACCAGCTTGTCACTACTACTAGTTTTTTGGACAGTATATTGAAACTTCCATCTAGTATGTTTGATTGAAAATATGTCACTAAATTAGTGACTATTTCTATAATCTCTAGATACTAAATAATCAATTACTTTTTTGAAAATTTGTGCTCTGATCCCTGTAATAACCAAAACTTTTATGTTAAGAGTTTATTTAAGACAAATGACACTCACTTCAAAGCATCAAAACTGATACACATTATTACATCTTGCGCAATATTATGAATATACCTTTTACATGATGGGAATGTGACATCCCTACCACTCCACCAACTTACGCCAGAACCTTTCTGTGTGGTACTAAGCGTACTCACATTAATTTGACACTTGTAGTCTCTATTACTAAATCTAAATAAAGAAGCACTGCAATTCTTTGCCAGGTAAGGCAAAAGAGTGCCTTTTTGTTAACTACCAGGTTCCTAAGGACCTTTCCTGTGCTGATGTTTTCTGATGTATGTCCAGACTGCTGGTCTAACACTTGCAAAATTTATTGAAGAACTACCCAGAGCAACATGCTCCAGATCCCTGTATGTGTGCGTGTGTGTGAGAGCATACGTGTGCGTGTGTGTCCCCCCCCCCCCCCCCCCCATCATTCTGCTGATGCATCACTGTGTGACACATGCCTACTTCACGTGGCCCTGTGTTACACAGTCACCATATTTAATATGTTTCAACATGAATCATAACTGCTTTAATGTGTGAGTTGTTCTATATGACCAAGAATCAATGTGACTGAAATGCCTGCTATTACAGGTTTATGTTAAATTCACATAAATGTTGACGAATTATGCAATTTAAAATTTAAATGGCTGAAATTCAGACAAATACATTAAATAAATTATTTCTAATATTAGTTTCCAATTCAATTAAATTAATAACATTCTGTAAAATTATATGAAGTGTACAAGGGAAAAAGGATGAATGTCCATTTTTACAGAAAATGAATCTATGGTGTCGTCTGATAGAGAAATGTCAGTACTGTTGGCATACCAAAGCATAACGGTTGAAGGATATGTGAGTCTGCAATTACAGGCCTCAGAAGTAACTCTTCCAAGCGAAGAGTTTATAGTTTTGATTGCAGTTTACTCAGTATGAGCAAATATGGACATTCATCTTTTTGCTCTGTACCCTACATGTGATCACACAAATAAATTATCAACTTCAGATTACTCTAATATTAGCATTGGCTCTGCACAAGGGGGTACACTGTGTCAGTTATAATGTAGTTGGCGCTAGGAGGGAGCTAGTTCATAACCCAGTAGGTGTGAGGTGGTCTCGTACTCTATACACTGGAGAAGTGTTCTTTTCGTAAGCTTAATGCAGAAAATTTCTAGCCAGGTCCACAATCAGTCAAAGAGTTAAAAGTGATTTATGGTACACAACTTACTAATGATATGGGGTGACAGTCGGCTAGCTCAGCTGGTAACGGCAGATATACAGGCCACAGTACAGATGATCACTTGCCAATCCAATGCTTTACCACAATGACCTTTAAGCAGCCATACCATCTAGAACCATCTCCTCGCTATGGAGTACATAAGCTGCCACTCCACTAGGGTACATCTGCTCACCACACATCACAAGGCTCAACAATTACTGTGGGTGTGGGAACACCACCGTTGGACCATCAATGCATGGTTAAAGGTCACTTGGGCGGATATGTCGAATTACGTGCTGATGGCAAGTTACGAGTGTGTTGCTAAGCACATAAAGCGATTTATCCGTGTCAGCATGGTATAATTTAGGCTGGTGGGTATTGCTTACGTAGGATGAAATGGGTCCCTTGGTACACATGTCATTGTATGTCGGCGGTAAATGATACAGAGGCCTGCTGGCAGATCATGTGCCCCTATTTCTGCAGCTACAACACGCTGCAGGAGACCTGTGCCTACAGTAAAACAGTTTCCTGGCCCACCACTCTGAAATTGTGACCAGTTGGTTGGATGAACACCCCATGGATTTGAGGATGTTTGCCTCCCCTCGTCCCCCCTCTGATGTCTCCCACCTCAACCCTGTTGAACACATATGGGATGCTGTTGAGAGGGATATGTATATCGTGGATCCTGCTCCAGCCGATCTCAGTGCAATGTGCGAGACTGCAGCAGCATGGCTCTCAACTGCTTCAGGTGCATTATTGAGTCCATGCCATGTCACATCACCACCAATGTCAGGGGGTGAAAGGGGATGCTGCATGCTACTGAGCAGGTATCTCTAATTCAGCTACTCACAAGTATAATTATGACATTGTGTCTCAATTTTTATTTCAATAATAAAGCTGTAATATTAGTAATAAGCCAAGTGTGAAGTTAATTATACTATTACTCATGTCATAAATTTAATTATAACTGACAGTGCATCTGTAAAGTATTATCTCAATGTTTAGAACTCACAGAATCTTTATAAATACATAAATAAAAAAAGGAACATGTTGTGCCTTTTTCAATGGTGATGTCTTGCAGGGTGGCCAAAAATCCATGTTCAAGTGTACCATCAGGACAGGTTTGGCCGCAGCGAGCTGTACGGGTACGGCGTATGCCACATTCCGACATCTCCTGGCACCCATGCAATAGACTGTGTCACCTGGAGGCCAGTGGGTATGTGAATGCGATGCTTTATGTCATTGGCAGTGTATTTCAGTTGACATTGTAAAGGGCATGAGAGTGCTGGTGTTTGTTGAGGATTCGTGACATTTGCAATTTGAAGCATCTGAGCACTTGTCATGTAACTACAAGAGACCCAAAATTTCTGGAACGTTTTCTTATTTCTTTTGTGCACCTCCAAGTAAACCTCCCGTCCGGAGCAGACTCACTGCGCCTTCGGCAATAATTACTTAAATTATTTTCACCACGTTTTTCGCAGCTTTTGAAAACATTTTTTATATTAACTGCACCTTAAAGTTTTGCAGTCGTTTTTATATGTACTGGAGTTTATAGTTAATTTTTGAATACCTATCCATTTCTTTTAGTGTTGGTCAAGCAGTGTCTTTTAGGTAATCACAGTGTTAATTAATTTTTATATTTAAAATGATCTCAGTATGATTTAATATTGTAATTATAAGGTCCCTTTATCATGCTGATCCATATGGTTATCATTAATATGTAGTTTTTTCCTTGGAGAATTTTGTGACCTCTTAGAGGTGTTTTAATACAAACAGCCGCTTCTTGGTGGAATTTGAATACAGCGTATTAATCTAATTACGCATCCGTCATAATTTATTTTCTGCTGTGCCATCCTTAAGACTAGGATATACTTTTGTAAACCAAGATGTTAAGTAATTTATCAGGAAGTACAGCCAATATTTAGAAGAGGCCCGCTTAGCTTGATTACTTAAATTTTTAGTGCCAAATTCCGAGAAGATAGCACCATTCCTGAAATCATCATGATGTGCAACATTGAAACGAAGTCGAGATAACACAAATATTTTGACACATGCTGACATCTGGTAAACTAATTTTATTGGGTATACATTTTTCTCTAAGAGCTCTATTAACGTGATGTAGACAATTTCTTAATTCAGTGGCAAAGTTTTCTCTGTCTGAGAGGCCAGATAAGAACACCCTATTATGAGCTACACACTAACATTTTAATTTTTTTTTTTAAATAAGAATTGAAGAAAGTTTTTCTTTGAGCTTAAACTCTCTAAATTGGTTAACAGTTATTGTTTAGGAGGTGTTACAATTATTTCTCTTTGCAATACATACTTAACTGTGCCAATGTAAGATTTTGCGAGCATAATACACTTCATTACGTAGTATTTTAGGTTATAATTTTTTATTTCCCAATTCCTTCCTTAGGCAAATGTTGTAAGGAATGTGGTATTTTCAAAATTAGTTTTAAATTTTGAAACTATTTCACAAGGGCAGCAGAAACTTGATTTGTTTTACTTATATAGTTAAAACCTTATTTCAATTAAGTTAAACTTTCAACATTAAACATCTCTTCATTGACTGTAATGCTGTTTTACATGTGATTAGTTGCAGTAGATTACTTATTTGCAGTTTTTTTGTCTCTTGGAGTGGAAGTATTAATTTATTGTATTTTTTTTATTATTATTATTTAAAAAACATTACCTTCAAAATGTACTGTATGTTGACAAATTTCTAAACATGTTTTGGGGGGAAAAATTTTGGAAAAAAAATAATTTTTGTCAATATCTTGTATGCAAGCCGCACCCTACCCCTTTTTTTTTTTTTTTTTTTTTTTTTTTTTTTTTTTTTTTTTTTTTTTTTTTTTTTCCCAAAATTCGTAGTTCTTTTCCTTCAAACAGCAGAGCTACAAACAGCTGCCTAATTATTTTAATGGAATTTTTAATAAAATAATATTCTGGTTTTGTCTGCTGATACCCTGAATATCAAATAATTCTCATAAATGCTCCTAGCTCTTTTGTCACTTCACATAGGAAATGGTATTATGATTAAAACCATTTCATGCATGATATTATTTGTCTTGTCTGTGTTTTATGTTTTCCAGGAGATTGTAAGTTCTAAAATGTATTAGCTCTTTAGCATTATGTAGGATGCACAACAAAGAGTGTAAAACTGACTTTGCTCATCTAGATCCTTTCCAGA
Source organism: Dryococelus australis (assembly GCA_029891345.1). Classification (NCBI taxonomy): domain Eukaryota; kingdom Metazoa; phylum Arthropoda; class Insecta; order Phasmatodea; family Phasmatidae; genus Dryococelus; species Dryococelus australis. Next base: position 49,753,420 of record CM057000.1, read on the forward strand.
TCCAAGTAACAGACTTGCTAAAAGTAAAGACTGATCCAATAAATTGGATGAAGAATTTTGTGTGCATTTTGTTTATGTTACATTTTTTTATGTAATTTTTTAATTAGTGTATATATTTGTAAAACCATCTGTACAAAATTTAAAAAAAAAAAAAAAAAAAAGTAAGTAAATTAAGATAACCGAAGTACAAACTGAGGCAGAAGTAAAAAAATGGTGAAACCAAAGGAATTGAGACCATACCAACATCAAGGTTGTGATTCTTTTCTAGGGAGGGAAAACCAAAAGTAATTACGTAAGGTAAGTGTACCAGTCTTTGACACTCTTAGAATGAAAAATATAAATATATGCCATTTAATAGCACACAAGCTGGTGAAAGGGTAATCTTCTGTAATAGATGTAAAAATTAAATATTACTGTTAAGTTTTATTTTTAAAAAAATCTATTGAATTCAACTAATATAAAAAAATTATTAATAAAATACAGTTAAATGCACCAGTCTTTGACACCTGAAATTGTATCGTGCGCCAGTCATTGACATACTAAATGTACCAGTCTTTGACACATTATATTCTGACTCTAAAAATTTTACTAAATTATTTTGATACCCTAAAAGATTAAACAAAAATTCTCTGAAATAAATAAATTACTGCATTTTTAAATAAATTTACAGTAACATTATAAAAGTAATTTGTAAGTTACTACAATATGTATTATACAAAGAAAATGTAATTTAATACAGCTGATACTAGTGATACAATGTTTACCCAACATAGTTATGAACTAAAATATATCAGTCTTGAAAAGCTAGTTGTGTAAGATTAAACAATGAATATAAAATGAGTTGGCATCACACAGTTTAACTAGGCCCAAGGTTATTTCAAAAGTTAGTCAGTATAGAGAATACTTGAACTCTGACAAAATTGCTTTTTGTGTAAACATACAGATATACTAGACATACATGGGTAACTTTCTGAAATTTACATTGCACTAAGTATTTCTGGTATGTATACGCAATCAACTAGCTGATGAAACTGATATCTGATTCTATCTCCAATTTGTAAAAATTCAGGACATGGCAATTTCCCAATAATGTCATCTTTAATAATGATACCAACATCACTTTCCATTGATTTAAACCTTACGTTGTCATCACTTAAACATTTTAAGCACATTACTTCAACTTCATTCTCCTCGTGAAACATTTTCTGATTTACACAAACATATCTATAAATTGTGCATTTACGTTTACCACCAGTAAATCTAACTAAAATAGAATCCCCTATGTTAATGCTTTCTTTGTCCAACAGTTCACAAGTATTATTTTCTGCACTCTCTTCTAATATATGTATGTCATCCATACTATCACCACTTTCAACCCATTCTTCACTGTCATCAGATGAAATTGGACATATTGATCTTTTCCTTTTGGTTTGTGTTTTCTGAAGTTCCTTTTGAGTTTTCTTTTCCGTTCTGATGTTTGCTCTTTCCTCTTTTTCCTTTTGTTTTTGTAACTTCTCTTCCTCTTTCTTTTCATGATACTTCTGCCATGCCTCGGAGGTTATTGCAGATGGTATTTTATCTTTTTCTTTTCTTTGATCTTGAAATCTGAGGATCTGGCCAAAAGAAAACTTTTTTGAATGGTGAAGGGATATTTGCAGGTATGTTTGATTTTGGACTGAATGTATGCATTGTAGTTGGGATTTTTAGGGTTACATGTTGAGTAGGAGTACCAGCTGAGGGACCAGGACTAGAACGGGAGTAACTAAAAGGCTGAATTACTTTGTGATGAATTTCTGTTTCCAAAGCAGGTACATCAATTTCTGTGTTATCTTCTATAACTTCACCCGCAGCTGATTGCATTTGTGATTGTGGTAAAATATCATTTGTGGCTTCCTCTGGAACAATTGTGTCGCATACTACAACTGATTCATCTTCGTCAAAGTTATCTTCATTTGTGCACTTTTCCAATTGCTTTTTGGTATTTCTCCATAAGTGAAAAAGTGATTTGTCCTTAACAGCACCTGTCCACAGGTCCTGTTTATAATTTCCATGGAAACTTGCTAGTTTCTCATTAAGAATATTTGATTCTATGAAGCTTAAACCCTTTTACAAAGTGGTCTTGTTATTGTCAGTTATTACTGGTCTTTTATGAGTTGCTGTATTACTAGCAATTTTGTTAAAATTCACATTTTAAACATCAAATGGGCAAAGGCCACAAGCTTTGAAACCATTTTTAAAGTAGTTTTGTAATCTGACCAATACATTTGTTCAACACCGGAGCAAAATTTTCTTTTTTAAATTTATTTGCAAAGTGCTCAACCCTCCATTTTCTCACTTCTTTTCTCCGTGCTGCTTTTAGATGGTGGAAAACAGCCACGTCCATTGGCTAAAGTAGATGCGTTGAATTTGGATACAATGAGATCAGTTCTATTTCATTCTTGCTGCAGAATTCAGAAACATGTAATATTAAATGTGACATGTCCATCTATGAAAAGCAAAACAGGGTGCTGTATGTTATTTTCAATCAACCATGGCAAAAAAAGAAAAAATTTGTAACATACTCATAAAAAACAGGACCACACATCCAGCCACTTTCAGACTTGAAGGTGGAACACTATGTGCAATATGGCTAGGGATTCTTTCACATGAAAAAACTATAATTGGCGGTGGTATATTCCCTGCTGCATTTGCAGTAACTAATACTGTTTAATTTTCTTTTTCAGCATTGATATTTGCCGAATAAACATTCTTGTCACTCTTTTTTGTTACAATTTTTCCTCCACTTGGCTGAAGGAAAAATGCAGATTCATTAGTATTAAAATCTCTAGTGGATTAATTTGGAATGTCCAATGAATTTTTCTCCTCTAAATACAATTTTATTTCTGCAAATCAGTTTCTTATCTGTTCTTCAGTAACTCCAGTTTGAGCAGAAGTCAAAGGCTGAACAGTTCCCTCACGTAACTCAGGATGTCTCTTGAAAAATGCCTTGTACCACTTTCTGCGTGGCCGTCCATCATTAAATTGATTAGGCCTTTCCACGTTTTTAATTATGTGTTGGACACTATTGCACAGTAGTTCGTTCATCATTGGATACTGCAAATGAGCAGTAGTGCAATAACCACTGCTTTATAATTTTTTCCTCAGCATAGGTAAGCACTGGAGGTGGCACTAATCGACACACAGTTGGAGATTTACCACTGGCCTTGTACACCAGGGTTGCTCGAGGTACATTAAACTCTTTTGCCACTGCAGCAGCCGGAGTCCCTTTTTTAACTGATGCTATGGACTCTAACATTTGTTCGTGGGTATAATTTCTTACCAGACCCATACCTACAACAAAAAAAAATTCAGTTACCTGATTGTTACTACACACATTAGTCCAGCCTTAATTAGTATGCCTTAGTATGTTAAATAGCTTTACTGTATATAAATTTTGTTAAATGCTTATTGGCATTAATTTATTGAATTTTTTTTATGTTCTACTTGAACAGTCAAATCAACGCTAAATTCACAAGTGCAGAAGGTCATGATATAGTGAGCCAAATTTTAAACGCCAAAATAATGTATAATTGTTCTGTGTTTGTTTTTATGCCAATTTGTTTACTAATAATGAAAGCTTACCTAAGTTATCTTAAGTGAATAAAAAACATTACATTAACATAGAGTACAGTATTGGTAAAAGTGATCCAGTTATTGACAGTCCTCATGTACCAGAGATTGACACCATGTCAAAGACTGGACACAAGCTACGTAGGAAAATTTTGATCACAGTTCCTTGACAGTCAGTGAGATTATATTCAGATACTAAATAAATTGAAAAGATTTAAAATGAAAATTATTTGTACCTGTTATTGACAGTGTATCAAAGACTGGGGCAATATTCAGATTCAGAATACCAATAGTTGACATACCCCCAAAAAATCAAAAGTGAGGTTAATTTTAATAAGATGAAAGTGTTGTATAACCTTTGTACAGTTCATAGCATTATATTTGATTTGATCCAACAGTGAAATCATTTAACACTGTAAAGTATTTTAGAATTGACATACCTTATAGTTTTTAGTAACAGAAGCAGCAAATTTCACATGTAAATAACACCAACTTTCTTCATGGATGAACACACTATAGATCCTGCTAAGCAGGGTTGCCAAACAGTCCAAACTGAAATTTCCCTTTTATTAAAACAAAATATACTATGAATTTAGCTTATTATTTAGAATTATGTATTAAGGTGTCAATGACTGGGTCAGTGTCAAAGACTGGTACACTTACCTTAATATTACAAATTCTTGAGATTTTTTATTGTGTTTTTAGGTGTACAAAAGAAAACTGATAGAAAGTATGACAATTAAGACATAATTTTCTATCTCGTACATGTCTGTAAAAAGCATGTAGAAAGGTTATTTATTTATTTAACTGTTTACTGTTAAAACTGAACACACTTATTAATCACGGAAGTTTACAATGAACAAGGTTTCAAGAGATTTCAACTTAGTCAACATCAAAGAATTATGTAGTAGATAGGATGCTTAAAATTTTACTGCCCACTGTAAATTGGTACCATAAGTTGACGCTGTCGGGTGAGACACGAGACGAACAATGACACAAATACTTACTGGTAATATGGGCTCCAGCGGTGCTTCCCAATCACCGCACTATTGAGATTTGGGGTTCTCAGGGATGCTGTGGGTTCTGTGTATCCGTCTCAACCATGAGTACTTACAAACACGTTGGCAATACTAAAATTTTACTAAATATCACTTTGAAATAAACACTTAATAAAATATATATGGTTAGGACACTGTCACTACTGAAAAAAAGAGGTAAGTTCACTGTAGACTTGTTTTTATTGTTACTATGCGTACCCATCAACGTGCCAGTGAAATTATGATAATCTCAGTCATAACTAGCCAATTGCACTTGGTGCTCCCCAGCCCGCAATTAATCTAACGCACGTCTAGATGGATGATCTCACAGAGGTGAAAGCACAGCCTTCACAAGGGAAGAGGGCCGACAGCCACTAGGGTGGACTGGCTGTTTTTCCCTGAAAATAGGATGCGGTGAATTAAAAATTAAACCCTTGATGAAAACATGTGAATGCTCTGCTTCACTAACTTAAACTCATTGGCGCTCGCCCATCAGCCTGTGGGTAGTGTGGTGACGGCCTATACACAGAGCCGGCTAGGACGGGAGTAATTGCACCATATACAAATTACAAAATTACATAAACCCTCAAAAGATACATGATACAAGATGGGACACGAGATGAGTATTCACAATAAACATCCACATGCATGAAAACGAGTTTAGATGGCGTGGATGCCGCTGGATGACGTTCGTAGCAGACCACGGGGTGCAGATGAAATTGCAATATTTCTTTGTGAAAACGGTACCTTAAATTAAGGCAAAATAATATTCTGAGTGAGAAAATTATCCTCTTTACGATTTAGATGATTACAAGCTTGTAGCATGCCTGATAGCAGTAAAATCAAACATAAAAGTGACAGCATGGTCAAACACAAAAAGCATGACAATTTCACGGAACCCTGACAAAAATTGAACATAGAACCATGAATAAAATATTGCACAAACAATATTCCATAAATAAGCTCTCAAACGCAATGATGGTGTATACAAATACTTAGTGTCAGTCACGTGGTTATACGTGATGTTGCCATAAAATATTCAAACATGACATATATCCTCAAATACAAACATGAAAACAAAGCCCTTAAAATTGCTTGTAGCAATAATACAGTAATTACGATGAAACGCCACTAACATAGGCGGATGGTGCCTGATTCAAGTTGCGCGGGTCGCGTGACCTCTCCGACATCTTTCTCATCCTTCTTCTCGATTAAGTTAAAAATGCCACAAGGTTGAAATAAATTAGTAAAGCGGAAACATAATGTTGGGAAAATGTCTGGCAAAACGTGTCTCTTTATGACGGCATTCACTTGGGAATATTAGTTTTCTTAATCTCGGTGCGCGGGCACTTTGAATTTCATAACCAAACAATTTTAAAATAACAACAAACACTTTAAAACATTTTAAGACATATTAAACCCTGCAAATACAAAACACATTTTTCACTGACAAACTATATTTATGTGAGAGTTCAGAATATTGGCATCTTTGCCCATGTGCAGGACATGTGACACGTGCATGGTAAGCACCGTCATGAGCACTAGCGCCGCTGGCTGTTAGTCGGCGTCAAAGTATACATCAAAAATATTATTTTTCTTCTCAACACAATTAAATTAAAAGAGTATTGCATCATTAGTTGTGAATACAAAAGTTATTCATGGATATAGTCAAGTATATGTTTTTATGTTTTCAGGAACTCGATGGGACCAATTCAGGCAGTTCTTCCTAGGTGGTGCACCGCAGGTGAGGTCCCTAGACCTTATATACTCGGGGCTCAATCGCTGCAGGCTGCAGACTGAGACTATGGGTGTCGTCCATTTGGAGTTGGGCGTCATCCTCCGCAACGTCAGCAAGTTCGGCATAATTGTGTAACTGAGTAAAGTAGATGGCCGGGGACATGCACAAGGAACACATTTTGTCCTGGGTGTTCATTGCATGCCTCATGTGTACCCAATGTGTGCTCAAGGAAGTGATCAGCAGCACAGAGCTGTTGAATGAAGGCTCTACTGTCGCTGGAACAAGCTTGCCTTGTAATGGTGCCAACGATACCGACAGCTGCATTACTTCTGAAACCACCACTGAGTGTGATGCCAACACGACAGAGGAGAATCCAACCAACTTGACCAACTCCGCTAACGTCACGGACACTGCTTCAAATATGACAGTGGCATCCACTACCACAGTAGAACCACAGTTAATCACCGTTGTACCGCCGACAGTCCCACCAGTCCACGATAAAATTTGTTTGTGCGACTTAACGGTTAGTATAATGTTGAATCCTATGTAGTTTAAGTTTGTTTTGCTTACTCCAATGTGAGGCAGTATCAGTTTAAATAATATGAAAAAGGGCAGACAGCCAGAGCCAGCTATTGTATCTGAAGGACTCTCCTGTTCGTAGCATTGCAGCTATATATATATATATATATATATATATAAAATTGGTATATTCGGGAAGTATTTCAACTGTGTATATTTCAGTCAAGGATAGTAATTCATGTTATATTTGAAAGGTCGTGGCAATGACAACTTGTTTGTATTTCATAAATTTTCGTTTTACCAAATTTTTTATTTTTATTTCCTCATTTCATCAGTAGTAACAGACGTCATAGGACGATAGAGCATCTTTTCCATTTCACTGGGTTAGTAAACTAAAAACATCACTACCTCAAGGCACAACATGGTGAAACGAGGAAAATAACACAGGTCACCTTTAGCTAACGTGACAGACTGCTCGAAAACAATATGTTTTCAATGAGGAAATTTTCTACCAATATATAAGGAAGCATGACCTTTCTCAGGTTTCACAACAGTTTGTCAGCTGTCAGCCTGCAACATGTGATCACGTGACTCGTACTGACCAGAGCCCGCAACTTTAACCTTCTTTTGTATTTCGGACATTTCAATTCAAATATGTATTAAATTTGTTTTCCGTCGGTGCGAGGAGTCAATAGGGCACCGGGAGAGAAAAGTAACTATTCTCTCTCGTCTTAGTAACTCTCGAAGTGAGAAGTTTGGTTTTATGAAGGCTGCCATTCCAGGGGGGGGGGGGGGGCTGGTTTCCCCCAGCTGCGAGGTGTCAATAGTTTTTTGCCGAGACGGCGATAAATCTCCAGTAAACATTTAACTACTTCTGTTATTTATTGGCAATCCTGGTATCAACAAACTTTCGTTATTATGTAAAGTCTCCAACTCACGCTGAGCTAGTTTGTTGGTGTTTATTGAGACCTACGAGGGAACAGGACAGAAGCCTGTTACATGTTGTTCCTGTCCACTATGAATAATGGATGAGATGTGTTGAAAGAGTGAAATCTTTGGTGGTCTAATTATGGCAGAGAAAACAGATGTACCTGTAGGAAGCCCTCTCACACTATGTTTCTATCAGTCATTCATACAGTTTAAAATTCCTGCCCAAAAATATTTCTGGTCTGTCATTGATGAAAAGCTAGGACGAGCCATTGAGCAAGCTGAGAATCCTTCTATGGTTTCTGTAAATAATATGTGTCAGCCCATTGGAGTAGTGGTAATAGGACAAACTTTCCATTGTGATACCATCAGATGTTGGAGCAGATTTCTATAGCTTACATGTTTGTTCATTATTTATGAAAAATTTTGAAAAAATATCTCCTTATATTTTTATTTTTTTCTTATTTTGTATCTTTTTCCTATCAATTGATCCAATGACTTAATACTCATGTATTGATCAGGTGACACGTTGAAATTTTGTGGAAACAGTGTTATACCAATTCTGACTCCAGTATATCATCATCATGCACTGCCGTTTCCAGCCCTAAGCCAGATTAGCATAGTAAAATACCTCCATCTCCTCATATCTCGTTATATTTCATCCTTCTTGATCTGGTTTCGGTCTTCGCCTCCCCCTCCACTCTTGTCATTATCTGTTCTTCCTACTAAGGATAGGATCTCGATGCTGTGATACTGCAAAACCTTGGTACTTTATAGTATCAATTATCACATGAAACTATCCTAAAGTATCGGATTTTAACATTGTACTAATGGTATTTAACCTTTTTTTTCCCCTGAAGCACAAAATCGCCATAATATTTGCATACTGTGTTTTATAGCATAATTATTTCCGCAGCATAACACTTGCGCAATGATTTTCAAATACTGAAAATTTGAAACTAATCTATGAGTTGTCAGTAATTTCAGCCTCATCACAACACTTGGAACAGACGGAAGATGAATAACAGAAGTTGGAAGTACCATGACGAGCTGTACCTTCCCTCCCTAAGAAGAAACGAAAGTGTGAAGGGTGCCATGGTAGTTGCTAGGGAACCACTTCCCCTCTTTCCAGGCGTGTAATGAGAGGAAGCGATGTTGAGCCTGGCCGTGACGAACTACAGTCAGGTACACCCGAGGATAGTGGACATCTGCCGACCTAGAAAGGGAGAATGCAAGGATGCCGTTCTAGTTGCTAGGGAACCACTTCTCCTCTCGCCAAGCATGTAAGGGGAGGTAGCAAGGCCAAACCTTGCACCGAATGCTGGACTGGACTGTTGCTCAATGAACTCTTCATTATCTGAAGTTTTAATATGGGATCGAAGGGGGTGGTTTTGCTAGTTTATCATTGGTTTGGACCATTTGAGTTACAGGCCTTCCACCATTTGTTTCAAGTGTAATGTTGGGTTTTATATAGTGTCAGTGTGTTTCAATGACACAGTATAGTAAAATGAGAAATTTTCTTGGGCAAGTTGTTTTGTGTTCATGGCAGTTTTATTTGGTGTTGAGAAATATATCGATCTGATATTGTATGAATCTTTTAGTATCAATACTAGTATCAAGTATCTAAAAAATGTGGTATCAACCCATCCCTACTTGCTACCTCCGTTGTTATCCGTGGGTCCTCCTTTCTTTGTGCTTCACTTCCATCATTTGTCTGGGCAGTCCCTCTCTTCTCATTCTGGTCTTGTACTCCTGCACGCACTTGTACAACTTCATTTCTAATTCTTTCCCATCTCATTGTCAGTGTGCCCCACATAACCTTTGTGCACATCACTCTGATCTTCCCAGCATCACTGTATCTGTTTGTAACAGGTTACTATCCTGTTCTCTTGTCATTCTCAGTAAACACCAACGGACTAGCTCAGCGTGAGTTGGAGACCTTGACTACATAATAATGAAAGTTTGTTTATACCAGGATTGCCAATAAATAAAAGAAGTTGAATGTTTACTGGAAATTTATTGTCGTCTCGGCAAAACAAACTATTGACAAATATCTATTGACACTCGCAGCCGACGAACAAAAAAAACAAGACAGAATGGCAGCCTTCATAAAATAAAACTTCTCACTTCGAGAGTTACGAAGAAGAAAGAGAATCTTTACTTTTCTCTCTCGGCACCCTATTGACTCCTCGCACCGACAGAAAATAAATTTAATAGTTATTTGAAATGTCCAAAATAAAAAGGAAGGTTAAAATTGCGGGCGCTGGTAGGTGCGAGTAACATGATCACTCGTTGCAGTCTGTCCGACTGACAGCTGACAAATGATCATGCTGCAACAAACTGTTGTGATACCTGAGAAAGGTCGTGCTTTCTTATATATTGGTAGAAAGTTTCCTTATTGAAAACACATTGTTTTTGAGCAGTGTCACATCAGCTAGAGGTGACCTGTGTTATTTTCCTCGTTTCACCATGTTGTGCCTTGCGGTGGCGATGTTTTCAGTTTACTAACCCAGTAAAAATTAAAGGAAAAGATGCGCTATTGTCCTATGTTGTCTGTTACTACTGATGAAATGAGGAAATAAAAATAAAAAATTTGATAAAACGAAAATTTATGAAATACAAACAAGTTGTCATTGCCACGACCTTTCACATATTACATGAATTACTAATATATATATATATATATATATATATATATATATATTATATATATATATATATATATATATATATATATATATATATATATATATATTAATATATATTAATATATATAGCTGCAATGCTACATGTTGTCTATGTTTCTGTGATCCATATGTGATCATTGGCTTATTGTATATAATGTACAACACCAGTGTGTTATTACAGTACGTATGAAACAAAAATTAACCCTTTTCAGTTAATATTAATGAGGTATTATCTTTTCAGTATAACTTTTCAGCATAGAACCAGGCTACTTCCAACAATTTGTTGCAGACATTTCTATAAGTACATATTCCATTCACTGTTTGTTAAATTATCTGCAGATACAGGTAGTTTCTTGTTAAGTATGTTTGTTCAATTTTTCCCCCAGGTAAACCTGTGCGACATAAACTGTTGCTGTGACAGTGATTGCTCGGGCCAGGATCAGCAAGTATTCTCAGGCTGTGAGGACACCAGACAGGGACCGCCCAGCAACTACCACTGCTACCAACCTCACTTCCTGTACCGCAACAATACTGTCCTGCATACGGTCCCCCAGTTTGGCAACACTGGGCTCCTCTGCATCGTGGCAGACAACCTGCCAAAGACCTTCCAGTATCCGGACCGTCGGGTGAGTCGAGCTACATCAAACCACACCTGGGAAGGGCATTGCAGGGATTCTATATTTAAAACAGTATTATTCACTTTGACTAAGTTCCCAGTTTTCAAGTTATACAACCTAATAATGATGAACCATTTTGTATCTGATCTATAAACATAATTCAGTAAAGTGATGCTGCAAAGAAGTTTGACAGAATTAGCAGTATTGTTGTCCACTCCATTTTCCAGCTTGCAAATGGGTCAGTACAACATAATACTGCCATATCTTCCAGTCTTAACACCATTTCTTTTCCAACACTATGCTGCACTGTTCCCCTCTCTTACATTCTACCTTGACATGCTCATCCCTCCACACTTTTTCATCTTTTTTTAGGAACTCTTTCATGGTTAATAGGTTTAAATGTGTTGGTCACCTGAAAAATATTTAAACATGGTATTATTATTATTTATATATGAATAATTTAGCATTTTGTATGATGTGATAATGTGCAGTAAATGAGAAAGAAGTTGCCCAGACGAAGGAAGTAGCTGAAGTGCTTGTGAAAAGGGCCCTAAGGTGAAGTAGAAAGAGCAGGTAATTGCATGAGTGCAGTAGAGATGGGAAGAGTACAGTACGTCACACAGGAGGAGGAGGAATGGAGAGGCAAGTGAAGATGGTGCCAGTGTACTTTTTTTGTAGATTATGCATTCACACTGTGTGTGTGTGTGTGCGTGTGTGTGTTCCCCCCCCCCCCCCATAAAACACAAAATAAAATTTTTTCGGAATATAGGAATGTCTGAAAAAATAAAAAATTTATATTATGTGCTATATAAGCATTACGTGGAGGGGAATCAAAAACATGACGCATGCCAACATGCGCAGCGCAGATGTGCCCTCTACAGGTGACTTCATCCCATCTATGAGTGACCCTCGCTCGGGGCAAGTCATAAACAGTGACAGAATTGATTCTTCGTGTCGAGCAAGTAGACACCAAGCATTGGACAGCTGACTACGTAACAATAATTAACTTGCTTAGTTATGAAATGCATCGCCCGCCCAGAATCCCGCATGCAAAAGCCACCCCTATGAATAAATTTAATATTTTGATAATCCATTACCCTTCAGTTAGCCATGGAAGAAGTTCCAAACAACCCCAGAGATGGCAGCACCCCTGTGACCTTGTGACGTCACATCCAGTTAGTCTCCGAGAGAGGTGCTTAAAATTGTCATCGCCTCCAAACTGTGAGATAAGAAATGAGCGGTGCTCCAGCACCCTGAAAAATCAACCTCTGCGCCCGAAGGCTACTCTTCCCCCCGCACCCCGAAGGATCACTGATTAGGGGATTTTCAAGTATAAATAGAGGTCCAGCGCCAGACTCCAGCAGAGACGCCGGGCTCACCGGCCGCATAGGTTCACGAGCTCTCCCCAGTCTGCAAAGACTCTCTCTCCTCTCCTCAGCCTGCAACACGGCTCAAACTCCTGCCTGCTGCTTGGGGAAGCACCACTCTCTCTAGTCAGCAGCTTGTGAAGGCCATCAGCACTCCAGCCCTTCAGCTTGCAAAATACTCGTCCACACCAGCTGACCGCCAGGATTCAACACACTCTTCAGATGGTAATCCGACCACCTGTACCCACTACCCCTTTACCACAGTCAACTTCCCTTGACTCCCACGGTAGCAGGTCGTCGCATGATTAGCATCCCCCTGGAGGAACCCCTTCTAACATCATACGCTGTAAATTGCATCACTTTAGAATTTTTGTAATTTTGTTAATTATTTCATATCAGGCTCACCTTCGCTTGTTTCCAGCTCATAATTATAATAATTAATTTTGTAGCTTATATTTTAAAGTGTATTAATTTAGTCGGGACTTTACAGTTTCTTTAGTCTCCGTAGTAAATATTACGTGAATCGAAACCTTTTGTCGCCTTCCGTGATTGTAGCTTAGTTTCCCTTGTTAGTATTTTCTTGTGGTTTTAATCAAGTGTGTGTAATTTAATCAGCGTAATAATTTAACACGTCAGTAATCAGTTGTGAGGTGCACTGGACTCCACAGGAGACAGGGTCTGAAGGGCACACCGCTGCTTCTTGGTTTTCAGTATATCCTCAGCTGTTACTCAGTGTATGTCTTGATACCCTGACTGCCCATCGCATGAAAGGTCCTTGGGAACAACTGTCAAGTCATACTCCACAAATACTGTTACGTCCGCAGAAAGGTAGATGACTTCTTTTCCATTGCACTATAAGCACGGGGGAATTAGAAGCCACCAGGGGCACCTTGAGAGACAAGCAGATTACTACTGATATTAATATTGTGAATCAGAGTCCAGTAGATCTCTCACCTAGGGGACCAGAGTATACGCCCATGTGTTAATATTCCATTATACCTACCACACGTGAGTTCCCACTAGATCGTTGGTTAGACTGGGGTCCGCCGGAGGAGGACCAGGAGGAAACCCATCCGGAACAATCAGAGGCTCTCGTGCCAGTCAATACCCCTGACCGCAAGGTACCCCCGGTTCAGGTGGATCCAGCCCTCTCTAATATTATGAAGCTAGCATCCGGAAAGTTAATTATGGTTCAACATCCGCCCACAGTAGATCTGCTGAATTTCTGCATAATAAAGTGGGCATCTGGGAAAACCATTAAGATACGATTCCCACTGAAGGTCGTTCCCAAATCACGTGGAAATCAAGACCCGGCCAACTTCGTCCCCGCACGCCGACTGACGAAGCCACGGCAGATAAACCCCATTACTTCGGCCAGATCATCCACCGCAACCATCACCCTCGTGTATTCAACGACTCAACCATCTCTCATACACCTGGGACCGCTGACTTCCCGACTTTTGACAGCCTTAGTCGTGAGGAAAGTGAAACTCCCTGGGAGGGAGTTCATATCACTCCTCCTCACTCTGGGGTTTGATTCCCCTGTCATTCATTGTAACTGAGAGGGTGGTCAGCGTAATAACCTCTTATCCAATAAGACCCAAGAGGGCACACGTCGAAGGATACATGCAAAGTACAGGAGAGTGTAATAGAATGTCTCTATATCAACCTCATTTATTGTTCACATCTTTCTATAATCACAGTGAAAAATTTGAGAGGCATTGGCCTAGAAATAAATTTCTTTGCACTTTTTTTTATGCACATTGCATTTCTCTTGGTGAGTGCTGTACTGGATGTAGTGCATATCTATAAATAGATACCACCCTCCCTATGTCGCCAGCAATAGCCAGCCAATACACATTGACTCCACCTGTCCGCACACCCTCCACCCATCGGGTGGTCCAGTGTTTCCATGTACGACTGCCGTCATGTATTTATCCTGCCATTGAGCTCTCGCTTGCTTGCCTTCTTGCATTGCTTGTATTAATACAACTTGGATTTCTCTTGTCTTTTTATTACTGTTTGTTGTTAATTTATTATGCTAATTTTGTGGACTCTTTATTTTGTAACGTATTTGGCTTGATTTTGTGAATGATTGTCGACAATCCATGTTTTTATAGGGACTTGCAATTTTGTTACAATGAGTGGGAAGAATGACTTGTCGCATTATATGTAGACTGTGTACCGTAAAGTGAGCACCTTTAAAAGCCCTTTGTACTGTCTCTTCTTTCTTCAGATTGTGTATGCCTCCACCTTTCTATATAAACATTGTAATGCAATTTAATTTAATGTTTAAATTGATTCCCTCGGCTGACTGGCGAGCACAACGTTAAGAAGGGTTTGTTTTACAGGGCGCTAGGTCAGACGCACCCCTTCTAGCGGGGTTACTGGTTACATCCTAATCTCTACATGGCATGCTTGCTCTTCCCATATAGAGAACCAGCCTGGTTGCTTTGCGACAGGGCACAAAGATGGGTTTGGGCAATGAGATCTTGCGTTTTAAGCTGGATACTTTCGGTGGTATACCTGGCTGAAGTGTTACCTCTGTGTTAGACTTAACCTTGAGAGCTTCGGTGAGACATACTTGCATTACAGTTAATTGATTGTTCATACTCCTGGTGTGTGTTCATGCCGGTGGGTGCAGAGCAACTGTCTTGAGGCGGAAGTATGCTGTGGGAATTGTTGGTGGCTGATCCAGCTGGTTGAGGTACTCTGTGATACAAGGATGGATCTCTTGGTCCTAACAGGTTGGGGCCTCTACCAAATCTGTGGAGATTTTCAGCATGACAAGTACCTGGAGGTGATGCAGGTCTTGAGCTTATTCCTTGGGCATGAGCTGGTTGATGTACACAACAAGGATAGGGATCAGCTCTTGTAAACGCCCAGAGGCAGTAAGAGCCTGCTTAACTTTCTCACTTATACCACTCTTATGGGAGAAAGGCATTAGGAAAAGAGACACCCCTCACGTCCGTGAGAGAATCTCAAGGAACGTGTAATGTACTTTGTGTATAGCCACGTGAAGCATCTGCTGAGGGAGAGGCGATCCTCCTCGCACTGCTCGGCGCCTAAATGCGGTGAGCACTGGGATTCAGGCTTTGCTATCAACAGTCCCTGCACTTGGGTGTATGTTCTGAGCTCAAGTCTTCCCAACTCAGGGAATGACCCATCCGGCATGTAAACGCGATGGAGAAGACGAGCAGCAAGCCAACAAGCTGCACTCGAGAACAGAGTATCTGTGTGTGGGCTCTATCATTCTGCCTACCGGGGTGTGCAGAAAGGTTAGCCGTTGCTAGTATGTATATGGGTTTGCAATACTGGGTTTTGGCTCAAATGAGTATCTTTCCCAGGTCACCTGGGTCTCTCTCAACAGGGTGAGGTCAACTGGGTAAGGTGCAAGTCTACAGGAAAGGGCTACCCTTGAGTAAGTCAAACACAGTGTTTATTTCTTATTACAGAAATAAACATGTGGTGTCGACTACCTCCTACGTTTGCCAAGAGCCTAAGGAAGCTGATGCCTACGGTAGAGGTAGAGGTGACCTAGGCCTAAGCTAACAATGGGCAGTGGTAGACAGCACTGTGATAACAACTTTAAATGGTGCTAACTCCGTACGCAATTAACAATGGTTCTGGCACTAAGACTGTGGTGGAGACCAAGGATTAGGTTTCCCTTCAGAACTGAAAGTGCAATGAAGGTTGGAAGGTACAGCTAGGAGCGTAGCTGAGCAGGGGGCTCAGTTCCAGCAACAAGTTCAGTGGAAGACTGAAGATTGGTCTAAGGCAGACTGATCAGTTCTTTTGGCGGCTAGCGTGGTGAAGGAATGAAGACTGGTCCTGAGCAGGTGTCGCAGCCCGCTATTTATACTCTGCTGGAGACTTCCTCTGCTGTCATTGGCTGGCGAGCTTGAGGGTGAGGGGTGTGAAGCGGAGAGGAGGAGGCGGGCAAGAGCATAGTCTCATGGGCTTGTGACGTCCCCGGCCGGCTTGGAGATGATAAAGGCGGCAAAGCATACTAGTATAGCTATCTAACAGCGTGCAGTGGAACTCACTGCCTTTGTTGCATAGTCTCGGTGGGCCGGTGAATAATAAAATTCACAGACTGGAACATCCATTCTTCTGTGGCGAACAATAAAATTTCTTGGCGTCTTGTGGCGGTCAACAATATAGACTCCGTCATGATCAGACGCATGGCTTTGCTTACTAATAAGCTGAAGTCTGTAAAATACCATTGTTGCAAAAATATCATATGCCAAACTGCACAAGTCTGCTGTGTTTTACTCAATAAATTATGAAAACACCACGTAAACTTATGATGTAAAACGTAAATGATAGAACTCCTACCGTACACAGTACTAGCAAAATAAGGAAAAAGTTTTGCATATTGAAGCGTTTTGAAGCAAAATGTGCACTTTATTTCCATAAAGTATTGCAAAATCACATTTTCCACTGTGTTAAGATGGTAACCATATCTGCAGATGTATCAAATTGTCCACTGAAGTGGTGTATGCATTTGTGTATGTACAAATAATTAATACTGAACATGCAAGCAATCTGTGGGTGTGGTTGTACATGCCTTAAGAGCAGTATTGTACACATCGCCCATGCGTATGAAGCAACTCTTTATCTATGTTAGGAACATTATTTGACTGCAATCAGATCTTTTAGACCCCTATGTCACATTTTGAAGTGTGTTTTAAAAACTGGTCATTTTTGATACAGAGGCAAATAAATACCAAATTTTGGCATGTATAGGCCATGTGCATGTCAGGTGACTCCATGATTTTAAGCCTTCAAAACTAGAAAAATAAAAAATCCAGCATACAGACAGTGGAAGCTTTTTTTGAAACCAGAGGTTGGTTCACGTAAGGCAGTGGATGATTGACAACTAGGTGCTCTCGTGAAGTGATCACAGGCGTTCTTAGTAACAGTGTAGTTGTGGATACGTATGGCACACGTGGCCTTGCACAAAATCTTGCCAGTTTGTTTACAGCTTCTTGTGCATCAATCATTTCAGTTCATTCACATTCTCTCACAAGCATTTCCTAGATACACATACATACTTGGGAGGGGTGGGTCAAAGTCAATCCAAAATTTTCCAAAATATCTAGGCCTATAGCAACTGACCTGTCGTAACTATCTTATATCTGGAATCAGAGGTAGGTCATTTTAATAAGTTTCTACTGTGTGAAAGAAGGGGTTGTAAATATAAGGGCTATGTACATATATTGTAAAACTTCTAAAGACAATGGTATTATTTTGAGCTTTGGTTTTCTTGGAAATCGACTTGGGTGCTTAAATCTATAACATGATGCAGATCCATCTTGAACAATTTCTTTAGCGTCTTCCACATCATGATAAAACTGTCACCAAGAACACCTGAAAAATAATGGCGACTAGATCAGCTGCAACAGAATCAGATAGGAAAATTGCTTGCAAACAGATATGTTAACCAGTGATCATCCATCTGCACCCTCGCAGGGTTTGCTCCTTTTCGAGCCATGACTCGGCCCATACTTACTTCTGCTCCTCCATGGCCCGAGCAACAAATTGTCGAGTGCCTGCCGAAGGTACTCGACACTAAATACCCCTGAGAAACTCTGTCACCAGGTTCCAGATTGTGCGTTACACAGTTTGTAACCATTGGCTGAGTCTGCATAAAACATCCACCCGTCCATGTAATTCTATTCATACTCTGTTACATTTTGCACCTTCACATGCCATGGGCAACGTTAGTTCCCATTGTAGCGTCTGCCACAGTTGCGCCTGCCCCTGCCCTCTCTTAAGGAATAGCCATAATGCATTTTGGGTCCTCATCTGATTGGATGATCACTGCCAGTATCCAAAAATGCCTGTGCAATAGCCATGTGTACGTTATGTGGAAGTGCATTTCTCCACCCCTGTGCTGCCTGCCACTGGAGGTTGCGATCACGCAGCTTGGCCTTACAGAGGGATGGATGTTTCTCTCCCTTCATGCCCTGCAGCTCTCTCTAGCCCCCGGTCGGACCATTTATAAGGAGCCTCGAGCTACTTCTGTCGCTGGCTGGTCTCTTCCCAGTGTTCTTGCTGTCAGATAGTGTTCACATTTGTCGTCTGCACTATGACTGACATACAACTGCTTCAGTGTCTTGCATTGACATTTTCCACACCAGTTATGAGCCTTACTGCTATAGGGGTTACCCTCATCCTAGTACAACTACGGGAAACAGGGAAAATCTTGGAAAAGTCAGGGAAATTTGTGTGAAGTCAGGGAATTCAGATAAAATAGTTTAAAGTGTATCTAATAAGAAAATAAATATAGAATTCTACGTACCTGCCATCTTATGAATTGTACTATTACTTTAGCTTATTTCGCCTTCATAGGAAGATTTATAAAAGCCTTGGGACAATTTTGTGGTCATATGTTAAATTGTAACTATTATTACCTACTCATATTTTCTTGGCTAATTATTTTTTTGGTTTGGTGCAGCCAGCATTGGCATTGTGAAAAATATGTTTTAGGTGTAAGTGTAAGATTTTGCAAGTAAAATGTTTACTTTACTAAAATAATTCAAATTTTTTTTGTGGTTCTCATAGAATTTATTCATTGTATTGTGTCACGTCTTTGTATTGTGCCTTTTTTCTGGTTCTGAGAAAGCTGTCTCACCTTTTTCCATTTGCCATCTTTGTACCTACATACCCTTTATTTTTTATTAATATTTTGATTCTGTCCTTCAGACACCCATTTGAGTACGTGCTGGAGTGTGTTTTGTCTAATTACTGGTAAATAAACAAAGATACAATACCCAATATTTTCTCTCCTTTCTCGTACTTTTCTATTTTTTAGAACCTTTATCTTGCTAACTCCCATTTTGTCATCATTCCAACAATACTCTTTAAGGTTAGGCATGGACGTGCAACCACCCACCCCTTACCTTTTAGGCTGTTTTGCTAGACCTTCACGCTGCTTCAAAAGTAATGATGACACGGTTGCCACTCATGGAAAATCTGGAAAACAGGGAAATGTCAGGCAATTTCGAACAAGTTACTTAAATGTTAGGGAATTCTGTGATACACATGCTGTATTTTGCAGTTTTATCATCAATTATGCACCGCCACTAGAATTGTATAAAATTGTTTTGATGATTGTGAACGAAATGCCTAGGTGTTTATTTTCCTCCCAATTTATGTAGGGAGCAATTTTGTAAGATCAGAGAAGTATTTTGGTGTGTAAAAGTGTGTTATAATGCAAAGACATCAATCCTCACAGAAAAAAAAAATGTAGAAAAAGATAAAGGGAAAAAGATTATTTTTTGTCTGAAATCAAGGAAATAGCAGTGAATTTTCCAATGGAAAAAATGTGGCAACCCTGTGATGAAGTGCAGTGAACATTCTACTTTGCCAGTTTGCCACTGAAGATAGAATGATGCAGCTTTAGTCTGCTTTGCCGGTGGTTCACGTGGTGGTGTCACCACCCTGCACCTCTTGGGTGAGCCTTGGTGGGGTTCAGGTGGAATCGGTAAGGAAATGAGTTTTTGAACCTCGGTGGGGGATCAAAGGGGAATTAATAAGGAAACATTTTTGTGAACCTTCATGGGGACTACTGTATGCATCACCAGAACGCCCGGGAAGGGGCTGCGAGCCCATCAAGGCACCAGCACTGGATATGTCAGCTCTCCAGAAAACCCGCCCACGCTTACCCCATGCACTATACCACATTGTTGAGATCTTGCAATACGTACCATTCCTTACAAACACTCGCTATCTCCTACTCTCTAACTGAACCACCTTATGCTGCACCGTCAGGCTGGTGGGCAGAAGACAGCCCAGAGAGCCTTGCTCAAATCTCATCAGGAGACAGGGCTTGGGAAAGCCTTTGTGTATACTAAATTAAGAGAGGATATAACTCAGGAGAGGGATGCAATAGTTGGTCGAACACGTGCTCATAGTCTCCAGGTTGGACCAGGGTTCACCACTGGATTTATGCCAGGGTGCTTCACCACACCAAGAGATGTTTTACCATGGCCACCAATCTCTCCAAGGCTGAAACTAGCTGTTCCACTCACCATCATGAGGATGTTACAGTTTCACCCAACACAGTCTGAACAATCTACCATTGCTCCAATATGTACAACCACGTTGCTCCCAAAAGCCTGCTCCACCTAAGGGCATCTGCCAAGTAATAAATTTGCCAGCCAAATTAGACCCATCAGCCACCAGCCAGCAGTCAAGTAACCCCGTTAATAGGGTCCATTCTCCATGGCACTAAAGGGGGAAAAGACCTTGTGGTTTATACCAGACGCTACCCAGGTCAGTGAGGCGTCAAGTCTGCGTAGAACGTCCACCTGTCCATCTAATTCTTTCCATCCACTCCCTCTTTCTGCACCTTGTTACTAACAAATTGTCAAATGTAGGCCTTAAGTGAACATTCCCCAATTTTAACTAAATCTTCTTTTGCAGTTGATTCTATCTTTTAACATTTGGGACATGTCAAGTTGTCTTGTTCCAGGTTGTTAAGAGTTTGTCAGAATTTTCCAAACTTCATGGTTTGACAAAGTCTTTTGGCTGGCCAGCAGCAGAAATCGATTCGGAGCTGCCATCATTTGAACCACCATTCACATACAAAGCTGGCAGCATTCTGTGGATTTCAAAAAATTCTACGTTGGTTCCCTTTAGTGAGTAAATAATATTTTTCTTCCTTGATAATTGAATTGTTATTTATGTTTTTACAAGGAAGTTTGATGGTGACACTTGCCCTTAAAATTAAGCCTGCTTAGCTTTCAGATTATTTGTTCCACCTCTCTCATTACTATGATGAAACAGGATGATTTATGTTGTATGTGTAATTGATATTGGCTTTCAGAGTAATGTTATAATTAGTAGTGACAGAAGGAAACTGTAACAATAATGTTAACAAAATTGTATACATAAAGTTGATTTTGATACAGGGTGGGGTGGTGGTTATTGGTTTATGTGCCTTTTATCAGTACAGTCGTTTTTAGTGTAGAAATAGAGTGGTTTCCAATGTTTCCTCTGTACCATCATAGTGAAATAATCTTGCTGAATTATATCCCACTTCAGTTTTGGAGAAATAAACCAGGGGTATTTTTTTAGTTTTTTCATTGGGCCACTTTCAAATAATCACGATGCTTGATAGGCCACACTTGCTTGTTACAAAGTCATGACTCACTTATACATAATCAGTTTATTTACGTAAAGATGTAATAAATGAAATAATGTATAATTTTATGACACGTATTACATCAGTGATAGTTACAGACAATGTTTAATTGACTGTATTAAAAAGTATATATTTAAAAAAAAAAAAACAATAATTTCTGGTAAAATGTGTTGTCCGTAGGTCAGTCTGGTGGGTTCTGTGTGCCTGCAGGTCATTAAATGAATAGGCCTGCTTTTGGACAGTGTAAAAATGTGGGTATTGTCTTACTTTTGAGATTATCCTATTGTTGCACCCCACACACCACACCCTCGTTGAGGGGTGTATTGATTTAATATTAATTGCTATTATTGTATTAATTATAATAAGTATAGGCTAGAGAGATACCATAAGGAAGAAACTCGGGTTTCTCCTTAAGGCGTGTGTTGACAGAATAGGATGTAGATATGGCTTGTCATTGTGTGTGATCGGCGATCACATGGGACGAGTCGTCGGAAGTCAGGCGGTATAGGAATTTTGTTTATTGTTAACTCAAGCTGGTCAATGTGTACCAACTAGTCATGCACCCCATTGGGGCTCCATTTTGGCAGGCGTTCCCCAGATGATGAGTTTTGTGGATTGTTAACTGACAAATATGTATCTATCAGTCATGTTATCCCGCGGATCACCACCCCGGCAGGCTTGCCCCAGGTCACGGGATCACGAGGGGATGACCCTTGGCAATGATGTGAGTAACCGCATGACACAGTAAAGGATATATATACAGTGAAAGTCCTTTGTAACAATATTTTATATTGGCACAAATAACTGTCGCTATAGCAGACTTTAGGTATGTAAAAAATTCCACAATTACAAATTTTTTAATTGTGCTTTACATTAACTGTAATGGCACAACCCAAAAAAGTAAAAAGATTGATAATATAACTCATTGAAATTTAATTTATATGGTGTAAAATTCAATCACTAGCGTAGAACAGATGTGACGCATGCAAGGTTTTGAAGCGGGGAGGGTGGCAAGGCAACACACAATGCGCGTAGCTGTCTCCACGTGCAAGGTCGGCCAAGGTGATGGCGCTTCCTGTCGCCTAGTGATGGGAAATATAGTTCATTAGAATGAACTAGGTTGTTTCGAACTATTCACATATGAGAAAAGTTCATTGGGAACAGTTCTTTTGAACTATATAGGTCACAGTTGAATGATCACGCATACTGGCGAACTGCAGCGCGCAAGTGTAACATAGGTCCAAGAACTAGATAGATCTTTCTCTATACCTCGACCCAAGAACTAGATAGGTCTTTCTCTGTACCTCGGCCCAAGAACTAGATAGGTTTTTCTCTGTACCTCGGCCCAAGAACTAGATAGGTTTTTCTCTGTTTCCTCTTTCAAAGTTCCATTTCCCCTCTCCAGAAGAATGTAAGTAAGCGTGAAGTGGAAAGAGGAGCAAACAAGTGATGTTTGTAAATTAATTGCCAAAGAATTAGGACATTATTGTATGTAGTTGAAATTACTTGTTTTTTATATAGAAGTAAGATAAATGAATAGTGAAAATATCTTTATACTGGGTTATCCATGCCTATGTTGTGTAATATAACGCCAAATTACTTTTGACACTGATAGTAACGACCACCACAATATTATATTAAGTTGTGTTGCGACAGACAACCAGGTGTAAAGTTAATTTTTCCATGTCAAGCATGTACAAACTCAACAAAAATGGTTCCTACACACTGAATTTATTCGTACCAGTATTAGAAACTTTTTAACAGAACTTTAATTACAAAAAATAACTTAATTTCAATATGATGCAAATAATGTCAAAAAGATATATATCCGAAGTATTGAGTGAATATACTAGAAAAAAGCAGTTTTTCATTTTTTCTGTATTTTACTGTCATAGCTATACTCATATTAGTGTGGCTATCAGATGTATTTTCTTACAGATACGGGAATTTCCGTATGTCTGGCAACATTGTATTTATAGTACGAGTGAGTGAGGGTTTTACGACACAACAGCAAGGTCTTTAGTGCTATGATGAAACAAGTTAAATTGACGACACAAACATCCATTTCCTGACTAGGTTTCGAACTCGGAACCCCTCGCACAACAGACCAGTGTGCAACTGACCACGCAGTTGGGGTCGGCCCGAGAAAGCAAGAAAGATCGCTGCATGGTCATAGGTCTGCCAACTGTCTCGCACTGTGTCCTGCAGTTCCTGACCGATTTGCGACTCATGTCACTATTGAACTAGGTAGGTCTGCTCTGCAATCCCTACAGTTTGAGGCAGTACTGAATGAGCGAAAACAAAGATACCGATAGACAGAGGCAGATAGATAAGAAGTATGCACGTTGCAATGTGGCCAGTCACGGGGGGAAGGGATAGCCAGAGGGGGGAAAGCTGCAGGGAGCAACGTACGACAAATTATCTGAGCATGCGCAGTGGCGCACCTGGCGTAGTTGCTGGTACTGAATGACTGACCGATATCACAAGAGACTAGTTCTTTTATGTCGAGGTGAACTATGCACCTAGTTTTTTTTCAAGACCAGTTAAAAATGAACTGGTAGTTCGTGAACTACCCATCACTACTGTCGCCATGGCATGGTGGCGGCTGTGGGCGGGAACACGGAAACAGATGCAATGCTGTATTATTTCGGTGTTATCATGATTTCAAAAATAAAATCTGATATGGCGGTGATTTGTTAATTTGTCAACATCGAAGTTGTCAAAATGCAGATTACAAAAATATGTCGTAGATTTTGTAGACAAACAGGTCATGTGAGCATTTTGCTAACAAAAAGTGCCAATTGGAACACGGCTTCGTGATAATGGAAAAGGAACACGCGAGTTATTATGCAAAATTTAATTTGATGGTTGTGGAATATGCATGCGAACATGGAAACAGGGCAATTGGTCGACGATAAAAATGTGCGGTGCTGGTGCGGGGTAAAGAGTGCTTTGCGGCGCACCACTAGGAATAATGGATTTTCTGTCACCACAGAAATGCTTCCGTTTGAAGTCAGGGAAATTGCAACTAACAAAACGATTCCCGTAACAGAATTTAATCCGGACGTTCGCCGGCGACTCAATTGCACAATATGTCAGTGATTAGATTGCCCAATTCTTAGCAGCTGTTCAGTGCAATAATGGCACGTATAAATAATTTACTTTTACTCTCAGGTCTATTCCTTGAGGATGCAGTGCAGGACCTGAGATGTCATTTTATTATGGCCAAAAACGTTTTTACAATTTATCAATTTTTTCCCTCAAAAAGTCTCTTGTATAGGCAGCATCCTATATTTTCACATGAAAAAATACGCTAATTTCTAATGATTGATTCAAAGAAGTTTAAGTAAAAACACTAATCCGTAGGTAAATTTACATTCAATTTTATTGTAGGGGCAGATATTCACGTTGCATTTCACTATTAGCTTTGGCCGATATTGAAACTTTCCGCTTTGCGTTATCACAAATACACAGTGGCGAGCGCACAAGCAGCACGTGACATAATACAGTAGAATGCCGGTGCCGGACTGGACAGCACGGCACGGCGCCAGCCACAGGGCCACTACAGGCATACTGTGCGGCGTTGCCAAGTCTGTGCGCTGGCAGCAGCAATTTTGCCAAGTTCACACCAAGAAACCTAAATCTTTTCTTAATTTTTTTTTACGCAATCATTTCTTCTTGCATTGTTTTTTAAGGAAACTGCTGAGTACGGCTATTTAAGCTATCTTTATAGCAAAAATAAGCCCACACTGCATTCGTTATTACCAACTTCTTTTTCCCACTGATTATATGGGCAATTGATGGTGCCGATATTGTTATAGCGGACTTTTTGTTATAAAGCATACTCATTACATCGTACTTTCACTGTATAAGGTTATGTTACTGAAGAAAGGGGAGGATATAGTAAGCTTTTATGGCGGACTGATGTCCGCATGTATAGTGGTGAATCTATAATAAAGATTGGAATGTCAAAGTCTTTGAACTACTTGTTCTTTTACCGTCAAAATGTTAACTGATATTAATTCAGTACTTACTATACTTAAGCAAAGTCAGTATTTACAAGAAATACTCTCATAAGCTTACTTCCCCGCTCGGGCACAATACTATATTCTGGTAAATACAATACATAGCTGACGACATGTACACACTTATGTATTCACACCACCATTTATGCTGATAAAGGCCCATATCTAAATTGATGGCCTGTGAAAAATTATTCAAAGCATTTTAGCTGTGTCAGAAACAGCTATGAAACCTATTAAACTGACTACATGACCAAATTTTAGCCTTAAATATTTAAGGCTATAGGACTTTCATTTACTGAGCTGGAGAAGCATGCAAAATACCCAAATACCTCCACGAAAACATCTGGTGTTGTTTGCATCTTATTTCACACTTTTTATCACTCAAATTATGCGACTTCAAATCATTAACAAAGAAGGGAACTAGTGCGTACTGTTGTTCATTACTCATTTTCTTTGTATTAATGTAAAATATATTAAAAACCATTTTTTAAAGAAAAATTATTACTTCTTAAAATTATTTTTTTAATGCGTATTTTCCATAAGGGAGATGATATATAAAACTATATTTCCCAAATGATAGCATTTTTTTTTTGTCCTTGTTACACAAAAAAATTAAAACATTCATTAACGTAGTTCTTAAACTGATTACTAGGAGCACTGCTCAATGTTGTTTGATTTCCAGCACCCAAAATTCCTAATACTTTAAATTACCAAATAAGGAATTGGGACATGACTTTTAGGCGTTTTGGCAGAGCGTAAGTTATTAAGGTAAGCCCTGTAGATGTGCTTTGCCTTGTCCTGCCTTTAGTGCCACTGGCCATCCAGGGAGAAATAAGCTCTCGAGCATTTGGAAGTGAGCAGAACAAGTATCCTACAATGCCCAGTAAAGATGTAGAAATACTAAGTGGTAGCAGGAATTGTAGGCAGGTGTGCATTCTACATCCCAGTTTCAGAGGTGTTGGTTGTCTTGGTGTTACTGGAAACAATATTACATATATGGTGAATAGCAATCAGTGCTGAGCCAATACTGGTATGTAATATCATTATCGACTGATATTACTTTATCGGATTAATAAATACTGGATGATAATTTTACCAACATTTAATACAGTTATTACAAATGATAACATTAACCAAAATCATCAGTAAAAAAGATTTAAGACATCAGAATTCACCATCACGTCTTATTACCCACATGCATTTCTGCGGCAATATTATGAAACATGAACACATTACGTTAAATACATACTCCATTGATTAAAGTATAATATAGTAAACGTACATGGTTATAGTAATTGACTATAATTTTTTCGTGGTAAAATGTTTGAACAGTTTAACAAATACCCCGTTAACGCTGTGGGATCAACTGCAGTGATTTTGGGAGTACACTCAAAAATGTTTAATAAGCTAAACAAAAATAAGTGATAGTTAAGGTTGCAAGTGGGCCGCTAAGCTACAAAAAATATATAAAAGGACAGGAATTCAAGTACTCACAGCGTAGTACTCGTCGACAGGCACACACACATACACACTAACACATACGCATACACACAAAGGCGACACATTTTCCACACGGTTGTACGATCGCGTAGAAAATGTGTTATCCTTCTTTGTGTATGTGTGCCAATCGACAAGTATTACACTGCGCGTACTTGAATTCCTGCCCATTTATATAAAAATTAATAATTTTTTAGATGTAAATAAAGTGAGCAGAGAACATCACACTATTTTATATTTGTCGGGGTTTGTACGGTCCTTTAAGTCCTTATTTTCTTAGATGGTCCTTAAAAATCCCTATTCTTTTTACCAAGCTCTTTAAAGTGCTTAGTTTTTCAATAATTGCTATAATGATAGTAGTTCAACAAATTTTAAAATTTTTGTGTCTAGCTTCTTTTCGTAAATAGGTATTGTAGTTTGCTATTGCCTATTGCATCATGCATCAGACTCTTCTGTAAGCGGGGTCACAGCGATGTTAGACATACCAATTTCTTTGTGCAAATATTGGGCCTAGTTTTCAGGATGTCACACCACATAACAAAATAGTTTTGTACTTGTATGCAAAAATATCAAGATGTTGGCATTATCAGCTGTACATATAAAAGCTTGTATACCACAAAAAATTTTCCGTCCAAGCTCAGGCGGGAGCTTCCAAGAGACCTGCTGCCTGAGCCTGTAAGCAAGCAGGTATGGAGGGTTCTATGGAATAACCTGTCCAACGATACGTGCTGCTGCATAAGTGGCAAGTATAATTTTAATGATTTTACTTCAACTTATGCACAGAATCTAATCATTTTGTTGTGAAACTTTTGTGTTAAAAAACAAATGTTTAGCATAATTCTCATACAATGGTATTACCACACCAGTAAATATTTTTGTGGTTTTTTCATTTACTATTTATTCTTGTTTAATAATTTTAGTGCTGTTTTTCTAAATAAATTTAAAACTATTGTCAATACTACATTCCACCACACACTTTGTTTGGCAAAAATTTCGACCTTGTAAAAAATCTTCCATCAAAAATTGCATTCGACCAATTACGAAAAGTCCATGAAAATGGCCAGCAAATGACTAAATCTTACTTGGGAACATCCACAGAACTGACCATATAAGTTTGCATGGAATCTTCCAAGGAACCTACTATTGTGGCGCATAGTCTTTTTAACACCGCCGTTTGCCAGAAAAAGGCAGTGTTAAAAACCCAGTGAAATTATTGTGACCGAGAGTAGATACAGAAAAAAGAATTGCTTGTCTCTTCTTGTTGCGTGAATCTGGCATGATGTGCCAGATTTCTTGTAGGAAGTACCAGTTTTTTATTTACGTACCAGGATTTTGGAGTGATTCTAGATACCACAGAGCAGAGAGCTCTAGTAGCTAGCAGCAAGTAGTTGCAGTGTGTTAATATTTGTTCATGAAAATTATAACTGTAGTTTCATCTGTAACAAGAATGTACATCTATGTGTTATTTTACCATGTGATGTCTTTGAACATGCCAGGAAAGTGTATTGTGACGGAATCACAAAATCGTAGACAAGTATCAGATTCAAACAGTTTATTTTGTCTCTGAGCAATACAAATCTTTATTTTTACTTCAATTAAAAAGGAGCAAAAGCTCATTAAAAATTCACATACAAAATGGCAGCTTGGGCACAACCACGTGGCCGAACAAGGCCGAGCTGCATAAAAGGCAGAAAACACATTAAAAAGGAGCTACAAAACCCTGTGTAGCCCAAAATAATAAAGGTGGGTTTTTTAAGCTTGCAGACTCGTACAGGAACAAGTAACTGATGTAGAAAACGTATCTTAAAATTCTACCAACAACATTAAAATACTCTAAGCATTTAAAAGCCCTAAGCAATATGAACCGTGACTGAACCAAAACATTAATCTTGAGAGTAGTTGTACAGTTTTACGTGTAAGATGTGTTTCTAAACTCCTCAGACATTGTTAATATATAATTTCCGTTGGGGTGCCGAGCAGGCCAGTAAAGCCCGATGGATGTAAAAAATCTACAAAGACAATTTAAAAGAATTTAAAAAAATGATTACTAAAAAAGGGCTGCCCCAATAAATTCTCAAACAGAACAAAAGGCGAGAAACACATGTGGGTTACCTTGCAAATATTTGTGTCACAAGCATGAGTTGATGCAGTCCCATTTTACCATGCCATAAAATTTTCCAGGCAGCTCACTGCAAGTATTGATTATGCAAACTTTAATTACGTTACCAATTTCTACGACTAAATGAGAGCCGCATAGAAAACAAGTTAAAGCCAAAATTAATTTTGCAAGAGAGTGAATATCAGAAATAAATTTATAATATTAATACTACAAGTGCAAACTACAAGACTATTTTGCAAGCAATCAATTAAGTTTTAGCTATCATGTCAGCAAACCCAACTGGCCGTCAATACCAAATATGTCTTGTGCAGTTTCATGTCGGCTCAACACCAATTCATCAGAGCCACAAACTAGCATTGCCCAGAGTCCACATCTCGGATCAAGAGTAGGAATACCCTTAGGTATTGACAACAGGCTTACTCAAGTCGAAGGGTGAGAGGCTCGCACTGATGCAAAGGCACTTGGCTTCAGAATATTACAACATCCAATAGGAGATCAGAACTTCACACATGCATAGTAGGGAGGGAAAAAGGATGAGCAAGGTGGAGCAGTGAACCAGAGTCAAACATTAAACTTAGCACTACATGCTATAATCGTTGTGCTGCGCAGTTGTCAACTGCGCAGCATCTTTAATATATTGTGGCTCGAGAAAGAGCTGTACAAAAAATGGCGAATGCGGTCCACGACGGATTGGAGTTGTGATTCATTGGTCCAGAAGTTGAGGTTGTCCCAGCCGAGTCGCACTTCGGTACTGGTCAGAAACCATTTTACCACAGGGTGACATGTAGGATGTATGTGGATACATGGTAGGAAGTTACTTACCAGAACTGGAGCAGGTACGACTGCCTGACGCCTAAGTTCGGCGGCGTGGTTCCGTTCCACCTGCCTCTCCAGCATAGGACGTGGTAGTGTGATCCGCGGTTTGAGAGCAGAGTGAGCCGGGTATTGTTCCCTATGTTTTTTACTACTCCTCTTCTCATGAGGCATAGGGTACACAGTTCGACAGTCTACGTGATGCACTTAGACAGGAAGGTTTGACAGTGTATCCCCAAAGTGACTTGCCGGCGCAAGCTCGATAAGAGTCCCCACTCATCCCCCACAGTATGCGGGCTGATCAGGGACGTGGAGCCATGGGGACCGTCAAGTCTCTACTGGTTGTGCGTTCGCTCTAGGTTTTACGGCAAAACTTCAGACTACGGTCACAGCACACTGACTTAGTGAGAAATAACCTGAGTCTGTGCCCTTCCCCGGTGTGAAGGTTTTTCTAGTGATGGTGGCATCGCTGTTTTCCCCCCACGAGCAATGACTTAGTGATAATGTGCGATTGGGAAGAAACAGATAGCAGTCTAATATGTATATCTTCTGACATGCAGACACCTGAAAGGGTTCCACAGTCAAGCTAACTTGGTTTAAACAAATCTCTCGTTTCCTGTCAGCAGTTCATGCCGTATTCTGTCGCCAACTGTTAATTCAAACAAATACCCTGGAAATGAAGAACAGAAAGGTAGAGAACAATGAGTGTTTATTGAATATTCAATAAACACATGACCCGTGCTATCTCCTACCAACCCGTGGAGGGATGAAGGTAACTGCAGTTCCAGGTGTAGGCGACCTGGTTAAAAGTTAAAAGGGGAATAGCTGGTTCTAAACTAATACAAATTAGTTAAAGTTAAACCTCTAAGTAAAAGGTGTCTAGAGGAAATAAGATGAAGTTGAATACATATATTCGTGTAGGCTCTCAGCACAGGGTAGGAGGGCGGTGAGCCTGGTTGCGTATCCTCCAGGTGAAGAAAATTTGCTCATAAGATCCTGTTGCCTATAGGGTTGGCAACGTTCCAGCACATCTGTAGTAGTGGAAGTAGGTACTCTTGGCGATGAGTCATAATCGTAGTTGTTTGATTGTATAAGCGGCACATGTCAATGACATCAGAGAGAACACACACTGGTCATCTCAATTCGTTGGAGAGAGTGCGAAAGAGCAAGAGCTCAGAGAGAACATGAAGTTGTATACTCGCTGACACACTCACACTCTGTGACCATGCACCGTATTTGTTTGCATTGCTTCATTGTTTGAATAAGATTATATTAGCTTTCTGTGCTAAAACTACATTACATTTTAGTCAGCAAAATAACTTGAGTAACTCTTAATTATAAAAATATAAATAAGGATTTCTGAAAAAGTCTTGTTTTTGGCCACTTTGCTGACACAATGGTATTATATACAATAAAAATAGTAGTGTTTTATGCAGTAAGAATTATTCCCATAGTGTTGTAATTATTTGTGAATTTTTTCGAACATGTATAAATTTCTCCTAATAGCTATGACCGTGATGTTAGCTCAACATGATTTCACGCCTTTTAGCAACAGCTGTTAGCGTAACATCAGAGAGAATGAGAGATGATTGTCTCAATTTCACAAAGCAAGAGCATGAGAGTGTGCTAACAGTGCTTTCACCAGGTTGTGTGAAAGAGTGCTCTCTTGAAAGTTTATTCTTAAAATTGAGACACTGCCTCTATTTTCTTTCACCGTGACAACCATATCACAAAAAAAAATTATCTACATACGAAATTTAAGTGTTTGGGTAGATCAAAGTAACTTTAAACAAATGTATTCCCGAAAATTGTGGTTTGAATTTAAATAGAAGTTACGTATCATATTTATACATGATATACAATGAAAGTTACATACAAGCCAACACGTCTAAATATTTTCACTGAAAAATCCAGATTGCACGAGTCACAAGAAGTTGAAGAAACATTCTAATACCTTTGCTTTAACAGTCTCCCTGTGTTATATTATCTCTGATCCAAACATTCTTTGTTTACAACATCTGTATGCTGAAATTGTAAATTGAAAATATTTAGTGATTTCTCACGTTAAATATTACAAATTTCCACTGCACTCTATATGATTTACATTCTTCATTCGCTGGCGGAGTACAGCGTCCAAAGAAAGGTTATGGTAACTGAAAACAATGAAATTGCAAAGTACGACGTCCGAACAGAGGTTACAGTACTTGCAAATATGAATTGCTGTTAGAACAAACAGAACCTGCAATGTTTATTGTGTCATTACCTTAATAAAGTGTTGATAATTGTGGTATTAGAATGTCTATAATATTTGGCATTTTAGGTAAATACCGGACTGAGTTGACACGAATTAAAAACTTAAAATGTCATAACATTTTTGTACTAGGCCTACAGTTATGTGCATCCATGTTTTCCTCTTCCAATATATCTGTATCGGTTATCTGTAATATCTGCAATAAAATATTGTTTATATCTGTATTCATAATAATTTGTATCGGCTCAGCCCTAATAGTGATAACACCAAATTAACCTTGAGACGCAGCATAATGTTGAAATTTAAGTTAAGACACAAAATAAAATAAAATTAGCAAAAGTACTCAATTTTACTACCAAATCTTTAATTATTTATTCTAAAAAATTTTATTCCAATTATTTTTTTAAGATACTGGCCAAAGGGAATACATAGATGTTATCTAAAAACTTCAATGTTTGTACCACAAAATAGTTGTAAATTCTTCAAATATTAATACATAAGTATTAATCTCTCTTATTTTATTTGAAATAAAATGCTTGCTCTTGATTATACACATAATTATTTATTCTTGAAATTCTGTGTATTGCAAATTCTGTGTGAGTGTGTCTAAATATTCATTTTTTTAACTATGTGCAGCATGTACAAAAATAAATACAATAACATTCAAATCTGAGAAATTTTTTAAATAAAATTGAACCTACGGTAAAAATTTAAATTCGTGTCTTTAGGTAAACTAGTGAATGGGAGTAAAATGATTATGCTTATTTGGCACCACCGAGACCTGGGACCGGAGCTCAGAGCTATTCATGCTAGGCCGGTGGCCATCTTGTCTGCCATGTTGGGTATATGTGACCTTGACCCCAATGACCTTTGACCTTGAAAACCCAACAAATCCAAAAAATATATAAAATAACTTTTACAATAATTGTAAATATTATTAAATAAAACTCTCCAAATAATTATTAAGAAATAAAAAAATATATATATATTTTTTGGATGACATTGAATTTAAAAAATAGAAGAAAAAAATAGGGTAATGTTCAAAAATTGATGAAAAAATTATATTGATGATTCCAATCACCATGTTGGGTGCCAGTGACCATGGCCTCAATGACCTTGAAAACAAACACATGAGAAAAAATTGTAAAGAAAAGTACAATAAAGTCATAAAAGTCTGCTTGCTTATTACGTTATTGACTAATATCCCATGTTGGATATTGGTGACCTTGACCCTAGTGACCTTTGACCTTAAACCCAAAAATTTGTTGGAAATTCCAAAAACTTGTTAAGAATTTATAAAAAAAATTAATGTAATGTAATGGAGAATGGAGAATTTTAACTTTCACTTCTCAAATGTCACAAATTGAATTTACTATATATTTTTGCCACGGCTAGCTTCGGAACCTTTTAATAGTGAGAAAATCAATTCCTCATTCAAGTGTAGGTAACACTCTCCCATTTAAACTAGACATAGAGATTGTTAATAGGACAAAAGATACTGATTACAACTAACATGCAAAAATTATGACATAATTAATAACACTTCTTAAAATTACCAACGACAAGGACTAGAATGAGGTGAATCTGCTAGAAAATTTTAATCAACATCAAAAAGAACAAACTAGTGGGTTATCTTTATCAAATATTCATATGAACAAAGTGGCATATGTTCACAGTCCAAGCCACATTCAAAAGCAACATTTTTACTCAAATAACAATTAAGAAATGACACGACTTGTTGAAGATTACATTAGAAATAATAATTTCCCTAACATAGTGAGAGGAAAGTAAAGGTGTTCATTTTCAGAAAAGTATAAAATTAACTTTCGATCGACCTTTAATTAGATATACGGCCATATAGAACCTTATATGGAATAGTGCGTAAGGATGACGATGATCCTCCTTCGGTGTCCGTTGATCACTCTAGCTCCCTGCTTAAATGCTGTTTCCTTGATTTCTGCAGCGGCTCGAAGTGTTGGTAGGCCATTACACTCCAGACGCAGCGATGGATCCCTAGCATTGGTATACAATCGTCCTTCTTTGGGTCATCATCATCAGTTCCTGGATTAAAGTCATATCTTCACGGTCCTTCATTAAATTTTATACTGTCCAATTTTAATATAGACAAATGATATCATAACTATCACTTCTATAAATCAGGGCTGGATAGCAGAGCAAAAAAAAGAAATTATTTTATCATCTTTTCAGTATCAGTTGGCCGACTTCTCAACATTCTTTAGCCCTTCTGAAGACCAATAATAATATTCCTAACAAAACAAAAACAAAAGCTGATCAAAATAAAATTTGTCATTAGAAGTGTTGCCTCTTTACATTTGCGATACATTTCCAAGTTCATAGAGATGAATGCAAACTTTCCTGCATCAACAACAAATAATATAGGAAGTATAACAGTTTTGCTAGCATATAGAGACTGTCCTGATTATCATCTTTACACATCTCGTTATAATAACTTTAAAATCATAAATAATTTCGATACATACCAGCTTATCCTAACTAAAATTAACAAAACAAGTACAAAAATATTTACAAATTAGCAGATGTTACAGTAATTACTATAAAGAATTATTTTTTAATTATTTAAAAAAATTACATTTTATGAGGTCTCCCACAGCACTACGTCTAGCAGACGACTGACCTTACTCCAATCAGTCACATTGTATTAACTTTCCCCTCTCCTATGCTCAGTCTAGTGTGTGCAGCCATCTTGGTTTTTTCGTTTGAAATTTGTTTATACAGTGCTGAGGACGCCATCTTGTATTTCGTATGTTTACATCACGTAGGTGGTACTAGTGTATTAATTCCCAAATTACCCATTAGGCAAGTTGTTGATTTAGCCACCAGGTGGCAGCCATATTTGTTTATGTTTTTAAAGAATAGTTTGTGCTGTCAGCACCCTCCATGTTGGATCCTATTTTCAACACACAGGGGGCGTTAATTTCTCAATTCAGCCGCCAAGTGAGCTGATGGCACTCATATTTATAGACATAGGAGAAATCTATCAATTCCATTCTTATTTTAAAAAAAAAAAATATTTCTTCAATCAACAGTTTACCTACATGCATAATGTGGGACATTTTGTCTACATGCATACTTTATTAAACATATTTTTTTGTTAAAAAATTTAATTAATTCAATTATAAAGTATTTTTATTTAACTATATAATTGTACATATAGTATGATAATACTTTATACAATACTTTTTTATTTAATTAATTTTATTTCTGTGATTTTTAAATTTTAATTGTATTCTGGCAAATTGGGTAAACATGAAATAATACACAATTTTACAGACATGCATTTTTTTATTCAATTAATATATTACAGTTTCTTATACTCTCAAAAGAATTGCAATACTCTTCAATATATACTCATCTCAATATGTGCAACATTGTTGTAGGTTACTGTCTCTTATGCATCTCGCTATTCACACTCATGTTGTCCTTGTGCGAAAATATTGTGACATTTATTACACTGACACACTGTGCAGGGCACGTTATGTAGGTAACTACACTTTTGAGGACATGTACCAAAGTCACAAGAGACCTGCTTGCAGCAAACCTGGTACCGAGGTACTGATGAGAAATGCACTTCGCCTTTGCAGGTCTTTGCATATCTAAGTAAACTGTCTATATAGCTTAAAAGCTTACTGCACCTGTCACACAAATATGATATCCAACAGAGATTTTTGGTAAAATTAAAGTGCTGATGACGACGTAGTGGTTGGGGCAAATATTTGGACGGACCTTTTGGATATGTAGTTGTTGGAGCTAACGAAGCAGGTAATGCCGGCAATGGTGTTGTAGGTACCTCAGCCGAAAAATTTGATGGCTCAATTGAAGATTTTGTAGGCATCACAGTTGAAGAAGTTGATGGTACTGTACCATCTGTAGTTTGTAGGTGATCGTGCTGCACTGATGACAGTAGATGCAGGTAGTGATGTAGGTGTTATATCTGAAGTAGTCAGTCGATGGTGACACTGCTGTAGGTTACCCATTCAAAGAAGTCGATGGTGATACTACTATAGTCATGCCACTTGTAGAAGTCAATGGCATTACAGTAGCTATTATTAGCTCTGTAGTGTCCAAAGATATCGCAGATGTAGAATCAAGACTTACATGCGAAGCTGCAGAAGCTAGCCAAGATGATCCACCTTTCACATTAGTTATTGTCAAACTAAGTCACTTAGCTGACCCACCCTACTGCTTATAATATATGCGTATGCAAGCCCTATGATGTGTCTGAACAATGTATTAATGGTGTTATATGATTGGTTCAAAGTAGAAGGGGGGCAGGGGGTCAGATGAGAGACTTATTTTGACAACGGCTAATGTGAAAGGTGGATCATCTCTGCTAGCTTCTGTAGCTTCGCATCTAAGTCTTATTCTGCATCTGCAATGTCTTCGGACACTCCAGAGCTAATGATAGCTACAGCATTGCCGTAGTCTTCTTTGGGAGTAGTTCCAGCAGTGCATTGACTTCTTTGAGTGGCATGCCTATAGCATCACCATCAACTTCTTCGAATGGGTCACCTACAGTACTGTCATCATCGACTTCAGTTGTGATGTCTAAATCACTAGCAGCATCTGATTCTGCCAGTGCAGTACCATAGTTTCAAATTGGTGTGGTACCATCAACTTCTTCAGCTGTGACACCTACATCACTATTAGTATCTACTGCCACCAGTGCAGCACAATCATCTACAGACTACATATGGTACAGTACCTTCGACTTCTTCAGCTGTGATTTCTACTAAATCTTCTATGGATCCATCAAACTTTTTGGCTGAGGTACCTAGAACAACGTTGCTGGCATTAACTGCTTCTTAGCTCCAGCACCTACATCTCCAACAGGTTCGTCCAAGTCATTGCCCAAACCACTATGTCATCATCAGTGTCAATTTTGTGATAATGCATTTAATTTCAGCCACAAGGTACGGTGACATGAGCACTTTAATTGTGCCAAAAATCCTTGTTGCATGTAATATGTGTGACAGGTGGGGTAAGCTTGACCCGTGACATCTTTTTGCATATTATTGAATTGACTTCAACTCATCAGCACAAATGAACCTGGAGCATTGGTAACAGAGTTTGATTTGCTGCCAGCAACAACTAAACATCTAGAATTGTTCTATGTACCTAAGGCAAAGGATGGACGTTCCACGCCAGGTATTATTCGCCGGCTGAGCTGCCGAAGACGTGCATCAAGATCAACCGAGGACAGCAGTGCACCATTTAATGCCACTACTAGTACGATCACCGAGGCATGAGCCTGAATCCAGCACTGGCTACTGACGTCACACACCAAGGATCTATGTCATGCTCTTCTCAGCTGCTACCCCCTCTCCAAGACAACCTCTATACAAGCCGATCAAGGGACACGCCGTTGCCGGCAGAGTATAAATAGACAGCTGCACCAAAGCTCCTAACCTGTCTTCAAGTAATTAACTTCTGTCCAGTTCCTTCACCGCACTCCTG
Source organism: Dryococelus australis (assembly GCA_029891345.1). Classification (NCBI taxonomy): domain Eukaryota; kingdom Metazoa; phylum Arthropoda; class Insecta; order Phasmatodea; family Phasmatidae; genus Dryococelus; species Dryococelus australis. The sequence continues at coordinate 49,791,276 of CM057000.1, forward strand.
CTGCCAAAGACTTAACCTCTCCTCAACTGTTTACAGCATCCTTGTGGTGCCGAAGATCCTAGTATCTGCCCACTCTTTGCCGAAGAACATACGTCGTATGTATTATGTCGCCGTAAACACTGAGGCACGTACTGGTCCCTTCAGGACAACAGTAGTAGCACTAGTTAGTCATTATTTTCATAGCCAGTTTTTACTGCCGACCCTGTTAGTTTAGAAGCAGGTCACCTTCACCTATTTTCACGTAGGGTGTTTAACTACAGTAAGCTGACATGGATAGGAGGTAGCACTACCACCACCGCTGTTTATTTCCATCAAAAATATAAACAGCTTATTTCACTTACGAATATCTCTCCCGTAGTCATAGTACCTCGCCTAGTAGACATCAGGTTCTTACAAGGGACAGCAGGTGACCGGGGTTTTATTAAACTCGTTAAAACACTAAACACCAATAACAGTACAATCTTAAAAGGCCACCCATTCTCTGCACCCAGTGTAGTGAACGGTAAAGCCACAACTTAGGTATTCTGTCCTCTTAAAGTTGGCTTGTCAGCTTGGAGGTTGCCCTTCTTACCGTGCTTCTGGTGCTGAAAGGGGTATTTCTCTGAGTGTGGGGAGACCAACCTTAGGAGGAACTCACTCTCGTACTGGGACTGCAGCCAGTGTTATGCAGCTTGAATAAACCCACACCTCAGGTGCCGGAGTTTGAGAGTGAGATACTGCACTTGGCTGGCAGACACAATACACACACTACCAACTCTACCTATGTGTCAACTGCTCCACATCTGCGAGGTCTGATTGTAGATTGTCTTCCCTTGTGCCCTTTTCCCATCACAGTGGTTTTCATAAGAGAGTGAAATGGGCAGAGACTGCCTCTAAATATCCATTGGACCTTAACCCCCTCCCCGATGGGCTCGAGCACCTCCGTCCACGGGAATGGGCCGCTGAACTCCGCAAACTTTCCAGACCAGTTTCACCAATCTATGAGTCCGCCTCGTTCGAGCCACCTATCAAGGTCGCAGGACATCACCCTGTAATCCAGGCCTATCGCAACGGGCAAGAAACGTCCCTTGGATTTGCAAAACTTTAGTTCTGGGGAACGCCACACCAGCCCTGTACCTCAATGTCAACCAAAACCTCCAAACCTAGGCCGACCAGCACATCCACCTTAGGAACAGCCCCTAGTGTGCCACGAGTTGAGCCAAAGCATAAAGTAGTGCTCGCAAACCAGATTTAGTTCCCTGCCGGAAAGCGACTCAACCAGTATTGTAAACTGGCTGAGCAACCGTCCTACGCAGTGATTAACAATATCTGTCCCCATTGCGCTCCCTCCTAGCACCCGCTAAAATCACGTTGGCAACGTGACATATCACCTGCCGAAGGCCATCATGCATCAAGGTTTTCAGCCGTAGACACAGTTTACTTAGACATCCAAATACCTGCAAAGGTAAAGCGAATTTCTCATTAGTACCTCGATATCCGGTTTGCTGCAAGCAGGTCTCTTGTTTCATCGGTACATGTCCTCAAAAGTGTAGTTACCTACATAACCTGCCCTGCACAGTGTGTTGGTGTAATAAATGTCACAATATTTTCACACAAGTGCAACACGAGTGTGAATAGCTAAATGCATAAAAGATTGTGACTTACAACAAAGTTGCATATATTGAGATGCATATATATAGAAAAATACTGTAAATTTTTTGAGGGCATGAGCGACTGTAATAAATTAATTGAATAAACAAATGCATGTGAATAAGATTGCATTTATTTCATGTTTACCTAATTTGCCAGAATATAATAAAAATTTGAAAGTCACAAAAATGAAATAAATTTAATTGTACTCTGTACAATTATATGATTAAATAAAAAAAATATTTTTTAAATCGAGCAACTTTAAATTTTTAATAAAAAATATATTTAATAAATTATACATGTAGTCAAAGTCCCACATCATGCATGTAGGTATACTGTTGATTGAAAAAATATTTTTTTTTAAATTGGAATAAAAAATTAAAGATTTTTCCTATTTCTATAAATATGAGTGCCATCAGCGCACCTCACGACTGAATCGAGAAATTGATGCCACCTATGTGTTGAAATTAGAATCCAGCATGGAGGGCGCCGACAGCTTAACCTATATTTGAAGCCTTTGGTGACGACAATGGTGGCAGCCGTTGGTGGCTGCTGAAGACTGTTGTCGACAATGGGAGCAGCCTCTGGTAGGCTGCTGAAGACTTGGAGGTCTTCGGAGGCCCCAGCACTAGAAATGGAGGAGCAAGCTCGAGGAACCGCAAGAAATAACTCGTGAGCCCTGCCGTGCACGGACTCATATAGTCCGAAGGACAGGTGCGACGGTCGGCCACGGGGGGGGGGGTGACGTCCTGGTGCGAGGCAGGAGGGGGGTAGCAACCCTCTAGTCATCTCTCAGCTTTGTGAATGTTCGGTGGCTCTCGGTCATGCCCTGAGGTGGCTGGCAGGTTGTTGGCTCAGCCCGGGGGGGGGGGGGGGGGGGTTGTGTCCGCTGGCTCGCACAACTTTTGTATCCAGTTTTCGGGCGCCCTCCAGAATTGTGGCGGCCCACAACATCCATGTACAGGTTGGCGGGGTTCAACTCTCACTCTGGTGTAGTAGATATACTGGTGTGGCATGAGATGAGTCACAATCGTGTATAGTTGTATGATAAAGCGGCACGCATCAACTTAAAAAATATAGACAGATATGGCTGCTGCCTGGTGGGTAATTTGGGAATATACTAGTGCCACCTATGTGATGTACACACATGAAATCCAAGATGGCTGCCTCAGCAATGTATAAACAAATTACAAACGAAAAAAACCGAAATGGATGTACATGATAGAATGAGTATTGGAGAGTGGGTAGGCGAGGGGAATTTTAATACAATGTGACTGATTAGAGGGGGGGTCAGTTGTCTGCTGGACGTAGTGCTGTGGGAACCTCCAGAAATTTAAGTTTTTAAAAATAATTTCTAATTATATTTTTATATAATCTTTTATGGATTCTTATAACAGTTTTGGGATTTTTGACTAATTTTTGTCAAAGGTCACTAAGGTCAAGGTCACCTATATCCAAAGTGAGGTTTGTAGTCTGTAACATAATATGTAAGCCAAATTTTATGACTTTATTTAATTTTTTACCATTTTTGGTTGAGTGTTTATTTTCAAGGTCTTTGCAGTCATGGTCACTGGCATCCAACATATTGGTCGGAGTAATCAATGTAATTTTTTTAACTTTTTTCATTTTTGGGGATTGTTTGGAATTTTTTTGTGTTTTCAAGGTAAAGGTAACAGGGGTCAAGGTCACTGGCATCCTAAATGAGGGACAAGATGGCCGCTGGCGGACCGGAATGACAGAGCAATAACAGCTCCAAGCTCCGGTCCTATGTCCGAATGGCACCATATCAGCATAATTATTCTACTAATGGAAGTTCATGACAGGATGTCACTTTGAGTTGTTTTCATACAGGTGTTCCAACCAGCATCATTCAGGTGGCATGTCAGGCCACCCATACTGTGCTATATCTGAAGGATCTGTCTAGCTCCTGCACCCGAGCAATTCCTGTTGAGGATTGTGGCTCCTCGAGCACTCTTAGTGCTGCCAACTATCACGAGGGTATCAGTGTTATTGCTCACCCCACCTTGTCAACATCACACAGCTGGCTGATAAACATCAGGTGAGTGCGCTTATTGTTAAAGATAGTCAAATTCTGAAACCTCACCTGCTACAATGTGCAGCTAGCAGGAGGGTTATGGAGCCCCTCCCCCCTCCCCCCCCCCCGAAGAGGAAGACGTAGGTGGCCTTTTTTATGGGGTGAACCGCGGAAATAGCGCTTCATGTTTGTTATCTATTTTATTAAATCTATTGTAGTGCGAATTTTACTAAGTGATTTTCAAGAGAGAGCAATTTTGTTTTATATTTCCAAACTGACTTCAAAATTTAGTGCTACATATTGGTTCATTTTCTAACTACAATTATTTAATACCACTGTTGAATAACATCTGTTGTATCAATACATGTTAGAGTATTCAAGAAATTATCAACCAGTTTCAGTTGTTGAAGACAGGGGATTTAAAGATGACGTAGTGCACACACGTGAACCTAGGTATCAAATTCCAAGCAGAGAAACATTTTTGTGCAGTTTAATACCAAGTTTGTACCATTCCACAAAAACCAAAGTCAGCGAAACTTTGAACTGTGACTTGGATAGTGCTAGAAGTCTTTCTCTCACAATGGACATGTGGTCATCTAGGTCATATGATTCATACATTTCCTCGACAGCACATTATTTGACTAGTAACTTTACAATGAAAACTTTACTGTGAGTATTGTGGTTGATGCTCACGTTAAAATGTATGCAATTGTGGGAAGTGATCTTTTTTTTATTTTATAAAAAGATTGATTGCTAGAGTACTCCATATTGTGAACCACCTTGTATCACAATTCGAGCCAAACACAAACTTTTACGTATTTACATACAAAAAAGTAAAATCTGTTGATTTACTGCCAGTTTCAGAGTGACCTCTTTGGAAAACCGGTGCAGTTTACAGCAGAAATTTTATCTATGCTGAACATTACCATAATAAATCTCTTCTGCACAATTTTTGTTTACATTGGTGAAATATGCAGTTTATATCAATAGGATTTTGTTGGCTTCATAGAATCTTGAGAAATTAACCAAATTTTAAACACGAAATTATTACTTATTGGTAATTAATAGGAATATGGTGGCATATCATTCATTTCCTGCTTCATCTACAGTGGAACTTCTATCCATAGAATTTCAGGGGATTGACAAAAATTCAACAGATGTGTCGATTCTGTAGATGGGAAATGGACTTATTAGTCAATAAAAAAAAAACCAACCTCGTTAAACTTTATGTTGAACACATTGATAGGTCTATTTGTCAAGTTTAACTAAAAGAAAACATTCATAATACACTAGAACCCTGTTATAAAGTTCTCAAAGGAACCAAGAAATGTTTACCCTATATGGGAAAAAAAAAAACATAAATAAACAATCCACTCTAATTTTTTCCGGTACTCACACTCAAACTTAGTAAAAACTGTATTTAAACACCTCTTTTGATACCATGTGCACAGAAAATTGCTGCTGATGTAGAATAAGTAGTATCCATGGAGCAACTAACAACAGTCACAGTTACTAGCTAACAGTACGTTTATGCTGTCAGCCAAAACCTCAGTTTTGGAAACCTAATTTTTACCTAACTAAGGTTGTAGTAAAGTTGTAACAGGTTACTGTCCTGTTCTCTTGTTGTAGTCCACAGTAAACACCAACGAACTAGCGCAGCATGAGTTGAAGACTTAATGAAAGTTTGTTGATACAAGGGTTGCCAATAAAGAAAAGAAATAGTTAAATGTTTACTGGAGATTTATTGTCGTCTCGGCAAAACAAACAATTGACACTTGTAGCTGACAAACAAAAAAACCAAGACAGAATGGTAGCCTTCATAAAACAAAACTTCTCACTTCAAGAGTTACGAAGACGAAAGAGAATTGTTACTTTTCTCTGCTGGTGCCCTACCTGACTCCTCGCACCGACGGAAAATAAATTTAATAGATATTTGAAATGTCCAAAATACAAAAAAAGTCCCGGCGCTGGTCGGTGCTAGACACGTGATCACTCGTTGCTGGCTGTACGACTTACAGCTGACAAATGATTGTGCTGCGACGAACTGTTGCAATGTGATACCCGAGAAAGGTCGTACTTCCCTATATATTGATCGAAAGTTTCCTCATTGAAAAATGGTCCAATCGTAGTATCACTGGGTGCAGTATTTTCCTGAATTCGGACGTATTGTTTTCAAGCAGTTGGTCACGTTAGTTAAAGGTTATCTCTGTTATTTTCCTTGTTTCACCATATATATATGTATGTGTATATATGTATGTATGTGTGCGTGCATGTGTGTGTGTATATTTATTTATTTATATCTGCAATGCTACATTACCCCCCTCGATTTGGGGAAGATTTCGAAGATACCTTTCCCAAACCGAAACCTACATGGATGTCAGCTATCAAGGCTGGACTGCAATTCCATCTTGAAAATTTAACTGTTTACATGGTTATACATCCTTACACAAAGTTAGTCACACCAAAATAGATCTCATTACATTATTATATAAAGTAAATAATGCATAACATGATACAAAATTTTAGTGTACATTACATGTCTCTTTCCAATTAAATACAGTAGTACATTCACTTTCAGTTTTTGTTTACATGATCATACATTTTACATACAAAGTTTGCATCACTGTAAAATACATTCCATTACTTTATCCCACAAAGTAAATTAATCAGAATTATTTACAATATACATCTTTCAAAGTCATTACAATGTTACATTCACTTTCAGTTCTTGTTTAGGAATATGATTCATTAGTTACTGAATGGTTTAATACTCAATACGTATGTAAAAGGGAATCCAATGTCTGGTCAACAAGAGAGCTACTGCCTTACTTTAGGTCAGTGCAAAATTTAACTCAAGTGGCCTCAAGAGAGTTCCTACCTTTTATATGAGGTCAGCGCAATTTATCTCTAGAGAAGAGAGCTCCTAGCCTTCATATTAGATCAGTGCCACCATTAACTCTAGGGACCTGGTCCCAAAAAAAAACAACATAGGTACCTATTTGGATAAATATTCTTTCAAAAATTTTTAAAAATTGTTTACTGTTTATGCTAGGTCAATTATAACATAAAAATGCAGAATTGTAAACGCATTCAGATTGTTATATAACTAACACAATATTAAACAACTTTAATTTGTGAATTTACAATATGATATAAAAAAAAACACATTACTTCAAAGTTTATGCAAAATTCCCTAAAATTATGATTATCATATTTCAAAATATTCTTTGCAGTATTTGTATATTTTATTTGAAAATAGTTTTTTTATCAAATTTTATTACGTTTAGTTTAAACGAAACCATTTTTATTATTTTAAAGTTACTATTTTCCAGCTAAAGTTGAGGTGGTGCCCACTACACATGCTATGTTGCTTCAAGGTTTGCTCAATATTACTTTTAATTCCTTGTTTGGATCAGCACACAAAAAAAACAAGGTGAGCCAGACCTGCCCCAAAAACTATAAAAACCATTGCCACATTTACTTTAATCATCTTAATATATAGGTCAGTTTTAACAAAAAGGTACTCAGACCTGTCACACCCAAAAACTTACTCATATTGCTAAGATCCAAGGCCATTATACACACTGGAGCAACCTTTTCACACTTCATCTCTATATTCTTAAAACTAAACTCACAACACCTCAACCTTTATTCATTGTCAAAGAAAAAGAAAAACTCTTCATGTTAGTTATAACCTTTGATTTAACATACATTGTTAAATTTAAATAATTTTCATTTATTTCAAAACTATCCTTTTGTTGCAAAATAATTACATTTTATGCCATCGGGTGAGACATGAGATGAACGATGATACAAATACTTATAGGTAATATGAGCGCCAGCGGTGCTTCCCAATCACTGCAATATTGAGACTTAGGGTTCTAAGGGATACTGTGGGTTCTGTGTGTCCGTCTCACCCGTGCATACTTACAAACATGTAGGCAATACTAAACATCACTTTGAAATAAACACTAAATAAAATACGTGTGGCTAGGACACTGTCACTACTGAATAAAAGAGGTAATTTCACTGTAGGCTTCTTTTTTTTATTGTTACTATGCATACACATCAATGTGCCAATGAAATTATGATAATCTCGGTCATGACTAGCCAATTCTGCGCTAGGGTGGACTGATGGTTTTTCGGTGAAGACAGGACACTGTGAATTACAAATGATAACACTTGCTGATACATATTAACATGTGTAATTACTTGGCATCACTAACACAAACTCGTCGGGGCTCGCCCTCCAGCATGTGGGTAGTGTGGTGATGGCCTATACACAGAGCCGGCTAGGACAGGAATAATTGCACCTAACACAAATTAAAAAAATTACATAAACCCTCAAAATATACACGAAACAAGATGGGACACGAGATGAGTTTTCACAATAAACACACACATGTGTGAAAACAAGTTTAGATGGCATGGATGCCGCTGGATGAAGTTCGTAGCAGACCACGTGGTGTAGGTGGAATTGTAATATCTCTTTGTGAAAAAGGCAAATTAAATTCAGACAAAATATTATTCGGAGTAAGAAAATTATTCTCTTTACGATTTAAGTGACCACAGGCTTGTAACATGCCTGATGGCAGTAAAATCATACATTAACATGACAGCGTGGTCAAGTACAAAAAGCACCAATTTACGTGAAATTACATGGAACCCAGACAAACTTGAACATAGAATCCTGAATAAAATATTGCACATACAATATTACATAAATAAGTGCTTAAATGCAATGATGGCATAGACAAATACTTGGCGTCTGTCAGCCACAGGGTTATACGGGATATTGCCGTAAAATATTCAAACCTGGAAAATACCCTCAAATACATACATGAAAACAAAGCCCTTAAAATTGCACATAGCAATAATGCAGATATTACGATGAAACGCCACTAACATAGGTGGATGGCGCCTGATTCAAGTTGCGCAGGTCGTGGACCTCTCCGACATCTTTCTTCTTCTCCTCAATTAAGTTAAAATTGCCACAAGGGCGAAATAAATTAGTAAAGTGGAAGCATAATGCTGGGGAAATGTTTGGCAAAACTTGCAAGCAAAGGTTGACCGGTAAACTAAAGTGACTATTGACACCTACAGCAGTGAACAAAAGGTTGTAGTGCGTACGTGACAGTGTCTTACCTTGCCAGCTCTCCTTGACAGACTGTCCGGAGACAAGCGTCGCACGGACCTACCATGGCCGCCTGCGGGGGTCACATAAGCGGAAGTACTATGCACGCCGAGTAAAGTATTTTACTATAGAAAATAAAATGGTACAAATTAAATAAAATACTGTTTTACATTTTTTAATTTTCTTATGATTTTTTCATATTATTTCAGTGTCTCTTTATGACGGCCCTCATGCCAGAATATTAGTGTTTGAATTTCATAACCAAACAATTTCAAAATAACAACAAACACTTCAAAACATTTTAAGACATATTAAACCCTGCAAATACAAATACACAACACATTTTACACTGAAAAATAGTATTTATATGGAAGTTCAAAATATTGGCCTCTCTGCGTACGTGCAAGACACGTGACACGTACTTGGTGAACGCCGTCATGGGCTCTAGCACCGCTGGCTGTTAGCCGGCATCACATTCTTAAACATTGGCATCATAATGGGAGCAATATCACTAGTACCCATTTTACCCAAGTCCACACTCCATCATTATAAGAAAGTACACATTTAAACTACGTTTTCTTGGTTTTCAAATTAATCTGCGACATATCTCAACATTTTTCAAAATCAACATGAAATACGCACAACATATTAGCAATCTTTCTGGAGAATGATCAAAATACACTTACAAAATTATTTCAAAAATAAATTCATGATATGTTTCCATTAGATTTGATTACAATACACCCTTACTTTCAATTACAATAATATAATAAAAACACAGCATTATTCACTTAATTTAAGCTCCTTTCATTCTCCAAATTAAATCTATGTTTGATGCATAGGTACCGTCAATTATGAAACTTTTTATCACTCAAACATGATTCGTTAACAAATTTATAAACAAATGTACATACCTTATACAGTTTCTTACTGCATTTTAAATTATCACTTTTAATTATTATTAAACTTTCCAATCCCTTTCATATTAGAAAACATAATTGTAAATTTATATGGTTTTACTCTTCTTCACAAAAGCCATTACTTAATTCAAATTTTTGATGTTCCATGAACAGTGTTACCTTTGGTCAAATGTCATGATAGCGAATAGTTATTACAATAAAATTTAATTTATGAAAATAATATAAATTCTTGAGATTAATAATAATAGGTCTAACTAGCCTTAACAAATTTAATTGCAAAAAAATATTCACGTTACTTTCTGTTAACAAATTTCATTGTAACTGGTTACTGTCCTATTCTCGTGTTGTAGTCCTCAGTAAACACCAATGAACTAGCTCAGCGTGAGTTGAAGACTTATGAAAGTTTGTTGATATCAGGGTTGCCAATAAATAAAAGAAGAAGTCAAATGTTTATTGGAGATTTATTGTCACCTCAACAAAACAAACAATTAACACTTGTAGCTGACAAACAAGAAAACCAAGACAGAATGGTAGCCTTCATAAAACAAAACTCCTCACTTCAATAGTTACGAAGACGAGGGAGAATTGTTACTTTTCCTCCCCGGCGCCCTACCTGACTCCTTGCAACGACGGGAAATAAATTTAATAGATATTTGAATTGTCCAAAATACAAAAAAGGTTAAAGTCCAGGGTGCTGGTCAGTGTAGGTCACGTGATCACTCGTTGCAGGCTGTCTGACTAACAGCTGACATATGATTGTGCTGCAACGAACTGTTGTGATGTGTTGTGATACCCGAGAAAGGTCGTGCTCTCCTTTATATTGATTGAAAGTTTCTTCATTGAAAAATTGTCCACTCGTAGTATCGCTGGGTGCGGAATTTTCCTGAATTCGGACGTATTGTTTTCGAGCAGTCTGTCACATCAGCTAAAGGTGACCTCTGTTATTTTCCTTGTTTCACAATGTCGTGCAATGTGGCGAACCCAGTGAAAAGGAAAAGATACGCTATCATCCTATGACGTCTGTTGCTGCTGATGACTTGGGGAAAGAAAAATAAGAAATTTGAAAAAATAAAAATATATAAAATACAAACAAGTTTAGCAGGTTGCATAATCAAGAAATTAGCACTACCTAAACTTTGAAAATAGTATCGTTTATGATTGCCACAACCTTTCAAATTGCTATCCTTCACCGAAATACAGACAATTTACAGAAATTACGGAAAATACATTTTACAGAAATTCATAAATATCACTAAAAATTGATTTATAATTGCATACATTGCTTAATAAAACATTATTAATTAAAAAATAGTACATATTTCATTACTTTTTTTATAATGCAGTATATTTGTGTATTAGTTATTTTCATACCTACAGCAAAATTGTATAACCACTTTGCATTTACACACATTATTTTTAACCAATTAAACATTTGTTTTATACTTCAACGTATCCTAGTTGTACATTTCATACCATATTTACAAACAAACCCGAAGTTTCTTTGTTTATACCGCGCACAAAATGTAAGATTCTACGCAAAACTTGAATTACAAACTTTGGTTTCGTGATACGGTGAAACCTCACTTTACCGGCATTTATACAGTACACGAACTACTTTCCAATACCTTTGGTAGATTACTGAAACTCTGGTTTCAGGTGTTTGTATAATTGTACTGTAAGAAATAAAAATATCTTTAATATTGTAATTGTTAAGGTGCAGTGAATAGGGTTTCCTTAATTATGCATTGCCTTTTTTTTTTGTTAACTTTCTGGGCTTATGTATTAGTGTTACATTTAGATATACCATATTTACCCGAAAGGAAGATGACCCCTTCCAAAAAAAAAAATATTTAAACCTGAATTCAAGATGTGAAAAAAATATATATATTTAAGTTGAAAGTAGTTTTGCATGAATTTATGACATACTCCTCAAGAAGAAATGCTATTATATGAATTATATATATATATATATATATATATATATATATATATATATATATATATATATATATATATATATAAATACTGATCACAATGAAATAGGTGTGTCTAACCTGGCTGTATGGTAGCAGCATACACCTTAAAACTTTTGTGGGTGTTATATATTCGTGACTTGAGCCATTTTTCTTTCCAACAAGGCACTTTCTGTTTATGGCCTGGGCAAAATCAGATAAAGGGACTCTTGTCAAAGTTAACAGGTACAGTCTCAGCACTACAAAAATACGTACAACCGTAGGACACACGTTATTTAAGCATGAAAAGCCTTTGTCAAAATATTCTGTCTCATGGCACGTTAATTTTGTAGGACTAACTGTTACCTGAGTAAAAAATTATGAATAGAAGCCTGTAGTAATTTTGTGCGTGTTTTGAATTGAAGATGACCCCAAATTGTAGATGATCCCTTATTTTTTCTATTCCTTTTCTGTAAAAAATACCTTGTCTTCGTACTTTCAGGTAAATACGGTATATGCATTCGTAATTTTCATGGAAAAATTCAAGTAAATACCTTGCGAGTTGTTTTAGCAATGTTTCATCGCAAATCGATTTCTTGGAAATATGGCACCGCTGTTTCTTGTAGTTTCTGGTCGTTCACTATTAACATGGCTGCCGTCATCGATATGGCAATTGTTTGCTGAATGTATAAAACTGACGCATGATGTCTTTTCAAAAATGAAATATATCACTTACACTCATCAATAAGTAAGCCTTGCACCTTTTTTCTACACAGTTTTACTGTTAACCACGCAATGAGGCATTATGAACTTATACTATTTACTCCAGCAAGAATGGAGGATCCAGCCAGCAGATTGTATTATTCATCAGCCCACCGAGACTATGCATCAAAGCATCGAGTTACACTCTACGCAGCTAGCTGGCTACACCAGTATACATCGCCACCTCATCAACTCCAAGCCAGCCGGTGACGTCACGCCTTTAAGAAGCGATGCTATAACTAACCCATTCTCTAGTGCCGCCCCTATCCAGCTGACTGAAGGGAAAGGACCCGCCGGACTATAACTAGTTAGTCACAAACCGACTCGTTACCAGTCTTCATTTCTCCACCGCACTTGCTGCCGGAGAACTGACCAGCCTGCTTCGACCCTCATGGTCCGCATCCAGCTACCCTGCTTGCTTCACTCCCAGCTCTACCTTCCTTCCTTCACCACATTCATGCTGAAGGAAACCCTCTCTCCTTGGTCACCACGCCTCATCGCCGAAGCCAACCTTCTCAACATGCACAAGATTTCTTGCCACACATCATCTACACACTGAGACACTGCAGCCCCTTCTAGGCAACACATGTGTAGGGAGTAGTACCAGTTTGTTAGGTATTTTAATAGTGCTTGTCTACCCCACCATTGTTAGCTCAAGACCAGGTCACCTCTACCTGGATAAACGTAGGTTAAGCAGCTCTTACCATCATTAGGAGGTAGGGCGACACCACCTGTTTATTGCCAGTCAAACAGAATAAACATTATTTTTTCTGGCTCAAGTGTAATGTTTCCCATAGATGTAGCATCTCTCCTAGTGTACCTCACACCAAGCAAGGGATTGCAGTTGATCCCAGGAAATTTACTCACATGATCCAGTACACTGTCAGAAAACCCACACACGCTAGTGCTGGCCAACCTTTCTGTATATCACTGTAGACAGAACGCCAGAGCCCATACCTAGGTACTCCGTCTCTCAAGTCCAGCTTGTCAGCTCGGTGCTCGCCCTCTCCACCGCATTTTGGCACCGGAAGTGTCGTTCTCTGAGTTGGGAAGACTATGTGCTACTGAGACACCCATCTGCAGGGATTGTCAGCTACGAGGTCTAACTCAGTGCTCACTGCATGTAGGCGCAGAGCACTGTGATAAGCTGTTTGTTGAGTTGGCAAATGTTCCACATGGTCTTGCAACAGGTAGGATTACATGTCACCTGCACTCAGTTCACGGACGTGTGTGTGTGCTCTAATCTAAATGCTTTTCTCCCTCTGGATTGGTATCCACGAGAAGGTAAAACAAGTGCTAACTGCCCCTGAGTGATTGAAAGAGCTTACCCCCTTCCTCATCGCCACACTCAACCAGCTCTTGCCAAAGTATCGAGCCCAGGCATTGCGCATTTGCGAGCATTGCGCATTTGCAGATACCTATCGCACCAGAGATCCCCAAAGACCTTTTCGAAGCACCCACGCATCTGAACGGGGAGGCACACCCCTGGATTGCCGAGTATTTAAGCCAGCCAGATAAGCCCTTGGAAATTCCAACCTCCAGCTTCAAACTTGCTTCAACAGCTCCTACTCTGACAGCTCACACAAGCTTAAGAGAACCGGACCACTAACCCACCTGCATCTCACGTATGTCCATCAGAGACGAATCAGATCAAGCCATCGTCCAAGATTGCGCATCACCCAGGTATCCCGCCAAAAGTCAAGAGTCTGAAGCGAAAGATGCTAGCCGAACCCAACTTTGTGCCCTTCCGCAAAGCTACCAGACCAGACCTCTACACTGGACGTGCACCAGTACTACGTAGGGATTAAGTAGAAACCCGTAAACGCCTGACCTAGCACCCCACAAAACCAGCCCCTTCTTGACTTAGTGAACGTACAGTCAGCCCAAGGCGTCACGCATCAAAACTTCTACAGAAAAAAAAATATATATATATATTTCGTGCACTCTAAAATACATTGTGTAGTCTTAGATGTATATTGTTATTATTTATTATTTTTGTTACAAAGTACGAGTTAAGTGTGATGTGGCGAAATCAACATGTTATTTCGGAAGTGGTAAATTACATAATTAGGACTAAACTCAGGGCAGTGAGACATAAGCGTAAACAAAGTGTGTTGAAAATTTATTTTATTTGTATTATCTAATAGTATTACTTGTGCATGTGTACATACTGTAGTGTATACCTATTTCTTATGCCATGGTGAGTACATTTGATACTTATACTTTTTTGTTAAATGATTGAAGCATGCAATTTTTAGTGATGCTACACAAATTTTGGTTTGATCAATACGGTAATAATTAAATTTTGAGTACGGTAAAAAATTACTTTTTTAGCATTATTTACATAGGAATTTAGTCAGGACCACAGAAAATTTTCTGTGGACACTGACTTTCGATCCATCCATGTTCAATGGACAGTTTCCACTGTACGTCTTTGTATGATTTGATGTTTACTGTTTTGATAGAGATAAAACCAAGATTTTGACATCTAATCCCAGTCCCACTTCTTGACCAGAACTGATCCATCCCTACCTTCTTGATCGTTGTTGTTAACCTTACCCATACTCTCACATCTCGACAATGTTATGGTGCAATTTGTACCTAGTGTATTTGAAACATTTCTGCACAACATTAAATGTAAAAACTCATCCTATCCGTCCGTACTTTTTGCCCACAAGTGTATTATTATTATTAGCCTAATAACTAGTTTCATGTAAAGTTTTCATTAATTAATGTGCACAGAATGTGTGTGGTTTCAGTCTGGCTTAAAAAGCGATGTGTTAGGTTGCTTTGATAGCTATATTTGTAGAAACATTTTAAAGGATAACAACTACCACATGTTGATTATTACCATAATTTTGTTTTATCTGTACAGGAAAAATATAAAGCCCCTATCATTTTCCCATTATTTACTAATATGTTAAATGCCAGGGAATTGTTTTATTATTGTTGTTATTATTATTAATATTCTTATAAACATATACTATTAAAATGCTTAATTTTATGTAGCTGGATTGAACGAAGTAAAATATGTTGTCTGCTAAGAGTATACATAGTTATGTATAATTGAATTTAATACCTTGTTATTTGTTTAATACTCTAGGTGTGTGCGCAGAATGTCTGCATGCCAATAGCACCTTACCTCTGTTCAAATAACACCAGCGATGTGGCAAATTGCAGTAAATCTGAAAATATTTCAATTCCTATCATAGAAAAGGAAACTGGAACATGCATGAATATCATGAAGAAAGCGCACTATGTTTTTACTCATAATGGCACCCAGGGAATAGTCCACATTGAAGCTTTCTTTTGGCTCACTGATGTTCCGATTTCTCAGCATTTTGTGACTCAGAGTTTCAGCGCAAGTTTCCGTTGGGCTCGTGATGGAGAAGCTGTTTCCATTCGCAGTGGACGTAGGGGCTACATCATGGGCAGACCTTTGCTTTTGGGTCGTAAAGTGATATACCCATCACCTGACAATCCAGAGGAGGATGTGGATGTGATGGAACTTGGTGAAGATGTAAATCAATGGCTGACTGTGCCCAAGGCAGTGTTGGATGGCAGGTGTGATGCAAAGGAGAGACAAGTTGTGACGTTTGGGGATAACCGAAGAGTGGTTTGTGTTTTGTTACTTTCTATTTCAAACTTCAGCTTGGAAGATGTGTGTTTGTCTTTGCAGAAACAGATATTTCATGTGATGCTCGGTGGTGCTTTGGAAAATGTGACTGATGCAAAATCATTTAATCTGTACGTTGGTGCTTTCGGAGATTCCCGCATGGAAATGCTCAGCGAGTGGACTCAGATAGTGCTTGACAGAGTTCCAGTTATGTCTCCACGATTATCAAGTCATTTGAGATCTGTGGTATGCCGTGATGTAGTAACAGACTTATACTTAGACGTACTCTGGTCTTACGTTGGAAATGTAATTCACCCTCAAGCCAAAGTGGTTGGGGTGTCAATCAAATTGGGTGGCCCAAAACAAGTTCTGTTGAAGTGTGATCTTCCACAGTGCATGAACGTTGTACACAGCATCATTCTGACTAGCTCCGTTATGTTTACTGACATCACAGAACCTGCAATTGTACATTTTGCGGAGCCACCAGTTTTGAAAATAAGATTGCCTAGTGATTTCTTTTATCCATTTTTTTCAAGCGCTGTTCCGAACCAAAGAAAAAGTTGCCTTGTAATTATTTTTGTGAAGATGTTTTGTGTTTTACTTGTAAAATAAAATATAAATATGCACACAAATTTCAAGATGCAGTTTATTAATTAATAGTTTTTAATAAAATTTATACACTTTGCAATGTTGCAGTCATCAAACAAGCAATCGCCATTTAGTCGGTGTAGCACATGAGAAAATTTAGTGAATAAAGGTACTATTACGATAAACAAATTAAACATAACAAATCCATGGAAAATACACAAATCTAACAGTGCCAAAACATCTGAAATTCTCAAAAACCAAATACTTTTCTCACAAGCAACAAAAGAATATTAAATTTCCCCTGAAGATCAATATTATCTGCACCATTACAACTTCACTAGTACATTTCTTGTACACACAACAGTGCAATTTTCATTCATACCTTCCATGATTAGAGATGGCGGAAAATCAGTTTAACTACAATAGACCCCTGATTTTGTGACTGTCCAATAGACAGTTGTCTTCTAGATAAAATGATACCCAGCTCCTTTTGTCACCAAGCATGTTAAAATATTTTATCACACATTAAGTTTTAGCCAGTGCAAAGTCCATTTTCAGTAGCTTCTATGTTATTGAAATATTAGTTTATTGTGATGTGTGACACTTACTGGCTAAGAAGATAAACAATTCCGCTTCATATACGAGCCTCACTAAAAACGCATTGAATGGGGTTTGGAACTGTATGATTTCTACCAGAGCACCTACAGGATTTTCCCTGGTCACGGAGATTATTGCAGATGTGACAGAGTTGTACGTTTCATCATCATCAGCCAGTCAGTAAGCAAGCCTAGCCCAGTCTCCCCTCAAGAAGATGCCAACAATCGATAGCCTGTGGCCAAACCATCGCTACAACCCCGAGCGAGTTGAAGGGCATGCCAAGAGATGCCAACAATGGCCGCCCTTAGCTCCACATACAGACAAGTGCGCAGCACACCCCCCACTCCAGCCCCAGCTAGCCCTTGGCCACGATATTATATTACCATGCATCGGCCGAAAACGCCAGTTGTTTGCTGGCCCTCTTCAGGGCCACTCAGCTCCGATAGCTCACTTTACCACTGCATGCATGAGAGCCCTCTGCTGGCCCAATGTCTTCAAGACCTACCCAGCAGTTGTTTGTCAGCTCTTGTAAGAGCCACCCCAGCCTTGGCAGCTCGCTCTACCACCTCGGGCGCTAGAGCTCTCTGACCAAACACCGTCTACACTGCCTAGAAGTTCTTCAGCATCACCTTCACCTACATCCAAATCTTCCAGAAGCCCTCCTCTGCTAACCTTCTAGAAGACATCTCTTGCCCACGGCAATGACTATCCCTCCACTCCCTTCAGGAAGTGGGACCTCTAAGTCATTTCAGCAGGGCATGTGACACAGTGTAGACAGGGAAAGTTTAATTAGCTACCTAGTCGAAACTGCTACCCTTTAGCCTAGAACCAGGTCCCCTTCACGTGGATAGCGTAGTCTACTACTTCTAGTCAGCTTGAGGTAGTCTGCAGATAGTACGGGCCACCATGTTTTATTCGTCTTGTAATAAACACGTTCCAAACCTATCTTGTTTCTCTCATTTCCTTGAGTACACCTAGAATCCATAGTAGACACCACGTTCCATTAGAGTGGAACAGAAGACCCGGATTTGAACACTCAAGGTGTCTACCAGTCACGAAAGTCACGAAAAAGTCATGATTTTGAGGGGGTAGTCACGAAAGTCATGTAAAGTCACTAAAACAAATCAGTGTAGTTTACAAAGTTATGAATTTCAGTATCACTACTTTATGGACATGCCAGTTTTCCATGCAGAAAATAATAATAATTTCAAAACGTACATATTTTCCAAATTATGTGTTTTAAAAATAATATTTATGTGGAAAGAGACATGATTGTGCACGCTAATGAAGTAGAAAACGTGGGGGTGCGACACACTTACAATGTTTGCTCATAGTGGAGTAAAATCTGACGGACAATGTGACCAACCTACACACTTTGTAAACAGTAAATGCTCTTGTTTGTAAAGTATTGGATCAGCTGACGAATTGCTATGGGATGCATTTTGTTAGGCTGGCAATTTGGACAATGGCTTTGGAAGAAAATTGTACTCTGAACTAAAAGTTTTAATTTAAAATGTTATTTATACTTACAACATTTAAGGTTACTATTATGTTTTTAGAGATAAGCATTGTGCCTTTTGCTCGGTATGTCATATGGAATTTAACATTTCTCATGGTGGTATAACAGTGTAAAGGTTCATGAAAGTGGTAAACATCACAAAAAATTGTTGTTGGAGCTTTCCTGTTGCAAACAGACTGTATTAAATTTTTTCACTTTCAAACAGAGGAGATACATCTGTATGTCAAAGTGGTTTGTCTTTGGGGACTGGAACAGACCTGCCAGACCAAAAGTGTAATGTACCAGAAACAATTGCACTTTTGGTTCACAGGACATACCTTAGAGTATGAATAACACTTTTTCACCCTGTTTTGATGTATTAGTTAAAAATTTTTATTCTTTATATTACGCATAACAAGGTTCCATGGACACCATTTTAACATCACGCAAGTACTGAGAGTGGCCATAAAAGCGTTCACTTAAAGTTATGGGAAAAAGTCGCTAAAGGTCACTAAAAGTCACAAAATGACTTTTTGGATATCAGTAGACACCCTGACACTACAATTTTACTGCCTAGTGTAGGTAAATAGGTAGGTAGTTGGGCTTGAATGTCTCTTTGACAGCTAGGTCATTAGAGATGGTGCAAATTGCACAGGGAAGAGGAATTGGGGAAGGAATGGGAAGGAATCGGCCATGGCCTTTGTTAGGGACCCATCCCAGCATTCGCCTGGAGTGGTTTTGGAAAACTGAAACCAGGATGGCCGGACCAGGAATTGAACTCGTGTCCTCCCAAATGTGAGTCCAGTGAGTTACCACTGCGCCACCTCACTCAGTACTGCCTAGCGTAGGACTGCGAGCTCCCCCTCAAGGACTTGTATGTCAATAACACACACCATTTGAAGGCCACCTGTTTGGTGCACCCTGGGTACCTAACGGTAGAGCCACAACCACCTATTATATACCCTTAGAGAGGAGAAACCACTAGACCAGCTTGTACTCTGTCCACCACACCATGTGAGTTGCTGGAGGGAGTACTTAGTTGGCTCTGGGTTGGGTCTGTCCACGAAAACCCGCTCTCCAACCACCACACTGTTTGTGTTGCCGGCTGGAGAAACGATTAGGCTGGCCAATTCAGTGAAACGTTGCGCATCTGCGTGAAAAATGTGTTCATCTGACTTATGTTTGTGTGTCTATCTATGAGTACTGCCCTACGAGTACTTGCACATTCTGTCTACTTTTTATAATGTAATCAGTAGCCTAGCTGCCTATTCCCACCATAGCTTATTGTTAAAGAGAGAGATAGTTTGGAACACTTGTGATGTTTATATATTGTAGTCAAGATGATAACTTTTAATGCAAAATGCAATTTGATAGTTTTCATGACTGCTGTTAGACAGCTTGAACTGCATTTCCTTTTTCCTTCTTTTCTTTCTTTTTTAAACACTTCACTCTCCCTGCTGGCGCTGTGTGCTTTTACCCCCCTCCCTTCTCATATGTGCTGCCACTCTTATTTCATGCCTTCCACCCTTGATCTATGTTCTGGCGCTTCCTCTCTCTGCCACCTTACGCATGTCATGAACATACTGCCCCTGTGCACTTCCCAGTCGATAAACTCTTACAGTGCTCTCACTGAATTGAGCATGCACAAAACGTTCAATAATCTGCTTGCTTTCATTGTCTCATTACCCTATTTCCTCTCCTTTTTGAGAGAGTTTAAAAATTTGGGGTCAGCTTGCATTTGGTATCTGCTTACAATCAATTATATACAGTGTTAGTAATCACTTCAAAATATAGACATCTGCAAATTAAAACAAAGCCCTGTATGCACAATTCCCGACACATGGCATCTGCAAACTGCGGAGCAAGAAGCAAATGTACATGTGAGGCTTGAAGGGATAAGTTTAGGCTGTCCTTGAGTGACCTCATTTCTTCCGCCTATGTAGTTGGTGAGTGGGAGATGGTTGCCCAGCAACCAGCATGGCATCCTCGCACTCTCCTTTTGTGACCAGCATGATAAAGGTAAAGTAGAATGTGAAAGGATAGGCATCATGTCCCCTCCCCTCTTCTCTCCGTGCTTGTTGCATTTGACTTCGATACTCAGTTTAAACTGCAGATTTTTACCATTTTACACCTGTTCTCTGGTTAAGTCGCCATCATCTTTTGACATCTGATAAATACCAGTGTCATCTCAAATGAGACTTGTCAACTTTCACACAGCAAAAACTCTCATGGTGACTCAAATATCTTTGTTTTGTGTGTTTATTTATTTTTGTTTTTCCACAGATTTTTAGAAGCAATGTGGTTTTTACATCCAGAGACTTGTGTTTCTTTACATTTCCTCAAGTGTTGGTGTCAGTTCGTACAATGTTCAATAGTACTTGTGTAATGTTACGTGTGTTTGGGGCTTATTGTTTACGTTAGGGGTATGTGAAGCTTCGAAAATTTGAAGTTGAATCAAAACTTCTTTCCTGCGTCTTCAACTTTGGGCATAACCAAAAACTTCGAGGATTCCAGACTTTTTTACTGTAACCAATATGGTTGACAAACCTCTATATTTTTTTTATTTCAGCCCATTTTGCACACAAACTACTTAAACTCACCTATAATATGTCTGTGAATACCATAAGTGAACAACTATTTCCGTGAAGTTTTATATTAACTGATGTTTGCTTTTACAGTGATCCATCACAACATACTGCAACAATTATAATTTTAAAAAAAAATCACACCTTTGCTGAAAATCTTAATAAATTTTCACATGTAATTTAATTTCTATGTACTCATTTATCTCATAACAAAAGCGGTGTTTAATCTTTTAGTTTTTAAACGTGAAAGAATCTACAGTATATACTATCCAGATGGCACTAACATTATAGTTCCAGCAAAAATACTGCAGTTTTTCCAGATGGAATTCAGTGCACTAGTATATTTATTTTTCATGGCAACTAATGTAAAAAGCTGCATTATAATCGTACAAAATTTTAAATTGATACATTTGAGAGTTCAAAGATACGTGGTACTAGCACATTACACTGTTCTATATATTACTGGCAAACAAACGTCTTCCGGCATGGGCGCTCCAATTTGTTCACGTTGATGCCGGCCAAGGGCCAGCGACAGTCAATCCATGATGGCACTCGCCACTGTAGGTACGTGTGTTCCTGTACCGTTACAGGCTACGGACTTTCCCGAAATGAGATATAAGTTATTTCAGTGCAATATGTATTTGTTTTCAAGGGTAAAATTATGTGTAAACTGTTGTATGTCTTTTTGAGGGTTATGTGTAAAATTGCTATTTGAAATTCAAAGTGGGCGCGGCATTGAAGAGAGAGAGACAATAATATTCAGGCGAGAACGCCCAAAAATCATAATTAAATTTCTGTATGTAAAATATTTAGAAATTCTTTTGGTGCCATTTCAATTTGCCATATTAATATTTTCACTCAGCGTGCATAGCACTTCCACTTGTGTGAACCATGTAGGCAGCCCTGGTAGGTCCGCGCGACGCCTGCCTCTGGGCAGTCGTTCTAGGAGAACTGGCGAGGTAAGATGCTGTCACGTACACACTTCATCTTTTGCACGGGTGTAGGTTTCAATAGTTCACTTTAGTATACCGGTTAACCTTTGCCTTGTGTGCGTTTTGCCAGACATTCCCAGCATAATGCTATCTGCTTAATCTAATAATTTACAGCCTTTCAGGCTTTTTGAGATGTAAACGAGATGAGGGAGAGTTGTGTCAGAGAGGCCATAAAGCCCGTGCTACTTGTATATCAGATGCCATCCGCCCATGTCTAGAGCTTTTCAATGTAGTTTCCGCTTAATTTCGATGCGCAATATTAATGGTAATATGCTTGTATCATTCTTTGAGAGTTTTTGTAATGTTAACATGTTTTACGGCCACGTGGTCAGATACCACCAAGTCCGTATCTACGCAATCACCATGTTATGAGGGCTAATTGTTGTTCCAACTTGTTAGGGTTCTATGTAATATTTTCAATAAGGATTCGTGTATTTTATGTGTTTGATGCTTTTGTTCTTGACCACGCGATCATTTAAAATACTGATGCTTTCCCGTCAACTGGCATTCCAGGGCTTTTGTACTCTAGTTTCTGGCAGAGATCATTTTCCTAATGCAGATACAAATATTGCAGATAATTATTGACCGGATTTCCGGAGAAATTGTGTGTCTTTGCACCCACGCACGTGGTCCACTATGAGCCCTATCCAGCAGCATCTGTACCATCTAAAAGTGAATTCACATTTGTGTATTTATTTTCCTTGTTCATGCCATGCCCCATCTTCATCAAGTGTTATTTATGTATTTTGTGCTACGTTATTATTTTTGCACTAGCCCTCTATGTTTATGACTGTTTTCACACAACACGTGGTTCGGGGACGTGTCCCAGCGAGTAGGCGTTAGCTGCAGGGAAAGTACGTACGAGCTCATTTCATACTCCGTGTCCTGTCTCTGGACATACCTGCAGTCCATCCTAGTGGCTGTAAGCCCCTTGCTTTGTAGAGGCTGTGTCTTCAAACATGGCGAAACATGATCCAGTCTAAGTGCGCAAGTGTAGTTACGTGCTTGGGGAATCACCCCACCGGAACTGGCTAGACACGCTTGAGACGTAACATAGTTCATTCTGGCACGAGTGTAATTTGGTAAAATAAGCATGTCTTCTCAGTGTAAAATGTGAATGCCTTTTTGTAGCATCAATTACCCAGCCCATCCAAAGTGTTTTTGCATTGCAGTATTAAGTGTAAAAGTTGTTTTGTAAGTACGCACGGGTGAGATGAACACAGAGAACCTACAGTATCCCTGAGATCCCTGAGTCTCAAAGTGTGGTGTGTAGGAACCACCGCTGGCGCCCATCAACCACAGGTAAAGAGTATCGTAATAGTCTCTGTGTCTCACCCGACAGCGTCAACGTGGGATGTAATCTTTGAAACTTCAGCACCTAAAGGTGTAGAGGGTGTTGCTGGTTAACACAATATGCTGGCATGTATATGTAGCATTCAGGATTGGAATCGCCTTAGTTTCCCATACAGCCAGAAACAAGATCTTATTCCAACAAGTTTTTAAGCATGCAGAGAATGTTTTACAGAATGTGAATAAATTTCAGACTTGTAAAGCACTAAATTTTCACTTTCTTCAGCAAACGTATGATGAATTGGCATCCACAGCCATAGCAAAAGACAGAATGAAGGTGAGCAATGTTGCCTCTGCATGTACCCTTTTCAAAACATTGTCACTGAATAGCTTACTTGTAGTTTGACTAGAGGAATTACAATGTACATACGTCCAACCAAGGCGAAAGCAGAAGCTCCACTGAACGGAAGCATTCTTAGTCGAGTGTGTGTATGGAGTGCAAAAGTCGCCACCCAAATACCTGAGAGCTAATTTGTAAAACTATTTTCATTAAATTTCCTATAATTAAATAGATTTCAAGTTTTGTAATTTTGTAACTCAGTATGTGTAAATTTTTTTAATACATATGTAACAGAATTATTTAATATACCTTATTTTTCAATTGTTTACTAAAAATAAAAAATTACATAAATATGTCATGACCTATTAAGTATTTTTACTAAATTTTCACCATTCCAAACCCTGTCAATCATAATTACCGCATTCAAAATACATATTAAAACTTATTGAAAATTAAAAATAAAGTGTATTAATGTTTTGTCAGTTATTAAGAATTGGGGTTTTTCCAGAGGATGAAGTCTAAATAATTTTTTGACTCATTACCATATCAGTACTTTTTTGTATGCAATTGGAAACAGTAATTCATTTTATATATTATCTGTGGAATTTTCTAAGGAAAAAAATTGAAATGATCTTAGACTTCAAATTCATCTTCGATGAAGACTTAGATCTTAGTCTCAGACTTTGATTCAAAATTAAAAAACTGTGTTTGCACACCCCTAATTTACGTGGATGACAACATTACTTAATGTAACGTCCACCTCACTTGCACCTCCTAAGTAAGAGCCGTTTTGTCATTTCATACCATGATATCCACACCCTATCAGGGCCCAGCAACCTGCATGTGCTGCAGCTGCCTGTATCCAGATGACTTGCATTGCAACAGCGCACCCAAGTCTGGCAGGTGCATCATTTTTGCCCCACATGTCGTCTGCCACCTGGAAGTCATGAATATGCAGCCGGGCTGCACAGAGGGGTTGTTTGCACTCTCGCGCTATCCACGCTTCTCCTCCCTTACTAGCTTCCAGGGCGGGCCATATATATGAGCTGTCTGCTGCTGAAATGGTGGTGTTTGTCAGCTGGTCTACCAGCTTCAGTTCAGTGCCTCTGCTGAACTAGATAGCCTAGTACTTTGTGCTGCTACCACAACACTTGTTACAGTTCTCCACGCATTGGCTTGTCTGCGATGGTCAACCTGCACCATCCACCAAGGTTTTTCAATAGCAACGTAGGGTCTGCTCTTCAGACGGCTGCTTGGATAAAGGCTGTAGTGTGACTTGTGTATTTGGCTTTACAAAGAAAGCACATTTAATACAGGTCATGTAACGCAGCTCATTTTTGTTTCCAACTTAAAGTCCACTTTATTCCCATTTCGTCCCATTACTATTACTACTCTTCTGAAGGAAACCACTGACTTACTTACACCGGCCCTTCAAACTTTTGTGGTTGGTACAGCACCCCTTTTGGACATTAGAAACTACATACAGCGACCAGGCCGCTTTGTCAGTCTCCACGGAGGACAGAATATTGGAACCTCTGCCCATTCTTGTCTACAAATAAATTAGAGATGAGAACAGGTCACGACTCTTGGGTGATCTTCGGTGGGGAAGGAGGGTAGAGGTGACCTTAACAGGGATACTAGATCGTGAACCTTCCAGGGGACTACAGTATGTAGTGTACAGGTCACTCTACCAGAAAACCAAAGGAGGAGTTGCGAGTCCATCCAAGCATTGGTGCTGGAGACAAGTCGGATCTCCAGAAGGTCCACCCAGGCTTTGTCCTCGTTGCTAATCCCCGTTTTGTTGAGCCTGCCAGCAGCGCATCTTCTCACTTGACAACTGCTAAGACCTACTAGCTATAAGACCAATGTGTCATCATCAGGTTGGGGTAATGAAGGCAGCACAGAGAGCCTTACTGAAGCTGGTCGATAAGTAAATACAGGCCCAGGGATTGCACAAGTGCATGTTAGGCAAAGGGAAGAAGCTGCAAGAGAGAGGGATGCTCTTATCAGGAGGACCCAGGACTGCAGACATTAGTTTGGGTCCGGAATAGGTGCTGGGTACCTGCTGATATACACCTCTGTCACCAGAACCATATCTCCTCTACCTCCTACCTCACCAAAGCCAAGACCACTTGCATCATGCCCAGCCGCTCTGATTCACGTGGCTAGACAACTTGGAGTTCTGCCCTTCCATTCCAAATTCTTTATATTTCATTCTGGTCCATGTCATTGGAATGATACCAGTTTTCTTTCACACATTCGTATTCGCCGGTAAACTCAGAGTAATATTAAATTGGAAATACCATTATCAAGATTATGTATTTCCAAGACACTGGCGCCGTCGGGTGAGACACGAGACGAACGATGACACAAATACTTACTGGTAATTTGGGTGGCAGCGGTGCTTCCCAATCACCGCACTATTGAGACTCAGGGTTCTCAGGGATGCTGTGGGTGCCGTGCGTACTTACAAACATGTAGTTAATACTAAACTTTTACTAAACATCACTTTGAAATAAACACTTAATAAAACATACGTGGCACTGTCACTACTGAATAAAAGAGTTAAGTTCACTGTAGACTTGTTTTTATTGTTATTATGCATACACATCAACGTGCCAATGAAAGTATGATTATCTCGATCATGACTAGCCAATTTTGCTTACGTGCTCCCCAGCCTGCATTTACTCTAACGCACACCTAGGTGAATGATCTCACCGAGGTGCACAAAAGCACATCTTCCACAAGAGAAGAGGACCGACAACCGCTAGGGTGGATTGATGGTTTTTCCCTGAAGACAGGACACGGTGAATTACAAATGAAAGCCTTAATACATATTAACACGTGTGATTACTCTGCATCACTAATGCAAACTCGTCTGGGCTCGCCCTCCAGCACGTGGGTAGTGTGGTGACGGCTTATACACAGAGCCGGCTAGGACTGGAATAATTGCACCATACACAAATTACAAAATTACATAAACCTTTGAATGATACATGAAACAATATGGAACACGAGATGACTATTCACAATAAACACACACGTGTGAAAACAAGTTTAGATGGCGCGGATGCCACTGGATGAAGTTTGCAGCGGACCATGTGGTGCAGGTGAAATTGCAATATTTCTGCGTGGAAACGAGATTATTCTTGCTGAGAAAATTATTCTGCTTAAGATTACAGTGGTTACAGGCGTGTAACATGCCTGATGGCGGTAAAATCAAACATTACTGTGACAGCATGGTCAAGTACAAAAAGCACCCATTTATGTGAAAAATTCATTGAACCCTAAATAAAATTGACATAGAACCCTGAAATAAATTATTGCACATACGATGTTATATAAATAAGCTCTCAAAACACAATGATGGCGCATACAAAGACTTGGCGTTGGTCAGCCACGTGGTTATATGCAATGTTGCCATGAAATATTCAAACACGAAAAATACCCTCAAATACATACATAAAAATAAAAGCCCGTAAAATTGTGTGTAACAATAATGCAAAAGTTACAATGAAATGCCATAAACATAGGCAGATGTCGCCTGATTCAAGTTGCGTGGATCATGTGATCTCTCTGACATCTTTCTCCTCCTTCTCGATTAAGTTAAAAATGCCTCAAAGGCAAAATTAATTAGTAAAGCGGAAGCATAATGCTGAGGAAAATGTCTGGCAAAACGTACGCAAGCAAAGGTTAACTGGTAAACTAAATTGACTATGGAAACCTAAATCAGTGAACAAAAGTTGTAGTGCGTACGTGACAGTGTCTTACCTCGCCAGCTCTCCTCGACAGACTGTCCAGAGACAAGCATCACACAGACCTACCATGGCCGCCTACGGGGTTCACATAAGCGGAAATACTATGCACGCCGAGTAAATATTCAATTAATTAAAATAAAATGGCACAAATTAAATTAAGTATTGTTTAACATTTCTATAATTTTCTTATAAATTTCAATATTATTTTAGTGTCTCTTTATGATGCGTTCATGCCGGAATATTAAGTGTTCTTGATCTCGGTGGTGCGAGCACTTTGAATTTTATAACCAAACAATTTAAAAATAGTAACAAACACTTGAACACATTTTAAGACATATTAAACACTGCAAATACAATAGAACACATTTTACACTGAAAATAACATTTATACGAAAGTTCAAAATTATTGGTCTCTGTGCACGTGTGGGACACGTGACACGTGGGTGGAAAGCGCCGTCATGGGCTCTAGCGCCGCTGGCTGTTAGCCGGCGTCAACACATGATGAATTGAACCTGACCTAGGTGAAGTGAAAATGGTTCAGATAGAAGTTATTACAGTGCATTTACAAGCTATGGGGTTTAAATCTTATTGTTTTTACATGAATGACTCAAGTATATTGATATGCAAATCCTGTAATATAAGAATAAATTGAGATATGAAAAACATCTCAGAAAAACATGTCAAAAAAATATAATGTGTTAAAATATGATTTGTGCAACAGTCGAAGATAAAATAGTCTCTAAATTATACATTAGCTTGTTTGGCTAAACTGTAAAAATAATAGTACAAGGAATATTTTTACACATTTTTGCTCTAGGTATACTCGTTTGTCATATCTCTCTCAGTTTGCATTTATTTGTGGCATGTCTCTTCAACAAACAACGGGATCATTAGCTATGGAACTCTAGAACAGTGATGATTTGGCCATGACTTGAGTTAAGAAATGATCCTGGCATTAGCTTGGAGAATTTCTGACATGGTAAAACAGAAATCAGGGTGCCTGGTCTGGGAAACAAAACCAAGCTTTCCCAAATGTGAATCCAGTGAGTTTTTAACACTGTGCTCCCTTTGATCTGTATGTATAATCATTAGAACACAGTAGAGTTAATGTGGTCACGTATTGTCTGTTTAAACAGTGTCACTCAGCAAACAATTACAGAGATAAATATTTAGTTAGTGGGTAGCTGAAAGCTTTGTTTAATTTCTACATTATTCACTTTATGATTCCTTTTACTGCAGAACTAATGATTATTAACTATACAACAATCACTTTACAACTGTCAGAAACGTAAATTCTCTGTTTAATTGCATAATCGTCACACTCGCATAATATTCACAAAGTAATTTTTTAATTCTGAATTGAGTTAAAAGTTTATATTGCTTTAAAAAACACAGTCACACCAGAATGTGTAGGAACACACCCTGCGCCAAACTCCCTCCACAACAAATTAGGTGGAAGAGAGGATGATCTCTGTCAGCCACCCTTTTTACAGGCAGGAGGTGAGGATGAGTTGAAGCAGTTCATGCAGTGATGTGTTGCAGAGAAGGTAGAGTATGATGGCACTATTCAGGTGCAAAGGGGGGTGTTGCATGGAGATTATCAACCTCACACAGGTTAGCTGAGCGAGGGAGTGATACGAAGATGCTACTCTCACCTACTGTCACTACTGAACTGAACAACCTCCACCTTTCGTACTGTAGCAACTGT
Organism: Dryococelus australis; assembly: GCA_029891345.1. NCBI lineage: Eukaryota > Metazoa > Arthropoda > Insecta > Phasmatodea > Phasmatidae > Dryococelus > Dryococelus australis. Next base: position 49,820,680 of record CM057000.1, read on the forward strand.
CTCTCCCAACTCCTCAGGCGCATTTTGGACTTCTGCCCATTATTTTCTCATTTGAATTTCACTATACACTAGTTGCTAGATAACTGCTTCCCCTCTCGCCAGGCTTGTAAGGGGAGAAAGCAAGGTCCACCTGGCTGTGCCGAGCAACAACTAAACTGAACAAGGGGAGAGCATAGTGAACAATATGCTTGTTAACACATTTCACACCCAGTTATTGGGCATTTGCAAAAACAATCAGTTTGTCAAACCATGCAGTTTACAAGGAAGGTATGATGAGTGCAGACCGGAACATTATTAAAATTTAAGCGAAGTAGGTGCTGTGAATGTTTTGTTTTTTGAAGTTTCTAACCATGTGTTCACATAATTGTTGCACCCCTAATAAAAAAAAAGTATAAAATGTTTAATGCGATAAAATTACTACTATGCCAGTTTTTACCTCACATGTTTATGAATCAAAAGATACTATTTTCAGTCATCAATTGTATCATTACACTTTTAATAAGATAATTAAGACTACAACTGCTTCTATTACTATATTAGAAATTTTGTGCACAAAAGATTCAACTTATACTTGTGTGGGCATCTTAGCAAAATGACATGCAACCAATAAACGTGATGGTACAGAAGATAATATTTTAAGAACACAAGAATGGAAATTAAATTAGTAGTGAAGAGAGTAAAACCAAAATTATTGATGAACAACTAAGATCTTGTTTCAAATTATGTATTGTTTTATATCAAATGTAAGTTGCATATCAACAAAGAGAATAATTTATATTTCAGGTAACATTACAGAAGGTTAATTGAAAATAAAACACTAGAAGTTTTAGTATGTGTACTATTCCAAATTTTTTTTATTATTATTTTTAATTATAAATGTTAAAATCAATAAGTTGACACACATGCGAGTTGACTTATATTCAAAATACTGTATGTTACACATCTGCAGGTTTGAGTGGCTTATGCACTGACCTACAACCATACTTGGGATTAATGATTACAAAAGTTAACAAAACTAATCGTTAAAAAAGGGTGTAATTTTTAACTTTTAATTATTAAAATATTTGGTTAACGATTAAAATTAACATTAGTTTACTTTGTAATCGCCTGGAGGCCGAAGATAATGAAATATATGCAACTGCCATTAATATTGTGACAAAATTCTTAAAAATATGCAACAAATTTTATGGCCGATGAGTTGCACACCATGATATACGCATTGATACACTGATGTTATGTACTGAATTTAAGATCATTTTTAGTCACATGCAACATGATTGTAAGGTAGGGGAGGTGCCACCATCACAAGCTATCAATACAATCTCTCACCACGCAAAAATCACAGTTGTGCAGTTGATGGTCTTCGTGTGGCATGCACATTTCAATTGTTTTTGTTGTCACTGCACTGGTCTGGTTTCATACTAATTTGTGCTATAAGAGTTTATTTTAGAAGTTTTATTTAAAATTGCTTTGTAGAAGATCATTAATTCATAATTTTAATGAGCAGGTCTATCTGATTCGACTTCCAGCAACCAAGTTGTAATTGGTTTTATGTAGTTTAAATTGTGATTTTTTTTTTATTGGGAATAAACGTTGACGAAAAAGTTTTCTTGAGACTTTATTTCAACTGTAAAATTTTTGTCGTTCGTAAACTTTTATCTTTAATCAGTTAATTTTGTTTTGACTTAAACTTTAATCAATTAATTTGCATGGATTTTAACTTTGTGACTTTAATGAGCTAACTTTTTCTTACTCTAACTATAACTTTGATCAGTTAGGTTATTTTGTTGACTTTTCCAAGCGTGCCTACAACCAAGGCAGTCTCTTTTTTGTTTCCTGGTGAGAAACATATTGAACATTGCATTTGGCTAGCAGGTTTTTGCAGAGTACAGGCAGTCCTCTACTTTCATATATATGTTCCTGAAAATGTGTGTGAAATTTGAATCATATGTATGCATGTAATAAGATGTTCCGTTCCAAAGTTACAAGAAAATTTAAAAAAATTAATCAATCACGACACATAATGACAATATATTTCATTGATGAAATTTTTATTTCTTTCAAGTATTTAATTGAAAATAGCTAATAAATAATACATGTGCAATACTTTCTCACCTAAATTGTTGATTTTCAACACCTGTATACATATTTGATTGTAAGTACTATGTCAATAAATAAAGTAATTAAATATACTTCCTACGTTCTGTAAAATTGTTGTCCAAATGTAACATTTTATTTTATAGGTTGTAAAAACTATGTAAAAGTTTTTCAGATATTCGTATATTATTTTGACAGAAGTACTTATTTGAATTGTGCCAATATGACAGCCATATCTAAATGTTCATAACATATGATCCACGAAGGCTGGGAAACATGGCAGGCAGTGTTAGATGGCAACTAACAGTGCTATATCAATATGTTGCTAGGTTGCTAGATCTCTGAAAGACCAAATCAGTCGTATGAAAGTTGATTTAGAGGTGATATGTCATGTATGAAAGAGTGAGTTGTACAGTCTCGAATGTATGAAAGTCAAGGACTGCCTGTATTCTTTTTTCCTTCTATCCACTCTTGCATTCTTTTCTGCTCCACCTTTACCTCATTACACCCCTGGGAACACTAATCTTGTTTGTTGTTAAGCTCTGTTTTAATTCTTCAACTCGTCTACCATTGTGAATTTGCAGCCAACATTACTGTAGATCTGCCACGAGCATTAATGTTGAAACATTTTCAGCAATGGGCAAAGGTTGATTACCAATATGTACATTTTCAGTTACTTTAAAATGACCTGTTTTGCACATGTTGCAGTGTGAAACTGTAGATGTAGTATGGAGTAGAGCAGAGATCATTTCAGATGCATACTAACATATTTCCAGAGTCCCAACACCGAAAGAGTGATTGGCATTACACCCACCAAATATGTAGTCTTTGTTAGGGCATTTGCAAGTTTGTGAAGTCTACAAGTCAAAGAGTATTTTAAGTATAAAAAAGTGAATATTTTGCTTTATGATGATCTCTGAATGTGTAACAATTTTTAAAGGTGTTCAATGCTGATCACCTTTTCCCTAAACAAGAAATTCCTTTGTAGAAACTATTCTTTTACATCTCCACTCCATCCCTCCCAAAATTATGCATAAATCACTTTTCCATTTAAGTGTGTGTAACAATCTAATGATGCTAATTTATTTATTGTCATTAAAGCAGCAGAGTTACTTTTTAATTGCTTTTTGAATTTGAACTTTTTGGTTATATCATTTGTTTTATTGAAAGTACGCCAAGGAATCTGTGTTGATATAAATTTAAGTAATGTCACAGAAGTTTGTTTAGGAGTGCATTTGTGAGAACAGTCTTTAAATAACATTTACAAAATACTTTTGTTTCAGTCATTTTATTCAAAATTATTGACATATTAAAATTACCACTGATAACTTCTGTTGATAAACATATCCTTAGAAGCAGTAGTTATTAAAAAAAGTCATAAAATTTCACACAGCACTTTCAAAACATTTTTTAAACACAGTAGTTGCAAATGAGCATTGTGGCATTGTTATTTCAATACAAATAAACATAGTACCCAAAACCTTTGTAAAAAAAATTTTAATTCATTCTTTGTAGAAGTTAATGTTGGTCGTAAGAAGATACTGTGTGTCCATAAAATATTAGAAGAAAGTTATTATAAAATTAAAAACTGAAATTTAAATTGTGAGAAACTCTAGTCTGTGCATATGCACTGTTTTGTTGTGAATCAAAAAAACATACATCACAATACATTTATTTAAGTGTGATTTCTGGTTGTGTTAATTAAGGGTGTAACACTGCCATTTTAAAAATTTTTGTGTAATGTTCTTGAGATTGTTGCACTGGGGGGGGGGGGGGGGGTGCGCGCATGCACATGTATGTGTGTGTGTGTATGTATATATATATATATATATATATATATATATATATATATATATATATATATATATATATATATATATATATATATATATATATAACTTTTAAGTTGTGTTTGGCTATAATGAAAGCATAAATATTATAAAATGGTAACATTTCCAATAAGTACTATTACTATTCTCCATTGACTAAAATTTTTTAATTTACTCGCAGTTTCTCATCACATCACATTTTTTTGTGCAAATGATACGGAGCCATTACATGACATTTGAAAGCAGTAATGTTCCCTGCTTCATAAACAGTTCTTGAATCATATCTCATACATTGTCATGCTTGCTTCAAGTTGTGAGATAGCCACTTCTTTTACTGAAATCCCACTGCAGTTCCAGATCACATCTCTGGTATGTCTTGCAGTTACCTATCTCCCATTCCACTGCTAATCCCAAAAATGACACCTCATCTATTCTGCCAAAGGTATGATCGCCATATTTTGACATAGTTGTTACTTCCATTGGTGTTGTATGCTTCACATGGGAATTACGTGGTATCCTGCTTGCGTTGAAGATGACACTGTGGCCATCACGTGCGCATCTGGTAACAGAAAAGTATAATAAACATTCATGGTGATGTTCCCATGGAGGAGTTGGGTGGTGGAGCCAGGAGAGTGTGAGGGCCGTCTTTGGAGGAGAACTCGCGGTCAAAAGTAAGCAGCACTGCAGGCCACATTGGGCCATCACCAGTCACTGCACCAACCACGGAATGGCGCTTATTCTTTCTCCGGTGGGACTGCACAAGGTCCTGGTGGCTCTTGATGTGTCGGAGAGCCGACTTGAGAGTGCCTGTCACATCCACGGGACTGAACGGGCAGTGTGCCTCCATGACATGTTGAAGCGGGTGCAAGGCCATGCTTGCTTCTTCATGCTTGCGCCATGGCAAATGGAGTACCTCTGGACAAGCTCTCTGTGGCGAGACACTCCTGCACCGACGGGGACTTGCCTGTGTTGCCTCACCGTTGCACCAGTTAAGGATGTCTGAGACTACCATGTCATCGAAAGACTCTGCAATGCTGATATCCGGGATGATGAACTCGTGTAACGTGTCAGAATCTTGTAGGTCCTGCATGGACTCAGGAATGTTGCAGGTGTCCTCTTCATCAAGGAAAAGGTAGGAGTTGCTGAGTCGGCGTGATTCTTCTGTGCACGAAGGAAGAAGTGTCTTCCTTAGTGTCGTCTTCTGTTGACAGGAGGCAACCCAGCTGTCGAGTCGAGACGCCAGGAATTTTGCCTCGCCCGATATCCATGACAGGTTCCGTAACTTTGTTAACCTGTCAGACATTGTCGCTGTAATTCAAGAATACAGACTGTCTTGTGTGCCGCACTGCAGCTAGTTTTATGTTGAGATGGTTATCTAATACTATCTCTAATCCTGTTACATACTGGGCCAGTTGTAAGGCTTCCTCGTGCCCTGGTTTTCAGGTTTTAATGTTACGTACAAGGCGGGTGATGTAACATCACATGTTCGTTGACTGTCCTTTAATCTTGTTAGTAAACTAATCTGCTTCTGGTATTTCAGGTAAGTAGTGTGTTTGAATTTGACAAATATGCGAGGAATTTGTCTGTTAGTGGTGGGAGACAAATAAATGTACATAAATAGACACAGAATTTTAGAACATATTTTGAAGGTACCAGGCCTTTTGCCTGCTGTGTCCAAGATATAAAAAGTTCTAAGCAGAGTGTGCAAAATTCCATATGAGAAAAACAAAGCAATTTTAAAATGAAATGTATGGAAATATACAAATTTGCTGACAAATAGTTTATGAACTGAAAAAGTTTTAAACACCAAAGCTAAAGAATTAAATTATATAAAAAGTAGATTGTTATTGTTTATGTATTTATTCCGATCAGTTTCTACACAACATGAATTTCAATACACACTTAATTACATTCCAGAAATACTTTACTGTGTGTATGAATAATAGTTTCACCAAATAGTTTCTACTTTTCACACAGCTGATGCAATAACTAATTCATTATTTTCAGTTAATTTGTTGTCAGTCACATGACCCACTCAGAATTACTAATAAAAATGTATTTTGTACATTCTTGTGATTTCCATGAGAAAATTGTCACACATTTCCTTCAATTCCTGCTTTGTTCCTAAAAGCTGTAATTTTTCCCCTGGACGAAAATATATATTATTGGTTAAATATTAAACACTTTTGAAATCAGCCTTTGAAGAAAAAAAATTGTCCATTACTGCTAGTGTTATAATGAAAATACTAATTGGCAAGCTCCCAGAAACTTGGCACAATATAGAAAAAAGTAATTTATTGTCAATAACATTACGTTGAAAGTGATACACAACTGTTGCTAAATATGTTAATACATATTATGGGAATTTAAAAGCCAGCGTTGAAAAATCGGAAAACGGCTATCACTTGACACATTTTTTCACAATTTTGTAAGTAATTATTTAGTAATAAGTACAGTGAATTGTGTTGCAGTTATTTGTTCTGCTGTAAAACGGTAGCTTTTGGGATGGCCAACAAATAAACTTCACCAAAATTCGTTGCACATATCCAATTATTGCCTTTAAAATTGTAAAATTTCTTAATTTTTCCAATTTGACTTTTAAATTCTTTTAATATACAAGAAAAATTTGCACACATTTATGTATCACACGCTCTCAAACCTGAGGCCACCAACTCTATTTCACTGTAAGGTTTTTTTTGCAATGGTTTTAATAAAGTATTGTGTTTATTTCAAGTATTTTGGATTTGACATATTTGTGTGTGTGCACGTGTACATGTACATGCGTATGTGTTTGTGTGTATGTATAATAATTTTGAGGAACTCTTAGTTAAAGTTATAGTGTTTTTAGATAGTAATTTGATGTGTGTTAATGGGTTTATATTTTTCTGCTGCTCTGCAGTTTATTTATTTACAAACAGGCAAGAGGGCCTTCACAAAGCTGGCAGCCATGAAACTGTGCAAGCTTGAAAAGCTTGTTTTATTGTACTACAGATGTGAGTTGCTTTCCTATTTTACTGCGGGTGTGTGTGTGGGGAGGGGCATCTGTTTTGCACTGTTTTGTACTTGGTCAGGTAACTGTGACCACCATGCTAAGTTCTCCATTAGTTGCCTTTTGTCCATGAGCGTTCATAATAAATAGTGGCTTTCATACTGCCATAGTGAGCTATCTGCATCCCAGTGTCATTTCGTGAACATATTGGCACAAATTTTTAGTGTATCATTCTGCCTGCAATACCATACTTCATGTAATTCTGAATTTTTCTCCATCTACTGGTGGAAGCATCTCGCTGCTGTACAGAAAACTTTGTCCTGTTTCTGCAGTGACGTCGGCCACTGGCCAGCAGCACTCAGCCAATGACGGCACTAGTCACTAAGTGCACCAACACGTAGCTAATTACCGCCACAGGCAACAGACTCCGCATATAGAAATTTGCTACTTAATTTTTTATGCATCAAGGATAATTTGTGTGAAGGGTACCATGTTAAGTTTGAAAGTGTTATATGTATTTGAGGGTTATTGTGTTCTTTGCAGCTGGACAATTTGAAATGCATGCGGCGTTAAGAATAATAATCATATCTCGGGCAAAGAAGCCGTACAAAAACATTTTTAAGATATTATTAGTCAACTGCAATTTTAATACTGTATTTAAATATGCCTTTATTCTATTATGTGCCTTTTTGAATTTGCTATTGCTATTTTTATGAAGCGTGCTCGTAACTTCTGCTTGTGTAGACCCCGTAGGCCGTCATAGTAGGTCCGCGGTGCCCCTGCCTCTGGGCAGTCGTTCCCGAGAAGCTGGCTATGTAAGATGCTGTCCATATGCACCTGAACTATTTTTGCACCGACTTAGATTTCAATAGCTGATGTAGTATACCGGTTAACCTTTGCGTGCTTACGTTGCCAGAATTGTCCCCGGCAAAATGCCATTCGCTTAAATAATTCATTTGCAACCCTTGTTGGCTTTTTAACATTTAAATGACGAGAGGAGATGTGTTGTAACGAGACGCCACGAGGCCGGGGGAAACTGGTATCTGATTCCATCCGCCCACGAGGTGGGATTTAAAGTACTTTGCTTGAGTTATTTTAATATATTTGTGGGCAACATTTCCATGTATGTATATTACTGATTTTATTTAATTACCATGTGCTATGTCAACTTTACTTTTGACCACGTGGCCGACCACAGCGATTTCTGCATCAACGTCATCACCGTGTTTTAAGAATTTATTGTCTTGTATTCTTGTGCGTTTTCATCTGTACCAGGGTTTCATATATGTTTATTTGGGTTCTGTGTAATTTCTGCATTTTTGCTTTGTTTGTTCTCCGACCACGCTGTTATCCTGGAGATTGGAGTTATCCCGTCATCTAGGCTGTGTTCAAAGTTCAGAGGTATTAATTGCCGCAGTGGAATTTTAGGATCATGGCGCTATAAGTTGTTGACCAATATTTAATTTTCTAGAGAATTCAACGTGTATTTTGTGTCTGACCACTTGGCCACTGCCGTGCATATCCGGAGCCATCCGCACCATCCTCAAGCTCTTTTGCACTGAATGTGCTGTTATTTAGTATTTCATGCCATGCCTTGTTACCTGTATCATGTCTTATCACATAATTTCCATTGCGACGTGTTACTGCCTCCCGCCACGAGACCTAGTTGCCGACCATGTTTATGTGTAAAGCGGCCCTCCATTTTCTTTGCTTGTTACCACACTTTGCGTGGATAAGGGGACGTATGCCGACGGGTAGGCGTTGGTAGTTGCATTATACCTAGTGTTCATCTCATCTCCATGCCCTGTCCCTGGGTAAACCTGCTGTCCACCCAGCAACCATAAGTCTCTTATCTTGTGGTGACTGTCTCGTCTGGCTCCGTGGAGTGTCACCCAGCACTGTAGGTATTTTGTCAAGTGCACAGAGGGTCACCGAAACGTACTTGTGAACCACGCAGTAAGCTTAAATTTTCACAAACTTTGCACAACATCTAAAAGTCAGCATAATAAAACATCTTCAGTGTAGAAATTGTGAGTGTTCTCTGTAGCGTCAGTAACCAACCCAGCTGAAGTGTTAATTATAGTGTGTGAAGGATACAGTCAATATTGAGCATAAAGTATAACAGTGTTATGTAAAAACGCTTGAGTGACACAATACCTACGGAAACCCCTGAGATCACCCTGAGTTTCATATCGCGGTGCATCGGGAGCATTGCTGGCGCCCATCTCCAGTAAGTAAACAGTGTATTGTTCATCTTTGTGTCTTACCTGTCATCATCAGCAGGATGTAGTCAAGTAGTGCGCCATCTAAATTTTCTTGATTGTGTAGATTAAAGTGCAACCAAGAAGACTAGAATATCAAAGATTGTGCAGTAATGTGTGTTTATTGAGTTGATGACCAGCTGACTATCCATAACTTCGTCCAACCCTCCAATGGGTAAGTTTGTTCACTAGTGGTTTGGTTTCTATGAAAGCATTTTTCCACAGTTATTAATTAAGGTAGTTTGTTTTCTTTGGTTGCAAAGGATTCTTCCTTTTTCTTCTTTCTCTTTTAACTTTACTTAAGAGATTACCATGCTTACTATTAATGTTCACATTTGATGAGTTCTTTACAAAAAAGGTTTCGTTTCCTCCAGATATGTATTTCTTTCCTTTTTTTTTTACTGTGTTGGTGTGCCTGTGCAATTTCAATTTTCAGTGATTTCCGGATCATCTAAGCTAAGTTGGTTCAGCCAATACAACTTTAACTTTTCCAAAATTTAATCTTCAGTTATTCATAACTTTTATCTCGCATGTAACCTATAAATCAAAAGGCAAGATATAATGTTTTTAAATTTTAAAAGTGATTGAATTAAAGTTTATTTATGTAGTAAAAAGCTTTTGGATTGGCAGAATTTTAAATTTAAATTAACTGAGATCAAGAGATTAATGTAAAATAAACTTAATAATTATTGTAAGGGAGACCATTTTAATTGTTCTACCAAGTTTAATAATTTTACCTAACTCAATTTGTTAATTTTCTGTGGGATCATGATTCTGTGATTACTTATTTGATTTTACAATACAAGTTAATTAATCAGCCCAGTTCATTATTTTATTGATTTTCATTTAATTTCCTTGTGGTTTTCAAATTTATTATGTAACCTCTGGTGTTTATTAATATTACAAAATTTTAGTTGTCCTTCATATTTTAATGATGTGTGTCACATTGTTCCAGCACGCAGTATCATTTATTCATAACGTAATGTTTGGTAGCAATTTATAAGTTTCGTTAGCGGCACAATTACGCGTTTTGTTCCTAACAATTTCACAGTTTCATTTGATTAATGCATGAATAAAGTGTTTTCGTTCATGACACTATTAAATTTACTCATGACAGCAGGGTACAAATCAGAAAATTAGGTCCTTTGCAGGATTTTCAAAATTGCATATAAGAGAGAATTGTGAGCATACCAGAGGTTTTATTAAGGGAAAAAGTACCTCAAACTAGTACAGAATTCAGCTTTCAAGATATTATCTGTATTACAGACATGGAGCAATAAAATTAAATAATAATAAAATATTGCATTTGAATTTTGCTTTTTTTTTTTATATAAGTTGACCTGTGATGCCTTGACTGACTGACGAGCACTACGTCAAGGAGGGTTTGGTTTTGTCGGACGCTAGGTCAGGCGCACCATTTTGGCGGGGGTGGCAGGTTTTTATTTAGTCCCTGTGTGGTACTCGTGCTCGTCCAGCGTAGAGGACTGGCCTGGTAGCTTTGCAGCAGGGCACAATGTCGGGGTTCGTACAAAGTAATCTTACATTTCAGGTTGCTAGCTTTTGGTGGGATACCTGGGTGATGCGTAACCTTTATACTATGCTTGACCTTAGGGGTTTCAGTAGGGCGTAGGTATGCTGCAGGTAAGTTAATGATCTGACTTTGAACGTTCGATCGTGCCGGTGGGGCAGAGCAACTGGTTCGAGTCTGAAGTACACAGTAGGAACTGTAGATGGCTGATCCGGCTGACGGAGGTACTCTGCAATCCAAGGGTGAATCTCCTCATTCAGACATGTTGGGGCCTCAAACAAGTCCTTAGGGATCTCCGGGGTGATAGGTACCAGTAGAAGCCCAGAGCCTATGCTTGTTCCTTACGCATGAGCTAGTTAAGAGAGGTGATGAGGGAGGGGGTAAGCTCTTGTAAATGCCCGGAGGCAGTTAGCACCTGCTTTACCTTTTCACGAATACCACTCTGATGGGAGTAAGATATCTGGAGATCAAAGCGTAATCTCACGTCTGTGAGGTGAAATGCAGGGAATGTGTAGCTCTACTGGGTGTAGAACCATGTGGAGAGTCTGCTGACTTAACGGACACCCTATTACAGTGCTCGGCGCCTAAATGCAGTGAGCACTGGGAGTCAGGCCTCGTTGTTGAATGTCCCTGCGTGAGAGTGTATGCCCCAGCCAAGTCTTCCCGACTCAGGGAACGACCCCTCGGGCACCAAAACGCGGTGGAGAGGGTAAGCACCAAATCTACAGGCTGGTCTGGAGAGAAAGTACCTTTGTGTCGGCTCTATCGTGATATGCAGAAAGGTTGGCCGTTGCTAGTGCGTGTGGGTACTCAGACAGTGTGCTGACTCGAATGAGTAATATTCCCAGGTCACCAGCATTTCTCTCAGCAGCGTGAGGTAAACTAGGAAAGGTGCAAAGTCTACAGGAAAGAGGTACCCTTGAGTCAGATAAAATACAGTGTTTATTCCATCTGACAGAAAATAAACATGTGGTATTCCACTACCTCCTAACGTTGGCAGGAGCTTTGGGAAGCTGAACCTACAATATCTTGATAGAGGTGACCTGGTCCTGAACTACAAAGGTGGGGTAGACAAGCACTTTGAAAACAACTTAAACTTTAACTAACTCCCTGCTCAATTGTTGCCAACAAACAAGAGGCCACAGTGTCTTAAGTATGTTGACGTGTGTCCGATTAGCTAAAGCTGGATCACGGTCGTGTGGCTTTGGTTGCATTTAGGCGAGTTGTACTTTCAGGGTTTAATTATGGACTTCTTGATGACGAGTGGTGGTTGGCTGCAGATGGTTGATGCTGGTGTTCTACCTGTCGGCCTGCTGTAGGGGAAGCTAAACCACCCAGCTGCTTGGCAGCGAGGCAAGTAACACTTTGCTCCTCCCTTCTTGCACCGTATCTCACCTTAAATGGCATAGAGCGGGTTTGGCTGCTGAGAACTGTGAGTTGAGCACCGTGGACACGAATGACCCTAGAATAGTGTTGCCCAGTAGTGGCTTGTAGCACAAGCCCAGTGCCTCAGAAGGCCTCCACCTGAGCGGGCGAACCAGAAACGTTGAAGTCATGTGGGCTAACACTGCTACTACTGGGGGGTGAGTTTCTCAACCAAGGCCAGGCCGTAGCACCTAAGCAAATACTCCCGTCAGCACCCAGGTGCTCCAGTAGGGGTACAACTCAGACGTACTGTCTCTCCCTGGGTGGAAAATGTTTCTAGTGATTGGGGCTCCTCTATTTTATTCCTCCAGTACCTGTATACTTGGTAGGAATAAAATAGATGGCCGTCTAATATGTGTGTATCAGAACTGGAGCCGCCTGAGGGGGAGTCTCCAGTTATGGCTAGATCGTAGTAACAATTTCCCGTTCTCGGTCGGCGGTACTTGGCTCGAGGTTCTCTAGTAGTTGGTTCAAAAGTACTTTATGAATGAGACTCGTAGTTAGAAGAAACAAAGGTGTGTTTATTAATCGCTTAGTAAACACAGTGACTTGTGCTCTCCTGCCAAGTAGATGGGTGACTGGAAGTAAACCTACAGTAGCCAGGTGTAGGTGACCTGGTCCTAGACTAGTTGGGGAAAGTGAAATAAAACTGACAAAAATTGCTTACAACAAAACTAACTATAACTGGGGTGTCTGTAGGAGACGGTGAAGGTGGTGTGTGGTATATGTCTAGTTACTGAAGAAGCTTCTGGTAACTTGGTAATTTGATTGGCGTCACTGGAGCATCTGGTTGCGGGTGCTGCAGAGCTCTAACGGTGACGGCAATGGTAGCAGCCGCTGGTAACTGCTAAATTCTATTGATATCAATGATGGTAGCAGCTGGTGGTTGCCGAAGTCTGTTGAGCAAAGTCCAAGGTAGTGATGGTAGCAGCTGGTGGCTGCCGAAGACTGTTGAGCATTGTCCAAGGTAGACAGTCTCGGATGGCTGCCGAAGACTGTTGAACAACGTCCAAGGTAGGCAGCCTTGGGTGGCTGTTGATTCGTTGACGCCAATGGTAGCAGCCTCTGGATGGCTGCTGAAGAGTGTTGGGCTGTTTGTGGCAGCCTCTGGAAGGGCTTCCGAAGATCTACCAGCACTGGAAGTGGTGGAACGAGCTCGAAGACTTGCGCAGGAACAACTCACGAGGCCCACAGCGCATGGACTTATATAGTCAGGGTAGCGCGTGTTGCAGCGGCTGCGGGGGAGGGCGTGTGACGTCCCTCTGCTGCGAGACCAGAGTAGGGGTAGCACCGTCTAGTCATCTCTTGGCCTTTGCATAACTTAAGTGGTGCTCGGGTATGCCCCGAGGCGGCTGATGGCTTGTAGGTTCTCAGCGCGGGAAGATGGGGGGTGAAGCGCAGCTTCCTTGTGCAACCCCTCGTATCCACGTGTCTGGCTGCCCTCCAGGATTGTGGTATGCCGCAACTTCCGTGTACGGGTTGGCGCAGGGTTTGACTCACTCTGGGATAAAAGTAGGTGTACTAGGTTTGCAATGAGATGAGTCGTAATTGTAATTAAATATTTGATAGAAGCGACATGCGTCAGTGTCAACGACGTGGTAGTCGGATTTCTTTTGCACAAGTGCGGTGCTAAGCAGGGTTTGGACAGGATGTTCCTGGCGACGAGGCACCGTGGAGACCAAGGAGTAGATTTTCCTTCAGCACTAAGAGTGCAGTGAAAGAAGGAAGGTAGAGCTAGGAGCGCAGCTAAGCAGGCTGGTCATTGTATTGGGCAGCAAGTGCAGTGGATAACTGAAGACTGATCTGGTGCGAGCATCTTGGCCCGCTATTTATACTGTGGCTGGATCCTTCCTGTGCAGTCATTGGCTGGGGGTAGTTTGCTGGTGCGGGGGGGGGGTGACAATAGCATAGCTTCTTTATCAGGTGTGATTTCACCGGCCGGCTTGGAGAATGAGGGGGATGGCGAAGCATACCGGTGCAGCCATCTATCGGCATGCAATGGAACTCAGTGCCTTTGAATGCATAGTTTAGGTGGGCCGGTGATTAAAACAATATGCTGGCTGAAACGTCTATTCTTGCCATAGCAAGCAGTAAAATCTCTTATCTTGTGGCGATCAACAATGCAAACTTTGTTGAAATCAGACGCACTGCTATGCTTTTTGACAAGCTGAAGTAGTTTATCCCATTGTTGCAAATGCATCATATGTCAAAGTGAATATCTGTGAAACTTTGCTTCAAACTTCCCACCAATACATTGGAAGATCAGTGCTTTGAGAATAGAAGCAATGCAGCACTTGTACATGCTAGTGTCGCCTGTATAACTCTCTTGTTTTTGTGCCTTAAACATGCACAGTGGCTTCAGGTGAGCAAACGGCTTATGTAATGATGACAGAGAGATAGTTTCATGTTTCAACTTAATGCTTTTACCAAAGCATCGTTACTGGTTGTTGGAGCCGTGGCTGTATGCATATTTGTATTTGTTGGAAAAGTATCCAAAGTGTTGATGTAAGAAAATATTCAAGATTTTTAAATGTTAAGGAAACTGAATTTACTCTGCAGCACTATGCTCAGTTTTGTCATGTGTATGATCTTACACTGTCTAATGAAGGTGTATAGCTTAAATAGATTTTAATTTACTTTGTTTGTTTTTTTTGCAGTGACCAAATAATTAACTAATGTGTATTTATTTATCTTCTTCATAATTACAATTTTCACACTGCCTTTCGTATGCCTTCTTCATAGTTACAATGTTCACACTGCTTTTCGTATTCCATTGTGTGGAGTTGTTGTCATCTGCCATGAATGCTGATGCACCTTCTTTGCCTGCTGTCAAGCAAAATGTTCATTACTGTAGGAGGCTGTTCATCATGGATAAGTGAACACTTTTGGAATTATGTTGTAAGAATGTCACTGCCAATACATGCATCTATTTTAATGTGCATACTGACTGGCATGCGACCAGTAAAGTTGGTAACAGTGTAAATAAATTACTCTAGTTCCATGTCAAAAGTATTCTGTAAGCATTTGCGAATAACAAAATACTATTTTTTAAGGCATATGAGTGTAAGAGTTGACAAATTTGTGAAATGTGTACAGTAAAATTCTGTTATAACGTACTTCACATGAATGCATCTTTCACTTTCAGTTCTCACCCAAATACTCTATTTAAACTATGTAAAAATATTTCACTTTTAACATACAACATAGGTTAACTTTCAGTAAAACAAAGACTATTTTACCTCGTATCTTCCAAAAAGGAATTTATTAAATTTTGAAATGAAAACTTTACGTAAAAGTACTGTTTTTTTTTTATTATTATTATTATATATCTCTAGTTTTGTTTACTAATGCGACACGTTAAAAAATCATGCAGATTCCAGAGTCTTGTTGAGTATATTGTTTACATACATGCTGCAAACAATCTATTCTTGCTGTCAGCCAACACCATCAATCCTCGTGTGTACAGTACTAACAAGCAGCTCCATCTTGAATTGTTTCTTACATAAAACCATGAATGTATAAATGGAAAGCCGTTTATACATGTTTTGATACAGCTTCAAATAACATACAGTACAGTCCCTTATGAGAATTACTTAAAATTGCTACCCTCGTAAAAATTTAAACCAATAAATTTTATGTCTAAAGAATTTAGAAATTGTGCCAAAACTTTTTTTTTTTTTTGCAGTGTAAATTTTCAAGTGTTGCTTGCAGGAAAAATAAACGAGAATTTTGTACTGAAATATCAATTTATTTCAAAAGATAAACATCTTTTGAATAAACTTTCTCCAGTGCTATTTGTTAAAGGTAAGTGGGGAATTTTTTCAAAGGAATCCTCACAGATTAGTAAGCAGTGTGTACTATTTGCAAACCACTGACAGCAGTCAGAGTGTCGGAAAGGCGGTAAGAGAATTTTAGGTGTTTTGGTGGTGTTACCCGACTAGGCTCCAGACGTCGCTTGAAGGTGGTGTCATGATGGTGAAGTTGGAGCTGGAGAGTCTGGGTGATCTCTGGGTGCTGTGGGCCATTCGCACAAATGTAATTCTCCACCTTTGATACCTGCTGCCCCTATAATTTACTGCCCCTAGTGCTCTGGCTTAATGTGGTTCCTAACCGGTGGTCTATTAGAGTTGACCACACACCCTAATGAAACTAGATTAATAATGTGCCATAATTAATGAAGTAATTAGAATTTGCATTGAATTGTTTCCTGAACGGTGACGTATTTCTGCTGGTCACATGTCTCTTAGACGTTGCATGATTGCTCAGAGCACACACACATTGCGAAATAACATATTAATTCACACTTGCAAATAATAATAAAAGAAACACGTTGCCCTGGAATGGGTATTAGAAGGGCCCATGCTTGAATAGCCGTAAGGCTAGACACAACTAAGTAACACACTGGCTTTCATTTCCACACATATATTTAGTGATAGTTACAGTTTCTCTCAGGAATCCACTTACAAAGGTGCCGGGCATAGCCTGCCAGTATGGGTGATATAGTGCAAAAACAGCACAAAGCCAATAAAGTGGTTAGGTTGGAAAAGTTATGCAGCCCTGGGTAATGTAAGCTGCAGGGGAGAAGGGCAGACATCTACGGGGGCGATAAAACAAAAATGTTCCAAAAATCATATGAACTATTGCAATGAACGTGGTTGACACGAAAACAATGTTTGCCCCCGGAGCGTGAGCGACTGCAGCCATGCCCTTGTACGATCAAGATGCTACTGACGCTTCAGCTTGGCACCTGAACCTGCTGGGGTGGGGATTGGCACGCCAAGCTGAAACCAATTCCTTGAACACCTGCTATAAACACATAATAAACACTCAAACTTGCTTACCTGGTGCTAAAATTATTTACTAAAATCTCTAGCATATTGGTAATACAAAATAACATCACTTGCAAAAATATCGAATGAGGTGAACATGACATGTGAGATAATGAAACAACAATATTAAATAAAACCCTTTGCTTGACATAATATTGATATGGGCACTTTTAAGGGATGTTCTGGCTGTCCCCCTTTTATAAGGGTCCTTTCGGCAGTCGCCGTTAAGCCCTATTTCCATACTCTGCACTGGATGCATTGTCACACTACACATTCACATGCTAGGTAGGGTGCGGATGCGTGCTGCACTGGCTGCCCTGCGGCTGGGTAAACTGTCTAGGAGGCAAGGGACGCGAGCACACGTCACTATGCATTGGGTGTACTCGTGTGGTTTGCTATTCTGCTAGTTTAGTGCTATTTCTGCTAGCTGCCGTTCGTGTTACCGGAAGCACTTTTTTTATCTTGTTCGGGTGGCGGTAGCAGCTTTTGTTTGTGCTATGAAAAGCAGCTATTTCAGCTCTTGCTTGCTGAGATACAGCAGAAATATCAAAATGAGCAAGGCAGGGAAAAAAATGGCCACCATAGTAAAATTACAAACTTAGAAGAGTCTTGAGAGTGGCAATTGCGAAAAGTATTTTGCTTTTACGCAGTTGAAGAAGAGAAGATGTTTGGGTATCCTGTAAAAAGTGCACAGTGATATGCACTTAGTAATAAAAATAATTGAGACACATTTATCTTCGAAAGTAAGTTATCTTGAGTAGCCAAAATTATTAATACACATAAATTACACCGGGGCAATAATGATTGTCTAAATTTTCAAAATTAAATTTTATATATTTATCTCTTAAGTGCTAGTTTTCAGCTGTTCGTGTTGCCCATCTGAGAGTAAATGTTATATTTGCTACTTTGCGGCTCGTGGAAAGTATAATTTGCTCTCAGTATAAAAAGCATATCATGCGAACAAACCTATTATTTAATTGTTGCAGGATATAATTTGTGCAGTTTCATGTTTTAGAAAGTACTGTTTTATCCTCGCTTTTTTAAATGTTATTTTGTAATTACACATTAATTTTATTTATTAAGATTATTCATTGTGCCGTAATTTCAAAAAGCCCATGTTGTTAAGGTTTTGAAAATAGTTCTTCAGTACAAAGTACTTCCATTACTAAGTATAAATGTTGAGTGTTGATTTATGTACGTTATGATGAGAGTTTGCTGTATTTACTTTTCTAATAATGTTACTGTTTCTCTTGATTCATGCATAAATAATGTGGGCTGGTCTATAACAGTGTTCATTTTACATAGGGTGCGAACTGCCTGTTACCACCCTGGGTTATGTGGCATCCGAAGTTGGAGGGAAGGAGGACATTGATGCAGTGGTGGCTCCAGGCACAGGCATATGGGGTAACTGCCTAGGTCCCCGTACCCACGGGGGCCTTGTATTAGGAATTGTAGACAGTTTCTGTTTAATTGAGCTTTAGGAAATTTTGCTGCCCATCAAAGCATAATTTTAACAGGCACAAGAAGTTACTGGTAAACCTGTGGCCGTATACCACCCTACATGCCGGACAGTTACACCGCTAGTTGACTGAGCCGTGCGGTCAGGCCACGAGCCCAGAATGTATACAGGTCTGGACCAGGTCAGCCAGTGTGAAACCCATGTTCCTGACCAACACGATCAAGGCCTTGCCCAACCGTGACTTCGCCGTCAGCCAACTGACATCAAACATTAAAGTGTTGTTAATTACATTTCTGTTTAAAATGAACGTTGATGCGTGTCGCCCTATGAAGTACTAATGCCTCACGTTGGATGCCAGGACAACCATTGATGCATGATGCTATAGGTTAACTGCCACAAAAACCCTTGTTACGTGACTTCTGAGGAAAGAGGCTGTCATGGTCAATTTCATGGTTGTGGTTTGTGACGCCAGTATCACAAGAAATAAGTAATGACTAAATGTTTAGCGGGAGCTCAGCCGGTATGCAATACAGGTCATGTGTCATGTTGAAGTGGTACAAAATCAAGAGTCACTGTCACAGCCCTGTGAACGGGCTGGCACTTAGCAACTGGTTTACCTTGCTAGTTGAGGATCTGTTGAAGCAGCTGCCCCAGTTGCTGTGAGGGTTGGTGGCTGTTGTCAGTCTCACCAGGACGTTGAGTGCTGCCGATCTTGCCTGCGCTCTGGGTGGGCTGGCGGTTGCTGGACTGCTGGCCACTAAACCACGGGTTGGTTATACCCAGCGATGGTTCTTCTCCCCAGCGAATAGCCTTGATCAGCAGATGAGGTGTCCCTGGAGTCTTGACGAGTGGGAGAGAAAATGGCTGAGGTGGAACTAAGAGGTGAAGCCTCTCAGAAGGGTAGGGGGTAAGAACTCTGCGCCGTAAAGGTGAACTGCAGTGGATGAATTGGATCGGAATTCAAGCTACTTTTGGAGGTGTAAGCTGCCCTTCTAAACTTCCTCTGGGCACCACCCTCCAGGGTGTACAGCGTAGGAAAAGTGAAGCTGGTGCTGCAGTTCCCTACAATGTACTGCCAAGGGCCTCGGCCGTACAGACAAGAGTTGTAACCTGTGCTCCTTTCGTCTGGCCTCGTAGATAGGTGGACATAATGGTGGGTTGGCTCAGGCTGTATGTCCATACACTTGGGTGTGGTATCCACCAGGGTCAGTCCTTCAGCACCGACTCTCACTCCTTTCCAGTGGCAGAATTAGGTTGGCTAGCCACCAAATGGAGGTATTGGTAATGGTTGGGGCTCTACTGTTCTCTACTCTGGGACAAAGCACGGATGGCCGTCTAATGGGTGGTTATTTAGCTTTGGTAAGTGTGGTCTGCTGGTTTCACTATAATGGGCTGGTGTTTGCGTGAGGTTGAAAACACAGTGACACTCAAGAGATAGAAGTCAGTTTAGATCACATGTTAAGGTGGCCCGTAATACCTCCTAAAACTACTAATTTGGATTGAGAAGTTGACCAGGTGAAGGAGACCTGGTTCTAAACCTGGTTGAGGTGATAACTTATTAAAACTGGCCCTAACTATCTACCTTGGTGTCCTGAAGAGACAAATGGTGATTACTACCAGAAGGGTAGTGATAAGGTTTGCAGTTACCGTCTGGTAAGTCAGGAGTTGTAGTCCTGAAAGGACAGTCGAAAACCTGCTACCAAGGGGCGATAAGGAAGGAGCTGTCAGCGTTGTCAGGAGCTGGTGGTGTTGGAGTATTCCAGAAGACCTAAGAGGCTGTTGCTACAGGCACAGAAGTGTCTCCTGGAGGGTTTGACATCAATAGTAGGCTTCATCCAGCCCTGAAGAGAGCGGTGGAATCAACAGGTGTACTAGAGAGTGCAAACCGCTGGTGGCTTCCTGTGGCCCAAGACTGAGCAGTGGAGGAAACAGAGATTTCGGGCTGCACCAGGCCCTATATACTGGTTGATGCTTGGACCGGAGTACGCGAGGGAGGAGGAAGGAGATAAGGTACTCCTTTTGAGTCGTCTGCTGGCATCTTCTGCTGCGTGGAGAATCATTGATGCAGTGAGCTTCATCCCTTATCTGCTCACAGGATACATGGTGCCCTCCCTTGATGCGCTGTAGCATTATGTGACCTTGGGTAGCGGGCTCGGTGGCTCTGCCTGTAACACAGCCTCACTTTGGAAGGGTTTGACGTGACATTTGGCTAGCGTAGAGGGTGAACAGTACAAGCGGGACTGACATGTCTGTAATATCATCCATCCTTGCGAGGGAGTACCCTGTAGACATATGTCTGGCTCTGCAAGTACTGGGTATGACTTGCCCAAGGCGAAATTAAACAGCATTCAGATGTAGTAAAGTTGAGTGTATGTCGTAGATTTGCGGTGCGTCACACGTTAATCCCACTCCCTCCCCTCTGTTGTGACGTAGAACCATCTGGACGAGAAACTTTTCCGCTCCTAAGGATGATGTGGAACTGTTACCCCAGAAAGCAAAGTTTTGCTTCTGTCGTGCTTCCTTCTCTGTGTGCGCTCATTGTGAATGAAGCACGTGATGTGCTTATCTGCTGCTGGGTGCATGACCTCTGGAAACAGTTACACAATGTGTAGTTCTGTCTCTCTCCCCCCTTTGCAGGTGCGTAGGTTGGCTTGCAGTGGGTGAACAGCTGTCTAGCTGATGAGTTCTTTGCTCCCATGAGAAGGAAAGAAAAGGGATTGGGTCATGCGAGCCTTCGGTTAATAAAATACTCTCTCACATGCTCAGATAGGGGCTGTGGTTACATTAATCACATGTAAATTTTACACTTTGCTTCTGCAAATAACTAATTCACATGTGAGCACAATAGAAGCGACACTGGAATGTAAAACAAAGCCCACTCATAAGGGGTATGTGGTATAGAGTAGCTACAGTGGGACAAAGGGCAAAACAACATGCACAGACCCCAGTGTCAGCTAGCAGTCACATGGCGAGCACTCGAGGTAGTGGAGGGAATTAGTCAGTAAGCAACTCGCAGCAATGCGGTATATAGTATGCATTCGGGATGAAGAAAGCATTACAAGACATTGTACTACTATGGAAAGTTATTTCCTGTCTATCAACACAATCACAAAAACGTGGTAGCTACAACCATACAATGCATAGATTTATTATATTTAATTAAGTTTTATTTGGCAAGAATAATATAATACTTTGTTAAATATCTAGGTTCCTTTAAAAATAATAATTTGAGTAAAAATAGCTAACTAGCTTAAATGTTTTTGGACAACATTTTAAATACAACTTCGTAAATAGTAACTCAAAAACAATGTGTTTTAAGGCGGCCATATACCTGGTGCTTGAAATCCATCATTGCATATTTGAAAAATGTGCATAATGATGAAACTATTAGACATGCCCCCTGTAAGTTTACCTATGAAAAGAAAACACATTCCAAACAATGACTGAATGATACATTCAAGAGATCATGCACATTGGAAAGATTATTTATATGCCCTCCAAAATACTAAAAACTTATTTTTTTTTTCAAACAGCTGTATTTCACATTATACGAGTAGGATACATGGGAAGCTACGGAGGCATGCATTGGACTTAGCTACAGAGTTATGTTCCAATGAAATTATATGGTCAACAGTTAAATTTCAAAAATTCTACAATCATAATGTAAACACTGCGCACTCTATAAAGGGCATACGCATAGAGGCGTTAACGTTTAACTTACACCAGTCGACATTTGTAAGGTTAATGGAAATAAACAGTGGTCTAACTTTAATAATATTTCTTAATCAATAGCATTACATTGTGTCCTAATGAATAAATTTAATACACCTGAAATGAAAGCTCGACCACCAAGACCATCTCTTTGTAATGGCATGAGCATAGAAACGTTGTTGCTGTGGTAAAAATAAAACTCTTAAAGATGAACCCTTACTATATAAATGTGCTTTCTACACTGTTATTGCAGAGAAAAGGAGCGCAGGAGAGTGTATACAATGATATGGTGCAGTTCCATGAATAAAAAAGGTTGTTTAAATTTACGTACAGTACAGCATCTTTGAAACAATTCCCACAACAGGGAATTCAGAATCAATGGTCAAACGAACTTTGCAGAGGGTAAAAAGTAAATAGCACAACAATTCTGACTTTTCAATACCTAAATAAACGCACAAGAAATTAATTGAAGTCGATTATTTTACATGTGGTGCTGTGCAGATAAAAATACACAAGTTTTACACAGTGAATAAAACATTATACTATTATTCCAAGTTTAACAGTATATGTTCATATTTGTCTATTATTTGTTGTGGTTAACTTTTTATGAACAGCATGAATTTGATTGTTTGAAATGTTTTAATTTGCTTAAGGATTTTTCTATTTTAATGGGTTCATAAGTCTTAGAGTACCATCTCGGCACTTTTGTTTTTGTTAGCTATCCCGTGGACTGGGCTCGAACAAATCACTGATTAGTTACGTAAACTTGCAGGTGTCTGTACTTTTTTTTATACTCGTCTGCTACACTTATATACTGATTTGTGACACAAACAGCGAATCAAGACATTAACTTTTAATGTCACGTGTTCAGCCTCCTATTACCACTATAAGTATAGGAAAATCTAGGGGGGTGTACATGATGAACCGTGTCATGAAATAAAATGCTTGAGTTCCACTTTGCTCTGTAAATGGACTCAAACATCGAGAAGCGGTTTACCACCCCTCAAACCGTGCTGAGGTAGGAGAAGGCCACTGCTGCGCAGAAGGAAAATGGAGAAGGATATTTTGTTTCTTGTCCAACTATAATAATGGCTATGGTGCTGTGGGCAATGTAAAAGAGTGGCTTCGGCTGTAGCCTGCTGTGAGTTGCACGACAAGTAAAGTTGTGTTTGACATGTCTAAAGAAATGTGACAGACACAAGGCCTTCTGCTACCTAGGCCAGACTCTAAATTAAGCTACTTATTTAAGCAACCCAAGTGCCCTTTAATTAATTAAAGCTAATAATACTAAAATTGTGTACAGACCACCTACAGATTTTAAAAAGATAAAACCCTTAAAAATACTACATTTAACACATGTTTGACCCTTATAAACTAATAAATGCATTCAACATGTAACTTAAGAAAAATTAATTCACAATATATTAAAACACTAGTAATTGTCTTTTTAAAAACATGTGGCTTTTAACAGACACACAAAACAATAAAGCTCTGTAAAAACATTATTTACAACGGTTTAATGTAAAAGAGAATAGAATGAGAATTTAACACAACAAAGACCCTGGAAATATTTACAATTTTCTTTCTTTACAGGAGTCTCCATTTTTCAGGCACGGACATGCACTATGCTTCTTTCTTGAGAAGTCTTAGTTCACTGGCTACGCTTATGATGGCTTCCCGCATCAGTGTAACACTTCACTGGTATTTTCGTTCCATTTCGGCACTGATTTGGGAACGTCCGAAATACATTATGTCTTTGTTTACTGAGGTAGCACTATAGTTATGTGTACTAAACCACTGGTGAGGCTGTTATTACACAGTTCGTTTTCTATTCACATTTAAGTACACAGGTAACTGGTAGTCAGCGTGTCTGTTCGTTCCTGGTACTGAGAAATACAGGCACAGCATTAACAGCGGATAGTAAGATGTACAATATTTTGGTGAACTATATGGGGTTGAAGTTCATTGGTGGTGGTGCGAGGTCTTCTCCTTCCATGGTCAGCCCCACTTCCTTCGGGCCACATAAACCTGGAAGTGGACCACCAGAGAAACTCCTTGCAATCAGGTGGTGAAGAGCTGCAACAGGCAATTCTCACATCTGGCTGCTAGGTCCAGCTTTCGTGTCCTCGGTGGGGGCACCTGGGGACTTGTTGTAGCCCCCTCCTCCTGGAGGGATTCTCCTGAGGTGACCGCCTGAGGTCAGGGCTCTTTGGTATCCCCTACCTCGACGGCTGGGTGATGCACATCGGGGTTGGGAGGTCGGCCAGGTCCTTCTCTGTTGTCGTAACTGACGTGGTGTGGGCTGGAGGTAGAGGTTCTTCAGGGACATCTACCTCAACAGTGTGTCTGCTGGGATCATCCTCCTGAACAGGAGGCTGGGTCCAGGGTTTGGCCTTGACACCTCCTGGTGTCAAGACCGGAGCCCCCGTCGGGGAGAGCGGTTCTGCTGGTGCTCCTTCCTCCTCGGCATGTTGTGATTACGTCTTCTTATGTTGGCGTGTTCGCCAGAGTCAGAGGCTCTTCAGAGACCTCTGCCTCTGTTACATTGCAGCAGGGGTTATCCTTTCAGGCTGGAGGCTGAGTCCGTGTTGAGGAGATTTTGACGTCGTCCGGTGACAAAACCTTGGAGGCCATCAGAGGGAGCAGTTCAAATGGTGCTCCCCTCTTCTCTGTGTTGAGAGTATCTACACCCTCCTGGGGTGACATGGATGGTGTGGAGGCAGAGGTATCTCGGAAACATCTACCACAACGTGGTTACACATGTCCTCCTGGGCGGGAGGGAAAGCATCTGGGACCTCAGCGCCAACCATCATTGGGGTCCGGAGATTGGCCAAGTCCTCCTGGACTGGCATAGCTGTTGAGGAGATGGCCGAAGGCAGAGGTTCTTCGGGGACCTCTATTTAGAGGGCTTGTAGAGATCCATCCCTTTTAGAGATGGAGCTGAGACGTGGAGGTCTCTATCTGGATCCCCTGTCCAAAGGGCTCTGCCAAGATACCTTCGATCCAGCGGTGGTTTTCCAGTTGCGTCGGGTCAACATCTGCCAGAAGTAAGTGCTGGGCGTAAATGGTAGGCTCCAGATGGATGCTGTGCCCCTATATGCCGGTTGTGATATAGTCCTGGTGAAGCTCAAGTGGTGGGAACTCTCTCCGGCGTCTAAGGTTTGGGCTCCTGTGGTGTGAGAGGCTTTACCTCTGTAGTGGCACATGAAGGAGAGTTCTCCTTCACATATTTGTCTTTCATGTCTTGGGTTGGGGGTTCCACTTCATAGCCCTCAGCCCCGCCATAGCCCCCAACACTGCCGCATCTGCCTGCAAGTCACCTTCCTAATACATCCTCGGCCATCCTCCACCCAGTATACGTTCCCTTGATGCCCCATAACGTGAAATGGGCCCTCCTACTTGTCAGCTAGGCCGGCACTAAACTGGCCTTTCGCCTTACTAAGTGGGTGACTGAGTAAAAGACAGTTTCGCCCATGGAGAATGTGTGCACACCTGTTTGGAGTTAGTGGTATTTCCGGTTAATATACTGGGTTTGGGCTTCTCTTGCCCTCATAGTCATATCTAGGGCAGCCACGCATCCATCTTCAGGCATGGGCATCTTGGTGGATGTTTATTTCCCATTGCCAGTCCCCAGGATGACAGAGAGCTGGCTAGGCCTGCGTTGACGGCATTATTTTCTCTTCGGCAGAGGGCAAAAAGAATAGAGGGGATGTGTTTGTCCCAATGCCGGTAGTTGTCTCCCACACTGAAATGGAGGCTTTCTCTAGCTCTTGATTCTTCTGCTCAGTGGGGTTTGCTTAAGGATGGTAAGTAGATATTGTCCAGGTCTCCAAAGCCCAGTTCTGACAAGCCTTCCTGCACTGTTCACTTGTGAAAGGAGTGTCGTCTGTAAGGTCTCTGTTTCCAGTGGATATGCCGTGATTCCTGGCTGAGGAGGGAATGCTTCCACGGAACCTGTAAGGTCTCCGTTTCCAGTGGATATGCCGTGTTTCCTGGCTGAGGAGGGAATGCTTCCACAGAACCTCCCGACGTTGACAGACTCAACACACCTCCAACCTTGTGTTACTAGCATTTACTGTCAAGCCGAACCTCCAAGAAGCAGTCACGTCATCGCCCCTGTCTAAATGAAGCACCACTACGCTTTGCTGCACCCACTAGAGCAAATGCGCACTCTTCAAATTTTGTGCCGTTGGAGGAAGCGGGCCAGTTAACGAAGAGTCACTGCCTCCTCGAGTGCCTATGGACTAAGAAAGCTTGCCACCCCATGCTGAGAGGCAGGCAAGATAAGGATCCAGTGCTCATGCATGTGATGTCATAAGCTCCCTCCACACCCCTCGGAACGCCTAGTCACAAAAATTAGTATAAAAGGCCGAAACGATCAGAGCTCAGGAGTTTCTCATTGACCCCAAGGCTACGATGGCTGGGGACAATATAAGGGTGGAAATCCCTCAACTGTGACGGCAACTCTGACTTGCAACACTCCTGGCTGTGAAAGCCGGAGTATCCTGACAAGGGCTGGACGCTCCCAGCCGCGAGTGAACTTTGACAAAGCCACTCCAGAAAGCACTGCCACCAGAGGGTCTCTACTTCTGCAGCGCCACCAACCTCCTGGGTTGTAGTCACCATCAGCAGCTACAACACATTGACCTTAACCTTCCAACCCCTACCTCACTCCAGGTCATTCCTTAAGGACACCCCCATAAGGCCTTAGCCCGGCCAAATTTACCAATTAGGTAGAGAACCTTGTACATTAAGAGGTCCCTTCTAGGCACCCCCCCAGAGCTTAGATAGATTTTGAATAATTTACTTAATTATCAAATCTTTCAATTCTTTTAAAACACTGTAACGTAACCAGTTTACCTCCACCTGAATTCTTTTTGATTACACCTCTGTAGTGTATTTGTCCACAGTGAATAGATTTATGTTAAATTATGATGTGGGTGCCAACTTCCAGGTCTATAATTCCTCTCTGATGGTGGCCATTTTGTTAGCCAGTGCATTTCTTCCTGATCAGTCATTTATCTCCAATGGCCTCCATCTTGTATTCCACCTTTTTCCCCTCTTATTCCCAGAAGGGTTTTCTCCTGTTCCTTCCCATCTCGTCTGCTGGAGTCGGCCATCTTGTTTGATGTCGTCTGCTGGAGGCCGCTATCTTGTTTTGTCATCCATCTTTGATTCCCAAACCAGACGCTATAGTGTGCTGATTCCTGCAGCCATCTGTGATACTCGTAATCGCCACCAGAGCAGAGCTCCACTGACACCTAAGATAACATATCGGGAAGTTGTGTATACTGCAGTGTGACTTTGTCCCCTCCAAAAAAAAACCTACAGGCATACATTGTATACTGGCTTCAAATTCAAAACGGATTAACTCCCCAGGGCATAATCATTGCAACGGTTACGTCGAGATATTTGAGGGCCGCCACCACTCGTACCTGCCTAGTGTACGAGAGCACACTTAAATTCAGGTTCCTCATTGGGGTCTTAATCCCCAGGTCACCCCCAGTACACTTGCCACATATTCTCACCTACTGATGTGGGAAGTAACCCACAAGCTAGAGCTATACCAGGAACATATGTGTGAGATTTCCATTCAGTGATTACTTAGATGTTCAATATGCTATTTAGTGTATCCCAGTTGGCAACTGAGGATTGAAACTTCACCTAGTGGGTGTAGCCTCTGCCATCTCCTACGATACAAGGAGTAGCCTCTGCCATCTCCTACGATACAAGGAGTAGCCTCCCCTTGTATCAGGTGGTGTTTAATTAATTTTAAACCCGTAGTGCTTCCACCTTACATATATTTGTGTAAACAATAAACTTAGTGTGGCATACGTCCCTGTAATTGGTAACAGATGCAGTAAAAGTTTATTAATTGATTCGGATTATTTTGGAAGAATCTATGGTATCAATGAGTTGAACTGACCCATCCGTAGTCCTAAAACATGAATACTTCACTAAACTAAATAAACATAATACCATAAACATACATTATTAAAAAAAAATCTCAATTTTATTTACAATTGACATTCATTCATATAAGTGATGCTTCATACATAAATAGTAATCATACTATTTACAACTGTACACAAATGTGGATATTTAAATACAAAACAGGCAAAATAAGGCAATTTAAAAAAAAAAAATTCTTTGGTACATAATTTTTCACAAACTTGCATCAAGTAATGTCCAGAAACGTATTGCTGAGAATATAAAAAAAGTCTATATAAAAGTAAAAATACCACCATGTAGGAAATAGTATTTTCTGTATACATATGTACAAACAAAATGTTATGGCATTTGTCAAGCTCAACTACAGTAAAACTCTGTTAAGACGTTTTTGAAGGGACTGAAAAAAATAATGCTTATTAAACAGAAAAACTTATTAAAAGGGTAAAATTACAACACCTGTATATAGGCAAGGTGCAAAATTATTCAACTTATTAAACAGGAACACTTCTTGAGTAGGAACTTCTTAACAGGGTTTCACTGCATGTACATATTACCATATATGTCCAGACTACAACTGCAAATCACTGCTGTATTAAGTCAGAACACATAAAACCTAAAAAAAATTAGCTACTATACAGAATGTACAAAGCTTGTGGAAAGATGAGCTTAAGGAAGTATAATTATGCACATTCAACATAATTTATTAATCACACAAATATTTAATTTTCCTTTCAGAGGTCCACTTTATATAGCAAAATTTATATCTGTACGTGTTCTTGTTAGTCAAACACAAGTGTACAAACAGGGTGGGATGCCTGTCCACACTGTCAAATGAGTTTGACCTTGAGTACATTTAACAACACCTCATGTTTGGGCAGTTCCACCATAGAACAGGTCAACTGGATAAACCAGCCACTTGTCTACATATCCGCAGAGCTCCACTTGTAAGCTTCTTCCTCGCGAGCCTTCTGCGCACTACGTTGCTCAAACCACTGTTTCTCATAGCCATTAGATCTGTCGACACCGTCCCACCGGTAGCCAGGCGGAATGCTAAACCTATTCGTTGGGTATGACCCTTGATACTTCAGTTTTGCAGCTGCAACAAATACAGGACAAATATTTTTACTACAAATTACCCTCGTGTAAACACAATAGCAATGAATCTTACAATATTTGCAATAAGCAAAGATTTATTAAAACACAAACACTGTTTTAACGGGATGCACTAAGGGGTGAAATACTTTTTTTTTTTTTTTTCTCCCAGAATGTCATAAGTTTGATTCAAGCCAACTTCTCTGATGATGGCGATTTTGCACAATGCTTTACATCCCCAAATCAAATGAAATGCTTGTGCAGTTCAGTACACATGAACCTTTTGGAGTCCCTCTTGATTATGCTACCACATTGTGCTGTAATTGGCCCAAAAATTAAAATTTCCTCTCTTCCTCCACCATTTATTTTGACCACTGCAGTTCCTCACTTGGGTACCTTAAGAAGACATTTCTGTAGAGAGTGGAGTGGCATTATTTTCTCGCAATGTTTCAACTGTACTCCCCCAAACACATTTTAAATCCACTTTTCTAACGTTAATCTATTTTTCACATGGAGTGCACACAACCTAAACCATCTTAACAGGCCTACATTTCAAGTAACAAGAAAAAACATCGCAATTTGAGTCCTCACTGGCTGTGAGCACTACAATATAATTCTCACATACTAAGTGAAGAAATGGGAACCAGTGATGTTTCGAAAGTCACCTAGAGTACAATTATATTTTCAGCACCAAGACACAGTTCATTGGTTCACTATGATCAACTCTAGTGTGATGCATTCGGGGATCCTGTGTTTAAATTTACTTGTTCGTAAATTTGTACATCCTCTGAGCTAACTCTCCTCCTGGTACTCTGCCCTTCTCACTTGGGCACAGCATATAGCAATCGAAAAATGTAAATGCATGCTAAATGCCAGGCTAGATCGGGGGTTTTCCCAAGTTGGAGAGAGGTGACATTTTGACTTTCTTAGATTTGGTAACTACTGAGGATAGAGGGGAGTTAAAACTCAGGGTAAACTTAACTTGGTAGGTCTCTCGATAGAAGACTTTAATCCTGTTTACATTCAGAGGATAGGCAGGGACCTTAAGTTCCTGTGGTGTCCGGCCTTTATAGAGCGTAGGCCTAGATGGCCGACGAGTGGACACAAAGTCGGAAGCTACAAAGATAATTTTCCGCTGTTTCTGTACCTGACTCTGGAGGATGATTTTTCCGGTGGATGTGCATGCTCTGCGAGTAGGCTGAGGTATAGCTGCAGGTTTAGGGGTTTGAGGAAGGACTAAGTTTGTTTCTAAGACAATACCTGAGGATTGGGGCTCTGGGAGGCCAAAGCCAATCAAGCCCTAAGATATCCTTGCCTCCTTGTTGTATGGCCTCAATAGCAATGGATTCGTCGGAAGTAAAACAAATTATTGGGCCGAATAAAGGTACCTCAGTTTGCTTGAGTTGTGAAGTGGCAATATTTTCAGGGGCAGTTTCTACCAATTTTAAAGCTAGCAATTCTCTCAAGGCGCACCATTGGGCTTTTCTATGTTGTCAGCTTAAGCTTCCTTTCTTTGAATAAGTCATTTAAACACAGAAAAAGCTGTTAGAATAAAATTAATCTGATTTAGGGGTGACTTCCAGGACACACTGTGATTACCCGGTGTTCCCAAGTCCGACCTTCGCAAGCTGGGACTGAACTAAGGATGCTGCAAACTGGGCCCTGGGTGAGTAACCCACAAGAGGCCCATCAGGCCTGAGCACTACTAGTTCTCCTTTGGCCTTAACAAGCTGGGAGTCGAACCTAGTACCCAGTCTGGTTGTACCTCTAATTTTTGGTTGCACCATCGTGGTTCGAAACTCGATCCGAGATCGGATCTATGATCAACACAGAAAACTGTTGCACCATTCGAGTTCAGAGCTGGACTGGAGATCGAGATGAAGTTCATTTAGAACACCAAAATTGGCTGTTCAAAATCTTGATCCAAGATCAGCAGCCATCGTTGACAAATGTAGTTTGGAAATACACCAACAGATAGAACTACATTTAATTGTTTTCTTCGGAAATTAAAACAACATTATACATACTTGAATATTATTCAGTAAAATTCATACAACAATAATCCACTTAAAACAGATAAATCATCGCACATCTAGTTCTATCTATAGTGAAAAATAAGTCTACTAGCACGACGTCATATATTACGAACCAAAGGCAAAATTTGTCTCATACTTAGTCTTGATCTCTCACTTTGTTCCAAAGATCAACGAATCGCAGATCCAGAATCATGAAATTTTGTTGGTGAAACACTTTTACATTGGAACCAAGATCAAACTGGATCCTGGTTCGGAACTATGCTCATTCGATCTCGGATCAGGGAAGATGATGGTGCAACCGAGCATTAGAAGGTTGGCGTTGCTAGTGCTTTGTGTGCACCCGAAGCTCTACCAATCAGCAGCGCTCTGTTTGCCTCATAATGTGTGTGTGCACGTGCATGCGTACGTGCGCACAGGTGCACTACCATTGAGGTTCACACGTGGATATCATATTTTCCCATGAGGCAGTTAATTACTGAGCATAATAAAATTAGCAAAAAAAAATTAATCAAAGAAGTAGAAAGGTTATACAATGTTTAAAATGACACTTACAAATAAATTAAATTACTATGTATTTACTGATACATAATATGAAAGCAAGGTGATGCTTCTTAAATGCCTAAGTTACAAGAGAAGTGGAATCTCCCTAAATTAAAATGCTGACAAGGGCATTCTGCGCAAGAGCTAAGCGTAGTAATGAATAACTATATTTAATGAACAAGTAGCGCTTCGACATAGCTGAAGCCTATTTTGGGTATGTTCTGAAGGAACCTAAAAAAATTACCATACTGGTAATTAAAATGACCAATAGGTCCAGAACAGACATCTCTGAGACCTGCTACCACGGATAGGGGGGGGGGGGGTTAAGGTTACTGGAGGTTTTACCAGGTATAGTCCATTCCCGACTGGAAGAGACTTTTGAAAATGAACCTTTGAAATATCAACCTAGGCGTAACATGTCGATCTGTTTTTTTCAGTAACCTGTATTCCGCACATCACTAACACTGTGATTAACTTTAGAGTACTGTATTATTGAATAAATGAAACTTTACCTCAGTATCTTCTATATTTTGTAATATTTATTTCGTATTAAATATGAATTAACAACATCAGGAGCAGCGATGTTGTTGGTAATGGCTAGTAAGAAATAGTTCACGTATAAATATTGTTTTAACCTAGTTTTTCGGTATGCTATTTGTAAATTAAACATTGCCTATTGAAATATCTAAATATTTAGGTAGTCCTGATGGCAACATATTTTATTATTACAGTTTAAAATAACAGCATAAAATATTGTGTGTAGGCCCACTGACATGGTGTCCGTTTTATCGACTTGGGAAGGAACTGTCCACTGGGCACAGCTTGTCACACTCTTTCTTTGTCTCTCTCACACACTAGAAATTTCACATTGCTAGTAAACAAGGGAATTAAACATGTTTTCAATTGTAGCATATTTTATACTTATTACAGCAAAATAATGATTTTTTTCTTAACTTGTAATTTACAACTGAAAAGAGATTTTAATGTTTGAATACTTATTTTAATATATTTAGATATGATGGCGGGGCTGTTACCATCTCAAGTTGACAAACGCAGTGAGCCATGACATCATGTTGCTTGTTGCCAAACGAAGCATAAATTATACTTACTCCAAAAAAATACTTCAAATTACATCACATTTGTAGACTTTTTTTTTTAAACCAACCTAGGCAAGTTACGATGTTGTGATAAATCTGTGTTTCCATGGCAGTAATAAATATACTGTTACGTGTGTTTCGTTAACCATTGCATGTGAAAAGGAATGGCGTGGCTGTCATGGCAGTTATGCTGGCCCTGTGTGTGCATGATTTCAAATATTTGATGTGCACTATTTATACGTTTTAACTGTTAACTGTTTTTATGATGAAGTTAATTATTTACACCCATGTCTGTTTATTTATCACGTACCTTTGACCTAGGTGTTTGATACACAGTCGTGTAACGTGATTGGCCACAGTCCCAAAAAATACTAAGTGCAGCCCGATAATTTCAATAAACCTAATAAAAAGTAAGTAGCAATACATAGAAATATGATCGGAATAAAAGTTACCATAGGCTTATTTCTGTGCATGTTCACCGCTATCTTATAAGTTTGTATGACAAAAAATAAACACGAGTTGCGTGCTTGAATTTAATGTGCCATTTTCGTTTGACTGGTTGTTCTTTCGTTTCAATAGTTATTCCAACTGAGGCTATCCTTTTAAAGAAATAAACCAACACATATCAATAACAAAAAGATAAATACTACAGTTCTTTACCCTGCCGTTGTAACAGTGTTAAACACAGTCGTGGCAAAATATTAACATGCATTATTTGTAATGTGCTATGTCGTGGAAAACAAATATGTTAATGTAAAATAACGGTAAGAACTATTGTCAATTCAGGCATTTTTAAAACGTCATAAAGCTGACCTAAATGATGTTATAGGCCTAAACTGTGAATATACGTACGGAATGGTTTTTGGAATGACAGAATTATTTGAAAAGCTTTAAACAGTAAACAACACATTTGACAGGTAGGCCTATAAAAAGTAGAAGTCACATTTCAATGTTTATGTTTAGATGTAGCGAAAGTATACGAACACGTACACACACAATAGAATGTAAACATTGATTTTGACAGATGCTACCTGGTAGTCACATGGCAATGTTTGTTTACATTTGGCGGAAGGATATGAAACATGCCTGCAAGTAGATATTTAGCAGGGCTCCAAGAAAGTTGCTTCCAGTCGAGAATGGACTATAGGAGCAGGTAGACGTCTTCGGAAGCCTCTGAAGTAGTCGGCCAGCAGTGGCCGAGTTCACGGGGTGGCTGCTGGTGGCTGAAGTGACGTGTAGTGTCAGGAACCATCTTCCGGAGCTTGTGGAGAGGTCTAGTGGTTAGTACCATTTTAAATCGTTCTCTGGCCTTCACATGCTGGGAGAGAAAGGAGGCGGACCACTTACTCAGGACACCGTTATCGTGCCCGACTGCTTGAGGTGCACTTGCTAAGTGGCCTAGTGCCCTTGAGAAAATTTCTCCGGCCTTCACAGGCTGGGAGAGAAGAGTTGGTTACCACTTACCCCCACTGCTCACCCTCTGCCTTATGCAAGCTGAAGGGTGCAGTGACTGCCCTGAGCCAAGGGATGGCTCCTTTTATATTAAAACTCCAAGCTTGTTGGCTCCCCGAGGGGTGCAGGGATGGCTGGCCTTTTTCTGCAAGTGCTGACATATTCGAGCTCTGAAGAGGTGCCTTTTCTTATCGCCTCGGCTGGAGGTATTGACTCAAGGTAGGTTGCAGCTCCTCAAAGTAAGTCTGCTCCTATTATTCATACTGATTCTGCCTGAAAGGCAGGAATAAGATATGGCCATTACTATTATAATACAATAATGATGATAATTCTTGAACTTTGTATCCCTCCTTAACTTAATGGCCATCCAGGGTTTTTTTTTTTTATCTGTTCTTGACGTGTGTCTATTTTTTTCTTTTGTACCTGCCCCACTGGGCATACTTTTTTTTAATAGCATAAAAATCTGTCCACAATCACAGTGAATTTTCAACCACTACGAGCACAAGTCCCACCTCACCTGACCTGACCTTGTGGGTGTCCAGGTTAAAATGGCTACGTCCCATACCACCGACAGTTTACTAAACTACTACATTACTAAACACACTCACCCCAGAACACTGTAGCACAAAGATAACACACTTGGATGCACATTCAGGAGGACCCATTTTAATTTGTGTTACCGCCATCTTGATTTTGGTTTTCCACAGTTTCACAAAACTGCTGCTGGTATGGTTCCTTACAACAAGCCATGCCTGAGTACTTCCCTGCTCCTAATTCACAGCAACTGGTTCTGCATGCAATGACCCCACTGTTGATTGGTATAAAATAATAACCAGAAAAATGGGGGGGGGGGGGGGGGGATGGTGGCATAGTACAGTCAACACTCGATCTATCATTATTCAGGGGACTGCCCAAAAAATGTCCATACATGCGCAATTTCAGTAGATGAAGTTTCTGACATGTACATCAATAAAATACAACTTCTAACCTTATAAAACTTTATGTTGAGTATAGTACGAGCTATACATTATCTGTAAATAAAGTTTAGTTAGTAAATAATATATTAAAACATATCATTTCACCTAAACTCGTTTGAATAAAGACAATAACGTCTCAAAATACAGTATATAATTGATTGTAATCCAACACCAAATGCAAGCTGACCTAAAACTTTCAAACTCTCTGAAAATGAAAATAATATGACACAGAATGCAAGTCAAATTTTGAATGTCCCGTGCACACTCATCAACTGATGAGAGCGCACAGAGAAGTTATCGATTGGGCAGTGTGTTCGTGTGTTCACGGCGGCTGATGATGGGAGGGGTGGTGGCAGAAGGATTGCCCCTCCACACCACTACATGTTGCGGACACCTTGTGCCCGTAGCAAAGTCTTGTCTATTAAAGTAACTAATCAAATTTTACTCCAAAAAACTTGTAATTTTAAGACAAATGAATAAATAAGTTGATTATAATTGATTTCTTCACTGCCTTTATCAATAAATCATACAAAACCACATCCCCCGAGTTTTCCTGTTGTTACACTGCGCTCGGCTCGCTGCATACCTACCCATTATTAGATGGCAATAGGTGTGGTGGAATAGGCCCTTACATTTTATCAGTTGATTTAAAATACGCATGTCTATTGAAATAAATCTTCAGATTTGCCCACAAGAAGTTACTGAAAATGAACACTTATAATAATTCACGTCGCTCGATGTTCAAACAATTTTTGGTGACAAGGGGAGGTTAAGTACATGCTTCTGGGCATATAATTTTATTCGTGAAGATGCTGCCCCGTGAATTAAATTAATATTACGTTTTAAAATCATGTTGATTTTACACCAGATACAATGAAACACTAACCTTACGGGAAAAATAACCTTTAATCACAAAAGAAAACATCTTTGCAAATAATAATTCCTCGTTAAAAAAATGTATTGCATAACATTTTAAGGTGAAACCATTTGCTTTGAAATACAAGTGATGATAGGTGCTACTATTTTGAGTGATGCATAATCTTGATAAAATTGCTCTAGGCCGGCGTGTGAAGGCAAGTGCGCACAGCCGAGAGACTTGTTTTTTTTTTCCTTTTTTGCTTGACACAGCTTCTCCTCTCGTCTGCATGTAAGGGGAAGTAGGTAGGTGTGCGGCTTAGAGAGACACAAAGAAGTGTAAGAGAGAGGACGCTAGGTCGCCATGCTTATTGCTATAGGTAACCCCTTCCCCTCTGGGAGGCGTGTAAGGGGGAAGTAGCAAGCCAGACTCATACTGCGGCAGCACCATGCCGCAGTGTCACAGACATGTTGGGAAGGCAGACAGCGCACCACAGAGCAATTATAAACGATGGTGCAAGTGATGTATTTCACATCCAGTTACTAGATGTTTCCATAAACAACCAGCTAGAAAACGATAGTTGCTAGAAATATTAGGTGAAGGGGCCCAAAATATACTTTGAACGATACAACATGCGATAAATGATACAAGCTATTTATGTTAACATCATTTAAATAGGAATTTCACCGGGACCATGAAAAATTGCTAGTAGATGTGGTATAACGATCCATTGAGAGTCGACATAGTCAAAACTACACGCTACTCATTAAGGCAAACCAGGTTTAATTCCCGGCAGGGTCACCTGGATTCTTGCATGTCTGAAATGTGGCAGACAGTGCTTTTGGCTGGTAGTTCTCTCAGAGCAATCCCACCACCACCAGCCCCCCCCCCCAACCCCAATTGTATTCCACCGCTGTTATAGCTTCACGTCAATTCACCCTCACTGGTGGTCAAGATCTCACCGCGTGACAACCAAAACTTCTCTACTCTCATAACCAAAATAAACTCTTCCTTCGCCCCAAACACACATTACAAACTGCTCACTTGTCTTGGAGTCACTACTGCCTGACTTCTTGCTGCGGATGTATTCTAGCATTGGGTCCCCTTCTCGCTCTTGATCTCGAAGATGCTTGTCCAAGTCTTCATCATCAGCGTACCGGGCCAGAGGTTTTGCCATCAGCTTCATTGCCTCCTCCACATTCCGTTTTTGTTCTTCCACCTGCTTCAAGCTGCATCACACAATTACAAAACTTCAACAAATATCTTATAGCTTTAATTGTTCAAATGACTACTATTAATCACAAACAAAATGTTTACTTGAACTACAAATAATAAAATTCTGTAGAAGCAGAGATTGTTTTACTTGTGGGTGGCGGTTTTTTAAATAGTTATTACACAATAAACTTTTTCAGTCTGAAATTTTAAATGCTGTAATTAATTTCAATACAGTAGTAGGTTCAAAGCAAATAGGATTACTGACATTCTTGCAGTGAATTAATTCATATAAATAACACTATTTCACAAAGACATTTATTTATTACATCTATGGGAAAAGTATCAGTTGTTATAAGTAATACTCAAAATAATATCAGATGAAATGAGAAAACTTGTAGCATGACATTAAATTATGCGACAGTTTAACACTACATAATTATGATTCCATCATGTGAGGGAAACTTACCCTTTTCCCCATCTGGAGTATTTTTCCTTGAATTTCCTATCTTTTTCTTCTTTCTCCTTCTGTTGTCGAGCTTCTTCATCTAAGTCTCGTTTCTTCCCAGTCTTCCTGTCCCTCTGAACAGCTTCTGCTAATCTTCCAGACACATCATCAGACATCTGAAACCATTACAAACACAATTCATTAGGAAACTATTCTTGCAATTTTCAGGTTCTT
Source organism: Dryococelus australis (assembly GCA_029891345.1). NCBI lineage: Eukaryota > Metazoa > Arthropoda > Insecta > Phasmatodea > Phasmatidae > Dryococelus > Dryococelus australis. The sequence continues at coordinate 49,858,704 of CM057000.1, forward strand.
TTTGGCATATCTGAATGAATGGTACAAAAATATATAGACCCACAACATACTCATTGCCTTGTATTACCAAGATCATAGTTCAATCTTTAATCTGAGGGATTGAAATTTTCTTGAGGGTAATGAACTCGTGCAAGTTTTTTCTTGGGAACTGCTTTTTGCTTCCCCAACAGTGCATTAAACACAAAAATTAATTTTGACACACACACATAATTTTCGAAAGTTTTGATGGAATTTAGTGTTTCCTGAGAGGCATAAATGGGTGCTCAAAATTATTGATTTGGACTTTACCTTGTAAAAAGTCTGTGTTTCGATCAGTAGCTAAATGCAAGGGCAAGGGAAACAGGATTAATAATGATATAATGTTGTTTCCATCGGAGTCAGGACCAACAGGTGCAATGAGAGGACTGACACCAAGCAAAGCTGGCTATCCTACTTGGACAGACCAGCCCAAAAAATGAGTGGGATGAGATGGGGTACGTATGAAGTAGCAAATGAATGCAAGCGGAGAAACAGGAGAACCTCGAGGAAACATGCAGGCCAACTGCAACATCCACTACATTTCTCACATACACAAATCCACATGAAGCCTGCCTGGAATCAAACCCAGTTAACCTTGGTGGGAGGCATGTAGTCCTGTAGTGCCAGTAATGAGTTGTTTAAGTGCATGTGTTATTTCCACAGACAAATATATATTGGGAAAATGTTTTTCAGTTTCATAAAAAACACTCATCCCCCAAGTCTTCCTAATGCACTTAACGGGGAGCAGAAAAATTTCACATAAAATAAATACAACTGGAATTGCAGATAGTTAAAAAACAAAATAATGACAAGTGGTGATTAATGTGTAAAGTTGAAGCCCAATATAACGCAGATGTCAGGATACATTTTGTAACCCATGCTGTATCTTGTCCACAGTATACTGACAGATGGCTAAATGAGATTAAAACAGATTTGGTTTCTTTATGCAGCTGGCAACCTCTTGTACAAAAAGTGGGTAAGTTCTATTCAAATAGAGAGGCTAACTATAACATACTGCTAGAAAAAAAACAACAGGTAAACAATTTTAAACACAGAATTTACGAACAAAATGCAAACAGTAAATATATCAATTATAAAAACAACCTCTTTGTAAAGAAAACAGCCAAATTGTATGTACTGTATGTATTATGCACTGAAATTAGTATAAAGTTTGTTACAACATTACCCATAATTATTTTCCTTCGCTTAAAAAATAAATTTTTTCATAATTTTTTTGACAAGTTAATGCATTGCATTTGACAAAATGCCTGGTGTATATGATAGGGTGATGTGGAAACGTCAGTGGGGTCTTGCCAAAGGGTGCACTTGTAGATGTGCCAAGTTGGGCTTGGGCTGAGAGGAGTCACAGTTTTCGCTCTGCCTGTGAGTGCTTGGCACATCTGTAATAACTGGGTTTGGGGTATTGAGAATAAATGACGTAATGGCATGGGGAGGATGGTGAGAAAGAGTCCTTCGCCGGGATTAGTGATGGTCATTCAAGGCAGGTGACCACAGACCACTTGAATACATGCTGGGAAGTGAACCGCACTGCTAATGAGTGAACAAGTCCCTTAGCAGGCCCACACCCTCTGTTGGCTACCGTCAGGTGTGGACCATGCTGCAGCACAGATTCCTTGCCCTCTTGGCAAGTGTGAACCCGGGCCACAGGGCCGTAGCTAGGCCAGGAACTACATTGCCAAAAAGGGGACAAGCCAGCAGGAAAGGTACTATGGAGCACACAGTCACGGACTGTGAAGTTAACCACTCCACCTTGTGAGGAGCAAGCCCCAGGAATGTGCACACCCACCAGTCGGCCGCAACTAGATTGCATACTACATCCCCACAGGCCCTAAGCAGTGATTCAACTTACCAACACACGGGTCGTACAATATCAAGAGAATAAGAAATGCCAGTGAGGTTACAAGATGACCCTATACTTACAAGTGAAGACAATGTCACTCACCCAAGCCCCCTATAGTCCCTAAGGAAGACTAAGAGCTATTCTGACCCAAGGTGGGTCCTACCACCCAGAGATATAACTGAGGACTGATCTTCATGGGAGTTGAACAGGCTACCTGCTAACTATATAAAGTCTACACAGTGTAAAACGCAAAGTCTGACAATCAGCAACACTGTCCATGAATGTTGAAATGCTAAGGCTGTATATGCTGTGGCATTGAGAAATGCAACATCTAATAGTGAAAAATGCAAACTGACTGGTAGAAAACACAATGGCCCTTGCGCCAACTCTGATATAGAGTGACAGAGCAAGGGGTGAAGTGGAGGACATCCAGTCACATGGGAAACCACTGCCCCTCTGTCTCACTCTTGCGCAGCTTGCACAGGGCATCCCCATCCTCTCATCCATGCATGACTGTGGACGGGGGATGTCCACTGCCGGCCACCCACTGAAGGGCTGCAATTGAAACCCGACAGCTCACAGTTCCGCATCCTGCCACGTGTGGGTTCGAATCCCATTTCATGTTGACCATTGACTTGGTATTCCTTGTTTTTTGAGCTGCCAAGAAGGGGAGCATTGTCCACCACAACACACGTCATGACCCACTGGTCACAACCACCCTCCCCCCTTTTTTTTCCCACACACAATTAAGGGCAACGACTCGTGCCATTCCCTAATTTTGGCCAGTCATCCCACAATGTACCTTACCATAGGTGACTGGATGGGTCCAATCTCTCTCTCATCCCAAGCACCTCCCCTCTCTCCAGACCCTATCCTAAATTACTTTAAACCAAAATTACAACCTAACTCATATAATTACAAATATCATTTTTAAAATAGGCACAGTGATAAATATATTGTGTATGACAGGTTTAAGTAAATGTAGTTTATGTAGCTGAATACAAAAAATTAAGTATGGTTGTTTGAAGGAAAATATATCATCGCCCGATTTGTAGTGTACTGGGCAACACCTGGTCTTTGGCTCTGCACTTCTGTACAGACTGCTTGTCTGTGCATTCTTTTTCTGTGTCATGTGTTCCACATGACACACCATTCTTTTCCCTGCCATCCCTCGATCACTCTATGCCCATTGTCCTTGGCACATCAGCAAGTGTCTCACCCCACCAACACCTGCTCCACTGGGCAGTGCTCTTGGTGCCATGGCATCACATATAAAACATGTACTCCTTGTTAACATATCTCACTCTATTATCAGTGCCACCATTCCACAGGTTATTTGCTACTTCTGGCCACTCCAACAAGCGACACTTCTGTGCCATGCCATCAACTTAATGCACATTATTTATGCTGTTATCCCAAATGGGATACAAACCACAACTGCATTTTATTACCATGGCCCCTACTGAACCGTGCCATCCACCATTCGTTTGTGACACTGTAATGATATAAGTACTTTCTAGTACTGAAAACTATTACTTTGTGACTACACATTTGATGTTGAGATTATGAAAATTGTTTCAAAAAAATTCATCAGATTTCAAAAAGCTATATTTTAAACTAAGGAACACAGAATCATACAGTAAAGAGTGAAATAAATGTCTGACAAAAACAATTATCAAAAATTCTCAATATACCCTCCAGCAAATGCACTACATACAGTCAGTACATAAGGCAGTACATAATAGTCATCCTCATCCCACACATTAGCGAGTATGTCTGGTGTTACTGCAGCCACTACTGTCTTTATGCAGTTCTGGAGTTCGCACATTGTTGGAAGAACGGGCGGCACACGAAGCGAATCCTACACCAACCCTCACAAGAAAAAATCACCGACAGTGAGGTCGGGTGACCTTGGTCACCAGTGGTGTAATGTCAAATCAGCAGGTCTAATGGCCAATCCATCTGTGTGGGAGAAGCTTGTTGTTCAGGAATGTTCATGCTTGCAAGTGCCAGTGCAGTGGTGCTCCAAACCTGCTGGAAAATGAAATCAGCTGAATCTTCCTGCAACTGCTGAAAAAGCCAGTTCCTCAACATCTGCAGGTATGAGATTCTCGTAACAGTGTTGTCCGGAAAAAAGAACAGCCAATAAACCTTTCCTCTCAAAACGGCGCAGAACACATTCACTTTAAGGGTGTCTCTCTCATGCCTGACTATGGTATGTGGCTGCTGTAATCCCTATATCCGTAGGTTGTAGCAGTTCACTGTTCCACTGAGATGAAACGTAAACTCGTCATTGAACACTGTTTGAGAATGTATGCACAAAATGCCACATGTCATTGTTTATCACCTTGGCATAGAGCACGTACAAGTTCAGTCCTGTGTGGTTTGAATAAAGAATGCCATCGCAAAACATGCTTGACAGTCGTATGGGGAATAGCTAGCTCTCGGCTGGCACGACGAGTAAACATTTGTGGACTTCTTGGAAAACACCTCTGGATATACCTAACATCTTTGTCTGAAACACAGAAGCAACCTGTTTGCCGAAACTGCTCATATCAACGTCCGCTCTGAGCAGTAAGTGGTCCCCTCCTTGTTCTTCCTCGCTGGGCCAGCAGGTCCCTTTTATATACATTTTTGTTTGATGGCAATAAATGTGCTTATCTGCAGACCACAGTGCATTTTATAAAAACTGGTCTGATTTTGGTTGCCTAAAGTAGTTATTGTTACCAAAGTTTAGAGTGTTACAAAAAAAAAAAATGGAAGATGAGAGTTCAAATTCATCTGAAGACATTCTGGCGATTGCTCGACAATGGGTTCAAATAAATACATCTACTGCACTTACACCTTCTCCACTGAGGTATCCTTACAATGGTGAGCCTGGAATCCATTCCGAATTCAAACCTGAAGACATCGCTCAATTTTTCAATTGTTTCCTTGGTGATGAATTTGTTAATATTGTTGTGACTGAGACAAACAGATGTGCAAGGGAAAAAGATACACCAGAGTGAAAAGACACTACAAATGTGAACTCTGTAGTATGTTATTCATTTTCAAAGTATTGTGAAGAAACCAAACTAACATATGTACTGGAGTAAGCAGACTTCAATAATTGTGATCACCTTTTTTCATCAGGTATTTGGCTACAAACGTTTTCTGTAACTAAATGCCACCAATTTTCCGATAATTCTGTCATTCTGAATTTGGCCAATTGTTTGAGTACTTAAATAAGAAGGTTTAGTAGTGTCTACACCCCAGAGCATGACATCATGTGAAGAATGTGATGTTGCACTTTGCAATGGTCCATGCTTTAAGGCATTCCATGCCGTGACAAACATTTAAAAAACTACAAACATTTTAGAATTTATAAACACTCCAAACAGTACATATCACTAAGTATTACATTGTAGATGTCTACCAATACAAGCAACAATAATTTTAATTTTACTTATAATATTTTACCCCTAATGGACTAAACGAATATATTCTGGGTTTTAATATAATATTCTACATCTCAAGTTTCACAACATAAATTTCAGTAATAAACTATTCCATATACTCTACATTAAAATAATGTAAAAGATTACACATTTATGCACCAACTTTAAAAAAATTATTAACAAGTTAAAAGGTTAATGACTCCCAGAAGTCACATGTTCTAAAGGTTTCCATGCGTTGAAATGCTGTCTGGTGTTTTGCTGCCTTACAGTAGGGTCGCCAATTGATAATATGTCTGATGTGTGCTGAGGTGATGTGAAGCAGTCAGTGAGGCCTCACCCAACGGTGCACTCATGGATGAGCCAAGTCGGGATTGGGTCAAAAGAGAGTTGTTGCAGTTTTTACTTGGCCTGCGAGCACCTAGCACATCATCTACCATGGCATTGAGTTCAGAGCATTAAAGGATAACTGGTATGGGGGGGGGGGGGGGGGGAATTGATGAGAGACCGGTAAAGTCCGGGTCAGGGTTTGTGATGTCCATCCCAGGTAGGTGATCACAGACCGTGTGAATGGCCTGGGAAGTGAACCACAGTGCTAATAAGTGAACAAGTCCCCTAGCAAAAGCATAACCTCTGATTGGCAACAGTCAGGGTGTAGACTACACTGCTGCACAGAACCCTTAACACCCTAACCCCCGGCCAAGGGTAAACCCGGTACAACAGGGCCGAAGCCAGGCCAGGAACTACATCCCCAAAAAGAGGGCAAGCCAGGGGCAAAAGTACCATGGAGCATGCAGCCACTGAACGGGAAGTGGACTACTCTGCCTAAAGAGGAGCAAGTCCCCAGGCATGTGCACACCCATCAGTCAGCCGCGACCGGGTCGCGTATTATGTCGCCACAGGAAGGCAAAGGCCCTAGGCAGTGAGCTGCCTTCCTGATGCAAGGGTTTAAAGTATAGGAATAAGAAATGCCAGCAAGGTTACCAGATGAACCTTTACTTGTAAGCAAAAACAATGTCATTCAGCCAAGCCCTCTACAGTCCCTAAGGAAGACCGAGATATTCTGACCCAGGGTGGGTTCTACTACCCAAAGATATAACTGAGGACTCATCTTCATGGGAGTTGAACAGGCTATCTGCAAACTATAAAGTCCACACACCAAGTATGAGACACAAGTCTGACGATCAGCAACTCAGTCTGCCAATGTTAAAATTCAAAGACTACATATGCTGTGGCAGAACAAAATGCAATGGTACCTTGCACCAGCTCTGATATAATTCAGAGACAGGGCAAGGTGTGATGTGGGAGGGCATCCAATCACACAGGAAATCAATGTCCCCTCTGTCTCACTCTTACACAGCATGCACAGTACATCTCCATCCTCTCACCAATGCACCGTTACTGAGGAGGGGGTGCCCATTGCTGGCCAGCTGCTAGAGTGCTGTAACTCAACCCTGGCAGCTCATCATTCAGTGTGGTGTCGTGCGCAGGTTCTCAAGTCCCATTTCACTTTGCCCACTGACACAGTACTCCTTTTTTGAGCTGCTGAAGCAGGAGGGGGGGTGCTGTCCACCATAACAAAAGTTGTGACACACTGATGACCACATGTTTGTTTTTCTACATACAATTTTATGTTTGCTTTGTGTAGTTCATATATGTACACGGTAGGCTCCATATTGCCTCTATAGCCATGAAATTTCACTGCTTGAGGTCTCAAATGCTCCAGAGAGGTACACCTTCACTTCAATTATCCTGAGAAAATAGAACAAACTCTCCCACTTGTCATGTGTAGGGCGCAGGGCAGACAGCCTGCATAGAATTAGGCACACAGTTTGCGTACGGCTGCTTGCACATGTTTACTGTTCTGCTGCTGAGCAGCTGCTGCTGAATTTTCATTCTGTAATTTCTGTCTGCCTAGTTAAATATCACTGGGAATTAAAAATGTATACTGGAGGAAATAATTATACCCACACTGAATCAAAATGCACAATATGTCGATACATTGTTCTATTGTGCTTCTACTGTAATTAATAAAGAAATTTCAGTTTAAATTATCAGCACCTGCAAATACTGTATTTTAGCGTATACAGGCTGCACCAGAAGTTTTTGATGAAAAATGAAGGATAATTAATATTTCAAGTGTAGGCCGCATTGAATTTTTGTATTCCTGCAAATATTGTTAATTCAAACCTATATAAATATAATAAATTCCGACTTAATTTCTCCCCTACAAAACATTGTCACAGAAAATATTTTTTATGTTGTAATGTTTATGAATATACATCACGTAATTACTATTCCACAGATGGTAACGTGACTTGAGAAAGAAATACCACAGCAACATGTTACACAAAATGGCATCTTATCAATATGCACTTGTAGAGCCACGGCAGGCATGCACACTACGTAAGATATCTTTCTCTTGTACAGTAGAGAAATTATTTTCTCATGTACGACATCTATGGGCATTTACATTTTACACATGCGAGATGGTTAATTTGTGTACGAATGCAAGTGAACAATTAACTGTGCAATATTTTTTTTAATTCTTTCCCTTCCCTTCTTTCCTGCTTTTAATAATTAAAACATTAAATTGTACTCTATGTTGACAAATTTCTAAACATGTTTTGGGGATAAAAAAATGTTATGCCAATATCTTGTATATAAGCCGTACCCCACTTTTTGTAGTCATTTATTTTTTTGTAAAAATGTGCGGCCTATACACGCCGAAATCCGGTATTAGCATGGACATGACACAAGCATTTTAAAATGGCACCAATTTGAATTTTGGCAATAGTTGTTATTATTAATAATTTAATTTACTTATAGTTTACTGTAATTTTGTTCATCTTGGTAAAAAGTTACTGAAATACATATTATTTTTAATGTTTTGTGTTAATACTCATTACATTTTTCCAAAATTTTACTGTTTTCTCAGCAAATACTATTGAATATTACTTTACTTACAACCAAATTACAATTTATGTTTTGACTGTGCATATGTTTCATGGAATACTGTATGGAATAAATAGACTACATTCTGAGAATGACTACAGGATCGATAGTACAGTCAAACTCTCTTAAGATGTTTTCTGGGGAACCATGCATTAAAAACTTCTTAAGCAGGAAAGCAGGAAAATATCTTAAAAGAGTTAACAGTGTTTTGCTGTAAATTATATATAATCAGCACATAATACGTAATATAAATTTTAGTGTTGGAATTACTAGCGTATCTCGATAAAAAATTCTGAAGCAAGGTACTATATATATATTATTTATTTATTTTACAGTAAATATGATGGCCTAAAGGGACATGGTAAACATTGTTATAGGAAGATCAAAATAAACACACAAATATTTAAAACTCAGCTTAAGAAAAATCTGTCCAGTGTTGTTTGCTTTGATTTTTTTTTCATATAAACTGGCTGTATAAGATTCTAGTTCCCAGAGGTTCTTTATTATATTTTCTGGGACATCGGGTACACTGCTTATAGTGAGAATAGGCTTCCAAGTGCTGCATGGCTTCTGAACATGTCACTGGCTTCGTAGCATCATCTTCATCATGTTCACTGTCATTTTCATTTGCATCACAGGGTTGTCCAAGTTGCTACATGGATGAATTTTCACTAGACTTACATAAATTCTCAATCTCCTGCACTTCACATGGGGGCAAGTCATCATCTTCTTTCACATAATCATTAAATGTTGAAGTGACACCCAATCTTTCCTTCACTTCAGCCCAAATGCTGTCACTTTCTTCACTGTGTCCAATGAAACTACAGGCAGTTCTTCTGGCACGGTGCTGAAACCTGCCTTCCCAAAACAGTTCGCAATTTTTTCTTGGCTCAATAAATCCCATGATGCGGCCAACATGTGTATGGCATCCAACAAGGAAACTGAGTAAACTGTTTTGGTTGTCATTCTTTGCAACAATCTGGACACCAGGAGCTTTCAATACATGTGCTTCACAGTTTGGATGATGCCCTGATTGAGTGGTTGTAACACTGATGTTGAGTTGGCTGGCAGGAACTCAACATGCACATTTTTTAGTGTGTGTAAGTTTTTAGGGTGTGCTGCACATTGGTCCATGAAAAGATGAATTTTTCTGTTTTTGACTGCCATTTTTCTGTCCAAACTCAGAAAATATTTTGCATGTCATAAGAAAACATGTTGCTTTTGTACACACAAGGCAGCGACTTCACGTTTTTGAAGCAATGAAGTTTTTGTTACTTGCCTATCACAAGAAGAGGCAACTTTTCAGAACCATCCACATTTGTACAAAACACTGTCACTCGTTTTTTTTTTTTTTTATTACCATGACATTTATCTCCCTTGAAGGCAAATGTTGAGTCACGTAACAAATTAAAAAATAGATCACATTCATCTGCATTAAAGACATCTTGTGCCTTATACTCAGCCAACAGTGGAGGTAAGGTTATGTTATTCCATGCACTCACTGGTTCTTCACTTACACTTGCAGATTTGTATACAATTCCTGCATGTTTTTTTAATCTGCGATGCCACCCTTTGATGCTGTGAATTGTATGTTCAATCGCAATGCAATTTCTTCTGCTTTGTGTCTTATTACTGTACCATGGATAGGAATGTTCAAGGCTCGTTTTTGCTGAAACCACTCCAAAAGTATTTCTTCAAGTTTGGAATATTTTGAAGTTTTTAACTTCTTTCGGCGAGGTTGTGCTGCTACAGAATGCTGAAGAAACTGGTATTGTTTGGCCACAATACTGTTTAAAGTAGAAACAGGCAACTGAAATTGTTTGGTAATTGTCATACAAGCCAGGTTGGAATTACTGCTTACATAGTTAATGCTTTACGTAAACGTAAAGCATTATCATAATTAAATACTATAAATAATATAATTATTAAAATAATAGGCTTAGATGTTTTATCTTCCATCTTGTCCAAGTCTACTGTATACACTAACACTTAAGAACAACCTCTTTAACTATGGTTATTACACGAAGAAACAGTAAAATACAATTTCGGTAAGTTTGACCATGGAACACGCCTCACAAGGTCGAAGGAAGTTCTGATGAAACCTAACCCACACGCCGCATTTTTTCACTAATGTTCAACCAAACATCTGCTCGCACTCGTATTGATCCACAGACACTGTTCTAACCCGTACCTATATTATAACGGCCATCTAGAGAAAACTAAACAGCATGCCGCAAGCTGATTCAATACTCTAGCTGTTCACTTTACTTGTTGGCGCTAGGGCAAATAATACATATTTTTTCAAGTGCAAAATCTGTAGAAAGCTAATAACTTCTGGTGTCTTATAATATTACTATTAATTATTTGATGGACTTTTTCACAGTTACGCTTGTGTGCATTAAAACATTTGGAAAAGGTTTAGAACCAATGGGGAAAATGTGATGCAGGCGGACGAGCCCCTATAGTTCATTGGTATGTTTATATTGGTAGTTGTTTTAGAAAAAATAAGGTTAGGAAGCAGAGAATCTACATGTTATTATGCCTCGTCAAGAGAAACATGCTATGTGAAACATGAAAGCAAAAGTTTTTTCAGAAAGAACATTTTAAGCGGGATAAATATGCATTACATGTATAGGTTATTGTTTTGGGACTTATACAACACAGTTTCTTAGCGGGAAACTATCTTAAACGGGAACTTTTTAAACGAGTTTGACTGTAGTACAATAATTCAAAAGACAACTGTCTTTATAAGTTAATTAAAAGATGTTCTAAGCCATAACAAATTACTCACAAATATAATTAATGGCAAATACATCAATCCAAGATGGCAACCGAATTTCTCCCTTAACAAATCTGTGATAATAGTAATTAGCACTTACTTTGGAAAACATGTTGTTTTCTCGCTCTGCAAAACTTTTCAACTCTTCCCTCAGCAGCTTTGCATCCTGAAGACCTGCACGTTTGCCATCAAGCGTCTTTTGTAGTTTCCTGTTGCCAGCTTCAGGACTCCTGCTATTTCGAACAGAGCTATTCCTGTCAGATTTGTGATCTGAATGTGGTTGCCTTCTAGGTGGAGAATTGCTTCTGTGCCTTGCTTCTCTTCTTGAAGATATGCTGTGGCTGTCGTGCTTCCTTGCATGTCGCTCCTCTGGTGAGCATGCCCGAGAATTACTGCGTTTTCCTCCGACTGGTGAGTGGTCATACCTGTTGCTTCTTTCCGGAGTTTGTGGTCCAGAAGAATCAGAATTATTCAGTTTCTTTTTGGAATAAGCTGATTGTGCTTTTCTCTGATAACTTTTTTCTATATCCTTTTGCCTTGATTGTGATATACGTATATCCAAATTGCTTCTATCATTTACATTTGCCCTTTCATCTGCAATCCCATGTTTGTTACCACCTTTATTTTTTGATGGTTGTGGTGAAGAATTTGAATCACTTCCTTTACCACTTGATTCCTTTCTGTTGTATTTCTTATGCACTTCTTCTACATTATTGTATTTTAATCTATCTCTACTTTTTGATATTTGTGATGGAGATGAATCTGAAACACTTTCTTCACTTGATCCTTTTTTCCTATGCCTTTTTTTCACATCTTCTAGCCTTTTGTGTTTCTCTTTACTTTTCGAAGGCCGTGGCAAAGACAAGTCAGAATCACTTTCTTCACTTGATCCCTTTTTCCTACGTCTTTTCTTTACTTCTGACTTTTTCTGTTTCTCTCTACCTCTAATTTCTGCATGTCTTGGTGGAGAGAAATCTGAATCACTATGTTCACTCAACCCTCTTTTTCTATGTCTTTTTTTCACTTCCTGCATCGTGAGTTTCTCTCTGCCTGTACTGTTTGATTGTCGTGGCACAGACAAATCAGAATCACTGTCTTCACTAGAACCCTTTTTCCTATTACTTTTTTTAACTTCTTGTCTTCTGCATTTCTCGTTACTTTTCGAAGGTAGTAGTGGAGACAAGTCAGAAACACTTTCTTCACTTGATCCTTTTTTCCTATACCCTTTCTTCACTTCTGGCCTTTTGTGTTTCTCTTTACTTTTTGAAGGCCGTGGCAAAGACAAATCAGAATCACTTTCTTTACTTGATCCCTTTCTCCTATGTATTTTCTTTACTTCTTCAGGTCTTTTCTGCTTCTCTCTATATCTACTTCCTGAATGTTGTGGTGGAGACAAATCATAATCGCTCTGTTCACTTGTGTCCTTTTTCCGATGTTTTTTCTTCACTTTTTCTCGCTTTTTGTTTTTCTCTTTGTCTGTAAGCATTGAAGGTCGTGACAGGGACAAATCTGAGTCACTTCCTTTATCCAGTTCCTTTTTCCTATTTTCCTTTTTCTGTTCGTATGAACTATGCTTCCCTCTCTCTGTTTTCCTTGATTTTCGTGGCAAGGGTAAATCAGAGTCACTGTCTTCATCTGATTCATTTTTTGGATTGGAAAATGTTTTTCCATCTTTTAGCAACATACCTCTATGAAATTCATTATGATTTCGTTCTGACAATGTCTCAGATCTGTGGTACTGGTTTTGTTTAGGGAAATCTTTACCATGTGTATAGCTATCTGACTTGGCATCATTTTTCCAACGTTCTTTGCTAGATGGATTTTTAGTTTTTGTGTCTTCACCTTGAAACATATGGTGACGCCTGTCACTGTAATTTTGCAAGGGCTTCTTTTTACTGTTATCATGAGCTCCCTTATGACTGTCTGGCAATTCTTGCTTTACATAGTGCTTTTTTGACACCTCAGGTTCCCTTTCATTTCTATGCCTAAAATCAGACTTTCTTGAAACTGAGATATCACTATCACTATCTGTTATCCTTTCTGATTTTATCTGCAATGCAGGAGCTTTTTCCAAACATGATTTACTGCTACTTGGTGCTCTAGACTTTCTTGGTGGAGATGCATCAGAATCTTCTCTATGTTTCTTAGAATCTCTGATGGAATGTTGCAAAGATGAGTCCTCTGATTCAGCACCTTCACTGCCTCTCCTACCGCGAACTGAACTCCTTTTCTTAGTCACATTATTTTCATGATTGTTGCTTCCTGGGCTTGCATTAAGTTCTGTAATTATAATATCACTTGTGCTATCAGAAACAACTTTCCACCGTTTTGATGTTCTGAATTCTTCCATAGTACGTAACTCTTCCGGTCGTTCATCAACAATGCCAGCAACTTGTGGTGCATCCTCATCGAGATTGTACAGCTCCAATTCATCATCACCAACTGGTCTCATGCTGCTTAGATCAATATCATCATCGACAATACGCAATCTGCAACACAAAGCAAGATTATACTCTTTCTATGCACTTGCCCTCTTCTTGTTACTTAAAAGTAGTTTTACATACATTTTCTAAAATACAACAGAATTTGATTGCCTAATACAGTAATTCACATATATAAATTAAGAAACAAAGACCAAGAATTAATGGGAAAAAGAAACTGTTAGCAAGTTTAGATTATAATTAATACAACTTCATCTATATTTCCATTACTAACCCAACATATTACACATTCCTAGCTTCAGTTTAAGGTACTTGTATGAATGCACCAAAGTGTTTGAAACCTTATAAAAATATGGTACAGAATCGAAATGAAGACTTCTGGAAAACTTGTAAGATATTATGTAGAAAACTGTAATGGTCACTAAGAATGAATGGCTATTAATACAAAAAATCTAAAAGATCTATGTGTTAGTTTTATAAAAAATTTCCAAACTTATAATGTACAATAAAACAGTATTACATGCCTTGATTGCATTGTAAAAAATGTTTAAATATTTTACACTACTCATGTGGACTCTATTCTACTGAACGTGGGACAGTAAAACCCTTGTTCACATTTATATGTTTCACTCCATTTTGGCCAACCATGTCATCATATCTACAGGGAACTACATGTGAAAAATCTACGAAAACTGAAAACTGACCTCTGGCCTGTCTTTTATGACAGTGTGATACTGTATTACTTCTTTCACTCTTACTTCATTCCTGGGATCAACAAACCCACTTGGATTAGTCTTCTGTGACTTGTTAACCTTTGCACTGTTTCTGAATTCATGTGGAAGTAGTTCATATTTCAATGAACTTACTATGCATTCTGCACTATATAATTTAAAAAGAACTACTCGTATGATGTGTGATGTATATCTCTTTTGCACCCAATTATGTGCATTTCTGTATTGATTATTTCCAGTGTTTCCATTCACAATCATTTGACACCTGCGAGCAGTGACATGTGCATGTGTTGTGTATTGATGGCAGACTGTTCCCACGGTTCTGGTGTGTGTGTACTACTGCACCAAGTAATTGGCACGGCAAATGCTAAAATGGCATGTTGTGGATATGAGCTGTATTTTGATGTACAGTGGCATGTTCAGGAACTACTGTTAAACAATGTTGGGAAGAGAATTGTTTAAAATGTTTTTAATTATGTATTCCCAGTATTCAACTTCATCTCTGTAGAAAGTAGCTGTATTTGCAGCTGATATGTCTTGCGTGACAACTGCTGGTATAGGTTGTTCACTGTAAACTGAGCACTTTTGAATGCCCTATGTACGATCAACTTGCATGTGCATTGTGTATTCTTCCACCATATGTAAAATTAACATTAACATGGGTCAGATCACTTTATTCATGCATCAATCAAATGTAACTGTGAAATTATTAGAAAAGTAGATATTTACAAATTTGTTAATTCTTACACTTACATGCATTAAAAAAAAAAACACAAACTGCAAGAAATAATTTCAGCACTTACAAATGTTTATCTGACACTTTTTATTCTACATTAAATCATGAAACTACTTTCCCTCCATTGTTCTGTTGCCAACTTTACTGGCCACATTGCAGTCAGTGTGCCTGTTAAGATATATGTAGGTAAGAGCAGGGGCATTTTCAAAGGTTGATTTTAAAACTGCTCAATGAACCATAAACAACCTATAAATACCATGAATGCATAAAGTGCATTATGTCAGGAGATTAGGTTTAGGAAATAATTGCACTGAACACAGTGAAGGGTACCAGAAATCTCAACAGAAATAAAGTCAGAACAAGAAATCATTCCAGCCTGGGTGTTGACTCCCTGTTGGAAAGCAAATGGAATTTCAAATAAGCAATCCAGATAATCATGTTATTTATGTGACGTCTATTTCACAAGACAATATCTGTATCAATAATGAACATAGTTCTAGCAGCTACCCATCATTGTTTGTGGTGGAATTATATAAATTTATCTTCATTTATTTGTACTGGGAGTAAATTAAGGTTGAAATACAAATAGTTCACAGTAAAGTGTTGTCTAAAACCAGCAGCATATATCTGATGCTGAAGCAGTTATTTTAAATTTCTGGTGGCTGCAAATTAATTTTTTTACTGCTATTGAAGCATATAATCACACACTACCTGTTTAACAGTCTTTGATTTTGTTGAAAAAAGTTTGACCACGAAAATTCTGTAAAGATCCATGCAATGCTTTAATGCTGAATCACTGGAAAGCTTGGGAGGGGGGATGGCATTCCATCACTACAAACAAGCAAAAATCGGGCTTTCCCAAAAAAAAAAAAAAAAAACAGGAAAATAATACCTGTAAATGGTGTATTCACACTTAATAGTGATGCTGACGGGTGAGACACGAGATGAATGGTGACACAATAACTTACAGTAGATGGACGCAAGCTGTGTTTCCCAGTCACTGCACTGTTGAGACTAAGGGTTCTCAGAGATGCTGTGGGTTCTGTGTGTCCGTCTCAGCGGAGCGTACTTACAAAACACTTTTCATTTCTAAAGATAATTACTAAACTTTTATCACTAAAAAATGGCGAGAGGTGGCTGTCACTACAAAGGAAAGACTTTGAGCACTGTGATACTTGCTTTTTATTCTGTTAACCATACAAAATTGTTCGGGTGCTCCCCAGCCCACAATTAATCTAGCGCACTCCTAGATGGATGACTTCTCTGTGGTATTAGAAAACATAATCTTCACAAGGAAAGTGATGGACACTCGCTAGGGTGGACTGCCGATTTTTCCTGAAAACAGGGCGCAGAGAATTATGAAATGAACAAACACGTGTAATTATTTGGCATCACTCACGCTGACTCATTAGGGCTCATCTTGCCGCACATGGTTAGTGTGGTGAAGGCTTATACACATAGCCGGCTAGGACAGAAATAACATCACTGTATGCTTTACATAAATGGCACAAATACACTTGAAATATGATGGACACAACATGGATGGTCACAATAAACACGCAGATGCGTGAAAGCAAACTTATATGGAGCAGATGCCATTGGATATGATTGGTAGCGGACCACGTGGTGCAGATGTAATTTCAATCTTCCTCCGTAAAAACTGCAAATTCTGCCCAGACAAATTATTATTGTGAATGAGAAAAATATTTGCCTGCAGATTGTGAGGTTGATAGGCTTTTAGCACGCCTGATGGCAGTAAAATCAATCTTGGAATAGACTGCATGGTCGTACATACAAATTTTTAATTACATGAAAAATACATGGAACCCTGAATGACAAATTACATAGAACCCTGAAATAAATTACGGCACACATGATTTTACACAAATAAACTCTCAAAGTGCATGGATGGTGCGGACATTGACTTGGCTGCTATTAACCACGTGGTTGCGAGTGATGTGGCCGTAAAACAATTAAACATGAAAATTACCCTAAATACATACATGAAAATAAAGCCCTTAAAATGGTACGCAGCAATGATACAGAAATTACACTGAATTGCCTTTAACATAGGCGGATGGCGCCTGATTCAAATTGCGCGGGCCGCGTAGACTCTCCATCTTCCTCCTCCTCATTTATGTTCAAAATGCCAAAAAGGCACAAATTATTAGGTTAAGCGGAAGCATAATGCTGGGGAATGTCTGGCAAAACGTATGCATAGTAAGGGTTAACCTGTATACTAAAGTGAAACTATTGTAATCTATATCAGTGCAAAAAGTTTATAGGCGTTCATGCCGGAGTAATAATGTTTTGGATTTTCGCGCAGCGCACATTTTGAATTCATAACCAAACATTGTGCACTATTAGCAAACATACATATTAAACATTTAGACACTTGAAAAACCTGAAAAATAAACAAGAGACATAATTTAACACTTCAAATAAATATTCCATTGTGGAAAGTTCAGGTTACAGCCTCCTTGCAGACGTGCATGGCCACACGTCATGTGAGTGGTGAACGCCATCATGGTATTAATGCAGCAGGCTGTTAGCCGGTGTTAATAGAAACTTTTTTGGAGCGTCACATAATTTGCAGTATATACCATGAAATGCGATGGTGAGGAATGCTTTGAAGATTGGGGTGTAATGCAGTAAAAAAAGTGAAATTTATGTAAAATAAGTTTATATTGGGTTGCTGAATTGTATTTAATGTGAGAACGCCTTTGGAAATGAAACCTTATTTTACAAAACGTTATTCACAGGGTATGTTTTTGACGACGCGCTAAGGTTATACAGGTATAAACCACTGTAATCAAGCAGTGTCTGAATATAATTTAATTCTGATTAATTTTTCAAGGCTTACCTTGTCTATATTCATGAGCAGAATGTACTATGTAACATATTACTAGAAATATACATATAGTATATGATACGAAAAGGTGTTCACAGGTGGTGTTTTAAAAGCAGTTGATGTGTATCACCATGATACATTTTTTGAACAATCATTCTCAGGGACAGGAAACAAATGTGCATCAATTTTAGTTTACAAGATGGTTGTATGTTGAGGGTGTGCGCAATTTCAGTGTACAGTATGAATTTGACTGTGCAAAGGCTTATGATTTACGAGTGCTGGTAAGCGTGTTTCATTGCCATTCTTTCAGTTTAAAGTGTTAAATTATTGTGGGAAAATATGAGTGTTTTTATAATTGTGTTCATATGTGAAGTGTTAAAATATTATGATTGTGCAGAAATATGAGTGTTTGTGGGGTTTCGACAAACTGAATAAACGTTAACGTGTCCTATACGTGAGTTATAGGCAATAAAACACCAACACTGCTAGCCATGTAAAATGCAGAAGACCTAACCAAATTAAACCTAACTTCACGATACGTGAAAATCACAGGGGGTGGATGTACCTAAGCGAGCTTACTTATTATACTTTTTCTAACAAGCTATCTTGTGTTGGCACACACTCTCCCTGTAATCACATACAGTATAATGAAGTTAGGTTGAGTTGGGTTAGGTCTTCTTGCATTTAACATGGTCAAGGAACCCAAATAACATATAATTTACATAAATTTTACGCATTTTACACAATAATTTCTCTAATCGACATAGTCCTCCCCACGATCACATTTCGTAGTATGTAATGCGAATATCGTGATGCCCTAGTAAATTTGTGTTTTCAGTGTAATTAGTAATTAATTATGATTTAACACGGTAAAGGAACTCAAATGACATGCAATTTACATACGTTCTACATGTTTTACCCCACAATTTCCCTGATCTTCATTGTCCCCCCAGCTATCACATTTGGTAGCATGTACTGCAAATATTGTAGTGCTCCTAGTAAATTTGTGTTCTGCGTGATTATTTATGTCAATATGTACCATTTTCCGTTAAATTTTTTTGTTTTCGGAAAAGCCCCTATTCTGAATAATTACCATGCTTTTTAATTTTGCTTGAAAATTTTACTCTTGTTATATTTTTCAACAAAAATATTTATTGAATGAAATTATTTTTATTATTGTTCCTAGCAGTATCACTAAGTTTTGGAAGCTCCAAGACACACCTAGCAACGTTTGCAGCACACTAGTGTGCCAAGCCCTTTGAGAACTTACAGTCCTTGCTATGCCCTGCGCTGTAGGGTATCACTAGGTCAGCCACATCCTTCCTAAACAATGTCGCGCAACAACATTCAGCAGAGAAACAAATTTTTGGAAACAGTATTAGTTACACTACTAATACAAAAACACATCCAAGAGCTCTTTGAAACGTCATATGTATTTTTAATTTCCCATCCATATACACTACCATGTAAACAAACATAATAATTACACAACAAACTATCATGGATGGTAATAACTACATTCCTTTTCCCTTCTACATACATAATACTGCTAGTGTACATTTTTAGACCTAAATAATATATGTCCTCAAAACATTCTCTTTAATAACTATTACTGAGGACATTTTGGGAGCCTTGGTCACGCTAAGGACCCAAATGGTAAAATTCTGTTAAAAATTTACACTCTTTTGTAGCTACCATCATTATAAATACTGATATGTTAATTCCACTCTTTAAAGGCTGGCAACATTTATTTTATAAAACAGCTTTAACATTTGTCTTTATAAGGAACGTTCTCAATGTAAATTTCACGTATACAAGAGAATTTTCCAACCAGAAAATTATGACATAAATTATTTTGTCCACACAGGCATTCTAGAAATATTTTGTCCCAATTACTGTGGCATTCAAATTTTACTTTACACAAAATTACTTTAGAAGAAAATCATCTTTAAAACCACGTAACATTTTGGTACGTCTACTTTTACCTTACTTGACAGTTTTCTTTGATTTTTTCCAGCATTTAATGTACTCAAAATTCTTAACAAGGCTGACATAATTTACTTTTTTAAAATCTTACAAACAGCTTTAAAGACACTAAGTTCTGAAAATCCAATATTTGAGTATGTGGAATGACATTTTAACATTCAGAAAATTCTATCACCAGTCAGGACCAACAAGCATCCAGTTTCTACAATTTCGGTCATAAGGACCCTAGCTATCAACACACTGGTACTTATTATGTCTGGACCCCAGTAGCCAACTTCCCTGAGTCCATGGCTGCAGGGGGGTTCATATAGAATACAGAAATTTTCTAGGGGCATGCCCTCACCACAATCGGGTCCCAATGAAAATCTTTCCAATTTTGACCAATGAAAATTGAAACTCCCATAGGAGGTTACAGAAAACCACATTATTTCTAAGAAATTAAGACCAGTGGTGCACCTTTTTATGTTTAAACTTGCACGCCGTCAATGCAAGCAGTGCAAAACCAGTGCTACTGGTGGGATGGAGCAGAAACAACGGCTCAACTGGCAGTGTGATGGTGAAGGCCAAGGTGGCTGGCTGCGAGTAACGTCTGGTCTTTGCTTTCCTCGCTCCAAATTTTAATGTCCATGAACACTTCACGTTGTCGCTCGCCACTTCACACCAGTGACCATAAGCATAAGGTAAAGAAATAGTCTTAATTTTTTTACTGAAAATTAGTCTTTAGTAAGGTTTTTTATGTGAAATAAATCACAGATCAATTTCTACATTGTACAGACAGGCAGGTATGGATGATGTAGTTGGTGCGAGGCAAAACGAGTTCACTGGGGCAGACAGGAGGTTATTTTCCATGCAATGAGACCACCTAGCTCATCCACCACCCCTAAAGGAGTACCTCCCCCGAAGAAGTCCCAGAAGTAGAAGCATCCAAGAATCAAATCAAGATGGCCAGTCTTGGATGGACCCCCGACCCATCTCTTCTCCCGGGATCACCTTCCGTCGAGATGGATCTTCTCTGAACACCATAGTTCGGAACAAACCAAAGCCATACTGCAGTAAACAACACAATGTCTTATTACTAAATGAGCATGAAAAACCCTGAATGGTGAATTGGTTACTGGGGCCCAAAACAAGAACAAAAACCTTACATAAAACACATACCCTAAATTAATAAGATGATGAACAATACAAACGACAAATGAGGACACTGGAAAAAAATAATATAACATAACCCTGGAAAACAAATAGCACAATATAACACAATTCCATTAGGGCAATCCATGACCAAATCTCTGTTTAAATAATTACTGTAACTTCAACTGAGAAAGATGGGCTTTAATTACATTCCCGGAATTTTGCACATCATCTAACACGACAGTTACAGGCGTTAAAAACCTTCAGATTACAAACTGTCCTACATATTTACGGGCTAAACTGCACTGCCTTATTACTGAAAAAATGAGTTTCTAACATAACCTTATCTCCTGTTATAAAGACATAGTACCCTTGTTCTGATCATACCGGGAGGCAAGCTTGGCATGATACCTTTTCAGATTTTATGTGGTTTCATGCTACATCACTTCCAAATATTGATTCTGCTTCACAGAATCCCAGCAGAAATTGTGTAATCACCATGCATTTGTATGCAGATGGAATAGCCTTCGGCCAAAGAAAATCTCGGCTGGGACATTCTTCGTCGCATCACTCACAACATTATTGAAGACCAAACTGAGCTGGTACAATACAATATCCCATTCTTTATGGTTTCCTATCTGGAATGCCCTTAAAGCGATATTTAAATTTCTATTATATCTCTCAATGAGATTTACCTTGGGGTAGTAAGGTGTAGTTCTTCATTTCAGCAGAGACAAAATAAGTGACATTGTCTGTTACCAGATGCATAGGAAACCCAAAAACTAGGAAAAAACGTTGACTTAGCATCTTATAATCCAAGGATTTCATAGACCTTAGGGGGGGAAAACCATGAACTTACTGAAACTATCTACTGCGAATATGATGGAAGTAAAACCTGCAGCTGTTCTCGGTAAAGGCACAAATACATCGAGATAGACCCTTTCCCATGGGAATTTTGCCACTGAAGCACTATAGGGACTCCATACTTTAACATTCAGAGATTTTTAACGTTGGCAGGACTCGCACTGACGAATGAGGTCTTCCACCTCCTTTGCCAAACCTGGCCAATAAAACATCTCCTGGATGTGCAATGTAGTCTTCTCCTAGTGACCTCCGAAAAAGGTATTATGGTAGTAATGGAATATAGGGATCTCAAGACCTTTGGGACATAAAAATTTAAACTTTTGTTTTGGGGTCAATGTATCCTAGTAACCTATTCCTTACATTGAAATGCCCAGCCTTCCCTTGATTTATATATTCTTATGAAGCCATTTTTTTGGTAAAGATAATTTTTGAGAAAATTATGTTTATTTTTGTTTAAGATCAGGTTTGGGGGTGATTTAGTGTATGTGAATATTGGTCCCTATTTTTTTGTTTGGATGCAGATCACTTTTTGAGTTTTTTTAACAGTGTAGTCAGTTTTGGGATTTTTTTCTTTTTGCATCTTTACGAGAGTCATTCAGTTTGTTTAGTGATTTCTTTATCTTAGTACATGTTTGGCATTAATTTTGGTAGTTGTGTTTTTAGTGGATCTTAATTTGTAGATTTATTCCAAATATATTAAAAACTTACCCAGTTTATAGCCAGTTGGCTTGGGTAGGAAACTTCTGGTTAGTTCGCCTTGCAATCATGTGTCACTGTCATTAGCTGGTGCTGGACTTGATTCTTGGTTTGGTCTGTCTGGCGCCGTGTGTTCATCATGTGCGAGGCAGATGTCCGAGCGAGGACACTGCAAGGAATCTGCGAACAATAGTGTGACTCGTGAAGTCGCTGAGGTTTGGACATTTGTGCGCAACTCTAAGGTACCTGAGGGGATAAAAGAAGGTAGAGGTTGCACCGTATGGGTGAAATGAGGGGTGGGCAGTGGAGAGTTTTTGCTGACGCTTGCCTAGTAACCGCTACGTAGCAGCGTGGGTGGCACATAGGGTTGTTTGGGGGTGTGACTACATCTAGAAGAGTCGTAGCTGAACCACCGAGCAGAGCAGACATAAGAAGTACATAGGAGATCAACCAGATCTCTCAGTTTTTGTTAATTTTGTGTTGATGAGAAGGGAAGCCAGACCTTTTTTTGGAAGTACTCTTTATTTTTTTTAAGTGGCCATTAGGGCGGAGGACGGTCTAAAAGAGGTGTGATAAGAACCAGTTTTAACTGTCATTACGTTCTAGTTGTTATTTTGGCACAATGCGTTGAACCATGTGGTTTCATTTTCCATCATGTCGTACTGATTTGTGTCCACTGAAAAGCATGTTATAAAGAG
Organism: Dryococelus australis; assembly: GCA_029891345.1. Lineage (NCBI taxonomy): Eukaryota > Metazoa > Arthropoda > Insecta > Phasmatodea > Phasmatidae > Dryococelus > Dryococelus australis. Next base: position 49,881,885 of record CM057000.1, read on the forward strand.
AAGTATACGTAATTGCTGTTTCTGGTATTTGATTAATGAGATCTTGAAGAAAGTAATGAAAACTAATTTTATGGCAGTTGAGGTAAATTAATGACAACTTGAAATTCAAGTTCCAAGACTAAAAAGCTAATAGACGAAATGGTGTTTAATTACTTGGAAGCGGTAAGAAACAAAAGTAGTTTTTGAGTAGTGAAAAACATTTGTTTTGAAATCTATAAGAAAAGATGTAAAAAAGACTTTTTTTTTCACAGTTATCTTTGACCTTTAATTTTAAGAAAAGATACATGGTTTTTTTTTTCTTCAAGTTTTTACCAAATACTTTATGATGTCTTTTTGTTCAGATATTGTGCCGTATTGGCAAGGCCTCCAATTTTTCATGCGACATTTAATTTTTAAATGCGTCAAAATAGTTTTTTATGCGATACTGAGCATTTTGCAATATGCCCTTGTGAGTTTGATATAAGCTACTATTGAATTTTATAGGTTGTCACTGAAATGAGCTAATTTTAAACTATAATGCAAAGTTGAATTTTTTAGATTTTGATTAGTTATTGATATGTTGAATTTTATAATTACATAGTTCCCTAATAATTAACTTCACTTTTATCGGCTTAGAGTACATTATTTCTCTTTTTACTCTTTGTTATATATTATATATTAATGAATATTTTATTATATATTTCTTAACCATTTGATTATAATAATATTTTGATTAATGCGGTATTTATTTCCTTTAGTCTTATTCGGAATGATCTGAGTTTATATCCAAAGTTAATTTGTCCGGTAATTTATAAATTTGTTTTCAATTTGAAGTATTTGAGATTTATTTTATTTAATTGACGTTTATTCCTGCTTTCATGTTGATAATGTGTTTTCCTATATTCGTTTTCTTTGGCAGTACAAGTTATCTATTATCTATAGGCCAGAATAAATATGTATTCAATATTATTTTCCCTCAGTTATATTTCCCCTATGATCTCAATTTTACTCAGTTTTGGTACTCTGAAAGAGTCTTCATGAAGCTCGCCAAAGTTTTCCAGACAGCTTTCGTCTTTTCGTTCCCGGTATGACCGGATGTAAGCTGCATCATTCGCAAATTATTTTGTCGCGACAACTGTAGTTATCCCCATCCACGTTTCATGTTAGTGTGGCTGTGTTCGCAAAGTCTGCGGGTGATCATGCATCCTGTGCATGACTTTGCATTAAAAAATGTCTTTCGTTCACGTGCTCACTTGTCAGTCTTGCAGACCTTTCTGTTGTTCGTGTCCCTTTTGGACCATCCGCGACATCTAGCGGCGACCCCGGAACCATTTGTACCTGGGTTTGCCACAGTGACGTCCCCTGGTGGTCGTCTTTGGTACAGATACTTTTGTTCCTAGACTCGCTGCCGTCATGACGTGTTGGCGACATGCGGCGGCCGTGAGGCGGTTTGTGGGGACGTAAGCCTCTTTGAAGTTTTACAACAAAATGTTGTGCATCACATAGTGCAGCCTAGTAGTAGTTTTTTGTGGTGATGTGAATTTTAAATTTTTTTATGTTGGTGCCTCTCTGCTTGATTTCTGCATCCTTCTTGATAATGTAGTAATTCTCGTCTCTATCCTCATGGTGAGTACTTCAATTTGATTTGCCTCGTTCGTGTCTCCAATTAATTCTTTACTCGCTATTTTCATACAATTGTATTGTATGTTGTAGTGAGGGTTCCCCAGGTTTCTATTTTCTACGTGCTTGATGTCCACGAGGTTTCCTGTTTGGCTCGTGCGTTTCGTCTCGTATCCAAATTTCTTTGTGATCAAGTATACACTACTTTTCTTGGATATTTAAAAATTTTGCCTTTTACAGCATTCAAGTGATGGTTCTACTACTTTGGACAGCTAAGTGGACTAACTATTGGAATTAACTAATTTATCTATTTCACGCACAAGTAATTTACATACTGTGTAGTTACCACTTTAACTGTGTGGTTTAATTTCTTTATAACTTTGATAATAATGTTAACTTTATCCAATCTGTAACTGTATTTTTTTTTACTTTGTTCGTGGTTTTGTTACACATATTAACGTAATTTAATTGACATGCATATTAAAAATAATACATGTTTTATTATAAATTTTATAATATTATATGTGGGATCCCCTTTAAATTGAATATATGTTGACCATGCATTCTTCTGTATATCTATATTATTGAATTGTAACATTCACATGATACGGTTAAGGTTGTTTAAAAAAAACTTATACTCAAAGCTCAAACTTATTAGGTTCTGAGAATTAAGTTACATCCCATTTTATATAAACTTTATATTATACTTACATTTTGATGCAAATATTTAAATATACTTTATCATTAGCAAAATTTGATATTTAATACTCATCTTAGTACATATTGATTTATTTATGCACACCAGGGTGCTAATTTGTTTCATTGTTTATATATGTTTTATATTGATCACAAAAGAAAATAATAAATTTAAAAGAAAGAAGATCTAAGTCTTTTTATTTGGTATACAGGCATATTCCCTCTGGGCCTTTAATTATTAGTTATCTACAATGTTATTAACCTGTTGTAATTAATTATATTATTTTGTGACTTGTGCGACCACACAGCATCAGTAATTAATTGTTTGTTTACATCGCTTCCAGATATTTTCACCACTTCTTTGGTTATTATTATTAACTGTTCAGTTCTTAAGTTTTGTTTATGGTTTGAAACCACATTCCAGGAGTTATTGTCATGGTTGCCTTATTTTTTATTTTATGTACTAAGAACTGACTGCATTTGTATTTTGGAGAAGTGGTTTGTTTACATTTTGGTCATGGCCGCACAGTCGTCACAATATTTCCATCCAATGAGAAGCCTTTTTTTTTTGTTTTATTATTGTTTATAAAATAATTGTTTTAAAACTTGAGGCCAGAGTTTTTCTAAGAAATGCATTTATGTAAATTATGAATCTAATAAAAATGACTGAAATTTGTTATACACCAATTTTTTTTTAATAATAATTGTTAACTGTTATAGTTTGTTGTTGCTGTGGGAAAAGATATTTTAGTGAGATTTATAACATCTTAAGATTGTTTGAATTTCTCCTCTTTCATTTGTTAGATAGTAGTTTATCCCACCCCCACCCCCCTTTTTTTAAATCTAAAATCTGGTATTTTGGTATCTTAAGTGTTCTATAACATTTAGAATAACTGTGGACTATTACATTTCGAGAACGGGTGAAACTGATATACTTATTTTTGAAATTTTCAGATATAGTGTTTTTTTTTTATCAATTGAATTTTAAATTGATCTTTTATTTAATTAATTTTAGTTAGCCTTGCATGTCAGTGGCTTGTCAAGATTACAGAATATCCTCTTGCTTAGATTGCAGAGCAAATTCTGTCTACCTGTTTAGGTGACTTCCGGCATTTTTAAATTGAGAGCACGGAGCTTCAGGTTGCTCTAACCTGTGGTGAAAAGCCCCCACTGTTTTGAAGTTTAGTCACAAATGCAAGTTTTAGTCACAGAAGCCGTAATGATGTTGACTTGACATTGACGATTAGTTGTGAGGAATTCTAGACAATGGGGAAGTGTACCCCTTAAGTGGTTTATTTTAAAGTTAGCCACTTAAGCATGCATCTCACGATTTATTTATTTAGCCGTGGAAGATGAGTATGTTGTAGTGAGAAATGATAAATTGGAGTGATGATCTGATTATTTAGATAGAACTTTATAACTATTAGACCACCCCCCCCCCCCCCCCCCCCCAGCCTTCAGCTGTTCTCGTCATTACTCCACCCCTCTCTTCCCCTCCCCATCCACCTTTTAACATATGGTTTCGGCCCCAGGTAAATCAAACTGTTGGATTGATGGAGTCATTAATTCCTCCCCTTCCATAACCCACCTTTCAACAATATGTTCTTATCGTAATATAATCCGGGTCGGTCTCCTGATACTGTTGTTAAGTAAAGTAAGCCTGGGGGAATTTCTGTAACACTTCAACCTGTTCTTTCTCCTCCTTTTAATCTATAGATTCCCTAGGGACAGACTCAATGGTCTTCACCTCAGGGGATTCAACCCCTCGAATGGCCATACAACTATGTGACATCACTTCACAAAACTCTTCCTTGTCGAACATACAAGAAAGGCAATCTGCTACTCCATTATCTATCCCCTTTATATATTTAACCATAAATTTGAACCTGGTAAGACGAACTAACCATCGGGCTAGTCGACCTGCTGGCTTATTTGTAGATAAGAACCAACTAAGGGCCTGATTATCAGTATGTAACTCAAACTCATTAGATTCAAGGCAGTCGGAAAACGTTTCCCTCCTGAAGATAGCCGCAAGGACGTCTTTTTCATAAGCAGAAAATTTCTGCGCGGCAGCAGTTGACAGTCAGCTAGCATAGGCAACTGGCACTAAATTTCCATCCTCGGTCTGGTAGAGTACGGCCCCTAAAGCTTTGGAACTAGCGTCAACTTTCAATGTAAAGGGTTTACTAAACTGGGGAAGGTGCAATATTGGTGGAGATGCTAATTTTCTTTTAACTGGCTTAAAGCATTTTGTTGTTCTACACCCCACACAAACACCACATCTTTTCCCTTTATTGAGTTTAAGGGTTTGGCAATTATCGCAAAATTGGGTATGAATTTGGCATAAAATTCAACCATCCCCAGAAATATGTGCATGCCTCTCAAGTTTTTCTGTGCTGGGAAATTTACCATGGGGCGAATTTTGTCCAGGTCCATCAACAGTTGTCCCTCGCTAATTGCAAAACCCAAGTACTTCGCATACGCTTTAGCCTATGTTACCTTCTCTGGATTTACCATTAACCCCGCATCGCACAGAGCAGATAGGAAGAGTCTTAGATGTTTCGGATGTTCCTCAAAGGTATTACTGAATACGCATACGTCATTAATATAGGTAAAGAAAAATTCATATTGACATTTTCCTAGCACCTGGAATAGAACTCTGGACATAGCTTGGGGCCCACAGTTTATCCCCATAGGTAAACGTTTTCACTGAAATTTCACTTACTGGGTCACAAATGCCAAAACTTCATGTGATTTGGGATGCAAATCACACTAAGAAAGCAGAGTTCAAATCAAATATGGAAATATATTTTACACAAACAACATGTTGAAAAACAGATTAGCTGGTAGGTAGGGAATAAGGGTCCACATATCTTTTCTTATTTACTTTACGATAGTCACAAATAATCCTAAACTGCCCTGGCACCTTTTTGGGCAACAAGAAGACAAGACTGGAGTACAGACTACTTGAGGGTTCTAAGGTATCGTGGTTTTGCAATTCAGCAACTAGGGCCTTAAAAGCTTTCAATTTAGGAGGCGCCACCCCATTGGGTACAGAAGATACTGACTCTAGATCTTTCAAATGCAAAACTATGGGCTGTTTTACATAGTGGACCAAGTTGTGAAGAAATAACTTCTTCAAACTCCTTACATAATTCAGTTAATTTATTTTCCCTGTGTTTCAGTATTTTCTGCAGCCGAAACACCCTGAAAATAAAATTTCTTTGATGTAATCGCAATCGGACATTGTTTGCAAAAAAGAAATACGAGCTTCTTTATATGCACATTCAAACTAGCCTTCGTTTTACCCAAAAAGTTTACATCCAGCAACAACAAATCATCGCTAAGTCCTGGCACTACCCTAAAATCAATCTTCCAAGAGAAACACTCTATTTTTATCTTAAAGTTGACTACACAATGGGAATTTATCACTCCTCCATTGGCCAACAAAAACCCAATTGTTTCCCACTTAACCACATTAATTAACCCTTTATATAAATGATGCAATAAATAATTACAAAAACTCTGGCTGATTAGGGAACAAGTAGCCCCAGAATCCAACAATGCAGAAGTTTTAAGTTTGCTGTTACTACAGGCACATATTGCAACCCATGCTTACGCTCGTATGACAAGCTATTAATGCTGTGTTTACACAGAACTTTCTCCTGCTGAGAGCCCTTAGCTCTAATATGGTCCTTCTCTTTGTAATATGGTCCTTCTCTTTGCAATAAAAACAAACTACATCTTTATATTGGTCACTCAAATTACTATATGTCATACTCGCTCCGTCTGAGTACCAGCTGCCCTACCACTACTCTTTTTACCTTTTATGATGTTCTAGGAAACCGTATTTACAGATTTTTTTAATAGAAATAATCTCTAGCCAGGTGATTCTTTCTGCCACAAATAAAACATGAACCACCTTCACCTTTCTTTGCCTCATCCATGCTCCCCTTTAAAACTTTAGGTGGTTGAGCCACAACACAATCTCGCAAAGTTATTTCTACTTCAGATACTAAAGCTAGAAGTCGGGCTAAGGTGGTCGGCCTAGTAGCAAAAGTGAAAAAATCTACTATTTTGGGGCAATAGGTTGTGGAACATCACCTAAGTAAAATATTCTTCATGCATGGAAAACCAATTACTCCTACTATCCCGATAATCTCGGAAACAAACTCTCTCATAGTCTGGTTGGGCATATGTTATCTCCCCAACAACTTTATTCTTAGTGTAGAAATGGCAACATCACTAGCTACACGTTTCAAAACTGCCTCCTACAGGCGGCTCATATCCCAATTTTTCTCACTAACTATACTGAAAATGGGTTGGAACTCGTCAGGTACTTTAAATGTAGCAATGGCGTACACTAACTGATGTGGGCATATATTTAAGGTTAACACTGCGTTAAGCACAACAAAAAATTCCACTACTGATGGTAAGTTGGTATCTATTAAATCTGGAAGCTTCAACATTAAACTGGAGGGAAAATGTACGACAGCCCTTATCACTGGGCAGAACTCACCCCTGTCAACGGCTCTTTCAGCACTATCATCTCCCCCATATCCTAGCTTAACGAGAGCACGGACCTTGATGCGCAGTTCCGCAATGCCGTCTGTGTCGAGAACTTCCTCCCCCGCTTTCTTAAGAAGTTGGCTTAGAGTGGACTTTCATAAATGATATATCCAATCTATAGACATTTTTCCTTATTACTTTTATTTAACAAAACTTGAAAAACAAAAGGTTTGTTGGACATACACTATCCTAAGGATTAAAGTATAACTACCTCCACATTTATTCAAACAGCTCATGCATCCTTTGTAACTTGCGTTTTTTGCAAAAACACAAAATAATAGTGTAACAATGAATAACATTACTGCTCCAAAACAGCAGAGTGCACAGTTTGTAGCCCTTGCTATGCCCTACACTGTAGGGCAACACAAGGTCAGCCACATCTTTCCTAAACAACGTCAAACAACATTCAGTAGAGAAACAAATTTTTGGAAACAGTAACACAAAAACACACGCAACAGCTCTTTGAAACTTCATTTGTATTTTTAATTTCCCATCAGTACAATACCATGTATACAAACAAATTAATTACGCAACAAACTACTATAGATGGTAATAACTATATTCCTTTTCCCTTCTACATACATCGTATACTGCTGCTGTACATTTTTAGCCCTAAATAAAATATTTTATCGGAACATTCTCTGTAATAACTATTACTGAGGACATTTTGGAAGCCTTGGTCAAACTAAGGACCCAAATGGTAAAAATCAGTTTAAAATTTAGACTCCTTTGTAGCTACCATCATTATAAATACTGGTATGTTAACTCCACTCTTTAAAGGCTGCCAACATTTATTTTATAAAACAGTCTTAACATTTTGTCTTCATAAGAAACGTTCTCAACGTAAATTTTACGTATACAAAAAAATTTTCTAAGTAAAAAATTATGACGAACAATATTTTAGCCACACGGACATTCTAGAAATCATTTGTCTCAATTACTGTGGTATTCAAATTTTCCTTTACACAAGATGACTTTAGAAGAAAAACACCTTTAAAACCACGTAACATTTTAGTACATCTACTTTTACCTTACTTGAGAGTTTTCTTTGATTTATTTCAGCATTTAATGTACTCAATGTTCTTAACAAGGCTGACATTTAGTTTTTAAAATCTTAGACACAGTCTTAAAGAGACTAAATTCTGAAAATCCAATACTCCAATATGTGGAACAACATTTTAACATTTAGAAAATTCTATCACAAGCCAAGACCAACAAGCATCCATTTTCTACACTTTTGGTCATAAAGACCCTAGCTACCAACACACTATCTTATGTCTGGACGCCAGCAGCAAACTCGCCCTAGTCTAAGCACGTGCCCCCACCACAACCAGGGCACAACAAAACCTTTTCAATTTGGACCAATGAAAATTTAAACTCCCATAGGAAGTTACAGAAAACCACATGATTTCTAAGAAATTAATACCAGTGGCACAACCCTTTTAAGTTTAAACTTGTGCGCCGGCAATGCAAGTCATGCGACAACAGCGCTACTGGCGGGACGGAGCCGAAACAGCATCTCAGCTGACAGTGTGACGGTGAAGGCTAATGTGGCTGGTTGCATGTCACGCCGGGTCTTCTGCATTCCTCACGGCACATTTTAATTTCAGTGAACACTTCACGTTGTTGCTCGCCATTTCACACCAGTGACCAGAAATATAAGGTAAAGAAACAGTCTTCATTATTTATTGTAGATAAGACTTTAGTAGGGCTTGTTGCATGAAATAAATCACAGATCAATTTCTACATTGTGCAGGCAGGCAGGTATGGATGATGTAGTTGGTGCGAGACAAAGCGAGTTAGCTAGGGCAGAAGGGTGTTAATTTTCCATGCAATGAGACCACCTGTCTCAAACTGCTGCAATAGACTAGGATGACCTAGGCTGTGTCTTTATACAGGTATTACAGAGCAATACTCTCTGACACTCCCTTGAGTCATTTAAACGGACTCCAAACTGCATAGAGGAGAGACAGTGTGTTGGGCTACTGGGTAATATGTCAAGGCAATGCAGATCAATCACCCAATTATTGATAAAGGCTGTTCGCAGTTAAGCCCTACTTAACATTTAGAGTGCCTTGCAAAAGTTTAAGAAAACCCCTTAAATCCATTAAATAACATTGTGTCCTTATAATTTTGCATGTAATCTAAATGCTAAACACCCATGCTATAGAGCCTGTAAAACAAAATGTTTCAGTGCAAATCACATTGTTTTATCCTTTTTGATTCTAAGTATATACAATATTTTGTGTTTATTAGAAAGGGGGAAAATACAGTAGCTCATTTTTCAAACAAAAAAAATATTTTGTAGAAAACTACGGAACCTAATCTATAACTTTTGAAAGTAGTGTCATTTAAAAGCTTGTTCCGCAGGCTCTCTCACCCTGATGAGAAAGTTGTTAAAAAGAAATTATTGTTAAGAGTTTAAGGGGTTTAAAGATCTTTTATATTTTAAGGGGTTTAAAGTTCTTTTATATTTTAAGGGAAATTTTGTCTATAATTCAATTGACCGAAAAAACGTTTTAAAAATTACATTAATCATCTTACGAGTATCAGGTATGCCTACTGTCTTCAACAACATTAACATTATGTTGGTAATCAATCAGCTGTTTTCCCAAATTGTTTTTTACGGTTGTATTTATCTAAGATGTTAGGATTCTGTTTGTATTTTTCATTTGTTGAATATGGGTAAGAAATATGTTGCTGAGGACACGAAGTGTCAAGTAATTGACTTTTGGGTTTTACAATTTTTTATTCTTTATAAATTTATTGTATTTGTTTTGTATTGTATTTTAAGTAAAATGCTACTTTCTCTTGTTGACAGCAAGGTTGTTAGGGAAGGAACTCGTGCATGGGAAGCAGTCAAGGGATATAGTAATGAAACAAAATACCCTTGAAAAAAAATTACACAACTTAGAACTGAAATGAATAAAACCCTTTAACCTACATCTACAGTCGCTCTTGATCTATCATTATTCAGGGGACTGCCAAAAAATATCCATACATGCTGAATTTCAGTAGATGCGGTACATCAATAAAATACAACTTCTACCCTTATAAAACCTTATGTTGAATATAGTAAGAACTGTACATTAACTGTGAATAAAGTTTGGCTAATAAACGTAATAAAAATGGTAATTTTAGAAAAAGCATTATTGTAAATAATACATTTAAAAACATTTCACTTAAACTTGTTTAAATAAAGAAAATAACATCTCATAATACTGTATATAATAGATTGTAATCCGACACCAAATGCTAGCTGACCTAAAACTTTCAAACCCTCTGAAAATGAAAACAACATGACACTGATTGCAAATGTCTGTAATTTTCAAACAGAAATTAATAATAAAGGCAATTATAGTTGATTTCTTCACTGTCTTTAATAATTAATCATTCAAAACCACGTCCTCTGATTTTCCCTGCCGTGTTTTAAGACTGCACTCAGCTCGGTGCTTACCTGCTCATTATTAGATGGCTACAGGTGTCTAATAGGCCCTCACATTTTATCAGTTTATTCACAAGATGCTTGTATTGAAATAAATTAATATAAATCCTCCAATTTTCCCGAAAAAAAGTTACTGAAAATGAACGTTACTCTTATAATACAAGTCGCTCTATGTTCAAACAATTTTTGGTGACAAGGGGAGATCAAGTACATGCTTCTGGTCATATAATTTTATTCGAGAAGATATTTCCCAGTGAGTTAAATCAATACAACATTTTTTAATCACATGTTAATTTTACACCAGATACAATGAAACGCCAATTTTACGGGGAAAGAACGACCGTTAATCACTAAAGAAAACATCTTTGCAAATCATAATTCCTCATTAAAATGTTTCACGTAACATTTTCAGGTGAAACCACTTTGAAATACAAGTGATGATAGGTTCAACTAGTTTGATTGACACATAATCTTGATAAGATGTTTACATTCGCCCGGCGCAATTTTTTTGCTTTTTGCCATGGCCGGCATGTGTAGGCAAGCGCGCACAGCTGAAAGACTTGTTTTTCCTTTTTCTAGACACAAACGTGTTGTGTCATGGGCATGTGAAGGAGCATGGAGGAGAGAGACAAAAAAAGGGGAGAGAGAGAGAGGATGCTAGGTCACAATGCTGGTTGCTATACTTCCCCTCTCGTAGACGTGTAAGGGGAAGTAGCAAGTCAGGCTCGCTCGTCACACCACGGCGCAGTGTTAGACAGACCACAGAAGTGTTGGCAAGGCAGACAGTGTGCCGTAGAGCAGTGATAAACGACAGGGCGCGTGTCGTTTTTCACGTCCAGTTACTAGATGTTTGCATAAACAACCAGTTTAAAAACTATAGTTGCGGGAAATATTAGGTGAAGGGACCTGAAATATACTTAGATCGACGCACAGTGCAATAAAAAATACAAGTAGTTTACATTAACATTATTTACATAGGAATTTCACCAGGACCACAAAAAATTGTTGGTGGACATGGTTCATAGATACATGCAATAACGATACATCGAGAGTCAACAGTAAAACACTGGATTATTCTGACTATACTACAGGACATGGACCTGAGAGCAGAAAATCATTGCAGATTCAAATTATTGCTGCTGTCCACTATCAACTCTTAGGATGGATTTTCTGTGGTTAGCGACAGATGCAACTAGTCAGTTGGGAGCTCGAAATCTTTAAAATTCCTGCCTCTGGGCTTTACTTAATAAAATTGAGGGAAAAAAAATCTAAAATCTAGTAAAGAAATAACATAATGAATATTTAAAATTAAGAATTGTAGAAGCAGATGGCTAATGTTGCTGACTCAAAACTAAGAAAATTACATCTTACAGTTTGTAGCTATAATTGGCTTCAGTGCCAATACTGAAGTTCACACCAAAAAAAAACTAATAAGCACGGTAAGGCCTCTTCTTCCATGCCTGCGCATAATTAGTCACTTTTCTCGCTCTTCAACTTTACTAGCCTTACATTGGCGCTAGAAATTACAATGAACTTACAGTAGTTGTGACCAAAATAAATAAATAAATGTGGTAAAAATAGGGATTCTGTAGTTCTACTACAGCATATAGTAATAAACCATACCAACATTTGCCTGTAGTGATTTTGGAAAACCATGATCAGGATGACTGAGAGAGACATTAAACCCAAGTCCTCCCAAATGTGAGTACAGTGTGCCACCTGACTTCACACCCAACTCCATCAGGAGGTGACTGCAAACTGTTTTAATGCTCAGAAAATAATTATATTGATGTGTGTTGACAAACATCTTTTTATAGTATGCTAGACCAAGGCTAGGAGTGAGGGATAGGCCACCAGGAGTTCACTGCAACTTTTTTATCTGGTGGGAATTAACAACTCGCCCTCCCATTCCCTCTTCTCTCGTGTAGAACATGTGGACAATTTTGGCTATAAGCTGTTCACTGTAAAGTCAGCTGTTTTGAAATCAAACTTCGAAAAAAGTCACAGTCCAACAACTGCATAAATGCTATGGTATACACTGGCATGGATGTTCCCAGTTAAGTTCGCAGTGAACTATTTCATATTTTCATTTGACTGATACACGAATAAAGTTTTCAGATCTAACGCAATGCTAATTTTACATAAGGCAAAAGGATACAAAGAGGAGAAAAGTACAGCATCTTTCAAAAGTTTGACACAACAAATCAAAATAAGAAAAATTACTAACAGATATTTTACTGAAAAATTGAAAATAAAATACAAAATTACTGACAATGAATTTTAGTATTTGGTAGGGCCACCATTGGCTTTCGTGCAGCCATTAATGCCATCTGACATGGAGTCAATCAATTTTAAGCAGTGTTCTTTAGTAACCTATTGCCAGAGAGCAGCCAATTGGATCTGCAACTCAGTCTTATTTTTGGGTTTCTTCTATACTACCTCCAATGGCATCTAATTCCACAGATTTTCAATGGGATTTAAATCAGGAATGCGTGCTGGCCAGTCCAAAAGTTCAACGTCACTGGCTTCAAACCACATTTTTGTTTTTCGTGATTTGTGGCATGGCACACTGTCTTGTTGAAATATAAAATTTGGGTCCAAAAATATATTACCATTTGGTAGCATAAATTCTTCCATTGTCACAATGTAGATAATCCCATCAATTAGCTGTAACTGTCCTGGTCCCTTAGATGTTATGCATCTCCACCCTGCTAACAGCGGGAGTGACACATGCCTGGAAAAATTATTTGGTTTTGGTATACCTCACTCTGATTTTTCTCTTTGGAAAGAGTTCAAACCTGCTTTGGTCTGAAAACACAACTCTTTTCCAAGCCACTTTTAGCATGTTCCTCCTTCCAAAGCAAAACTGACAGTGCTTTGCTTTGTGAATATTGTTTGCTTTGATGTCGCCCTCACAGTTCCGCTCAGGAGGCAGATCACTGCTGCACTGCTTGTGCACCAGGCATGCACATCCATGCACCTTGTATATGGGTCACTGCTGCCGTTCATGCAATAACGGGTCACTGAACCAGGTCATGACCCGTCTGACTCCTTGCTTCCAAGAGTAAACTCAGTGTTATGTGTGTGCAGTGCAATTCCGATCTGTGCCCCACAAAGCAGAGTCTAAAATTCACAAGGGAAAGTATTATCTCCCTTGTAATCCCCTTAAGTTAGGCCTAAACAGCCTGCAAGTGTGATGCCAAGTGTGTTTCATTTCAATATGGAACACGAGCTAAAGACACTCATAATTCTTTATGTAATTTTTCTGTGTTGATGTCACGTTTTATTTGTTTTAAAGGGCAATATTTGGTTCTTTGAATTGTATTAAAATAACATGTAAAATATTCTGGCAGTTCCAGATTCCGCCATGCCAATTTCCCAATGCTAAATTCCTTCAGGTATATTAATTTATTTTCATAATAATTTTTAATTTAATTTACATGTTTTAAAGTATTAACAAGATCCCTAAATACTATGTTAATTTAATGTATTGTCTCTACGTGCCTTGCTGGCCCATTTCAGATTGTTCTATTAATTATCTTCACCAACAGAAAATACATATAAAGACTCTGGGACTCTAACAGATATGACCTGTCGGAAATCTTTTTTAAATTGTTCCAGTGTTTTTTATGTGTTTTTCAGTAATTTCTTGTGTACCTTTTGTCAATTACGTACTTATAAAATTTCTCTCTCTGTGTTTAGCGGGAGATCTCTAGCGAGGTAGCTAGACATCTCACCCACCAACTGGAGTCTTGATCCAGCGGGCCTAGAGAATAGACGCATGCCGCATCGCAGGAGCCTTCAACCTTTTGTCCAACCATTTAGCTGCAATAGTGAAGTGTTTAAGTACCGGAACCTTTATCTTTTTGTTTGCTCCTCCTGCACTCGTACTCTGATCTCCGTCAGACTCACGGCACCAGAGATTTTATTGCCATAATCATTACCATGTGCTGAACAGTACTTTTTGCCATGTTGGGCAATGGCAGGCCCAATTGCCATGCCAGTTGTTCCATCTACACATCCGAAATTACACAGCCGCTAATTCTTTAGCTGCCGTTTTAATACTGCCAGTCAGCATGTGGAGAGCTAAAAATATACTCATTATTATATAAAAGTGTAGCAATTATGCCAGTATATGAGCTATAATCGTAAGTTTTCTGAAACAGCAAAAAAAAATTTTTTTAAATTGTGTATTTGCATTCACTTTGTGACACGTGGCAGCATTGGAAGACAATATTTGCATGTTTCCTCTGCAGGTAATTAGCAATGACAATTTCTGATAAATCAGTTTAATTTTCAAAGGATATGTACCCCATGATCGTAGAAAATATGCTTAATGATGAGAAAAAAATATTTGGTAAGGCTTTGTTCTTTGTCTCCATTCTCTGGGTTTCTCACATGCCATTTTGGAATGCCATTTACATTTTGTTTACGGCAATTAATGAGGGTTAATTTATTTTACGTATCAGGTGTACTGACATCATGAACTCGCAAACATAGTCGTGTATACTACTATAGTTAAAGATAAAGAGAAAAGAAATTGCCAGTGGAGTTGTGCATCATGATATATATGGTTTTGTCCTGAACGCATGGGCCTTAGGGCCACTTTTCTGGCACGGGATGGGGGGGGGGGGGACAGGGTCTGGCTGCCACATGAAACCGGCTGACCGGCCGTGTTTTTGACATTGGAGGGGGACAGTAGGGGAGGAAGAATAGAGCTGCGATAGAGCTAACTTCAGTCCATTGAGCAGTGGGCCAAGGTAGATAGAAAGTGTAGATAACTTGTGGAATGAATTGAGAGGAATTGTAGAGAAGATGGAGAAATTTGTCCTAAAGAAAATAATAAATGTTGGGGCTCATCCTACGTACAATGGACGGGAGATAAAAAGGATGAAGAAAGTGTGCTGACAAATGCATGCATGGTGGAAGAACACACAATCGGATAGTACTAGCGATCATATAACACAGATGGGGAGGGAACTAGAAAGGATGATTAAGCAGGCAAAGAATGAATACCTATGCAGCATGATAGAGGAATGGAAAGAAAGGAAAGGAATGGAGAAAGTTGTATGGGTATATTAGGAAGGTGGGGAGGGAGCTATCCCAGTGTTGAATAGTAATATGGTTTGAGTGCAACAACTGACAAGGAAAAAGCTGAGTTGCTGTAAACTCAGTACTTGTCAATGTTTTGGGTGCAAGATGTTTGGCAAAAGGAAGGTGAGGTGGAAAGTAGAAAGTACAGAAAGTTCAGGACAAGGGAGCAGGATATTAGGTAATGTTATAGGGAGATTGAAGAGTGGCAAGCAGTGGATCCAAATTGTATAAGGAATGGAGCCCTAAATTTTGGTGGGAGAGAGCTGTATAGATATCTTGAAGTGTTGTTTAGAAGCTCTTTATTTAGTAGAGGAAGGCAAGTTGCTACAGGGCTGGAAGGAGCTATTCAGCATCGGTGGTTTAGGTTTACAAGTTAGGGGAGAAAAGGAAAAATCCTCTGGCAGTTACAGGCCTGTGAGTCTCACATCGAGCACAGGAAAGATGATGGAGAGGCTTTTATTACAGTATGTGGTAGAGATTATGAGTGGAAATATCTGGCTGCAGGAGTAGGAACACAGTTTTAGGGCAGGTTATTCATGTGAGATGTAACTGGCTGGACTGCTGGAGAATTTGGCCCAAGCAGTAGATGAGAGGAAGCAGGTGGGTGCCTCCTTCACGGACTTTGAGAAGGCCTAAGATTAATGTACAAAAAACAAAGATCATAAGGTTCACTAGGAAGAGGAGAAGGTATGAAGGTAGGTATAAATGGCAAGGACAGGAGATAAGAGAAACTTCACTTCAGAGTATAAGTACTTAGGGGTGGTGATTCAGAGTGATCTTAGGTGGAAAAAGCAAGAACAAAGAGGGTATCAAAGGAAAGAAGGGCTTTGGGAATGCTCGGAACGGTTTTGAGATGTTAAGCAGAGATTTGAAGTATAAGACTTATAAAGCTTGGATTGGGCCAATAATAGAACATACAGCTGCAGTCTGGGACCCATGTGGAACAGCAGGTATGCGAGCTGGAGAAGGTGCAAAAAAGGGCAGTAAGTTGGCTTAAGGGTAAATAGGGCGAGTGAGTGAAGAGATTAGGGCAGCTCTTTACAGCAAGGTATTAAGAGTCGAAAGGGTAAATAGGGAATGCATATTGTAATGCTCCGCTTCCTCCAGTCTCTCTATCTCTGACCACTGAAACAAGTTAATTAATTAAAGTATTTCCAATACAAGGGACGGGGAGAACATATATATATATATGAGAATGGGACGTAGCTTATGAAATCATTAACTAACCGGGATTTATAAGAACAACACTTTATTAACATGAATATATATAAATGCAAATAGGAATGATACTGAACATTACACAGGTTGCTAAATATACAATACTCAATTAACAGTTATACACAAGCGGCTTGATGCCGTTAAGTCACAATACAGGCATAATATCAAGTCCCTAGCCTTGCCAATTATAAATAATTATTCTTAAGAGGGATTGATGGGTTCTCGAAGGATAACTTGCGCCCTAACTGCTAGCACAAGGTATGCTTACCAATAATACTGAAGAGGACCTGGAAGCTCCTCCAAGCCTTGATGACTTGATCACATTGCCAGTCCTGGCAACTAACGTAATTTTGTGCTTCTGGTGTCTGCGAGAGTCTGGGGGGGGGGGGGGGACAGCGTTCCTGTACTTATATATGCTGCATTCTCAGTACATCAGTGTGATGTTTGCAACAAACACTCAAAATCCATAGTGCAGCATACCTTAACATACACTTCCGTGTGCGACTCTCCTCTGGCCGCTACACTGCCCCCCCCCCCAGGTCAAACAAACAGCCATCTTGGCTGTTAGTAGTTTTGGAGAAAAAAATATCAAAAACAAGTTGGAGCCATCCAAGGGTGTAGCGGTGATGCAGGCTGAGCTCAGGGACGGACGACGACGAATGGTGGCATTCGTTGTATTATTTAAGAGCAGTATCGTAGGGGCAAGGCGAAACTCAAGACCTCGTCGAAAACAACAATGTAAGGAATTAAGTAAGAGAGAATTGTTTAAGGGGAAATGGTAGCAAGTGGCAAGGTAGGGAGAGTTAAAATCATCATACATTGAAACGTTAATAAGGTAACATACAAAACTTTTATAAGACGAGTGTGGCCAAAATTACGTTTAATCTATCTGACCATGTTGACGAATGCAACCACAGGAGGGAGGGAATTATGTCTACCGCCACATTTGTGGAAACTTAAAATAACTTGATGCTACAAGGGTAAGAGATATAGGAGCTCTCCGAAAAACACACTCAACACAAGTGTAGAGAACCTGGCAATTACAGGAATAGAGTCCCACATGCACAAAAAGCTAATACGTACATTAATTAAAAGCAAAAGCAGAGCTAGATGGGACGGGGAGGGGACAAGGTGGCTTGGCAAGGCGTGCTATGCAAGCAGTCGCTCCACGCACGTATCAAACTGACCTACCGTATGCTGGCTCGCTTACAGCGCGTGCCCCGGGTGCGGGAAACAAACAGCTGTCAGTGTGGGCGGGCAAGGTGTCTGTTACAAAAAGGGGGATGGTGGTTTACTCTGAATTGTATGGCACGGCAGAAAATATTAATGGAATATGGAAGGAAACGATAATGAAGTGATCTGGGAACAGGTGGAGCTTGGCTGCAAGGAGGTGGGAATAAAACCACAGCTCCACCAGTGTAATGCTCCCCTTCCTCCAGTCTCTCTATCACTGACCACTGAACCAAGTTAATTAATTAAAGTATTTCCAATACGAGGAAAGAGGAGAACGTACATATGAGAATGGGACTTAGCTTATGAAATCATTAACTAACCGGGGTTCATAAAAACAACACTTTATTAACATGAATATATATATAAATGCAAATAGGAATGATACCGAACACTACACAGATTGCTAAATACACAATACTCAATTGACAGTTATACACAAGCAGCACTATGCCGTTAAGTCGCAATACAGGAACAATCTCGAGTGCCTAACCTTGCCAATTATTAATAATTATTATTAAAGGGGATTGACAGGGTCTCGAATGATGACTTGTGCCTTAACCGCTAGCATGAGGTATGCTCACCAATAATACTGAAGAATACCTGAAAGCTCCTCCAAGCCTCTATGTCTTGATGATCACATTGCCAGCCCCGGCAACTAACATAATCATGCTTCTGGTGTCTACGTGATTCTGGGGAGGGACAGTGTTGCTGGACTTAGGTCAGCGTGATGTTTTGCAAGTACTCAAAATCCATAGTGCGGCGTACCTTAACATGACCTTTCCTGTGCAGCTCTCCTCTGGCCATTACAATATGCAGGAAGGTAAGGATGAAAGGAAGTGTAGGTTATTCTTAAGGATGGAGTTGGAGTGGTGCTTCCTAAATGACAAGTGAAAAGTGGAGAGACTGGTCAGGATGTACAGCATGGTGAATGGAGTGGAAGGATAAGACAAGTTAAGTGGACACTTAACCAAGGGGGTTTACAGAAGGAGAGGTACATACAGTAGAAAGTTTCAGAGGTTATGGGGGTGGATGGAAAGGGGAATGCAGTCCATGCTGGTGAAAACTGTGACGGGGTGTAATGTGTTGCGAAAGGAGTTGGTGAATGAGTGAGTGAAGAGATTTGGACGGCTTTTAACAGCAAGGTATTAAGAGCCTATGAGGGTGAAGTGAGGTAAGTTTGGAGCAGTGCCCGAATAAAGGGGCGGGGGAAACAGGAGATCCCCTAGAAAACCCATCAACCAGCGGCATCGTCGGGCACTACTCCCACTTGTGAAAATCCAGAGTGAACCGGCTGAGGATTGAATGTGGTTCTCCTTGGTGGGAGCCAATAGCACTCTAACCATTCAGACACCATGGCCTCATTGGTGATGGTGAAAGGTACTGAGATTTAGAAAGACACTGGAGAGTGAAAGGGATACAGGAAGGAAGCACTTGCCACAGGGTGAAAGTCCAACAGCAAGTAGTAGTTGTTGTCATCATTAGAAAAGGAGATACATATAAATTTGTAATTATGATATAAAGCAATTTTATGACATTCCTTGCAATAGTGAAAATTTGTTACTCTATCCAGGTCAACACCCTTGTCCATTGGTTTAAACAAAATAAGTTCTAAGTAAAAGAAAAAAAAATGAAACTAATTAGCTTGCATGTTAATTAATAAAGCAGCAACAAACTTATTAACAAACGGTACATAGGTCTTAACTGCTCATTGACAGTGAGGTGATTATAAACACAGCAAATTGCTCAGAGAAGCAGAAACAGGGAAGCTATAGGCACAGACTGTAGTAAGAAAACATCTCAGCACTCACATGGAATGATTTCGAAAAACCATAGAAAACCAAAATCTGGATAGTAGCCCTCAACAGTCACATAGGCTACTTTGATCTGTATACAAATTTGCACCCAAAATGCAAAAAAAATAGATCACACATAGGCTTATTGCAGTAGTGTGTACCTTGGCAACCTTACAAATAAAATTCCATTATAATATGTGACAAATTTACTTTTCCATGATTCTGTCCCACTTACAATTTATGAATATTATGAACAATCTGCAGAGGTAGAGGACATATCAGTACAAAATATACGCTCAAAAGTCTAAAAAAAGTTTATAATTCCCTGCTTAACAAAAGATGGTACACATACAATCACATGGACAAAAATGAGATTGAGACAGAGATCAGTAATTGGATGAGCTATACAACACTAGCTGTTATCAACTTGTACATGGTACAATGCTGCAAACAGAAAACACTTAAGCTGGAGTCACAATACCCCTATGAAATCATCACGACAGCCCTGAGATGACAAAACTGGAGTAGCAAAAAAGCAAAGCCACTGTGAAGTCAGTGCGAAAAATCACTTGTGCATGGACTTACACACAGCAATATCAACCTCAATTTTAATAGGGATATTCATAGCTACACCACAAGACAGGGAAAAAACCTTCACTATTTGCATTCTAGTTCCTCTAAATTTGGTGTTGATGGAGTCAAAAATTCCTTGATCAGATATTACAATAACTTACCTACAGAGTACAAAAAAGCTAAGACAAACAACATTTTCATCAAAAATTTGAAAAACTATTTTGCTGATTGTGGTTAAACAATTCTGATATGAGTACATATAAGTATGTGATATATCTACATGTATTTTGTATGTTATATAATCTCTCGTATCAGTCTGCGAAATATGTCTTGTTACTTTTATGACACACTAATGTACTATTTTTACATTTATTTCCTTGTTTGGCTAACCAATTTATGCATGGAAGTATGTACATACGTACACATTAGCTTCCACTTTCAGTGAATTCTGTCTACCTGTAGTCCTCTTACCATATATAAAAACTAGATTTAATATAGAACTTGAATAACCACTATTCTGTATATGTATGTTCTCCTGTGTCACTGTAATATTGAAGCCTTAATGTTGCTCATATTATCTTCCATAGATAGTTAATGAATATTAATGTGTTATTCAATTACTAGTATAATTCCTAAAGTAATTCTTAATGCAAATTGTGTCATATTCAATAGTATCTTAACTGTTTAATACTTTTGTTTACTATATATCAGTAAGTACATTCCCCACTGTTGAGTCCTAAATTATCTACTTAAAAAAATTAGTAGGTAGTTAATCATGTATGCTATGTAAAGTTTGTTATATTTTATACAGCTTATTTGTCGCCATAAGTATTTATTTACAGCCTCTTCTATAGGAGCCTTGGCACGTAGAGGTAATCTCAATCGCAAATAAAAAACAAAACTGTCTGACGATAGTAGATTCTATTTCTACTTTCCATCATGTCACGCTTGTTAGGGTGTACAAAAAATACAAGTACAACATTACAAAAAAATGTTGTGTTAGTTTTATTACTGTAATAAGTAATTAACTTGGTACCAAAATCAAGTTTTGGTTTGTTTTAAAATACATTTTATACCCTGTATGAAATTAAATACCTACCGATAAAGCAAAGAATAATTCAATTTATAGTTTTATAAAATAAATATTGGCTACTGAGGAGGACTTGCCATTTTAGGATTTTCCAAGCCAAGTACATAATTTGTTGCGCAGATATTGTCGGTGTATTATGAACACTAACTAAGGTAATACCCATAAAATTTAGCCATGCTCAAGACATGGGTCATCCTGGTTTGGCTATTGTGACTCCAGCATTAAACAGGTTTTACACAATGAAAGATGGATGTAAAACTTGTGTGAGATACTGACCTCGCATGACAATTTATTACATAAGTGTGCGTGTAACAGCAAGGCATATCTTACACAAAATATCTTTTCGAGCAAGATGATACAGGTTGCACAGAACTAATGAGCCTACCAGTCCTTCTATGCTGGTCATGCATATTTTGTCCTACACGGGAGCTGGAGGTGTACAGGGACGTCAACCGGAAAAATTAAACATCGCTTAAGGACATAAAGCACTCATTTTTCCCGCATCAATAGTAACTGAAATGTTTTCCAAATAGAAACAATAATTTTTTGTGGGATAGCTAAATAAAAATAAATTGGTGAAGTACCGTAAGTAACTTCATATTTTGTAGGTACACCTATTATAACATCATTGCTGTCTGGTACTCACCAGGACTATCAACCAATTCTGATGCTAGAGAGAATTTACCTCAAAAGCTGCATTTTCGAGCAGAAATGTTTCAGACAAGCCCTTGCACAAAACACATCCTGCATCGCATGAAACCTTATTTACACTATGCTACAAATTCATGTTAACAAAGCATATGTGTATTGTCTTAAGGTAATTATAAAGAATATTGACTTTTCGGAAAATCAGGAAAATAATACCTGCAAATGTTATATAAGGTTATTATATTACTACTAATTACACTTAATATGAATTTTAGTGGGGCTTCACGTGATTTGCAGTATATATCATGAAATGTGATAGTGAGGAGGGCTATGAATATTGCTGTGTTTATGCGGTAAAACACATTAAATGTATTTCCAATATATTTATATTTGGTCATTAAATTGTATTAAATGCGCAAATATATTTTGAAACCAATCCTTATTTTATAAAATGTCATTCACAGGGTATATTTATGAAGAGCCATTAAAGTTATACACATAAAAAAAGACAGCAATCAAATCGTGTTGGAGAATCGTGTAATTCTGTTGAACTACTCGAGGCTTACCTTGTCTATATTTACGAAAGGATTGTACTACATAACGCATTAGCAGAATAAATATTCATATAGTTTATCATACAAAAAGACGTTCACAGATGGAATTAACGCATGCCAACATGCTGAGCAGCACAGATAACGTGCTCTACGGGCGACTTCGCCCCATCTACGAGTGACCTGACTCGGGGCAAGTCATTAACAGTGGCAAATGTAATTTCATGTATCAAGCAAGGACACTCCACATGTTGGACAGCCAAACACGTAAAAGTAATTAACGTGCTTAATTACGAAATCTACAGCCCGTCCGAAATCCCGCATGCAAGCGCCACCACATGATTAAATTAAATATTTTTGACGAACCACTACCCTACAGATAGCAGCAGAAGTTCCAACAAACCCAAGTGATGACAGCAGCCCTGTGACCTTGTGATGTCACATCCCACCAGTCTAAGAGGTGTTTTAATTTCTCGTTGCCTCCAAGCCGGGAGATAAGAAATGAGCGGCAACTCCCGCAACCCTGATAAACCTACCCGCGTGTTGGAAGGCTACTCTACCCCAAACCCCTGGAATATCGCTGATGAAGGATATTTCCATGTATAACGAAGTCCGGAGCCATTCTCCAGCAGAGACGCCACGCTCACCGGCCGCGTAGGTCAGTAAGCTCTCCCTGGTCTGCAAGAAGACCTATCTCCTCTCCTCAGCCTGAACACGGCTTCGAACTCCTGCCCAGCAGCTTGTGAAGGCAGTGTAACCCCTGCAGCTTGTGAAGGCTAGTCCACACCAGCTGACCGCAAGCGCAAGCACGCGCGCACGCACGCGCGCATACTCTCTCTCTCTCTCTCTCTCCAGAGGTAATCCGACATCCTGAACCCCACTACCCCTTACCATAGTAAACTTCCTTTGACTCCCACAGTAGCAGGTCGTCGTGATACTAATGCCCCCTAGATAACACAGTTGTAGAGGATACGCCGTGAATTGCGTACATTAGAAAATTAGTGAATTTGTACTTTTGCATTTTTTTTCTTCATTTACCAGGCTCAGCTTCGCCTAGCTAGTTTAATTTTGTATAAGTCAGCCGGGACATTCCACCCCTTTTATTTAGCGTAAAAAATATTACGGGGAAATTTGTTTGCCTACAATAATTTTAGTATAAGACCCTTGTTCACATAGATAATTAATATTGATAATTTCAGAAAACTGTGAAATAAAATAACACATTGAGGAATAACCCTGCGGCATGCCAAAATCCACAGGAGACGGAGTTAGCAAATATTTTGAGTCCGCAAGGACATACTGCTGCTCCTAGGTTCCGGTGCTCCCTTGTTTACCCTCAATGTAGTCCTAATACCGGACTGCACTTCTGTATCAAAGGGCAGTGGGTACGACTGCCAAAGTCATACACCCCAGGACAGTACATCAGCGGAAAGTCAGACGGCTTTACTCATGAACAGTAAACAAGGTGGCGTTAAGAGCAGCATAAGGCATTGAGAATGATGTGCATAACAACACCAAGTTACAGCCGAGATAAATGTTGTAACCAATAGCACGGTAGAACCTCCGCTTACTGAACCAAAGGACTTACCCCTGAATTACTTCACTATTTTACCTCCCACACAAGAGTCCCCCTTCAATTACTTGTTAGGTATCTGTTGCCACAAAGCAAATCTGAGCCACCCCGTCCTAATTAACCAGAGGCTTCCACCACCGGTAGCAATTTTAACTCCTCCCCCGGTAGCCTCAGAGATGGACCATTCAAACTCTTGCTTAATAAAGTTGGCTTTGGGGAAAATCATACAGATTAGACTCCTGCCTAAGGTCGTTCCCAAATCTAGTGCGAACCCCTCCCCTGCCAACAACATCCCCACACACCACCCAACGAGGCCTCTGCAGATAACCCCCATAGCTCCGGCCACATCGCCACCCTCACTTCAATACCATTTCTTTTACCACTCATATTCCCCGGGGCAGCTGGCGTCCCGCCTTTTGGCAACCCTAGTTGTGAGGAAAATCGGACTCCCTGCGTGGAAAACTATCACCATACGCATCACACTTGGGTTTGACTCCCCTCTTTTCCAGTACACCACGGAGGGTGGTCAGCATCCTAACCTCTATCCCCCTAAAAGCAAGGAGGAACGCACGTAAGTGTTTATCAACATTTGACATGTATCGCCATGATACATTCCAATACATTAGATGACGATAAACAGATACAGGAAACAAATGTACATCAAAATTGGTTTATGTCACAATTTGATTGTGGGAATGTGCGCCAAATCAGTGGTCTGTTTAAATTTGACTGTGGAGAAAGGTGTGATGTACGAGTGCTGTTACACGTGTTTTATTTCATTTCATTCTGTTTCATGTGTTAAATCAAATTACTGTGCGAAAATACTAGTGTTTCCGTGCCATTATTATCTCCATGGGAAATGTTAAAATACAATACTTGTGCTGAAATTTGAGTGTCTATGAGTTTCAACAAATGAATGAATGTGAATGTATCTTGCTTAATCATCTAAGAGGTATAAATGCCAATTTATGGGTAACGTAATACATTTGGAGTTTTAGCATGCAATATGTAATGTAGTGAATTGCACTGTGTAGGTAGTATTGCATGTGAGTGTGTTAATGGAAGGGCTTACCTAATTTTGACGCCAGTCATGTAAAACACAGCAGACCTAACCAAATTAAACCTAACATCATGATAGTTGAATCACAGGAGTACTATTACCCTATGCGAGCTTACTTATCATGATTTCGGTACGTTTTATTGGGTGTGGTAGGCCTATATGTATATGAATGGTTTTGCATTTTGTAGGATATCATCTATGTCATCAAGAGTTAAGATATTGCTGGGTGTGTAGCTATTTAATATGTAGCATGCCTAACCAAATTAAATCTTACTTCACGATATGTAACTCACAGGTGTTCTATGAACCGCCGCGCAAAGATATATGGTCTTATGTATTGCAAAACAATACCCCCTGTATTTTCATATTGTGAAATTAGGAATAGTTCGATTAGGTTTTCTTTGCATTTAACGCACTTACATAAGAAAATATAATATAACGATAACGGACATATTTTACCCCGCAATTTCCCTGATCATTGCACTCACCATTATCGTATTTGTGGTTTGTATTGATAATATGTTGATGCCCCGAGTAAATTCTTGTTCTGTGTAATTAGTATAGTGGAATTACACCACTTAACATGATTTTTTCTACATTGTTTTTGAAAAAGTCGCTATTCTTTACAATTACACACACTTCATAAGCAAAAAAATAAATAATAATAGATTCATATAACAAATACTTTGACTGAGAAGAGACATCGCGCTTCTTTTTCTTTCTCTTCTTTTTATCATCAGACTTCGACAGATATCGCTTAATGTATTCTTTTTGACTAATAGTAGCACTCATTTTCCAAAAATTAGAACGTAAACACGACCTACTATTTACCACTCTCTACCCATAGATAGAGGTATAAAGATATTACACTTCTAGAAAGAAAATCGGCTAGAGTGCGCATGCAAAGAATACAATGAATAATCAGTTATATGGTAGAATTGAGTAAAATAGTTTTTCCTTCACACCGGAATATCAAAAACAATATAATTTAAGGTCATGAATTTTGTTAATATATTCTGTTTGCTTTATGCTGTATAAGCAATGAAAACAAAGAACGCTTAATTGTTTAACAATATAATCTGAAAGTTCTTTTGGCAATTCTTAAAATTAGATCTAAGGTTCACAGTGCTTGAAGCAAGGACGCAAAAATAGTATTGACGTTTTAATGTAGGTATTGAATGCTACAGATGTCTTCTTTACATAGGGCCTTATTCATAGTCGTATTTATTCCGAACTAAGGAAAGATCATTCTCTGAACAAAATATTTCTCGTTTCAGAGGTGATATTTATTGCTACTCCGAGGATAGTCTTGTTTAGTCCGGACTGAGAGTACGATTAACGAGGTATTAAAATCAAAAAGAAACATAGCGAACAAAAAACACGACAGTTTCGTAAATATTACAAGCCAGTGAAACTTAGATAAAGTTTACGAAACATAAAAATTAAGTTTAAAGTCGATTCTGTCAATCTGTATGGAAAATATGCCGACATAATGAATGAAATGTCCCGTGAATAATTATTCAAATGAAATAAACCTTATAAGCTAAATAGAATATGAGCTTGAAACTACACCATTGCCTTTTTATTTTTGGTGTCAATCAAATTCCTTCTCTAAAAACAGATTCTTTTCTTAGGAGACGTGATATTAATACATGCAAAGATAATTTTAATGCATATCAATACTTGCGAATAATTACTGTAAAGTATTTATAGTCCATTCCCAATTCGAAGCAAATTATAAAAATCAATCTTTGAAAAAACAATGTAGGCATAACTTGTCAACCTGTTCTTTCAATAACTTGTATTCCAATAATATATGACACAGTGGTTAAATTTAGAGTACCATATTATTGAATAAAAAAAACTTTCGCATAAATATTTTCTATAACTTGTAATACGAATATGTCTTTTTTAATATGAGTTAACAACAACGAGAGCAACCATGTGTTGGCACAGACAGGTAAAATAATATTTTAACCTAGTTTTTTAGTATAATATTTGTAAATAAAACTGCGCCTATCTAAATATTTAAATATTTAGGTAGCTCTGATAGCAACATATCTCATTTTTACAGTTTAAATTAACTGCGGAAAATATCGTGAGAAGGCAGTTATGGTACAGTATTGTTTTATCGAGCGAGAAAGCAATTGAAAAAATGCCTGCTCCCGAAGCTTGTCGCACTCTTTCTCTTTCTTAGTCTCTTTCACTTCGCTAGTAATCAAGAAATTATAAATATTTTCAATTGTAGCATATTTCATACTTATTACAGCAAAATAATGATTTTTTAATTTGTAATTTAGAACTGAAAAGATATTTTAATGTTTCAATACTTATTTTAATATATTTAGATATGATGGCAGGCAGAAACATATTGAAGTTGGCAGATTTGGCGAACCATGATAAGGTGTGATGCTTTTTGTCAAACGAAATGTAAATTATTCGTACTCCGAAAAATACATCAAATTAAAACATCACGTTTGTAAATGTGTATTTAAACCTACCTAGACAAGTTACGATGTTGTGATAAATCTGTTTCCACGGCTGTAATAAATATACTGTGACATGTGTTTAATTAATCATCGCATCGGTAAAATGGCTTGCCTTTGTGCATTGTGGCCGATACACTGGCCCTGTGCGTGCGTGATTTCAAATATTTGATTAGCACTATTTATATGTTTTAAATGTGAACTGTTTTTATGAAGACGTTATTTATTTCCATCTACATTTTTTACTTATCACAACATTGTACCTTTGCCCTAAGGGGTTTGAGATACAGTCGCGTAACATAATTTGCTACAGTCCCAGAAGAAAAATACTAAGCCCAGATCGATAAAGTTCATTAAACCTAATAAACAGTAAGTAGCAATACATATAAATATGCGCAGAATAAAAGTTATCGTAGGCATATTTGGGTGCATGTTCACTGCTATCTTTTAAAGTTTGTATGACAAAAATGAGCAAAACGAGTTGCACCCTTGAACTTAATGTAACCTTTTTCGTTTGACTGGTTGTTCCTTCGTTTTAATATTTATTCCAACTGAGGCAGTCGTTTTAAATCAATAACCAAACACATATCAATAACAACAGGATAATTAGTACAGCCCTTTACCTCGCAGTTGTAACAGTGTTAAACACAGTCGCTGCAAAATACTAACGTGCTTTACATGTATTGTACTACGTCGTGGAAAACAAATATGTTAATGTAAATATCTGTAAGAACTGTCGTCAATTCAGGCATTTATAAAACGTCATAAAGCTGACCTAGATAATGTTGGAGGCCTAAACTGTGAATATTTATATGGAATGGTTTTTGGAATATGACAGAACTCTTTGAAAAGCTGTAAACAATAAACAACACATTTGACAGGTTTAAAAGTAGAAGTCACATTTCTATGTTTATGTTTAGGAGTTACGAAAGTATACGAACACATGTACACACACAATGGCATGTAAACATTGATTTTGACAAATGCTACCTGGTAGTCACCTGGCAATGTTTGTTTACATTTGGCGGAAGGATAGGAAACGGGCCTGCAAGTAGATATTTAGCAGGGCTCCGAGAAAGTTGCTTCCAGTAGAGAATGGTCTATATTCGTAAATAAAATGTAGTGGTAGCTCTGTGGTACCATCATAGGTTGATATGCTGAAGCATGCAAGGTACAATCTGCTCTGAGTTATAGGATGTTAACCACTTTTAAATGTCTTTTTGTAATGTATTTAGCATTATAATACTCATTTAATATCATTATAAAGACATTATTGGCATAATAAAGTGAAGCCAGCCCATATAAAAATATTTCATAGAGAGTAATAAAAACAAGGTTAAAACAAACAGTGAGGTTAATGTAGTAAAAAATATTGTAATTGCTATTCTTGCTTAGCAAAATATTGAGGCCTAGTGTAAGAAGAGATTGAAAATTAAACTGTATGAATAATGATATTTGTTTACACGAGCTGGCCAAAAATTACTCAGTTACTATCGACAACATCACTTCTGAAAGGAAATTAAAAAAAAAAAAAAAAAACTTATTTTTTATTCTGGCGAGCCCCAAATCCCGCTACGACAGTTTGAGCACCTTCACAGTTCTGTGTGCCCTCCGGTATGCATGTTAGTAGCTAAGTCGGTTGGAGAATGGGATGGGTCTCAGGGCAAGCCCTTTATTAATTATATCAGGTTTAGTTATTATAATGGGCGCATGCAACCGCGACTAAGCAGGGTTATAGTGCCATGGCCGCAATGATGACACATCTGCTCATTAATCTCTAATTTAATAAAAATCATATAAATGTCGAGACCTTCCCTACAACCTTTTGCTTCCAAAATTACTTTGTAGGATATATGTATATTTCCAAATTTTCTATTTTTATTTCAGTCCACAATATAACCGATTATATTTCGCTTGTTCTTGCGCAGATTGATGCTTATTGCAAATATCTGTTCAATTTGAAAAGGAAAAAACAAATCATTTTTATTTTAAATATGTTATATTGAGTTTACCACTATCTAATTAATATTTTGTCATGAATGGGAATTAACGTTTTATTTGAGACGAATAATCTGTAATGTGCCTTTGTGGAAAACTTGGCAACAGTGTATTTCGATTATCCTTCGACTAAAGTTAGTCTCACAATGATCGGGGTTTATAAATATGACATAGTTAGTCCACCCTTAGTCCGACCTAATACCAGACCAACTCCTTGGACTATGAATAAGGCCCATAATTTTTTATTTCGTCTTGTTCGAATGTTTAGGTACACTTTTTATTAATGCTATGTTGATTCTTTATATCTTGCAGTAGTATAATATGGTTTTTACTGTGTTACCTCTTTTAAACTCTTTGTTTACATTTTATAAATCTTTTTTTCCTGTGTATAATATTTACATTAAGATTGAGGTTATATTTCTTATTTTGAAGTATTGAGCAGGAAGGTTGTAAACAATTATTATTATTACATTTGTTATGTATTTTGAAAGACTAATGAAAGCATTTGCTGCATTTTGAAAGTATTGCTGAAAATACATTAGTGCAACAGGCGCGACGTGACGGAAGTAATGCTTCACCCAATCACAGATGAGTAATTTGTGATGTCAATGTGACAGAAATCTCGGGCGCGACTGATTTTCTGAATATAAATAATTTCTAATTTTGTCGCGTCCGCTACGCAATAAGCATCAATAAACGAGTGTAATTTCTTGTTGCAGGAGTGGTAGCAATGTTAAGTTAGTTACATTTGTAATAACATGCTAAGATAACACTTTGTTGGTGGTGTCGGAACATTTTATCTGTAGTTAATGATTTTTTATTTGCTTTCTTTAAGCAAATAAATGAAGGTACCGCTATAGTATGTTTTCTTGAGTGAAATGTAATATTAATTGATACATGTTTAACGCTTTTTAAAAATGCGGTTTCAAGGAAACGTGTGCAGTGTTGATTTTACTTAACGATTCTGTAAATAAATTATTTAATGCTAGTGACGGACAAACGTGATATTAGTGAAGTTAACATTTATGAGCATTTCCATAGTAAAACACATGTTCAAAGTGTAATACTATGTAGTATTCCCCGCTTCTAGTGTAAATGTTGGCGTAGTGATAAGACTGACCACAACCAAGCTTACCCCTCGACAAGAAACACATACAATATTACAAAATTTATCAATCATAGTGTAAAATATTTTGAGTGCCCAGAGAAAATAAACGACTATGGCAAAAGAAACTAAATCAACTTAGGAGTAAGATGGTGCAAAGTCTCGAACTTTCTTGAACTCTGTAGATAAATTAATTGCCATTTTAGCAGCGTCAATTAAATTCAAATAATATTTTACCAAGAATATCCACCAATTAAAGACAGCAGTCATAATTTCAACTTGCATTTCTTTGCTGCAATGATATTAAAGAAATTGATTATTCCCGTGAATCCAATACTGATAACAGTTTCCGACTGTTGCCATGAAAAATGTATTTTCCCTGTATTGCAATTTTACCTGTATTTGCCAATATCCATTTTTTAAGTCTAGACAGGTGAGAATTTTTGCTTCATCCGGTGATTGAAGAGCGTTTTTAATGCTTATATTGGGTGGTAGTGCACTGCTTGTAACTTCATTAATAGGCCGGAAATCGACACAAAAACGCCATCCTCCATCCTTTTTTGGGGCATGTGTAATTGCAGAATTGGGTTTACTATGGGTTTGTTCTATTACACCATCCGCGAGAATTTCGCTTATCTGTTCTTTAATAGTTTTTGCTTGGTGTGGCATGTAGCTGTACGGTGCAGTGTAAATCGGGCCTTCTCGTGTCAGTGGTATGGCATGTTCTGCTACAGTGGTACTCCTGAGTTCATCATGCTGTGCAAATACTTCCCAGCGCTCATTTAACACACTTTGATATTCGGCCTGATGTTGTACCGGTACTTGGTGGTCAAATTCGGTAAGCTATACTGCCGGTGTTTTATCTGTGCTACATCGCTCAATATTATAAATAGTGCGACGTTCAGTGAAACCAAAATGAATACGCCTGGCAGTAGGCTCTACTACAGTATTTTGTTCGCTAAGACACGGTATACCCAATATTGCCTCTTCAGTTATTTCTGCCGTTACAATTACTGTGGTGATAGTCTCTAAATCACATACCCTGACTGTGGTAGTTGCTTGACCTTGCACACTATTGCTCTCCTCTCCGGTTCCGAATTTATTAACATTCTTGGTAGGAGTGATATCAGCTTTGTTTACAGATTGATGCTGCAAAAAACTATGTGAGGCGGCAGTATCTATGATTGTGTGACATGGTTTGTTGTTGACATGTACCAGAATACGGATGAATTTTGCAGATGTACCACTCGCCTGATTAATTAATCAGTGCTTGCTGGGGTGTCATAACCGGTGGTTGTTGCAAAACTGGGGCATCAGAGGCATCCAGCCTCCTTACCCCCGCTTACTGTTTCCCTGCTGCGGCTTGGTGGATCCTTGATACCCGTTAAAGTGTGGGCTATTAGGGCAATGACTATGCCAGTGGTCATCCACGGGTCGGCAGTAGCGGTAGGGATTCTGTGGTCTACCCAGCACTTCCCGTCGGACATCTTTATAAACGGGTGCGTGCACACCATTGTTTTGCTTGTTAAATCCTTTATACCCTGCACTGTTCACACTGTTGATAATGCTCGGAAATTTTGAAGGTTTTCGGTTGTACTTTATAACGTACGGTGCTGTACTCTCGTGGCCCGTGCTGCAATCATGCAGCGTCACACTCGCCATGCGGTTAACATGGGTTCCGTTCGAGTATGATTGTTGCCCTTATAAGTTCCTCGACGGTGCCATTTAGAAGCGGTACTACTGCTGCTGTATAATCTGGCACGCCTGCCTCCGCCACTACCTCCATCACTTCTCTTTCCGGTAGCTGCGGGTGGAAGCACCTTATTATTGAGCCTTGCGAGTGATGAACTTGGTGAGAGGCTTGCTAGGTTGTTGTGTTTGTAATGTCAATTTGCTTGTAGAAACGAAAATGTGCCTCCAAATGTTTGGATGAATTCTTGCCAGGACAAGCCATAGTGGTTCAGCGAATCCCACCAAATCTTCGCTTCGTTCTGCAGCTGTGCCCATACACATCCTGTCCAATACTCCTCCCACACTCTGTACCTCTGTAGTCAAGCAGTACAATCCCAGAAAATGCCTGCAGGTTTTCTTTGGGTGCTCCCACGAAAGTAGGTATCATCTGAAAGCGATTCGGCATCTTCTTTTGCCCTGCTTCATTGATTGACTGCATGCTGATTGACTTCTGTTGTTTTGCATCACATTTTTCAGTGTACTGAACAGTCTCCTTGGTGTTCGTCAGTTGCTTCTGTCCTGTTCGTGAGCCTGGGTGTCACGGGGATGTTGGTTGTATATGGAGTAAATATAGGTTAGATGTGTTATGGGATTACTGAGTTGTGGTAAAATGATGGTTAATTTGTTGATAAGGAGTGACAGATATGAGTGGTTGAGGTGCTGGTGTCAGGTTGGGTTGCTGTGGGATCAACTGTATCTCTGTGTTCCTTGTGTTGTCAGGTGCCACATGCATTTTGTTTACTTGTGCTCTCTGCTCTGTGCCCTCCTTAGCTGCACAATCGTCACACAAGAATCCTGTGCCCTGTACCATTGTTTTCTCTTGCTCTATCTGAGAGCAGTTAAAATTTCTTGGTTGGTATTGTCTGAAATGTATATTTCCCGCTTCACACTTTGTTTGCGGTTGTTCGCGACGTGGCTGTATGCTGGGTTGGACTTTCGGTGGCAGTGGCAGTTGTTGATCCCATACTAAAAAATAGCCCAGAATTCTTGGGGCTTCAATTTTAAACAATGTGGGCATATGAGTGCTGGCACACTTTTCTCTGTCCGGCCAGCCATGGTTCAAGTTGTGAACCTCGCAGATAGCGACACAGGAGCGTGGGGCACTTTTGCATGGTGCGGTTGGAGCATCGCTGTCCTGCACAACGCGATGCAGGGTCAATGCATGGCATGCGCCCAGCTGACTGCCAGTCATGCGGCAAGCGGGTGGTGCAGTAGGAGAGTTTTCATTGCTCCTTCCCCCATCATCTTCCCCTCCTTGTGGCACAGCACGGGTGGAAGGGTGGTTGGTGGTGTGCACCCAGCTACCTTTGTCCTGCTGACATTCTGGCGTTGTGCGGCTTATATCACTGCACCACTCCCAAATAACTGCTTAGCCGACCACATGCTCATCTTCTCATGGCAATGGTGGGTACTCACTGCTATTCCCACATTTTCCCTTGGGTAATGTGCTCCCCGATGTCTTGAAGGTATTTCGAGGGCGCCCTGATGATTTGTGTGTGCTGTTGTAGTTCCCGTTGCCTTCTGCATAGTGGGTAATGGGAAAGAGTGGAAAAGTGCTCAGGAAGAAAATTGCAAGTCGGTGAAATATTGCTCGAAATTTTTGTGTAGTGATTCTTCAATGGATTTGATACTCAGAAAATATTGATAAAATATAGGCCATTAAGTTGCGGCACCATTTTGACAGGGTTAAAATACGGTAAAGTAGGAGAATACTGCGATGAGATAACAGCCCCACTTGGAGCAGCCATTTTGAAGGCATCCAAGCGCCATGAGTTGTCGCTCATGGATAGTGGCCCAAAAGTCAGAATAAATATTTGGAAACTTTAAGGTTGAGGAGTGGTTCCATCTGGAATTAGGTGAATTAGTGAGGAAATTTACCACACTACCTAGAGCTAGTGCTGTGATGTGGTAGAGCAGACTCTTCTCACTAGATCGTATTGCCGACGGCCAAGGCAACTATCCTTCCATGCCGCTACACTCCTCTGATAAATGATGAACAGTATTCATGTTACATGGTTGATTAGTAAGGGCATCGACACCCCTATGCTACTTTACACATTGAAATACTTGCAACAAGAGAAAGTTACACACACGTGCATTTTGGCTGGAAATTATACGGGCCCGTTCCTTGAAATATCTTGCCGCTTACCTCAATAAAAAAAACTTGGTTTCCGATGTGATATTTAATAGGTATTAATGAAACATGCCACAAAGGCAACACTTCACAAATAACTGGCTGAACAACTACCAGTCGGCAGTGGTAACACTGCGAAAAAATGGCGCGAATCCCATGTGCTAAATGTGGTAATCATGCTTCCCCAGGCGATGTAAGAACTGGGGAGTGAGAGGAGGTGTCCCAAGCAGCTAACACAAGATTTTCTGAAGTAAATTAGACTATTGCAGTGAAAAGTGATTGGTACTAATGGTTAATTCTGCCAGGATGTGGAACCGAACAGTACGTGAAAGACCTCTCTGAGCTCCCCGAGATAACAGAATTACCAGCATGGCGTGCTCGCTGGGGTTGCTTTCAGAGCTCACCACATGGGACTACTTCCTTGCACCTTGCACGATAAAAACTATTCTAACATAAAAATACCCTTGCTACAACATGCATAAAAAAATATGACAAATCAACAAATATATAATAACTTGAAAAATACGTACAGTGATGTGAGGGTGAAGATATGTGAATGAAAACATAAACAAACACTTGAAAACACTTGAAAAAGAACTCTAAGTCTTTTAAGAGTTTGTTACTGGTGTCCTACCTTGCTTTCATAGCAGTTTGTTACTACTCCAGCCCTTTTAAAAATCTGCATGAAAATAATAATAATAAAGGGCATTACTTCCTGTATCAATGTGCCTATTGTGCATGGTCGCTTGGCCACTGTCCTTCTCCTTAGTCGCGGTTTACCTGAGACAGATATGGCACTGCACTACACTGCACTGTCTGGCACTATTTTGCTCCCGTATCGTGTTGTGCACCATCGCGTTACCACATGTGGTGATGGCGAACAAATGGTCTAGCGGTCTGGAACTTGGCTTACTTCATTATATTGGTCCTGATTTTATCATTAACACTGTAAAGACAGGCAGTTTGCCACACAATGGTTTAAGTGGTTAAAATTATACTGTCCCAAGCTATTCAAACTCTGTGGTGGCCTGGGAGGGGGGCGAGGGGTGTAGTACCGAGCTGCAAATGAAATGCTTCCAGTTAAATTATGCTATTGGTACATTAATTAGTCGAAAACATTATAACTACCTGTCGTATGCGAACCACAAGTTCTGAGACGACATTTCCAACCTCTCTAGACTTTGAGTGCGAACTAACTTTGCAACATGGTGTTCCGGCTGGCATTGGCAGTCAGGCAAGCCACATGAAAACAACTTTCTGCACACATATTTTCATAAATACACTTTGCACTTACTTACCTTGTTGGTTACATGTTTAAATTTATTATCTGTATCATAATAGCTTTAATACACAAGCAATGCCCTTGGTGTAATGACATGGGGATGAAACATGTGAGAATGAAAAGTGCAGGGACATAAGAAAAGTCTTTGTTATAACCTTCAGGGGCATATATGCATTTTGGTAAGGTTTATATTATGCTGGTGTGGCCAAGCATGGTTAAGTGTTGCTTTTTTAACCACTTTCCATACTTATGCTTTGTGGTTTCATGCACATGAAGTGCATATGGCTGGTTGGCCATGCAACAATTCCTCACACAACACTTTACTCTGCTTTTGTCACACACATCACCTTTGCTGGCCTGATCACACTTGTGTGAGACGTTCAATTTCGGCCGAAGTGGCAAATGGTTTGCACCAGTACACACAAGCTCCCGGTAGAGTCTGGATGACTAATGCATTAAGCCTGTGAACTAAGGGCAAACTTGCTAGAGGGTCGTCATCGGCGTCAAAATGAAACTAGCATCGTAGTCTCTTGAGATTCAGTAGATGATCTCACACAAAAACCAGCAGACATCATTTACAGAAATAGATGCATGGTTTAGTGAAAACAAAATAAAATCTCAACCTACATAAAACACTTTTTATGAATTTCCTCACAAAGAACATAAGGAACACTAATTCATATGTTAGCAGTAACAGAAACAACAATAATGAAATCACAGTGAAATAAGTTTCTTGGCTTAAAAGTTGGCAATTAACTAAACTGTAAATCTCACATTGTTTTTTTTACTCAAACTAAATTTAGCTTATTTCACTTTGCAAAGTGCTGCAGTGGTCTTAAACAATAATACAACAAAAATGATATATTATGCATATTTTAATTCCACTATGTTTTATGGGGAAAAAATTGTTAGGCTAGTTCTACTGACAGAAATAAAGTTTTTTCTCTTGCAAAAGAGAGATGTAAGAATAACAATGGAAAAATAAAGACAGATTCATGTAGACATCCTTCAAGATATTAGAGTTTTTAACATTAGCATCTTAGTACATGTTTTCAATAGGTTCTTACATTCGTTTCCAAAAAGTCACTTATTTCAGAAAAAAAGAGTCTTTCCATAAGAATGACACTAGAATAAAGAAACACACCATGGCTTCAGTTAACTTAATAATAGTCAAGAATGGGCCGTAGTACCTTGGTAGCTTACTTTCCAATAAATTACCACAACACCTTGAATATATTCGCTTCTGTATTCTAAATCTCTTTTTAAAAAAATAGCTGAAATAATTTTAAGTTAATGTGCATTTTACAACGTAAATGATTATCTACACAATAATTACTGAATAACATTTCGTTGTACACATTTTTTCTTCCAGTTTTTCTCGTTACATTTTCTTCTTTTTCAGTTAAGCGATAACGCTCCACGGCATGTTGGAGGAAGATTAGTCACATTACATAGAAAGATATTATGTATGTACGTACAATCTATCATATATATATATATTTTTTTGTATGAATTTTGTCCGATGTATAAATTTGTATACTGTAATTTAAGTTGTCTTTTTTTTTTTTTTTTTGCAATAATGTTGAAAATTTTTTTATTGCACATCCATTTGGTCTTTTTTCGAGCAAATGTTTGTACAAAGTTTGTATTGAAAGATCATGCGGATATATTAAACAAACGAATAAATCATTTCCATGGCTGTACTTGGAATCCTAAACCATTCGGTTTTCATTTGTCATAGTACTTTATAAAAAATAAAAACAAAGCAGAAAGTATGATTGGGTATTTGTGTTTTGCGGTTTGTTGTGCTGTGTAAGTTAACGTTGTTTAGTGTAGAAAGAGTGTATTTTACGTACGGAAACTGTGCATTAATTTTTCGCAATGTTACTCAAGAACTCACAAAATGAAAAGAAGTTTAAAGTTGCGGGTTGCAAGAAAGTTTTGGGTATGTATCCATGATAACTATTCAAACAAAGATGGCGGCGTAGTGTTACATGTTTTGTGGTTCATTTTATAATGTTAAAATAATAACAAATAATAATGATATGTGTTTGTGTATATAATTGTATTTTATTTGCGTTTATTTTGTTGTTTGTTTTGACGGCTCTTTCATAATGCCATACAGTGCTTGTGATATTGTTTACTAGAGGCGTTTTTCTTTAAGTGGTGTGTATCGGCTCGTTATTTCGCTGTGGAGCGTATATAGATTGATTCTTTAGTAACCGATAAAAATATGTACAAAACAATGGTAAAAGACTGTTAATAATTTGCTGCTTAAACTTAAAAAGAGTATAAGTGAATTTTCAATATTCCGTAAAAGGTTATTCAACTTCTTAGTTTACCACGACTGTGTTCAGATTGTCTGCAATGTTGTCACAAGATAGGATCCAAGCAGAAGTGGCATAGGATATTACGTAGTGTTGTAACATTTGTGGTGTTTAGAAAGGAACTGTATTTTTGGAACAATAATATTGTGTATAAAATTTTCCATCCAGTTCATGCTTAAAATGTATGTTATTCATTAATCTCTGCGGTTTGTGTTGTATCATTCAAGTTGTAGATTGCCACAGCATAAAGCAAAATTTTACTACGAAATTGGGAATGTGCATGATTAGCCTACATCCTACATGAAGGTGGGGTCATAGCTAGCCACTAAGTTACTTTTTTTAATCTAAGTAACTAAGGCCTTTCTGCAGTTTTGTCACTAAAAGTTTTAAAAGTAACTATTTATCTCATAACTACAAAACTATCCATTTTTCCTAGAAGTGACACTAGTGTACGAAAATTAACAGAGCCTAATGTACAGATGAATACAAAGGTCTCCAATGGAGTGACACTTTTTGTTTTGTTGCATCGATAAGATCTTTTTTCAATACATAGCTGTCCAAAGATATTGGACAAGTCAAATTACTGTACACAATGTTTATACATTGGACATAGTAAACACACACATATGTATGTTGGACTACATGTACATGCATCACATCTTTTCCTCATAATTTTCTGTATGGCATAGTTATTTTGCTGAAACAGAAGTAAAAGGAAACAAGAAATACTGGAACAAGAAATCTATACAAAGATATGTTGTGCAATAATTTCTTAATTTTAGAAGTTTAGATATTCATCTACACTATAAAATGTTAGTTTAGAAAGAAATTCTTTCAGCTGTTTTTTAAACAGTTTTTGGTTATAGAAGCAAATTTCTTGAAGGTGGTGTAACTTATTGAAAAGTTGGCTGCCAAGGTAGGATGGCCCTTTCTGGACAATCTTTAAGTTAACTGAAGCCACGTGTGTTTTTTTATTCTAGTGCCATGCTTATGAAAGGATTCATTTTTCTGAAATAAATGGCTTTTTTTGGACATGAATATAAGTACTGAAAACATGTACTCATATACAAATGTATCTCTGAGCTATTGAAAAGCTCTCTACATGAGACTTTCTTTTGCCATTGATTATTCTTATAGCTCTCTTTTGCATGTGAAACACTTTTTTGCTGTCAGTGGAATTCCCCCAAAAAGTTATTCCATAACACATAATTAAATGAAAATATGCAAAATATACCATTTTTGTTCAAGACCCTGCAACACTCCACAGGGCGAAACATGCTGAAATTAGTTTAGGTAAAATATACGCAATGTAATATTTCCAGTTAAATGGTCTACTTTTAAGCCCAGAAACTTAATCACTGCAGTTTCATTAATTTTGCCTGTTATTTCTAACATATGAATTAATGTGTTTTCTGTTCTTTGTGAGGAAATTCATAAGATATATTTTATCTAAGTTGAGATTTTATTTGTTTGCAGTAAACCATGCCTTTAGCTCTGGAAATGTTGTGTCTGTTTTTTGTAGATCATTTACTTAGTGCTTGTATCATCTGCATTAAAATTGGAGTAGTTTCTGGGGTTAAGGCACATGGAAAGTCATTTATATAAACTAGGAAGAGTAGGGGGCCTAATATTGAACGTTGTGGGACCCCATGCTTGATTTTTCCTGGTACAGAGTAGAATGAAGTAGTTTTTACTTTGATCCGCACTTGTTGTCTGTTTGAAAGGTATGAGCTTATTAGTTTATTTGGTGTACCTGAGACTCCATAAAACTTTAATTTTTCTATCAACATGTTGTGATTTACACAGTCAAATGCTTTAGTGAGGTTGCAAAATATTCCATTAGATGGCATCTTTTTATCAAGTGCATTAAGAATGCTATTTGTTAGTTTGAAAATTGAATCATTTGTTGACATGTTTTTCCTACAGCCAGACGAAATTTGATCAGATTCTGTGATTCTCAAAATGTTACAGCAAACTCCTGTAAACTAGTTTTTCAATTACTTTTGAAAAGGATGTAAGAAGTGAGATAGGTCTATAATTGTTTACTTCTGTCTTGTCTCCTTTCTTGAACAATGGTGTTACCATAGTCCATTTGAGTCTGTCTGGAAACAATCGTGTATTGAAGATGTCATTACAAATATGGCTTAATGGAACACTGATGTGAAAAGTCTAATATGTAATAGCAGGTTTACTTTGGGGGGGGGGGGGGATGAGTTGGACGCCTATGTTGAGAGTGAGAGATTATGTCATTATAATACATTTATTCCAGAAATGTGGCAGAACTTGAAAGAAGAGAATTCTGAATTGTTTATAATTTTGTGGTTGAATGAAATGTATTAGTATTGTGGTCTCAAATTTGACAGTTTTAAGAAAGTAGTGTCAATGGCATCTGGATGGCTATGTACCCTTCCGCCACAGCTGAACTGTCATGAAGGTGACTTTCTGCAAACACCATGTGACTGTCAGTATTTGTAAACAAACTGCATGTGCGTCCTCCCAAATGACTTTTGGAAGCTGTGAAGGGCTGTTAAAACAGTTGCAGGTTGGCAACAATCTCATTTTTTTTAGTTAATAAATATTTTATGTACATGACTAACAGCCCATGTAATAAGTCTATAAATTGATTTTTTTTTCCCCCAAGAAATTTGTAACCAGGATGCAGGAAAATGAAATTGTATTTTGACTGTCAAATGAATATGATATTTTACTCTTTTTTAATGTACAGTACTCAAAATATATTAATGACAACTAATCTTGTCACATGTACCTGAAGTAAGTTCTTGTAAACAAAAAAAAAAAAGCACGGTTTCCACGAACACCAAATACCAAGGAAACCACCCCCCACCCAGGAATGCTCAAGTACCAAAATACTCCACCCCCCCCCCCCCCCCCATCCTCTTTCCCTGAAAACCTCCTTTTGAAAGACTGTATACATTCTTACATACAGCCTATGCCTACTATTGCATTAAAAGTATGTAACTCAGTTTTGTGGTATGATATGACAACAAACTCTGTACAGCCTGATACTTTTATGGTGGTTATAATTCTCAGGATGTTAAAAGTATGTAGGTAGCTAAAATAATATTTAAGCAAATGTTACTTAATTTCAGTAATTTTTACAACTCATTTAGTAACTCAAGTGTTAAGTATTGCAGGTCTACATATAATATACTTGAATAACTTTTCTCAAATACCTACGTGTTCAGATTGTCATACTGCGTATAAAAACTTATTTCTGACTAACTCAGTGTTGATATATACACTGAAGTTCAGTCGCACAACCCTCTTCCTCAAAATTGTGAATACAGCCGTAAGCTTGTTCTCTGGTACCTAATGAGAAACTGTATTTCAGTTCAGAGATGTTACAAAGCGCTCTAGAGAAGCAGATGTGACCTACAGCAACAATATATTAAACGAACATGTTACTTACACACTAAAAAGATGCTCCACCTACCCAAGATTGACGACATCATAAAGTTAATTTTCCTTAGTGATAAATTTTGGAATGGCACAGTTCCTGGTGATGTATGAGACACTTTTTTATGATGTTGGAGCACCTTTGTTGGATGCTTAATTCGAAAGAATTTTGTTTGATAATCATGTTGTAATTTACTTGATATCAAAAAGTTGTATTTCCAATGTAAATCCTGTTTATGTGGATTATTCTTCCGTTACTCTAACAATATTCTTAACAACGTATGTTAAAAACATATGAGTGCTTTTAATTTGCAAAACAAAAATGCTCAAAACATTTATGAACTCCAACGTTGAAACCTACATGCTCTTGTTACTTTCAAATACAGCCTTTAAAAACAAGAAAAACCTTTAAATTTATTTGCTAACACGTATCCCTGTGTAACAAGCTTGACAAATTTTATGTACGTTCTAAAAAAATATAAGTGATACAACTTCCAAGTTTGTATGGCCAGTAACCTTTACGTTTTGAAACCCTCCAGAACCAGTGTGTTAAGAGTTTCAATCAATAATAACATAGAGAAATGTTCATAGCAATGAAATGTGGGCCCAATTAGGGTATCATCGTTATTTTACTTCGAGGCAAAAAGGGTAGGGTTAGTGGTGGTTGAGAGGTATCCCCAGTACTAGGTTATATTGCGGTTGTATTTTGAGAAGAGACCCTGGAAATTTATATACATTTTTAGTGCTGGAAAACAGGACGACGCCAACTCCGCCTGACCTAATGTAAGAACTATCCATGATTGTCAAATTACAGTACACACAGTTTATGTAACTTTTCATCTGCTTATTTCTTATTTGATAAAGAAATTGAAAATAACATTTAAATTATTTTAACTTCGAAAATTATGACTTTAATGAAAATGCAAAACGCGATACATTCGTCGCTGTTCGTATTCGTATAGATGCAGCAATATATACACACACACTTTTACCGAAGTTAACCTTATGCTCGAATTTACGATGTAGACAAACAAATATTATTCATTCACTACAAAAGTGTGGAAAGTGTTGCATTTTTCAGGCCACATGCAAAAAGTGTCACTGCATTGGAGACCTTTGTATTCATCTGTACATTAGGTTTTGTTAATTTTCGTACACTAGTGTCGCTTGTCGTAGGGAAAATGGATAGTTTTGTAGTTATGAGATAAATAGTTACTTTTAGAACTTTAGTGACAAAACTGCAGAAAGGCCTTAGTGACTTAGATTAAAAAAAGTAACTTAGTGGCTAGCTATGACCCCACCTTCATGTAGGATGTAGGCTAATCATGCACATTCCCAATTTCGTAGTAAAATTTTGCTTTATGCTGTGGCACTCTACAACTTCATGTAGGATGTAGGCTAATCATGCACATTCCCAATTTCATAGTAAAATTTTGCTTCATGCTGTGGCAATCTACAACTTGAATGATACAACACAAACTGCAGAGATTAATGTATAACATACATTTTAAGCATGAACTGGATGAAGATAATTTTGGAACTGTTAAATATAAATTATGGCAAAATTGTCTCCGGTAGATACCAGAGGCCTGTTTGAAAGAACATCACATTGCTTTAATCTGAGTTTAGGTACTTAATTATTCTGCTATAAGGACTTTGAGAATGAAGTTACATTTTACGAGCTAGATCAATCAAACTCACGTAATTGTCTTTTTGGTATAACTGTATCAGAGAGGTAATTTAAATTCTCAGAATGTTTGTTCAAACTGAAATCTAATTTAAAATCTGACAGAAGAAGATTTATTTATTTTTTTATTTCACATTCTCTTCTGATGTGTTGCAATATGGGTCTATGTAAAGAAGTTTTCAGTAATTTTATGAAATGCTTATCACCGCCCAACTACTATTGCTAAATAAAATAATTTTTTTCTACAACATGAATTACTGCTTTGCTGTTTTCAGTAAAGGTGGTACTAGTAGCTTGAGAATTCATTTGTGCGTTGTGTGTCATGATTTTGTATTCCTGTGGTTCCTCATACAAATTGTATGAGATGTGTGAATTGGTATGATTTTTTCTAGGAGACTGGGAAACTACTGCTGCTTCGCCGCAGGTAAATGATTACTGTAGTGTA
Source organism: Dryococelus australis (assembly GCA_029891345.1). Lineage (NCBI taxonomy): Eukaryota > Metazoa > Arthropoda > Insecta > Phasmatodea > Phasmatidae > Dryococelus > Dryococelus australis. Next base: position 49,925,639 of record CM057000.1, read on the forward strand.
ATCTTCATGTTTCCTAGAATTGTGTTGTCTGTTACGGAGAGCAATAGTTCTGAGCAATTGCCATCCAACATTGCAATAAAAGCCATTTTTCTCACGCTATACTGCACAAAAGTATAGCCAACGTGCCTGGCGCTATTTGCTGAGAGAAATTATGCGTCATGGCAGGAATGGTTGTATCTATTTCTCGTATTGCCTAACTTACCAACAAAGCATTTCTATGGTGAAAATCTTATTTTCAGGTAAAATAATAAATAGTTGTGGTGGAATAATATATATATATATATATATATATATATATATATATATATATATATATATATATATATATATATATATATATATAACCAGTTTTGGGTAACGTCCACATGTCTTATTACTGGTGTTTACCCACATCAGCTCCTGGAACACTTACCACCTATAGGTATATACTTTATATCATACTATACACATTCACCTCTATTACTACTCACATTCTATTATAACATGCTTTTAGGTACTCTTTCATTGATCTGCGACCGATAAAAAAACATCACACATCGTTCACCAACTTCCGACAACCCTACTGTGATGTTAATAACACCTCTTCACACCTCCTTCTACAGGCCTTCCATTATTTCATTTCATTAAGCCACATGGATAGTTTGCGCTTAACATTAATTTTTTTCTACATCAATAAACTACAAATTACTCACATGTTGCATATTGTTTTCTTTTTCCACTACTGCCAACCTATTCGACTTTACTACCTACATCCTGATGTCATTAAGTACGTCATACTATAAACAAATATCTGGTATCGGGTTGTACACGAGACCCAAAAATTACATTACAAGAAAAATAATAAATACATCCACTAATGGCTCCAGAAAATTGAATTCACCCAAATCTCTACCAATCTGCTTCCTGGAGAATGCTTCACATACTTTTACCTGCTTCATGTACCTATAGCTGGTAAAACATATGAAGCAGGTAAATTTGTGTAGCTCTTCGTGTTCGCTCTCATGCTGAGAAGCAAAGGGGCATAAGTTTGTGTAAATTCACTTTTCTGGAGCTAGTTGGTAGACAGTACAATATTTCAGTGGTAAACCTCAAGTAAATAAAATAGTCCTACAAAACTTGCTACCATTACCAGCATAGGCAACAGAAACTTTTAAGTTCTCTCCTAGCAACAGAAAGCAACATAATGCAAAGAAAATTACATTCAGTCGAAATGTTTAGTTGTTGCATTTATACAATTGAATTTGAATGAACTATTACTTTTCAGCTTACAAATATAGGTAACTCACAATTATCATCTTTCATACCAACATGCATTTGTCGAAAACACTTCTCAACATTACATTGCACCATGTTTTGTTTGTTACTACAGGTTTGAGTCGTAGTGGACTGTTGTGATGGAAAATAAATTGCTGTCCACTGCCAATTCAATTACAGTTAACACAGTAATTTATAGAACACTCGAAAAGGCAATGTCAAATGTTGGTTGTAACATATTTGGATATGTCCACAACACACATATGTCGTGAGTTTCATCGCTCGACACACACATACAAACACACACACAATTGTCTGCACACAATTTAGATCTAAAACGTCATACTGCCAAATACAAAAAGATTCTTGAAAATGCATGCTTTAGTCCGATCTCCCCAGAATCAGATGACTGCGGCTAGTATTCATAATAACTTTTATGATGCAAATGTGAGCCACATTCGGTACGCCTCTTATTTTAGCAGGAAAGTGAGATTCTTATACAAGTAGAGAGTTGTTTACATGTTGGTTACAGTTGTGATCACTCTCAAAGTTACGAGAGGCATTGACCACCCCTAAAGACTCGCAGCTCAACCTCTGGTTGTATTTGTAAAAATGGTGCATGTCTTACATTGTTTCTATATTTGAAACACACTGCACTCGCAGATGCAACTATTTAAAAGTGTTAATGTACCTACTCTTCTTGACTTGCACAAATGGAAGGGTGGAAAATATTACAGGAAAGTAAATAGCCTACCTCAAAAACCTATGTTTAGATACGAGTATATTGATCTGTTACTTTCTGACCTTCCCATGGTTTGATCAGCATAAATCTTGTTTTTTATAACTACCAAGTAAATATTGTTACATGGATGCCTGAGGGGCGTATCCAAGTTTTTGAGGGATGATGAATGTCTTAATAACAATTAAAGAATTAAATTCAATAATTATATTTATTCCCAATGCTACAAATAGTCAAACATCTGTTATTTACCAGTCTGAGCATCCTATTTAATTACTATCTCTATTTCAATTAAAGTCTTTATCACAGTCTTTACTTTTGCTAATGTCCCTTAAACTGTTCCAATTATTTCCACATGTTTAGTTAAAAATGTTTACGAGGCAGCTATGAAAACTTTGACTTTTAATAATTCCAATTACAATATTTAGTCTTTCAGAATTTTGTGTGACTTCATACTGATGTCCACATCTTAATATGGTAATTATTAAGAATCTTTGCTGATCTGAATGAAACATTTGAGATTTATGAAAGTTGCTTACTGTTTTGAAAATGTGCTGTTGCACTATATAATGTTTCCAAGTTTTTTATCATAGTAAATCTAATATATATTGTCTTCGGTGTAAACCTCTGCTGTTTACATGATCTGCCATGTGCCTTCCTTTAGACCCATAATGCCAAACTGCAGCAAACAAAAGTGAAGCAAAAGACAAAAATTCATACAGGGTGACATTCTTAAACAGTTTGTTTGCGGTCCTGCAAACTCCTCGCAAATAAGAGGGGACTCTTGTCTTAAAAATCTTGCAAACCAAGCTTGAATTCATAAACAAAATTTGTAAGTCCCTTTTTCACGAGGCATTTGAGAGTCCAATGATTGTTGTTTGTATCTAATTTTCACTGTGTGTTATTTCCTAAAAAGGCTGGAATTAATTGGTAAAATATAAATATGTGCTCGGCTTTTTACAAAAAGCAGGTAACACACAAAAATATTAAACAACTCTTAAAATTAAAATTTTCTATAGGTAATTGTAAATTGCCAGTAATTACTATTGATCCAAAATTATGATGGGAAAACAAATTTCTGCAGAACGTGTGAAGCCAATACTTCGGCTGCAGGTTAATTACAAAAAAAAATTAGTTGAACACATGTATACGACCTATGGTCTAAATCGCCTTCCAAGGGTGGTACATTTCTTTGACGTTGGATCTGACGCACCAGAGTATTACAGGTATCGGATCAAATATGTAAGATGAAACACTGCGTTTCTGGATAATGTGTAAGTGTAAAATGATTTACAAGCGTAACACCTTTGCCTGTCTGCAAATTAATTCATGGAAATAATAAGGGTTACCACTCTTATTGTGAGCCATTCAACATGGTGCTGTAGCATATGTGGGATCTTATTGATGGAATATGAATCCGCATGTTCCAATTGACGAAAAAGGATGTCTTATGTAAACACCCTAACCCCTGCCATTTTCTAGTAAATTGAGTTTGAAGATTCAAAAGAATTATGTTCAGAACTTTGGAGGAGGGCAACATGCACAACATCCAATAATGAATGGTTGCGAATATCAAAGCGACAAGATAACAGAGAGAGGTGCGTAACAGTGGCAGTGAGAAATGCCGTAAATCACAATAAATTGAAACAAAGCAAATTACACTACATCTGTCTGTGTGCCATTTCCATGATGAGGGACTCGTGAGTGCGGAATGAATTGTGGCGTACCACTCATGAGTATTAAAGGAACTGAAGACACTACCATAATGTGTGCAATATTGTAGCATTTACAGCAGTAATTGATAGTTGTATGACAACATCAATGTCCATACCACAGTTACCAAATGTCTCTTCTGTGTAAGAATCGACTTGTGTATTATGTTGTGATCGACTTTGTGAAATGATTATAATGGCCAACTCATATACGAGACTGGTACAGGTAAACACCGTTTGAATGCAGGTATCACAACATGGTTGTGTGAGGAATGGTGTCATACAGTTACCTGAACTATTAATTGCCTGTCGTAACGGCCTACCATGTAGGCCACCGCACAACACACACTATCGTCAAGAGGAGAGTCTTTGGCCTATATATCCTGTGATATGTTCAGTCATTTACTCAGCCAAAACCATTGTACTAGAGTGGAACAGAGGCTTAGTTGGAGTATCGTAAAATGGATAGTTTTACGTGGTCTGAAATAGTTGACATTCACATTGTGTATGAGGCTGCGCAGTGCAACAGTAGAGCTGCAGCACGCATGTACAGGGAACGGTATCCAAACAGACTTGTGCTCATTCAATGTTCACAGCCATTGATATGAGGCTTCATGAACAGGGGACATTTGCAGTGAGTAAAAGTTGTGCTGTTTAGTTATGTGATGTCACACCGATCATTGTACACTGTGAAAACGATCGTACCTGTCCCAATACTGTGCATGTTACAGGTGTACAGGCCTAATGCTGTCTGTTCAAGGTTGGTACGAACACCTCACTTCGAGGAGGTGGTACTGTGGAGGTTCCATGAGTTGCCATCTAACAGCACCCGTCAAGTGGAGCATGCGGTCCGCACTGGACACATGAATGTGCAAAGAGTTGTGCACGAACAGTTACTCCATCCATATCACCAACAAAAAATGCACTATTTGAAGTCTGAAGACTACCCACAACATTTACAATTCGTACAATGGTATTTACAACAATGTCTAGTAAAGCCACATTTCCGAAGTGTCCTATTGTTTACAGACAAAGCGTGTTTCACAAGAGTATGTGTCTTGACATCTCGTAACAGTCACGTATAGACCGAGACAAACATGCTCCCGTCCTTCATTCAAAATTTCCAGGAGCTATTTGGCATTAACTGTGGTGTAGTATAATAGGTGACAGTTTAATTGGGCCTTACATATAGCCCACTCGGTTAAATGCTGACCGGTACCACATGTTTTTTGGAACAGGTTTTGCCAGAGTTGCTGGTAGATGTTCCACTTGAGATTCAACAAGAAATGTATCTGCAGCTTGACGGTGTACAACTGCACTGTGGTGCACATGTTCAAGAGACACCACGTTTCCAGGTAAATTGATAGGCCGAGGTTATGACCTGTGAGGTCTCCAGATCTAACACTGCTGGACGTTTACTTATGGGGTGCTTTGAAGTGTTCGGTGTACAAGACTCCAATAGCGTCTCTGGAGGATCTCGTCAGTATACATGCTGCTGCCGATATCATAAAAACTTCATCCTGCGTGTTTGACCATGAGTTGTAATACTTATAATGAGACATTTTCAGTAATGATCCTGACTCTTCTGTTATGACACTAAAACAAATAATTGCTGTACTTAAAGGGCAACACAGCCTCTTAACATGCTTGATGGAGTATATGAATAATTATTTTTATCCTGTATTAATGTTGGACCCTTCTTATGATGAACAAAAATATATTAAGTCAGACGATACTCTTCCGTGCGTTTAGAAGGTGTAATGTTCCAGTCCTGTAGTATTACGTACTACTTGCAAATAAAACAGTCTCGTATGCATCACTGCCAAAATTTCCAACAATTTATGTGACATGTCATATATATATATATAGAGCAATTCATGCAATAAGGATTATAGCAAAGAAATTATACATTTAAAAAATTAGTCATTTATTTGCTTGTCATAGAGCTTGTGTGTGTTTAAAACCATATTTTACAGTGTCAGTGCAGGGCAGATACTAAGGAATTTCCTTTTATGGCCCATTTTATGTGGTTATTTATTGAAATACCATATTTACAGTTTTTCCTACTCAGCAGTCAGTGCAGTCACATCCATGACCTGGTTTCATCCCCAACCCAAACTATGGCCTCTCTATATGTCCGCTGTATACAAGCTGCCTTTGGTAGAAATAAGGGTGGTTGACTTTGCACAGAATTACATATCTGCACGTAGACTGTAACTTACATGTATTTGATGTGCACATGGATAATGTAGCATTATTACAAACACAAGATTTAATCTATCTCTGGTATTCACAATTTGGAAATTCAGAGACAAGTTCGTGTGTTCAATGAATACAAACTTTGACACCAGCAGCCAACAGACAACAAATACAAGTGAAGATGTAATATTACAGGAAAAATTCTTTCTTGTTTCATGTAAATTTGTTTTGCCATCTGTGTTGTAAGTTTTTGAGTTTTTTTATTGATAGTTTTGCACAGTAGACCTACTATCTGATAGAACAACAATTTAACTATAGAATAACTAGAAAGTTATTTCTTAAATGAGAAGCGATGATTTTTTGGGGTATCAAGGGTTTGAAATCACAATGCTGAAGAATATTTTTGGACGTGTTTTCGCAAGGTTTGTTAATTGTGTTTGATTCACAGTCAGTGCAGTTTCCATTAATTTTTTATGAAGTGTTTATATTACCTAGTAGAGTTCAATAGTGCTCTTTAAAACCAACACCATACAAATTTTTTCAAAACTGTGCTGAAATACAGCAGTACTTATCAGGAACATGTGTCCGGTAGAAATAACATAGTTTTGTAAAGCTGTAATCAACCTTTTTTTAAGTGACTTGTTTAAAAAATTTTTGAATATTTGAATGCCTTTAATTATGGCTAACTGTTATTAGACCAATTACGTGCTTTGGGAATCTGGGAGATAAAACTTTTGCTACGTAGCAATTTTATTGTTAATAAACACTGCAGTGCTTGGATATTTGCGATGGAAATGTACCCACACTGCAGTTTAGTATAAATACAGGAAATATTTTGTTTTCTTTTTTAGCAGTGGAAATAGAAAACCTCGTAATCAATTGACATAGGTTATGACTTGGCTGCTGCAGTATCATTTAAACCTGTTTCCGTAATGTTGACATCACGTGTTGCACTAGTGTAAGTAAGCTGTTCATGGTAAAATGAGCATTTTTAAAAGCCCTGCGTAAGATTTACTTGTATGCATGTTGTGTGTTCTTCCGCCTTATGTAAAATTAACATTGCCATGATCTATCATCACTGTATTCATGCGTTGGTCAAGTGAATCTATGAAATTATTAGAAAAATTAATATTTAAAAAAAATCTTCTTATTTTTACACTTTGATGCATTAAAAAAACAGAAAGCACAAGAAATAATTTAAGTTGTCACAATGGTTATCCAACACTTTTTATTTGACTTTAAGATACAAAACTACTTTCCATCCATTGTTACCAACTTACTGGATGCATGTCACTTAGTGTGCCTGTTAAAATATGTGCAGGTATGGACAGTGACTTTTTTTCTACGGTTGATTTCAAAAGTGCTCACTTTATTGTGAATCAACGTTTTTGCTTTTACTTATTTTAACCAGTGGGCCGGTGCTAACAAAACCATTTATAGGTCATTCACAGAAAAGTGAGCACTTTTTAAGGTTCTTTCAAAATGCACTAACCCCTAATAAATATAATTTATTGTAGCCTGAGATGTTAACTTTTCAGATTAGTGAAATGTATACACTGTGTTTAAAAGTCATTTTTCAATGTTTGTATTAAAAAGTGGCAGAAAGTTAGAAATTAATTGAAAGGAAACTTCTAAGAGGGCTTTAAAAATTGCTCACTTTACTGCGTGAATAGCCCATAAACGTGGAGGTGTTAATAACGTAAGTTTGCCTCTTTAGTAAAAAAAATTTAAACGCCTCAAGGTTACATCTGGCCTTAAAGGCGATATTACACTTTACTAGATTCCGTAAAGGCTTGTGCAAGGTCCGCCATAGCGGCCGGTATACGGACTAGCGTGGCACCAGTCATGCCATTTCCCGCCTTGTACGGCCAGATTTCGTACCAGGTTTGGTAATTGGACACGTCCTATTTTTCGTGGCAGGTTCCATACCGACACTCGTACCTGGCCAATCACATTACAATTTCAGAGCGTAGGGTGCTCCTCGTGGCTACTACTTGAAACGAGTTGATGAAGAAACCGAAAAGGACGCCTCCGTCTTGATTTTACATCCGTGATGTTGAATCTCTTTCAAACAGATTTAAAATACAACGAATAATATTGGCTATGACAACTTTTAATTACTGTTTATAACCGTTCTGAATACTTAAAACATTGCCTACTGCATGAAAATTAATTCAAACTCTTTACAATATCAACGGTATATAAAGTTGACATTTATCATTAAATTTTACATGCTGATAACATTCCGATACATAAAGAAAAAACTATATTTTACAACCAGTCAGTATTTTTCATCAAAATTAAAAATAACACACTCGTACTCTAGTGACTTCAGGTCATTTTCAAGAAAAGGAATGAAACGATACTAGTAAGCATATCATTTATGTAAAAGGCGAAGAGTAATATAGCAATATTAAGCTGTGCTAGCTAGTTTATTTCATAGGCCTGTGCAAGTTACTAACTGGTAGCAGTTCTGCGAATGATGGCGGCTCATATGGCGTATGGTATAACGGCTTGTGTACCAGGGCTTGTAGAAGCTTGTACAAGAACCAAGTACGGCTGCAGGTATCGTGTAATATCGGCCTAAGGAAACGTCGCGCCCGCGATGGAAAATAGCATGAACAAGCTTCGTATTTGTTGTTTCCTCGGAATTTTAAGCAGTGACTATAAGGTTTTAATCCAGCAATATGTTTGTAAAAGATACAGGCAGCGTTGTCGTAGTTTAAAACACCATTTTACAGAAAAATAGGCCCTAATAGTAAACAGAGGGCTACTTACAGCGATGTTTGCTGAAACTTTTCGACGACCACATTTATGTTTCAATAGACAAAAATTGGGAACAAAATATCTACTTTTATTTTTGTTCCAGAATAAATATTTACTTGCAATATTCCATAGCTGCTTACAATGAAACCCATATGACAACTTAGAGAGACCCTTTAATTTGCGTGTTTTTTTTGTTTCGGGCTACTTGTACCAACAACTTTCAATTGAGATCGAGCAACATCGGCCGCCTTCCGTTATTGCTGGTGAGCACTGAAATCACTGATGGTTCATCAGTGTTCGTCAGCAGTAAGGGAACAGCCAGCAGTAAACAGTAAATATTTTGTCCGTCAGTAACTTTATAGTTTCGTAACGCTTGCCAGTGGTATTCATCACAATTAAACAAAAAATATTTAATTATGAATTTATGTATTATCTTATTTTTCTCTGGAGTTAAATGAATTAATACGCATATATAAACAATTATTCACTATTGTCTAAAGAAAGGCAATTTTCTAACAATATATAACTCTGTTTTGAGTTTATTTTTGTACTGCTTTTGTTCCAAATTTCAGTAGAAACTGTTTTGTATTTAATGATCCTGCCATATGCACATTATAAATACCTCTGAGAAACTACAACTTCAATCAGCCGCAAAAATCGTGTTTCACTAACACTGCGTAACATCTGCAGCATCAGTAAACTCTGTGTTTCCAGTGTTCAATATAGCCTCGCACAGGGTGCCGCCCAGCGGCACATTGACACAAGTGCCAGTCAGTAGTATCGGAACGGTAGCTGACGTTGCTGAAATTATTTTGCAGTGAAGTCGGGGAGTAACGGAAGGCGGCTATAATATCTCGCAACAGTTTATCTTTTGTCACTGCTTAAATACTTGTCTCACAAATCGTGTAAGGTACTCATTGTGAAGGTAGCCATAACATAGACTGGACGCAGTTTCAAATAAAACGTATTGTTACAATTTCTCAAAGCCAGTGCGCTATTGTCTTAATTAAATAAGAGTTTATTATAGTTTCCTAATTTATTTACAAACTACAAACAAAATTCTCTAGACTCAGTACCTCAGTAAATTATCACTTGATTTACAATTAATGAATCCAATCAATACAATTTACAACTACTTGTAATTAAATTGTAATTAAATAATTAAAATCAGTCCTAGTAAACAGTATATCAAAACCTGTTGAAGTACTTTATAAATTATATGTCCATGCTTTACAGCTGCAATATTTACAATAAAATCTATTTCACACGTTCATTTAGACCAGGGGTTCCCAAACTTTTCTTCACCACGCCTCCCTTCTGCAAAAAAAAAAAAAACTACCCCCCCCCCCCCCCCCCCCCCCATATCACAACTGTTTACGTATATTCGCTGCTTTTGTCTTAACAGTAAAGCACACGTCTCTTCCCGGCTGTGGTACCGACGGTCTCTTGCATTTTGAACGAAGTGTACGGGGAGGATCTACCCGCTTGTCTGATACCTCTCTCAGGCTGTCACGAGGCGACCTCGCATCACCTGCGCACTTTATTACCTCAACCCGGGCTACAATTGGTTTTGTCGTTTTGTATAGCTCTAGGTACCTACACTACAGTCCGATTTAAACATTTGGTTTCTATTTACTAAACTGTACAAGTGAACAGCTCGGTGCCCGCGCCCCCCTTAGCATCTCGTCCTGCCGTCCTTTGAAAATCAATGATTTAGACCCACCAATCCCCAATGTTCTAGAGTTCTCCGAGCGCCCGCACGCACAGTAGCCTTCACTCGTCGGGTTTCACGCCCTCTCGTCCATTCACACCACAAACTTCTCGTCCGCCGTCGCCTCGCAATCACCCGTCGTCGTCTGTCCTCTTCGCCGATGTCTCTCGCTGTACCACACGTCTCTTGATTACTGCACTTAGCCAATTGGCTTCCGCAAAAATAATGCCGACCCTCCAGTTGCGGCTGCATTTGGTGTTGTAGGCAATCGCCCAGAAATTTATGTAATTGCCGCGTTGCGCCGAGGGTCCTAGTTCCCAGAATTTTCTTGCGCATCTTCCCAAGTCGTCGACTTTTCCAGCAGGAGGGAGTAGAGGCTGTGACGCCAACCAGGTCAGCTGTCAATCTTTTTTTTCCCCCTGGGGAGCCCCCAAATCCCGCTGTGTTCACAGTTCTGTGTGCCCTCCGGTATGCGTGTTAATAGTTAAGACTGTTGGAGAATGGGATGTGCCTCAGGGCAAGCGCTTTATGCTGGGTTTAATTTATAAAATGGGCGCATGCATCGCGGCTGAGCAGAGTTGTCTGGTGCCATGGCCCCAATTGTAGTCGAGTATACACCGCGAAAGAAGAAGGGTCTAGTAAGGGGCATAGGAAACCAGGCAAAGTGGAGAGGGCCTGAGAAAAACTATGCGACAATCGCGCAGGATAAAAATAATTTATTTTATTGGATTAGGGCTGGAGAAAGTAGGGTAGTTGTTAGTTCGCTAATATAGACTTTGTGAGGTTAATGAGGGTGATATGAAATGTGTCGATCCGCTGCATGAATGTATCCAGGGTCGTACCGCAGTAGCACAGCCCTGGTGGCGGGGGACAGAACTGTGCCAACCGTCCGCAGATGCCAGTCATCTCTCTGGAAGAAGAAAATAGTATTAAATTCCAGACATAAAAATAGGAGTAATTAGGAAGAGGATAGGGGGTGGTGTAGCAGTGCAATGAAATGACATTACCTACGGCGTTATTTCGCTTGCAACAATTTGGAAATGTATTTTATGCGTTGTAAGTGTTGTATGGGTTAGTGTGAGAGTGCCACTTCACAGCCTCCTCAGTTGTTGCTGGTAAACTGACCAGAGATCGCCTTGGAATCGGCAGTGGCGACGGACCATACATGCAAACAGCTGTCGGATGAGAAGTGTTTCAGCACGTGTGGTGGGGCAGGTGTATGCAACGTAATTCATTCTCTGCCGCCGAGCGACGGTATCGTGAGCGGGTCTACCTTGGGGGAAGGGGAGGATCGAGGTGGCCCACTCCTCCCACAGCTCCGGTCTGCGCGTAACGGTAGCTCGCGCCCGTGGCCAGAGATCGTGCGGATAACAGTATTTGATATGAAAATTCATCCGTAGATACGCATACTTTGGGCAGCACACTGTGCAAGTGTTGTTTGTTTACTTTTAACGTATTCTCCGCTTGTATTAGCGATTGCCTTATCCCATTTACGAGTACCTTCAAGCCTTTTTTTTTTAAACTACCTTATTCTAAGTGTTATGTAAAGTTAAGGCCCGAAGGTAGGACGGGATGTTATTGCGTCTCAGGGCTAACCCCTTACGCCTACTAGGAAAAATCATGCAAGGAGACATACATCGCGGCAAAGGAGGATTGGTCAGCCATGGCCTGCACTTTGAGGCAATCACTACCTCCCTAAGTTTACTTAGAGCTAGTTTTAACTATGAAGAGCAAGGGAAAAACCGTCAAGAGAGACGTAAAAACCCTTGCGACAGAGAAGTAAAAATTCAAAAAATTATTGCATGCGTTAAATTTAATTAAATAGAATGCTACAGGAGATAGAGGTTATGAAAAACATGCTCTTGGTTAATAGGGTTGGAAATACTAGTAGAGAGGGGGCGGGAGCTTTGTTTATTTTAACTTGATGCCGGCAGTAACCAGAGAGGTGTTTGGACGCCTCTCTGGTGGGCAAAGTGACGCTATTGGGCCTCTTCCCCCGATCTCTTCCATGAACCTGAAAACTAAAGGAGAGTAAGTGAGCTGCCTGTAAGTGCCAGCAGGGCTGGCTCTTACTGGTTTTTACTAGAACGTTAGAAGACGGTAAGGACCTGTGGATGAAAAGACATATTAAGCTAGCCTAATTGGCCTATAATAATATCCTAAATATAGCCTATAGTAGCATATGTCCTCGGGGACATATGAATCTAAAATAATGCTGTGATACGTCACAGCAGCCAATCTCTGTATGTGACAGAGCACATATACGGCCGTATGCTGTAGGTGCACTGAGCTTTGCTAAGTGGTGTTGGGGGGGGGGTGAGAAAATACTTATAATTACGGGGAGGTTTCACCAATTGAAGCATCGAACCACACGACGCTACAAACCTCTACCTCTCGGCAGAGGCGGCCTTGGAATCAGCTGCAACGCAGGGCCAAGCATGCTAGCAACTGGCAGGGATGAGAGGTTAAGCCTATGTTAACCTATTATATCCTAAATAGTTTTTTTTATTTGGTGAAGCATTATTAATTAAGTTAGGGCCTTCAAGCCTATGCTGGCCTTCGTGTAGTCCTCGCTTAGTAACTGTTTTGGCAGTAATTTCCGTATCTGTCTTCCAAGAACGTACTCTCAGCTCTTCTGCCGGGTGGTGACGAATCGCTATTGTTAACCGTATATTCATGTAGTATTAACCGTACGTCGACCACGCCATTGCAGTGCTCTCCTTCAGATGAACCTCATATTTTCGCATGTATTCATTCTGGAAGTCTGAATACACGCATGATCCTTCGTAGACAGTCTACTGCTGTTAGGCGTGTACCCTCATTCTAACAAGGGCCCTTTATACTTACGTGTCTATTGTTGCGCTGCATGCCTTTTTATGCATGTGACAAAATGTGCAACATGAAAATTGTGGGACGAAATGCAGTTCGCCATTCTCATTCCGTTTTATCAGTGGTGATGGATCTGGTTCCAACAGAGAGAGTTCAGGTTCGCTGCCCTACTATATCTCCAAAGTTGCGACGTTTTCATGCTGCAGGTATAAAATGCGCCCTAAAAAGTTCTTTTACGTCCGGATTCTACATTCTAGTCCACCTTGCAGAACTGGACTGGATTATCTCCCTCCAGATCCTGGTTCACTGGTCCGACTGTATTTGAGGTCAATATCAATCGGGATTAGCTATACGCCACTCCGCAAGTGCAATCCGTATTGAGGTCTTACTCTAAACGGGGGCATCTCAGACGTTTCGCATTGCAATAACACACACAACATTTACGGCTTAGGAAACACCTCGACAGGAATACATATCTCTGGCAAAATATTTGCAAACAAATTTGGCAAGGAAAGTGATCTAGCATTGCCTTTTCTTGGTTTTTCTATATCGGAGATAGCCGTAGTGGCGTTGTGGTTGGACTACTAGCCTCTCACGTAGGCGAACCGGATTCTATTCTCAACGGGGGTCGCTCCCGGATTTTCGCGTGTGCGGATTGTGGCGGACGATGCAGCTGGTCGGCTGGTTTTCTCGGGGATTTCCCGTCTGCCTCGCCTTTGCATTCCAGCGCTATTCCATACTCACCTCACTTCACCCTCATCGGCACTCGAGACCTCGATGTTAAGTGCCGTCCAAATCTTTCCACTCCACTCTGATTTGGTGTTAAAAAAAACTGTAGAATTCAGGTTACGTGTTTAAGCGTTGAAGAAATTGTTGCACTAACGTCTTATGTTTACCACATTGTTCGCAGAACTGGTTTTTCAGAGTATGTTTCCAAATTGTTGGTATTGTTAGATCTAAATAATAGTATCCCACTATACCTTTCGCATGGTAATATATTCGCTGCCTTTAGTATTCTGTGTCAACTGAAGATAATATTCATCATATTCAATTTATATCTATAGGACGTTCAAGACGCAAAAATTATACTAAAAATTTTTTTAGCAGATTACATCAATCTTCATTCTGATAAGAAATATTGCTCTAAAGAAAGGTTACATTGGCGAAAAAATGACTTTTAAAAAATAATAAAACGAGTTAGAGGAATTTTTAATCCGTATTTTATCCTTGCAAATCTCGAAACTGTACAAAAGAAAATTGTTAGGATACAGCTGGAAGTTCATTTTATTATAATATCGTGAAGAATGTTTCTTGAAAGTTTGTTAATACGAGTAGCTTGTATTTCAATTTTAACTTTCGTTGTAAAATTTAAACTCAAAGTATAACCCTTACTGCAAGCGCGCGCGTGCGTGTGTGAATGAATATATATGTATATATATATATATATATATATATATATATATATATATATATATATATATATATATATATTCACTGAATGCTGTATGACGGTCATACGAATGTCATAATCGCGCCCATTTTCTCTTTCAATTTCTAGACTGTCTCGTTTTCCTTATATATATTTTCGTTTAGAACATGTACCATATTTTTTTAAATCCTAAATTTCGATCGCCGATCACAGTTTTTGTGACAGTATTAATGGAAGTAATCCCATAATAATATAGAGTTGTGTGCCCACATTTGAAGTTATTACAAAATTACTCATATTTTTTAAAAGAAAATGTACAATAAAATGAAGAGAATTTTTTGTGGTTATTATTTTCGTGTCGTGGATGAGTCGTAGATAATTCTAAAAATTTACTTATGGTATCTTTTAAACTGGTTTCATTAAAAGTGTGATAAATTTTTATACGGAGACTTTGAAAGCTTACTGAATGCAATTCATTGAAAGTCATGTGAAGTGATTTTTTAGTTCAGGTAATTGAATTCAATAAATATTCGGTCGTGTGAAGTGACTTTAAGAGAAAATCTACATGATATAGGGGGTTTGATTCCAATACTTCTTTGCATTGAACATATTCCCTGTAGGAAATTACCGATTTTTCGCCATTTACTGTAATTTCAAAACTTTTTAAACAGGCATTGAAGAGAACCGAATTGCTTGTCATGGCGAGGAAAGTTTTCTGGCTAGAAACGATTAAATTATGTCTACGTTGAGGTTCGTTTTTATTCCTCCTCCTGGCAGAAACATGGTCTGAACTGTCATGATATACAAGCAATGCTCGTACTTGTGAGAATGTAAACGTCGTAAGAGGGGACCTCGATAAATTACAATCTCCCTTCCCCCTTTATGATAATGTTAGGTTACACGAAAATTTGATGAGCTGATACGAGAATTACGAAAATAGTGGCAGTGCTGTGCTGCCCGGGTGTCTGCTGGGCGCGGAGTGCTAACTAATTACGGCGTGCAAGCAAGTGACGGACGGGTGATCGCCACGTGTGGTGGCTTCTCGCCGCCTTCTAGTGGCACGGAGCCAGGGAAGCGTGGGCGAGGAATGTGGTTTCTTCAAAAAAAAAGCCGCGAGAGGAGACGCTCTCTGCCGGTGATTCACGTAAACCGGGTGAAGCGGAATGAGCTGTTTCTCGGGCGCGGGCGCGCGCCACCCTCCCAAAATAATCCGCCACTGCTTACACAGCGTTCGCCAGTACATAAGTAGGACTTCCTGTGTTGCCGTGTTCAAAACCACGTGGTTACTGGTTACCCTCGCTCGTCTATTTTTGCGTCTCCAATATCCGTCCGGCAGTTATTAGGTACCGTGCGAAAGTTTTTAGACTTATGTACGTTGATAAAAAAAGGGGGGGGGGGGGTGTGAAGAAAGGGAGAGCGAGAGAGAAAATCATTTGTTGGTGTTACCGGTTTTTTAGTCGTGAAATGTATTCAGCATTCATGATTGAAATTTCTTCTTTTGACAAGACATAGTATATCATTAAAATGATTAAAAAACTACAGGATGATTTACGAGAATTATTTCATAATCACCCAAATAATAAAGTTAATCAGTCACCTTGAGTTCACAACGTCAGTAATCTGTAATCCTCGCTTAAGGCCATATTATACGGTACCATATTTCGTAAAAACTTGTGCATGATCTGCCATAGTTACCGTTATACTGGCCTGTACGGCACCCCTCATGGCATTTTTCGCCTGGCGCTACCAGATTTCATCACAGGTTTGGTAATTGAACCTGCCTTATTTTCCGTGGCAGGTGCCATACCGACTCTCGTACCTGGCCAATCACATTGCAGTTTCAGAGCGTAGGGCGCTTCCGTAATTACTACTTGAAACGAGTTGATGAAGAAACTGAAAAGGACGCCTCCATCTTGAATTTACATCCGCGAGGTTGAAACTCTGCCAAATAGATTTAAAATACGACAACGACGAATAATATTGGCGATGGCAACTTTTAATTACTGTTTAAAACCGTTCTAGATACTTAAAACATGACCTTCTGCATGAAAAACTTAATTTTAAAAATTGCAGTTAATGACGGTATATGAGCTCAATATGTGGCGTGTGAACTGGTGGTACAGTGATAAAGGAAAAGTGTCCTGGAATATCTTCATTTAGTTCTTTATTATCAAGACTTCTGATGTTTATTTTTAAATGATTCCCGTAAATTTAAATTTTGCTGTAAACTGTTGCCGAAATTAGCTACACATTAAAATAAAGTTTAGACTATATTTCAGAAATTAAATATTAATTTTTTCGTATCTAAATAACGGCTGCAGTTTATTGGTGGAATTCAAATTCGTTCTGTATTGTTCCATGCAAGTATACTACAGGTGTTCATATTCCGCTGGGGAGTTACTACATATAATTTGTGAATAAAATTATTCTTAACGTAAATGCAGTTGAAATGTGCCGCCTTTATCGCAGTTCAAACTATGTGGTCTGCAATAATCCCAAACACCGTTTAACTTCTATCACACTCAGGATACGTTAGAAGTAAACACACATACACACCTTACACAGCCCGCGTTCCCAAAAAGCGCTGCCAAAAAATCCAAGATTCGCCCTGAACAATTCTAGACCATTCAAATTTTAGTTCCGAAAGGGGGCTGTTATTGAACCTAACAGGCGGTTTTTAGTGAATATTAGCTAGTCCCGTAAATGACTTCTGATTTTTTGTAAACATTTTGCTATTAACAATCCATCAATGCCATGCAATTTTATCCCTCACTTTAATTTCTTAGTACACACGAAATAATAAGTAAAAGTGAAATATCTACACAGTAGTATGGAAAAGGGAAATTTGGGACATGGCCGCCATCTTTGTAGCCAGTATGCCGCCTCTTGGAACCACCATCTTGGTAGCAAGTATGCCATTTTGCACTTCATGCTCTACCATCCCATGTTGCATCTATCATTTCATGTTGTTTATCATGCTCTTGCATTCCATGGGTTTCCTCGAGAGTTCTCCCGATTTTTTCTCATTTCGTTTTTTCTCATCTACTCTTTCTCCCCTTCCTCTCTTTCGCTTCCAAATACTCACATTTGTTATATTAATAACTTATATTCGCTCCACTGCCATCATGGCTTTTTCATTTGTCATTTGTCTCTCGCGTTCGCTCTACCATCTTGCCTTCTTTTGTTTACATCGGCTGTTGCTAGGGGGCGCGACAGTCGTTTGACCACTGTGTTGGTTCTAGAATTGGCTGCGCTGGGACAAGGGTTTAAAAGAACTATAGTATGTGTAGTGGGAAAAATTATTTTAATAAAAATTAAATAAATTCTGCCTGCCACTTCGGGATCTATTGGTCTCCCGTCACAGAAAACCTGTAACTCAAAAAAAAAATTGTAAAAACTGAAATGTATCTCCATACCTCTGATTTTTTTATTGATTTTCCTAGAAAAAAACTCAATTTTTGCATAGAAACCCCACTCGCATCGTTCCTGCTAGGCTGCACGAATCACCGGAGTGTATATTTATTTACAGATTTAAAGATATAATTTTCCATACACGAGAAATTATATAAAAAGTATTGTAAAGTACATTCCAGGCAGGACTTTGTAAAAATCAATTCAACTTTTTTCAGTTAGTTTTTACACTTGTACAAAAAAATTAATTTAAAATGAATCCGTCTAGCCTTGAAACCATGCACGCATTAACCGACAGGCACGCGAGGTAGACACAAGGCATACACACCTCTTATGACATGAAAAGAGTGCATGCAACGTCTGTTGGCAGGGGATGGGGGAAGAGGCGACCAGTGTAAATGTTTCCTCGAGACTAGTGCGCACAAACTTACCGTGATCGCCTGCGCCACTGTGCATCATTGTCAAAACAATCTTGTCATCTAGAATTTGATACATTTATAAATAAGTAGAATTGTTTTATTTAAATTTATTTTATTTATATTTTGATAAATGCCGAAATCTTAAATAAAAAAAACAGTAAAATGTATCGAAAATTATTTTTTAATGCAAAATAGGTTTAATATATTTAATTATGTAAATTTTACACGTTCATAGGATAGCTGGTAAAATTTTTAAGAAGAAAAAATTCTCATGGATGGATAACATTCGAACCCACTACCCCTCGGATAAGTGCCGGGCACTTTGACCAATGGACTACAAAGCTCTGATCAAGGCGAGTGCTTAAATGTTGTCTAAAAAACCTTTCATTACTTTCTTAATCATATGTACCTAAGCCCACATATATTTTTTATATTCAGTTTAAATAATTATTTAGAAAATCTTAATTTTCGCAAGTCGGGCTGTAAGCATATTTATAGTCACAGGTGAATATGATTTGCAAACTATTAAGACCAGGCTCGTGAAATTTAGTTTTCAAGAATCATTTATAGCTCCAAGAATCTATTTGTTAAGCCGTTATACGTACTGCACAGGACAGTGAGCTGGAAGGATCTCTGCTCCCTTCCTATTCTGCTTCCCGTCAGTCACCTGCAAGACGGTCAAGGGTCAACACCTCCGCACTCCCCTCGCCCTGATCTCTATAAGATATTTAATCCTAAAATAAATATAAAAAATTATACCACTATTTCATAGTGCATGCAGGGTGTTCCGCGATTTGACGTAGGCAGTGTATTCTACAGCTCATTTGCAACAAAACATTCATATAGAAAAATGGACTAGGCAGCCCATTTTTACAGGGACGAATGTGACAAACACACGTAGCCTTACGGAACACCTTTAAATGTGCACCATCCACCCGTACGCAGGCTGCGACGCATTGCATCGTGGAGCGTTGCCACTGCATGCGAGGTAGGTCTGCACGTAACTGATCGACGGCGGCGGTAATCGCCTGCTGTAACCGGGCACGTGTGTCCTGCCGCGGTCCGTCGTACACCCGACTCTTCAGGCAGCCCCACATGAAGTCCAGAGGGGAGAAGTCCGGAGAATGCGCTGGCCACAGGACCGGCCGACCCCATACAATTCAGTGGAGCGAAAGCACAGTATTCAGGTATGCTGTGACAGTCCTTCCAGAAGTGTGGAGGAGCCCCATCCTGCTGTAATGGGAAACAAGAGAGAAAGAGAGAATGAAAGGAGAGAGGAAGAGAGAAAATGAAGTGAGAAGAAATTGGGAGGACTCTGATGAGACCCATGCAATGCAAGAGCATGAGAAAACAGCATGGAATGACAGACATTGCGGAGTGATAGAGCATGAAGTGCAAAATGGCATACTGGCTACCAATATGGCGGCGTACATGCTACAAAGATGGCGGTATCCAATATGGCGGTAGCGTGACCGGAATGACAGAGCAGGAAGTCGTAATCCACAATGGCGGCTATATCCTCGGTACCCAGCCCTCTGTCACAACCTTCCCTTTTCCTGTACACGATTTAAGTAAATGTCTGAAATTTGGTAATATTTTCTTTACAACTAGGTATTTGTTGACCTTTTTTTGGACAAGTTTATGCGTAATTGTAGCTATAGTGTAGCAATGCAGAAGGTATTCATATCTGTTATTGATATGGTCATTACAACACAACACTGTGATAAACAGTACATGTCGACGGCACATACGCAGTCTATTTTCTGAGTTACGTAACTACGTGTAATGTTGTGGGGCTGTACTACTCGGCATGTTTATGCGCTTGGAAGGTTAAGTTGCTGCTACAACGTGATCGGAATCTTAACTAGTCACTAATTGCTTATTGTGCTGCTCCCCCAAATCCAGAGGTAATAAATGAATAATAAATAATATTCACAATTCGCGAGCACTATTAGCCTTCTTTTGCGCGCGTGCTAACAAGGTATTGCAGTATTTAAGCACGCGAATTTTAGTTGGTTCACGTTAATTTTTTTTAATCTGCATGTGAAAACAAATCCCGCTCGTACTGTACCGTCATGTGTAGGATGTTTGAGGGGCAAAGTCGATGAAGCGCTACGGACGATGCGGGCCAGCGCATATAAAGCGGCATCGTCTCTACGCCAAGTCCAGTGCACTTCTCTATCTATCGTAGATTCGTACGAATCTAGTTCGTATTGAGAGTCAGCGGTCTGAAAAGCCGTTGTCAGTCATGTATGGGAGGACATTAAAATTATGTTTGGAATGTGCGTAATGTTTTGCGAGTACCTTACACGACTAATCTGAAGCGTGTTTTCTTTTCGTAGATAACGTTATTCATCTTTGCTGCTCCCCACAGAACGAAGATAATGTAAATATGCGTGACGAATTTCGAGAGTACGCACGATGATGTTGGTTTGCGTGCTGCAGGTTTGAAATTAATATTAGTTTAATTTTCTGTTCAACAGTTAAGAAGATAGTGTAATTGTTTTCTCCACTTTTCTTACTTTGGAAACACAGTATAACTAGGAGTACTGGTTTACTGCATTTTACTACTGTCAAAACGCGATTAATTTGAACTATCTAAATTCAAAGTATAAACGTCCGTACTTGGCCGTTTAACTTTTTAAAAATAGCTTACAATAGAAACACGGCTGCCTAAACATGCGATACTTGGATGTTAAACGTTTCGCGAGTTTGACATTGAAGTCTAGTTTTATTTGTTTCGGCGATGTGCTAATTTATCTACGCTGGAATTGTTGGAAAATACAGTTCGATGTACGACGACAATAAAAATAAGGCATCCTCGATGATTCACAAAATATCAAGTAATTCTGTACGATTTCTCGAGCTTGCGATTTCTCGTTCACTGGGACACTTCCGTCCTGTTGTTTTATACAACTACGAAGTATTCGCATGCTGCTTCAGTCGCTGTTTCCTTTTATTATTGTGTAAAATTTACTGTTACAAGTAGTTAGGGACAAATCAGAGTTCGTGAGGGATGGAGGTCTTAATAAAAATAAAATAACTAAATTTAATTTCTTGATTTATTTACGCTGATATACAAAAATACACACAGCCATTATTTACAACAGTAAACTGCCTATCTCTACTGTTTCACTAATAAGTGAACGCAATTCTCAATTTTAATTAAAGTCCTTATCGCTGGCATTATATTGGCTACTTTAACATCGTTCCAAATTGGTCACAGATCCAGTTCCACTTACAACATACCCGCCGGTCACACAGATTCTCTCTCTCTCCCCCCTCCCTGTTTACCCCCCTCCCTGTTTTGTTTACCCCCTCCATGTGTACCCCTCTTCCCCTCCATGTCTACCCCTCTACTACCTCCCTTTTTACTCCTCTCCCCCCTCTTTTTGTGCTCCTCACATCTTCTCCTTCCTCTCTCCCCCTTCAATCACCTCTTTCCTCTCTCCCCCTTCTATCTCCTCTTTCCTCTCTCCCCCTCCACCCCCTCTTTTCTCTTCCTTCTTCCGCTTCCACACTCCTTCTCTTCTCACCATTTACCTTCTCTCTCCCACTCCTCTCTCTTTTTATCCTCCCCTACTTCCGATGTTCGTTGACTACACTCGCTGTTCACTCGTCGCTCGGATGATAACACTCATCTAGCGCTAATAACCGTCCACGACTCTAAAGTTTCGACACAGGCATGCCGCAGCGTATATAGCTCAGTTGGCCTGGCCCAGATGGTTCTTTGCATCGCGAGTCGCGCTGAGGGGGAGGTGATGTGATAACCAGAAAATTAGCGCTGTGACTATCCCAACATTTAAGCTTCCAAGGGCGGGAGTAACAAGTGTCCCACTAGCCTTATCACGGCACGCGGCGCGTGTTATGCGGCAGCTTGTTTGTAAATGCTTGCCCTTTTCCGGTTACCGGTGATGCCCTTGTAGTGCTGCGCTTCGCACGCCCGAGGCGACAGGCAAGGATACAAAGCAGCGGCATGTAACATTACAGATTTCTTCTCCCTTTCTCTCTTTTTAAGCCTAACTTCCAAAAAATAACACATCTGGTATTACGTAGATTTGGGGGCAAAATCTTGTCACCGCCATCTAGATGCGCCATTTTATTCAAATGGGCCCTAAACTTAAGCGTTAATACACATAGTTGGTTAACTGCTAGATTTGCAGGGTGAAATGCGCCGACCTTAAACGCCAGTAAATGAATAATTAAAATGTTAACTTAGTTTTGTTAAACAGAGTTCAGCGGGTGAAGATGACCTGAAGTATAAAAACGTGATCCGGGCACACTTAGGCCGTTCTCTGTAGAGTACTTTTGAAATCTTAGTTACGTTTTTTCCTTCAGCCAATTTGTATCCTTCCACCACTTGTTAATGTAAACACCACCATGTGAGTAATAAACACAGTGTACACATTCATCATACCCAAAACCAAAATTCCGAGGCCACAATGAAATTATTTTATTGGTTATTATGTCTGATGAAATTGCTTCAATAAGTGCTTGCTTTACCGTGAACAGCCTGTAACACCTGATATGTTACAATAACTCTCATTCGTTCATATGCATTTGCCTACGGAGAGAGTTATATAAATTACCAACTTGCACTAAATAATTACTGGATCTTCTTAAAACGGGTACCTGTTTGTAAACATAATCAACAAAGTAATCGCCGACTCGCACAAGTTGTTGTTCAATGCCTTCCAAAGGTGACAGCTATTAGTGAGCTGGGAGTAAAAATAAGTGCTCTGTGGACGAATATCAGGTTTTTTATCGTGAGAACAGGTGCTGTGGTTGTGATGGAAAGACGAAGATGGAATTCGGTGTATGGCATTGTCTCCTTGAGATGACCAACGTGTCTGTTTTCTGCGGTCGAAATTTTTATCACACTGAGGGAAAGGCACAGTTTAAGATACAAAATTTGTTTACTTGAAAAGTTATTTATTTGCACAAAGCTTCCCACCATGGGGTTTGAATGGGGAATCAAATGTTAAAGAAATTCCTCATCAGTGCTTCAGTTTTAAAGATAGCCGTTTGAAAAATTATTATATGGGACATTTCTTAAGAAATACTGGCACATTAAGAAATCTTGCAAATTTTTTTTTTCGGAAATTTACATTTGAAGTTTAAATTTCAAAAAACCATATTAGGAATACTTTTTTATAGGCTGTTCACGTTAAAGTGAACACTTTTTAAGGCCCTTATAAATTTTTCCTTTCGTCCAGTTTTCATTTTCCTGCTGGTTTTCAATATAAACATTGCAATGTTCCCAATAAACACAGTGTATACATTTCACCACCATTGAAATTCAATGCCTGAGGCGGCAATAAGATATATTTATTAGCGGTTAATGCCTGCTGGGAGGGCCTTAAAAAGTGCTCACTGTATCGTGAACAGCCTATATATAATTTTTTACGTAGCATTATTTTCAGAGATAGTTGCATTGGGTTTTTTTTTTGTAACAGTATATATTCAAACTCCATGGCTATAATGCTTGGTAGGCAGACCCTTAACAAAATTTTGTTCATTCAGCTAACCTGCTCTTGCTCCAAACATCTGTATTCATTCCCTTGATTCAAATAAAACTTTTGTAAGTAATTTGTTGAGCCGAACAGAGCCGGAACACTTATTTTGTTGTTCCATCACCATTGTGTATTTAGTACACAGGACAATTTAACAAGTATGTCCGAAGTAGAGTTAAATTAATATTTTGTTTGGGGTTGATAAGCATTTGTCTAGTTTGAACATAGGTACAACAGTTTTCATAATTGATTTCACGTACGTTCTTTTAGTTAACCTTAGTGGTTTAAATGTGTGTGCATAAAATCAAGTATTAAAAATATATATAATAGTACGGTTTTTTTTGCATACAAGCGGTAATTATTATACTGTCCTACGTAAATAAGGTTTTCTTGCAAAATTTGCTTTTTGAAGCATCCAAAATGGAAATACGCAAACAATTTTAATCAAAAGTAAGTTTTTAAAACATTTAATTAAGTAAATTTTGGTGAAATATTTAAGTGTTAGAAAGTCATTGTTCTTTCATACACAACATAGAGAACTTCTCTGACAATACAGTTCTGCTTATCGGCTCCAGTGCTCAATAACAAGCTACTTTACTTCTACCTTACTCGCATTGTAGCCGTAACCTAACCAACATAGTGTGAATTGAAAGAAGGGACTCGTGAAGCTCGGAAGTACCATGATTCGAAATCTACGACAGTGAACTCTTCATTGGGGCGGTTTCCCAAGAGAACAGTTTCTGGATAGTCCGCAGGGGACAGGGAGGTAGGCCGCCGAGCGATTAAAATGGGGAGGGTGTGCATTTAGCTAGATTGTTGACTACCGAGCGACAGTCCCGATGTGTTTACATCCAGCCCGTGGGCAATAAAAAAAAGGGCGAAGACTGGGAGGGAGGTAGCGGTCGCCGGGGCTATTGACGTCAGGGGGTTTCCCTGGACACCAAGGGGAACAGGTTTGTCGCTGGCCTCCCCTTCATCGCCCCGCTTTTTCAACTTCCTTCGCGTTAGAGGTAAAGAGTTCGACTCGCCTCGGCGGGGTCGGACAATAACAAGAACCACATTCCTACCGTGGGTAACCTTATTACCCGTAGGCTATGTGTTGTGGCCGGGCGTTTCTGGAATCCCCCACGTTTGTTTTTGTTATTCTCATCGTGTTGTGTGACTTTTTGAATCGCGCTTGGTTTGGCGATAAGTAACTTCTTGAGAGGCCCTCACCCAAAAGAATTAGTTAAGGTTTTCGCGTCGTAAATCTTGTTTCAGGGTAATCTGGGGGGGGGGGGGGGGGGTGTTTCCCCGTTAGTCATGTCATGTTTCACAAGATAATTTTTTTTTCCGCGGGGTTTCTAAAGCGTTAATTTTTATTGTAGAACGACCAGAATAAATATATAATTAAAATATATTAATATGTGAATTGTATTGTAATTAAAAAGTTTGATGTTTATGGGCGCGTACTGTAGGATGCTGTTATTACAAAAAGTCATGGACTGTTACAAATCAGAAATATGCAAACATGTCCTCATTTTAAGCAATTTTTAAAAATGGCGAAATTATTTCATAGCTTGATTTTAAAGATGTCGTAAAGTAATTTCAGTGTGAATTATCTCATTTCGGTGAGTTGATTTTATAATTTGTACACCTCCAAAACGCTAAGGTTGTGATTTTGACGTACTGCCAGGCAAAAAATAATGGGATCTAACATTTTTTTATGTGAGGAAATAATACTTGCAATGTGTACAAGTTGAACAGTTATTTCGTACAAATTGAAAATAAATAATTTTGTGGTGAGCAACACCCTTAAGGGCGCCGCCTGCATACCGGCGCTTGACCTGCGTCGCAGTGTGTTTGAAATCCGTGTTCTATTACGAAATCAGTAAAGTTGTCTCCGCCAAACCAATTTACGAAAAGAAAACACACTTCAGACGAGATCCGTATAATACTCTAAAATACATAATTCACATTATAAATTGTATTTCGGAGCTCCCAACATAGCTAAAAACGGCTTTCTTAATAGTGCTGTATCTCATAATATATTGATCAGAAGCATGCGAAACTGTTACAAATATAGTCTATTCACGGTAAAGTGAGCACTTCTTAAGCCCTTGCTAAATTTTCCCTCAGTTAATTTCTATATTTCCGTCCCTTTTTATATAAACATTACCACGTGACTAATAAACAGTGTATACATTTCACCTCTCTCAAAAGTTTACGCCCGAGACTGCAATAGAATGCATTTGTTAAGGGTTAATGCCTGTTGGGAGGGCTTTAAAAAGTGCTCACTTTATAGTGAACAGGCATTAGGTACATGCACTGACCCTTGCTGCAGACTTTCCACCAATAAAATAATAGAGCCACCGCTTAAACTCCCATAGGTACACGCAGCACGACGGAAATATTGCACGCCAGTTCAGCGCCGTGCACTTAGGAGTGATTGGGCACAAAGCGAGCGTATCATTGTTGGCCTTATCGCTCCCGCGCATCCCTGCTTCAAACGCGCTAAAAAGCTTCAGGTATGCGGCACCCGTAAGGATGATCCCTAGTAAAAAACAATGTAACGTCTTTAAGTTTACGTCTAGTTTTTGAGAGTACATATTGTGACGGGCCCTCCCAACACGGAGATACGCAGTTTCTGGAAGCTAAATTTCTCGCAAAATATATATGTAACAGTAGGATAATATTACACGCCATGTGAGCCATGCATCGAACTGAAGAGGCTCCTCTGTAATTTTCTCCTTTCCCTAAGGAAACTTTGCAGGGCAGCCCTTAAAAAAGCTGTTTTCAGCCATTTTAACAATTTTCTTTTCTATTTAACTAACAGGATGATTCTAAAAATGTTAACACCCTATGACATTGCAGACGCCACTGCAGCAAAGCGTTTTCTCTTGCTCGCCATTACTGTCAATACATGTATGTGGTCATTGCATACACTGGCAACATGTGGTACTTACTACTGACTCCGTTCCTTCAGATATTTTCCACTTGTTCGTCATTCAACACGTCTGGAATCGTTCCCATGTGGCATGTAAAGATCGCATACACAGTTCGTTTTGGTATTGCTGAAATTACATCTGTAGTTGTTAGAGATCGTGATGCACAGTCGGCGGAAAGAAGAGACACGGCAGTGTTTTCAAGAGTATACATTTAACTGTGAACAAACTGTTTAGTCGCTATGCATCATCCATTCCAATGTGGCGGCAGAGAGAACGTTACCAATGACAAAGTTAAAGCCATTAACTGGCTATTTGGTTCACGGTCTAATTGCGACATAAAATAGTTCCAAAGATGTTTCGTAATTTTTAAGATTAAACTTAATGATTGAAATTATTTATTGTGTACATCCATGTAATATACCTAATATTGAAATATTCTGTGCACGTGTAGGAGAATACGTGATTCCAGCTTCCAAATACCTATCTTTGTGTTGTGTTTCGGGGGCAACCATACCAAGTCACCAGTGCTGCGCAAGATGGCGGACGCGGGGGTCCTGAAGTGTCACCACGTGTCAATAAAAATAAAACATAAATGCGAAATGTAAATAGTTCGCCTCATTCCAGGCGAAAATGGAAATTCAGTGTAGTTTCCGCCCGAGGCAGGGTCTCGTATGGATGAGGGGAGGCTGGTGCTAATAAGATCTGGCTACCCTTTTGCAATGCAGACGCAGCAAAATGAAGATGGGGGAGTAAACGGGAAAGTCCCGAGAAAACCTTCACACCACAAGTGTCCCCAACACTCCTACATGCTGCGGAGTGATGGAGAGTGGACAGAGAATAGAATACAGGTGTTCCCGAATTCCAAGTACACATTTTGATCCCGAACTCCAAGTACACACTTTGCGAGATGATTCGTAATGGAAAACGTTATACGTATGACTTAACGTCAGTAATAAGGCAGACACACGCCCTTGAAAAAATTGGAATTTAATATTTTTTTCTAATTAGCTTAATTTGATATCTGCTGTCTGTGAACATGTGGCGCGTGATAGCATCGCCCGTCATTAGGAAACTATGAGGTGCCATGTTATTAACCGACAAAAGTGTCGCGAGTGTGTTTATCGATTTCTGTCGCCCGCCAAATCGCCCGTCATTAGGAAACTATGAGGTGCCATGTTATTAACCGACAAAAGTGTCGCGAGTGTGTTTATCGATTTCTGTCGCCCGCCAAATGTTCGAGATGGCAGATATCAAATCAGGTTATCAATGACCACCAATTTTTACAAGCTTATATTTAACTTCTCTTGTTTGTATGTAAGGTAGGTGTCTGTTCGGCGCCCACCGAATCCCTAGCAATCACGATGTATTTGGTGGACAAGTTGTCGATTACTGGTGGCGTGTAGTGTTTCAGTATCGGGGAAGTCCTCATTTACACATAATTTAGTGGGTAATAGACCACCCAAACGTTGAAACATAAGAAGGAATTCAAATGATCGACCGCGTGTGTGTATGTGAAATACCATCTGAAGATTCCGATCTGCGTGAGCTCGTATTGAAATGTCAACTACATCGACATACATACACGTGTAAGATGAATAATGAATATTCGGCATACCGGTTCGACTTCCCGCGAAAAGAGGGCACTGAAACATGCGGATCGTAAGCGATACCTATTACGGACGAGTATGTGAATGTATAAATAGTCTATCTCTATTATAAAAATACGCGAGACTAAAAGTGAAAAATAAATTAACTGTATAAAAAAATCTTAAAACTAAACTTTTATTTATAAATGAACTAAAAAGATAAAAATAATTATAGGCGTAGTTACAGAATCTGTAAAACGTAAGACGTGGTAGAACAGCCATAATAAACTTATAAATTAATATTTTCGTATAAATTTATATTTAGTATATAGAAACTTGGCGCGAATCGTTACGAGCCTTACGCAAGAAATGTGCTTACTACGCGTATGAAAATGAAGTATGCGTTCTATATTGCGCTAAGTTTTTATATACTAAATATAAAATGATACAGAAATATTATGTGTAGTAAAGTTTATTACTGCTATTCGACCACGTCTTACAAGTTCTACAAATTCTCTAACTACTCCTAT
The DNA here is from genome assembly GCA_029891345.1 of Dryococelus australis. Lineage (NCBI taxonomy): Eukaryota > Metazoa > Arthropoda > Insecta > Phasmatodea > Phasmatidae > Dryococelus > Dryococelus australis. The sequence continues at coordinate 49,954,664 of CM057000.1, forward strand.
AATAATTTTTTATCTTTTTAATTCATTTATAAATAAAATCTTGTATTTAAAAGGTATTTTATAGTTAATTTATTTGTTTCATCTCACGTCGTTTCTGAAATTTTGCAAATTACTTAATTTCCACTCGTAAACACGTGTTTACCTTGTTAATAACGTTATGTCATATGTCTTGTGTTTTCTATAGGCTGCCAAATTCGCGGTTACTTCCAACTCTTATAAAGTCCTGCTTAAGTTATACTTCTATAATATTCTTCTTCCTCGTGCAAACAAAGCTTAACCAAATGGTACCACGCACCGCATTCGTGCGCACTCGGTGTAGGCTAATAATATTTTGCATGAGAACTTTTTATTACTAGGCACTACCAACACTCCTTTTTTTCCCCTCTGTTTTGATTTGTATTAATTGTAAGTAGAATATTGCAATTTGTAAATAAAATATATTACATATTATATTAACTTAAGTTAAAGTTAGAGTTAATCAAAAAGAAGCTACTTTTATGTTAACACGAGTATAAAACGATTGTTATTGTATGGAGTTTCCTTACAGGGAGTCTTCACATGACACTTTATTGTTTCTAAATTTCTACACACGCCATTTTTGGTTATTTAAATATTGTGGACATATGTTAATAACTTCATTTGAATTATGCCTGTGTCTGTATAAATGTGTCTGATGTTAAATGAAGATTATGAAGGTTTCAGTATTGAGGCTAAACAATATTAAGTATCGCTGCTAAACACACTGGAGAATATCTAACTGCAGGAGGATTATTCATTTCCCGGTTGGTGTTATGAGGCAGTCTGGCATACCAGCTATTGTGCCTTAATATCTGCAGAACTCTTCAAGTAAGGTTTTTCTTTACTATTTAATCATTCAACACACTGCTATGAAGTTGTATGTGGAATTTAATAATATGGCAAGTCCAGTGGTCCGAGTGTGTGGTGTTAAATTGCCATGAACGACTTTGATTCTTAAGCCTGGTTGCCCACATAAGAATATTCTTAAGTTAATTTAGTAGTCAAATATTATGTTTGGTAATTTGTCAAAGCTATTGTGTGATTATTTTAGGAAAATCAATTGTGTGTGGGGTTTTTTTTTTTTTTTTTTTTTTTTTTTTTTTTTTTTTTTTTTTTTTTTTTTTTTTTTTTTTTTTTTTTTTTTTTTTCCCCAAGTATCTAATTTTTCTTTGGCAACTGACAGCAATATCTTTAAATATTAGATGTCCTCTGTTAAAGAGGGTCTAAAGTTGTTGCATGTGAGTGGAAAATGAGATTTCCCATAATTCCTTTAATTATGTTTTCCCAGGCTTTCTTCAAAGTGTTTCCTTGTATTATGTTAGTAGTAAGTATTTCTTTTTTCTGCAATCCATAATAGTCTGTGTATATTAATCAATTTTCCTGATCATGGCATGGGAAAGAAGTGGCTCATATTGCTATGGTTTGTGCTGATTTCCACATGCACACTATCTAATTTTGACTACTAGACTTGTGCCTCATTTTCAATAACGAATCATCTCACAGTTTGTAGGTGGAGTTCAGGCTAACCGTGTAGAATGCTTGGCACATCAGTATGTCGGCCATCACGTACCCTAGCCGTGGCCTCATCGCTTGCGCACCCACGTCAGAGGCAGACCCGTCGGAAAACACTGCCGCAATTATACAAAGTCGCGGGCGCGTAAACAGCCACTGCTCCGGCTGCTTGCACGCGCACACACACACACCTCATGAACCACTCTGCGAAGAGAGGGGCTGAATTAAATATAATACTGATTGCCTTGGCGACTTTACCAGTCTGATCCCCCTATCTTCTGTGGTTTTAAACGTCGGTCGGGTTAACCAAAAAAAAATTGCACGAAGGATGTAGCTTAGTTTAGCAACATGTCCTTTAGGCAGGAGGTAAAAGTCCCTTCGACCCGTTGCTCCAAAGCGAATATTCCAGTAAACTTGACCAGCGATTGGTTATGTTCAGGGACTAAAGCAGAGGGAAAAAAACTTCCACTGTAATGTTTTCTCAGTGTCGAGTGGTTGATGTGGCCGCCTATAGACTATTCACGTTAAAGTGGGTAATTTTTGCAGCCCTCTCATTTGTAATACTAGCCTTGGACGTTAACTTTCGAGTCAGGAGAAATATATACACTGTGTTTTACTTACATGGCAATATTTATTTATAGAAGTGGTGGAAGGATAAAAAAATTGCTGATGTGGAAAAAGTAACTATGCCCTCAAAAGTGCTCACTTTACCGTGAACAGCCTATAACTGAAGGTATTCTACAGCTCTGAATCCTAGCAGCGCGGGAACAGTTAAGGGCGACCCAGACACGTGCGTCAGCTGTCTCATCGCCTCTATGCCCAAGGCACTGAACTGTTATGCAGTCTTCCGTCGAAAACGCGCCTCTATGATACTTTTAATGGCAACCGTAATCATTTTATGGTGTAATAATTAAAAGATATAATACAAGTCCCTATACGATTTTAGTGTGTGTGTGTGTGTGTTCCGAATTATTCATAGCAAAAAAAAATGTAGTTCAACACCTATTTGAGCCTTTTTCCACTCTAAAAAATAAACGCTTTATAGAACACTGGAGAAACTGATTGTAAGACTTGTATACACGTCTGTAACATTTATTAAATGCTATACTTTCGCAGATAACATAAAAAAATTTAGTAATTTCTGAATAAAACGTTTTGTGGTGAAGCTGTGCACATGATTGGATGGCCTAGGCAGGCGGTTTGGTCGTTACCAAAACACCTGTTACGAAAAATGTTAATTACATCCGGGGTAGCTGAGTGCGCGGCCTGCAAGACGATTTAATGATGCACGATGCTCGAGATTTGACCATAATTTAATAATAAGCGCTCTGTTTTGGCGACGTGCTGAATCATTCCATTGACCCTAACTAGTTCTACATGGCATTAAGTTTATTGCTTGTTAACGTCCATAGGCGTTGACTGCGTGGGTGCTTTACATATTGAGCAACCCCAACCTACTTTTACGTTGATACTTGCAGGATTGCACTGTAAACAGTGTTTTCTAGGTTACTGACAGGCAGATACTGCTATCGACTGCTCATATAAGATAACAAGGTTTTGACAGTCAGTGGGTGGCAACTTGTATACAAAACAAAGTGCCGTTTACAAAATCGTGTATCTGCTGATGATGCACGAACGAACAAAAGTTAATACGCGATAGCAAAGGGTTCCTAGATTAGTTAATATATTTTATTTTACGTGGTCGCAAAACAAAGGTTGAAGGTGTTACAAACTAATCTTCGCGCTAAAGTAGTAATGTATAGGTGTTCTAAATGAACACAATAAGACAATTCATGGCCGAATAAAACGCGACTTCAAAGCTTAGAGCTTCTCATGTCGTATTCTAACTGTCCATCAATACTTTCCATGTGTGCTTGATATTAATTCCAAAAGCCTACATAAATATTGCATGGTAATATTGAATTATTGTTTCAAATAATTTGACGGAATATATTTCGAATTCGTGTCGTTTCGAGACAGTAATAGGAGAAAAGTCGAGTTTTAAAAAGCAAGATCTAGAGGCGGCGAACCTGCTGCTATCCATTGGTACCACGTGCGACTCACGCGCTTTACAGTATCGTGCGCGCAATCTTTTGTCACTTTCTCGAACCTAACAAGCTATAAAGCTGAAATGAATATGTTTCGTATGTAAAATATCAAATTTACGAACAGATACTAATAGTTTTATTTTTTCGCGAGTTCTGCGAAATTTTTAAAGTAACATATATTTCGTGTACAGCGATTTTGATTACTGGTAATTTCTATTGGGCCAGTAATTGTCCGTCTATATCCTAAACATGCCATGTTTTTTCCCGGAAACCCATTTCCTTGTTTTCGCATAGCCTCCAATTGACCTACCTGCTGATGGCGAAGGGATACATAAACTAATAGTTAACATTCGTTTAACTGTCAAAATCTTGCCATCTTATATGAGACAGACAATAGTTTTGGCCTTAAACTGCACTGTTTTTTATACGGCACTTGTAAAAAAAACTTACGTTTTGTAGGCCCCTCCCCCTTTTTTTGAGCATCCCCAATTTTTTTTATAGGTTGGCGACCGTGTTAACGTCGCTCTCTTATGACTGCAGGTTTCACCGCACAAATGGTTACGGAGAGGAAAAAAAAATACTTTTTACACGTCGTAGCTATAGCCCATTCACGATTACTTGACACTTTTCTGAAGCCCTACTAATGTTTACTTTTGGGTATTTTTTGCGCATCCTTCAGCTACATGTAAACAAAAAACGCGGCCATGTGACTTATACGTTATAACTGTCAAATGTTTTGTTAGCTGTTTCCAGCTGTTCAAAGGATGCAGGTATATTTTAAAAAATTTAGGTATAAATGTCTAAAATCTAGTCCAGTAACCGTATGTAGGCCAGCTTTATGAATTATTTTTATCAATGTATTGATAGTTCTTGTGGTTATTATTTTACATATTACTAATATATTTGTGTTATTTACTACATAGCACATAATACACGTTAATATTTTTCCGCTGCTGTGTTTAACCCTGTTTACACCGGGAAGTGGATTGGAAGGGGGGGGGGGGGGAAGAACTGTAGTATTTAACCTCTTGTTATCGATGTGTGTTGGGTTATTTCTTTAACAGGGCGGTCTCACTTGAAATAAATAAAAGAAGGAAGGAGCACTTAGTCTAACGAAAATACGTTAAACTCAAGCACACAGCCCGTGTGGCTTATTTTTGGCGGCGAACATGCACAGAAATAGGCTTGCCGTATCTTTTATTCCGTTCATATTTCTTTGCATACCGGTACTTAGTTTTTGCTAGGATTGTTTAATTATTCTTCTAAAATGTTCTGACTGGGCTAAGTAATTTGTCGGGACTGTAGCAAACATTCAATTCACAGAAACATCAGCACGTTCCACAATTGATTCAAACACGTAGGGTAAAGTTACACAATGTTGTAATAAATAAACAGATGTGACTTTCAAATAATTAATTTAGTTAAGAAAACAATTTATGGTTAAAACGTTAAATCTCGCACGTCCAGTATTTGCTGTCTCACAGAACACTAAAGGCTGTTCATGATAAAGTGAGCGCTTTAGAAATGAACTTTATAAAAAGGTCACTGCCTCTGCATGCATGTATTTTGATGAGCGCACCGTGTGTTATTCGCCCAGTAAAGTTGGTAACGATGGATGGAAAGTAGTTCCATATATTAACGTTGAATAAAAAGTATTAGGTAACGATTTGTGATACCTTAAAAATTATTTCTTTCGCTTTCTGTTTTTTAATGCATCGAAGTGTAAAGATGAGCAGATTTGAAAGTTATTTACTTTCTTAATAATTTCATTTTTTCATTTAACCAATGGATGAATAAAGTGAAGAGGCCCATAGCAATGCTAATTTTACATAAGGTGGAGGAATACACAACGTTTATACAAGTAGAACGTAAGCAAGGCTTTCAAAAGTGCTAATTTTACCGTGGACAGTATAACGGCGACGTGTAGACGCAACACAACAATGACAATTTCGATTTCATGAACATAACTCTCAACCGACACAAAACATGTTGCAGTGTATTTATTTCTGCCGTAGAAACACAGATTTTATCACAAACTTTTAACTTGCCTAGGTTAGTTGAAAAAACATAACGTGTACGAACTTGATTTGGTAATTTTAAGTATTGCTCAACACGCCATGTCGTGTCACCACTTCTCCCAACTTAGAGTCGTTCCGCCATCACATCAAATAAGTATTCAAACATAATCATTACATTTCAGTTATAAACCACAAATTCAAACATTATAATTTTGCTGCAGTAAGTACGAAATATGCTAAACCTGAAAACATGTATTATTTCCAGTTACTAGCGCTGCAAAATTGAAGAGTAAAATAAAAAAACTTTGCTCCACCTATTTAAGTTCTTCCCCGGACGAGAAAAACACCAGGTTACAAGGGGCTACGTACCATATTTTGTGCTGGTATTTTTTATCGAGTAAAAATGAAATGCGTTTCCATCAGTGCTATATGAAGATGTAAATGTTTCCATAAGAAACGTTTAATTTACAAACATCATACCAAAAACTAGGTTGCGGTATAGCATTATTTTAAGAATGAAATATTTCTTACTAGTCGTAGTCAACACATCACTGTTTTCACTTCTTTTTTTTTTTTTATTCGTATTGAGTACGATATATGTTACAATTTAAAACAGACATATCGATTGAAGTTTTATCTAATCAAAAATATATTACTTTAAAGTTAATCATGCTACTATTGATGTGATTTTTCAATGGTTTGTTTCAATAAGTGGGAATGAACCGTGAATGTACTGTATGTAGTCTGTGTCCATAAGCGAGTTGCCAGTTCGTAGTCATGTTTTTGCCGTGGTAGTGATTTCTTATTTTTTATTGTTTATTGATGTGTTGAGTACCAAAACACCAAATTCGAACAACGCACGCATATGCAAGATAACACGTGGCGTGGCCTGCAGGATGATATGATCGCCCAATCCACAATGCTCGAGGGTCGATTATTTTAGAACATTCACTGAGCGCGCATGTTAACGGCCACAGCCCCTCACACAAAACATGCTCGCTGATCGTTGTGATAAGTTTTTGAAATTGTATTACCACCCTACAATTATATGCAGTGAAGTAAGAGCGTTTATTTGACGTATGAAATTTAATCGTACCTACAACTTGCTGGAAAGGAAATAGTCAACTCAAATCGTCGTCTAACATAGTGTATATATTATGTTTAAATTGGGCGCCACTTACGAAAGTCTGAATAAGTTCGAAAATAGAGCAGAAAAGAAAACGGAAAAAAAAGGGGGGGGGGCATGATTCCAGCTATGCTAGACCACCAAATATGGTCAAAGTCTCATTTGATTTACCCGTGAATGGTCAGGGTTTACCTGCCACCCCTCTGTGTTCCACCGGAAGTTTAAGGCGCTATTAGTTTTCGGCTCTTCCGCCCCCACCCATCTTCTAAGTAGTTTAGTTTGTTTGATGGTCTGTCCTTGGCCTTGTACTTGGTGGGCGCCCTTTAGCATCAAACGCCGTTTGGTTCAAACGCGTGGTCGACGAGAATGTTTGGGAGGTGTTGAGAGGGTATTGTATGATTTATACCTACTTTGATAGTGCGAGGTCCTTGGATTGAATTTCGTCGAGGGTAATTAGGTGCAATTATTATTACATAATGGGTCTTGTTACATTCAAGAGGAATCATATGCTTCCAGTGATAGGCACATAACGAGAACAAAAATTAATACTATAAATTGTAACGAGATTAATTAAATGAATACTCAACGTACTTAGAGTGCATGTAATTACCCTAGGTATAGGTAAAATATCAGGTAATTACCATAATTACACACCTGTTAACACCACGACTGATGGAACCAAACTAGTGGAGAAATCACTAATATCACCCAGATATACGTTTATCTTGGATTTCAGTATAAAATGTGAAGTTATCTAGAATTTATAGTATCTACGAATGTGTACCGAGTTGCGTCCCACACTGCATTGCAGTACATAGTGCCCACCTGTATTAGACAGTGATACCCAGCAGTATAAATTAGCTGTTTTAATAATAATTTTTATAATATAAATTATGCTCATAACAGTGATAAGCAAGTTCCATATTGAACAACATTCATCCTGCATGTGCAAGATATTTGCGGCTGTGTCACTCAGCGGAGAGTAAGTGAACGCTGTGCTCACCAGAAGATAAGCCATTGCCCACCGCAGCTGGCGAAGAAGTAAGGATATTCACGGTAAAGTGAGCACTTCACGAAGTCCTCTCATTTGGAATCATAGTCAATAAATATATTTTATTGTAACCTTAGATGTTAACTGTCGAGTCCTGTGAAATATATATACACTGTGTTTATTGCTTACATAGCAATATTTATTTTAAATTTTGGTGGAATGATGAAAAAATTCTAATAGGAAAAAAGGAACCACTGCCTCAAAAGTGCTGACTTTATCGTAAATAGTCCTGTTAACATTAGTACTTTCTAGCAGAGTTAGCCTTTTTACCGGAAGATTTCATCATTTATTTCGCCTCACTTAAATCAAAATAAGCCTGAGAATTTCTGCCAGCAAACCTTTGTGAAGATACATGTAGAATTTCTAATCTGTCGTGTGAAAATTGTGCACCAGGAATGTATAACGATATTTTCATACCTTAACCTCACACAACTCGTAACTGCTTAGTGCACAAAATATAATATATAATTGCCTTGAAAACTCGATTTGACTTGCCTGAAACAATTTCTTTCTCATAGGACTCATTAAGTGAAGTTGCGAATTTCCATACGTAACAGTATTTTTTATGTAACTGTAAAATATGTTTTACTGCGTTCAATATCTTGGAAATCATAGCAATATGTCAGATCCATTTATTGTGAAAGAGGTATCATTTTCAGACGATAACAATACTGTAAAAGTGGTTAAATTTAAGCCACCATATTCGTGGTGTAATCTTAAGCTGAAGAATCGAAGTATATACCAGTTACAAACATAATGAAGCCCATGATTTGAAAGACACTGGTACTATAGATATCAATGTGTGAATTATGCAATTGTGCATATGTATTAGGTAAAGCACAAAATAAATTTTTTAAATATTTATGTAGCAGGGATATTTAAATAGTCGCTTTTTTGAAAACATTAGGCGTGTATTAATCTTAATGTATTAGTAATGCATTAATCTTGTAAATTACGTATCTGTTCATAAAATTGTTCTGTACTCAGTGTACAAGTGAGGTGTTGCGTCAGTTCATGCATGAGAATCCTAGTCTTGTTTAATTGTATTTAGTGTTACTTAAATACGTACACAATGCTTATTTGTTATTTACCAGAAGGAAACAAAAGATACTGTGTCTGAAATATGTATGTCACTAGATGTAAGAAACACGTATGCCCAGAAAGCCTTGTTTTATGCAAGAAAAAAGTTATATATAATGCAACCAAGAATACTGTGCAGGAAAATTTTTCTATTAATTGATGTAATAGAAATGTATGATCAAAATGCATCAATTTATGAGAAAAAAAATACACTTATTTAACATAAGCAAGAATGCTGTGTGAGAAATTTTTACGTTATTAAATACAAGAAAAATTTAAAATATATGTCAACTGTAAAAAGACATAATCCAAACAATGTTATTAGTTTTAAGTAATTGTCTCTCTCTGTGTGTAAACAAAACGTGATATTTTTTTAGTAATAAGTAATCGCTTGCACAGGTATCATTAAATGAAAGCAGTAACTGTAGTAAATGACCCACCCATTATAAAGTATTGTTTTTTTTTTTAGCTAATATTTGCAGTACATAAACACACATCGTTTATCACAGAGAACTTTTTATAAAAACTTTCCTCTGGTATGATTATTCACCCAACACATTTTAATGAAAATTTTGAGTCTTCTCTTTGTTAGACTTAATTTTACATTTGGTAAAAATAAACGTGTAGCACTGAATTTTTATACTTTGATACTTCGTAGCACTGTCTTGTAGCATTTCATTCACATTATTGGTGCATTTATAAGTGCGCAGCGTGATTATCAAGTTTATGTGTCGATAAAAAAAAAACAGAATTTACAATGTGCACATAAACAAACTGTATTAAAATATCTGCCTTAAAAACTTTCAGAAAATAAAATTGCGTTCTGAAAAATATTGAAATCTGAAAAATGCTATAAATTTTGAATAACATTAAAGTAATATTAAAGATGATTTTTAAAAAAATGTTACATTAGAAACCAATAACATATTTTTTTTGCACTTTGTTAATTTTTTTTTTATTAATTGCTTCCAGGTCATTAATGTGTGGATAAACTCCGCCATGACCGCACAATGTCGCCATGTCATACTCTGTGCCTGCAGGTCAAAGTGTTCAGCACCGAGGTGGCCTGGAACATCGTGGAGAGAGGACATAGCCACCAATCCCGAGATGGTGCAGGATACCGCGGATGCAACCCTCGGGGGTGACACGGGATTTCACCCCAAGGGAAGTTCGGCAGGAATTAGAGCGATTCCTACACTTCAACAGGGGTGATAACCCCTTATCACCGCCACCGCCAGTAACATCTCTGGTTGTGTAACACATTGTCAGTCCAGGTGCCGAGAAAGTTCATGACAACTAAACAGACTGTTGCAAGAACATCGGGTATGGAAGGTACGGTCCCTGCCGCCACCCTCCATCCCCTTCCTTTCGGTTGGACCACCACCATCAATCATCCAGCAAAATGTGCATGTAATATGTCTCATGTCACTTAGTCTACACCTTAATCATTTCCTCCCCCATGTCAAGGATATGGGCTGGAATAACCGGTCCATCAGGGAGAGTGGAGTCCTCCTGAAGTTAGATCTTTTCGCGTGTTGGTGGTTCACCGGCACCTTCGTTCATCTCCCGAATCTTTTTTCATCCACATTTTCTGCATCGCAGTACCATCATCAAGTACGACTACCACCCGCCCACCCCACCCCACCTCCTGCCTGCAGATAGAATGATGTCGGCGACACCGTGTGGTCATGGCGGATTTTTAGGCACAGTAATAACCTGGCGGCAGTTGATTTGAGAAGAGATTTTTTTTTTTTTTAATTAAAAATATATATTTTTTTGTTAAAAAAACTATTCTTTACCAATTTTTTTTAAATATTAGTTTAATGTTGATAAAAATTATTGTACTTCAAATATTAGTGTAATTTTATTTTTACCTAAAAAATTTAAAACATAATATTATTTTCACAGTACTATATGCATATTTCACTTTTAATTATTATAATCATTCTGTGCACTTATCAGTGCATCCCTAATACAAATCATATTCTACAAGACAGTGCTTCGTGAATCAAAGTACATAAACCAGTGCACCATGTTTGTGCGCTCCAAGTGTATATTGGATGTTGACATGATGGGGACACAGATGATGATACCTGTGGAAAGTTTGTAAAAAAAATTCTGTGATAATGTGTGTATTTGTGGATTGCAAATATTTAATAAAAATTTAAGGAAAAATTCTTTATAATGGACGAATCATTGTCTACTGATACTACCTACTTTGTTTTAATAATAACTGTGCATGTGTGTTTTTTAATATTTTAAAAATATTACATTTTCTACAAATGCACAGTTACTTATTACTAAGACGATTTTTTTTACTTGTGTTGCGTTAAATTGGCATACATTTTCCTCCAATCTAATGACATACAAATCTCATACACAATCTTCTTTATTCTTGCTTGTGGTCATATTACATGATGATTTTCTACCTAAATCAGTGCATTTTCAACATACATTTTTCTTCATAAATCGATGCTTTTATTATGAATGTTTTGTACCTATTTTCACATGCAAGTTTTACACGCAGTATTTTTTTCTTACTTTGAATAACAAACAAACAAGTTTTGCATAGTTATTTAAAATAACACCAAACACAATTAAAAAAGACACGGATTCTTGTACATGAACTCACGCAACACCTAAGTTGTACACTGAGTTATAAAGAAAGTTTTGAACAGATATGCAATTAACAAGAATAACGGTTTATTAATGCATTAAGATTACTACATGTGTAATGTTTTCTGATATCAACTATTTGAATATTCCTGCTACAGATATTTTTTTAATTTTCTTTTGTGCTTTATCTAATGCCCGAACATGGAAGTCTGAAATAATTGCATTATTCGTGCATTGATATCTGTCTTTATAAGGTGTAGTATTGTGTCTGTAATCGATATGTTGTTTGAGTCTCCAGTTTCAGGTTAGACCATGAGTATGGCGACTTAAATTTCAACACTTTTGCAGTATTGTTATGATAATAAAATTATACTTCTTTCACAATGAATGCTGACATATTGCAATGATTTTCAAAATATTGAATGCAGCAAAACATTTTTTTAGAATTACTTGAAAAATACTGTTATCTGTTAATGGAAATGCACTATTTCATTTGGTGAGTCCGATATGATAGAAATGGTTTCAGGCGAGTCACAAAGAGTTAAGGTAATTATATATTCCATTTTGTCCACTAAGCAATCACGAGTTGTGTGTGGTTGAGGTATGAAATTTCATTATGCATTTCTGGTGCACCTAAATTATAATTTTAACACTAGCATAAAAATTATGCATGGATCTGCATAAAAGCTTGTTGGCAAAAACTCGCATGTCCAATTAATTTCATATGAGCGAAATAAACGACGAAATCTTTCGGTAAGATGGCCAACTCTGTTAGAATGTCTAATGTTAACAGGAATTTACTTCTTCGCCAACTGGTTTGTGCACTGACTTATCTTCAGGTGACGCACAGCATTCACCCATTCTCCACTGGTTGACAGCAGCAAATATTGTTACATGTATGCTATGTTGGGTAAAGACTGTTCATGGTAAACTGAGCAGATTTGAATACTCTGGTTAATATTTACCTGTATGCACTTGTATTCTTTCACTATATTTAAAACTAACTTTGTTAGTGTTTGATATTTTACTCATGCTCCAGTCAAATAAAATTGTAAAATTATTAGAAACGTAAATATTTAAATAAATTTGCTAGTTCCTGGACTTAATTGCATTAAACGCAAAGTAAAATAAATAATTGTTTCAGGGTTCGCAAATGTTAACCTATTTTTTCCTAATTTGAGGGTGAGCCATGGAACTACTGTCTCTTTCGTTACCACCTTCACTGAATGCATGCAGGTCAGCGTGCTCGGTAGAATATACACAGGTAAGGGCAGTGATATTTTTCATAGGTTGATTTCAAAAATTCTCAATTAACCATAAACAACCTAATTACACATTTACTCTGAGTATATTTCCAATTCATTAGGGATATTCATTTAATTAATTTAATTCAAATTAAAAGTATTAATTTTTCTCTCATTTAGATTTGAACTTTATATGTCTATCACTGGAAGCATGACATTTCTCTTGGCTGTAACAATACATATTACACTTAATTACCCTCGACAATATTCAAACCAAGGACCAAGCATTATCCAGATAAAGTATCATACAATTCCCTCTCACCCCCTTATCCGCAGCAATAACCACTTCCCAACCATCCTCCAAATGGCGTTTAGGTGCTAGATCAACTAAAAGGGTAACCACCAAGCAAACTCGACAAGGATAAGGGAGGATGGGCCAAAAATTAACAGCGCCCTATCACAGCATCCCCTTAACACTCCCAGTGGAGCACAGAGAGATTAGGGGGAGGACCCATTCACCTTCCAAGGAGCCATTTTCATGTTAATCAAACGAGACTTGGATCCTTTTTGGTGTTCTAGTGTTGTGGGAAGCTTGCCCTTTTGCTCAATTTTGTATTGGTCACAGCTTCGTGCCAAAAGAAACACAGAATAAATTTTTCGACCACACTGTAACTATTGATTTAAACATTTCTTTAAACGAATTCCAAATATAACATGTTACCGAAATTTTCCTCTACATGGATGCAGATCATTTTGATGAATATCTTTAAAGCTTAGCTAATAGGTAGACCGCGACATATTTTTGACAACAGATATTACTATAGAAGGAACCAGAAACATGTGCAATGCTAGTGAGATAACAAATATACACATGCCTTACTTGGAACTAGAACCCAGAACTCGTTATCTGAGCTGGCATGCGATCAGCTGCATTGCATAGGTAAGATTAGGAGCATTAACTTCGGTGTAATCAGTGTAATGTTTTAGTATACACGGTTTACTAACCTGAAATATTTACAGGACTGTAATTTTATCATACTGTCAGCAAGTCACGGGCCGACCTCATATATGTAGATGCCAATAATTTACATGGTTTGGCAATGTCCCTGTCTCTGCCATATTCTAACTTCAAAAGGATCTGGATGTGATCTGGATGTGATCAGTGTGACAACAGCAATGTGCGCTACATACTGGGGACATGAAGACCACAAGGACCTGCCATTCCTGTCGATGAATGAGTGCCCCCCAGGGTCCAAACATACGATACTCGACTACATTGGATGCCAAAAATAATTATATTATTCACTATATTAATCTCAAGCAGGTAATTAGCCATGGAATAAGTATGAAGAAGATTCATATAGTACTGCAGTTCAATCTAAAGGCCAGGCTGCAGCCCTACATCGAACTGAATACAGAGATGCACGAGATCGCTGTTAATGAGTTCGATGTGGATTTCTACAAATTCATGAATAATGCTAAATATGGAAAACTAATGGAAAATGAGGAGGCACCAACGTATATAATTCGTATGCCTTGAACAGTGTGCCATGAAATGTATTGCTAAACTCTCATTTAAATGCAGAACAATATATAATGAAACACACTTGTGAAAATGGAGCACAAGAACATTATATTCGATGAACCTATTTATGCAAGAATTTCAGTACTCGACCTGTCGAAGACTTTAATGTACCGATTTCATTATGATGTGATGAAACCGAGGTAAGCCTGTAAGTTGGAGCTGGCATACATGGACCCGACGGATTCCTTTTTTGTGCCAGATCGAAACTAATGATTTCTACCAGGACTTTGCTTCAGACGCAGCACTCATGTCCGAGTTCGACACAGGTGATTACCCACCCATTCATCCATATTATTCACCTACCAACAAAAAGGTTATTGGTAAGTTCAAAGATGAGTGTGATGGGGATGATATGATCGAGTTTGTTGTTCTGAGAACCAAGCTATACATCTACAAGTATTTTGCCAAGGATGTGAAAAGGGCCAAGGGAATCCAAAATTGTGTAGTAAAGAATACAATGACATTTGAGGACTATAAAATGTTTTAAAGAATCGACGGGATGAGGGTAAATGTAAATAATATTAAATCGTGCCATCACGATGTACACACCCAATGTACAAAAAAAAATTGTCACTCACATGGATGGACGACAAACAAAGGATCTTGGAAGATGGAATACATACTTTATAATATGGATATGAGTGATTTTTTTTTCTCCTTTGATTTGAGGCAGGTAACAAGTTTGTATAATTATTGCTGGATTTGTTAAAATTGATCCATTTGTTTTTAGTTAAAGTTTCTTTCCAGCAGCACACTAGACCCCATGCAAGACCTCATCTTGTCAGGTGTGTTGTTGACGACTTGTGGCACACTGTAGCCCATGCAAGGTATCATTTCAGATGTACCACCAATAAATCTTAAAACATTACATTTCATACTAGACCTCCACTATTATCATGCGTTGTTAATCCTGAAGAGACAAGTTTTTGTTCTGCAGGTAACTCACTGTAGCCCATTCAAGAGGAATACTCATCTTGTCAGATGTGCTACTATTATATTCTGGAACATTGATGTTCATACTGCTATCCTCATCATCTGATGGTTATTATGTTGTTAATCCTGAAGAGACCACCTCATGAATATTTTTTTTACACTCACTGTAGCCCATGCAAGAGAAGGCAAGTTACTTTCATGTATTTTGGAACATGTATATTTATAGTGTATATTATTTGATTATGGTTATTGCAATCATAATACTGAAGAAGCATAACATTTGGACATGCATGTGATATGTTTTCTATATCACTTCTACAATTTCTCATGTGTACTTGTGTACAGGATTAGTTATCTATGTTGGGCCTCCGACCTGGGGTTTGTTTATACCTTTGTCTGGGGGGTTTCAACGCACATCCTAGTAGGAGTTGTGAATGTGAAATGGTATCTTTCAGACACACATGCTCTGTAGTTACTGGTGGTAGTATTATTGTACTTGCCTTTCTTTGTGTATGAGCTGTCCCCAACTTCTCTTTTTTCCTCTGCCTGTTTACTTTACTCTTCTTCTTCGGCTATAGTCTTTCTATGCGTTCCTTTGTCTGCTTCTATTTTTTTAGGTGTTGTGATTTTCATGTCAACAACATTGTAAACGACTTAAGTAATATGCATTTACAAGGCAGTTGAGAACAGTTTAAAAAAGCTGAAAAATTCTGTTATTTCAAATCAATTTATTTCAAATTGTATATAAAAGAAAACTTAAATCTCCATAGTTCCTCTCCAAGGCTTTTGCGTAGCCCTGGTTCCAATGTCCGAGGAACTGCATGCATGAGCTTTGCTTTAGACTTCATGCAAGGGACCAAGTGCATGTGCGCAGTAAAGTTGAGTACAACAGACAACACAGGAATTCCACCAGAAGTTACGACCATCACTGAAGAAACTATTAAATGCATTATTGTGCAAGAGTATATATTTGTAATAAGTAATTGTTTAAATAAATTTGTCTTGTAAAATAGCTTAGTATGTTTTATTTCTAAGATACAGTTACCCTCTTATTCGAAAGTGCTTGGAAAATAAATGTTCCATACTATTTCTCATTTGTTTAAATGTACTCTAAATGAAAAAATCATAGTATTTGGTATTTTTATAAAAAAAAATGTAAAGGTCGGTATTGATCACTGCTGTGTGTAGGCAACTGCTTGCTCAGACTCCCTGGTCTGTGGTAAATGTGTCGTTGGAATGTGTTGTTGAAACCTAAATACTCGAAGTTAATGGTATTACCACAGTGTGTAGGCATGCACGGTGCGGAAAGCACTCTGCTGGTGTATCGTTTGTGCTGGTGTATCGTTTGCTATCCTACAGAGAAAAAACATATTTACTTGTATTTATTTATGTATACAAGTATAAAGTAAATTATTTTAGTAGCTAAATTAATATAGAAATTGGCATGTTTATGCATATGAAACATCTCATTGCTGATATGCTCAATTTTATGACTGAACCATCCTTCCCAACATGAGTTATCTCACATATATTTCCTCGCATCTCGAATAGTCATACCTATAGGACTACTATTTCTCATTTATGTTAAAAAAAATTCAGAATACTGGTTATAATATAACAATGTTATGCCATTTTCAGTGTCTTGTTGACATGGACTCTACATGAGTTAACATAACGAACACATACATACCTCTCGTTTATACATACCTATCCTTATAACATTTGGGAAAATAATTTCTACTATATTTTATGTATATATCATTTAAATCTGTGCTGGCACCCACGTCATGTCTAGAAACAATATGGCGAGGTGGAATGACAGAATATGAACTGAAAAATTTTAGAAACGATATGGTGCATGAACTGGAAAATTCTAACATTTTTGAAACAAGGTCATGCTATTTTTAAACTGAGTGACTTATGAAAGTTTTTGGAGGAAATTTTGCCGATTTGGAGGGAAATTCTAGGAATTTTGAGGTCAAGGTCATCCAAGATGGTGTCTATCCGAAGCCGCAGCCCCTGTCCCAGAACCTACATCTTACTGCTGCTTGCGCTAAAATGTTTGGATGGCTGCCATTTTGAAAATAAGTGTGACACACTAAAACATATGATTTACATGACCTACGATAGTAATTATTTCTATTATACTTGTTTTCCAAATTTGCTAGGAATCGGTCTGTTGTTTCCCGAGTCATGACAAAAACTTTGCTTTAATGTGGCGCTATCTTACACAATGGCGAACAAGAACCAAGATGATGGCCGAGTGACATTACCAGGCTAGCAAGTATAGTTGCACAAGAATGCATTTCACTCACCACTCAAAAACCCGACCTGTAGTCTCCAAGGTCACATCAGTCGAGGCAGCAAGTACGAGTGGTTGCACTCCTCCCTCCACCCTACCCACCTTACTAATAAAGTAGTAGCCATCGGAGAATGACACCAGTCTCGCCCAGGCAGCCACCGAGTGAATACTGTGATTACACAACACCTGCAGCTCCAGGCAGGAATTAAATATAAAAAAATTAAAAAACCATTGAAATAATAATTTAAATTGTCATTGGAATTGTCATTACGATTACAATTGGCATTACGTCTAGTGCAGTTAGTCCAGCGACACAGCCGAGGCATCATTACGTCCACCACTCGACCTGAAGTCGCCAAGGTCGCACCGGCCAAGCAACATGCTAGTCCATCTCTTCCAGCCGACCAGAAAAGACTGTGTGATTGCGCAACACCTACAGCCCAGTTGTTATTGCGTAGTTCCCAATAAAAATATTCAAGGTCAATGGCCTTGAGCAAATGCCTCAGGCGAAAAAAATTAATTGTCATAACAATTACACGTGCACATGCACTTTCTGTGCAACTGCACCAGAAGTGAATGTCCAACGATGTATCGCCGTTAATTTGGAATAAATTAAGTCCAGTACACATCCACCCCCTCTACTCAAAGCCTTAGAAAAAATATTTCGAACTTATACATAGAAGACAGTAGACAAATGTAGAATAGCAACTCCATTTTGTTTAATAATGATTTTGTATTCTAGTTGCAACTATGCCAATATAACAGGAAGAATACAAGTAATCTTGACTGACAATAATGTACGATTAAATTGTGTTCCTGGAATACACAAATTTTAAAAATAAATATTCTTACTGTTGCACATAACACCGATACACAAGGGCGACAAATATGTAGTACTGAATGTAATATGATAGAATGTACTGTCTTTCATGTTATACGTTTTATGAAATCTCTGTATATCTTCACTACTGTGCACATTATACTAACACTGACTGCTGTACTCTGTTTACAAGATACATTTTATTTACAATAGTAAGAAAGATGTGGTCCACTCTCATAGCCGGCATGCTCAGAAAGACACCAAAGCTGGCAGATGACACATTGTATCCAAATTTCACCTTGTGTATCGTCTGGAACCTTTGTTTTACATAAGAAACACATGCTTCATCATTATTTGGAGTTGTTCTGTTGTGTTCCACTTCTATGTCACTGGAATCGTCGTGAACATGTAATTCTTCAGTAGAAGAATCAGATCAGTTGGACCCACTTCCATAAGTTCTAGTGCAGAGATTTGGCTCACGTACCTCTGCTGACTGCGTGGACTTACTTTGGCCCCGCATCTCTTCTCACCGCCTTCTTCTTTAGCGATAACAGATGTCTTTGCCTACTCGCTCTCTATGCGTTCTTTATGGGAACGCAGTGATTACCGCACGGTTCCCAGGCTTTCTGCAATGCGTGGAACTTGGTAGTGTTTGTTGTTTTCTAGACCTGACGTTAGGGATGGGAGAAATGTCGGCTGGGACAATGATCCTAGATGTAGATGAGTCTGGATTCCCTAGGTCCTTAAGAGTAATTGTATTAGTGGCCATATGTTGAATTTTAGAAGTGTCTAGAATTGATTGTACTGGCATTGGAATATCTTCTGGTAAAGTGTCTTGTTAGTTTCATTACTGCAAGAAGAGCGTGCTAAAGGGTGTATACTTTCCTTCAGATTAATTTATGGTAATTCTACATTTTTTTATAGTATGCTGTAGAACTAGTGTGCCAACAATTTGACTTTCGTCTGGAGTACCAACAGCATGCTCATTTCCTTCATCACTGACAAAGTCATGGTCACTGAAAACATTTCTGTCAACAGGAAAATCCCAGTTGCCTTAGAGTCATTCACACCGGCCGCCCTCCGTTACCCACTGATTTCACTGGCCAGTAATTTCAGTAACGTCAGCTATTGTTCCGATACTACTGAAGAGCGCTGATGATCACTGGCACTCGTTTCCACGTGCCGCTGGGCGGCACCCTGTGCGAGACTATACTGAATACTGAAAACACTGAGTTCACTGATGCTGCAACACGATTTTGGATGGCGATTCAAGTTGTAGATTCTCAGAAATATTTAAAATGTAGCAGGACAAAATAAACTTAAAACAGAGTTATATGTTAGAAAAATTGCCTTTTAGCGGTCTAACAATTATAATTAATAGCTTTTTTATACATGAGAATTATTTTAACTCGAGAAAGAAATAAAATAATTCTTAAATTCGCCCTTTTATTTAAATTTATTAAAACTACGGCCCAGCGTCCCGAAACAATGAAGTTACTGACGAACTAAATATTTACTGTTTATTGCTGGCTGTTCCCTTACTACTGACGAATAATGAGGAACCCTAACGTGGTGGTGTGAGGAGATGAACATAAGACTGTAATATTGTTTTTCCCTTGCCAGATTTATTACCTCTATTTCTTGTGTGGGTATTGTGTCCAGATAGAATCAAAAGAACAGTTACGTCTTGTAACAGTATAGAAATGGGGGCCACGGTGGCTGAGCGGTTAGCCTGCTCGCCTCCCACCATCGCGATCCGGGTTCTATCCCCGACCGGGCCACTCCGGATTTTCGCATGTGGGTATCGTGCTGGACGATGCCGTTGGTCGGCGAGTTTTCTTGGGGATCTCCCGTTTCCCCCGCCCTTTCATTCCGGCGCCGCTCCATACTCACCTCAATGACCCTCATCGGCTCTCAAGACTTCGATGTTAAGAGCCTTTCAAATCTCTTCACTCACTTCAGTATAGAACTCGAGTGTGTACCGCTAGGGTGCAAATTTTATTCAAGGATGTTCATGTTTGATTGAGCACATTCGAAAGCGTGTTTGGGATCTACTTTTTCTTCTCAGTTTGTATTCTTTTGCCACTTGTAAAAATAACATTTCCCTGGGCGGGGTTACTTTATTCTTGCGCCAGCCATATAAAGTTGTGAACTTTTTGAGAACGTAAATATGTTACTAATAGGCAAATTCTTGCACTGATCCAAGAAGTACTGACTGATTGCTCATTAATTTAGTTTTTATTTCTTTGTTGCCGACTTCACTACGAGCGTACGTGCCAGTGTGTAATGTATGTGTAGCTGTAGGCAGGCAGTGATTTTTTCTAAAGTTTCGTTTCCAAAGTGCTCGCTTTACCGTGACCAGACTCTGTACTTTTAAGAGTGGGATGGACCTCCGTGGGAACCCCGCGTCCAAGGTCAAGAAGCGAGGTAGCGATACGGGCG
Organism: Dryococelus australis; assembly: GCA_029891345.1. NCBI lineage: Eukaryota > Metazoa > Arthropoda > Insecta > Phasmatodea > Phasmatidae > Dryococelus > Dryococelus australis. The sequence goes on from CM057000.1 coordinate 49,975,459, forward strand.
ACACTAACACGCACGCCCAGTGCCTCATCGCTCCTACAAGTAAGGCGTGCAGTGGTTCTGTTGTAACGCTGTACTGTGCAAATTAGATCTCTAACCGTGGGGTTTTATTACACTACGCCCGTATCTTTGTACTTTTATCTTGCCGCTTAAGGAAACTGCACAGGCAAGCTTTAAAAATGGGATGTTTCACCATTTCACTTTTTTTTTTTTTGTTTTTTAATCATAAGAAGTCCTATTTGCAGAACATTTATTTTCCGATATACTCGTATTCGCGCAAACAACTGTTTCACAAAAAATGCGGGGGTCCATCCCACTCTTAAGAAAAACAGTTTAGTTTCCTCAGGCAGAACATATACGTATTAAGATTTATTCGCACACTCACGAAAACATATTTGCATCTTCCAGTTTGCGATTATCTCCTGCCGGTTTTCAGAGCTTTGAATAAATAACGAACGATGAACTTTCTCAATTTATTCTTGGCCACATCAAACTTATAAAACATTAACGTCTTTTCGGTCTCGGGAACAACTACTCTCTTTCGCAAAATTTGTTTCCAGTACACGAAGTTGACGTGCTTGCGCGAATCATCATAACATGACATCCGAAATGACTACATGTTACGTAACTTGATACGTGTTACGTGTAATGTGAAGTCGTAATCCCGACCTTAGCGATCCCGTGCAACACGCAAGTGTTTTTAGCCGCAATGTTCCCGAGACGGTTGTCAGTTAACTTTTGAGTCTCACAAAAGCAGACTGACTTTGTTAATACAATTGACGTGTTTGTGTAAAAGGGGGGTGGGGCTGGGGGATTCCCGTGGGTATTTTAACGTCCAGCACGCTAATCTTCAATTTAAGGTAATTTGTTTCCGACATAAAACAGTTTCAATTTCCCACCACGTGGTGAGGACATCAAACTTGTCAAGAGACAGGGAACACAATAGTTTTTTTTTTTGTCGAGATCGCGCGGGCGCAATGCAAGATTAACTAATCCAGAGCACTGGTTTTAGTCGACACTTAGGCGAATGGTAAATGCTGTCATTTTGCAATTGTCATTCGGAGCATGTGTGGTTGAAACGGTACAGAAGGCCTAAATGCCGACTCAACAACAGTGCACGGGATCTCTGTACTCTTCGCCTGCGCTGTAGACAAGCCGCTTAGTGCAGAGTAACCAATGGTTGTATAGATACAGGGCGTATAACTCAACATTTGCCAAAAAAAAAAGGGGGGGGGGGATTTCAAAGAAAACCGACGACCTGACAGCATTACACGAAAGTGACTTTTTTTTTTTTTGTTAATCTGGACATGGTAGTTATTAATATGTCGAAAAGTAGATATTAAAATGCAAGGTTACAAATTTTCGAACATTACAATGAATGCACGCCCAATTTTACTAATGTTAGGGGGATCATATTACCAAACAAAAAAGCTCTCATTTAACAGCTTCGTTCACACAACCGCTGTACCAAATTATGTTTGTTAAAATTAGTAGTTTCTGATTTATGTCTAGCATTCCTAAACCTTTTACATTAGGGGTGGGTACCTCCCTCAATCACTTTAGGCTATAAGTCGTATTATGTTTTTCGTCCTCTTTGCATAATCACCTCAAGACGCGTGTACAATTTGGTCTGAAACAACTTGTACATATATGGCCCTCTTGCCAACTATACTGGCGGCCACGGTGGCTGAACGGTTAGACTGCTCGCCGGACGATGCCCTTGGTATGCGGGTTTTCTCGGGAATCTCCGGCTTCCCCCGCCCTTTCATTCCGGCGCTGCTCCATATTAACCTCACTTCACCCTCTTCGGTTCTCAAGACCTCGATGTTAAGAGCCACCCAAATCTCTTCACCCAGCTCTACTCCTTGGTTTATGTCGTACAGTTATGTGCTGAGAGTAAAGACAACGGGAGGTCGTGATTGTAGTGAACTCCTAGGTATCACACCGAAGACTATCTCTCTTCTGTGTTATGGTCCGTGACTTATTGGTCAGCCAAATCACATGCTATTAAAAAAAGTGCTCTCGTTCATAACAAGTGAGCATTACCAAGTAAGGCCTAGTGAAACTTCTTTCATACAAACCTATAGGGACCTGAATTTTGGCAAATAATAATACACAAATTTCTATTAACATGTGTCTGTGATAATGTACAGAAAATCTCGAAAAATGGATAATTCACATGGTACATGTTTTGTTTAATTTTTTGGCAGAAAGTGTTTTTTCCCCCCAATATTGTTTTAAATTTGTGTTTAAATCTAAAGTTCCAAAACATAGGCGAGACCACGGTGTTGTTTGGTTATGCACAGGACCACCAATTAAGTATGGCAGGTGTAAAAAAAAATTGAACTTTCCCTCATTCTAGAACTGGATGAGTGTTACTTTCATTCCACCAGAGTAAAATTAATGGATTGTGTATACAGAAGCCATCCCCAATAACTGTGTATTGGGCCACATACATGTTAAAGAAAGAGGTATGCCCATGTTTTAGAAATGGGATCACTCATTACCTTAACTCAGGATACTGTTCTTCAAACAATTTTTTTTCTCGTATTCTAGGGTGTTAGGTAGCTTTTTGTTTACATTGTACTTACACTAGAAAATAATTAAACACGAAGACGTCCCAACATCGCAGCAGCTATCCCCTGTTCACGGTCAAGTGAGTACTTTTGTAATCAACCTTTGAAAAATATCGCTGCCCCTACCTGCATATATTTTAACTGTCGCACTGACTTTTATGCACCTAGTAAAGTAGATAACGACCGAGGGAAACTATTTACGTGCTTTATTTAACATTTGATTAAAAGTGTTAGGTAAAATTTGTAATGCTGAAAGGATATAACTTGTGTTCTGTTTTTTAATGCAAGTGTAAGAAATAGCAACTTTGTAAAATAGTTACTTTTCTAACAATTTTGCAGTCTCTTGACTGGCGCACGAATAAAGCGATAAGGCCTACGACAATGTTAATTTTACATTTGGCGGAAGATTACACAGTGCGTATAGATCTTAATGAGGGCTTTCAAAAGTGCTCTCGTAACAATTTTGCAATCTCACTTGACCGATGCGTGAATAAAGTGATAAGGCACATGGCAATGTTAATTATGGTGGAAGAATACACAATGTGCTTAGAAGTAGATTTTAAGCAGGGCTCGCAAAAGTGCACAGTTTACCGTGGCAGATTTCATCAGGCCCTTTTATTGGTAGTCTTTATCACACTCTGGGGTCGACCACACGACACACCTCGCTACGAGAGTCGTTCACCTGCTTTGGCTCGCGAAAGATGCTCGTTTGAGAAGGCGAGTTCGCCTTCGGCAAAGCGAGGTCGCGCCCTCCGCCGACCACTTCGCGACCGTCAATTTGCTCTCCCGTTACGCCCAAGACTCGTCGGGTAAAAAGAAGAGGAGGTGCTGGGTGGTGCGCAAATTGCCCAGCGAGATACGTGTTGAACTTACTGTTTTGTTGACTTCGCTGGTGTGTTTACGGCGAGCAGGAAAAAAAAATTACAATCAGTTTGTTTGGGGGCGTGCAACATGTTTACGCGTTTATTGGACATTGAAGTTGCCTATGCTGTCTGCAAAATAGTGCCAAGAAAAACATCCACCAAATGTTTTCAGCTAAGCAAAAACAGAAAAAAAGATTAAACCGTAAGTAGCTCAGTCATTGAAACTCAGTGTAATAATCGGATTTTCGCACGTGCGCATGTGGGGACATGAACCTCTTAACGCCTCGTCCGCCGTCGCATCGTAATCTCCCGTCGTCGCCCGTCGTCTTCACCGATGTCCTTCGCCGCACTCTTCTTCGCCTGTATATCGCACTTTGTGCCTGCTGAAAGACTGCCGACAGTCTGTCTAGCTGTGGCTTGTATTTATAGGATCGTTGCACATCGCCCAGAAATTTCTCTAAATCCCGCGTTGCGCTGAGGGTCCTAATTCCCAGAATATTCTTGCGCATCCTCTACACTTGTCGGATTCTTCAGCACGGGGGAGGAGGAGGGGCTGTGACGCCAGCTACGTCATCGCTGTCAGTCATTTCCCCGGTTGCCCGGGGAAGGGGAGGGCCGAGATGGGTTCACCTCCCCCCCCCCCGGTCTGCCACCCCTTCCCCCCGTCCCCCGGTCCCCCCCCCCCCGGTCAACCCCACACCCGAACCCCCCCGGTCAACCCACCCAACCCCGAACACCCCCCCCCCCCCCATCACCCCCCAGAAGTCCTGATATCGCGCATAACGGCAGCTCTCGGCAGGTGCGAACTGTAGCGCGTAACAGTATTTTATACAAAGTTATAATGTACAAAACTAACAAAAAGTATGTTTTATTGGGTTGGAAATAATTTTAATATTCCTTTACACGAGCGTTGTTAGCAGCACCGCGAACTGTCCGCTGTTTCAGCAGCAACTTGTAAGCAATGTTGTGTTGAGGGGCGGAGGGGGACATTCAAAGAATCTAACCCATCCTTGCGTTACGTGAAATGTCAATAATTTCAAAGTTAGAAGAATCTTTAGATGTAAGACCACATGCACAGCATCTTTGGGTTGATTTAGTGTCTTGTCAGATAATTACAAATCTTTCCATCCGACATGGCGAGAAGAAGACGATGCCGTACCTTTACCACTCTTGCTGTTTTAACAGTATACATGGGGTTGTAATTCGTCGATTTGTTCCTGCATATGGGCACTTTCGGCCGAAACCAAGTGGGAATATTCTCCTGCAAACTTGATATTTCACTGGGCGAAAAAAATCGGACGGAAGAGGGCCTTGGGTTTTGCGAAACAATCTTACAATGCTCTGATTCCGCACGGTTCATTAATTGAACTGGCCCCAGTGAGGTTACGAAAAACTATCATCTGTACACCCTTCGCTGTTAAATACTTGCTTGTACTCGCTGTTTCCGGATGAACCATTAAATCCCCACTTACTAACAAAACAGACTCTGGCTCTTCGACACGTAACGATTCCATCCCATCCTTTAAATAGGAGAGCTATATTTTAACGGTATGGTCTAACAGAGCCTGCAGTTTTATTTCTGCTGTCGACTGTGTGATGGTCATGTAATCCGCACTATAGTATCATGCCCTTTTCGCCCCTTGAATCACTGTATGATACGGGAATCATGCTTTTGTCTTTACTTCTTATAATATGATACTGGTGGCGAGTTAGTTTAACATCCTTTATCATAGCCACTTCTTCTCCCGCCATCTTCTCTGTGTGTACTATCTCAGTACATTTATAAGCCTCCCTATATCTCACTGCAAGAATAGGTGCCGTCGATGTTATCTCTTTTGGAAACTTTGAAGACTCCAGATGCCCAGAAGCACGCATACTCATCTGCGTAGCATAGGCCAATTCTGTCGATGACTCAAGAAAGTGCTGCTTCGTGCGACTGCGATGGACATTGCTCCTCACAGAATCGTAAAACTTGAACGTGACAGAACCTTCTAACCACGCTGTTTTTGTGAAGAAACATGTTAGTCATTCTATTAGCACAGTTCCGCCTTTTTTTAAAACTGAAAAGCGAACAATGGAAATAGCTGGTTTAGTCCTGGAAGTTCCTGTTCGAGGCAGCTTGTCCTCTCCACAATACTAACCTCGAGGCTTTCCAACTTTATCTCCACTGTCTTCCATGGTGTGTCTTACATTTTTTTTTTTTAATAACTCTTTCCTAGGAAAGCTCATTAAGCTTGTTTTGTCGGAACCTGCCAGGGGACGCAAATAAAGCGCTGCGTAAATGGATTTGACTTTTGAGTGATAAACTTGGAAGTCAACGAATAGGGCAAACACGCTCATGATTTTAATCTTGGCTCATAAAGTCAAATTATAAACGAAAATGACAGTGAAAAGAGAATGATGCGATAACGGTTAGAACAGAACTAAAATATTGCGTGATATATGCTTCTATCCTTTGCAATCCAATGTCATGAAAAGGCTTGTGTTATCCCGTGTACGTGGCATTCGGAATGAAATAACATATGTGTTTTTTTACTTATAGAACTATCTTCCGCGTTAGTTTCATTCGTAAATTCTGAAAACTGTAGAAGCAGGACAGTCGTCAAGTCATGTGTGTTGAGTGTCCAGACAGCGGCAGCATACTGACATTCGTTCAAACGCGTCTGACACATGCCAGTCTTATCTAATCGCGGTAATAGGTTAACATATGTTGCGTCATATCCTCTCGGGTTCGCAGCCAAACAAGGTTTCCCGGTTACTCACGTTACATTTTTCGAATGTATGCCACGTTTTGGAATCGTTTGCACCACTGTGCACCATATTGAATTTTTTATTTATTTCTTCCTGATTCAAATTTAGGAGAATTTATTGAAAAATGCGGCAGTAAAAACTTAGCTAATTCCCTTATCCGTCATAGCGGACATAATATATTAACTACTAACCGTATTTATGCAACAATTACCTTAATAAAAATATTATAAACTAATTTATTCTGACCTTTTAATTACAACCAGGCAACACCTATTAACATTTTAACAGAACCATTAAATGTAATGCTTCTATAGGCTGTTAACGGTAAAGTGAGCACTTTTTAAGGCCCTTCTAGATTTTTCCTTTCGTCTGATTTCCATCTTCATGCTGCATGTTAATATAAACATTGCAATGTGACTAATAAATACAGTGTATGCATTTCACCACCCTCAAAATTTAATGCCCGAGGAAGCTATAAGATATATTTAATAGCTGTTGGAATAGCCTTAAAGAGTGCTCACTTTACAGTGAACCGCCTATATAGTAAACCTTTTCAGTAATGACCCTGACTCTTCTGTATGAGTGGTGATGTAGCCTCTTAAGATGCGCGGGACGCCAGCGAACTGAAAGACAATGATGCAGAAATCACATTATCTTATATTTCAGTGAAAGATAGATGTGTGGCGGTACTATGTAACTGTCTTGTTTTCCGCGGTGAGAGTATTGATTTCCTGACATCGCTTTGCCGGAGAAAGCCGGGCATTAGTAACACGTAAACAACCCGCTGTTGTAACAGTGCGCACTCACATACGCATGTTCACTTTTTTTTTTTTTTTAATCGGTGTACACCAGCTTTTTACAGCTGTAGGCACGGACGCTCACCATTGCGCGTTCCTAATTCAGAATCTTGCGCTAACCTGGTTCTGGGTTGCATTGCTGCCTGTCACAATGGGACTCGAGGTATGATTCCCTGCACCGGCTCTGGCTGGTGTCAAACTCACGGAAATATCGCGGAAGGTAGTGGGAAACCATTGAAGAATCATTCTGCGTAGTTGTTCCGGGCGCAGCATGGTATCTTATCACCTCGCCGATGACTGGGGCTCCTACAAGTGTCCAAGTCAAGTTGTTTCGCGAGGTAGTTTGTTTGGCTTCTGTTTTAAGGACAGACTCGTCGGTACCCACGAGCTATTGTGTGTTCAGCGAGCATTAAGTTTTGCGCCAAGGAAATTAATTGTGTATGTAAGGCTAGATTCACATGTACGCCGATCACGCCTCTAACAGCTAGAGTGGAAGACTAGAACATCCAATTAGAAGCCGTCCTCGGTTTCCGCGCAAGTCGCGCGGAAAAGTTGAATTCACGCCGATAATTTCTGCTCGCGGAAAGAGCAGACTTCGCCGATATTTCCCAGAAGTCAACTGGTTCACATATTCTATACTACTAATGTCTTGTATATTCGACGTGTATAGATGCAAATGTATAGAATAGTTGAATGTACGTATTTAATATGAGATACTTGAATGTAAACGGTAATTTTATTCAACATTGTATTAAGTAAACGTAGTTTAAAAATGAACCGAGAGGTTGCACTAAGGTTTAAATTTTTATGGATTTTAAAAATGAAATTACCACCTCTTCTTCAAGCAATATTAGTAAATAAGTTGCTTTGTAATGGAATTAACAAACGAGTAGAAAGACTACAGCAGCTGGTTTGTAATCAGTGGCGATGCGTGCTATAATTTATGTCACATCTTTCCTGAAAAGTGAAAGCACTGCTGGAAAAATGCTTCACTCGTAATCCACACACAACACACTTACATCCACATGTTTCTGTTGCACTCATTCTATATACTCGGTTCTCAGTCTCGCACAGTAATTTTATAATTTTTATGTAGTGTATACATCGCGCACGAATATGTATACTATTCTCAGCACCAAAACTAAATTAAATAAAACAATACGATTCGTGTTGTGCGCACAAACTTGCCCACGCATCGATCTAGTTACTGTAAACTACACGCCGCCAACTGCCTGCGGCTAGGCCAGCTTCGGCTATGTCCACTTCAGTTCGGTGAAGAAAGCACTACCATCGTAGCTTCTAACACAGGTTGACGCAGCCATAAGCCCCGCCCCACCCCGGGCGGTCTTCCTACCCTGCCGCCCCTCCGTCGGCCGGGAAACTATTGCGACCGCCTACCTGCTGAAAGAATTACTTACAGCGCTTCCAAACATCTTGGTTTTCCTAGCCAACTAGTTGTTTTCTTATAATGTGCAGTATTGTTTCCTGAGTAGAATGTGTACTGCATGAGTGAAAAGTTACCTTAAAGTAGGCTAAATACAAGTTCGAATGTAATATTTATTTTAAATATAACATTGTTAGGAAACTGTCTGGGCAAGCACTGCTTGCCTTGCTTGTCCTAACGAGACGCCACTGTTTGTAATCTGTAATTTGTTTTAGAATCTTGGCGTTACAAATCACGAATTCAACAGCAAAATGGCTACCCAGAAAATTTGGTTATATGTGAACAACCATTGGTTCTGCCTGCTCTGTCTGTTTGATGTGATCGGCGTACATGTGAATCCGGTTTTACGCTGACTGTAGACGGCTCTGAATAGCTCTCTCTACAATGGAAATTAGAAAAAAAAATACTGAATAGGCCGACATTATTTATGCATGTGTCGGACATGTGAACGTCGAACGGGAGTTTAATGTTGCGTAATCACTTTCAAAGCATTGTTGATTGCTTGCAACACTACTTGTGCATGAAACAATTTAGCGTTGGCGGTACGGAATAATGTCCTGGAAAACGCCGCCCACGACCCCTGTAATTCTCGCAAAAACAATTATGTTGTTTACGGTTTGTTTGATTGATAAACAAAGGGCAAAATTTTGCTCTATCGTGTACACGACAAATGGCACATGGTGCACGGGCATTCTTGCGAGGTAAAAAAAGATCTAGCATTTAGTCTCGTGTTCGGCTAACACTGCGATCAGGAGGTCCGGGTACCTTAGACATTTTTAATGGCACGTTTTTATGTTTACGTGTTTATGCATGTATCGCACACGTATAGGCAGAGGACATTTAGAGGAGGTGCTTGGGCCTAATACAAATTTCAGCTAGTAACTTCTATGATTTTTGCACAGAGACTATTACAATTTACTCCTCTCGGAGCCCAACTGCAGAAGTAAAGATACACACACACACACACACGCACGTGCACACAGTGATAGTTATATGGTCGGAGGGGGGGGGGGGGGAGCCTACACGCACAATGTCTAAAGTGAATAGCAAGTTCTGAGATTTTTCTATACGAAATCTGTTTACGGTAACACACTACTAAGTAAGCTTCTATCAATATTCACTTGGCGCGGTAATTAAGTAAATGCAAACTAAGTGCCTTGCCATAGTTAAGAAAGTGCGTGTGACCCAGCTGTCACCAACACTGCATTTGATCGAGCCATTTCCATGTGACCTGTGACGTAAGGTGTTGAAGGTGCATTTCGAGTGCTGCAGTGCTGTGCTACTAACTGGCGAGACTTGGACTTTGAGGTCAAGACTGCTTGGACTGAGACATCTGCACCTGACGTCACATGTATCAGGCCAGTTGGAAGCGCGATGGATGTAAATAGTTAAATATATTATAATGTCGTACTAAAATGTGTGCGTGTGTTAACAGACAAAAAAAATTGTGGCTTTCATAAAATATTGTTTGGCGTCGAGTGAGTGCAGTTTGTGTTGTTAATTTTCGGAAAATTTTATTTCCCTAACTGAAATTCAGTAATTACAATTTTCTAAGTTCTTTTAGTTATTATAGAAGCTCCAGAAAACAAATGAATGGGATCTACATAAACATTTGTGGTAGCCAATGACGTAAATGTGTTATTAATACACCAAAACAAATTTCTTTGCTTATTTCCTTAAAAAAAAAAAAGAGAACTTTTCTTTTATAAATTATAATTATTTCGTAATCATTCTAAATTAAAAATAGAGAGAAGTGAGGTATGTTGGCATTGACTAGCAAGAGATTGTTCCTATTTTTAAACTGAGTTCTTATTTTCGTGATAAGGTTTTCAGCCGACACTGTATTTTCGTCGTTGTATATCAACCAGCGCGCAGATAGTATGCGTTGTTTTCTCTTTGGCGTTTGCTCCCATTGTTTACGTTTTGTTTACATGTGGCGGAAGGATACGTCGTAAATAGTCCGAAAGTAGAACTTTGAAAGGGCTTCAGAACGGTTGGAAGTTATCTTGAAGAGACTCTAGCATGCATTGGTTATTAAACTTGTCAAGATAGCAGAGACGAGCTAAACTGCTCAATTGTGGCAGAAGTGCCCTAAAACTTCTAAACGAATGAAAATAGGTAAGACATGAAAAGTTTACCCGCGATTTGAAAACGGAACCAGTGACGCGAAGGTAAACGACCTCGGCTGTGACGTGGTCTGTGTTCCAAATAGCCAGTACTCACACACACTCCCACTTGCTCCTTATGTAACTATCGTCACTCACACTCCTCCAACTAATCGATACTGTCTGCTATCGATTGTTATTCTGCATGAACATAATAATATTCACATTAAAAAACAATATACCTATTCATTAATATTTACATTTCAATTAACAATGGATTGATTAGCAGGGATAATGATAGGTATGATATTAATGTATGAAAAGAGCCAGGTGTAAATTTTATCTGAAATCAACAGTTTTAGATTGAAATTTTTGCACCGTTTATTCTAAAATTATGAATTTATGTATGTTTTTAATATTTACTGAAAATACTTCCACAGTGAAAAAATACTTGTTCCTGTGCCATTCCACTGTTGTCAGTACTGCAGGAAGCAAACAAAAGAATGGCGGTTGTAGCGAGCACGGATAGAGAGCATGCATGTGCACACACTCGTAAACAAATATTCGCACTCGCTCTCGATGGACATTTGGAACAGCACTCTCTGACGTCATTGCCGAGTGCGAGTGCATGAGAGTGCGCATTTCTTGCTGTTTGGAACACGGCCTTGAACCAACAAAAATGCCTAGTAGCGGGCTGCCTGCACGCGAAGGCGGAATAAAGACTGCAATGCCGATGCACAGCTACCTCTGTCGTCTATGTAGAGATGCCAGAATACCCACACTATCCGACTGCTTCTCTGGAGTTAATGGCTGTTTACGCGCTGGCTGGATGGCAGTTAAGTGTAATGACGGGTTCGTTCGTTGCGTTATTAACTTCAATTCCGAGGCCTCTGTCTGCCGTCGTGCTATCGGCGCTGGAAATATCGCATTGTTCCTACGAGTGGCGCCTAACAGCTGGGATTTAAGCCAGGAGAGGTAGCGCTGTAACTCACTCTGCCGTGTTGTCACGAGGGGCTCCGGTTTGACCGGGTAGTTTTGTTGGCGTATCTGCAAACAACCCCTTGTGCTGTATTGTTTTGTAAAAAAAAAAAAAAAAAACTGCGTATTCAAGAAGGCGATAGGATCTTCATTTTTTCAAGATCAAATAACTTGAAACCATAGAGAATACAGGCTGGCATGCAATTAACTTTTGTAGCCTAGTAGGAAATATATGCTTGCTGAAATAAGTAATTAACTAATTGTAGTATGTTTTTTTAATTTTTGTCCCAGGAATAAGAGTAATCCATGGTCAGAATTCATTGATTATGTTGGTGGTTTTCATAAAATTCCTTATAATATAAGAAAAATTATATTTACGGGTAAAATAGATTATTTCGAAAGATTAGTTGTATCCAGTAGACTTGGAAGGTTCCAACAAATTTTCGTTTTACGTGAAGACCAGGAGTTAAGTTAATTTCCGCAGTGTTTCTGTTGGGCTCATCATTAACATGTTAACTAACGCCACAGTTGGAAACTTTAGTCCCATACCTTATTCTTATCATGAAATTGAGCTCATCAGTGAACCGGGTGTTGTAGCTTTTTACGTAGCTGACTGCAGTTCCCGACCGCCAACCAACAGACATCAAAAAAAGTTCGTTATTTGTATTGCAATGTTGTTCAAACGTGAAAAACTAAAACGAAAGCAATTGCGCTTGCAGTCTGAATTATTACTGTCAATACATGCCTCTCCCTCCTCTATATTTACAAAGTTAGTTCTAGGTATATAATTATGTTATACATTGTCAGAACAATCCACGTAGGCAGTCGCTACCATAAGCACAAAAAACTTGTCAAATTTTGAAGGGGACCAAAACATGAACCACAACCCTTCAGCCCTGCTTTCACATCAATAATTTTAATATAGACATATTTTTTACTATAGTTATTGAACAAACTAATGTTGGTAATTTATTCTAGCATTACGCCAGTCATGATGTAAAGAAGTTGCGAAAATATTACATCGAAGGGACTGGTTCAGTGATCAGCATGAAAATATAAGTGTATTTGTTATATCAGGCGTTTGTGAATAATGAACTTAGAATAAAGAACAACTGCCTTTTCTGGCGGGGTGTCGTCACAACTTACCAAAAAAAAAGTATACTAGCGCTCCATAAGAAACATTTTGATGCCTTTAGAAAAGTCACGCTGAACAGTCACACACAACATTTTCAACTATACAATGCTATTTAGAATTTTTGATATCTAAACTACTGCAGACAATCTGCAAACAAATAAAACTCTCATAGAGAGGAAGTTGACAGTACATAAAGCGAAATAAAAGCAAACTATTGCGCGACAATTCACAAATGCACTCTTCGTCATGAAGTTAACAGAGTTATTATTACACACAAAAAGGTATCGTATTATTATTGTTTTTTTTTTTTTTTTTTTTTTTTTCTGAAAAAGAAAACATTTTACTTCAACTGAAGTTACAAATATGAGCGATAAGGTAGTAGAAGGAAAAAAAAAAAGAGGTTTAAAGTTTGACAAATTATTAGTAACAAAAAATTCAAGAACTTGCATCTGGCACCATCTATACAGTACTCTCCACATAACAAAGAATAATTACTAGAGCAATAACTAGATGGTATTGTCGTTGGCATCGTTACAGTCCTTTCAGAATGCGCGTTACCCACAGTATTTGTTTGCCTTGAATGCTTGTGTATTTCCCGTGGTTCTTAATTGTGAGTTTCTGTCGTACGATAAGTTCTCACACGTGTGGTTCTGTTGTACGACCGTTCTAAGGTGTGAATGTCGATTGTTCGACGTTTCTAACGTATGCGGTTTTAAATTGCGTGTTTCTGCTGTACAATGTTTTTAACATCTGTGTTTATTTTGCATGGCTGTTTGCTGGTGTGACTGTTCGGTTGTGTGTGTCGCTAACGAATATTGCTTCTTAGTTGTTTTTTGTGCTGTATGACTATTATAAAATGTGAAATTTCTAAATAATGTGGTCTTGTTTGTTTATTCTGTTATCTGACTGTTCTCGACTGTGATTTTCTAATGTATGTGTGGTCCCCCACCTGAAAGATGAATTTCTTTGTGAAATGCGCAATCGGTTGATGCTTGGTGGTGAACTTGGGTTGCTAAAATATAGATACTCGTTCTCTTAATCAGTGTTAACTCAAAAGAAGTGTGCGTGTGTGTGTGTGTGTGTGTGCGTGTGCGTGTGTGTGTGTGTGTGTGTGTTATATATATATATATATATATATATATATATATATATATATATATATATATATATATATATATATATATATATATATTCTATTTCTCGCAAGCTGCTGAAAAACGTTTTTAACGTAATACATACCTCAACATAAACATACAGGTATTTATAGTGTAAATGTCTGGTTGAAGTATGTGTAGGATAATTGTTTCATGGGCTCTGCCCACTAAGCCTACCCAACCATGGAGTTTCAATGGGGAATGCAATTTAAGGACATTCCTCCTTCTTAATGTATTAATTTATATAACTGTTCCAAAAAGAGAGGGGTTTTCTATGTGGTGTTTAAGGATAACTGTCACGTTAAGAAATTAAGAATTAAAGAAGTAAACTTTAAAACTGTCCACTTCAACAAATATGGTAATTTAAACAGTTAATCCAGCTAGCTTCTTATTTCTACCATCATCTGTCACACAGTTAATATTTTAATGTTAACTGTCTTATAAAATTTGTTTTTCTTTTAATAAAATTATTAACGTAAAAAAATTAACACTTTATAAATTAAATGCCCATCTGATGAATATTTAAAAAAAAATCGAAATTTCAAATTACAACAAAATAGTGTCAATGTTAATGATGAAAAATTCTGCATCAACCAATTCTAGCTTTCATCCATAAATTAGTAGTAATGGAGAGAACAACATTATTATAAGGATTACTTCAATAAAATTACCTGAACTTCGTCGCTGATCCAGTTTAGTATTAATATGGTTGCATATGACTGACGCTCCAACTTCAGGGATGGATTTGTAGACTGACTCTCTCTCCCCTTCCCCCTCCATCTCCACCCTCTCCTCCTCGACCTTTCTCCAGCCCGTTGAAACCTCGCGAAGCACGTCGTCGCTGCTCTCGGGTGTGCGGGCGTTGAGCTTCGTCGTCCATCCGCCGCAGAATGATCCCGGTTGTACAGCAGCTCACCAGTTGAGCTCGATAAGATGGGACTTCTCGCCGTCAGGAATCTCTTCTTTTCCGTCTTGAATGTCGTTAAATATGCAGTCTCTTCTTCCAAATATATCTGCAAACTAAATCATCTTGCAAATTTCACGTATTTATAATCAACTTTTTCTTGTGGAAATACAATGTTTGTTTATACGTGACGGTGATTAATTATAATTTTCCTTTTCAAAATAATTTAATTTTAATACAACGAAACTTCACTTCAATATTTGTGCAGAACTTTCCTTTTTCGAAAATTCTTACTCCTGTTCCATATTTTTTTCCAAACAAACTTTCTTTTTAAACAATTATGTTATTCGCCCCTATTAACCAGTGTTTATTATTCCTGCGAGCAAGGTGTGTGCTTAGTTACAGACAAATACATTAATAAAACATTAAATCATCTCCAAGGAATATTATAATACTTTTAAAATCTACCTGAATATCGTAAATTAACATAGTGCAAAAAGAAAGAAAATATTCGAACTAAAATTAAATCATCCCTTAACACAGAGCAAAGAAAAACCAGTTGTTACACTGCAAATTTTTATGTTACATTTTTTTCTAATTTGTAACAATAAAATTTACATTTTACAAAAAAAAATGAATGCTTTGTAACACTTCTACAATATTACATTTGCATATGAAACACCTACAATGTGATGACGGCTGGTCTTACCTAATATTGCCCGCATGTTGGGCGCCAAAAATAAGAAATATGTAACACTTCTACAATGCTACATATGCATATGAAATGGCACAATGTGTCGACGGCTGGTATTATGGTGTATGCATAGATATTCCAATATGTGTGTGATAGATGAATGATAGTTTTATGCCTCGGCTATGGGGAAATATAATTTCTGTTGAAAATTACTAAATGAGAATCAATTAAGCATTAGAGAAATCAGTTTAGAGGAACATTTTTAAATCACACTTGGAAGTTTAAATTAGGACAAATTAAAAATAGTACCAAGATTAGTTTCAGTTATGTGAAGTGTATTCAACGTAATCTCGGGTTTTTAAATATCATATTAGTCACCATTGAGAAATAAATTACCAACTAACATACCGCAAGGAAAATAAACATATGAACACTAGAACTTCAAAAATCATACTAACATTAATTATTAAGAATTCAAACAATAACTAACCAACGATACATTAGTCAGAAAAACTACCGCTGTACATCTGCCAAACCACCAATATTATTAGTGTTTTTAAATAAATTGGAATATGCACTCAGTGTCTGAGTTTGGTAGGCAAGAACTTAGCTGTCGTCGAAAACTGTATAGGCTGTTCACGTTAAAGTGAGCACATTTTAAGGCCCTTCTAAATTATTCCTTTCGTCTAATCTCCATCTTCCTGGTGCTTTTTAATATCAACATTGCAATGTGACCAATAAACACAGTGTATATATTTCACTACTCGCAAAACGTAATGCCTGAGACTGCAATAAGATATATTTATTAGTGGTTAATGTCTGTTGTAAGGGCCTTAAAAAAGTGCTCACTTTACCATGAACAGCCTGTAGTGCAGCACCGCCTTTCCTCTGCATCTGGTTCCTGCGGGCGATTGATGTCTTGCTACCCCTCTGTGAACCATGAACCACGGCGTCGAATCCAACTCAGTATGCAGTAGGCACCCCGATGTCGTTCTGCTCAGCTCGACCCATGGCGTCGAACTCCAGGCTGGTCCTCCGGACGTCTGCGATGCAGGCAGTCCATCCTCCACTCTCAGGAACAGCATAGACTTCCTTCTTTGGGCTGGAAACGTTCTCTTGTCCTTAAGCTGTCGTCAAACTAATGCGGATTTTGTATGCGGCACACTCCTCTTCGAGCTCATTACTTGTCTTAAAGTTATTACGTCTCCTCAGCTTTATTTCGTTAAATTGTTATTTGTTCATTCATATAGTATTCTAATATATTATGTTATTACTGGTAACATTCGACGAACTTGTAGACAGAATATCCAATTAATTTTGGAGCCCTTCGTTTCTTTCGTTTGTTCTGTTTTACTGCAATGTTCCTAACAGAAACAAAAGGTTGTTGTTTCTGGCTCGAGTATAGTGATTAACAGAAAACCATTATAATAAACTATTTGACTGACAAAACATTTCCAATTGCATAGACAAAGTTTACATTTAAGCTAACAATTTCTCACACTATTAAGCAATAAAAGTGTCAAAATAAAACATATTAATTACTAAATTTATGTAAAACGATTCACACATTTAACACTCACGAATAATACATAAAATTACGGACATTCATATCATTATCATGACGTTAGGAAAATTGAGATGTTACAGCAAAATTTCTTAACGTCGTAGTATTCTCTGAGAAAGTTGCGTTAGATAGTCTTTGTTTGAACAGCAGTGTGTGGATTATGGTCCGGGGGGAGGGGGTGGGTGACGTTGACTCCTTGGCCCTACCTCATCGTCTAGCTTCCTTGGTGTCCTTGGGGGTAGAATGCCTATTTTATCTTGCGTGCATGTCGCAGGTTGTTTGTTGGTGCTGTGGTAGTGTAGTGGACAGACCGCTATTGCGACCCAGGTACCATTCCTGGCGGGGTCACTGGCGAATTTCCGTATGTGGTAACCGTGCCGGACGATGCCTCTAGCTGGCGGATTTTCTCGGTGGTCTCTCGTTTCTTCCACCCTTGCATTCGGGCGTTACCCCGTATTCACCTCTCATCGGCTCTCAAGACCTCGTTGCTAAGAGCTGCTCATAACCTCTCCATCTTTGTGACTTCAAATCTTGCCGCCTTATTTGTATACACAGTGTTCGGAAACTCAGCGCCCAAACTCCAGAAATAGTTTCTTTGTACCTATAGTAACACAAAAGTCCTGTACTCTTGTATACTTATTGACTGTTACAAGTGAGGGGACTTTCGAAATGGTCACTCTACTGTGAATAATCTGTAATGTAATTTACTGCGCTTGCAACTGTCAACCGTAGCGCTTCACTGCTTCCGCGCCTCAATCACGAGTAATAGCTGTAAGAAAGCGGGCGCCATAATTACCGGATAAAATAATGACGTTACTAAAGTTAAACAACTTTTTTGTTGCGTGACTTAACAAATAATAGCCTCGTCGTCTTCGGCGAAGGTTGTGGTTTCCGCGCGTCCAATTAGCCATGCTCGGCTGCCGGCGAGGTAAAAATAGACGGACCAGCTGCGGAATTCGGCACATGTGCCTGTGTTCCGGCGCGCGATTTCATGCCGGAAGTCGTCTCGAGCTTGATAAGCGATGGTTAGGGCGATTTAAGGCAGGCGGACTACATTAACATTTTTTGGCTTGACGTACTTTTGTGCAGCATAAAGTGCCGAACCATTCGACGTGGTGCTCTTAAACTGTGACGGGCCAGGTCGTGAGATTTTTTAATCCTAACGTTGTGTCAGATAGTGTTTTTTTTTTTTTTTTTTAAACATCCCTACTCTTGTGAACTTTACCAACCACGCAAACTCGAGCATTGTAAGCCAACGACCGTACTCTAGCTTTTAGTCCAACCTCAGAGTAACTTGGTGCACAATAAGTGGAACTGTTACATTTGTATATTGCCGCGGACCACAACAAATTGGCTTATCGTCCTCACAACTTGGTGTTACGTAAGTGTAAGAGTCGTTCATGATAAAGGCTGTTCACGATAAACTGATCACTTTTGAAATCAACCTTAGAAAATTGTCACTGCCCCTACCTGCGTATATTTTAATGGGTGCACTGAGGGACATACACCCGGTAAAGTTGGTAACGATGGATGGAAAGTCGTTCCATATGTTAACGTCGAATAAAAAGTGCTAGGTTACCATTTATGATAACTTAAATTTCTTTCGCTTTCTGTTTTTTTTTTTTTTTTAATGCATCAGAGTATAAAAACAACCATATTTGTAAAATATTTTATTTTCCAATAATATCACAGTTTCACTTGACCGACGTGTGAATAAAGTGCGATGAGGCCCAAGTCAATGTTAATTTTACGTGAGGCGGAAAAATACACGACGTTAATACAAATAGATCTTAAGCGGGGCTTTCAAAAACTGCTCATTTTTATCGTGAACAGCGTATACCAGACAGGCGGATCCCTTAATGATTGTGAATTTGCTCCTACTGTTCTAACTCGTTTGTTGCATTTATTTGTATCTGAACAGACATTAGTAATACAATTACCTCTTATTTTCGATGAAAGTAATAGTTGTGACTATTTATAATTTAGAAAAAAGTATCGGTCGGTACAGCCTGACGCTTGTTGGGACCCCAGGCAATGCCATGGTGATGGAAGCAGTCGTACATCTTAGGCAACTGGCGGAATAATACCGCAATGGCTTGCCGTTGCCTTCCGCAGTCCGGAGTTGAATCAGACCCTGCCTGTGTATTGAACAATGCCAAGTCGGTGCCTGGGATGGCATCCAGAACCTCTGGGTGAGAAGTGCTTCTACCCACTAAGCAACAGAAGCAATCGTCGTTTGTATATGTTATTTATGTGTAATATATGTATAGTATATACTTTCATTCATACATACGCACGTATTTTCATTCATACATACGTACAAGAAGTCCAGCATAATCGGCATTTAGTGGGAACTCTATCTGAGACGCAGATATAGAATTATGCAGAAACGTACATTCAACTTCCTCCTTTCAAAAAGAACAGGTTTCGATTTCCAGTGGCGTGCGCAGACATTAAGTTTAGGTAGGGCATGGGCTTACTATTGACCCCCGTAATCAGACAGAGCCTCCTTAATATGCTTACTAAAGTAAGTGATATAAAAGTGATACAAAATTAAGAATAGGCAAGAAGGATAATAATTATAGTGCTATATACGGATCAATATAATTTATTACAAAATTAGTATGTTACTAACGTCTTGAAATTGTGATCTGTCCTCGTACAAAACATCATAGTAATAGCGTCACAATGCACCACTTTACCGAATGAGTAATTTATTTTTGTCAGTTGATCATAAGTATTATATATCACATTAAAATCTTAGTTTTTGAAAAATCCTCTTTCAAATAATTAACTGCCATTATCTTGCAACAAGTGTTTTAATTATTCAGTATATCTATTTCATATTGACACTGCTGTTTCACACTGCTCTAACAGCAAGATGCCATTACTTACTTGACACATTAAATAAATATATTGTCATTTTACTAATTACTCAGTTTATTTTCAGCTGCATTACAATCGAACAGTTTTCGATTTGCCAAACAAAAATCTAAATTGTGTTTTTATTTTATTTTTTAAATTAAATTATACGTATGTTTGGGTTACAGGGTCCTTCCAAAACTTTAGGTCGGGCCTAGGCCCTTCCAACCCTTCCCGTGAGCACGCCTTTGTAATTTTCTTAAACGTAACATTTCATAGCGAAATATCTAACACTGGAATGCGTCCGTTCCAACACGAATAGTACTCGTAGATCATTCCCCGTGAACGTAGCTCGCAGGTGACTGTCGCGATAAGGCAAGCCGTCCTCACACAACAGCAGACGCATCGTTTGAGCGGCTGGGCTGACATCAAAACAGAGGTGTGCTGCGAACGAACACCAATGGTCGCGAAAGTCGACTTTGGCGACTTCGTGGAAGAGGTCGGCAGTATGCTGGGCAAATCGACCATATTTCAACGAGATAAGATGATCTGACCCTACCCAGGTGAGAACAACACCGTGACCTACCGACCTGTTAGTCAGCCGTATTTTGGAATTGTGATGATTCCTTTATTGCCATCTATAAGTATATATCACACAGATGTGACTGCAATATATAGTTACACTTGATTATGTTACATCCATACGAATTGGTCATGAGTTTTTCACACATAGGTGTAATAATAACATTACTGCGTAGAAGGTTAATAGAGATGTACTTAATATGAATATAATTATTTCTCAATACGGATTAGAGTAGAATGGCTCGTGTTACCATATTCTTTAAAGTATGTATTACACTATACTTCGTATCCCTCATTCGCTCACGAGATAGCGCTACTAGTGTTCAAAGAGTCGTCTCCGAATCGACGTTGTCGACTTTTCAGCATGTAGAGTCGACTCTTCGAGACTCCGTTCGCAACTCACCTGTGCATCAGAATAAAGCAGCGTGTAGCGTGGCGCATCAGTAGACGCAGCATTGCACAGTGGCGCCAAGTGCCGGCAGAGGCAGGTGACTGAATTGCTTGGTCACCGTGACTTTGCATGCTAGAAATGTATCAATTAAAAATTATAAACACTGTGGCTGATTGCTTTACAAAGAGAAGCAAGTACTTTGCGTAAGGTACCATAAGGTTGAGCCTTGATGTGCCGGGTGTTTTTACCATGGTTTTTAATACTATTTTTATTTCTTAATGTAAGAATGTAGCCCCAAGCGTTGGATGGCGAAACCTTTATTACATTCGTGCTGAACATTGTTCAACTTGTAAAATATGTGTGTGACAACATTCCCAGTAATCAAAATAAATATATTCTCTGGGTTATATACATTCATTTCTACAAAATTACGGTTTTACTTTTATGTTTGGTCGAAACACGAAAATTAGTCAATCACGGCATGAAGAAAAGGGAGAAAGGTAAGTGAAAGGCGTTGTATGTATTTTTAAGTCGCAAACATTAATGGCACTTACGTTTGACAATTTAAAAATGCTAAATCTCTTTGTGATTACTTGAGTTATCTGGGATAGCTTTATGTATTTAAAAAAATGTAAACTGTCTCATTTGTACGATAAGTTTTTGGATTACTTTCCGAAAAGAATAAGTGTTTGTGAGATCACCTACTTGTGTTTGTGTGTATCACTAATAACTATTAAACATGGTATTTTTTTTGTAGTACAATATCATCCAAAAACTATTCAATCAGCTTGAAATAAAATAGGTTGATATTTTACCAGTTTGTGCCAAATTATCATATATTTTTATATACGAATGGGCACTAATTTTGGAAGATAGCGCCAACTGAAAATAAAAGTCAATACATATCTCGGGAATTTTTTAACCTATTTCTTCCTTAGTGTCAATACAAGTAGTTCTGTGATGTATGATTTTACCACTTATTTTCAAAAATGCTACATCATAACGTTGTGTTACGTTGATATCTCTGGACCCATGGACTCTGGCAGTGCATATTATGTGCGCCAAAAACACTGTGATAATAGCTTTAGTCAATCATTTCGGAAGAAAAATGAAAGTTTGTATCTATGTCGAAACCCTGCAGCATCTCAACCCCCGCAGTCTGCATAGAAAGCTACCTTAAAATAAATTTGTATTATTATCTATTTTTTTAAATAAAGGTTTTATTATTTTAATGGTATATGCTATACGTCTTAAACAATAAATTGAAACTAGACTTGTGCTAAATTACGTACTGTCTGCATTAAATTCAATAGCATTTATCGCCCGCCTTTTTAGAATTCGTAACTACGTCGTTAACTCCTGTAGCAGTTCTCATCAATTTCAGTAGAAAATTCCTTCTCATGAATAGATTTCTTTTGAAACATAAGACTGTGCCATCTAAGCCTTTTGAAAACACCAAGAGAATTACTTGAATTCCGTATGTAGAAGAATGAGTGAAGATATTTAGGCAGCTCTTAACAGCGAGGTCTTGAGAGCCGATGAGGGTGATTGAAGTAAATATGGAGCGGCGCCGGAATGAAGGGGCGTGAGAAAACCCGCCGACCAACGGCATTGTCCGGCACGATTCCCACTTGCGAAAATCCGGTGACCCGGCCGGGTATTGAGCCGGGTTCGCCTTGGTGGGAGGCGAGCGTGTTAATCGCTCAGCCACCGTGGTCCCCGTATGTAGAAGAAGGTAGGCTAATTATACTGAAGGCAGCGCTACGTCTGAAATAACCACAATCACATCAGTAACAGTAAGGAATTTATCACCTGTAGCATGGTGATTGTCACAATCACGCATAACCATAACGATAATCACTATCAACGCGTCGCATGCTAATTTTGTTAACCTGCTACTTTCGTGTAGGGAAATATGTGCGTAGCCTTTCACTGTAGGAATGTAAGTCATATTCACTGTCGTAAACGTACGTTTACGTTAGCGAAATAGACTTTCAGTCAAATCGTATTCGTGAAAAGGTATTAGTGAAAAGGTTGTTAATGAGACACGTTAGCCAACCGCAAAAAAAAAACGCTACCCTGAAATATTTTAGTTTGGTAGTTAAACCTGACAGGACAGGGAGTGGAAACATCCGCCTTAATTATTTCAGTTGAAGCAGCGAGTTTTTATCATGACTGTGGCAATGGCTATGGGCGTTGCTGTGATTATGGCTATTTAAATGTATCATTGTCTTTAGTCTTATCGATTATAGCCTATTCACAATAAAATGAAAAGTTTCAAAGCCCTGCTTAAAATGTACTTGTATGCACGTTGTGTATTCTTCCGCCTTATGTAAGATTAACATTGTCGTGGGCCCCATCACTTTATTAATGTGTTGGTCAAGTGAAACTGTGAAATTATTTGAAAAGTAGAATTTAACAAATCTGCTCATTTTTACACTTAGATGCATTAAAAAATGAACAGAAAACGAAAGAATTAATTTAAGTTATCTTCAATGGTTACCTAACACTTTTTATTCGGCGATAAGATACGGAACTACTTCCCGTCCATCGTTACCAACTTTACTGGAAGCATGTCACTCAGAGCGTCCGTTGAAATATATGCAGGTAGGGGCAGTGAATTTTCTCTAAGGTTGATTTCAGAATTTTAGAAAAAATATTATTCTGTCGCATGATTAAAAGCTCGAATCGTATTACTTTATCTGTTAGTAATGAAGCTGCATGTGATAAGTATGAAACTGGAAGTGCTTCCCACAAATGAAAAGAACTTAATTTCAACCTATTAAATGATCTAGTGCTCGTAAGTGAACAGTGTAAGTGCGCTCTTACATCCGTGCTTGTTTACTCTGCCGCGTCCTTGGTCACTACATCGCTCTTTAAATGTTCCGGGAGGAAAAAAAAGGGGGGGGGGGATAAAAGACTGAAGGTTGCCTCGCAACAGTGCATTGACGTCACGCGTATAAATTGTAGATGCCAAGGGAACTGGCCGTGCCGCGTTCAACACAGCCACGGAGTACGATGGTAAAAGCAGTTTTATTGGTTTTAACAAGGAGTGAGAAGGGGAGAGAGCACCTTTCGTAAAGTACGTTGGTCGGCTGTGTTGGGGAATTGTGACGAACATGCCATTTACTGTCTGTAAGAGGTCCATTGACAACTGTATTTTCTTATTCTCGTACGCTTGTTTGTGAGATTTTAACTGTTGGTCAGAGTTTTTGCAGATGATTATAAAACCATACTGAGCCCTAACATTGTTTCCTTCATAAGACTGAGTCGTGTACAATTAGGTTTTCGTTTGTAGCTGAAAGACGTAATGTTTTGAACTTAAAAGAGACGCTCTGCACCAGTCTACATAACAAGCAGAGTTAGTTAAAAAGTTGTACACACACTACCAGAGCTGTTTGAAAATTACGATGTTAGTTCCATATGATATCATATAAATGTTAACAGTTAACAATATTTTGGTAGAATTAACTTATTTAAATGTTTTAAAAATGAATTGATAAAAGTATCTTGTTAATCATTCAAAAGTGTGTGTATTTACATTCGGAATGTTTCGAAAAGTACATTTAATATAGTATATATATATATATATATATATATATATATATATATATATATATATATATATATATATATATATATACACACACATACATACATAGGGCCTGTACACAATTAGCAAGACCATTATAATAATTGTACTGATTTTTTATTTTATGTAATAAAATTTGATAATTATTAGAAATGTTTTAAAATAATTAATCTATTTCTGCTACGAAAGTAACGATTTTTCTCTCTTGTAAGTAGGATTGTATGGAAGGTAAATATCGCCCCTAATGCTGTCATGTCTCTCCAGTCCCAGTGTTTCTATGAAGCCCGCTTGCCAGCCCTGAGACGCATTTAAGATCTCGGATGTCTTCTGCAGTTTAAGGTAGGCTGGGGACAGTCTTTTATCGTGGAACCAAGTTGCTGGTGAGCAGGGACGGATTTAAGGGGTGGGAATAAAGGGGCTTCAGTGCCTCCCACCAGGCTTTTTTTTTTTGGAGCTTAATTGTATACAGGATAAAATTAAATTATTCTTGAAACCATGCACTATAGTTCACTCACGGTTACTTCAAACTTTTCTGAAGCCCTGCTTGAGTTCTACTTCCGAGATATTCCTCCGCCTCATGCAAACAATTCATAAACAAGTCTGGAAAATTACACCAAAATGTACAGAAGAAATTTAGCAAAAAGTAGTTATTGTCCAGGAAGGGTCTATCGTAATATTGTGAGTGTTAATTATTATGTGACTAAAGAGGATAATACTTTGTGTCGTATAGCTTTAAGTGTTGAAGAGAGTTATGTTTTGCTTTCTTTCATGTTTCGGTGTAGACTCCAAGGTATGACCGCCAAACCTGGTAGTGGAGTTTTGAAGTTTTGTTTCTTTCGTTAACATCATAACATTACTAATGCTACCTTTATGGACTTGTCTGCTCTTGATCCTCGAGACATTATATGTTGTAAGACTATTCCTGTTCACGAAGGTAGCTACACACCGCATTCTTGCGCACTGTTTTTATTCGTATTGATTATAAATGAAATATAATTTAAAATATAAATAAAACACATGTAAAAGTTTCGTATTTTTACGTAAACAGACGTATAAAACGCTTGTGATACATTGCATATTTAGGAAATAACCAAATACGTCATAGATAGGATAACTTTGCAAAGGTTGTATTTAAAAGTTGTGGAGAAACTGCGAATAGTCTGTAATACATACACTTAGTATACTAACATCAAATTTTATTCATATAACGTAACCAGTAAGTATTGAGATTTATATGTAGCATTAAAATTAATGTTTAGGCCTACTGGGAAGCATGTGTTTTGAACGTAATGCACTGTGCCCCATCCCTGAAGTATCCCACCTCCTGACTGGATCACTAAGTCCGCTAGTGCTGCCAGACAATCGCAAGAAAAGTGACACAACTCGAAATTTTGACTAAATACGTTTTATTAGCGCTAAAGTACTTAACATAGATTTAATGCCTCCTATATTAACTTTTCTGAAAACTATGGGACTTATGCTATGTCTGATACGTCAATTATAAATAGATGCAATTTTTCCAATCTTATTTGTGAACTCCTGTAGAATCACTGTTTTTTGTCGTTCTTCTTGCGAAGGAGCGAATGTATTACGGCGTACGTAGGAATTACCCGCCACGATGGGACAGAAGGTGCTTTTCCCTCGAATATTCGAGTTTGATTCCTTGGAATTTTTTTTTTTTTGTAGTCGCCAATATTGACTCACTAGGGTAGACTGACGTAACTTCTTATAGGGCCTCGCTAATAAAAAAATGTTGTAGCCTGTTCACGGTAAAATGAGCACTTTTTAAAGCCCTGCTTAAGATCTACTTGCACGCACGTTGTGTATTACTCCGCCTTACGTATAAATTAACATTACCATGTGCCTCATCACTTTATTCATACGTCGGTCAGGTGAAACTGTGGAATTTTAGGAAATGAAAATGTTTTACAAATCTGGTCATTTTTACGCTTCAGTGCATTAAAAAAAATAGAAACCGAAACGAATAATTTAAGTTATCACAAATGGTTACCTAACACTCTTTATTCGACGTTAAGTTATGGAACTATTTTATATCTATCATTACCAACTTCAACGGCAGCATGTCACTCAGTGAGTGCACCCGTTAAAATATATGCAGGCAGGGCAGTAACTTTTTGTAAGGTTAGTTTCAAAATTGCTCACTTTATCGTGAACAGCCTTTAACGCCTCAATGTCGCGTCCGGCCGTAAGAAAGCATTGCTATGGCGATGAAAAATATCATAAACAAGCTTCGCGTGTGTTGCTTCCGTAGCCAATTTTAATCGGTGACTATAGGGTTTTAATACAGCAATCTGTTCAGAAAAGATACAGCATTGTCGCTATACTTTAACTTTCGACGGACCGACTCGACTGATGGGCCACCGTCTTCTAACGACATTCCAAAGATGTGTATACGCACTTTGAAATCAAATGCAAGGCGGTGGATATGTATATATGATTATTTTTGAGGGTAAATTCAGGAGTTTAAAATGTAAACAGTGATTAAGCATAAATTCTTATCATGCAAAAAAAATTATTTCCCCAAGATGTTTCTCTCTTGAAAATGTATTTTCAGCCAAAATGTACCTCCAGCGAAAGAAAGATCACGATGTTAAGTTGTCATACTGAAATTTTGCCGCCCGAACAGAAGAATTGACGGACGACGGATTCTTGTGAGTCGCTTTCAATTGACGGATGAAAAAATTAACGGCTGACTGACTGGTTCAACGGATGGTTGTGGGCCCAGCTTTACTTCGACACTTTGAAAGACCATATTTGTGTTTCGGTAACCAAATTTATGACTTTCATTTGCCCAGAAAAAATACTAGGGTACATTAAAATATTACAAAGTTTTTTTTTTTTTATTTGACTAGAACTGCTTACATTGTGCCTATATGACAAGTAGGGAGGCCCCTTATCAACCGAACCGGTATCTATAGGCTGTTCGCGCCTATTTGTGCACTTTTGAAATCAACCTTTGAAAAATGTCACTGCACCTGCCAGCATATATTTGTACAAGCACACTGGCTGGCATGCGTCCAGTAAAGTTGGTAACCATGGTAGGGAAAGTAGTTTCATGTCTTAACGTTTAATTAAAAATGTTACGTAAACATTTGTGAATACTGGATTTTTTTTTTTTGTGTAAGAATTAGCACCTTTCTAAAATATTTATTCTTCTAATAATTTTGCATGTTCACTTGACCGACGCTTTGTTAAAGTGATGAGGCCCATGGCAAAGTTGTACCTCTGGCGGAAGGATCTACAGTGTGAACACAGGTAGATTTTAAGCAGGGCTTTAAAAAGTGCTCAGTTTACCGTGAACAACCTATACGATTATGGCTCGTTATTGGTGTTAAACCGTGGAAAAAAAGAAGAGCGGTTTTGAATCGTTTTCAGTCTAAGCAAAAAAAATCGGTAAGTGAACTTGCCAACCTACTGGTGTAGCTTACCCTCATGTTTATATCTATTCGCAAAGAGAGATGTAACACTGCTACCTACAAGTCATTTGATAAACGCTTGTAAACCGTCCCTACCACCATCTCTCGTTTACCCACAAACGTGGACAGGGTCGCACTTTCAAAGCCAAGGGATGGTGTAGTTTATGCTGCATTTGTGTTCATTCTGCTTCCAGGGTCGTGATATGCGCCAAGTGTTAAAATAAGATGTCTCGGTCTGCTCAGCGGATGGCAACGGAACTGTAAACACTGGCGAACGGTTATAGCGACTGCGATGTCGAGGCGAACTTTCGTTTCAAACGTAGATCCTTTCTGGCTTTCGATGGAGCTCTAAAATTATACGAAGTATTTGTAGGTGCAGAAGCAAAGGAAAAATTGCGTCCTGTAGCACGCGCATTTCCCTGCGTCTCTACGTGCAAGCCACTGACTGAACTTGTTTTTAGTCTCGCAACCACGACATTTTAACCGGTGACCCCAGCGAGAAAGTGTGAAGCGAAGTTCAGTGTTAGTCGTCTTTTGCATTTGCTCGATCAGTACGCTTTTTGAATTTTCTTTTCGTCTGGAAAGGTCTGCCCGTTACCTACAAACCGTGAGGATCGGGTTCGAGTCGCGAATAAGTCATGGCCATAGAGAGAATGTTCGGAAACTCGGTGCCCAAACTCCAAACATAGTTTCTTTGAACCAATAGTAACACTAAAGCCCAATACACTTAAAGCCGGAAACGTATTTTTATATCAAATAATTGTGTTGAAATTTGCTGTGAGCAACGCCTGGAGAAATAAGTGCGATCATGCGTGTAAAGGTTGTTCACGATAAAGTGAGCACTTTTGAAATCAGCCTTAGAAAAGTGTGACTGCCCCTGCCTGTATATATTTCAACGGGCGCACTGAGTGGCATGCGCCCGGTAAAGTTGGTAACGGTGGATGGAAAGTAGTTCCATATCTTAACGTCGAATAAAAAGTGTTAGGTAACCATTCACGATAATTCAAATTATTATTATTATTATTATTATTATTTTAAGCCTCAGTGTGTAAAATTTAGCAGGTTTGTAAACTATTTACTTTTCTAACAATTCCACAGTTTCACTTGACCGACGCATGAATAAAGTGATGAGACTCATGGCAATGTTAATTTTACATAAAGTGGAAGAATACACAACGTGCATACAAGTAGATCTTAAGCAGGGCTTTCAAAAGTGCTAATTTCGCCGTGAACAGCCTATAGGATAAGTTACATAGGTCGTAGGCGCGCGACGCTTAGTGTCGTGCGCCTACGACCTATGCAGTTTGTCCTACTTGCATGATCGCGCTGACTTGTGCGGGTGCTGGGCGCCGCAAATTTGTACACAATTGTTTTATTTAAAAATACGTTTCCGGATGTAAGTGTATAGTGCTTTGTGTTACTATTGGTACAAAGAAACTACGTCTGGAGTTTGGGAACCGAGTTTCAGAACAACTTTTATAAACCGGGCTTATATGCAATCTACCTATCTTAATCCCCCCCCCCCGCCCCCTTTGTAAAAATGTAACAGTATGATAAAAGCTTGACTTTTTTGCATTGTTTGAAATTATTTTCCTACCCCTTGAGTAAACATATTTTAAATGAGTTAAGTTTTTTATAAAATCAAGTGCTTGAATTTTGGGAGCGTTGCAGTTCATCGTCCTATGTAAGGAACGTGAAAAATTACGTTTTATACAAGCTAAGCTAAATATGGTAAATGCTGTTCACGATAAATTTATTACTTTTGAGACCTTGGTTAATGTTTCCTTTCAGTAGTTTTTTATCCTTTAACCATATTTTTAAATAAATATTGCCATGTAAGGAACAAACACAGTGAGTATATTCCACCGCAATCGAAATGCAACGTCTAAAGCTATATAAAATATATTTAGTGACTATTATTACAAATGAGAGGGCTTTAAAAAGTGCTCACTTTACCGTGAATAGCCTATACGTGTACACGCACCCACCCACACAGGGTGAGCTGCTGCCAAGGAAATATTTATACTTATCCGGTGGATGCGTCTTTGCGTGTCTGCTTATGTATTCTGTAGTGGGTAGCATTACAACTGCCCATATGGCGCAGTGCTTCCCATTTACTTTTTATACTAGGTTGTGTTTGAATTGCACGATTCGCCCTTTTGACATTTGCGATTTGTGTGAATACATTCGGCTGTCATTTGTTTTATTCCTTCGATCTCACGCCGGTACACTGGTGTTGGTAGGGCCACCTGTTTTGCACGTCCTATTTAAGTTCATCCCCCTGACCCTCTTGTATTGGGAAGAGTCACGTTACGAGGGGCCACTGTGGCTGAGCGGTTAGCCTGCTCGCCTCCCACCATGGCGATCCGAGTTCAATCCTCGGCCGGGTCACTCCGAATTTTCGCGTGTGGGAATCGTGCCGGACGATGCCGTTGGTCGGCGGGTTTTCTCGGGGATTTCCCGTTTCCCCCGCCCTTACATTCCGGTGCTTCTCCATACTCACTTCAATCACCCGCATCGGCTCTTAAGACCTCGACGTTAAGAGTTGTCCAAATCTCTTCAGAGTCACATTACC
This sequence comes from Dryococelus australis, assembly GCA_029891345.1. Taxonomy (NCBI): domain Eukaryota; kingdom Metazoa; phylum Arthropoda; class Insecta; order Phasmatodea; family Phasmatidae; genus Dryococelus; species Dryococelus australis. The sequence goes on from CM057000.1 coordinate 50,005,860, forward strand.
AATGCTCTAATCATCCAAGCCGGACAAGTAACAGTTTTATGTCTAGCTTGGTACAAACACATTGTAAAATCATACAACCTAAGTATATAAAACGCGAAAAATATGTGTCCGTAATTATATCCTATTTGCGGTTTATCGCAATTTTTTAAACCAAACCTTTGAAGAGTTGCCCCATTTAGGACGCGTTTGATTGTTTCCTAAAAGTGTAATTTTCCACGGGCGTGTTTTTACTTATGTTAACATAAAATCATCTTATTTTATTTATAATTGAAATGAATAAAAACAGGAAGAAAATAAGTGTGTTGGTAATGCCGAGAATAGGCTATTCACGGTAAAATGAGCACTTTTAAAAGCCCTGCTTAAGATCTACTTGTGTGCACGTTGTGTATTACCCCGCCTTATGTAAAATTAACATTGCCAAGGCCTCATCACTTTATCCATGCGTCGGTCAAATTAAACTGTGGAATTATTAGAAAAGTAAATACTTCTCAAATTTTCTCATTTTTACACTTCGAGGCATAAATAAAACATAAAGCGAAAGAAATAATTTAAGTTATCACAAATGGTTACCTAACACTTTTTATTCGACGTTAATACATGGAACTACTTCCCATCCAACTTTACTGGGCGCATGTCACTCAGTGCGCCTGTTAAAATATATGCAGGCAGGGGTAGTGACATTTTTCTAAGGTTGATTTCAAAAGTGCTCACTTTATCGTGAACAGCCTTTAAGAAGTATTTCTTACGCAAAATATTGTGTGACTGCATGGGTACGAATGCGGTGCGTTGTTCCTTTGGTGTAATTCTGTATACTTGGCTAATTTTTGTTTGCATGGGGTGGAGGAATATCCTGGAAGAACTTTAGCAGGGTTTATATAAGCCGTTAATGGCTTATATAAACATTGTATTACAGTTTTATATTTACAAACGCGTATGTAAATTTATGTACCGTTCTCCACGTCTGGTAAACGCTCGAATATCGCACTTTCCTTTGTTCTGGCTCTGTTACGTCACGTTGCCGCTTGGATGCGTCCGTGATCCGACCTTGGCATGTAGCTAATTTTAGCGCCCGTAAATGTCTCGCGAAATGTTGTAAAGTTCATTTACTCGCTTCTGTGCCGCTTGTCGGCCTCAGCCGCGCGTGTTCGGAGAAAATGCAACACGGGCAGAGAGAATGTATCCTTCGACGGGTCCTTCGCCGTGCTCGCCGAGGTGTCACAATCACGTGGCGTGGAGGCTGGAGCAAGTGGTTCGGAGCTCACTGCGGTCGATACGTCCTAAAGTCTTTGAGACACTGGCACGTTTTCGCCTTCAAATATATTTATAGGCCGTTCACGGCAAAGTGAGCACTTTTCGAAGCTGTTTCATCAGACATAATAACCAATAAATAAATTTCATTGTGGCCTTGGAGTTTTGGTTTTAGATATAGTTACACTGTGGTTATTACTCACATGGCAGGGTTTACATTAACAAGTGGTGGAAGGATATCAATTGGCCGGAAGGAAAAAGTCACTAGGGCTTCAAAAGTGCTGACTTTATCGTGAACGACTTATAACTAACCCGTCCCGGCCTCGCTCGGATGCGATTTGCAAATATGGCCTTTTCAAGGTTTACAGCAAGTATATACACTAAAAGGTTAAGGTAACTAACATACGATTAATACTGTGTTCAAAAAGTCTTCGTAAGTGAACCCGTATTTTTAAAAAGACAAAAATGGTTACTCGGGGGTCATCCTTAAAAGATAAACGTATGCTGTCGCGGTTTTTTTTTGTAGACTTTTTGAGATGTACAATTCTGGGGTACATTAATTTGGTGTATCTGTTTTGGTTTGGTTAGCGTAAGCCTTGTAAGTGCCAGAAAAGCGGCTTTTGCCGACTTTATTAGAAAACATAGATATTTCTATACTAACCTTAGAGTAAATATTAATGTGTTATATACCTAAACCTTCCTTAAGAAATTTTCTAAATAATGGCGAACACCGTTTAAAAATACATCAAGTAGTTTAGAAGCATTAGCCGAATACACAGACACACGCGGCCGGGAGACTTTGTTTTATACTATACGAGGACGATAACATTTGAAGACGAAATATGACCATCAAATTTTTTTTACTGGGAGTGCATAGTCTCAATTTTTTTTCGTGCAGTACACTATAGAAAGAAATGTAACGAATGCTGTGATGTATTTCTACTTCTTTGCTAGATTCAAATTATATATTTCCTGCACAATAAAATTTTAAATACCTCTAAGTTCCTAATATTCTTGCGAAATAATACTTTCAAAAAACATTTTTGCTCAGAGAGCTGCTATGTAAATTATCTTCGTAAACTGCAATTTTTGTCGTGCATGCTGAGCACGTCAAGCATAAAAGACATTTAAGAACTTGTCCAATTTTCAAAATATTTTTTTGGAAACTATAGCCGTCCCTTTTTTTTTTCAGACAAACATGGCGGCGATAATGATGTTTCGGTGACGTCAGAACCATCCAGTTTTACTTGACTAACAGTTTGACGGTAAAATTTGACAGTGTGGCAGGGCCTTTAGTCTCTGTGCACAAAACTTCAAATTTTCTATCATGTTAGCATATTAATTCTTTTTCATTGTAGTAATGAAATAATTGTCCGAAAAAAGTATGAAACTGAAAGATTACTTCTAAAATAAATAATAAAACGAACTATGGAAATTTAATTAATTAATTATTTTTTTTCGTGCAAATCTCAAAATTGAATGTAGTGAATACAGCTCGAAATAATATTTCATGTTATTAGTCGTAGAATTTCATAAATATTTCTTGGATATTTGTTGTACGGTTCGTCCGTATTTAAATTTTGCCTTCTGAGATAAAATTTAAATCAAAATAGCTTAAAGCCCATTCCGCAACTGGACCAAGTGTCGTGTTTCAAAGAAATTGCATCATGCCGATCCTGTGATTTCAATAAACACTTCAGCTGGACTTAGTGTTACAAAAAAAAATTCTCTTTTTATTTATTATTATTATTATTTGTGCGGGTGAAGGAGTTAAAATTCTCATATTTGCGTTATAAACATGTGAGTATTATTTTCGAACTGATGTAGTACTTTAGTTCAGTTATCGTCGATATCGTGTCACGAAGAAAATATCCTAAACTTCTAGGGAGAAAATGGCTCTTAACGGTTTTGAGTAGAATGGTGCACGAAAGACGTATTTTTGCCTAATTGTTGCCACAAGTTATTTTTCAGAGGATTTTTCGAAAATTTTGGCCTGTCAAAACTAAAATAATTTTGAACACTTGTTACATCGCTAGATATTTGCTGCATCTATTATTCATAGAGCACTAATGGGACAAGGAAGAATATCTTGTTTAGGTCTTGTGCCAAATAATTTCTATAAACCCTCTGGACAATAAATTACGGAAAAAATGGGGTAAATACGCTGTTTTTGTGCACTATTCTCCCTAAGTTATCGCCTACATAGAATTATTCTTGTGTCTTTGAGTCAGAGAAGCGGGCGAGCAATATGGCTATAAGCTGTTCACGGTAAATTGAGTACTTCTGAGGCCCTAGATACTTTTTCCTTTCAGTTATTTTTTTGTCCTTAAATAGACACTTTTAAATAAATATTTCAATGTAACTAATAAACACAATATGTTTATGCAACCACACTCGGAAGTTAACGTCCAAGGCTAAAATAAAAATATTTATTGACTATTATTCAAAATGACGGGGCTTTCAAAAGTGCTCACTTTACCGTGTACAGCCTATAACACTGACGTGCATCAAGTGTACCGTCGCCTCTACGCACAAGGCTCTGAAGAACTGGGGTGCTGTGTTATTGTCGTGTTGCGGGCGGGAGGGGGATGGGTTGGAGAGGTTTGGGCTGCTGAACGCCGAGGTCTTGAGACGGTGAGGGTGAAGCGAGGTATGGAGCAGCGCCCAAATGCAGAGGCTGGGGAAATGGAAGATCCCCGAGAAAAACCCGCCGACCAGCGGCATTGTCCGTGGCACAAATCCCACGTGCGAAAATCCGGGAGCGACCTTGTCGGGAATCAAACCCGCTTCGCGTAGGTGGAAGGCAAGCAGACTAATCACTGTACCAGCGCGGCCCCGTTATCTTTGAGACTTTGAACGATGACCCTATAATTTTATTGGCATAAAATATGTAGCAAATTTCAATATACCTTCTTATCGTAGATATATGCATATCCGTGTAATACGTTTTAAGATAAGGCAATTTTAAAGAGCCTTTCTTACTGTTGTCGGAGGGCTCAACCATAGTATTCATAGCATGCGTTATATCTTAGGAGTTCCATTCCCTTATTGCCCGGGGTATGTTGTTATTATTTTTACTTTTTCCTACAGTTAAACATGTTGGGAGCACTGAAGTTTAAGTGCGAGGTAGGCGACCGACTTAAAACCCGAACCTAGAATATTTTCTACCTTGACTGGCGAAAAGCTCGTCTTCCTTCAGCAGATGTCATATTCAAGGACGCCATCACAGTGGTAGCTGCGGTCCATCATCTTCTGGTGCGCATCATGTCTCTACCACACCAGACACACAAGTTCGATCGCGCATTCTTTGTGGCTTGCAGCGATGTCGTAATTTACTTTGGTGGCGCTAGTGTTCACAATCATGAAACATAGGCACAGAGCATAAAACATAACAGTAGAATATTCACATGTAAAAAGAACCTTGTGCGAAATTAATTCACAATTGAATACTGTTGCATCGACAACGCAAATTGCGAACGAAACTACGAAAATAGCGCAAGGTTGCACTTTTTAGCAAGGATAAAAGCGAAAAACACGCGACACTAGTGATCTTCTTACCTAACAAGGCTACGACGCCATCTTGACTGTTGTTTCCTGGTTGAGATATTAGACTGGCCAACCTAGGCAGCCAGAAGTTCCCTGCTGTATGCAAGGTTGCCAACAATCAATTAATAAATAGGACTACTTTATGTCCACAGTACACTATGCACACTATATACACTCCAAACATACCCCTACCTTGAAATGAAGATTTAAACTTTCGGTAAGTAGGGGGCACAGCTTCACAGCTGGGTCATGGGAACTTCGCATGGTAGCTACTCATGCAACACCATCACTTCCTGGGTGGAGCTCGGCTACCCTTCCGAGGTGCCACTGCAGAGGGGGGATGCGGTCCTCCTTAATCAAAACAAGCTGGATGGCGCTAAGTTGGTGTCCTTGGTGCTGCCACTTGGATCGCTACTGGAGTGTGTGGAGGTAGTCGCGATGCTACTGGCGCCAAAAATCCTGATGCAACCGTTCTACCAGTTGCCAGCGCTGGAGCCGGTTCATTTTGACTTCATTAGGATCTGACTTTGGCAGGTGACGAGATATTCAAGCGTTAGGAAGTGACCTGGAGTTAGAGCACATAAATCGTTAGCATCGGAACTGAGAGGACACAAAGGCCTCGAGCTCAAAACAGCTTCTACCTGGACTTCTCCCAACACTTCCCATGCAATGGTGGTCGTGTGGTCTAGACGTCGGACTGACGACCGAAGGTTGGTCGGATCGAAACCGCACGCCTCCTGCATTTTTTAAGTTCACGAACAACTAAATAAAAAAAAAATCCCAGCGCACCTGGTGGCCGCCGTTTGAACTCACCTCCCTGATGCTAGCGCGCCTCTGCAGGCGACGAGTGAATCAACACACAAAAAATTACCACTTTGGTGCCAGCGCTCCTAGCTGCGATTGGTCGAACCTCACCTCCCTGGTGGCGGGTGCGGAAATTAAAGATGTCTACAGCAGACGACTGACGGTGGGAATTAAAGATGGATGGCATAAAAAAGAAAGAACTTAGCACGGTCTGGTGGCAGGTGCGGGAATTAATGGTAGATGCCTACAGCAGACGATGTCGACTGTGATGGAGGATGCGAAAAGCAGGAGAGGGAGGAAAGGGGTGGGAGACAGCAGAGAAATCAAAGGAGGCCGGAAGGAATATGAGAAACCCTCAAGAGATAGAACGGACGAGAGAGAACAGACGTGGGACAGAGAGTGGTAGGAAGGAATGCCAGAGCGTGAGAACAAAGATGAGGAATGCAAGAGTGTGAAGAGATTGGAGGGAATGACGCAACAGGAAGGGAAAAAAGGGAAATTCCGAGGGGAAAAAGGGAAATCTAAGATAGCCGCCATTGACGAGGAATGACATAGCAGGTGGTTTCGGCGTGACGTCATCCAAATGGCCGCTGTGGCACCGTGCCAGTATGCCAGGTGTGCCAATTTGCTTTTTGCCTTCTACTTACGTGAGTAATAAAAAATAAATATTTTACTTAGTTAGGAAGCTATTTTATATTTGATTTACGATTATTTCAGTTATTTAGTTATTTAACGTAGAAAATAGAAAAAGATCCTGTCACATGCGACATAGCGCTTACGTAGTGGCGAAAAATTTTAGTTACCAAACTAAATGAATTGAGTTTCCCAACCTGAGTACAATAACGATTAACGGAGCCAATGATAAATAAGACCCGTTCCACCGCAATATGCAAATGATCGGGAACCCAGTAATCTTACCACAAATCTCGCTTCTGTGTACTTGAGTATTATGTGACGACCAGCGTGTTTATGATGACCGCGACGCTAGGAAACGGAAAGCAGTTTTGCTTTTGACCACGATGCAAAATCGTACTTTGCGTTAGTTCCGGTTACGACCGCCCAGTTTGCGTCGACGATAAAAACGGTCGCAAATTTAACGCGGGAAAGACATACCACGGAAACCTCGTTGCGTCTCGCGCAGAAAGAGAAAATGGCGGATATTTTTTCATGAGTGACCATATTCTCGTGAACAAAAACTGTTGTAATTAAGTTATTGAGCTTAGAAACAGGGGGTCACGGTGGCTGAGCGATTAGCACGCTCGCCTCCCACCAAGGCGAACCGGGCTCAATCCCCGGCCGGGTCAACGGATTTTCGCAAGTGGGAATCGCGAATCGTGCCGGACGAGGCAGCAGGTCGGCGGGTTTTCTCGGGGATCTCCTGTTTCGCCCGCTCTTGCATTCCGGTGCTTCTCCATTCTCAACTTCGTTCACTCTCATTGTTGTTAAGAGGAATCTCCACCCAAATCTCTCAACTCTTAACTCATTTCTAAAAAGGAATAAACTTGATAGAAAAGCATGTAAAAGTTCATTTAACTGGGGTAAACGCACAAAATCGTAACACGAATCTGTGTATTATCGGAAAAACACGAACGTGTAACGACGATGCAAAATGTAGCACACTTTGTGTTGTCTGGGAGGTACTTAAACTGTCGAGTCGTGTAGATCTCAAGCACATACTGTAACATAGTGACTAGCCTCTCTGCCCTCGCGCTATAGCATAATGATCGTGGGTTCAATTCCGCTATGCATTTTTTCTCACCATTAACACAAATTATGAACATTTTTTAATATCTGAAATTTATATCCACATAAGCTACACCGTTTCTTTGTTATGTATTAGGAGTTAAAGTTACAATTAACTTAATCGAAAACTTGTTATGGTAAGAGAATATTCTGTTCGTTAGGTTGCATTGTTTGAGTAAAATTCGCGTTTCCAATAGTTTTATCGCCTCGAAACATCACAGCTCTTCTATAACTCCTGATTGTTACGTGTAATTTTATGAACAAACTAATAATGTTAGCTTTTATAAGCTATGATTGATTATCCTTACACAAGAAGAACGCTCGTGATAGTATACGCGAAATATGAAATATCACAGTTTACTAATACGCCTGCTGGATATTGGTAGTCTTTATGGCGTTCACTGTAAGATTACACTCTCCATTTGGTGGTCTTCATACCTCTATGAAATGGCGGAGAAGTGACGTGATGCAACGTTTGAGGGTTTTTTAGGTCCCCTTAGAAAAACGTACGCTAAGTTTTCCAAGTGCAAAATGTCGGCTGAAATCCGCCCCGGAATCGAACTCGGGGATTGCAGTGGGGACAAGCGGACGCGTCGGTCCAGCCGGAGTAGCTGTGTTCTGGGGATCCACATCGATACAGGCCATTCACGGTAAAGTGAACACGTTTTAAGGCCCTTCCAAATGTTCTATTAAGCCAGTTTTTATATTTCTGCCACTTTTTAATAGCAGCATTGTCATGTGACTAACGAATGAGGTGTATACTTTCACCACTCTTAAAAGCTAATGTCTGAGGCTGTATTAAATAATATTTATTAGGGGTTAGTGCCTGTTGGGAGGGCCTTAAAAAGTGCTCACTTTACCGTGAACAGCCTCTAGTAGAGAGAGCACAGGATGTATGCACACGAGTTGGAGTACCGCAGTTGTATTAAAAAAGTCGGCTTTCTTATTTTATGAGTATAAACCTGAAAAAATTGCGAGTTCAATTACCTGCGGGCTATACCCTACAGTCTTATGTACAAATATGCCAATATCAACTGCGCATTGGTTGTCTGCTGTCACAGTGGAAAGCGACGATTGGGCCAGCGTCCCCCAGGAAGAGTCAAACACCGTGTGGACCAATGGCTAAAGTTATATAAATACACGTGTTTCTAATTCTAGCTTATCCCAAAATGAATCCGCGAATTCTTCAGGTCTCTCTTTATGAGACTGTTATCGTCCCTATTTAATGTGTCGTTGATAACACAAGCTAACAGCAACATTATCTTGCTGTTATCATTAAGTTTTTGTTTTTTAGCAAATTTGAGACTCATTGACATTTCACATATTTCATGAATAATGTCATTCGTGTCAAGTCTCCAATCCCTGAACTGGTTTTATGCGGTTCCCATTGTTCTGCTATCGCGTGATAACCTTTTCGTCTCTGTGTTGCATAACCAAAACAAAAAGCATGATAAGTTTCATTACATCATAAGTAAAAACATTTTGTTATTCTTTCAGCAGTTGCAACAATGTAATTACTCAAATCAAGTACAATGGTTTACACATATAACAGAGTATAAAAAAATATTGTTCCGAAACATCCTCGAAAGTAATATCACGAAAGACTGGAGTAAATGTTAAATTATTGCGTTTTAAAGTTTCAATTTTACGTCGTGAGGCTAATGTGTCGATGTCTTATTTACTAAACTAGCTTACAATTATTAAAAACAGGATTAGAACTTGGAACCTAATATTCCGAAAGCGCTCAGACGACTTCCGTCGCAGATGTTCGCCCCATAGACTGCGTGGATCACGCACGCAGAAAGAAAACTCGAAACAGCGTGGGCTATCTTGATGACTGAGTTTTATTCGTCTGTGAATGTTCACAGCTGCTGAATCGATTAAACTGTCGGAGGTGGCGTGCGAAAAATAGTTATTTCGACACTGATTAAAAGCTTGTTGTTCCCCGCCATGGATGAGAGAAGGTTGGTGCCAATTCAGGAGTGTCGACCTGGCTGGGGGTCAGGCAGAGGCAAAATGTGCACACTCGCATTAGAGTATACGGGTTGGTTACTGACTGACCCTAGAAAAAGAGGGGGGGGGGGGGAGACTGGCTGGTACAGAAGTCTTTCAACGACTTGGATAAAGGGACGCGTCGTTTTTACTGAAACTAATAAATTTGAGAAATGATTTTAGTCGAATGAGGCCGCGGTGGCTGAGCGGTTATCCTGCTCGCCTCCCACCAAGGCGACTCGGGTTCAATCCCCGGCCGGGTCACTCCCGGATTTTCTCACGCGAGAACAGTGCCGGACGATGCCGTTGGTCCTCGGGGTTTTTTCGGGGATCTCCCGTTTCCCCCGCCCTTTCATTTCGGCGCTGGTCCATGCCTCAGTTACCCTCATCGGCTCTCAAGACCTCGTTGTTAAGAGCCGCCCAAATTTCTTCATTCACTGTTGGTTACCACAGTGTACCTCCCTGCTTACCACAGCTGTATACTATTGAGAAATGAATTACATTTGTAGGTAGATGAACGCAAGTCGGTAATGATACATTGATGTGGTCAGTTACAGTCTGTGCGAATCCGGGCGAAATTGAGCTTACATTCCCGTCTATAATCCATTCAGCACTAACTTAGAATTCCCCCCATTTTCTTGGCTCCCATTCACTTGGAGTACGCATTTCCCCCTTCCCCCCTTGATCAGGCTACCGTTGTGCTAATAGCCAACAGCGGATTGCCCTATCTGAGGGACACGCCTGTAGTTCCAGCCATCTCGGAAAATGCACGAGGTGGTATGAGGTGTGGGAGTGGGATAGTAGGAAATGGGAGTACCTCGAGGACAACCCCACGCTGCGGTAGTGTTCGCAGCACTCTTCACATCAGACTCTCCGCCTGAAAGATTCCAGGAGATCGGGGTCTTGGATCGAATCTGGGATCCCAGCGCTGGAAAGTTGCTTCTATGTTGTTGATACCAATACGGTTTTATATAGAATTTTTTAAATGTTTATAAGCGCGTTTGTGTGAGACGCGTTCTCTTTTATGCCGTTTCAGCGAAATGTTGAGGTGCCTACGTACTGTACGTATACCGAGCGGCTTCTTTGTTCATGGCTTTGTCTGGAATCTAACACGAGAGCTTCGTTGTCTGAAAGCATCACTAGCGAGCAACGCCTTGCATTGATGATTTCCCTTGTTGCATTCTATGAACAAATTGTAACATATTCACGGTTAGTTTGGCACTTAATGTAACCTTTGAATAAAAAAAGTCGCTACTTCTAACTGCGTCTTATTTAGTGTAGACAGACACTGACTGACATATTCTATTACTGTTACAATTTCGCTCTCTAGAAATTGAGTGGGCTATACCAACTTCGTTAAGGTCTTAATCAAATAAAATAATTAATTATAATTTCCTTATTTTATTTACAATAACTACAGCAAAATTCTCTGAACTCAAATTTTTACAATAAATTGAAGTCATTTACTGTTTACAATTGACACCAATTAATAAAATTTATAATTACGACAAAGAAATCAATGAAATCAAATAATTAAAGATCAGTCCCAATAGACAGTGTATCAACCTATTGAATTATTTTATAATTTATGCGTCCATATTTGACAGTTCGAATATTTACAGTAAAATCATTATTACGCTTTCATTCAGTCCCACATCATTTCAGTCCATGTCCCGCCAGTCGCAATGTTCTAGAGTCCTCCAAGCGCCCTCGTGCACAGTAGGCTTCACTCGCCGTCGTCCTGCAATCTCTCGTCGTCGTCGTCCACACTTCACTTCGCTCACGCACACTCGCCAGGCGGCAGCTGGGTTGCGGCAGAATATATAGGTCTTAGGCCGCCACCTAGAATCTTCCCCAACTCGCGTGATGCGTCGCGGAGGGCTGATGCGCCAGCCAGTCTTACCAGAACATTCTTGCGTCGTCGCTAAATTAAATATAACTGAAACTCTAGCAGGCGAGAGGAGGTCTGTGACGCCAGCAAGTCTCGCCGCTGTTGGCATTCACGGAATTCCCAGAAGGGGGTAATCAGGAGGCCGCGAGCGCATCGTTCCAGGGAGAGGGGAGGGCGAGGTGTCTCCGATTAAGGCGCGGGGCAATTTAGTCGGCGCCAGTTGCAGCAGGTAACATTACTTTTTTTTTTTTTTTTAAATAAGTAGTTATAAAATGGGGGTTCAGCCGCACCTGGCTGCTAGCTGTGGTGCCACGGCAGCCATCTGGATGTCATGCCGAAACCACCTGCCCATTCCTCGTCAGCTGCCGCCATCTTGGATCTCCTTTTTTTCCATTTTGTGTTTCCCTTTTTTTTCCTCCTGATCTATCATTCCACCTCGGCTCTTCATGCTGTTGCATTCCAATTAATTTTCTCGTGTTATTTCACTCCGATGTGATTTGTTCTCATGCTCTGACATTCCTTCCAGTCTCTCTCGTGTCCATTCTATCCGTTTGGGGGAGAGGGAGGGTTTGTTCTCATATTCCTCCCAGTCTCCTTTATTTCCTCTCTTGTCCTTTCCTCTCTCTCTCTCTCTCTCTCATGTTTTTCTCATTCTCCATCTTGGCTGTCATCGACATCGTCTGCTGTAGACAGCTATCTTTAATTCCCAGCACCAGTCATGAGCTGTATGTGGCCATAGTTGATTCCCGCATTTGCCACCAGAGTGTGCTAAGCCATCTTTAATTCCCGTGCCTGCCAGCAGTCTGCTGCTGTAGGCGGTCATCTTTGATTCTCGCAACTACCACCCGAGTTTTTGAAGTTCTACAGTTCGCGGCTAGGGGCACCGATATCGGCGTGGCCATTTTGTGCATGTGTGTTGGTTTCACTCGTCGCCTGCAAGGGTGCGCTAGCATCGGAGGGTGTAGTTAAAACGATGGCCGCGACTTGTAAATACTGTTGCTTTGCTTACCACCAAACAACCGCGTATATTGCGCGAGCATCGAAGGTTGTGCAATTAACTAACATCAGAGAATCTGTAATGCAGGCCAGGTGGCTGGTCAGCAGCGCGGGCACCGTGCAAGTCTCTGCAAGTCGAACGGATAGCACAGAACACTAGTAGAGAGCGAGAGAGAGAGCGAGAAAGAGACACGTCAGGCTCCAGGGTGGTAGACCAGCCGAATCACACATTCGCATTCCATTACAAGAGAATTCAGTTATACAGCAGAAGGTAGCAATTTATTTCATTTTAAATATGTATATATTTCAATGTGTACCATTTATATAGAAATTACAATAAATGTATGAACGTTCTAATAACGAGTAATAAAGCAACACAAATTATACATTTCAACTGTGTATGTACTCTGCTTTTCAGTCATCTGAGAACATATCTACCCAGACAGCGCTGGAGACAGTGCACCGACCTTGTGAATAAGGTAGTGTAGGTTCAATCCCATAGTGAGCCCTATCATTTCAGAGGAAAAAATACTATATTATATGCAATTAAAAACTTCTGTAGTTTATATCTGAGTATTTAAGTACCAACATTATCATCAGTAGAATATGTACATTTCAGTACAGTTTTCACATCAATGCTGGAGGCAGCATTGCATCCCCACCCTCCTGTTTAGTTGTAATATCTTCGTTTTTTCACTTTACATGTTAGCAGTACATGTTTGTCGTTTACAGCGTATGTAGGTCTGTATGGCTCGCACTTCCCATGCTAAATTTCTGCAACACTTTTATTTCCTTCAACGCCTACTCTTTTGAAACACGATACAGGCCTTGGTAATGTTGTGAACACTCGAATTGGCTGGGACACATAAAAACACCTCAGTCGAAGGCACAGATATGGCTGAAGAGGAAGAAGACAGGACCCAAGAAGTCGATGGCACTGGTGTAGGTTCCATTAGCTCTGAAGTTCCAGAAGCCGCAGCAGCTAAAAGAGGTGATCCAAACACATCCGTGTACTAACTGACGTACTCCACTGGCGAGGGTTATCTGCAGCACAGGGTAGCATAATGCACACCACCACCCCCAAGAAGTAAGTACCTATAATCAGTCAGAAGTTAAAGCTTCATGTCGGATGCTTTCAACAAGCTGTAGATATTAGCATGTTTCTTTAGAATATCGCTTCGAATAAACTGGTGTTGATAAGATGATATTGTTTCTGTCCACGCTACTCAATTTTAGGTCTATAAAAGCAGTTCGTACCACCATACATCGCCCAGAACTTCTTTCTCTCGTCGAGAGGACATAGATAACAAGCTTGCATACATGCCTAAAGAATTCCTTCTTGCATATGCACGACACGAAATAAAATCTGCCTACAAACACCTACCTGTCTATCTGCAACAGGTCGAAGAGATTCTTGGCTGTCTCTCACACACCACATCGGGAGCGAACAGCAGTAGCAAAAGAGAAACAAGGCATCTCCAACACTGAATTATGAACGAGTGTAAAGATGTTGAGAGGTCGAATTTTCAACTTTGCAGGCTAGACAGCGATCGATCTGATAAGGTAACATGTTTCAGTCCAGCAACCATGCTGACGTTTGCACCACACAACAGTCATCTACTGAGACAATCCGAGACGGACAACACAAACTAGCATGCAGTGTGAACAGTATACAAGCGAGCATCATGTAAAAACGGGTGTCATTTCGTTGGCAAGCGTGGTGGTGGAAAGCAGATCGTACTGCTACAGTATGAAGACAGAATCAATGATGGTTGAAGACTTACCATCTGTAACAGACAGCATCTTCAACAAGAAGGGACCCTGAAGATTCATTACAAACATTATGGAAACAATGTTACCACAGTGGAAATACTATTACAGTGGGACAAGAGACAAAACAACATGCACAGATCTCAGTGTCAGCAGGCAATCATGTGACGAGGTAGTGAAGGGGATTAGACACTTAGCAGCTCACGGCTCTGCGGGATCGGTCCGGCACGGTTGTTGAGCGGCCCGAGTTACACGATACGACTAGCTTCCATGGCATCTACGTCGTGTATAAAGTTCGGTACACCACTGCAGGGCATGGGTATAGAGGCCATGGGGGACATGCGGTTCCGAACCCCCATTGAGGTTGTAAAGCTGGAGTCACAATACCCCGGAATCCGACACGACATCCCCAATACGACGAAATTTAAGTAGTAGCCAGTGAAAGGCAAGGTCACTGTGAAGTCAGCCCGACAAAATTGCGGCCCCGACAGCCAGAACATATTAGATTCTATTTCAACTTTCCATCGTGTTGGGCTCGTCGAAGTGCGCAAAAAAAATTTAATACAACATTATAAAACGAAATTTCATGTTCATTTCCCTACTGTAGTAAATAATAAACTATCTTGCCGCCAAAACAATGTTCCGGTTTGATTTTAAACACTTATTTTTTTCTCTTGTATAAATTCAAACATTATCAAAAGCAATATAATCATTCGCTGTATCGCGAGTTTTAAAAAGTAAATATTGGGTATTAATAGGATAACTTGCCGTTTTATGATTTTCTAACAGACAACTAACACACTTGTCGGGCAGATTTCGTCGTGGTATTGTGTATACTGAATAAAATATAATGTGGAATTCCGTTGAGCTCTGACGCCGTGTCGGTGTGTCGTATTGTGTTCGTCGGGTTATTGTGACTCTAGTTTTAGGATCCCCACTGGAATCGTGATGAACCCCATGGATCCCCGAATCATACTTAAACCGAAATTCCTTATTTATTGTAACTTTTGGACCGTCTGATAAAATAACAGTTCCGTTCAGTTTATTATTTTACTTCGCTATCGGACATATTTTAAGATATGCATTCGGGATGTGGCAAGCGCCACAAGAAATTTGAAGGGTACGAGTATACTATGGAAAGTTAAAAGCTGTTTTCCGTGTATCAACGTAATCTCAAAAAAAGGTGGTAGCATACAACAAATAGGTTTATTATTTTTAGTTAAAAGCAGTGCCCCTTAAGAATTCTATTAAATTTAATTGGGCAAGAATAAAATAATACTTCGTGAAATTCCTAGGTTCACTTAAAAATAACAATTTGATTAAAAGTGGTTAACTAGCTTAAATGTTTTTACACTGCATCATTTTCAAAACAACTTTATAAATTATAACTCAATAACAGTGTGTTTTTAAGGCGGTCATACACCTGGTGTTTGAATCCATTATAGTATATTTGGAAAATGTATATTTTTACGAAACTATTAACCGTGCCCCCAGTAGGTTTACCTATGAAAAGAAAGCACATTCCAAAGGGCGATGGAATGATACACTCGATCAAGACATCACGCACATTAGAAAGAATATTTTCATGCCCTCCAAAGTAGCTAAACACTGCTTATTCAGACTGCTGTATTTCACAGTATGCACACTGGATACGTGGTAAGTTACGACAGAGGCGTGCATTGAACTTTGCTACAGATGGGGTCCAATAAAATGATGGGGTCACCGCTAAAATTTCTGAAGTTTCACGATTACGATTAAACCACTCTGCGCTAGTTCAGGGGCATTCGCGTAGAGGCGACAATGTTTATGCTAGTAAGCATCTATAGGTTTTATGGAAATAAACAGTGGTCTAACATTATTATTTCGTAATCAATAACATTATATTGTGTCCTAAGAAATAAATTTAATACACCTGAAATGGAAGCTTGGCCACCACGGCCTTCTCTTTCTAATGGTCGTGGCCATAGAAACTGAGTTTCTGTGATAAAAAGAAACATAATTCAGAGACGAACCCTTACTATATAAATATGCTTTATACACCCCTATTGCAGACACAAGCACGGGAGATCTTATACAATGCTGCAGTGCAATTCAGTGGGAAAAAAAAAAGTTGTTTAAATTTACGTGCGTCATTGAAGCAACAAGTGCCGCAATAGGAAATCCGGAATCAACAGTCAAACGAAGTTGGCAGAGCGTAAACAGGAAACCCAGTCTGACTTTTCAATATCTAAATATGAGAAAATGACACAAGAAATCAATTGAAATAGACGATTTTACATGTGGTGCTGTGTGTAGTAAAATACACAAGTCTTAAATAGCGAGGAAAACGTTCCAAGTTTTACATTGTATGTTCATATTTGTCTATTATTTGCTGTGGCAAAATTTTTATGAGCAGCGTGATTCTGTTTCCGTTCAAATTTGTATTTTACTTCGCAGATTTGCTATTTTAGTAGGTTTATAATCCCTAGAGTTTCATGTCCACAATCTTGCTATTTTAGTAGGTTTATAATCCCTAGAGTTTCATGTCCACAATCTTGGTTTTGTTTTTGTTAGCTTTCTATATACTGGGTTCGAACAAATCATTGGTTAGTTATATAAACTTGCAGGTGCTTATAAATTTTTATGCACGCCTGAAAGACATTTGCATACATATTTGTGGCACAAACAGCAAATGAAGACATTAACGTTTGCGTCACTTGTCCAGTCTTCTTTTACCACTATAAGTATGAGGAACCCCGTTTTAGAAATGTTGGCTATGATTGAAAAAAATTAACATGTTTCAAAACCTGATGATGGACGCGTAATGAAATAAAATGCGTGAGTTCCTTTTTTGCTCGTGTAATACGGACTCGAATGCCAAGAAGCTGTTTTCCACCCCTCCAGCCGTGCCGAGGTAGCGGAAGGCCGCCGCTTCGCAGACGGAAATCGGAGAAGGTTCTTTTGTTTACTGTCCAACTATAGTAAATGTTATAATGCACTCCGACATGAAAGTAGCCATTGCATGTTCAGCCGAGCATACGAGATGTTCCACTGCGATAACTGCGATGCAGTGTTTACCCGCAGTGGATGGTCTGTGTAGACATAACAAGAAGTGCTAAGGCAATGTTCGTCATTCATCGGGAAGCTAGTGCAAGTATTGCGGCCAGACATTCGCTAACTGCTCGCAGTGTCAAATTCCTGAATATAGTAACTCTCATCGTCTGCAAGACCTACCCATGTGATAACTGCAGTGTGTCTTGAATGCGCAAAGCATTGAACGAACTGGCGTGCATTGTTTTCGCCGTGTTGCGTGTACCAATGGGACGTCGAGCGGCGAAAGTGGACTTCGCGTGGAAAGTCTGTAGCAAAATTCAATAAAGGCCCCTATCGTGGCTCCGCTCGTGTTTGGGCAGTATGATTTATAAGACGAGTCGGAGAATGCAGTTTTTGATGATGTTATATGGCACCAAAATAGTATTTATATCAAGCGTGATTGGAATATTTTTTCTTTCCTTAAGTAAACCATTGTGGGGACACATTTAATGGCTTTGTCAAAAAATCCGTATTTCAAACATGCTGCAATGCACTTCAAAGGCGTTCAATTTGCTAAAGTAATTTTCTGCAATTTTAGCATATTACATTCTTATTCTTGGTAATATAAAATAATAATATGAAAAAGATTACAGTGGAGGAAAACGACTCTTTAAAAAAGAATGGAACAAGTTATGGGAATTTAAATTTTATATCCTTTTTCGCACGAATGTCAGACGGGACAAAACTGAAACGTTACGCTATTTCTAAAAAGATAATTGTTGATTCTTAAGAATTTGTAATGCGTTTCATCCGTATTTGAATTTCGAAATAAAATTTGAAGCCAAAATAGCCAGAAGTTGAAATCTTACTGAAGCTGAGCCAAGTGTTGTATTTGAAAGAATTTGCGTAGTGTCATTCCTGTAACTTACACATCAGTTGAAACAAAACTTTGCGTTAAAATGATTTCCCTTAATTTGTACAAATCAAAACTTTTAGTTAAAATTGTCGTATTTCTACTTTGAAATAATGTGATATTTGTTTAAAGTTATCAGTATCAGATTCGTAAACCACAAAATATCCTCGGAATCTTGAAGAAAAAATAATGACACTGGAATTTAGATCCAGTGTATAAGTAAAGGCCGTTCGCGATAAGGTAAGCACTTTTGAAATCAACTTTAGGAAAAAGTCACTGCTCCTACCTACATATATTATAACGGGCGCGCTGAGTGACATGTGCCCAGTAAAGTTGGTAATGATGGATGCGAAGTAGTTCAGTATCTTAAGTCGAATAAAAAGAATTAGGTAACCATTTGTGATAACTTAAATTATTTCTTTCGCTTTTTATTTATTTATTTATTTATTTAATGCGTTGAATTGTAAAATTGAAAATATTGGTACATGTTTTTTTTCTCTAATAATTTCACCGGTTCACTTGCCCGACGCATGAATAGTGATGAGGCCAGTGACAATGGCCGTGTCTGAATTGGCAGATTTTGTAGACAACATGATCACGTTGCCCGATTTTGTATACAAAAATGGTTATGTATTTGGTAATTTGGTATTTCGTATCTAGTGGATGTTAGCAAAAATACAAAATGACAAAATCAGTGCCATGTTTGTTTTTTCTTTAAAAACACATGTGCGAATGCGTAAATAAAATGACTTTTAAAACAAATAACTGTACATAAACTACACACGGCATGTGTTAAAAAGCAATCAAGTGTTGTGCTTTGTGTGTGTGTGTGTGTATATATATATATATATATATATATATACACACATACACACATATATACACTGCAAAAAATAAAAGTCGTTATTGCATAATTTATTTTCTTATTTGTGTATGTATTCGTAGAATTCCACTGATGATTGCAGAAATATTACGTCTGTTTTAAGCATTAAATTTAGATAAAAATATCTTGCACTGTAATGTGCTGCCGTGAGTGCTAAACAAGTGACTGTTGACAACTTCCGAATTGATACCTACCAAATCACGAATTTACAAAAATAACGAAATTTGTCAATTCGGAAACGGCCAATGTTAATCTTCCTGGAGGCGGAAGAATACACAACGTGCATACAAGTAGATCTTAAGCAGGCCTTTCAGAAGTACTCATTTTACCGTGAACAGCCTATAATGCAAATGTTATTTTTGCTCCCCCCCCCCCCCCCCCCCATCAGCACCGGTCTGGTGTAGGAGAAATTGAGGGGAGGCGTGGTGTGTTAAGGAGTGAAACATACATAAACTTAGTAAACATATGTTTGAAAAAACAAGGACAAATAATGAACGCCTTTATCCACACTTAGCTGCAAATCTCTCTGCAACCCTGTTACTACTAGGAGACAAGATAGTTCGTTTTACTACCGTTAGATCTCGCCGCAATGCTGTTAGAGTGGGAAGCAGACAGGTGTTTACCCTTACCCTAATCCTTCTTCAGTCGCTATTTCAATATATTATTATGGGATGGGGTGGCGTAACCACAAACAAGTGTGTGGGGGGGGGGGGGCACGTCCTAAAAGGTTGAGAACCCTGATGTAGTCCATTCCTGGCTACTTAAAAATTATCTGAAGCCCTGCTGAAATCCTACTTCCAAGATATTCCTGCGCCTCATGCAGACAAAGCTTAATCAAGTCTGTAATATCACACCACAGGGACAGCACACCGCATTTGTATGTACTCAGTGTAATAGTGTTTTCCACGAGAACTAATTATTTCTAGGCATTACCAACACGCATATTTTCTCACTGTTTTATTCATATAAATTGTAATTGAAATATTATTTTTGGGGGGTACAATATGAGAAGAATTTCAATTCAATCAAATGTACAGTAGTTTTATTACAACAGACGTTTAAAAAGCTTGTGATACACGGCATATTTAGGAAACGACCAAACACGTCATACATGGGGTGATTTTTCGAAGGTTTGATTCACAAGTGTGAGGAAACCGCAAATAGACGAAAAAGTGAGCAGTTTTTACGCCCTGGTTACTTTTTTCCTTTGTCATTTTGTATCCTTTAACCACCTTTTTTAAAGTAAATTTTGCCATGTAAGTAATAAACAAAGTGTGTATATTCCACTGCACTCGGAAGTTAACGTCTAAAACTACAATAAAATATATTTATTGACTATTATTCCAAATGGGAGGGCTTCAAAAATTGCTCACTTTACCGTGAATAGCCTATAGCATGTAATGCTTAGTAAACCTGAAACAGAGAGTGTGAAAGGGTTGGGGCGCAGGTGACCGCAGATCGTTGGTCGATATCAGGGTGGTAGTCATCGTCTTTGCAGGGGAGAAGTATGGCCTCTCGGCTGCCATCGTTTGTCTCCTGTTTGTGTACTGTCGCCGTCTTGCGAGAGCAAACTCCCCCCCCCCCCTCTAAGTTTCATGGTTGTTCAACCCCCTCTTTCACCTACTGTTGAAGGCGCCCCACCGATAGGGACGACCTTGCCAGCGGTCAGCCTCGCTTCCGGCGTCGCCCGTCTACGACGTTTACAAACGTGCTCAGAACTGTCAGTGTGGCGACCACTCTACTGTCTTCCGGCGTCGCCCGCCTACGACGTTTACAAACGTGCTCAGAACTGGCAGTGTGGCGACCACTCTACTGTCTTCCGGCGTCGCCCGCCTACGACGTTTACAAACGTGCTCAGAACTGGCAGTGTGGCGACCACTCTACTGTCTTCCGGCGTCGCCCGCCTACGACGTTTTACAAACGTGCTCAGAACTGGCAGTGTGGCGACCACTCTACTGTCTTCCGGCGTCGCCCGCCTACGACGTTTACAAACGTGCTCAGAACTGGCAGTGTGGCGACCACTCTACTGTCTTCCGGCGTCGCCCGCCTACGACGTTTACAAACGTGCTCAGAACTGGCAGTGTGGCGACCACTCTACTGTCTTCAGCTGGGTTTGCAATCGAGAAATTACCAATGAAGGTGGCCTACCCGCCTGGGTAGGCCGCCGAACTGTGTGCAGAGCTCCAGCAAAAACGATTTATTAAAAAAACCGCCCGACGTTTCTGAGTGTGGTCTCCTTACAAATAGCATTTAAGAAAGGTTACGCGTCTGTATACGTTTTCCAGTTCCGGCCATTTTTCTCTAATGCATGTTTTCGTGATAGTGAAAATGGCGTAAAACGGGTGTTTTCACGGTCATATATAGGTATGAACGTTCCGGTAGAAAACATTAAAATAGGAATAGGGACGTACATAAAATCGTCGTCATTGTCACGCCATGAAATGATAAGGTCTCCCGCGGAAAGTCTCAGTGGCGCGTTATCGACGGCGATAATGTACGCCAGTTCTGTGCTTCGACCAGGCGGCCACCTTAACAATTATAGGCTGTTCACGGTGAACTGAGCGGAGGGACCTGCTTACGATCTATTTTTCGGATTACAATGTATACCTCCACCATAAGTAGATTTAATATTGCAAAGTGCTTTATCACTTCAGTCATGCGTCGGCCACGTAAAACTGTGGAAGTATTAGAAAAGTAAAACATTCACATAACGTGTCTTTTTAATATTTATGTTGCTTACGTTCCTATCAAAGTTTCTCGTCAATAGAACATCTTGTTCTGTTCTGATTGATCGCCGCCACAAACTTTCACATGAGATATAAATTAAGTATGATTATTAATTTGAATAAGTACACAAAACCTGATTTGCTAGGAAACCTTAATTTTAGTGAATAGAAATGAATAAGTTTAATAATTTAGCATGGGTTTTGTGTTCCTAAATTCACCCGTGTTAGTAATTTTAAATTTTCAACTCAATTTGCCCTAAGCTCTCAATTAGCTAATAAATTATTTTTAGTAATTCTGTCATTAAAACAGTGGAAAATTTTCTTTAGTATATAGTTTGTGTACTAAACATTGACGCATGACATGTTGCACTATTGTGTGTTATAGGTTCTAATTATATATTTATTTATTTATTTCGTGAATGAATTACCTGTTTAGGAAGAAGCTGGGTGCTAGTTTGTATCAAAACTATATAACAGCATCAAAGTGAGGATGTAGACATTAATAAAATGTCAATATCAAAGTTAATAATAACAACAGCATCGCAGTGAAGATGTAGACAATAATAAATTGTTAATGTCAAAGTTCACATTTCGAAGTCGAGGTCGACTTGTCAGTCGACATACCGAGGTCAACATGTCAGTCGACATCGTCGAGATCGACATGTTGACAAACGACATACCGAGGTAGACATATCGACAATCGACATCAGTTTTGGATGTCGCACAGCCCTAGCCAGCAGTCCAGCCAGTAGGGGACGTATGCAGTAGCCAACAAAAGCAAGGTCCGTTCACAGAGCCTCACGCAGCTAATTAGAAAGTGGGTACGTTCATATTATCAAATGAACCGCCACACCATTTCGTCTCTCTGTACTTACCTACTCTATGGTACGGCCCGTCAACAATCGGCATGGTGTTAACATGTCGCGTTATAGCATGGAATTGAGTACTTGTAGTTGAATATTAGGATCTATTCGTTCGGAACTAGCACACCTCTGTACGTAACATGGCGTGGCATAAAGATGGCCGTATTTCACTTTCTAATGGTGTGTTTTTCACGTAAGCCAATCAGAATGCAAAACGTCAGAGATACTCCGGCGTGTAAAAAGAGACCGTCGAAATAAATGGAAATACAAAAAAATATATATTTTTGTTCCCGCCATTGTAAATAGTTGTAAGTAGCCTACAAATAATTTATTATGTTTGAATTGCTAGCATCGCCTTTTATGCCTGCAAGATGTACATGCGAAATGTTTTCAGACGGCGACAAAATAGACACTCCATAGTATCAGCGGTCGCGAAACAATGTTCATTTTGTCCAACGAATGTGATAAAAAATACAAAAACCAATAAATTAAGAGAAACGCTTGGCTTAGCATAACAGGAGCATAACAGACATGCTTTGGCAAGAAGGTTATAGCGTGGACGTACTCTATGCTCGCACCGAACAGAACCCATGGTTGTTTACATGTAGGCAAGTGTTCTGCTTTACCATTTTCGTGATTGGTCGGAAGCGCGTTTACGATCAGACTGGCTCGGTCCTTATTTCTGATAAAAAATTTTCAGAGTAAATAGTGGGGTACCAAATGTTTTACTCTACTTTAGTAATTTCAATGAAACATGAATTTTCATTGAATTATTATTTTTTTTAGGTGTTTAGGATGTCGTTTTATATATCCATAAACAGTTTATTCTTAATGGCCTGTCGGTTCATTTGTATACAGCATTTATTTGATAAATGTGTTTGGTGAAATTAACATTAGATTTCTCGTGCTTCATTGCCAGTATGTAAAGTATATCGTATATTGTATTAGTATACATTGATTAATACATTTTATTGTGGGTATAAATTATGTGAAACAGTAGACCGCTTGGGAAATTTTGACATTGAAATCCTCTGCTAGGTTCGGGGGGGGGGGGGGGTAGAACGAGTCCTGATTGACTGTTCCAGCTTTCCATGGTGTCCGGCGTGATTGGTGCATATGTGAATAAGGCGTTAGGGCATTCTCTCGGGACGTGCGGGTGGAGTGCCACAGTTTTACTTCTGTATAGTTACGCGTTCTATAACCGTGGCACGCAGACTGGCACCTGTTCCGCTTTGACCTTATATCTCCACTCCCGTTCCCCCCTCCCCCCTCTTTATAAATGTATAAAAGGATGTAAATCTAAACTGTTCCGCCTCACAAACAATGAACTTATTTTAACCGCGTGCTGATTTTTTTTTGTAAATCTGTAATCATAATTATTGTTACCTTTTTTATGCGCTAAGGTTACGTAATATTTAATCTATGGGCGTGGAAGCGGAAGGTTGCGTAGAAACGAATGCATGGGCTTTTGTGTATAATGAGGGGAAAAACCATTACGTAAAAAGCTTTCCCTGTTTACCAAAGTATTATCTGTTATTCTTTAGTTTAACTTAGAAGAGTTAAGTATTTGTATCAAGAAACATTATGCGGGAGAATTATATCAGTATAGTGTTTAGTTTTTAAATTTTTTACATTTTTAATACCATTTTCAAGTTTAAAATATGACTTTAGAAATGTGGTTAAGTTTAACAGAAGACGATAATGTCTCAACTTCGCCACAAAATAAAAACTATTATTATTGTTACTAACCCAGATCTCTGAAAATGCAAGGCATTATCAAAATATGTAGAATCGAATTATTTGAATTCTTTTGTTGGCACAGTAAAATATTTTATTCTAAATTATTATTCGGTTGAAATAAATGTATTATGATTGATTAATAATTTTTTATATCTTGTTATGGCAGGTAAATGTTTCAGTTTGTGATGTATTTGTTTTGTTTTCAAGTTCTCCACAGCTTCTTGTTGGGTGAACTTGGATTACGTAATGCACGTATGATTCATTAACATAATTGCAAGTTGTGTAAATAAATATAAAGAGCTGCTTGTAATTATACAGATTTTTGTTTGTTTCAGGTGCGTACATTTACACTCTAGTAGCAACATAGAACGATGAAGCACATTCGCAAATATACCAAATTATCGGCACATCACTGTAAGTCTTTTTTGTTTTTGGAAAATGCTAGTTTGGGAACAATTGTTCCAAGTTTGTTTGCTGTTATTGTCAGGCAGCATGTACGATAGACGTCATTTATGGCATTTCCCTTATTGTAGTGTCGTATGAAAATTGTAATATCGAGATTGGCGACAAATGAGAATTGATACTTTTATTCTCGTTAGAGTAGTTATCGGCAAACTTTAATTATTTGTTTTTCTAAGAATTCCCAATTTTCATTCGACGGACACATGGATAGCTACTCGGCAAAAATATAAATGAAGCAGGTGTTTAAAAAGTGTTCAGTTAACTGGTAAATGTGTATAGATAGGTTCATTTTTAAAATGCAGTCATACAAAGGTAGTTTATTTTTTTCCAGTAATACCATACAGTGTTAATTACACAACAGTAGTGGATATGTCACATGTTCTAAAAGTAATTCGCTACAAATAGTCAAATTTTACCTAACTAGCTACCATAATATTGTGTACATAAATTAGTGATTCAGTCGATAAACTTAATATATGTAGTTAGTAGTCACATAACATTTTTAAGTGTGTAATTTGAGCATACCATAAATAAAACACGAAGTATCACAGCCAATGGGTTCATAGTTCACAGAATAATTGCTCGAATTCCTACATACTGTAAATGGTATTATTCAGTTCGCTGTCTGAATGCAGTTATAGTGGCACCCCAAACCTCGAGAAGACATGTTCTCTGAGTGCCTCAGCCACAGTACGAGCTTTCTGATTCGGGAGGGAATGACCTCTGGCCATTTAGTAAAATAAATTCGGGCCACCAGTAGATACAGATTACGTCTCTCTGTGACAGACTAGGGACCTAGAATGTCTACTGCCATCCTTTCGAATGGGGCTCCAACATTGTATTTCTGGAGGTGACCTTGTCCTTTGGCTCTTGGGCCCTTCCTCGCAGGGCACATGTCGTACAATCAGCCCCACGTCTCAACATCCTCCCGACAATGAAGCCAGTATAATCTCAGTCCAACTATGTCGAGGGTCTTACTAACACCAACGTGCCCACAGGCTGCTTCGTTATGTAGTTCTTTTAAGACCTCTGGAACCCTGCATTCTGGAATGACCAACTGTTAATGTGTGTGTTTTCCATCATTACTTTCATAGTTTCTGTAAAGTACACCATTCTTCAGTATGAGAGAATTCCATTGTGTCCAGTATGCTTTGACTCCTACGCTCAGGCTAGATATCTCTTCCCATTTTGGCCGATAGCAAACTTCTTTCCACTTTAATAATGGCTGCAAAGTGGGATCATTTAGCTGATCTTTCCTAGTACCCCCATCACTCCAAATAGGTGACCAATCACAAGATAAATAACTTGAATTCTTGTTCTTCGTACCTTCGGCGATTCACCACTCTTTTCTTCCAGGCGTTCGCAATGATGACGAAATGGCTCACATGGCCTCCTAGATAGTGCAGTCTGCATTGCTGTGAAAACGCCCAGATTTGTGCTGTATTTCAAAATCACATTCTTGAAGATGCTGTATCCACTGTATCCACTTCATAGTTGTTGAAATTTAGTAGACAGCGTAATGAAGCATGGCCGTTTCTTAGAATAAAAAGTCTGCCATAAATATAGGGGCGGAAATTTGAAATTGCCTTCACCATTGCCAGAAGCTCCCTGTGTGTAACACAGTAATTTCTGTCAGGCTTATGCAATTCCTTACTGAAGTATTCTAGTGGTATTTCCCTCCCATCTCGAACCTGAGATAACACAGCTCTAAGGCCTGCATCACTAGCATCAGTGTCCAAGATGAACATGCCCTCGCTTTTCGGGAAACAAAGGAATTGTGGAGATATAATAATTTCGTTTAGCGTACAAAAAGCATTTTCACACTCAGTGGTCCAATGAAATTTCTTTTTCTCCTCAGTCAGTTCATTTAGTGGCTTGGCAATCGTGGCGAACCCAAGTACAAATTGATAGTAATAAGCACATAATTCTAGAAAACTCTGCACTTCAGTTTTGTTATTTTGTGTAGGTCAATTTATTATTGCTTTGGTCTTCTCAAGGTCTGTGTCTATTCCGTTGGCCGACACTTCATGTCCCAATAAATTAATTTTCTTTTGAAACAAGTGACACTTCTTAGGAACCAGTTTCAAGTTGGCTACAACCACTTTTTCTGGACTACAGAGTGTAAGCATGATAGATGCTCTTCGAATGTCCTTCCTGTCACAACAATGTTGTCTAGGTAAACCAGACAGACATCTAAAGGGAGGACTTTTTCCATCAGGCATTCGAAGTTGGCAGGGGCATTTCATAGTCCAAAAGGCATAAATTTGAACTGTCAGGTTCCTTTTCCTTGGACAAAGAATGCAGTTTTCTCTTGGTCCTCTGGGGCCTCCTCGCACTGCCATTACCCACTCTTAATGTCCAAAGTAGAAAACTATTTTCAACTTGCTAGACTGTTTTATGTGTCGTCTATCCTTAAGTGGATAAAAGTATTTATTTGTTACATTATTAAGCTGGGATAATCTACACAAAACCTCAGCGAGCCATCTTCTTGACAAGTACAATGGGTGATGACCATGGACTAACTGATGTTTCTGTCGCATCTAGATCCTTCATTTCTTTCCGAATTCCCGCAACTGCCTCATGCAAAGCTATTGCCAGTCGCTTTGGTGGCTGTTTTATGAGCCTGACGTCTCCTGGATCTTTACGGTGGCAGGTCATGTTAGTCCATCCAAAGTCATTTGGTCCACATGAGAAGACATCCCTATTTCTCTGCAGTACTTCAGAGAGAGCCTTCTCCTGTCGCCAATCAAGATTTTCTTTTGTTCTTACTAACACTTCCTCCAGTACTTCTGGTCAATGACATTCTATTTGTCTTACTTTCGAATCTTTTGGATCATTTGGAAATACCTATGACCTGCTTGCAAAACTATCAGGCACCATCCTCAACACGAATGGCACTATCGGACAAATTTATATTTCTAACTGGAAAACTGTTAGAATTAAAAGAGACCAAAGTCCTTGCTACAAGACTTTGCCTGGCAGGAAGTCAGTCATCTCTGCTTGTTCAATTAGACCTAAATGTCGGACAAACTTTCCTTAACACTTGCCTGGAATGATACGTTCACTAGAACTGGGCAGCACAGTAGGTTGGCCACATACTACTGGGCAACTAACTGGGGTGGAAAAATCACATGTCATGTTGACACCACCAACGTTGTACTACCTACCTGTAGCACATCAATTCGAGTATCGATACAGCACCCTAGCCTACATAGTACATCATGCTCCAAAAGACATTTATCCTCTATTTCTTCTATGTAAACATCATGCTCTATGCTAAGGTCATCATGCTTCAGTATCACTTTCATCTTACCTTTAACTGGTGTGGTATCACGAATTACTGTATTCAAATAGCATAATTTCATGTTGTCGTCGGGCGATCGCTGGGGGGGGGGGGGACCTGAGGATGTCTGGTCTTACTACTGTTATGGTTGCCCCAATGTCGACGACCATCTGCCTCTCGCTGTCTCTTTTCTTACTGCTGCTTCTGCTGCTGCTGTTATAGGCAGTAGGCTCTCAGGTGCCTCAGCTGTCCACATGGCCAATACTCAGGCCGTTTGGGTGTGGGGCGGCGAAGCTCGGTAGCACGGACCCTGGAAACTATGTCCCTGATTGCTGCCTGCATTTCTTTCAATGTCTTCTTGATGCCGTCGTCGTCTTCGTTCACCATCACTTCCCGCACTGGACGTCGGGGTGCAGCCACCTGTTTTGCCGACTCCACCTCCTGTGCTCGGGCCAGGGCGCCCTGTATGCTGTGAGGTGCAGTCAGACGTACCGCTTGCCGTAACTCTGCGTCGACGATGGCATCGATGTAAAAGCCGACTGCGATTGTGTCGTGCTGTTCCTCGGGGCACCCTTCCAGAAATAGTTAAGACAGCCGCACAATATCTTACCATAGCTCCTGTAGTGGCTTCCCAGGTCTCTGGGTGCGGCTTCACAGTTGGACGTGGTGGGCATGTCGCAGATACCGATCGCCAAAATGTAGCTCCAAGGCCGCGGCACCAGTGTGGGATACTCCAGTCGATGTCGCTCTGGCAGAGATTTTAGTGTGGGACCTCTCAGTACAGCAGGTAGGTAGTAAGCCCGCTGCTCGGTTGTCCAGCCATTTAGGGTAGCGACTATTTCAAACTGGTGTTGGTATTCCTGCCATGAAGTCTGGCCATCGTAAGGGGCGGGCTTAATTGAGACCCTCTTCCCCACTCCTGGTCACGCAGCACCAATGCCGCAGATCTTCTTGCTCTTTTCCGAGGCTGCTGCATTGGTTTCGTCGTGCACTGCCTCCGCACTTTTCTCGGCTGTTGATGTAGTGGTTTAGAGCTTCACTGCTGAAGAGATTCCTGCCATTTTTCCTTCATCGCACTCATTTCATTCTCGACGCTGTCCATTCTTCCACTGACACTGTCCACTTTTTCATTTACGCTGTCTATTCTGTTATTCACACTGTCAATTCGCGTGTTCACTTGCTAATTTCGTCTATTTTGCTCTCTACATTCTCATTTACAGTGTCTATTTGCTTATCTCTTATTCTCATTTATAGTGTCTATTTTCTTATCTTCTAAATCACTTACATTAATTATCTGGCTATTTATATTCTCGTTTACACTTACTATTAATGAACTAATTTGGTTATTTACAGTTTCATTCACACTTTCTTCTACAGAACTAACTTGTTTATTTATATCTTCTTTAACGCTATTTTCACTTGCGCTCACACTAA
Source organism: Dryococelus australis (assembly GCA_029891345.1). Classification (NCBI taxonomy): domain Eukaryota; kingdom Metazoa; phylum Arthropoda; class Insecta; order Phasmatodea; family Phasmatidae; genus Dryococelus; species Dryococelus australis. The sequence continues at coordinate 50,035,166 of CM057000.1, forward strand.
CCATCTGGCTGCCTAGCCCCTTAATCTATGCTCCGCAGTGCTTCCAGTTCTGCAGACATTTTCCTTGTTAACATTCACTGTGTCAGTTGTACAAAACCGTCGTAATTATTTTCACCCACAACTATTACAATTAAATTATTTGTTTTAAATTCACTCATTGCCTATAGTCTAACTTTATTTACAACTAGCTGATCGTACGACTTCGTTCTGATGATTTTTTTAAAGTTATTAAAATTAAGCCCACCATAGTTTCATTATGGTTTTATGTTTAAAATACTCATATTTCTTCTTTCAGGTTTAATGTAGACATTAAATTACACCCTGCCATCGCTTTGCACATGTTTTATGTTAGCATGATATATAGGACTTTGAATTGATCTAGCCACTTTTTTAATTGGGTTCTCTAGCCACTGAGCTACTGCGGCCCCCTTTTTGGGTTCTCTAGCCACTGAGGTACTGCGGTCCCACTATTGGGTGCTCTAGCCACTGAGCTACTGCGGCCCCACCATTGGGTTCTCTAGCCACTGAGCTACTGCGGCCCCACTGTTGGGTACTCTAGCCCCTGACCAGCTGCGGCCACACTATTAGGTTCTCTAGCCACTGGGCTACTGCGGCCCGACTATTGGGTTCTCTACCCACTGAGCTACTGCGGCCCCACTATTGGGTGCTCTAACCCCTGACCAGCTGCGGCCCCACTAATGGGTTCTCTAGCCCCTAAGCCACTGCGGCTCCCTTATTGGGTGCTCTACCCATTGAGCTACTGCGGCCCCACTATTGGGTGCTCTAGTCCCTGAGCTTATGCGGTACCTTTATTGCGTTCTCTAGCCACTGAGCTTCTGCGGCCCCCTTGTCTGGTGCTCTAGCCACTGTGCTACTGCGGTCCCACTTGATATATATCTATCCACTGGGTCACTGCGACCCCACTTGGAATAACTCTAGCCACTGGGCCACTACGGCTTTTTGAAAGGAAAGGTTTACAGCCCATAGACAAAAAAGAAAGGAGAAATGATTTTTAACAATGTTTTTTATGTAGTAATCCTAAGAAAAGTTTAATCCAGTACCTATGTATTTACATACCTGATCATCATTTTTTTCCGGAAACGTTTGAGATATCTGAATGAAACAGACTAAGTTGGTCCTGGGATTATTATATATAGACTGTAAATTTTATGTCATTATGTTACGTGGTTTTTGAGTTAAATCCGTTCGGACAAACAGGCACGAAAAGAAATAACATTAGATATGGCTTAGTTATCAATTATACTATATGAAAAAATAATTAAAAGTGAAAAATTCGAAAATCACAGACAGACACCTCTATTTTATTTAGTAGTATAGATTGATTAATTAATAATTGCCTCCATCCCACTTCTGACACCAGTGGGATTTGTATTGGATTCTTGTGATCCGTATTCGAGTTCGTGAGGGATGGAGGTCTTAAAAAGAAAAGAACTAAATTCAATAATTATATTTATTCTCAGTGCTTCGAACGTCAAACATATGTTATTTACCAGTCTGGGCGTCTTATTAAATCGTATTATTCTTATTGAGCGTAATATGTAATTACTATTGCCATTCCAATTAAAATATTGATCACAGTCTTTACTCTTGCTAATGTCCCTTAGTTCCCGTCGTCCCGAATGTCTTTTTCTCACACATGCAGTCCACAGTCCCGCAGATCAGTCCCACTCTTCACTGCACACAAGCTTGCCGACGCACTCTCGCAGATCGCTGCCACCGTCCCTCGCCACTCCGGAATCGCCCAAGTGTCGCGTAAGGTCGCACGAGACGCCAAACTCTCGGCTCTTAATTACTCACTCCTCAGAGGCCTGCACGTGATATTTATACTCAAAGTAGTTGCCGTCTAGAACGTTCTAGGCAATAATCCAAGTTGGTCTGATGACATCCCTGCATGGTAAATGGAGAAGTATGAGCTTCTCAGGGTCAGCGAGGCACGAGTTGTGCTAGGTTCATCGGCGTGTGCGGCGGCATCCTTTATGATAGGCCGCTTCTTCATCTAACGATACAAACTTGATCTCCAGCTCTCGGCACCTTACCACGCAAAGGAAACACGGGGCGACGACATGCAACAATATTTTTAACAACATTCGTGGAACTTTCACTGTACAATCCAGAGATGTTATGATTTTGTATACACTGTTCACGGTAAAGTGAGCTCTTTTGAAAGCCCTCTCAATTGAAATAATAATTAATATGTATATTGCATTTTAACCATTAGACGTTAATTTCCGAGTGCGGTATAATATACACACTGTGTTTATTATTTACATTACAATATTTATTTTAAAAAGGTGGTTAAAGTATAAAAAATGGTTGAAAGGAAAAAGTAACTAGGGCTTCAAAAGTGCTCTCTTTACCGAGAACAGCATATAAGAGGTTGTATTGTAATTAGACTCTGTTGTTTTGGGAAGGGCATGTACATATTCCTTTTCTCCTTGATATGTCCTCGGCCAGGGTCGTGCGCGCTGGAAGGGTTTTCCCATGAAGTTGCAAGAAATAAAAGAAGGCAGCATCAAAAAATATATAATAAAACTGTGTCAATGTCACATTGATGATCCTCAAAAACGTAATGATATTTAGTTGTGTCGCGAATAGTTTTTGTAACTTAAGCTGTACCAGAAAATTATGTTCAATGTGAAACTGAAGGCAAACATCACTTTCCATTTGTAAATCCTATGCACGGGCCAGTCCTAGCTCATAGAACAGGGTGTAAGGTTTTTTGGGTTTTACCCGGTACGCAGATGTTCACGGGGCATTCCAAAACGCGCTTGGACTTGTTCGTGAATCTCGAACCTGTCGATTGACCTTCCTCACTTGTTTTACGATTATTTCAAGGATGTGCGCGCTTAACGTGCCTGCCTACCAAGCAGGCAGCCGCGAACTTCAAATGGGGAATCAATCTTAAATGAAATTCCTTCTCATTGCATACATTTTTAGGATAACGATTTCAAACAAAAAGTATTCTACGTGAAATTTCTCAAGGAATGATGCTACGTTAAAATATTTCGCCAATTTTTTTGTTTAATATATTTTTTTATAAAAGGTAAATGTTGAAATTTACATGTAACAAAAAAAAAGTGGATGAATAATTTTTCCCCAAAAAACAATTTTATGTAGAAATATTCTCTGTGAAAATCGCGTCAACATGTTTTTTTTTATAGTTATCTTACAAATTGACGCAATGAGAAGGGGTTTCGTTTAACATTGATTCCCCATTTGAAGTTCGCGGCTGCTTGCTTGGTAGGCAGGGCCGTTAAGGAGTGAGGATGTTGATTGGATTTATTATTAGCTTCTCTCACGCCGCCACTATAGCTGGAGAGGATTTGCTGTACTGCGTATTTTGTACTCGTTCCAAACGTGGAACAGGTACCGCAAATGAGTACTTGCTAAATATTCCAGCTGGGCTTACTACTTACCTTATTCGTCAGTTGAACTAGTTGGTTTGCGGATGAAGTTTAGAGTCTGTCACGGATGGGGAGTATTTTACGCAAAAGGTATATCTGATGCACTCCACTTTTATGTGTACAGATAATTGGGAAATATTTTTTCCGTAAATGCGACATCTACACTGAGAAATAATTTCTTAGGCATACGGTGCTCTGCTTTAAATTACTTGTTATCAGTACTACATACCCCAGTCGATATTCCGGACGCTTCTAATAGTACTCGCTAGATGTCACTGTATGTATCGTACTCATACACCACGTACCTGTTAAATTTACGCATACTCTTTTTGTGTTGTGCAACTACAACAGCGCGAATACATGTAGTATTATGTCTGTGATGAAAATCGAGAATACTTAACAGAAAAGAAAGAATTAGGACACAGACTTTTTGTACGAAAATTAATTCAAACTTCGCGAAGAATGGGGTTATGGAGAAAAAACAATGCCACAGACGTTTAGTCTCCATTATAAAAAACCCCAAGAAAAAATCCAAAATTTGGAACTAAATTTAGGTATTAACCCAGAAAGAGGAGTCAGTTTATCCAGCGATAATTCTTTTTTTTTTTTTTTGTAGATTTTTATCTTTTAATTGAAGTTTGTTAAATTTTAAAGTATTGGTTATTCAAGTTATTTACATTGTTTTGTTTTGTAGTACAGCTATGAACAGGATTGTGAAAAAATTATGGCCATAAACTATGGAAATTGATGTGATCTCGAATTATTTTTGGTTATTACATGCTTCCAGCACTATTGTTTATTCATCCACAAAAAAATTAATGCAAATTGTTTACAGGGCACATAAAATATTTGTACCACATAAAGCATTTACTTATGTATCTAGTACGTTTTTAACATGTATCAGATTGGAACAGTAACAAATACTTGTTAACGTGTATATTAAGATGTTACATAAAAAATTAATTACTCGTTGCAGTTACCGTCTTAATGAGTACTGGGTATCAGGTATTTGTACCAAGTATTTTTCTGGAACGTTATGTTGTTACGAGTACTCTCGAAAGTATCTATACCAGCCACACTGTCGTAAGTAGTTCAGCTGCCTTGTCGCTACCTGAGCTTAGCGCCACCGTACACTGATACTGCCCCACACTTTTAACAAAAGATCTTGCTATTGAGCTGTTTTTTCGCCTTCGTTAATGACACATTTTGAGTTGCCTTCCCTAGGGCCTGGTGGAGGGTTCAACATGCACTCATTCCTACCACCAGAAAAACCAAGCATAATTGGAACATTATGCCATTTCCTCGATTCCGCTATGTGTTTGCCATTGTGGTTTCTCTGTTGTGTGTCGACTCTTATTACTAAAACAGACAGTTAGAAAAGTTTTCAGTTTGGGTGCGTGTAATTCGCTGGTACATGTTTCGTCTGAAATGTCTGTACGGCCTCGAAGCTAGGGCACTATCTTGAAGCTGCTTATAAGCTTTTAGAAAGGGGAAAGATAGGACGGATTATAGTAAATAAGAATAATAGTGGACTACGTTACTTTACTGTATAATAAAATATAGAATTACAATAGCATTGTATATGATTGACTGGCCAACTAGAGATAGAAGGAGAAGGATATAGGGTAAGTTTAGGAAACAGATAGAAGTATAGAAGGAATATAACTCACCATTGCCTCGCCCGGGACTCGCCGCCCCGACCTTCTGGTTGGAACCCCAGCTGGCTGCTCCGGTGACCTGTCGCCGACTGCACCCTTGGCTGGCTCCATGGCTCCCTTCACACTTCTCGCCCCACCCCATATGCTCGTTTTCCATATGTCTTCCTATTGGTTCCCGCTATGCACCGAGGGCGGAGTTTCCCAGTAGTTTGTTAGTGTTTAGAAGGAATTTCATGAGGTTTGCTGGACCCACATTCTCTGTTTAACCTCGCGCATTTCTTGGTTAGTTTACTGATTGCAGAAGAGGCTCGTGGTTTTCAATCTGTGTTTTGTAAACCTCCCTGTGGCCTGCTTTTCCAACTCTGTTGTCTAAACAGCAGCGTGCACAGCGGGATGTTTTTGTAACAATCAACAAGAAAGAATGAGGTATTGGTGATGGAGAAAAAGCTGTTTTTCGCATATTTTCCGTAGCTTCACTTGAGTTTGCCGGGCAGTACGTTAACCACTTTATATGTTGCTTCATTCTGATGTTGGATCAGGTGACACCATATAAGTAAGCCATATACACTTAAATGTAAGTAAGGTGATTCGTTTGTTCCTCAGATAGAGAAGACGGGGGAATATTATCTCGACAGCTGTCGCAAGCGATTCGTTAAAGGAGTATTGTATATGACCCCGTCATGAGCTGTGTACATATAAATACATATTTTTAATATTCCTTAGTGAAACATTGCATTGAGGGCAGAGAGACTTTTCATCGACCAGTGAATCTTGAGATTCCTGCCCGATACTAGGTACTTCTTTCATTTACTACCATATTGACAGTATCTTTAAAAAATATCTTCCATATACTGATTGCATATTGAAAATTTGACTTTTGAAACGAATTTCAGTGTCAATAATTGAATTTGTTTTACTAAAAAAAATTGGGACAAGGCTATTTCTAACACTTTGCAGTGTAACGGAACAAATGTGAGGATATAATAATAACAATAATAACATACTCTAAATTCTAAACAACAGATGTAGGCTATTCCCGGTATAGTGAACACTTTTGAAAGTCTTCTCATTTGGAATAATATTTGATACACACACACACACACACACACTGTGTTTATTACTTACATACCAAATGTCGGAAAGGATAAAGAAACGAGGGCCTCAAAAGTGCTCACTTCACCGTGAATAGCCTATAGAAAGGCGAAAGGACTTTCCTGAAGTGTTCGAGTCACTCTATAGTGAGCTTTTTACTTATATTTATTTGTGTTTGTTGTTATACGTCTCGTTGATGTCACGGCGGGTTTGCTACAGACGGAACGAGTATCGCATGTAGTCACGAATGGGGAAGGGATCAGCATTTCCGGAACTACGGGAAAGCGAAATTAGGGTAATCAGACCGGGGACCGAACCCTGGATACTGGTCCAGCGAGTGTCACCGCTGCGAATATTTCAGGGTATCTTGATTATCGAGTGACTAACGTATTCAAGGTCGGTGAGTGATGGCGCCTGTTACCTGAAATCCTAAGATATTGTTTACTGCTGCTGCATATTCCATTTAAATGCTGAAAATTACCTAGCTGGATAACAAAAAAAAAGAAAACTTCTGACTGTATCTTAAGCAAAGCGGTTTTTATTGCCCTAAAAAAGTCTTCAGCTTAACTTTTGTAGTCAAAAACCGGAATACTTTTTTGTTGTTAAATGTTGTTCTTTTTTTTTCCCCCTTTGGCTATTGGAGGAAGGAGAGGGAAAAAATTACCTATGAACTAAATTTAACTTGCATATAAGGCCGGTACGCTCATCCTGGATTCGAACTCGGAACCTCGTGGCCGCGGACTTTGATGACACAATCGTTACTTATTTGATCATCACATAGGTGTGTGATATTGGCACTGAGGATAGAAATTTTAATCAATTTAAACTTTTCGTTGGAATACCACTTAGTAACGTAACCTATAGTAGTAAGTTAAGATGTATTAGACTATCCATTCCAAGGTGGTATAGACTCTCTGCGCTTGAGTTCTGTTGGAAGCCCTGCTTAAGTTCTCTCATTTTGTATCCTTCTGCCATATGTAAGTTTAGCATTAACATGAATTATCTCACTTTATTCAAGCGTCATTGAAGTAAAACCGTAGGCGTGGAATTTTTTTAGGAAAATAAATGTGTGCTTTGGGGGGGGGGGGGGGGGGGTCCCGACTTCAGTAGTTCCAAAATTATCGTTACACTTTCAATACAATATCAAAGCGTAGAACAATTTCCTCAATCTGCTGCCAACTTAAGTGGTAGTCCACATCACATGCAAGTGAGTACTAGAACATATACATGTACTTATACGCGGTGATGTTTCTCAATAGTTAATTCCAAATGTGCTCACTTTACAGAGAACAGTCTTTAGCTTGTTACTACTGTTGCTGTCCACACTCGTGGAAGATATTGGTTGTGTTGCCATCGCAATATAAAACCAGTGCAATAAAAAAAACATTTATTACGTTGTATAATCGAGCGAATTGTCTAAATTTTACCATTTAATTAATCATCAGCATTTTCTGTTCGATTTGCATGCATTTCGGTGCTTAAGACCGTTGCGCCGCGTATTTACGAAACGTTATATGATGCAGTTACATAAATATTTGAATTACTAAGTTTGACTGAAAATTACAAATAACCGTTGAATTATTATTTTCTGCTGCAATAATACTGTGAACTGACTAGTCAGTCAGTGGCTTTGACTTTGTCACTGGTATTGGTTATCTTTGATGCAGTCTTAGAACTGATACAGTAACGTATTTGAGTAATTATTCACATTAACGACACATTTGAGAGGCATTGAGAAGTTTCCAACGTACCTTACTTGTGGCGATGCCAAAGTTGTTGTCCTTCAAACGATGTGGCGGTGTTACTTTTTAAAAAGAGAGGCGAACCGCTTTTCTAACGATATTTTAACTCCAAACGTTAGTATGTTTTCCGAGGCGACGTCCTAGTGACGGAAACGCGCCCAAGGCGAGTCAGCCATGATGCATGCGATGAGTTGTCGTAGCCTTCCGCATTACGAATGTGATAGGCCAACGCAAAACAACGTCCTGATTTATATTCCGAATTTAATTTGGCTTTGTCTCTTGCTCACACCAGCAAGAAATGCAGGCGGAGAACTCAACAAAATGAGAAAATATGTTCAACAAATAACCACGATAAAAAAAATTAACAATGTCCTTTACAAGCACACATTAAAGAGCAAAAGCCTAACAATACAATAAACATTTGGTTTGTAACTTTTATTAAGCATTTGGTCGATTTTCGACGCGACATGTAACTTACCAGCGGATTACATAGGCCTACATGCAAACTGAAGACTTTTCCAACTACCTAACAAGTGGCAACACAAACAGCGAAACAATGATGACAAACATATATAGGCCTACCAGCGGTCCTTTAATGTATGTAAGGAGTGTTTTTTTTTTTTTTTTTTTGGGACTGTATTGTTTGAAAACGTTTGAGTATTGAGTTACTTTTGGCTATCTTTTTGTAGTTATGATAAGTATTTTAATTAGTAGCATTGCAATCAAAATTAAAACTACGAAAGTCCTGAACCCTGAAAGAAATTTTTATCCGGACAGGAATCGAACCTGGGAGTTTTATACGGGATGATTCACGAGGAGTTACAGCCACTCGCAGGGCTTATTCCTTACATCATTTGGAGCAAAATATGTCGCATACAAAATGGGGGCCCTATTCACAATATTTACATAGTAATTCGACAAATTGGAAATGCCTATATTATTGCGTGTGGGGATGGATGAAGGATATTGTTTACCAAAGGGCTGCACAAACATGCGAGGAACTACTTGCGTGTATCATGCATGTCGCTACAGAAATCATACAGCCGTGTGCAGCTACGTAGAGCAACGCGTGGCGGTTCATAAGTGTGCGGAAGTAGACGGAAACATTTTTGAACATCTTTTGTAAGCTTGTTAGACGCAATTGTGATACTCAACTCTAAACAATATGGTCTGATAATGAATTTACTTCTGAAATGGTTATTATTTTATTCGTCATTTTTTCAAATGTTTCCAATTACTCTGTAAATATTGATAATAGGACCCACGCGTATATGACATTATTTTGCTCCAAATAGTGTAAGGAGTAAGCCCTGTGAGGGGCGATAATTCTTCGTGAATCATCGTGTATATCGGCCACGGTCCGAGACCATGTAATTATACATTATTGTATGGTGAATAATGTTTCGTGGCAAGATATATAAAAAAAAATCTTTTTAATTTTGTGCTTAGTATTTGGACTGTACATCAAGTGGGGATGTTTGGACTGTTCGTAAAACCGGGGCCCTGAGAGCCGATGAGGGTGAAGCGAGTTGAGAATAGAGCGGCGCCGGAAAGGAAATACGGGGGGAAACGGGAGACCCCCGATGAAACTCCTCACACAAGGTTTCCGCCGGAAAAAAATGTACGCTCTCCGGCGGGGACGCCCGCTGTGGAGAGTCGGAGCATTTGACCAATTTCCATCTTCTGCGCAAGTCCCTAACGTCTGTTCGCCCGTCTCCAATAGGTAATTATGTTACAGGCTGTTCACGATAAAATGAGCACTTTTGAAAGCCCTGCTTAGGTTCTCCTTGTACATACACTGTGTATTCTTCCGCCTTATGAAAATTTAACATTGCCATGGGACTCGTCACTTTGTTCATACGTTGGCCGAGTGAAACTGTTAAATTATGAGAAAAGTAAAATATTTACAAATCTGGTCAATTTTACACTTCGATGCATGAAAAAAAAAACAGAAAGCATAAGAAATAAATTTAAGTTATCAAAAATGGTTACCGAACACTTTTTATTAGACGTTAAGATATGGAACTACTTTCCCTCCATCGTTACCAACTTTATTAGGCGCATGTCACTCAGTGTGCCAGTTAATAAAATATATGCAGGCAGGGGCAGTGACTTTTTCTTTAAGGTTGATTTCCGAAGTACTCACTTTATCGTGAACAGTCTTTACTATGTTAATCATATGGTCGGCAGTGATAAACGTGTTTGTTTATGTTTGAGTTTTCAACACACCTGCATTTTCCCGTAAATAATATAAGTTACTCTGACGAACTGAATGTGATCTATAGCTGCTGCATTGAAACTAGGGTGGAGGAAGTACACAAACACCTCGAAGCACTCACGCACAGAAACAGAGTTCTAACCTCAAGTCTTAACCGTGTTGTTTCTGATAATGTTCCTGGCAGAAAAACATATGTTGGAGCACCGAGGTTGGTTAGTACGCAGCTCGCATACGCACTCTACGTCATACTCGCTCTACTGGACGGAGTCCAAAACAGTTTTTATAGCCGTGGATCCGAGGGTCGCCATTCATAAAGTCCTGTATCTTGACTCGCGTGGGCAACATTCCCGGCCCAGACGTCATGCTATCAGTTTAACATGTTTCTCCGCAATCGCTCCAGACGAATGTTAGGATAGCTACCTAATCGAGGTCTTTGACTATTCCTGATTGTTCGAAATTCGAATTTATCGTAACGAATGAAACCCTTTGTAAATTTGTAGAGATTTGTGTTTGGGTACTTAACATTAAAAGCTACATTTATAAAGATGTGCTCAAATAATATGGACATAGATTGATGCAGAACTAGAATTTGTCAACATTATGGTTAAGAGAAATGTTCAAAAGTATAATTTGTGTTGTAGACCTTTTGCTTGACCTTGAAAAATTAGTGTCAAAGTAATAAATTCGGGTTAATTTTGGAAAGCCGTGAATCATTTGATAAACTTTTCGTAGTCGTGCAGTACTTTACAGTTGGCTATTACTGTGATAAAAAAAGCTCCGTATTTCCTCCCCGCGGAAACATTATTGCAAAAAAACCATATAAACCTAAAATCAAATCTTTTTGTTTTAATTACTTTTAACCCCGATCCTTACTTATCCGGGATTCGAGACCGGAACTCTGCTGTTTGAACGTAACGCCGTAGTAGGTGTCAAGCCTTGATACTTCGGCCGCGTGGATTGATGCATTCTCGCAATTTTTCGTAGTGTAAATATTCATTCAAATCCATTCAATTTGACAAAATGCAACGACATTCTATATCAATGAAAATATATTCATCGAACAGTGGCTGTTGCTAGCGTCTGTTAAGTTGAAACTTGGTGATGAAAAGTGTGCTATTTTTGTAAGGTGTGAGGTACTACTGGCAATGTAAATGTGCGTATTAATGCACAGATAATGTGCAATGTTTCAATATAGTTTTCGTTTGACCATAATCGGCGCAATAGTTTTTATTTAATGGGCATTTGAAATTTTCTCCATAACGCGGCTGTGAAACTCGTTCACGTTATGAATGTAATGTATAGAACATTTGATGTACGCGCCAAGGTCTCTTGGTTAGGGCACTCTCGCTCTCTTGCCTCTGTCCTTCAGGCACAAGTATGCGGGTCATTTAAATTTTACTGAGGAATGGGTTTCGCCATGATGGGGGGGGGGGGGGGAAGAAAAAACACTGCAGTTTTGCATCGCCTTCATTGGTCGCGGTACATTTGTTCCCGGCTTCTACTTATAAACAACTCACAGTGGAGGACGAAACAATTTACATACTCTCTCTCTCTCTAATAGCACAGCTATCGGCATCGGTCTGGTCGGTCGGTCTGAGGAGGGGAATGAGAAAGCAAGACAATCACGTTCCTGAAAAAGTTTTCCTGACGTCCTAAATTTGGAACAGTGTAACTCGCTCCACAGGATACTTGGGTAAGTTTGTGTACTGTGTATTTCGTCTTATATTGTCGCGTCCTTGGACTTACGAAACATCCTAGACGTGAGCAGATTTTCTGTATGGAACTACTCCTTAAATTAGGTTACTTTTTAGTACGGTTCATCTAATATGTGCTGCAAATATAATACGTTGCGTAATTTTAAAGCAATGAAAAATATTAGTAATATGGAAAATATGCCTATATAGGCCTACATACACACACTTAAACAAAATCGTTTCATATTACCTTGATACGATACAAATAATTATTTTCGTAACTATTCTTCGTTGACATCAGGTGTTTTACCAAAATACTGCTAGCGGTGAAATAACAGCAACCCCCTAACCAATCTAAATAAACATAGTCTAAATTTGTGCCGACGCTGTTTCGCACTAGCACTAACGAATAGTTTGCTGATTACCACGCCACTTATTATGCGCAATAAGATAGCGGGAGTGGTAGAAGTTGTTCATGCATTTATTTCTACATGTTTTTAGGAAATGCGTAGTGAAATGAGCAAATTCGTAAAGTTACCACACTGAATTTTCGAACTTACGTAGTGGTATATGGTTAAGTTCTTAAACCATGTAATCGCTATAAATATAATAACTTTCATTGTATGCTGAAGAATTTCACCAAAAATAATTTACAGGTATCGCTAAATATAAATTTTTTAGTTAAAATCAAATTTTGTGTTAATTAAATGTGTAAATTTGTGTAATACAGAATTTGAGTTTAAATAATCTTGTAATTATGCAATAAAGAAGTTGAATGTTAAATTTCCGTTAAATTTGCGTTTTCATGGAATTACTGTTTGGTCACTGGCTCTGCTAGACATAGCCAGGTTCGTATTTTTTTATTCAATAAAATACTTAAATCCTTTTGTTCGTAATATTTCCATTCTAGCTTTTCTAAACTCCTTATTAACACAATAATTTGCTATTGACACAATATTTAGTGAAGATACTGTGAAAATCCACGCAGTAAAATTATTCATTATTCATTACAAAAATTAATGTAGCATTTGCAGTAAAATGCATGGTGGAATTCTGACACACTAAAATAAAAGGAACTGAAAGGAATTGGGGTGTGTTCGGGCGAGAACATAGGGCAGCGGAGTGATATATTAAATGCGGGGATGTGGCCAGTTTTGCGAGTTCTTTGTATTTCACCATGACCGACTCCCAGCCATCATGAAAGTTAACAATCGCGTCCTCGCCACGACCCGTTATTATTTGCCCCCCGAAGTCTTCGGTTTCCTTTGGCTGGATCGTAGCTTTACTGTGCTTGCCAGCACTGTTAAAAAAAATTTCCTTCATTTTACGGAAAAGTTCTGGTAAACATTTATCCAGAAGTGTCCGTAAACTCTCCGTAAAATTACGGACACATTGATTTTCAGAAACGGACTTTCCGTAAATTTCACGGAACCTCTCCGTTAATTTCCAATTTAGTTTTCTGTACTTCCCGTTTAAAATAAAAAGAGATAATGAAAATGTCTTTAATTTTCGTTATGCGGGTGTTGTACCGTGTATAAAAAATTATATTATAAAAGTTAAAATATTTTGTACTTAAGCGAGGTTTGAGCCCAAGTCAAAACATTATCAGTCCACGACTTTAACCATTCACCTACAACTCTCACTTGAAAAGCGTGGTATAACTTTTGTATTTTTATTCAAAAGACAAAAGTAAAAATTCAGTTTCTATTAAATTTAGTGAATTTTTAGTGTTGTCAAATGTTACAGACGCCTGATGCTATGTTTTAATGTTTGAAAGAATAGGTCATAGTCGCGTCGATATCATTAACTGCCGCAGAAACGATAATTTTCTTGTTACAGTGGTGAAGAAAGCTTCGTGTAGAATCGACATTCTTCGACATCAACAGTGTTGTCTTCGCCTTCGACTAAGGAGGGTGCGTCTCTGCTTCTTCTGGCTGTATACGACTAATAGCTTCGCGGCACACACCCTGTACACTGTGATCGGCCTGGAAACAGGTCATCTCGAGCCTAGCCCCTAGTGGTTCAGCGGTCACAGTGGACAGCAGCGATTTAGGTACTTTCCTAACAACAATTTCTCGCAAATTGCAAACAACACCACATCGCGAGTCGCTCCACACAGAGCCTCCCCCTCCCCCCTGCTACCTCGTGGGTCATGGCTGCGGGCGGGGAACTGACTTGAGCCGTCGTGGATGACTGGAACTGGCCCGTACTCCTTGCAGTACCTCCGGGAAAACAATCGATTCTTCGAACTGGCAAAGAGACGACCTAATCACCAAACTGTTTACGACATTTTTCCTCAAGGCATCCCAGACCACATTGACCTACTCCTGGCTACCCTCTCGGCTCCAACGACACCAACAATCACCACACCAACTTCCTCCCGACCAACAACACCGGCGGTAGGAAATGAAACATTGGAAATGGAAACCGACTTCCAGATTGTAAAAAGAAAAGGGGACAGAACAACCACGCAGGAGAACAAGCGTCTCCACTCTGTGTCGTCCGAGGCACAAACAAACACTATTCCTATACAAAATAGGTTTTCCCCGCTTAAGGAGGTAACAGAAAAAATCTCAACAGTTAACCATCCCGGCTCTTCAAGCATCTCCACCCACAAAACACAACCGGCTGCACCTCAAACATGACAGAAAAAACAAAACCAGTTCAGATTAGTGGTTCCTGACGCCACTAAATACAACTTACTTGTTCAGAAACTGCGAGCTATTAGTAGGGACGGGTTCTCCCTTCTCCCCACAGCTCGGGGAACGCAAATCCTCACTAAAAACTTTGATTTTTTCACATCTGCTCGCACAATGCTAGAAGCGAACTACATCCATTACTTTACTTTCTGTCAAGCTTCCGAACTCCCACAGAAAGTCGTTTTTGACCTTCACCCCACAACCGACATTGCGGACATCAAGGCAGACCTGGAATGCGCCGGTTACTCAATCCAGCACATTTATCAATTTATAAAACGTATCACAGACCAATCAGACCCGACCAAATTCACGTTGGAGCCGCAACGTTTTTTCTGTGTCACGGCGGCGCAGAACACTTCTCTCCCTCCTCTGCTCACTGTCACGAGGATAAATATGACAATTGTTCATCCCCGACAATACCAGAAACTGCCGACAGACGTGGCACAATGCCGTAACTGTCTCGCTTTAGGACACACCAAAAATCATTGTTCAATGCCAACAAAATGCCCTCACTGCGCCGGCCCTCACCCCAAGAGTGCTTGCAAAAAAAACGAAACCAACTCCAAGCCGACATGCAGTAACTGCGCAGGCGAACACACAGCTCTTTCAAAAGCCTGCCCGAAGTTCCTGGACTTGGTGCAGAAAAGAACTGCTGCTGCGAAAATCACACCAAAAACTGCAAAACAACCTCCTGCCCCGTCCAGGTTCACAGTCAGGACATTACAGCCCGGCAAAACGTATTCGCAGGCACTCTCTGCGCCTATTCACAAACCAGCTCCCACTCTTGACACCCCTGCAATGCCAAATACACAACCTCAGTCCCGCCCTCGCCAGCGAAATTCGCCAGGAGAGATGCGAGGCGTTATGCAGGATTTCCATGAACTCATGGAATTCCTTAGAGCATGCGACTTCGCCTCGCTCATGGCACATTTCCACCCCTACATACTAAAACTCCGCAACATCACAGAGAAACATGAGAGAACCTGGCTACTTCTCGAAGCCATGGCGTCATTTGCTGCCCCCTAGCCCGTCAACTAGACCCGCATATGCCAATTTCCCCCACTCTGTACTGGAGAGACTCCGAAACACATTACACAAATATTAATAACTATGACGAGCGAAATAATCGCGTATATATTCTAGTCGTACACAACTGAACATTTTAAGTTTTGCAGCACCAATTATTTATTTATTTAAGACGATTTAATAACTTTAATTACAACCGCTTTTAATTTATTTAAATTTTTCCGTGTCAAATAAAAGCTGTTGACGGTAAATTAACGACCATGCTGCCATCTCTCGAGCAACTTCATAAGCCCTGCCCCATCAAGTTCTCTCGGCCAATCAGAGCCCTCTGGCCTATATTACTGTTTAACTTCACTCACGCGACGTGTTTTCATGGCTCTGCTTTCTAATTTTACAAGTCTAAATAATTATCAATACGGAATATAGTTCAAAACAACTTTAAAAATATAAATTCACGCCTTCAGCAAAATTATGCCGCCCGATTTCATAGAAATAAGGCCCCAAAACTGGCCGGAATTTTCCGATCGGTCCGGGACAAAAATCGACCACGTTTAACAAAACTATTTAGCGCTAGCATCGCGCCAGCCATATCGCTCTTAGACTTCCCCGAGTTAACATGTTTTACTTGACTTTTAGTCGCTCGTCACGGTATATTCAGACATGCATTTACACACCAATCAGATTATTTAATGGTTTTTAACAATAACTCATAAGATATGAAGAAATTACTGAAACAACTACACTGATTTAAATTTTCGCGCAACTTAAATTCACCACTACAATATTCAAACCCTTGCCACTCCAGTCATGGGAAAGCTACTTATATCGATAATTTAACTTCATTTGGCTATTAACCTCCGCTTTTTATACCAAACTGTCGCTAGCTCTCTCACAGGGAGCTCGTGACAGTACTTCACAAGTCCTGAACTTTAAAATTCCGCGCTGATAAATTCAATTAACTTCACCACTCTCTTTTATCCCGTACAGGCAGGGAAAAAGAGAGTAAAACTCAGCTATGGAAACAGCTCCCAGGTGCTACCCTGGGAATCCTGTAAAAGAATGCTAGCTTTGCAGCATAAAGTAAGTTTGATGAGTACGGAGGGGGGAGGGGGTTAGCTTCTCCTCGCTTCCGCTAACTAACTGACAACTAACTGGGTGGCCAAGGTCCCTCACAAGGGACCGATCTACCCCCGCGCTGAGGGAGTAGTGATGTAAAATGGCGGGTCGTCATTCTTCGTCCCAGTAACTCGAAGCCAAAGAGAATACGGAGACTTTCCGTATTTTGTATTTACGGACTTAACTCCGTTGTTCGTCATTACGGATTGCCTTTCCGTATATATACTGTACATTTCCGTAAAACATTCCATAAATATACAGAAATTTTTAACAGCGTGGCAGCACTACGAGTGACTCCCATTTCAAGTCTAGACGCGTGTTCGCTAATGACTGGTTTCTCTCATCACAAAATTGCCGTAGTCTTTCGACGTCCTGCTTGCGCATGTATCGCTGCTGCAAAGGTCGCCCAGCGCCCTCGTAATACGAGCTGCATAATGACTCCGGTTGCTTGTCCACTGACAGACACTCTCGCAGGCCCTTCAACCTCTTAAAGTGTTTATATCATTCTTAGATTGCAGTAAATATAGTACCCTATATGGTGCGCTTTGTTGCCAGACGGCTACTGATTGATACAAAACGTCATATTGTATAGTAGTGTATAAATATAATATTGTTTAATTAACACCCACTGCAATCTTAGAGTGTTGCGCACTATAGGGCACATTTGCAGGATATGTCAATTTATACTGCCCCTCCCCGGATAATTAAAGGAATAAGAAAACCTAAATACTTCAATTTGTTTAAATTAATTGTATACCTTCTTGTTGCACTTCTCTCAAGAAAAAACAATGATGAGATCATGTAAATTATTACAATTATATTTATGTTTCACTGTTACTAAGAACGCCGTTTAAGATGTATAGAGATGTTACTGGAAAGAAAAAAATTGAAAGTTAAAAAATTAACCGAATGTCTTCCAAAAGAACAGATTTCCGTGCTTGTCTTGTATCGTGTTCATCGTTGTATACCTTCTTGTTTTTTTTGGCCCTCATAAGACTGAAATGAATTAATGAAAAGCACTGACTTAATAATTAGAAATTAGTGTTGCTAATTTATAAAAACAAATTACTATATCTGCAATGGTAAAAATTTTATTCCTGATGTTTACAGGAATTGAAGAAAAATTGGCAATTTTAAAACATCAAAAAAGTTCTGTAGAGTTGTGTTCTTAAGTTTTTTTTTTTGTGATTTATTACAGAAAAATGGGGAGAGCATTATAAGAAGGTAACATGGCGTGAATTAAGATGGAGTGCGAATTCCAGCTGCGCAGAAATCAATCTCCGTATCCCAACTGAACTGCTTCTCTTCCCACAGAATTGTTAAAACCACGTGGCTTCGATTAAGATTAACAAGCTTTCTTTGATATTTAAGTAAATGTTTTGATGTGCTAGTACATTACTTTTGAACTATGCAGATATGGCGTCATCAAGTTATGCAAAATATTATGTACTAGCTGACCCGTGCGACTTCGTTCGCATGATATTTTTGTAAAGTAATTAAAATTAAGCCCACCATAGTTTAATAAAGTTTTTATGTTTAAAATAATATTTCTTTTTTCAGGTTTAATGGTTTAATGCCATCGCTTCGCACATGTTTATTTTAGCATGATATTTAGGACTTAATTGATCTAGCCAATTTTATTTATTGCGTTCTCTAGCCACTGAGCTACTGCGGCCCCACTATTGGGTTCTCTAGCCCCTGACCAGCTGCGGCCCCACTAATGGGTTCTCTAGTCCCTGATCAGCTGCGGCCTCACTATTGGGTTCTCTAGCCACTGAGCTTCTGCGGCAACCTTATTGGGTTCTCTAGCCACTGAACTTCTGTGGCACCCTTATTGGGTGGTCTAGCCACTAAGAAAAGCTTAATCCAGTACCTGTTTACATCCCTAATCATCATTTTGCCGGGGACGTTTGAGATATCTCGATGAAACAAAGACTAAGTTGGTTCTGGGGTTATTATCTATATACTGTGTAAATTTGATGTCAATTCGTTAAGTGGTTTTTGAGTTAAATACGTTCGGACAGACAGATAGACAGACAAACACGAAAAAAATTAACATTACGTATGGCTTAGTTATCAATTATACTATATGAAAAAATAATGACAAGTGGAAAATTCGAAAATCACAGACATTCACTTCTATTTTATTCAGAATAGTATAGATTTTTTTTCCGTAAAAATGCGGATTTGTTGTAAAACCAAATGTAAATAGATGGTTCATCATTGTTTTAACGCATTTCTTTCACGGTTCTTATGGCAGTTCTTGTCAGGAGAGGCGGGGGGGGGGGGGGTTGTGCAGACGACGGAAATCAGGGTACCTCATTTCCAGTCAATGGTCTGCGCTCAGATGCGAGGTCTTTCTCGTATACGCTCAATCAAGACTCGCCAGGCCATTCTTCACTAACATGTTTCTCCGAGACAACAGGGGATGCCTGGAAGCTGCTTCTCGGAAATGAATTATGGGCCACGGTGGCTGAGCGCTTAGCCTGCTCGCCTCCCATCATGGCGATCCGGGCTCAATCCCCGGCCGGGTCACTCCGGATATTCGCATGTGGGAATCGTGCCGGAAGATGCCGTTGGTGGGCTAGTTTTCTCGGGGATCTCCCGTTTCCCCCGCCCTTTCATTCCGGCGCTACTCCATACCTCATTCAACCTCATCGGCTCTTAAGGCCTCGATGTTAATAGCCGGCCGTCCAAATATCTTCACATCTTCGGAAATGAATTAAATTTCCCCATCATTATTTTCGCGAGGTTGCGTGATTCCATTCTGTCGCGATACATAGCCTACACTTTCCGGGTGTATACTGGCTATTGATTCCCCACCTCTCCTCTTTGTCTTGTCCTTCCGTATAGGTCTCGAAGAGCTCGTGTACGTTAGTGTTCAAGTGATTACGTTCCCAGCATGAAGGAGTGCAATCAAATATATTTCTGGCAGAGCACAAGCGAGTATGTTTTTGGTAGAATTGTGATGTAACATATTTCAGTTCAAGATATCACTACCCTGTCCTGAAAACTAATGTTTGTAGATTATAATTATTTTTAAGTAGTCATTTGGAAATCTCGGTTTTCAAGTACTCGTGAATCGTGCGTTAATCGCTGTAGGCAACATTCGTATAATGTTTCCTTCCTCTTTTCACTTTAGTCATGGCGTCATCCAGAATAATCCCGTGTACGTGGATGCTGGGTTGGGGAAATTGAGTGACTCGAGAGGACGGAGGTCAACTGGTTGTGTTCTTGTGAAAATGTAATGTTACGTGATCGCGCTGTGCTGTAGCCTACCCACATCTGGCCGTTATTACAGAGACGAGTCTTGTGCGCTGTGAAAAGGGGGATGGGGGGGGGGGGGTGTGTCAGCGAGTTAGTCCGCGTGCGTGTAACACTGTTGTCGTCTTTAAAATAACTGGCTTATCTGCGGAATGTCGGAAAAAGAATCATCGACATCTCAATATTCTTGAAGAAGAAAGATTCCGGTTCGGATTTCGGTACCAAAATTGAAGTTAATCGTGTTAGATATATTTTGTTTTTCTATACGCCTAATCGACGGGAACAAGTATTTAGGATCGCTGTATGTGTGTTGATCGCAGTATCAGTTTATCTTTAGCAGTAGCAGAAAAAAAAGTCGTGTTCGGTACCGTGTTTGCGTCATTTGTTGAAAAATAAAGTCGTGTTCGGTACCGTGTTTGCGTCATTTGTTGAAAAATAAAGTCGTGTTCGGTTCCTTGTTTGCGTCATTTGTTGAAAAATAAATCAGAAATTTATACTTACCTGGTAACAAGTAAGTAAAAATATAAACAGCCTTTGTCGCTTGTCGTGAAGCCTAATCACTGGCAGTTATAATGAAGTGCTCACGTTGATGTATAAGATCACTCGAAACTATATGATGTTGCATACTTCTTGGTAATTAATCATGAGTAATTATATTCTCTCTCTCTCTCTCTATCTCTCTCTCTCTCTCGATCGAGAATTTAAAATCTGCTTTCTTAGTTGTGTAAGAGCACTTCATACCATATTTTAGTCTCGTACATTTTCACAACTTTTGAGGTAAGTGTTCGAAGATAACCGTCTGGAAGCACCGTTGTTTATGAGCTTTTGTGTACTGTCCCGGAAATAACGTCACCGACTTCAGAGAGTTTGACAGCTTTCTTGGAAAGAGAGACGACAGTAACTGGGAAACATGTGGCGTAATATTCGGCGGACTTTTGTGGTGTCGTTGGTTCCACACCAAGTCCAGCGTTGTTTCCTACCTCAATTTCTTTTCATTTGATGACAGCGTTAACCTCCTAATGTTCACAGCACAGAAAAATTTTTCAATATAACGTCGGAAAAAAAAATTCTTTACAATGAAAACTGTGAACTAATATAACGATGTCTTTCAAATATTTCGAATACTCGCATCAGAACGGCTGGCGCCTTAAAATTACTCTTGTTCCTTTGGGGCCGCGCGGTGGTGTAGTGGTTACACTACTCGCCTCCCATTAATGCGAACCGGGTTCGATTCCCAGCGAGGTCGCCCCCGGATTCTCGCACGTGGGACTCGTGCCGGAGATGTCGCTGGCCGTCCTTGCATTTCGGCGCTGCTCCGCACCTCGTTTCACCATCATTGGCTCTCAAGGCCCGCCCAAATCTCATCACTCACTCACTCGATCCTGCGACCTACGATCAGGTTTGCTGCTGCACGACTGAAGCTTCTGACACAGTAGAAAATTTTAGCATTTGACTTTAAGTTTCCTTTCTTCTGACGAAACAACCAATACACGTTACAATTGTGAAGTCAGAGTTTTGACAATTCAACATCGGTTCTGCGAGCTTTGTAAATAATTATGATATTATCCAGGAATGCATTTTACGTGCCTTTTTAAAAAATAGACTTAAAATTGATATTAAAAGTTTATTTCAAAACAGAAAACTCATTTGTTTACTTCATTAAAATATGTAAATTCGTATATTTCCACTACACATTATATTTGTTTGCCATTTATTTAATTTAAAATGAACTTTGTTTAATATACCGAGATTAAAATCGCCCTACAATAAAAAAAAACGCACTTTTCGCATAACCTCTGTTAGATTCTTGGCAAAATAGCTGCTTGACTTTGATTTTAAATTTCGAATTTTCGAAATCGTAAAGGTTAAGAGTGCTTGACTTTACCTTTGACAGTTCCATTGTGTCAAGCTCCATAAGAAACAAGATGTCGGAAAGCAAAAGTAAAGACAAAACGTAAAGTTAAATGTTGAAGTTTTCAATTGTGCAAGAGCCTTGAGAATGCTCGGATGTCCTTCAGAGACTAAGTCGTCACGAGGTCGCCTACTACGTCATCGGGGAATCTTGGACTGGTTTGCTAGCCGCCCTTCAGTCGCCGGCACCGCGTGGCGCTGAAGTCCGTAGTGCATTGTACTCTCGCTGTGCTGGTCGACTCGGAACAGGTTGTTGACGAGTTTCCCCTCCGGTAAATCCGAGAAGGGTATCGGCATACACCCAGGAGAGAAAAATACTACATTAGAAATTCAGTCGCTGACTCATGGGCACGGGGAAGTTCAGTCACGAGACTGGAAAATCGACATTTTTTATTTGCTGATGCATGCGCAGCGTACAGAAGGATGGAAAACTACCACCTGAGCTATGTTCAAATTCACCAGCTAAGAGTCCTTACCTCACATCAAGGTCGTGACGTCACTTTGCCGCTGTTCAAGGGGACGAACGCACCATAGAATGTAATGTTCACTTAAGCGAAGGTTTCTTCTACTACAGGTGGGAAGGATCAATGTTAAAAGTTTGGCAACCAAAAATTTTCGCCACTAGGTAAGCGCTAGTGTTGGCAATGTATCGGATTGTCTCTATTTTCTACAGGTTGGTCAACATGTCTTGTCACCCCCCTGAAGCATTTCTACTTTTTTTTTTTTTTCCGATGTGTAAGGTTGGTCCACATTTCATGTCACCCCCTGAAAATATGTTTGAGTATTGGAATACCTTATGACGTATTGGATTATATTGCGTTATTACTGGCTATGTATGCAGTGGGTGACAAGACTTGTGGACCACTCTGTACGTTAAAAAACAGAATACCTGCAATAATCATAAATCAGATATAAAATAACTTCGTAACTAAAAAATCTTTCTATTTTATTATTCACGTAGCTTAAGATTTTAACTAAACGTTACCTTTTTGAACACTGCGCACCTAGCGGCGTAAATTTTCCTTATGCCAAACTCTGCCATAAGAAATCACGTTTTGTTCCTAACCTGAGTTGAATAAACCTTACTTAAGCCAAGGGGACAGACAGACTCGAACAGATTGGTGACAGGTTTCCCTCTCGTTAATCTCTCAATCTCTCGCAAGGGCGGGAAGCTCAGTCACGAGACTGGAAAATTAAGGATTTTCTTTTTTAATTGGTGAATTTACAGCGTACGGAAAGACGGAAAACTATCCAAATGCTCCCACGATTAATTGAGGACTTTTGAGTTCAACTTTTTTTAAGTATCACTTACCCTACCTACATATATTTTACCGACACACTGACAGGCATGCGCCCAGTTAAGTTGGTAACGACGGGACGGAGGGAATGCAGTTCTATTTTTAATTCTGAATTAAAAATGTTACGTATAGGCTGTTCAATGTAAAATGAGCACTTTTGAAAGCCTTGCTTGAGATATACTTGTATGCACGTTGTGGATTCTTCCCTCTTATGTAAAATTAACATTGCCATGGGCGTCATCGCCTTATTCATGCGTCGGTCAAGTGAGACTGTGAAATTACTAGAAAAGTAAACATTTTATAAAGCTGCTAATTCTTACACTGATGCATTAAAAAAAACAGAAAGCGAAATAAGTAATTTAAATTATCACAAATTTTGACCTATAGGCTGTTCACGGCAAAGTGGGCACTTTTGAGGCCCTAGTTACTTTTTACTTTCAGCCATTGTTTATCCTATAACCACCTTTTTGTATAAATATTGCCATGCAAGTAATAAACATAGTGTGTATATTCCACTACACTCGGAATTCAACGCCTAAGGCTGCAATAAAATATATTTATTGACTATTATTCCAAATGAAGAGCGTTCAAAAGTGCTCACTTTACCGTGAACAGCCTATAACACTTTTTATTCGACGTTAAGATATTGAACTACTTTCCGTCTAGGGTTACCAACTTAACCTGGCGCGTGTCACTCAGTGCATCCGTTGAAGTGTATGCAGGCATGAGCAGTGACTTGTTTCTAAGGTTGATTTTAAAAGTGCTCACTTTTTCGTGAACAGCCTTTAAACATCTGTAAATATTGAAGTGGGTCATTTTACTTTCTGTTTTAATGCACATAAGTGTAAGAATTAGAAAATTGGTAGAATATTTACTTTTCTATTAACTTAACAATTTCACTTTACTGACGCATGAATAAAGTGACGAGGTCCATGGCAATGTTAATTTTACACATGGTGGAGTAGTTGAATTTCGCTGCGAATCAGTGTTTTCCCGCTGATTCGAGAGAGTGCAGTGGATAACGCCAAGTAACTTGCGAAAGCCGGAGTGATCGTTTTTTACAGCCCCCAACTCTTGGCGGTCGGACCCCCCCTCCCCCCCCCCGGAACGAGCAGGTTTTTTTCTTTACTTCGTTGACTCACTGACCCGGGTGAGCAGTTGTCCTCGTACGGTGAGGGGGGGGGGGGGGGGTTTAGAGATAGTTTGCGAACACTGACCTACCGCACTGCCCGCTCCCGATGTGCCAGTCAGCACGAGTCTTACGTCGGCGGTTTCGCATTGCGCTTCCCCGGCGCGGTACAAGAGGCGGTAGGGTTTCTGTGCTCCAGCCGAGCCATTCTTTTGCCCGTGTAGCTTCGCTTGACATGGCATGAAGTTGACACACAGTTGACTCAACACTTACTATGGCCGGAAGTAGATTCTTCCGTCCACGTCCTTGATTACAGTCGATGCTGAGTCCGTTGTTTATGTTAGCTTGCCAGCGTAACACCACCTGACGTAGCGTACTTTACACATGGTTGATTTAGCTCTTGTTATAGCCGTATGCAGATTCTTCTGTCTGTCCACGTTTAAAGTTTACTTTTCTGTGTGTGCCTAACGACTTTGAGATGGTTAGAAACACGTCTAAGGTTATCGTTGCCCTGTATCTAATGATTGTTATCCATTTTTGATAATTGACACACCGAAATTGTTAGGAACACGTCTAAAGTTAACGTTGTCGTATATGTAACGACTTATCCATTCTTGATAAATTACACTTCCAGATAAACATATTTAATGTTATCATTGCTGTGTGTACCTAACGACTTTGAAATTGAAAGATACACATTTAAAGTTAACATTGCGGTTTACTTAGCGAGTAGCATCCATTCTTGATAAATGACACTTTGGAATCGTTAGAAAACGTTTAAAGTTAATATTATTGTGTACCTAACTAATGTTATCTATTCATGATAAAGGACATTTTGAATTTGTTAGAAACACTTTTAAAGTTATCATTAGTGTATCACATAGACCTAACGACAGTTATCCATTTTAGATAAAGTAAACTTTGGCATTGTTAGAAACATGTTTAAAGTTATGTTTTGTACCTAATGAATATTATACATTGTTAATACATGCCTAATGACTGTTATTCATTTTTGATCAATTACACGTTGAAATAGTCAAAAACGTAAATATGAGAGTATTGCCGCTATTGTTTTGTTCATGTTGCAATATAAAAAATAATTTTGTGGCAGCCAATTTAAGACACTGAAGCATGGAACTACATTTACTAACACACCGCCAAGTATACTGCTCTTATCCCAGTCGGTGTTTAAGTTTAAATATGTAAAGTTAACGGATAGCTGGTTGATTTTAAACGTGTTGAGTTAGCAGTTAACCGGCGTTAGCAACTGCGTCTTGAAACGTCCTCGCACAGTTAGCACAGTGCTTTGACGTGATTTCGATTTGCAGAACTTGGGGGAATGGGGCTGCCTGCCCCCTTCGACTATGAAGTGTATTAAATGGGAAATCGGGTGAAATGAAATTGGGGGGGGGGGGGGATTGCTCGCGTTGAAAGTCCGGAACGTATACGAAATCGGACACATGTCACTCTTCGGCAGTCAACGAAACTTGCCAAATTCACAATTTAAATATCAAAGCGATTTTGTAAATTCATGGAAACACGAAATAAGGACCAACGGATTCCCCAAATTGCGAGTTATTAGTCCGGGCATATTTTCTGTACATTTGTTGTTTACGCGTTTACCCGTATCGGCAAAAAAAAACCCTGGAAAGACAATTTTTTGCAGAAATGATAAAAACCAATAATCTAAGACTGAGCCGTGTTGTTTCATCATATTAAATCTATTTTAAAAAATCGTGAAGATGGTGAAAAAAAATTGAATATTTTGAAGCTCGCCTGCACAGTTTCCTTACAAGAGACAGGAAAGAAAGTATAGGATATTCACGGTAAAGTGTGCACTTTTGAACGTCGTCTTATTTGGAATAATAGTCAGTAAATATTTTTAATTTTAGCCTAACTTCCGAGTGCGATGGAATATACACAATGCGTTTATTATTTACATGGCAATATTTATTTAAAATCTTGTTTAAATGATAAAAAATGGCTGAAAGGAAAAACTAATTATGACCTTTAAAGTGCTCACTTTACCGTGAACAGTTATAAAAATATACTGTCGTATTTTAATATGTGGGCTTTCATCGCCTGTAATAAAGTCTCACTGTTCAGATCTAATTTGCTAGTCGATTGTTGGCTGTCGGTGTGCCTTGAACGCGACAAAAAATTTATCTCACTGCCTTATACTCATAATTGAGCTGGACAGGTTCGGCATGGCCATGCTTGAGTGACAGATTTTGAGCTGTAGCCAGACATATTAGTTTTTGTTCCTACACGTGGTCCATCTGCGATAAGACTTTTTTTTTTTTTTTTACTTTTAGATATATCGACTTAAAGTTTTATCTCCACAGAGATAATATTAAACTGCTGGTGAAACGTGTAACAAATTACTAATATATAGCCTACTTCGCATCATAATATCTTAAGCAATTATGCATTTGTGTAAAAAAGATATAAAATTTAAATTCCCAGAATTCCTTTTTATTCTTTTCTTAAAGTTAATTTTCGTGCATTATCATACTTTCTACATAATATTATTATTTTGTATCACACAGAAAAATAATATAATAAGCTAAAATTTATAAAATAATTTTAGCTTCTCCAATTAATATCGGGGCGCGGCCCATAGGGATTGTAAACAAATGGTAGCTCGGTCATTCATTCCCATCCTCCCCACTTATTCCAGTTTGTTTTTATCTCGTGTCCCCTTCACCTTGGAACCTTGAAGCCTAATTGGCCGGCGCACCTTTTACGCGGGTGACTCGGCGCTTTTCAAGGTCACCGGGAAGCGAGCCGGTGCACTGGTTCAATCCAGTCACGCGGCGACAGTTTGTTTATTGTATTTCCTATTCAGAGGTGAATGCTATGCAAGCACCGTCACTTCGTACACAGTGTCGTTGCTTGAAACGTATTGTCACAAGAGTTCACATTTTGACGTGACTACATCTTTAAATTTGCAACCATAGTGGGAGGCAATCCAGAAAATCCGATGATAACAAAATCGGGGGATATAGTTTGGCATTGCAGCTCCGAATCTTTCGCCTACATTCAAAGTTCAATTACACCACTCGATTTTCAAAGGATCAAAGAATATGTTACGCTGAGCGAGGACTGCGAAGAGCATCGCGTACGGATGGTGGGGGGTGGGGGTATTCTGAGTTCATTTCGCCGCGTCTCGTAATTTCCGCGTAATATAACTTTTTTGACTAGGAGAAGCTACGACGCTCGTTTATGTTTAAATCGACAGCTCTCGTCAAGATCAATCGATTGCGTTTGTAAAAATATTTGTGTGGCGTGGTTATGGTGAAATTGTATGCGTTTAATGTAAAAAATTATGAAAACTTAACGCAATGTTGGCCTGTACGCGTCAAAGAGCCAAGTCGAAATACATAAATCGTATACGGTTGGAAAGAGCATTTCAAAAGTAATCCAGTGATACCCATAAAACCCATATGATCGAATGAAGCGGTACCGGGAACGTAAAATAAACTTCAAGGCGTCCGAGCGCGTCAACGTAGACGTATTCACGCAAAACAAACGGCCGTGTCCCCGACACAGCCAAAGCATTTTTTTTCGAGATCCATTTATACACAGGATAAGCGAAAACTATTTCCTTTTTCTTCTGATTACTTCATTCATGCTGCTGCACACGACGTCACTAATACACCAGAACGCCGACAGCTGTAATCTGCGATGTTCCTAACCCAGGTGCGAACCGAGCAGCTAGCGTCGATAAAACGCACGTTTGACTCGTCGCGCGACACTTCAACGCAAATGTGAACCGTCTCTATGTTTCGTAGTTTCCCACGTGAGGTTTGGTGTTGTCTGCCAAGAACAGAGGATCCTTCCTATTGGCTGTTTCTTTGCACAAGTGTCGGGACGTTTCGTCAGTTTCTACACAGTACGCGACAGCGGTAAAGGTTTTGCCGTTCACGGTAAAGGGATCACTTTTGAAGCCCTAGTTAACTTTTTTCTTACAACCATACTATATCCTTCCACCACTTGTTAATGTAAATCCTACCATGTGAGTAATAAACACAATGTATACGTTCACCATGCTCAAAACCAAACGTCGAATGCCCCAATGAAATGTATTTATTAGTTACTATGTCTGATGGAACGGCTTAAAAAAGTGCTCACTTTACCGTGAACGGCCTTATGTGCTTTTCACGGTAATGTAAGCGCTTTTGAAATCAACCTTTGAAAAAAAAAATATAGCTGTGCGTTAACCACATCTTGCTCTGCGTGCGCACGGGCATTCAGTCTCTCAGTTAGTTTGGCAGCGAATTAAGTAAAATAGTTCCAAGTATTGACGTTCTATCGCGAGGTGTCAATGTTTGTTTTTTGTCAACTCGTGTCTTTACGTTGCACACTAAAGTACAAATTTCCATGTTAATAATATATTTACATTCCTAACAACGTTTTCATTGAATGGCTTATGAATATTCATTAGGCATTTACGTTGTCTTATGGCGAAATTTCTCGAAACTAAGCTTCCATCATAAGGAAATTTTGCTTTTTGTTATACAATTAATTTCAGAGTGATCAAAACCTAAACTGCATTCTTCGTGAATCGCAAAAAAAAAAAAGTTTGTAACCCAGACGCAAAAATGTATGTACGTATCAAATGAATTATAACAAACCTTTAGAGATATTTTGGGTGCCCGTTTACTCTTATTGTGACGCCTTTTTCTCAATCTAGGGAGGGGCATGTATACCCTGAACCACCCCCCCCCCCCGCCTGATGTTTGGTCCTGCATGGCGGAATGATACAGAATACGGAGAAAAGTAGATCTTAAGTAGGCATTTCCAAAGTGCTGAAATAACCGCAAGACCGTAGTATAGTCTTTTCGCGGTTTCTTCGCACTTTTTGAATAAAACCTTTGAAAAATTACCCCGTGTATGATGTGCTTGATTGTTTCCTTAATATGTCATATCACAATCGTGTTATACTTGTGTTAACGTGAAAGTACCTTATTTTTGATTAAATTAAATTCTACTTATATTTTATTCGTAAATTATAATATGTAATTTATAATTAAAACTAAATAAAGGGAATAAAATAGGTGCGCTGGTAATGCCTAGTAAGAAATGGTTCTTATGGAGAAAAATCACTACACTGGGTGTGCACAAATACGGTCCGCGTGCCCCTCTGGTGTAATTTTATAGACTTGGTTAATCTTTGTTTGCATGAGGGGGAGGAATGTACTGAAAGTAGAATTGTAGTGAGGCATCAGGAAAGTTGGAAGTAACCGTGAGTGGCTTAAACACGCTGCTTGGCAACATTAAGTGCTCTGCCTAGCAAGCGTGCAGCCACAAGGTGCTTACGTGGGGGATCTATGTTCAAGGAATTTCTTCTCAGTGCATGAATTTCATAGATAACTATTTCATGCGAAAAATATTCAAATGTTACATTTTAGAAAAAAAAATTGATATAATAATTAGCAAGAGTTACCAACGTGCCAGTGTTCCTTAAGATGTGTCACGTTAAATACTTCTTGTTGAATCGGTTTTGTTTAAAATTGACACACTGAGAAGTCATTTCTTCAAATATTGATCCCCCATTTAAACTTTACTGTTTCAGGCTTAGTAAGCAGTGCCCTGTTCACGATAAAGTGAGCACTTTTGAAATAAACCTTAGAAAGAAGTTACTGCTCCTCACTTTATATATTTTAACGGGCGCTCTGGGTGACATGCGTTCAGTAAAGTTGGTAACGATGAATAGAAAGTAGTTCCATTTCTTAATGTCGAATAAAAAGTGTTAGATAACCATTTGAAATCAATTAAATTATTCCTTTCGCTTTCTGTTTTTCTAATGGATAGAAGTATAAAAATGGCCAGATTCGTAAAATATTATCATTTCCAATAATTCCACACTTTCACTTGACTGACGCAGAAATAAAGTGATGAGGCCCATGACAACGTAAATTTTACATAAGGCGGAAAATACACAACATGCATACAAGTAGATCTTGAGCAGGGCTTTCAGAAGTGCTCTTATTACCGCGAACAGTCTATAAACATGAAAAATACTGTAGAAGGCTAGACGCCTAGCGACTTTCTCCGCGTTTTTGGATCAAGTTTCCTGGACCGATGCAAGGTGGATATGTAATCTCGTCCGTTTGCTGCGGTGCTATTGTCTCGTCAGTGTTCACGATAAAGTGAGCACTTTTGAAATCAGCCTTATAAAAAAGTCACCGCTACAATATGCATATATTTTAATGAGCGCAGTAGTAGTAGGGTCGACTGGGTTCTAATCCCAAAGGGACGCCGCTTTTTGATTGACCGAATTTTATATCAAAGGGTTAATTAAATTGATTGAAAGGGTCAATAAAAGTAGGTTAATTAAATTGAAAGGGTTAAATATAATTAAGGGGTTGCATTTAGTGAAAGGGTTAAATGTATTGAAAGGGTAAAATTTATTGAAAAGGTAAAATATTTTTTCTTGATTTTGTACTTCTTTCTTTCCTTTTGTGGGAGGAGCTCTATACGACGTTGACGCTGTGGTGTCCTTGATGCGATTTACAAGAGTGATGGGTTTCATTGTGTTGTATAGGTGTTGAGTTGAGTGCAAGAGTGTGCTAAGGGTCAGTTTTCTTATTTTTATAATTTTAATGTGTTTGTAGGAATGTGGGTGGTAGATAGGCGGTTTTTACGAAACTATTTAACACATGAGAAAAATTCAGCTTCTTTAAACGAGATCTATGTATGAATAAATGACACTCTTCGAATTGCAAATTTCGAACGACTATGTGAATAATAAGTGCAATTACTCCAGTATGCAATCAAATGTAATGTGAATCTCGAGTTTTTATTATTTGCACGAGAGAGAAGTATGACTCAATTATGTAAGTGTGGAATTAACGATCTACAGAAAATATCCCTATAAATTAAACAAACAAGATATATTTATATGACGCCTCTCGCACATACCTTACACATCCATCTGTCTGTGAGACTGGCGAGGAGGAATGTAATCCACATATAAAAATTAATTAATTGAATAACATGCATAATAAAATTACATCTCTCACAAAACATGTTTGTCCGACTGCAAGCTCAGTGAAGCACTGAGTCGATCGTACGTCGAGAGCCTGGCAACATATACAGGGAGCGCTTTCAGAGGCTGACAAACGACTAAGGTCATAGCTACTCGGAAATAGATGTGAATACGATTTACATGACAAATGGATAAAAATTATATTTATGCTGCACATACTAATATATCAATTAGACTAGTTGAATTTTAAACAAACACAATAGAAAAACACTTAATTAAATAACAGCATGAGCTCCCCGACGACACATCTGTCCACCTCGAGGTCACTCGATGAATGAGCATATCGTATGAGGTGCACATGATTATATATGTTAGTGCTTCTTGAAGGCAACTGAGTTGAAATTTACTACTGATAGAACCTATTTCCTTATTAACAATTTGATTCGTCCTACAAGTATGTGTATGCATAAAAGTTAATTATTTAAAAAATAACGTACGTACTACAAATTTTTTTCTGTAAAGTCTGGTAAATAGAGCGCACTTGTAAACACAAACGCGAGTTGAAAATCATACCAAGTTTCGTCCACCGAATACAGAAATGGGGTTTACATGATAAACGCACTATCACACAAAAATTTATATTTTTTTCCTGATAAAATAGTTTCATATTAAAACACGTATATTATAAAATGTTAATCGCGCCTACCACATTCCGAAACCCGGTGAAGTCGAGAGATCCAGTGTTGTGTCTATGCAGCATGAGGATTGGTGAAGTACTACAAAGGTGAAACCCCTCAAGAAAACTCCCTCTGCCCAAGGCTAACCGCTCCCTACACCCCACCTCAACCCCTCGCCAGAGCAACGTGTCCTGCAGTTACTCCTCTGCCCTCGATTGTCAATTTTTTGGCACTGAGGCAAGATGGTGGCGACTGGATACAGGGATGCAGATGACTCTCAAGGCCCTGCACTTCCATCCCCACCTCCACCCCTCACCAGTGACATGTCCTGGGGTCATTCATCCATCTTCCCCGATTGTCAATTTTTCACCACTGAGGCAAGATGGCGACCACTGGCCAGAGAGCTTCACATTGCCCCCGCTTGGCTGTAGACATCCCCTCTCCTCTACCCCCTCTCTAGAGGGACGTGACCCAAGTCAAGAACCTAGACCATTCCTCCCACCCCTACTCCAGAAGCTGTATTCATCCAAAAAGTCAGTTTCTTCTCCAAGGTCAACCACTCCCTCCCCTTACACTGGCCAAGAACATGTTTTTCAGAGGGATGTTCTGTCCAGGGTCACACAGCTCAGTATTGAAATGACGACGTCTGCAAAACCTCTACAAGACCAAGCACCTCGACCCCATCTGTTCACCATCAGCCTAGAACGTGTCTTTTGTCCAACAACAATGTCACTGACTCTCCAACTGCCACACATCCCTCAAGACACCAAGTTGGACTCTTTCTAAAACTTTTATTTGTTTGCAAAGAGTATGTTTACCCATGAATTGTGGACTCTCTCGAAAATCTATCCTGTCCTGTTCTACGACTTATTCCCCCAACTGCCCCTTTCCCTAAGTCGCCATACCTGGAGCTGGTCAACAGCTTTAAAGCCTTTGTGCGCAGGGAATGTTAAAAAATTCTCACATTTACACTACCGAGTATTAGAACGATTTCTGCAAAGGAGTAAATTTTAACAACTCCCACTGTTTAATTATTGCATATAATTTCTGATAAAATGTACAAATACTACCTGATAATGATCTAAGCGAATGAATAATCCATATAAATGTGAGGAAAAATGAATAAATCTAGGGAAAATTTGAGTCCCTGCAACTTTGTTGAAGAAAAACGATGAAATAAATACTAACTAACTTAACACAAACACAGTTCATCTACCCGAAATAATTTTAACAATAACTGTCTAAAATGTGGCACAGAGAAAGTTTAAAAAAATTCTCATAGTGAACAGACATAGACTAGCTTTGGAAAATCATATTTTCGAATCGATGAAAGAAAATCAAAGTTAAAAGTTGGGGAATTTATATGTATCTCGAAGCAGAAAGTAATCTTTGAAAAAAAATTTATGATGAATTGGTCTTTTGAAGTATTAAATATTATTTAATTAGACAAACACATCGCAGATTATGACATAGAAACATATTACAGAGAACCAATAAAAGGTGGATTTTTACGAACATGAACTGCAAAAAGTCAGTTCTCCAAATGAATATTTGGCTGATAAAATCATTAAAAGTAAAAAAAGATATGTCCTTGGTATGATGGAGGGGTTTCTCAAAAGCACACGATTCATCCTTAAAGGATTGTAATACAATCTTTGTATAATTATGATACTAAATAAACTATTTTTTTAAAATAATATTTGTTGTGTTATTTTATTTAACATTCCTCTGGATGGAGATCCAGATCTATCCCCTTGTTGATAGGATTAGCATTTGAGCGATAATCCCTTGTAATTTAATCCTTTTAATTGTGGTGTCATTCATATTTAGGAGATAATATGTTACATTTGAAATGTAATTCAATTGGTAACTGTCATAGAGATTCGTTTAATTGGATATTGGCATTTAGGTATTAATTAGGTGTATTTGGTATGTTTTGTAATTCATTGTGTTTGGGTGGTATTCTGTTGCATTAGAGTCCTTTTAAATGTGACGTATTTGATTGTTTTTGAAGTTACATGTCTTGGAATGGGGATAAAACTTCATGGGATTGTACAGCTTAAAGACATTTAAGACGTGATTTTTTAATTTGTTGTTGTTATTTCCTAGAATTGAAATATCTTTTAGTGGAATTTATCACCTTAAAGGTATTTGGGATTCGATTCCATTGTAATGTTATTTTGAATGTATTTGTAACGTGATATATTTCTTGGAATTTGGATATTGTTTCCCGGAATTCGTTTCTTGGATTAGATTTCTATATTATTTTGTTTTTTATATTTATTTAATTGTAATTCATCATTAGTTTATCGGAATACATTTCTGGGTTTCATAATTGTTTGTGGTAGGTTATATTGCTTAGCTTGTAAAATTAAAGTTCTTAGAAATTGGTTAGTTTTAAGACAGCAAAATAGTATTCCTTATGCGAAAAACTTTTATTCGAAAATCGTTAATTTTTTTATGGTGTACACTAGTCTTAATGGTGTACAGTACTTTGATGGTGCAATATTCATAAATTTTCTATGGTGTACACTATTCTTAATGGTGTACAGTACTTTGATGGTGTAAGATTCATAAATGTTTACGGTGTACCCTAGAACATATTTTTTGACTGTGTAATATTGATAAAATTTAAAAGAAATTTTAAAAGTGCATTTATGATGTAAATTTGTTGCTATTAAACAAATGGTTTACAAAACTTGGCTTAAAATTCAATGCAGTATTCTAAATGCAGTCCGCTTGCTTTAAAACTTGTGAAAGACGGGCAAGGCCGGACAGGTCCTGGATATGGTGAATTGTATAGTGGACACCACAGAGCAAGTAAGGAGACAAGAGTGGGCACTTCCATGTTGCAGCGATCTTATTTTGAGGTCTTTTTCAGGGATGATGGGTGGGTGGTAGGTGTCTGGATTAATACCAACAGCAAACACACATTACAAAAAATAATTACCTAGTATAATAAAATAAAATAATTGTTTTTTAATTATTATTTTGTGATAAACATGCTTCTTTGAAATAGTTACTAATCACACACACTGTGTTCAATGTTTTATAAAATAGCTTATTTACAAAAAAATAAAATTTTATTGTTTTTTTTTTAGGCTTGCCGGGTAGCATTTACGGCGTGTTTACAGCTTGCATTATTCTTGAGAGGTTCGAGGACGTTTTAAAATTGCTTAATGAGAACCTACTTGACTAATACAATTTATTTTCCGAATACTGTTGTAGGCAATAATTAAATATATACATGTGATGTTTATGTTAGCTCTGTCTTTGAGATATTTAAGTTACCTCCAAATGTGACCAACAGAATAGAAGAAATTTTGCACAAGCAGTGCAAAAAAGGGATTAAATATTTCTAATCAATTTAGTAAGTAACTAAATCAGTACCTGAAAAATATGTAAGGTAATTCAGTATGTTTGAGATACAAAATACTCATAGTTTTGACTCAAAACCGATCTGTTCCATATAATCATTAATTCGAGTGGTGAAATGTCTATATTGGTTTTCCACAGACACTTATTTCAAATAACGTGATTGTAAGATCTATCTAGTGTCTACCCCCTGGTGGACGTGAGCTGCAGACAGGTAATTCACGCCGCAGAGTGAAGTTGTTGGAGTGGCATGGCCAGAGGGGAAGTGTCGAGTCTCCCTCCTGCTGTCGCGTATGCGCGGAAGCGACCACCAAGCTCTATGCATGAAGGGAAGGTTGTCGGGCAGATGAAAGCCGATGGGTATCGATAGTGGTGCGCAGCATGCGCTGCAGCGCTATTCTTAACCATTCTCTCATTCCCGCACCTGCTCTGCGCTGTGCACATCTCCCGCCTGCTCACGTGACCTAAACTCCTAGCCTGCGCAATCGAAATTTTTCTTCGTGATATATTCTGCTCCAAATCACCCTAACCGGCTCTTGAGACCTAAGTTTCGCTCGTTCACCAATCATACTCAATTCTCAACCGTCCACTAACTGACTTTGTACATGAGACTTTAGAATTACTCGTTCCCGTATATTTTGTAAAAATACGTCCCACTATTGGAAACTACACAATGTTTTTTAAACACGTGAATTATTTGTTTACAATAAATTTGGAACTGATTTTTACTTAACATAGAATAATAAACTTTAGCGAGATTATATAATATTTTCCTATATGATAGTAGTGTCTAAAAATTCTGGGCCAGGAAGAACTATACGTGTAATACGTATTTTTGTCTGCTAGATGAATAAATTTTTTTAGATAAACAGATCAAAACAAAAACTTTTCGAGCATGTTTGTTTCACATAAGTTTTTAGAGTTAAAAAAAAGTTCAACTTGAGCACTGCTTACATCGTAAGAGTTAGAACTTGAATAAAGATGCGTGTTTTTCATTACTTAAATAAAATATGCCTTATAGTTTTTTGGTGTAGAAATTTATAATTTATTAGTTAAAAGGTGTTGGAAAATGGGAATAAAGTTTAAAATGTCTTATAAGAGTGCTGGGAAACAGAGGGAAAAAAATGTTTGGTGTAAAATGGTTTACGTTTTCTGATCGGATTTATTGTGTGTTACAAACATTTCGAACATATTTCTTTGTGATGAGGAAAATATAGTTTTATCGGCAAGAGTTGTGAAATTTTATTTAGCTGGGAATATGTCAACCGCTTGCATTTCAAAAAAATAGGAGGAAGATTCAGTGTCCAAGCGAAAATAACAGTTTGTAGAGAGAAGGGTAAATAGCCCAGGTCAGTTCAAAATCCGCTACTGCCTGCCTAGTGAAAGCGTTACATTGACCTTCAAAAAAGCCTCCGTTCATAGGCGAGGCAACACTTTGGTGGTGAAGGGAGGGAGAATGACCAGTTCCTGAGATATCCGAAAAATCCGTCACTTGAATACTCTAAGGGGAGGGGGTTATGCCCTCTGTGGACAAGAGTAGTCAACCGAAAAAACACTTCCTGACCTTGAGAAGGGCGGGTATAAGTGCCGCGTTGGAAGGGACAGTTCTTGGGTGGTGTGGGCGGAGGGGGCGTTTGCCGCTTAACAGGTTCTTGCAGTGTTGGAATTTTACCAGGGCGCTTGTCCAGCAGCTTTGGAAACAAACTCTACTTTGGTGGGCGGAGGGGAGGGAACATATCGCTGAAGACTTGGTAATTAACAAGGGCTGGGGTGCGTGGACTGCCCATTTCTCTTCAAATATGTTCTGTCGAGGGGGGAAGGTGGGATTGTAGGAAGCAGTTGGCCTTGGGCAGAGCAACGTGGAGGATTCTCGAGGGCTTCTGCCATCTTAATACTTCGCCAACCCTCTTGCTGCATAGACGCAACACTGGATCTTTCGACTTCACTGGGCTTCGGAGTGTTGTAGGCTCGATTAACGTTTTATAATATACGCATTTTAATATAATACTTTTAATTATTTTTAATTTGTGTGATAGTGCGTTTATCATGTAAAACCTGTAAAACCTCTTTTTTTACCAAACTAGTTCCTGCCCAGCGTGCACAAGCCATTTGCCTGCTGTCACTCGTCCATGCAACACTCGTGTTAACACACAACAGCTTAATTAAGTATTTCAACCACTCTCCGAAATTTAATAGAAGTTTCTCTAATTATGGCCCAATAATTCCAATTATTATCGAACACCATGCAAATTAATTTTCAATCAGATACAGCTACACTAGTTATATTCACCACACTAAGTTAAGTACAAATTTCTGCTCCATCTCGTTCGTGACATGCCTTGCAACTTAATCGTCTTAATGATAATTTTTAGCTTCAATTGGCAATATTAACAACAAATTAATTTTAAATTCAATTCTCAACAAGACCTGATTCTATTCAAAATTCTTTCGAATTTAACTTCACCAATCCCATCCTCCCCCCCCCCCCCTTCAGGCAGGGGGCTGGGGGATTACAGCGAAACCAGGAGAATTCAGCATTGGGAAATAGGCTCCAGGTGCTACCCTGGAGCTGTGAACAAATTAAAATTGCAACTTGCTGTAAATTTTACTGTGCCTATTGAAGACAGCCAGGCGGGGGGGATTATCCCCACCCTAATCTGGACTTTATTATGATAACCGCATGGGAGGACAAGGGCCTTGGTCTGTACTTCCCCGCGTTGAGGGAGTAACATCCCTATGATGATAAATCGGCGGCTCTGGTCAGTTGCCTCTGGGGCACCACACCGTCAACATCGTACAGAGCTCCTGCTACCCCCTCCCAAAAAGAAAAAAGAAAAGGTACAACAAGAAAAAATTAACCCTTTCAACACATTTCATAAAATTTAACTCTTTCAATCCATTTAACCCTTTCTATTTGATTAGCCCCTTTTATTGACCCTTTCAATTATTTTAATTTACCGTTTGATATTAAATTAATTAGGTCAATCAAAATAGGTGGCAGCCCTTTGTATCTGAAACCCCCCTCGACCCTACTACTCGTCGCTGTGAGTGACATGTGCCCAGTGAAGTTGGTAACTATGGATGGAAAGTAGTTCCATAGCTTAGGGTCGAATAAAAATTGTTAGGAAACAATTTGTGCTAACTTAAATAATATCCGTGTTTTTTTTTTTTTTTTTTTTTTTTTTTTTTCGTGGTGTAAAAATGAGCAGATTTGTAAACTATTTACTTTCCTGATAATTTCATAGTTTCACTTGGCCGATGCTTAAATAAAGTGATGAGGCCCACGACAATGTTAATTTCACATAAAGTGGAATTGCACACAACATGCATACAAGTAGATGCAGGGCTTTCAAAAGTGCTCATTTTACCGTGAATAGCCTATAACAAATATTTTGGTTTGGGAATGCGCAGTGACGCAAGTCCTACGTAAAGCTTGTAAAACAACTTCAGGAAAGTATCGAATTTCTAGGCAAAATAGTGACCGATAAAGTGAGTGAAGAGATTTAGGCGGCTCCTAACAGCGAGGTCATGAGAGCCGATGTGTGTGAATGAGGTGGGGTATGGAGCAGCGCCAGAATGAAAGGGAGGGGAAACGGGAGATCCCCGTGAAAACCCGCAGACCAACGGCACCGTCCGGCACGATTCCCACATGCGAAAATCCGGTGACCCGGCCGGGGATTGAACCCGGTTAGCCTTGGTAGGAGGTGACTAATAGATCGTGGCCATAACGGCGTTGAGGAATGGTGTGGGTTTATTAAAGCATTTCTTGCAGCAAATTCGCCAGTCAATGTGTTCGGCGTTAGGGAAAAGTCACGAAATATGATTCGCTGAGTCTCAACTGGCGAGGCAGACGTTATACGTGCGCCGCGGGACAGAAGGTGGTTTGTTTTCTACGCCAAGGTGACCGGGCATTTGTGACTGTACAACTGTATGCAGATCTCATGACCATTGTGACCTGTAGACTAAACAGAGGAGATCCGAGTGAAACACACTCGGCATTCAACTCGGTGTGTTGGTAATGCTTAGGCCGTGTCTCAACTCGAAAGTGTGCTCACTCTGTCGCATTCTGGCTCACTTTAGCGAATTGAGATTTGTGCCCTCTGTAAGTCTTCGGCATTATTTCTCTGACAGAAAAGATAATAAAAATTGAAAAATATAATATTGCTGACGTTTCACTTTCCTCGAATAAATGTACAGAATTTTATGAAATAGCGACTTATTTTAATTTGTTACATTTTTGCATGATTAAAAACAATTGTTATATGCAAATCACAGTATTTAATAATATGCACACAATTAACCTAAATGAAATGTGAACATAATATCATCATAATTTGTTATGTTCCATATCAAATGGAATATTGTTGTTATTACACATTTCAAAATCGCAATGATTAAGTTAAGTCGATAAAATATTTCTAACACTGCTTTAGTTAGATACAACTAAATATATGTCTGGATATTTGAGGTTGGACTTGGAAACAACATGGCTGCCAGAGAGGGTGCGAGAGTGAGCACCGAGTGTACATCACCGTTCACTCTCCCTCTCGCGCTCTCTACTCGGAGGTGGGACAACAGAGAGGACTCTCTCTATGGCGTCAAGAGTGGGTAAGAAAGTACTCTCTCTCTCTGCGAATTGGGACACTGCCTTAGTAATAAATAGTTCTTATGCAGAAGTATTAAACTGAGTGCGCACGAATGCGGTGCGTTGTCCCTTTGGCTTTGTTTTCTAGACTTTGTTAAGCTTTGTTAGGATCAGGCGGAGGAATTTCCTGAAAGTAGAACTTTAGCAGGGCTTCAGAAAACCGGAAGTAACTGTGAGTGGATTATGGGCCTCGTTACGTCACATGTTTCTATTTTGTGTTTTTTATCGTCGGGTGATGTGGGTTTCATAACTGTTGTAGCGATAACCTCTTATTTCATTCATTCTCGAAAATTTATCGACGTCATCAGAGTAGAAGTTTGGGTGTTGTTGGATGGCACGTGTATGCACTTAGAAACTAAAAGCGGCGCGTCTTCGCGATAACAATGGCCTTCGAGACTTCCAATAACAAATATTTGCATTTTTTTTTGCGGCGTGCGAATCGGGGAGGGGGGGGGGGGAGGCCAGTTCCCGCTCAAACGTGTGCCGTATCGTACACTTCAAATAAAATAAAACATCTTTCCGTCGTAAAAAAGTACGCCAGTTGAATTTTGCTTGTAGAGAATTAAAAGTTATTTTTATCACGTAATAACTTTTATCTACTGTTTTTTTTTCTAGCGGCGTCCTCTGCCCTCCTTTCACATTTCCTCCCTCCCTCATTGATTAGGATCACTACAAATAGATGGCCCGTGGATTATCTGAAAATGTTATGGCTGTTAATATTAGAGGAATGTCAGTTGGGTAGGTCAGCTTTTTTAAGAAGCTGTCCAGTCAAGCCTCTTCCTCCCATATGTGTCACACTGGTTAGATGCTCTATAAAAACGCACAGAGCTATTATTTACAATATTAAACTGCCTGACTCTATTTTTTAACATTTATTATTCCTGTCAGTGAGTGCAGTATTTATGCCAATCTCAGTTATAATTAAAGTGCGTATCACTGTTTTTATACTAGCTAACGTCACTTAATTTTCACATTGCTGTCAAAATGTCCAAGCTCATACATTATAGGCTGTTCACGATAAAATGAGCACTTTTGAGGTCCTAGTTACTTTTTACTGCCAGTCATGTTTTATCCTCTAACCACCTTTTTAAAATAAATATTGCCATGTAAGTAATAAACACAGTGTATATATTCCGCCGATCTTTGAAGTTAACGTATTAGGCCAAAATGAAATATTTTTACTGACTATTATTCCAAATGAGAGGGCTTTCAAAAGTGTTCACTTTACTGTGAATAGCCTATACCAGTCTCTTCTCTCTGCTGTCCCTATGCTCGCAGACTACACCTCTGCTGCGCTCCTATTGGCTGCTTCCAAATAAACAAGACATGTATTAAATATTACTGAATTTGGCGGGAATTTCTGCTCTTATTGAATTAACTTAAGTTTAAGGTTGAATATACAAATACCCATCCATTATGCCATTACAGTAAACTTGTAGTTTCCATAAGAATTTTAAAAAAATTGTGATAAATGTTGGAGGCTATTATAATTAAATATCATACATTGTAAGACCATGCTTGTTAAGGTTAGAATTTCCAGTGATTACATTCTGCTTTGGGTGTGTAACCGCGGAAACACGTTCTGTTTTTAAACTTGTTCAGACATAACTACCGAATGTATTTGGCTGAAATTGTTTAACAGAACTCGTTTAACCCCGGCCTTGGCCACCGCGATGTCAGTAGTTCCGTTGGTTTACAAGCGCCTGACACAAATGACCGTGCAAGACTGCCGACCAGTGCTGCCACTCACAGATTTATGAAAACCCCAGATTGCCTACCGAAAAAAAAAACCCCGTATCTTAAACATAAAAACCCAGATCACAAATTACCCGAAAAAAAAATTCATTTAAAATTTTATATTACACAAATTTCGGAAACACGTTTCAATTTTCCATGAACGACTTGATTAAAAAAAAAACGTTACTGTCAGTAAAGACGTAAATAGAAAACACAATATAAAATTTTTATAATACCATTTCTTTTTAGCTGGCGGTGAACTTAATTCGCTCATAATTAATGTATCAAAAATATGTACACCAACTTCATAACAACTTCTGCCACAAAAATTTACAACTTGCGAGCAAGGTGCACAAACACAAAAGGAAGGAAACTAAGAACCATTACAAATGAAAAAAAAAAAAAAAAAATTACCAAAGACTACATAACACTTCACAAAGACTTTAAGTAAACGAAAATAATTTGCATTTAAAACATACAGCGACTCATTTTGTCAATTTTCTAATATTGTAAACGTTGCAAAGCACTAATCGAAAAACAAAACTCAAGCCACAATACAATAGTCTGCATTTTTATTTATTACTTACTATCAATTATTACTGTTTGTAAAGTTGTTAAAATAAATTTTCATGGTGTATTAGAACAGCAGTTCAAAATGTAAGGATTTATTGTGAAAACCCAGATTTGTTTAGATTGTGATTTTAAAAACCCAGAAACCCTGGGGACTATTAAATACCCCAGATCTGGAGAGGAGAGCCCATGAGTGGCGGCGCTGCTGCCAACGCCACGGCTTGAGCTGACCTGCCCTGTGGGTTGTTCGCACCCCGAGTTGCGCTGAGGGACATTGTGACCATTCATTCCGCAAAACTACTCCCAGGTCATTGATTCTTCCAGAGACGGACATGGCGTCATTCCCGATAGCGTTATCTTGGCTCCCCTTCCTCAATTACCTGGGATGTCATCCTAGGATTACCTCGCTTGCGGTTTTGAAGTACGTATCTCCTCGTTAACGCTCTTTACCACGGGCCATTTCACCCGCGAGTGACGGTTTATGGACGCAGATGTACCGCGTACTCCAGACACTCGCTAGCAAAATGGTGCTGATGGTCTGCGACGTATGGGAA
Organism: Dryococelus australis; assembly: GCA_029891345.1. Classification (NCBI taxonomy): domain Eukaryota; kingdom Metazoa; phylum Arthropoda; class Insecta; order Phasmatodea; family Phasmatidae; genus Dryococelus; species Dryococelus australis. Next base: position 50,077,990 of record CM057000.1, read on the forward strand.
CGCCATTCCCCAGTCGGAGCCTGGATTTACTTGCCGGTCGGCAGCCGAGCCTGTAGGGAATCTTTCCGAATTAGCCACTCAGACACAAGGCCTGTTGCAGAGCCTCGCGCGGCCAGTCAGCGAATGGATAGGCCGCCTTCGAAGTAACCGCCACGCCATTGCATTTACTGCGTGTACAGGCTGTTCACGGTAAAGTGAGCACTTTTGAATGCCCTGCTTAAAATGTATTTGTATGAACGTTGCGTATTGTACCGCCTTATGTAAGATTAACATTGCCAAGGGCCTCATCACTTTATTCATGCGTCGGTCAAGTGAAACTGGGGAATTATTAGAAAAGCTATTTCTGACGCCGAAAATGTTTACATGTTATTACGGCGCGAGATATTAGGCCTATGCGAAAGCAATGCATCAAACCAATATGGCGAAATAGTTGCTTACGAAGTTAGCAGAAACCATTATCTGCCATTGTCCTTTTTTAGTTTTGTATATTCGCTTGGAAAAAAAACCCTGTTGAATTCAGTTGACGGATTTGGAGTTTTGTGTTTTATGCTTTCTTAATCAGCCTCAATAAAATCGCGGAGCTGCGGTGCAAAACACGTCATTCGTATTTACATTTATTTCCATTGCTTTTACGCCGGTAAATTTGCTACTCTACGATCAAGTAGCTGCGGTGTGGGACCTACATGAGCCAGCAGGTTGGCTGGGAACGACAACAGGTGTATCTTAAGCTGTTCGATATTACGACTTTTGTTAGTGGTAGGTATAGATGCGCCCAGTAGCTAGTAGATGTTTTCGATATTTAAACTCTCGTGTGTGGTTACTGCAGATACACACCATCGATACTGATAACGTGAGTGTCATATTTATCCATTATAGTGATCATTCCGATGATATTAATGCCGATATATTAACATCGATATGTTGATATTTCACAAAAGTTGTATAAGTAAATATTTTAATTTCAGTATCGATCGTTATTGATATGTTAAAACGCGTGCCCGTCACATCCTTTTCCGCTTGTCGCCAGCTTCGTCTTTCATGCATATCGATCCCCACGTTGCTTTCCCATTTTCATAAGGTACATGAATTAAAAATGTGAGCTATTTGTTTTACTATTAGCTATTAAGTCGTAAAAATAATTCTAGCAGAAAATTACTTGCTTTTTTTTTCTTCTTTTTTTTCCCCCTGTAAAATAGTTGTTTGCGGAATACGCGTATCTCGATAAATATATGTTCTGCAAACACGTCTTTTTGTCAGAAAAGATAAAAAAAAAAATGATATATGCCCGTTTTTTTTTACTTTTCTCATATTAAGTGTATTATTGGAGAAAAAAATTCGTGAAAATGGTCAAATGTAGCATTTCCTTAAGTGACAACAGAAAAGTATAAAGATACAGGCGTTGTTTAATCTGTGGTCTTTCATCGCGTGTAATAAAACGCCACTGTTACAGATCTAATTTGCACAGTACAGTGTCACGACGGAAACACTGCAAGCCTTGCGCGTAGGAGCGATGAGGCACTAGGCGCGCGTGTTAGTGTCGCCCGTATCGCTCCCTCGCTTCTTGACCTTGGAAGCGGGGTTCCCACGGGGTCCATCCCACTCTTAATAGTATCTCGTAAATAACCCACTACCCACGCACTGTTATAGTCGGAAACACGAAACTACAATAATACCCAAGTCTTATCTTGCGCTATGCCGCTGGCATTGAAAATGTATAGAAGATGTTTTTAAACTACATATTGAAATGCAAACCACAGCATCTACGGGCTGTTATAAAACAATAAATCCTAGTAGCAAAATGTTCCGAAAATTCATTTAGTAATTTTAAATTTAAATTGAAGTTAGGAAAACAGCGCCTGGAGTCCGCAACTGCACATGCTTGCGTGCACGACAAGTTGCATACCACGAAGGCGAGCAGAACTAGCGCGCCAAGTGGAGATTGTCTGCATGTACGACATCATAAACTCGAGGCACATGGGCGCCGCTAGTGGTTGCTTGTTAGTATAGGCTGTTCATGATAAACTGAGCACTTTTGAAATCCCTGCTTTATCTTCTTGTAAGCACGTTGCGTACTATTCCGCCTTCTGTAAAATTAACACTGCCAGGGGCCTTATCACTTTATTCATACTTCGGTTAAGTGAAACTACGAAATTATTATAAAAGTACGTATTTTATAGATGTGCTATTTTTACAGTTACGCGCATTAAAAATACGGACAGTGGAAAAAAAAAATTTAAGGTATCATAAATGTCTACCCATCACTTTTAATTCAACGTTTAGACATGGAACTAATTTCCAGTCATCGTTACCAACTTTGCTGGACGGATGTCACCCGGTACGCCCGTTAAAATCCACGCAGGCAGGGGCAGTGACTTTTTTCTAAGGTAGATTTCAAAAGTGCTCACTTTATCGTGAACTACCTTTACGCTTGAATTACATGAACAACGGAGAAATTCGCAGTTGAGTGGTGAAGGCTGCCAGAAGAGATAGCATTTTATTTCCAACAACAAACGGCAGTACTGGTGACGTAGGGACTGCACATATTTCTTTTGTGGCCTATACAAAGGCATTCGCCGTATGGACTCACCAGTTACATTCGCCTTTGTGATATGCAACTTGTTGTGCACGCCGGTATATGAAGTTGTGGACTCCTCGCTCTGCTGTGTTTTGCTAACTTCAATTTTAATTTGAAAAAAAAATGCTAGATGAATATTCCGAACATTTTTCTACGAGCTGTTCACCGTAAACTTACCACCTTTGAAACCCCTGCTTAAGATCTACTTGTATGCGCACTACGTATTCTTTCACCACATGTAATATTAACATTTCCATGGGTCTGATCACTTTGTTCATGCGTCGGTCAAGGGAAACTGCGTGGAATTGTCGGAAAAGCAAACGTGATTCGTACATTTTACGCAAAAAATTGTAAACATTTCAGTATTCATAAATGTCTACCTAACACTTTTAATTCACCTTTATAACGTTGAACTACATTCATTCCGTCTTTGCCAACTGTATGAGCACATACCAGTCAGTGTGCCCTGTTAAATACATTCAGATATTGTCTTAACTTTTTTAAAGGTTGATTTCAAAAGTGATCACTTTACTGTGAATGGTTTTTAGGCTGTTCACAGTAAAGTGAGCACTTTTGAGGTCAGACTTATTTTTTACTTTGACCCATTTTTTATCCATTAACCAACTTTTTAAATAAATACTGCCATACAAGTAATAAGTACAGTGTGTATATTCCATTTTACCCGGAAGTTGACGTCGATGGCTAAAATAAAATATATTTATTGACTATTGTTCCAAATGAGATGGCTTTCAAAAGTGCTCACTTTACCATGAATAGCTTATACTAGCATTCATTGTTTATATTGGCACATAGATGTCGTGGTGCCACTGGTGTGATGATACATTATGTACACTTAAAAACTGAAGCGATATTTGAATATACTGTATCTATTTTAAGACGTCTCAGGCTTAGAATGACGTTCCAGCGACGTCGTCATGGGCTGTGACGTACTCTGGGTTTCTATGACGGCGACCTTGAGAGCACGTCCCCACTCGGTGCGTACCCGCGTCAAATGCAGTTAAAAACCGGGTCCTGTGTCAAGGGCGCGTGTTTTCGCGAGCATGGCGGGATTATAAGGTCGACATTCACGCGTTCCCATACACTGTCTTGCCTCAGTGGCGACGTACTAGTAAAAATTGCAACCCCGCAAGGTTGCGCTGAGCCGTAGCAGCTTCGATACGCCCTCGCTGTAGCTGAATTATTCTCAGAGTAATGTTCGCGATGACGGTGGAATCTAACGGATTAAACTGCGTATACCGTTCAGGAAACTTACGGGCTAGCCATGTTCTAGTAGTTTTCACTAAGTGTCAAACCTGACGTTTATGAAGAAAAAAAAATCGTAGAACATTTATTTACCGATACACGCGTATAAAGTGAGCACTTTTGAAATCTACCGTAGAAAAAAATCACTGCCATTACCTGCATATATTTTAACGGGCGTAATGAATGACATGTGTCCAGTAAAGTTGGTAACGATGGAGGGGAATGTAGTTCCATGTATTAACGTCGAACAAAAAGTGTTAGGTAACCATTTGTAATAACTTAAATAATTTCTCTCGTTTTCTGAATTTTTTGATGCATCGAAGTATAAAAATGAGCAGATTTCTGCAATATTTACTTTTATAATCATTTCATAGTTTCACGTGACCAACGCGTGAATAAAGTGATGAGGCCCATGGCAATGTTAATTTTACATAAGGCGGTAAAACACATAACGTGTATAGAAGTAGATCGTAAACACGGCTTTCAAAAGTGCTCGTTTTACCGTGAACAGCCTATACACAGAAAGGATTGTTTTCCATAAATTGCTAAGAAGCCGCCTTATAACACCACGTTCAGCGACACGTTGGTGTTCATCAGGCCCAATTCTACAAAGCACGGATACGTAATAAAACGGACTTGGAAACACAAGCGGAAACAAGCTGACGACTCGGGATGAATTTTAAGCGTTCTACAATACGAAGAAACGTACGTTCTTGCAACTTAACGAAATCAAAAATACTCAGCTGCTGCAAATCGTCGATACAGGTTTCATAATATACACATCTCATTTTGTATATTTGTACAGTGTTTAAAAATGCTTAGATACTACTGCCGAACCATGTGTACTTATTCATTAAAACAAAAATGATAATCACCACGGCAAATCGAAGCACTTGATGTGTATACCAAAATGGTCACGAAAACGAATATCAACAAACCTAATACTCGATTGCTATTGGTTACACACGGATTCACGGACAGGGAAGAGTTGGGAGACTCCTAGCTTGCTTTCATGTATCCGTATGTTATCCGCGTCTGCATGTGTGTCATTGTAGATTATGTTAGGGCCCCCTTCAGTGCTGCGTATCCGCGGGCGTGTCATTGTAAACGCGCCTCAGTATATGTTATAAAGGCTGTACATGATAAAGTGAGCACTTTTGATATCAACCTCAGAAAAAGTCATAGTCCCTGCCTGCATATATTTCAACGGGCGCACTTAGTGACGTGCCCAGTTAAGTTGGTAATGATGGATGGAAAGTAGTTCCATATGATAATGTTGAATGAAAAGTGTTAGGTGTCCAGTTGTAATAACTTAAATTATTTTTTTCGCTTTCTGTTTCTTTAATGCACCAGAGTGTAAAAATTAGCACATTTGTAAAATATTTACTTTTCTAATATTATTTCACAGAATCACCTAAACGACGCATGAATAAAGTGATGATGCCCATGCTATGTTAATTTTACATAAGACGGAATAATACATAACGTGCATGTAAGTAGATCATTAGCAGGGCAATCAAAAGTGCTCGATTTACCGTGAACAGCCTATACGTAGAATAGCTCATGGAGAGTCCACTTTTATTCACTAAGAGAAAGGTTTTGTTGGAGATACCAAATAAATTTGTTCGACAAGTATTTGTTTACAGTGAACAATATTTCGTTTACTCAAGTAATCAGTTGTTGCTCCAAACATCTGCATTCGTTCTTTGGAACCAAGTAAGTAATTATAAAATAATACATGTATTATTTAATCATCTACATATATTCACCTTTTATTGCTCCACCCCCCCCCCCCCTAGGGGCGCCACTATACTGGCAAGCCTCCTAAGTTGGTGACGTCGTTTTGCTACTGTTAAGTCAATTCACAGTTACTTTCATCTTTTCTGAAGCCTTGCTAAAGTTCTATTTTCAGGGCATTCCTCCGCCTCGTGCAAAACAAAGCTCAATCATATGTACACACAACAAAGGGACAACGCACTGTATTTGTATGCACTCAGTTAAATTATTTTTTTCATGAAAACTATTTCTTACTAGTGTTGCGGTCCCACGTGGGGGTCACACAAGCTATGTGGGGAAACGTAACTCTGATTATTTCACTGCGTAATGTAATTAAAACCATCAAATGTACATCCTGTTACATTATAACTTATAGGACACTTTACATTTTACGTAGATACCTTAAACTGTTCCGGGCAGCGTGTTACGTTAAGTTAATCTTTACCTCCGTGTATTTGTAAATCTATACTAATATATAAAGAGGTAGTGTTTGTAACTTTGTGTGTTTGTGTGTTTGGATGTAGGAGGTAATCTTCGAAACTACTCCTCCGATTTTAAAAATTCTTTCACCAGTAAAATTCTACGTTATCTTTGAGTGTCATAGGCTATATTTTATTTTAAAAATCAGTAGGGATCCCTACTAAAACTCCAATAATGTAACTCAAAGTATAAATGACCTATAAAATTCCTTACATTGCGCGCGCTGCGAAAACTATTGATGATAGAACAAAATAATGTACTACGGCTTTGCAGAACACATCATTATCTACAAAAAGTGTCGCGACACCATATGTCTAACTATTATAGTTATGGCACAATAACTATTTTTTTTATTTTAAAAACTGAATTAAAACGCCGCCGCTAGAAAATGCACTTTATTTGTACCTTGGTATTAATCCTTATTAAAATAAATTACTTCACATTAAAGACTGGTTTAGTACCTGTATATTACTTTTTGAATTATTCAATTCGGACATTCCATTCAAAAGATGTCATGAGTTTAAAAATGTACCATTTAATAAAAATAATTAAAATCGTTAGATGATGTTTAACTGGTCATATTATCAACAATTTATTAATCCTTATAAAAATAAGCACGTTTATCGGCACCATTACTAAATACATGTGATTTTTGCTTTTTACTGGACTTATGGTTAAAGAGATAATACGATATCAATAAAGCACGCCGCGCATCAAGGCCACGCCGTGAAGCTACCGGTGAAGTGCAAGGTCAACGTTCTCAACGCGTAAGACTGCGAGGCAGTTAGTGCAGCCAGATCGTGGGTAAAAAATGCCCCCACTTTGTGCCGTTTTCAATGTGCTTAGACGAGACTGTCCCACAAAGTGGGGATACGTTTTACCTACGATCTGGCTGCACTGGCAGGTACCCGCGCGGCGCAGTCACGTGGTTGGCGCCGTACGCAGCACACAGCACGTTTTATTTTCCGAATCTGTCCGTCCTCATTTCATTTATTGTATTAACTTCATACTAATATCTATCCGCTCATACATTCGCATGCAATCTATACTTCTATACTAATATTATAAAGAGGTAGTGTTTGTAACTTTGTGTGTTTGAATGTAGGAGGTAATCTTCGAAATTACTCATCCGATTTAAAAAAATTCTTTCACCAGTAGAATGCTACGTTATTACTGAGTGTCATAAGCTATATTTTATTTTAAAAATCAATAGGGATCCCTACTAAAACTCCAATAATGTAACCCAAAGTGTAAATAAATGACCTATAAAATTCCTTACATTGCGTGCGCTGCGAAAACTATTGATGATAGAACAAAATAATGTACTACGGCTTTGCAGGACGGACAGATTCGGAAAATAAAACGTGCTGTGTGCTGCGTACGGCGCCAACCTTAGAAGCTCTACTGCCATTATGGGGGAGTTACTTTTGTGTTTGCTGGGGATTTTCGGCAGACACTCCCTGTAATTACAAAAGGGACGCGTGCAGATATCATCAAAGCATGTCTTAAATCATTTCCCTTATGGAGTTCTATTCAACACCTAAATTTGCTAACGAATATGAGAGAATCTTGGTGGAGACACGCATAAAGATTTCCCACAACAATTGCTCAGACTTGGAGAAAGAGTTTTTCCTTCTCTAAATTTGGGCACTAATTCTGCTGAAATCATTTTAAATGAGACATTAGGTCAGATAGTCCACAGTCTGTAGCATCTTATAGAAGCAGTATATCCGGGCCTCGAAAATTTACTAGAAAGAGACTTTCACTGGTTGTGTTCCAGGGCAATAGTATCGCCTAGGAACGACACTGTCAATGAAATCAACAATCTCATTATACAAAGAGTTCCCGGCCAAGTCAAAACCTATAAGTCGATTGACACAGTCACCAACGTTGACGATGTCGTCCACTTTCCTCAAGATTTTCTAAATTCGCTTAATCCTTCTGGCTTGTCACCTCACGAACTATCATTAAAAGTCGGTACTCCTATCATACTTTTAAGGAATATAAGCCCTCCTAACATGTGTAATGGCACAAGATTGCTCATTAAAGACTTGAAAGAAAATTTGATTGTCGCGACCATCCTCACCGGTCCAGCAGCCGGCCAGCTGGCAAACATCCCGAGGATTCCCATGATTCCCACGGATTTGCCAATATCTTTCAAACGGTTGCAATTTCCCGTAAAAACATCGCTCGCGATTACTATTAATAAGTCCCAGGGTCAAACTTTCTCTTTGGTTGGAATATACCTACGAAAAGAGTGTTTTTCCCATGGCCAACTATATGTTGGTTTATCACGAGTTGGAAGTCCCGAGAAACAGTACATTTTGCTACCAAACAATAACATGACGTCAAACATTGTCTACAGAGAATGTCTTAGCCAATAACATATTAAATTCTTCTATCTCAGATAAATTGCATTGTAATATAATGTATATTAATATGAAAAATTATAAAAAAGTAAAAAAATATTAAATAAAAATAACAAAAAAACTTTAAACTATAAATTATTTAATTAATTATTAAATTATAATGTGCTTTTTTTAATGCCTTAGGAGTGTTTACCCAACCTAATTAACGCCGGGTTAAGCAGTTTTTTTTAAATCTTAATTGCACCCGTGCGAAGCCGGGGCGGGTTGCTAGTTATCTAATAAAATAAGCCACGCATCGAACGAAGAGTCATCTTCCTAACCGCCGGAAGGGCTTTACCTTTGTGTTGCCGAAGGCTGATTGCTATGCGAGCTCGACTCCTCGGCGTCCTTAAATATACTTGGTGGTTTACAAATGACTCCGTTTGTTTGCAAACTGCTCCTGCGGCTCGTGTCGTGATTGTCTCGGCGGCACTTCGCTTCCGTGACCTCGCTCGCCTTAGAGGTGTGCTGGTGCGTTCATACAAGTGCCACAGCAAGGGCTTGCCCATAACACTAGGCATTGCCTACGCGTCTATTTTCTCTCTGTTTTAGTCAAATTAATTACAAATGCAATATTATGATTTATAAATTAAATATAAGTAACAGTTCAATTTTTCGAAAAATAAGATAATTTGTGTTAACAGAAGTACAAAACGCTTGCGATACACTGACTGACACACGACATATTTAAGGAACAAGCAGACACGTCACACATGGGGAGTTTTTTCAATGGTTTGTTTACGAAAGTGTTGAGATACCGCGAATAGATCATAGTAATGTCAATGTATTACGGTAGGAAGAGAGTGCACCCGACTGTGTAAATGCAGAATTCATTAAAAAGTAGTGCACACAATACAAAAATTGTCCGCAAGTACGAGTTGCGTACAAAATAAGAACATGTAAATTTTTAACAACTTAAGATATTTTAATTCAATTTACTTATTTAATTTTTTTTATTGGTTAATAAGTCTACTGTTACAAGACGCCATAGGGGCGTATTAGAGTTCGTGTGGGATGGAGGTCTTGGTAAAAATAAAAGAACTTTTTTCCCTCTCTCACGCAGCTATTATTTACAACATTAAACTATCCATCTTCGCTATTGCTCTTGTTAATCTCAGTGGGCTTAATTTTTAATGTCCATTTCAATTCTAATCAAAGTCTTGATCGACGTCTGTATTAGTTAAAGTTACTTAATTCACACTCATCATTTACACATATTCAATCGGTCTATTACTATCATTACAAATGTCTTACACTCGCGCACCCACTTCAGTAATCCCGCCCGTCAGTCTCACCTTCACTGTACCGATGCTCGCAGTCTGCAGACATCACTCTCGCTGGTCACTGTCGCCACTACTCTACGTTCGGCTGGCTCGTCGCCTCGTTGTCTTAGCACACCTGCTGCTCAAGGTCGCTGGCCCTTTCTAGAAGGTTCCCAGCACCCAGAGTATCGCTGAGAGAGGTTAGGGCAATTACCAGAATATTCTTTCAAAGATGACCGCAGAAATTCAGTTCGCTGAAGGTGAGCGGTGCACGGGTCGCTGTAGGCTTGTCGCGGCCTGCCTTTTCTCGGGGCCACGGTGACTGAGTGGTTAGCCTGCTCACCTCCCACCAAGGCGATCCGGGTTCAGTCCCCGACAGGGTCACTCCCGTATTTTCGCAAGTGTGAATCGTACAAGACGATGCCGTTGGTCGGGGGTTTTCTTGGGGATCTCCCGTTTCCCCCGCCCTTTCATTCCGGCGCTGCTTTATACTCATCTCAATGACCCCCGTCTCTCAAGACCTCCTGTTAAGAGCCGCACAAATCTCCTCACTCACTCACTCGAATATTTTCGTGCTCTGCACTTAAAACTACTGTTACATGGTTCCACAAATCATTGCGTGGTAGTTTACCACACTGTCCTGTTATGAAGATCGTATAGTGTGTATTTTATCATTGCTGGTTTTTTTTTTCTTTTTTTTTTTTTTTTTTTTTTTGCAGTTTGTTCTAAGACGCTGTTCACGTGTTTGCGTGTGTGTGTGTGTGCGTATTACGGTCGTGGGGTAATTCCGCCCACGGGGTAAATCGATTGCTTAACCTTTTGTCCCTTCTGTAAGAAATGAAAAAGTCTGTAAAATGTGATTTATAATGTCTGTTATTACATGCATACGCAATAGGTGTTAGAAATCACATTTCACTGACCTTTTCATTTTATACAGAATCGGTCAAAATGTTAGGCGATCGGAACTACCCTTCTTAATACTACCGCTTCTATAAAAGAAAAATAAATTCACTGATGTGCATTGCAGCTTTTACTGATGTAGTAGTTCTCGCAGATTGAGTTTGTAGTATTGCAGCGATCATCAGCTACCGATGACCATCTCTGCGACGCCCCGACGTCGCCCCCTTAGCAAAGGCGTCTCGGCAGGCGCAGCCGAAGGAGGACGCAGATTGAATCAATTGGGTCGTGCTCGCCTCAAGGCCAGCGCGTCAGTCGCCAGCTGGCGGGTAAGAGTCGTGGCTGCCTTTTCGTCGATTACATCCGGGGAACTCCGTAGTTTGGTGCTGTGATCTGGTTTCATGTCGAGTGGAGGCATGCGTTCAGTCACTCGAAGAAAAACTTACAGGGAACTATCACACTATATACAATATAAAATATATATGTACACCCAATACGATATTACTCAGGCCAAGAAATAAATAATTCACATAAAAGATTTACACCTTGTAACAGCACTGTCACGGGAGCGAACGTAAGCGTGCGAACGGTACAGAAATGAAGAGACTGAATGAAGAGAATTGAGCGGCTCTTAAGAGTGGGATGGACTGAAACATTTTCTGTGAAATAGTTGTTCGCGCGAATACGTGTATCTGGATCAATAAATGTTCTGCAAATACGACTTTTTGTCAGAAAAAATAAAAAAACTATTATCTATGCCCCCCCCCCTTTTTTTGTCGTATTAAGTGTATTATTGGAGAAAAAAATTCGTAAAAATGGTCAAATATAGCATTTTTAAAGTTTGCCTATGCAGTTTCGTTAAGCGGCAAGAGAAAAGTACAAAGATACGGGCGTACTTTAATCTGTGGTCTTTCATCTCGTGTAATAAAACCCCACTGTTACAGATATAATTCCCACAGTACAGCGTTACGGCTGAAACACTGCACGCCTTGAACGTATGAGCGATGAGGCGCTAGAAGTGCGTGTTAGTATCGCCCGTATCGCTCCATCGCTTCTCGGCCTTATATGCGCAGCTACATATTCCCCTTAAGCTTTGTTCACACGAGGCAGCGGAATCTCCTGAAAGTAGATCTTTAGCAAGGCTTCACAAAAGTTGTAAGTAACAATGAATGGACTATACACTGACATGTCGGTTACTTGTGTAAGTTGAACGGCGTACAGTATTCCGAGGCCGTATCCGAACTCAGGTATATACTTGCGTACTTGTATCCTTGCATGCTTCTCTTACCCTTGGCACCAAACTTGATAAATTCGGACAAGCAGTCTTGTTTGCCTCTGTGCCATTTATTTGCCAGCTAACCAATTTAAATGTCCCTGTATTCCGACTAAAAATTTGATAATTGCCAAAGGATTTATGGATTAAATAAAGTATTAAATAATACTTTATTTTGATTTACATTAACATTTATTGTCTTGCATTATTGTATGTAAGTGCAGTTTGGATTGCTTTTTTTTATCTTAGCTTCTGTATGTTAGGAACATAAGCCTAATACGAATTTAATGCGTAGACCTTTTTTTAAGGTGAAACCGCAATAATTTTTTATTGTTCAAAGTTATATGTCTACGAAGTAGTAATGTTGCCCTATTAAACTTTGAATCAAATAATTATGTCGGAAATTAATTGTAACGTACAAATTGCTTCCCAAAATGGCAGCACATATTGTTCAAGTATGCGAGAAGTATACAACTTCTTTTACTTTTATACTTCATACTTCACTTGCAGTTCGGACAGCACTTAAGACCTCACTAGTTCAGGCGAATTCGGCCACAGTCTAAGGCTTGGCGGGAAGGTATGGGGGGCGAGATACGCCCTCACAATCTGACCGAGCGACGAGTGCGGTCCCGCTTGCCAGTTGCACCAATCAAGGTCAATTTAGGCCAATAGCCTTGCGGCCCCAGCGTGTGGCCGGCGCCCATTGCACAGTGTCCTTCACGAGTGAATATTTCAGACAGCTTGAAACCCAGGATGTGTCCATGGCAACGCACTGCCCACAAGACGTATCGTTTGTCGACGCACTGTTTGGTAAATTGGAGAAATAAACCTATGTTATTAGCAAAAAAAAAAAAAAAAACCAGGAAATTTAAAATATGAAAGCATTGTCCTTATAGGCCATTCACGTTAAAATGAGCACTTTTGGAAGCCCTGCTTAAGATCTACTTGTATGCACATTGTGTATCCTTCCATCGTATGTGAAATTAACATTGCCATGGGCCTCATCCTTTATTCATGCGTCGGTGAAGTGAAGAGTTAAAAAAATAGAAAGCATAAACAAAAATTTAAATTATCACAAATGATTACCTAACACTTTGTATTCTACGTTAACATATGGAAATACTTTCCATCCATCGCTACCAACTTTACCGGGTGTATGTCACTCAGTGCGCCCGTTAAAATTTGTGCAGACAGAGGCAGTGACATTTTTCCAAGGTTGATTTTCAAAAGTGCTCAATTTATCGTGAACAGCCTTTAACAGCGTGTGGAGATTCTTAATTAGATATATTTTTTAATTTTGCGTTAGTAAAGTTCAAGAGTTATTTTCAATTTTTTTACCCTACTTGAACATTAGAAATTCTTCGACTGCACTAAAACAGTAATCACTGTGTGCAGTAGACTAAGTAATATAATCGAAAATAATACTTATTTCGTTTTATGCTAACAGCTGAATTATAGATTTTCATCTAAACAGGGAGAAATTGAGGCGTGCAGTAAGGAATGGAATCACGTTAGCGTTTGTCCGTATTTGCGATGGGAAAATCATTTAGGAAAATGCGCCTTCCAATGATGCGTGATGTAGTCAGGCATTATGACGTCACGAATGCGAGTCGGACACAGAACAGTGTAATTCAACATGCTCGGTTACAGCGATGAACTCTCATTTCTACAGATAGTTACGTAGCTATTAAACTAGTATTATCAGTGCAGTACTCGTTTTTATCCCTGAATTGTTCATCTTCTGTTTTTCTGAGTAGTTAGTATAAGCGTTTTCATGGAATAATAGCCAATAAATATATTCTATTGTAGTATTAGACATTAATTTTCCATGTCCGGTGTAATATACACACCGTATTTATTACTTACATGGTAATATTTATTTTGAAAAAGTGGGGGGAGGATGAAAAAATAAAGAAACTACGGCCTCAATATTGCTTTTTACACACACACACACACACACTCACTCACTCACTCACTCACTCACTCACTCACTCTCCCTTTCTCTCTCCCCCCGCTTATTAAGGGGACTATGTAGCTGCGCAGTCCAAGGTCAAGATGCGTGGGAGCGATACGGGTGACAATTACACGCACGCCTAGCGCCTCATCGCTCCAACGCGCAAGGCGTTCGGCGTTTTCGTCGTAACGCTGTACTGTGCAAATAAGATCTGTAGGAGGTTTTTATTACACGCGATGAAAGACCACAGATTAAACTACTTCCGTATCTTTGTACGTTTCTCTTGCCGCTTAAGGAAACTGCATAGGCAAGTATTAAAAACGCTATATTAGACCATTTTCACGATTTTTTTCTCCGATAATACACTTAATATGACAAAAGAAAAAAATAGGACCCTAGATAATAGTTTTTTTTCTCTTTTTTTTTTTTTATCTTTTGTGACAAGTCATATTTCCAGAACTTTTATTTGCCGAGATACGTGTTTACGCGCAAACAACGATTTCACACAAAATGTTTCAGTAAATAGGACCCGTCTGGTGCAGATTCACTATCGCTTTAAACAGCCTTCCAGATGGTCCCTAGTTTCTCGATCTTCAGCACTTCCAACACTAAAGGGGCGTCTGGACGTAAGTATCTCGGCGCTCTTCTCGGAGCGCTGTTCGCTGTTGGAACGTCGCCTGCTTTGCAGTAGGCATGTAGGTAATATCTCCTCGCCGGCCGGACAGATAGTGAACTTATATATAATAGAGCAGTTATTTATGTAAACTGTTGTGCCCCATCCGTGTGATATTTCTTGGCATGCTTTATCGGCTTCTGTGCGCGTTCGAGGCCCAGAAACAAGGAGGCTATACGGGCGACACTAACGCGTGCGTGTAGAGCCACATCACTTTTATGCGCAAGGCGTGTCGTGTTTTCCTCGGTGCTCTGTAACAGTGGGACTTCATCACACGCGATTAACTACGTGCGTGTGGTGGTGCATTTCTCATACCTCTTACGGAAACTGCCCAGGGAAACTAAAAAAAATGTGATTTTTGTTCCTTCCATTTTCACGATATTTATTTCTATATGAATAAATTCAGTATGATAAAAGCAAAACCATACGGGTTTGCATAATTGTTCTTTTTTTTAAATCATTCCTAGCAAAAGTCTTATTCCCAGAATATTTATTTACTGATAATCACGTAACCGCACAAACAACGAATGAAAAAAAAAAAAAAATCAGGGCTAGTAAAGGCTGTTCACGATAAAGTGAGAACCTTTGAAATAAACTTTAGAAAAAAGTCACTGCCTCTGCCTGGATATATTTTAATGGGCGCACTGAGTGACATGAGCACAGTTAAAGTTGGTAACGATGGAAGGAAAGTAGTTTATTTCGTAACGTCGAATAGAAAGTGTTAGGTAACCATTTGTGATAACTTAAATTATTACTTTCGATTTATGTTTTTTTAATACATCGAAGTTTAAAAATGATCATATTTATAAAATATTTACTTTTCTAATAAATTAAACAGTTTCATCTGACCGACGCATGAATAAAGTGATGCCCATGGCAATGATAATTTTACATAATGCGGAAATATACACAACGCGCAAATAAGTAGATCTTAAGCAGGGCTTTCAAAAGTGCTCATTTAACCGTGAACAGCGTGTATAAATTTTACATTTGTGAAATCTGCTACTGCGCAACTTGCTTGCCCACTCATATCTTTGTTTCCTCTACTGCGGTAACTCGCCTCCCGGTTCGGCTCTGCCAAACGGGCTGCAGCAATCTCTGGCGCTGTGTATTCACTCGCAGGGTGTATCAGATGAACAAGCAGCGTGTCCAATCTAGCGCGTGAGAGGAACACATAATTTCGATAATGTCCTGGCAGCCTGCCAAATCATAGCGCGAAATTACAGTCTTGCCTCTGATCACCCGGCAGCGATATATTCGCTATTCCGGGTGGTCTCGCTGGCAGCTGTGTTTATAGTCTATTCACGGTTTCTTCGTCTGGCCTTTTCGAATCAAACCTTTGAAAAATCTACCCATGTAGGACGTGTTTAGTTATTTCCTAGTTTCGCCCTGTACACAAGCGTTTTATACTTGTGTTCATAAAGTCTACCGTTACGTGTTGCAGCTGACGCCGACTCAGCTGCCCCGCGCCGTAATCGGAGACACACCTCGCCCTCCCCTCCACCTGGAACGATGCGCTCGCGGCCTCCTGATTTCCCCCTTCTGGGAATCCCGTGAATGCCTACAGCGGCGAGACTTGTTGGCGTCACAGACCTCCTTTCGCGTGCTAGAGTTACCGATACGTTTAGCGACGACGCTAGAATGTTCTGGTAAGACTGGCTGGCGCATCAGCCCTCCGCAACGCATCACGCGAGTTGGGGAAGATTCTAGGTGGCGGCCTAACTGTCGCAACCCAGCGGCCGGCAGTCTTTGACGGAGGCCGCCTGGCCGAGTGTGCGCGATCAAAGTGAAGTGTGGGCGACGACTGGAGATTGTGGGACGACGGCGAGTCGGGTGTTCGCGGCTTGAATGGACGAGAGGGTGTGAAACCGACGAGTGAAGCCTACTGTGCGTGAGGACGCTTGGAGGACTCTAGAACATTGCGACTGGCGGGACATAGACTGTACTGAGGTGGGACAGAATGGAAGTGTAATACTGATTTTATTGTAAATATTCGAACTGTCAAATATGGACGCATAAATTTTTTAATAATTGAATAGGTTAATACACTGTCTATTGGGACTGATATTTAATTATTTTATTTAATTGATTCACTTCTGATGATTATGTATTGTATTAAATCTGAGTAATTAGTTGTGAACAGTAAGTGATTGTGCAATTTTGAGTTCAGATAATTTTGCTGTAGTTATTGTAAATAAAATAAGGAAATTATAATTTATTATTTTATTTTATTTAATTTAGACCTCCATCCCTTAACGAAGTTGGTATAGCCCACTTAATTTCTAGAAAGATAAATTGTAACATTACTTTTATTTTTCCTGTTAAATAGAAACGTTATTCACATTTTATCTGTAAATAATAATGCTTCATTTATAAATAATTTGAATAAAAAAACAGTGAGAAAACCTGTGTGTTGGTAGCACCTAGTGAGAAATAGTTCTTATGCAGAATACTGATACACTGAGTGCGCACGAATGTGGTGCGTTGTCCCTCTGGTGTAACTCTCCAGTCTTAATTAAGCTTAGTTTGCACGAGGCGGAGGAATATCCTGGAAGTAGAACTTTAGAAGGTTTTCAGAAAAGGCTGAAGTAAACGAAAGTGGATTATAGCACTAAGTTCGTCAATCCTGTTCTCGATGTTTTTTGTTACGTTCACTGCGCTTCGCTGTAATTTTTTTTTTTTTTTTTTTTTTACCAAAATTCTTAAACGTGTAATATAATTCCTGATATATACGCACTATGCGGCTACGTACTGAATTATTAATAAATTGCACATAACCTGATTGACACCATCGATTAAGCTCTAGGAAGTCTGAAAAATACAGGAAGTTTTGTTTTCTGTTATATGTTACATTCTTCTCGTCCTGTAGTCTTATTGTGTCGCCTGAGTTTAGGTTTTGGTTCTATCAGTGTTGTAATGTTTATTTGCTGATCTAGTTTTTTCTGCTGTTGTTGATATGGTGACAGCCAGTTGTAGACTAAATATGATGGTGTCTCCTGGATTTCGTCTTTACCACATCTCAACATTGTCTCGCGAATTGCCTAAGAACTACCAGATTTCCTTGTTCAGACAGTGAAGTTCAATTTCCTTACTTTTAGTTTTAGAAAAAATACTCGATAATGCAGAAATAATTTTTTTTCTTAACTTAAATATATTGCCGTCGCGTTGCACCTCGTCTAGCAGTAATGCACTACCTCTCCAAAGTTCTTATTTATGTAAACATTGTGCTAACCGTAGTAGCAGTCTCGTGTGGTATTGACATTTATAATGGTTGTATAAACAGTCTGTCAGGGTTGCGACGCATAGTTATATGCAGCTCACATGCACATTGCACCCCGTATTCCTAGTTCGATTTTATTTCACATAAATTGCAGAACGAGCTAATTCAAAATCACAGAAAATGCTCACGTTGGTGAAAAATGTAAATAATGCTTCCGGGAAAATTTTGAAACGCTACACAGTTAAAAAAAAAAAATCCCACACGGGTGGGCGTGAGTTAGGGGGAGGGTCGTAGAATGATTAGAAAGTTAATGTATTTTCATGTATATATGGAAACAGTGTTTAGTTTTTACAGTCATCCCCGTCAGAGTTGTTGAGAAATAACTCTGTTTTGGGGGGTGGGAGGGGGAGGGCGCCGCGCTTGGTAAGTGACTCATTTGATGTTTGGGAATCATTGCTATAAGTAGAGATACCGTTCATAATATTAGTGGCATTTGCGTCAGTATCGTAATGAGTGAATATATTTGGGCGGATCTTAACAGCGATGTCTTGAGAGTATTTCAGGGTGATTGAAGTAAATATGGAGCGGCGCTGGAATGAAGGGGCGGGGGAAACGGGAGATCCCCGAGAAAACTCGCTGACCAACGGCATCGTTCGGCACGGTTCCCACTTGCGAAAATCCGTTGGTGACCCGGCCGGGGATTGAACCCGGTTCGCCTTGGTGGGAGGCGAGCAGGCTAACCGCTCAACCACTGCGACCCCCCAGTATCGTTATGATACGTAATAACCAGACAACTGAATGGAGATTAAATAATTTCAAAATCAGTGCTTTATGTTGCACGAGAATTAAGGCACCTCATTCCAGCGACCCTGCAGCATCACAAACTACACCACATATTACTAACACAGATACCAAAACAGATTATTTTTGGTTCATCAGTTAATACAAGAGTGCAAAAAGAAAAAAATCCCCTGAAAGTAATCCCATTTTACTGTACGTGAAATTAAATACCATTTGTCGCTGATAAAATTCAAATTAGTATTTTCGATTTTTATTATTAATGTCCTTGTTGTATACTGGAGTGTTTTTGGGAAAGTGAGGAGGTTGCTACATTCTAAACAAACCGAAATCGCCCCACGAGTCGCGATTCGAACCCAGCCTCTCTCCTGGGATCAGTAAGGAAATTACAGAATTGAAAATGTTGGAGCAGCAGCAAAATGCCTGAGAACAGTTTCCTTGTAGCTATTCAGAACGTAATCAGTCTAAAGTACAGTGTGCTCTCAAATCTTCCCAAGTTTTGTACGACGACCCGTCCCGGAGATAAAAATACCTGCTCTAATATTACCTGAGCTAAGTCAAGGCCACGCACCTCCCAACAGTGCTACAGTCCGAGGTCAGTCACTTTCTTTCTTCACCTATCAAGTTAGTTGTAAAGTCGTATAAGCTGTTTATTTAACTAAGCACTTTTTAATACCCTGCTGCCTAAGATCAATTTTCCTCCTCGTTTATAGGCTGTTCACTGTAAAATGACCACTTTCGTAAAATTAACAATGACATGCGTCTCATCACTTTATTCATGTGTCGGTCAAGTGAAACTGTGAAATTATTAGAAAAGTAAATATTTTACAAAACTGCTCACTTTTACACTTCGATGCAAAAAAAAAAAGCGGAAAGCGGAAGTAATCATTTAAGTTATCACAAATGGTTACCTAACAATTTTTATTCGACGTTAAAATTATGGAATTACTTTACCTCTGCCATTGCCAACTTTACTGGGCGCATGCCACTCAGTGCGTTCGTTTAAATATATGTAGGTAGGAGCAGTGACTTTTTTCAAGGTTGATTTCAAAAGTACTCACTTTATCGTAATCAGTCTATAGTATAGATTTTGCCGTATGTAAAATTTACATTACCATGGGCTTAATATAAGTGAAAAAGTGATATTGGTACGTAATTGTGTTGCTAATAAGCCGATTCGTACTGTAAACTGTTTTAAAGTAAAAAAAAAAAAAAATACCCACTTTATTTTTTACAAATTTAGACATCACACTCGCGATACGTCAAGAATTAAAACTGTTTCTCTTAATTCACTGCTAACTTAACTGAGAGTTGGCATGCCATTGTGCATGCTAGCACACTCAGGATGCAGTTAACGAGCAGTATTTTTTTTCTTCAAAGTTTGATTTCAAGTTTCTCACTTAACCGTGCATAACCTGTACTTAAAAATGTGCGTTAGTATGTGTGCATATGCACAGTAACTCAAAAAAGTATTCATACACCTACACGTTTAGTCCTAGCGTGTGTATTTCAGGCAATGTAAAGCCAGAAGCCGTACTCAGACAGAGAGGTGGAATAGCATGCCCTATGGTACACATATAGTCTGTTCACGATAAAGTGAGCACTTTCGAGTCCCTAGTTGCTTTCGCATCTCAGCCTTATTTTATCCAGTAACCGCTTTTTAAAATAATTATTGCCATTTAAGTAATAAACACAATGTATATATTCCACCGCCAGAAATTTAACCTCTATGGTTAAAATAAAATATATTTATTGACTATGAGAGGGCTTTCAAAAGTTCTCATTTTACCGTGAATAGCCTTTACGTCAGCAGGACGAGCACACAATGGGAACGATGCTATTGTGACGGTCAAAAAAGTGTCCATACAGGGCAGGTGTAACCCTGTTTGGTCTCGAAGCGCCCGTGTTATCCACCTCCAGCAGTTGTGCGTACAAAGTCGAGTTCCCTGCACATCAATTGCCGGACTGTTGTAGTGAGAGGTAGTGGCCAGGATGGGGCGCGAAAAAAAAAAAACACGAACTGTCCGGGACGCAACGCGAAGAAGTTGTTTCTATAATTGCGAGAACCATCTCCGTTTGTTCTGGAACTGTCAGTTCCATACAGAAGAATTACAAAGAAACAGGGACAACAGAAAATAAACGGCGATCCTGACGTCCAAAAGTGCCTACGTGCCGCGAACGACGGCGCCTTGTCACTTTAGCACGTAAAGAACCATTCCGAAGAGCGGCACCCGTGCCGGAAGAGATCGCACGAACAGCTACACACTCTCTGTAAGTACTCATAATGTACGGAGTGTATTGCATAATGCCAATTTCCATGGCGGGGCAGCCAGGAAGAAACCTCATATTTTCTGCAGTAAACCGACAAAAACGCTTGCTATTTGCCACCGAGTACCGTGATAGGCCTAACTAATTGAGAAAAAAAAAGCAAGTAAATTGTGGAATCCATAAAGAATGATATTCCACAAATAAAAAATTTCAACACCTGTTACCGAGCGAGGTGGTGCAGTGGTAAACCACTGTAACCTCAGGCGAATGCTGAATTGGTTCCTTACTATAGTTTATACACGGTAAAGGGAGCACTTTTGAAAGTCCTCTAATTTGGAATAATAGGGAATAAATATATTTCATTTTAGACGTTAACTTCCGAGTTCGGTGGCATCTATAGATTGTGTTTATTACTTGCATGGCAATATTTATTTTAAAAGGTGGTTACAGGGTAAAAAATGGCTGGAATAAAAAGTAACTAGGCCCTCAAAAGTACTCACTTTACAGTGAATAGACTAAAGGACAATTCACTCTCCGTTCCTGCTTTCTGAGCTACTTGCTCTGTCTTTAATGGCCTCGCTGTTGACGAGATGTTAAGATCTAACTACCTCAATACTGTACCCAATGAACTTGTTTACGACGATAAATTGTCTGTTGAGATTCATTTTTATGCCCTGCTGGAAATACTCTCACCGGAACAAGCACCCCGAGATATACCGAGGGCACGCTAGGTGTCGACAAATGCGTGCATTTAAGTTGAAATAAAAGCAACGCTAGAAAATAAGTACTATCTTAGGTGACAGAGTTTGTTGGTTAAAATTGAAGCAAAACCTCACCCACCTCTCCATCTACCATCCTGTTCGATTAATGATTTTACGATATTACAAGTGGTCCTATCAGGATAATACATTGGAAAATTAGTATTCTTGGTTGAGAATCGTGTAATTTAGAATGCGCTGTAAGCACGTCATCCAACACTTCCGTATGTACTCTGTAGATTTTGGGATGCTTCTTTGGGCAACCGCACATGCTTATACTCTTCCTGGGTGGGATGTTGACGGCAAGTTATTGTTTAGGTATACTAAATATTTTCTCGCAAGTTGTATGCTGTCACAAGAACAGAGTATTTTTCATTTACTCGCAAGATACGACAGAAAAATTTCTCCTAGGTTTAATATATATATATATATATATATATATATATATATATATATAATAGGCTCCTGGGACTGCCGTAAACAATTGACTGTAGTGAGAGGCCACGCGGCACGAGATATTTCGTTGGTAGAGAGAGAGTGCGTGCGCGTGCGTGATAGACAGGAGCGAGAAAAGTTACGCCAAATGTTTTCGCAACAGGTGATACACCCAACGAGCGCCTTCGCTGTTCTGTTCCCCCGCAACACTGTAAACAGCCCTGTTGCCGCAACCCTGAAAACCACTCCATAATTAGCAGGCCCGAATGAAAAACCAGTGACCTGCCTGCTCAGGCTCTTTTGCGGCATTCAAATTAACAACGCACGTCGCTTGTGAGTTATGTGTATTTGATATGTACCTGCGATAAACACAGATACACGTACAAATTATATTTAAAACTCATTTAAACACCCATGTTTCAGGGCGTGTTCCAGCTAGTTGAGATTTTTCTTTGAAATTAGTTATTATTTATTTGTAAAGCCTCCTTCAGAACGTGTTTCTTTTTATTTATTTTTTTTGCAGGTGACTTCAAAAGTTATGGCTTAAATGCTAAAAATTTAAGTATAAAATTGATTCTCGGGATGACAAGAAAATAATGTCCTTTTCCCCGATCCCTTGCCTGGGGCCGTGATGTACACTCATCTTTATCGTTGTGGAAGGCTCTGCCGGATAGGCTACGCTTTGGCCCCAAACTAACCCTGGGTGCATTTACTCTAATTCAAATTACAGACATACATTAATGGATACAAGTCTCCCCTTCAATTTAAAGCTTAGCAAATTTCACGAGCAAACTTCTAGAACTTCAGAAAGCATTATGATGCCGTCCGTGCTTGGTATCCCGTGGGGCCGAAAATTGTTACTCATTATATCTAAATTGAAATTACCGCAATATATGAATATGTTCAAGATGCAAATGGTTAGCCTTTAATTACTGTCTGCTGACGGTTATTCATCACAGACACAGCATTTCTACTCCGCCTCTGGGTTCAAGGTCATCAACAGTAGCTTTTACGCTCTCACTTCCTCGCCCCCTTTTTATGTTCCTATTCTTCTGCACACAGTCACGCTCCACTCCTCTACCTGCCCTGGCTCGTATTACTCGTCCAGAGTAATAAGTACCTTCCAAATAATCCTTCTTTCTTCGTGTTAGAGTGGAAATATGAACTTTTGGATGCACTATTGTAAAATGTTAGATGAAAATACATTTTAGAGAACAGGATTTTAAATGGCTCGGGTGTTTGGCTATATATTGGTAAGTGGAAAATGAGCAACCACATATGGTTCCCGCCTGAATCAGGGCCGACTTTGCGTGGCGTGGTCGGTTTGTGCGTCATTGGTCTGGAGTGAGGGAGGTTCTGGGTTCCAATCCTAGGCAAAGGCATGGGTGTTAGTTTAGGTTTAACCCATAAGTTGGTTTGCAAGCCGCCCCCTTCAGGCATAATACCAGGGGACGTTCATAAGCCCTTTCCAATCCAATAAGCCTGAGGCAGGGTCACGTGTGGATGAGAGGTGACTGGTGCTAATCGGAGCCAGCCCGAAGAATAGGTGATGCGAGATGAGATTGAGGTGGTAGACTGCTTCTGGTGAGCGCCCCACGTGGGCCTCTCCTTCCTCCCCTCGCGCAACTATACTCGATACGAGTAAGGCATGAGACCACTCATCCTGTGATCTTTCTTCTCCGTTCTTCTCTATATCACTGTTGGGTTGGCTTTCTCACTCACCGTGAGTCATCGTCCGAGCTGTTCTTTCTTATGGCCATTTTCAGCCAGCCTGTCCTTGGTCCGTGTTCCAATTTTGGTATCGTTCCAAGTAGTTCAGACGATAACCTTTCTCAGCTCCCGGATGGGTCTGAGGGAGGGCCCTACATAAATGGAGGTGGCAGTGGAAGGAAACGGGATATCCCCGAGAAAACCCGCCAACCAACGGCATCGTCCGGCACGATTCCCACATGCGAAAATCCTGGAGCTAACCCGCCGAGTATTGAACCCGGTTCGCCTTGGTGGGAGGCGAGCAGGATAACCACTCTGCCACCTCGGCGCCAACTTACTGGGCACATGCCAATCAGGCTACCGGTTAAAATATAAGCAAGTAGGGACAGTGATGTTTTCCAAAGGGGCATAAAGGGGTGAATATATATCGGTTTCTCCCATTCTTCCAGCTGCGTTGTTCCACGTCAGCTCTACCCTACTGTTTATCAAAAGTTTAACTTTCCCCGTAACAGGCACTGAGCCTTTATAATTTTTATACGCGCTATAACTGGAAGTGTTCCTATGATAATTTATAATGTTTCTAAAAATTGTTTCTTTGCAGCACGATTGCGACATGTAAACGAGCGAAGTGGCACAGTGACAACACGCTGGACCCCGACTAGGGTTCAATTCCTGCTCCGACCAAACTTAATTTAGCTTTCCCATTACTCCCCTCAGCCATCACTGCAGGCGAATGCCGTGACAGTTCTTCAATGTACGGCATGGTTGACTCCTTCCCCTCTGTTGACAGTTCGGGCAGTGATGCCCCCAGTCTCCGATGGCAACGCCTGTATAGCACATCGCCACATAGATGATGGTTACAAAAACACCTTCAGCTGGCCATCGACCTGCCCACTATGTCAACGGGAAATGTTTTGCGATTGTTACGACTGTACACACGACTACGTCCAGAACTGTCGAAGTGCGCTCGTTCGCGTGTCGCGCGTGATCGGTCGAAGAGTACGCCACACTTAATGCACTTTCTGTGCAGACGTCCCGTAATAAGTACACGTCTAATTTTGAACTGAGTCTTAATGCAAAGCATGTTAGGAACAAGGCTTTAAGAGTCGTAGGGACTTGGTCGAACATAACGCGATTTTCTCGCCGGAATATGTGGGGTACGTGGTTGTTGCTATGCCCATTTTGCAGGCACTCCATCGTGGATGAGTGTCTGTCAAAACAGCGGGAGGGAGGGTAACTGCCGTCTTATCGCTTTAAACAACAACTCGTCTCTCTTGGTCATTATTCGGACTATTCCCTTGTAACTGAGCATGCTCGAATAACTTTCTGGTGTCCCGCATTGAGTGACGTAGTTTTGTTACGCGAATCTCAGTTACAAATTATTACTTAGCCAGAATAGTGAACGTGCGCCAAAAGGAGAGTTTTTTATAAAATGTTTTTCAAACAGCGAATATTTTTATGAAAAGTCTTAAAAAGATTATGCAATATACGCCGAAAATAAATTTTTAGTTATTATTATTTTAATATTTATTGTGTTTCAATTTTCGACTTAATTTGTACTTGTATAAATAAATCTAGAAACATTGTAATGGTCATTTAAACACTTATGATAGCGTGCATTAGTTTTACAATTTAATAAAGCGCTTGGGAGAGGGATAGAGGAACCTTGGAGAAGATCAATTGGCAATAATTTTAGTAGTCATATTTTACTTAGCAATGAAAAGCTTGGGCACTTTTTTTTTTTTCTTCAGAGGCCAAAATTTTTAAATCCAAACTTTTGTCGCACAAGTGTTATTCAAAATCTCACATTATAAATATTTTCACAATCTAAAACAACTATGCATATAATGGATATAGTGAATGAAAAAATGCCATCCTTCTCAACAAAATTTTTATATTTTGTATCAATCACTCTTGCATAGTTCATATACATCGTATATTTGGTATCGCCTTACTTTCTTTCTAGTTTATATACGCAAGCGAATTGCAACACTCAGTTAATTCCTGAAAGAAAAAGTAGCTATCACATCAGCAATACTGAAACAACAAACGAGTTAAGCATAACATTTTGGACATAAGACCGTGATTAATTTTGTACAGCATGTTCTCCCATTTTTTATAAAGCACAATTTAAATTAAAAATAATATAATGATCGTTGGAAAATGCATTTTGAAAGTTAACATGATAAAATTTTCTTTTAAATAATTAATGTATAATATAAATGATTAATATGCATAGATCACTATGCATAATATGAACAATTATCACAGTACATAACTGTAAAAATATTTCGACATAATTCCAATGCTTGAAGAAAACAAATCGTGAATCCATTTTACAGTCTGGAAATAAATTTAATTCTTCCTATGTAGCATCTTGAAACGTACTGAATTGCCTTTCTCTTTCTCTGAATTTCAGTCATGCATGTGGGGTTTCTTATAGGCATTGACCGTGTGAACCTTGGATCAATCAACTCCGGAAGTAGGCAGTTTTATAAAAAAAAATCCAGTTTTGGTATTATTTCTTTGTTCCAGAATTCATCGTTTCTTTCTATTCTTTCAATTCTTATTCCTAGTGGTGTCCAGAGGACGAACAGACAATATTTTCTGCGAGTAACTTGTAATTGGCCTTGCACTTGTAGGTGAAAATCGTGATTTTTTTCATGCTTAAGATGTTTCCTGACTTGTCACTATTCCATGCCGTGACTATCTTTTTCTGTATTGCCGCTTTGTGTGTCATATGTGAGGCGGACGATGGGCACTTAATTTCTATAATTCTGTCGTCTCCTACAAGCCCGTCTGGGGTGGCACCGAATTAAGGAATCTCCAGGTCAATAAAAAGTCCGCAGTCTAAAACGGTTAATTTTAGTTCTTGCTCCATCGCTTCCTTTGCAAGTTTTTCGTTATCCCGTCCGTATTTCATTGCTTTGGTATCGATTCTGCTGTATAATATACTCTTTACTGTAGATTCACAACTCGTGTGTGGCTTCATGTTACGTATTCGTCCGAAATGTGATGATGTAAGTATCTTCCGTCTTCTCTCTTTCCACTCCCCACTTTCTCTTTGAATTACGATTGCCCTTTCGACTCTGTTTCTCACTTTCTGTCATTTGCAAGGAGTCGAGGAATTCTCTACATTCTTTATTGAAAGTCTTTGGATCCATACCCGGTTTTTCTGCATTGGTGCCATAGAAGTTATCTGAAAACTCCCGGCGGAGAAAAGGCTTACGACACTTCTCCACTGCTGCCTTTATTGTGGCCTTAGTTGCTACAGCTTTAGTTTTGCGTCTGTATTTCATACTTTTAAGAATTTTCCCGCGATTTTTTTGTACATTGTTTTATGTAACGTATACAATAGAATCCCCGTATAGTGTTTTACAACTGCTCCTGCGCATCTGCCAGTGTAAGATCATCTAGTGGGAAAATTAATTCTCTTTCCACCAATAAATTTAGCTACTGCCGAATTGTAGTGTTCTGCAGGGTTTTTGCACACGTTGTGTATTAAACTTCTGCTGTGGTTGCTCATCTGTCTTACTACACTAGATATATTATCATGCAGACCACTTTTAATGAGTTCTGGAACATAATTACGATCTACGTACAAATCTACGTACGATCTTACAAAAGTAGCCTCTATCCGAGCAGAGGGAATGATCGCCAAATATATGGCTTGTACTGTTCAAGATGTCTTTCCGTAATTCTTCAACTTTTTCATGCAGTGGCCGTTCTTCTTGCCGCCTGTGTTCTACAGCTTTGACAACAGCTGTTCTGAATCGAAGAATATTGTCACCAAGCTTCTTTCTCATGACAATGTCATCAATCTGTTTGTTTCTTGTAGTTGCAATGTCCTTAAATTTATTACAGAAATTACGCAGAAGATGATGATTTGTGCACTCAATTTTTTTCAACGGCAACATTTTTGTAAAGATGCGTGTCCAAAACTCTTTTGTACACATTACTGTCACCATCAGCAATTTTATACCATACATTTCTTCATTCTGGCGGAAACCTTCAACAATTAGCGTGGCTTCCATACTTGATGAATTTAGTTTTCCTCCCAGTTCTTGAAGCATGTGTGTGGCTTCGGAGTTTTCCCTAATGCTGCAGCACGGCAACAGGTTGTACAGTACTTGTTTTTACGCCGAAAAAAAAACCTTTTTAGTTCTGAATCGTACTATCGCAGCCTGTAAAACCATATGAACAAGTATTATTTGCAAGCGAGAAAGTAATAACATTGATTAGGCAAGTAAAAATGTAATTCATATTTGCGTACATTATCGTAAGTTATGCCAATAAAAACCATGTATATTCATCAGTGAAAACATTAAGGTTAATAACATCGCTTTGCGCTTATGATAATGTAGTAAATTTATAGAAAGGTTTTTGTGTATCATATTGTACCCTCATATCGTGTGAAACTGTCGAAGTAATGAGAGTTTACAACCGTTAACTTCGGTTTGCATTCTAAACACAAAATCCATTTGAGCAAAGGTTTTGGACGGAAGCTGCCAATATACTTACTCTTGTTAATGCTTTATAAATCTAGTTAACACTTGCGGTAAGACTAGAGTTCATTGTATCAGTTGTAATTAATAATACGTGTTCATTAATTAGTTTTTGACCGTGTTTACAACAATGATTTTGTTATCAGTTTGGTACGAAAACCCACTGAATTTCGTTAATACGGGTAGTTATTCTGACACACAAGTACATTTTATAAAAAATTACATATGCAAGATGTATCCCAAATGATTGAATCATGAGTACATTTCAACTTTAATTTTGTCGACTCGCCAATAGTAAACCTTTGGATACAAAACTGTACACCAGAAATTTACGTGTATTTTTCTTCGGTGCTAATTCTTTTCGACAATGTTGCATGAACTACAGGCGGGATATAACCACAATCACGCCTTTCTAGAGATGGTAATTTATTGCGAAAATGTCTGACATCCTGATAGGTCTCACCATCCTATACGCATGCCTGCAACATTTCTTTCCTTGCTCGCCACAGTACGTGCGAGAAATAGTTTCCTTTTTTTTGGCTTGCTCAACAAGCCTTTTGCTTCTCTGACACTTAAACCTACTTGATTCGCCTAAAATGAAAACATATTTTTTTGGTGACCATCTTTATCTGAAAGATTTTCGCGATAAACCATTATCTATAGTCATACTGAATAATTGTGTAAAATAGATTTAGCAATTTTTCGCATGCATAGTTACTATCGCTTTCTGGACATGTGCTCTGTAAAAAATGTGTTTGTTCCAAAACTATCACATACAATCTGCACAAAAACGATGGCACTTTAAAATAAATTTTTAAAACAACTCGCAAAATTGTCTTAAAATAAACATTTTCCAATCAACAGTCACGTCTGTGATCTTTCACGGATCAAACATTTACATATTCACAAGAAATTGTAAATGACTAGAAATATTCATGGTTTTTATGTCTGAAATTAAAGATAAAAATGTAAATTTGAACATTCAGCTGCATCAAGCACAACACGCACTAAAATATTACGTTTCGCTGCATTTTAAGGTGTTATTGCCATGGAATGTAAAATGTTGCTGGCAATTATTTTATAAAAAAATGGGAATTTTAATTCTAAAAATTATAATTATTATTTGCGTAGATTAAATTTGGCATTCGCTTTGTCATGCTCTTAAAAACACAGATTCAAGAATAAAGAATTCCAAGTAATTAGCGACACTGTAAACGAAATTCTGGACAACAGCATGACAAGGAAGGTTATTACTTGCAATGCTCAATTACATGAACATTATTTTCACATAAAAGGCGCAACGGAAAAGTAAGATGGTAAGTAAATTTTAATTTAAATAATTACAGTAGGCTACGCACTTTAAACTAAAACGTGCTGTCTCGGAAAAAAAAGCATTAAGTATAAAGTGTGACTTTTTGTTTACATCAGCACTACATCAGCTTTTAGGTTAGCAATGTAGTCCGCTGACATAAAAACATACGTTTCTGAAATTCTGTAGACTTTCTATACTACCATTTTCGTTTAATTTTCCAAGTATCCTGTTTGTGTGATTATATATAGTGCCTTATCCACTTAGATAGGGTATTACAATAATCTATAATTTTTCCAGCACTGTGACGACCAGGCATTCTGATATCGCATAATTCTCTAACAATTTGCAGTTACCATGGGCATCACAGTGTGGCCAGATCACATTTTGCCAGATCGCTGGTGGAATCTCATGAATGTAGAGTACTGTATAATAATTTACAAATAAACGAAACATTAAATGTGACGACTATGTGCCTATGCAGGGCGGAAGCAACATTGACCTGAGTATTTCGATGTGTTCCAAATAAAGTTATACAGGTTATTATTTCATTCAGTGTTTTCTGGTCACGGCATTGTAATAAAAATATGCACAACATTTAAAATCTTTTCAAATCTGACAGGGAGCTCAGTCAAACACACGCACACGAAAAATTATACCTGACACAAGAAACTGCATCAATATTAAGATAAACAGTTAAATGTATGATAAATTCCATATAGAATAGAGTAAATCTGTAACTAATATGATGCCGGAAAGATTATTTATACATATAACATTAAGTTTATTCTAACATTCTTTCGCTATTTATTAATTTAACTAAGCTGCATTTCTTTTCCGCTGATGAAAGAGAGGCGATTTTCTATTCAGGGATACTACAATTACTACGCGTGACAATCAGCCGCCGTTTCCTTATTTCAAGTGCGATGTAAAATATATTTCGGCAGCAGTAGCTGTCAGAATCTGGGAACATAACATGATAAGAACTATACTATGTTCATAATATTAGTAGTTACCTTTTTTTTTTTAGAGATGTGTTCATGTAAATATTCATCTTCCTTTTTCTTGGTCTTGCTCCAAGTCGCAAACGTTTTCCGTTGCCTTTCGTACTGTACCTACCCATTTTTATCGCTAAAGAGTAATATGCGTGATCGAGATAATACTTCCCGAAAGTAACTGCAAATACAACTCGCGCTTCCATAGGTAGAATGTTCGGACCGATCCACTGCTTCTAACAGACAAGCTGAGGAGAGTGCAGATGCTTCGAAGAGATAGTGGATAGTCGGAGGGGGTCGTTAACCATCCTTCAATCTTTCTACCTGCCAGATGCCCCATTGCAAAACAGGTATATCTACAAATTCATTTCTGGAATATAATCATTTACCAAAGTTTTTTTCGTTTTATTTCAAAAGCAATGATATTATTTACACCGTGGGGGCAGTATTTTATATGCTGTATAATTATGAGGAACTATGTTTTTTTTTTTAGAAGAAAATTTGGTGTTTTTAAGTAACAGTAACAATTATTTAATTTTTTTTTTTATGCAGAACAAATGCCACTTCGAAAAAATGTATAGTTTTCTTGTAATTTGTGACGCAAGTTAACATTGGTGACATATAAGGCCAATTGAGTCCCTCTGACTCTTAACCAAAAGGATTCGGAAAAGAGTACTTGCGTTGTTAAAAATATGCTTTAATTAATGTGTATAGTAATATATATATATATATATATATATATATATATATATATATATATATATAAATATATATGTGTGTGTGTGTGTGTGTGTGCGCGCGCGCGCGCGCGCGTGTGTGTGTGTGTGTGTGTGTGTGTGTGAATAGTAATTGGGAACATTGAAAATATAATGTAGTGGGAATTTTGCTTTTGCTGGGTTAGTAAGATGTGCTAGGTAGTTGTGTAGTTATAACAGCAGGCTTGCCACCCTTTTCTAGAGTTGTTTCGTGGCACGTGGTGGTAGTTGTCAGGCAAGTCCAAGCTTCTCCATCTTCCTCCCCCAACCCCCCTCTTTTCTTTCCCAACACATATCACACACACACACACACACACACTCTCTCTCTCTCTCTCTCTCTCTCTCTCTCTCTCTCTCTCTCTCTCTCGCCCCCTCTCCCTCTCTCTTTATCACTCACTCACTGTTGTTAGAAGCTGGCACACCAAGGCACGACACGACACAAACCCCAACAGCCATCGTGTGACGATGTGGACGCGGCATGGGAGGGGAGCCAGACCGAGTCGACGTATCGATCGTGGGCTGCTATTATTAAACTAGCATCGCCGGGCGGAGTTTGACATCCTGACCTCGCCGCTGACCGACGTCGTTGCTCAAGGTCATCTCGATAACACGCGCAGGTGCTGTCGCCATGCGCGCGCATCGAGCTCCGACCCACACTAGCTCCCGTGTGTTCCAGTTCTGTAAGCGCTATTCGCAGTTTCTTCACACTTTTGAATCAAAACTTTGTAAAATCACCCCATGTATGACGTGCTTGGTTGATTTACATAACTTCCATTATAGTTTAGTATGTTTACCAGCATTTTTTTTTACAGTGGATCCTTGTCACTTGGTGTGTATTTATCTCTCTTTATAACGCACTGTTAAGCTGTAATACGAAAATTGTACATTATTACATACAGAGATACTTTACAGAAATAATGAAACCAGAGTGGGGCGATTCCATTCTGTATTTTCTCCTTTGAGATAGAAGAAAAAAAAAAAATATTAATCTTCATTACGGCTGCAGATGCAATAAAAACAACACGGGAAAAATATTGTATAGGCTGTTCACGGTGAAGTGAGCACTTTTGAGACCTAGTTACTTTTTTATTTCAGCCATTTTTTATCTTTTAAGCATCTTTTTAAAATAAATATTGCATTATAAGTAATGAACCCGATGTTTATGTTCTCCCGCACTCAGAAATTAACGTCTAAGGCTAAAATAAAATATATTTATGGACTATTATTCAAAATGAGAAGGCTTCCAAAAGTGCTCACTTTACTGTGAATAGCCTATACTAAATTTAAAGAATGCGGACTCGTAATATAACTACATTCACGGTCTGCGTTATCTTGGATAACTTTGATTGCCGGCAAACTCTACAATCACGCCGTAAGTAGAACACGTAGCCTGTATTCACGTACATTTTCGAGCAGTGCCTGAAGTTAAACATTTTCTTTTATACTTCCATATTATAATTTCCTCACAAATGTCTTTTATGGCATGTTTTTATATGAAAGATAAGTTCATTTGAAAACACTGTAACATTTGTTTATCAGTACAATTGCTAATGGGTCAGCATGGAAATAAGCAATGCAGCTGCTACTTGACCCATCAGATAATGGCGGAGGGATACATAAGCGAAAAATAAACGTTGGCGCCATTTTCGCCGAACTGTCAAAATCTTGGCCTCTTTTCTGGAACTCAGTGTAATAACAGGCATTAGTGAGAACTTCGTAATGAAGGTTGTTCACGATAAAGTGAGCACTTTAGGGCGCACTGTGTGACGATCGCTCAGTAGTAGCAGGGCCGGGGGAGGGGAGTCACTTCAATTTTGTTTAATCGGATTAACCACTTAATATCAAATTGTTTGAAAGGGATAGTCAAGCGGATTGAAAGGGCTAATCCTTAAATCATAGTTAATCCGATCAAAGATTATTAATCCGATTTTAATCCGAATAACATTTTTTAATCCAATCAAATTTTATTATTATATATATATATATATATAGAGAATCTATATGTGTATAGTTTGGTGCAAGAGTGTACTAAGGGCCAAATTTATTATTTTTATTTCTTTCTTTTTGGGGTGCGGAACAGATTAGATAGATGTTCACCCTCTGAGCTCTTGCACTCGACTGAGGTGTGTTATGTTGGGGACAGGGTGTGTGTGTGTGTGTATATATAATGCGAGTGTATTTGTGTGTGTGGTGAGTTTTGTGCAAGAATGGCATAAGTGTAAATTTTTTTGTTTGGAAGTGATATTGCTTGCAGATGGTGGTGGGAGATAGGTGATTTTTTGGTAACTAAACATAAAAAGAAAACGACGTATTGTTAACACACAAGAGAAATTTCTGAGTGTTTATACGAAATATATTTCAAACGAGTTCTACCTATCAATATAAATAACATGAGATAAAAGTACAATGAACACAACTACGTGAATAACCTGGTCTGATAAAGAAACAAGTGCTAAACGAGCACACCTACGTGAGTGTCCAGGTGTCCTAAATAAAATGAATTAATTAACGAAGCAAAAATGTCCCTATCAATTTATAAATTAAATGGCTAACGAACACAAATACGTAACTATCACAAAACTAATTATGGAACCCAGCTGTCCTGTTTTTTTTAAATAAATGCAATCGTCTGTCCGTCTGTGAGACTGTTCAATGAATGACGTTTGTGTAGGATGTGCGGACTCCTATAAGCTGTTTCGAGCGGCGCTTGGCAGGCGACCTATCGCAATAAAAGCTTATGGAATCCAGTAGTTAACACTCGTAGAGGAACTTCTGAAATGGAATCCGTATGTTAAACGACGATTATTAAAAATGAAATTGATTTATTAACACGCATAACAAAAAAAAGTTCAACAGTCAGTGAGTTTAGTATATGTCCATTCGCTCGGGAGGTCGCTGCAGCACTGACTTGGATATACCACTTACGTCGACTTATAAGCTGAACGAGGTATTGAGAGCAAACAGAACCTGCGTGTTCATCGGCCTACATTTGATTATAGACTGATCTGAAATACTCGGAAATGAACGAAAATACAAAACGAATGCTTCCAAATAAATTAAACGCCTAACGAACACAAGAACATGACAATCACTAAACAAATTACAGGACCCAGCTATCCTGTTTTTTTAAATAAATGAAATCGCACAAGCAGATCTCCCAAAACACGTCTGTCCGTCTGGGAGGTTAGCAAATGAATGAGATGTGGGGCTTGCGGGAGAGTTGAAATTACAGCAAAAACTCTGAATACGACTGACTAAACGAATTACAGAACCTATTTCCCTACCAAGCTACTATAAACGACTTGATTACACTACATCCTACAACAGACAACGAAACTATAATTAAAAAAAAAAAAAATTTACCCACATTTTTAATGCAAGTTTCACCATTGTAAGAATAATTCACTTTTAACACAAATCTCCATCGAAGCGTAGAGAGTTTCGGATGACTTAACCCCATAAAGCGTAATCCTGCAACACTTTATAGACATGTAGTATATATTTTATGAAACTCACAAACTTGGTCGAAGAAAAATTATTTAAAATAATGGACGCACTACACATTTCCGTTAAGTCTGTGAAATTCGCAGCACCAGTTTAACGAAACGATAGTTGAAAATACTATCAACTTTCGTCGATCGAGCTCAGAAACGTACTTGAGACTATAAATGCTTATAAAAATAACGAACGTACTGTATCTGCTTATCTTACGGGAAATTTTTTCCCCTATAAATTAAAACCTATAAGAAGGTTTATATTAAAACACCTATATAATATTACTTAACGAGAATCGCGGCTAACACTCAGGCATATGATATTCCTACACTCTCCAAAGGCAACTGGCCTCCACGACCGGTGAATAGATGCTTCAGAGGAGAGAGCGATGTATACGTGTATCCAGGGTGAGGTTGGGGTCAAACTAACATGGTGCCGGTCAGCGAGAAGTGTCCACATTCCATAAACCCAGAACGCATCTTTGTCCAAAACAAAAGTTCCTGCCCAAGGCCACGCACCCTCGCTATCGATCCAACACAGAGGTTCGCAAAATATGTCCACGATTACGCACCCATGCCCTCCCCCCTCCATCCTCCATCACCAGCTCAGAACATGTTTTTCGTATATCTCGAGAGCTGCCAGGTCCACGCACCCCGACCTCGCTGTCGATTCAAGGTCATGTACCACCAGCCCAGAGGGTATTTTCGGCTATCTCGAGAGCTTCCTGCCTGCCTCGGCCAGGCATCCCCAGCCCAGAAAGCGTGTCTTTTGTGCAAAATGTCGTGAACTCTCCAACTCCCAAACACCCCCTCGAGCCAGGGGATTTTAACTGACCTTGGCTATCTCCCCTCCACCCACTCCCCTACAACTTTTACTTTCGCTTGGAGACTGAAGCTTCCTCCTATTTTCGAGATGCAACAACCTGTCTTACTTACAATGAAATAAAATTTCACAAGTCTCGCTGATGAAATTTATATCCCTGAAGCTAAATTTTACCCGATATTGTAATCTCCAGATTTAACATTCCAAGAAAAAATTTATATTTTAATCCAATAAAATTTATCCCATTTTCCAGCAAACTTATTTAAGTATTTCCACGAAAGTATGATTAATTTCATACCAACACAAATATAACAGATATTCTCATTCTCAAATTTTTTTAAGTAATGAACAAACACACATCATTAGATTTAAGTTAGATTAAAATTTGTGCTCTCAATTAGTTTGAAATATTTGTGTGTATTTTTATGTGTAGTATTCTGCGTAAGTTTCCCAGTCCAGAATTTCGACTATACTATCATATAGGAAAATATAATATAATCCTGCTGAAGTTTAATATTCTATGTTAAGTAATAATTTGTTCCAAATTTATTGTAAACAAATAATTTGTGTGTTTAACAAAGCTGTACGCTCGCATAGTTTTCAACAATGCGAAGTGTTTACCAAAGATACCGAGGACGATAGTAGAGACAGGTAGCGAGCTGAGGGTGTGGTTAGCGGGCGAAAGTCAGGTATCAAGAGCAGAAGACAATGACGTGCGCAGATCCGGAGCAGAAATCCAGATGCAGACAAAAGTTTAGGCCGCGCACACGGGCGGTAGATGTGGACGAGGCGAGAGAATGAAAAAAATAGTTCAGTAAACTACCGCTGTACACAATATGCACCACTATCGAAACCCGCCTACTTCCATTCACCAGACATCCCCCCCCCCCCCCCTTCCTACGCTAGCATTCATCGTACAGGCGCTGCAGTCGCCTGCACGCATGCTCGCCAGCGGGAGGGAGAGTTGTTACTTCCCCTCCACCCCAGCCTCTCCAACAAATTCAGTCCGCGACACCGTAAAATTGCCTGCCTGCAGCTTGCCTCCTCTTTACACAATGATTTGCGACCTAAGTCGTCTCGCTTAGCTTTCAAAATTTTTGTGTTTGGAGCAAGCAGACTTAATGTAGAATATAACATTGAAATTTAAAAAACTTTACATCTTAAATGTGCTTTTAAAAAAATAACGTGTGAATGGACTTAAATTTGAAAACATATATGTCCACATGCTACACAGTCTGCTCCACATAGTCCATCTACTGCAAAACACTTAACATTTCCAGCTTCACCCACTGAATTACCTGAAAAAAATCGATATGTTGATTCAGGGATGAAAAGTAATTTGATTTCCGACTCTCCAGGTTCATTGAAAAGTTCATCATCCAATCTCAGATATGAGATACTGGCTAGCGCGTTCGCAGCAGGCTAACTTGACATGTGATAGTTAACGATAGGCTTAACAGTGACACATACTTTTCTCATTTTTTCACAAGGTGCAGAATTTCTTTGATAGATATGACTAACTAAAACATCACCCCAACCTATTATAATTAGTATAACAGTAACGTGTAAGTACTTGAAATCCCTCACGGTGGAGGAAGACATTACGGAAACATTATATTTTCAATGTAATTGCCTCCCTGTCCTGCACTCATCCGATTTTGTGAACTTTATGACACTAACATAGTGCCTTACTTAACAACCAGACTTGAAGAACTTAGTGCTCATGGAAGCGGGTGGACTTTACAACTGATATAAAAATGGATGTACATATTGTGATGACCCTGGAAAATAACCTTAAATTTTTTATTTATTTATTTATTTTTTTGCTGTTTTTCTCTTTATCTCTAGGTAATCCATCCTTTCTTTTTTAAGATATAGAGTTAACTGTTAACTCTAATTTTTTTGCTGTTGAAAACAGCTCATAATTTTTGTTTTTGTGCGCAACACTTTTTTTTTTTTTTTACATCTTATTTGGTAATGTTGTTTATGTCCCTTTTTTTTGTTAGGATGCCCATTTAAACTTAAGGCTAGTCACCATATACAATCCCGTTATTCAGTGGAGGTTTAGACTGGATTCCCGTTGTTGCTGTAGTTGACCAAAATAGGATTTTTAGAAATGCGTATGACAGATATATATATATATAAATTTTTTTTTTGTGTGCGATACATACAGTTCATCATAAATCGTTGGAAGATCTAGTTTACAAAGCCGATTGAATTTTGCTAGGTTAGTTTGTGGTCTATTTATGAAAGCATGTATACAGGTTAGATAGTTCGTAGTTTTTATTGCTTCTGGAGTTTTGGTTTTGTACACTTCGAAATTTTTCAGTTGAGGTTAACTTTAAATTCTTCGTACTTTAACCCAAGTGTATTCACTTATTTACCAGTTACAGCCACGTGCGTTATTATTCTGTCTGGCAGCTTGCATCCGCCGAAATGGGCCGTGTTTTAGCCGTTTAACGCGTCCTAAACTTAGCAGTTCTTCCTGCACCGGCCAGGCACGGATGTTCATGTTTGCCCTACGGTGCTGCTTGGTTAGACCAAATTCAGCACTTTTTTCTGTAGTGCCGTGCACGTGGGCCCAGTACTTCTTGGAGTGGGTGTGGTAAACTCTAAGCTTGTATGCTCTTTCAGGGGGACAGGGAGTGGAAATGAGTTGCACAGCTCGACGAAAAGTAGGTATCTGTAGTGAAGAGAGGGAACATTAGGGGAAGGACAGCCGGGTCGCACAAACAGCAACCACGCCCGAGTGGCGGACGCTGATTGGCCGACACAGTGGCGTGATCGAGGTGACATCAAAAGTAGGCAGATGTGCGACGAGTTGATGTAGCCCAGCTGCCGTCGAGAGCGGACATGGATTGAACGTCGGTCCGGAGGAGACCGGGAGATTCCAGCACCATGGGATAAGCATCTAAGTAAACCGTAAACTGTCGGGAATTCTGCTGGGTCGGGGCATTTTTCTCTGCCTGGCAGGAAAAATGTTCCGGCTTAGAAGTTTTAAATACTTGTTTTAGTAGAGTAGAGAGGAGTAGTAGACTGGGAGAGTCCATAAGCGTAAGACCACAGAGAAGGGAGAGTAGAACTGTAGAGGTATGGAGGCCTGTCGGTATGTAAATAGTTATGACCTGAGATAGCTTGCAATGCATAAGTTTTTATTGCCCAGTTTTTTGTTGTTAAAATTTACGTGGTTGTTTAAGGGACAAATAATAAAACATGAAATATGAAAGGACTTTATTGTGATCACCTAAGAGAAAGGGCATCAGTAGGTTGGATAGACTGAGGCGTTTTGCATGTTTTGTCCTTTTATGCAGCCTGTTTGTAAACATTTTGATTTCATCCTTTTTATTTTAGAAATATAGTATATTCTGGTATAAGTCCCATTCTAGCACCAACTAAAGTTATTATTTTTATTGTTTTGTAAGATATGCCATTTCCATAGTTGGTTAGCTTAAAAAAAACTGTTCCACCATTTTCAATAAAGGAGCTGTATTTTGTTTAAGCTGCTCGTTGCCCGGTGTACGTTGTAGCTTATGACATAGTTTTCGGGAGAAAGAGATCCCATCGTTTTTCATACAAGCTCACTAAGCACAGAAAGATTATTTGATAAATTGCAACTTAGATTCCTAACCTTTAAAACTGCGTGGCTGTATATTCAGATGTTTTAACAGAAATTTCAGGCAAACTATTGTAAATCCTTATTAGTACGCATTTTTTAATTAGATCGGATTGCCCCGCTATATTAATTTAAATCATATCAATTTCTTATTATTTTTCTTGTTTTTAATGAGAAACTGTAAAACTCAGAATACTCTACATTAAATTTCGATATAGTCTACCCTCAACTATTATTCATTTCTTTTATTTCTGTTTATTATTAGTTCAGTTACAGTTGTTTATAATTGTGTTACCTGGAGAATACCCATTCTCGTAGCTCTTAAGAGGTTAACCCAATGAACCTGGCATGGATAAATGGAATTTGATACCCATTCTCGTAGCTCTTAAGAGGTTAACCCAATGAACCTGGCATGGATAAATGGAATTTGTCTTCACGTAATACTCAAACCTCTGGATTATGTTC
Organism: Dryococelus australis; assembly: GCA_029891345.1. NCBI lineage: Eukaryota > Metazoa > Arthropoda > Insecta > Phasmatodea > Phasmatidae > Dryococelus > Dryococelus australis. The sequence goes on from CM057000.1 coordinate 50,117,699, forward strand.
ATATATTGAGTATTTAACTTTTGAGGTTATGCCTGCCTTATGTTAGCAAGACCAGTAAAGATGGTAATACTCAAACAGCTACATTAATAATTTTTTAAATAATTTTTTTGTAACTGGCATTGACCTATTGTGCATTAATACTCTATTTTTCTCCATATTGTTAATTATTTACTTAATTTTTATGCTATTGTTGGATATTCTGGTTTACAAATATTTATATTTGTGTTGGTGGAAATTTCCTCGCAGCAGTGCGATGTGTAATCTAAGTGCAACTTGCATTTCCAGTTTTAGTGCCTTATACTGTAAAATACCTGGTTGGCTTAGAATTATGCTGAATTGCGAAAATGAGAAATACTTTGATAAAACAATCATTTTCTCTAAGCAACACATGCCTGTTAGAGTTAACTGTTGGCGTTGCTTCATTTAACATGTCGACTGTCATTGTCTATAAGAGCTTAATGATTTAATTTTTTGTTTTTTGAAATTGTTTAGTGGCACTGTTATTAACTTTGCTTTAATTCTGAATAAATATTCAGTGTTAATTTAAACTTCTGGTATTTCAATTATTTAACTTTGGTAAATTATTCATACATTTGCATCATACTGAAGCCCTATTTAGTAGGAACCTCTCCCCTCTGTAATAGAGTAGCACATATAAAGTGGATTAGTTTTAAGTATATGGTTTTTTTGATCATTCACTCGGTGTTAAGGGCTACAATAGTAGATCCCCATGGTAAAACTAGTTCATAGAGGAGCCTCCCATGCTCTACCTAGCCACTGACTTAACTGACATGAAGCATTTCCATTCTGCACCTCTTGATTTGGCAAAGATAATAGTGCTCTACCCCGCAGTGTCTTTCAGTGCATTCCTAGATTATTCTATTGAATCAATTTGGGGTTATTTTTGAATCTGAGCTACAAGTCAACTAGTTTTGTTTTATTATTTTTTCAGGACTTCCGGATAGCCCACGTTTTTCTTGAATAATCCGGTGGTGGATCCCCCCCTCTTGTAACAATATATCGCAATACCGGACATTCACCGCTATTGGTAAAAACACTAAGTAATCCAAGTTTATTAGCGATAAGAAGTCTTGTAATCCGACGCTGCTTCATTACTCGCCTCTCTTCACCGTCATCGGCTCTCAAGACCCCCATTTTCGAGAGCCGCTCAAATCTCTTCACTCGCTCCGATGCACAGATAAATATTTTTGCTACAAGGTTTTAATACAATTGTAAATCCGAAAATTTTCCTGTTCCACGAAACCCAGAATGTGTGTAGAGCCTCCGAACTGCGAGCTTTCCCTCATGTCTGTACAATGTGTATGTCAAATTTCCTCCGCAAACTTTACACTTCTTGTATTTCAGCACTTCATTCAGTCGACTGGTATATCGCTGTGTGATATTATAGAATTCCTGTCTACATTTTTTTCCGCAACACTGAACTCAATGCCATAATAAATTCAGCTCCGCTGCATGCAATACCGCCAATGAGGTAGTTAAATGACATAATATTATCTACGAGTCAATTAAACTGGCAGCCGTATCAAGAGTGAAGCAATTAACTGACAGATAGTGTCTTAAAATAACTAATTTGAAATTCTAACAGCCAGCGAGCCAACACCTCATCTAGAATCGGCTGTGAATAACAACTTCTCTCAGATTTGAGAGTAGCGAGTTCGTCTTCCTACAACATCAACTAAATGTTATCAACCTCGTTCCCAAACAAGAAGATTGAGTATTTTTTCTGTATATAAATAAATATTTTTAAGAGGAATGTGATTTTGTATATGTAAATAAATATTGTGTTTGTTGGAAAAATGGGATATATTAAAAGTGAACTTGTGTTTCATTTATCTCCAAACTTTAGATCTGGAAGTTTATAAAACATATATCTTAAAAAAAGGGCGAGTCAATGTTTTCACAAAAAAAAAATATATTTTATTACTTTATCCATTAGGGGTCGTAACTTTGCAGTTTGTTTGTGTGAAGAACATTTATTAATTAGCGGGTGTTTCCTTTTTACAGATACATCTTGAAAAACGCATATCAACATAACAAAACCAAAATTATCTGGTTAATTGATATGTTTTCAGTGAGCAGAAATATTTGAGTATGAACAGAATATGTACTTTTTACTTCAGTCGGTTTAACGAGTGTGTGTGTGTGTTCGCAACAGTTGGCGAATCACTTTGAGCGCTTTCCATAACAGCGAACAATACTATCTTGCTGTGAAATCAGTTTGTGTGAATTTCACCTAAAAATAGCGAAATCGGTAATATTTAACACAGTAAAGACTATGGAGATTCGCAATTAGCAAACGATTTTGTGTCTTAACAGAAAACAAAACGAAATAAATAATTTTGCTTATAGTATACGAGGTTTAAAGACAAATGTAAAATTCAGTAAATGGGTATTAGCAAGCACAAACTGTTTTCATGGGAATTTTTAATACACATAGAAATGGCATCTACTATATATATATATATATATATATATATATATATATATATATATATATAATATCTGTGTGTGTGTTTGCGTTGAAGCCTGTAGGCTTCCTAAAGGTAGGACGTGTTCAGGACACGTATGTAGCCAAAGCATTGCTAGCAGTCCTTGCCCGGTGCGAGACAGGCTGGTCCCTTGAAGACAGTCCGGCATGACGCTGCATCCCCCTTGACAAAGGAACGTCTCTCCGACCCCCCAGTCGCGGTCAGGAAAACCCATTTTAGTTTCTCCTCACTTCTGGTTCTACACACATCTCCACTCTTGGCTGCTAGGGAGTATGCACCCTGGAATTCGCTTGGGAATACGGCCGGCCGCCTGCGGGAGCAGGGACTCCGTGCTCCGCCTGGCTGCGACGACAACCCGCATTCTTGCTAGATGCTATCCTCCTCTATCTGGTCGGAGTTCACACCCCGCTCACAGTCTACCATAGCTGTATTTCCCCAAATATTTCAGCTTTTGACGTATTCAACCTTTGTAACGTAAAATATGATAGGAGTTATAATATTTTTTTCGCGTGTTAATAAATTCTTTTCTTTTTTAATAATCATTGATTATCGTTTAAATTCCGTTTCTCTACGAGTGTTAACTATGGGAATTGCTAAAATTTTATTGCGATAGCTTATAGTGTAGAAATCTTTTCCGTTATTTTGAAGTTTGCGCGCGTCTATTATTTTTTAAATAATCTGTACGTTATTTGGCTAGGATTCGTAAATGTTGATTTCCGAAGCTACTCTACGTCTGTTCGCTATGAGTTTTTTTTTATATACTTTCTCTGCGATAGGTTTTCGATGGAGTTTTGTTTTTGTTAGAATTATTTCGGATCGATAAACTGGGTTGTGTTGAGTATATTAGTATCGATTTCATAGTTTTTCTTCGACGAAGTTGCAGGGACTCAAATCTTTCCTAGATTAATTCATTTAGTGAGAATAATTTATATGCGATTATTCATTCGAGTTGTTCGCCTAGATCGTGATTAGGTAGTATTCGTGCATTTTCTCACAAATTATGTGCAATAATTAAATAGTGGGAATTGTTAAATATATTCCTTTGCAGCAAATGTTCAGACATTTGACACTCGAAATGCGAGTTTTTTTTTTCAATCATCCCCTGGCACAAATGTTTGAAGGCTGCTGACCTGCTCCAGGTATGGCGAGTCAGGGTAAGGGGCTTGGGGGGGGGGGGGGAGTACTACTCTCACAGAACCAGGTAGGGCAGATTTTCGTGAGAGTCTACAATTCATGGGTATAGCGTAGTTTTGCAAACAGCTCACTGCTTCGGGTGAGTTCAAAATTCAATGGTTCGGGGGAAGGTAGATAGACAAGTATATAGCCTTGATGTGGACAAAGATTCCTTCTGGTGTGGGGAGTGTAATGGATGACTAGTCGAGGCATCTCTCGTCTCGGAAAACACGTGCTCTAGAATAAGGGTGGGAGTCGGGGAGGGGGTGCTTGGCCTTGTATAGAAACTCTCTTTTCGGACCAATATGCGTTCTGGGTTATAGGGTGGGAGGGTGGTGCAGGCAGGACCTATGTGGACACTTCTCGCTGGCCGGCGCCATGTTAGTTTGATGCCAAACCTCACCCTGGATACATGTATACATCGCTCTTTCCTCTGAAGCATATATTTACCTGTCGCGGCGGCCAGTGGGCTTCAGAGAGTGTAGGCATATCATACACCTGAGTGCTTGCTGCGATTCTCGTTAAGCGATATTATATACTCATTTTAATATAAACATTTTTATAAGTTTTAATTTACCGGGAAAAAATTTTCCCGTGTGATAAGCCAATATAGTGCGTTTGATATTTTTATAAGCGTTTATCATCTCAAGAATGATTCTGAGCTCGGTCGACGAAAGTTGATAGCATTTTCAACTATCGTTTCGTTAACAAGTGCTGCGAATTTCACAGACTTAACGGAAATTTGTAGTGCGCCCGTTATTTTAAATAATTTTTCTTCGACCAAGTTTGTGAGTTTCATAAAATATATACTACATGTCTATAAAGTGTTGCAGGATAACGCTTTATGGGGTTAAGTCATCCGAAACTCTCTACGCTTCGATGGAGATTTGTGTTAAAGTGAATAATTCTTACAATGGTGAAACTTGCATTAAAAATGTAAGTTTTTTTTTTTTAATTATCGTTTCGTTGTCTGTTGTAGGATGTAGTGTAATCAAGTCGTTTATAGTAGCTTGGTATGGAAATAGGTTCTGTAATTAGTTTAGTCAGTCGTATTCAGAGTTTTTGCTGTAATTTCAACTCTCCCGCAAGCCCCACATCTCATTCATTTGCTAACCTCCCAGACGGATAGACGTGTTTTGGGAGATCTGCTTGTGCGATTTCATTTATTTAAAAAACAGGATAGCTGGGTCCTGTAATTTGTTTAGTGATTGTCATGTTCTTGTGTTCGTTAGGCGTTTAATTTATTTGGAAGCATTCGTTTTGTATTTTCGTTCATTTCCGAGTTTTTCAGATCAGTCTATAATCAAATGTAGGCCGATGAACACGCAGGTTCTGTTTGCTCTCAATACCTCGTTCAGCTTATAAGTCAACGTAAGTGGTATATCCAAGTCAGTGCTGCAGCGACCTCCCGAGCGAATGGACATATACTAAACTCACTGACTGTTGAACTTTTTCTTTGTTATGTGTTAATTAATTTCTTTTTTAATAATCGTCGTTTAACATACGGATGCCATTTCAGAAGTTCCTCTACGAGTGTTAACTACAGGATTCCCTAAGCTTTTATTGCGAATGGTCGCCTGCCAAGCGCCGCTCGAAACTGCTTATAGGAGTCCGCACATCCTATACTAACGTCATTCATTCAGTAGTCTCACAGGCGGACGGGTGTGTTTTGGGAGAGGTGCTTTTGCGATTTCATTTATTAAAAAAACAGGACAGCTGGGTTCCGTTATTCGTTTAGTGATAGTCATGTACTTGTTTTCGTTAGCCATTTAATTTATATATTGTTAGGGACATTTTTGCTTCGTTAATTAATTAATTTTATTTAGGAGACCTGGAGACTCGCGTAGCTGTGATCGGTTATAACGTATTTCTTTATCAGACCAGGTTATTCACGTAGCTGTGTTCTTTATACTTCTCTCTCGTGTTATTTATATTGGTAGGTAGAACTCGTCTGAAATATATTTTGTTTAAACACTCAGAAATTTCTGTCATGTCTTAACTCTACGTCGTTTTCTTTTTCTGTTTAATTACAAAAAAAATTCTCTATCTCTCACCACCGTCTACAGAGCAATATCACTACCAAACCATAAAATTTATACTTATGCCACTCTTGCACAAAACTCACCATACACACACACACACACACACACACACTGTCCCCCAACACCCCACACCGCATCCGAGTACCAGATATGAGAGGGTAAAAATCTACAAGAGCTGCTCCCCACGTAACAAAGAAAGAAAAAAAATCATAAATTTGGCCCCTTAGTACACTCTTGCACCAAACTATACACTTATCAATTCACACAAAAAATATAAATAAATTTGATCGGATAAAATTTTCTTTTATCCAAGCAAAAATTTTGATCGTATTAAATTGTGTTAAGGATTAATCCTTTCAATCAATTTGATTAACCCTTTCAATCAATTTGATACCAAAGGGTTAAATTGATTAATCAAAAGTGAAGTGAAACCCCTTGGCCTTACTCTCAGTATATTTGGTAACGATGTAGTTCCATATCTTTACGTCGAATAAAACGTGTTAGGTAACCATTTGTGATGACTTAAAAATTAAGTATCTCCTTTTGTTTTTTAATGATCAAAGTGTAAAAATGAGCTCATTTGTAAAGTGTTTACTTTCTTAATAATTTCGCCGTTTCATTTGACCGGCGCATGGATAAAGTGATGAGCCCCATAGGAATGTTCATTTCACGTAAGGCAGAGAAATACAAAACGTTTATACAAGCAGATCTTAAGAAGGGCTTTCAAGAGTGTTCATTTTATTGAGAACAGCCTAGAAATAGTTGTTTTTTCGATGTAAACACTGCACTATGTAGGCATGTCTGAAGCTAAACACCTAAGCACCAGCACGAGTGCTTGAGAATACAGTGGCGAAACAGCCGCTTAAACCTTGAATTCGAGCAGCACACGTTAGCAAGATGGTGTTATAGGCTATTCACGGTAAAAGGAGCACTGGTTAAGGGCCTGCTAAATTTTTCCTTTCAGCCAGTTTCTACCTTTCCGCCACTTTTTTATGTAAATGTTACCATGTAACTAATAAACGAAGTGTACACATCTCACCTTTTTCAAAAGTCAACGTACGAGGCTGTAATAAAAAAATAAATTTATTATTGGCTAATGTACTTTGAGTGGGCCTTAAAAAGAACTCACTTTAACGGAAATAGCCTATACTGTTCATCAACATGCTGGAACTACTTTCGTCAATCAGCGCCTGACGTCTGATTTGTCAACCGGCAGCCTAGCCACTATGCAATCTTTCGCAGTACGAAGTAGCTAATGAAGCACAATGCCTGTTTCCAGAGCCTCGCGCGGCCAATCAGAAAGCACACCCATATCGAAGGAATCGTCAAGCCATCCCGCAATAGCACCAGCGTCCTCGCAAGACATCTACGTCGACAGAATGGGCTGCGGTGTTTTAGTGGTCAGACTACTCGCCTCTCACCAGGGCGAACCAGATTCGATTATATTCGATAATTACCGGCGGAGTCGCTCCCGAACTTTCGTACGCGAGAATCGTGCAGGTGTACCAGGCGGATTTTACTCCCTGAATGCCTGAGTTGCGGCATGTGTCAAAGCAGCATGATGGTCCTCTGACAACCTCTACAACAGGTTAACAGTGTTTACGACCCTCGGCTGACCACAATACATTAGTTTTACACTAATCCCCGAGAGCGAGAGCATTACCCTCGTCATTTTCTTGCCAGACCATCCCCCATTGTAGAATAACATTTAAAGGAACAAATATTGCCCCCTTGCAAATAAAATTACTGTTCAAGCGTGGCCAAAAATTATACAACGAGCCAGAGTTCCAGCACCTGCAGGGGAGTTAATCCTCAAAACAGTGATTCAAGGCACGCCGGCTGTTTTTTGTAGGTGGTGACCGCGAAGCGGTCACGCATCAGTAAAGCTTGGACTTTCCCCAGAAATAATTTTCAAGCGTAGTAATTTCGTGTTCTGTGTAAGTGGTAGAGTGGAATTATACCACTTTCCTAGAAAAAAAAGTAATTTTTCAGAAAAGTCTCCATTCTGAACACCCCCTTTCTTTCCGTATGGCACCCAAATGTGCCGACATCTCACCAATGGTATAATGATGTACTTAGTACGTTCTTTTCCTGTCTAGATCGCCAGGATGTACGTCCTTTCCTACCTGGGGGTAAAATTCGCCGATTACATCGGACTAGGCCGCTGGACGGCGGGTTTTCTCGGGGATCTCCCGTTTCTCGCGCCCTTGTGTTCTGTTGCTGCACCTCGCTTCACCCTCATCGGCTCTCAAGGCCTCTCCTCTCCACTTCGTCGACAACTTTATCGACACTATGGCCAAAGCCGCTTCCCTGGTCGCCACTACATCGACATTTTATCGACAGTACGGCATAGCCGATTCCTGGCCGCCATTCTGAGGGAATACTCGCCAAACAGCTGTACTCGACCTCTGAATGGATCATAACACAGCAACATGCTGACTAGACCCTCCCCCCGAGGTACTGGGCAAGGATTGTTGAGGGACAGTCAGCGCGGTATGTTCATCTAACATCCCAGTTGGACCAGCTGCCAGCTCCGAACTGATACTGTGATGCGCCGTCCGCTCCTCTCCCACATCCATCTGGGAGCCTCACATTCAGAGGAACCTGTGGTCCGGCCAATGCACTACACAACCTCCAACTGTCTCTCTAGGACAGTGCCGGAGCTGTGTCGACCCTTCTCAGGGGTCCACTACCACGACAGATTTTCTGGAGAACTTCGTTCGAGGCTTCAAGCTTCTCCTCCTCTGGTCGTCCAGCTAGTGCTCTCGCCACCCTGATGCTTCTGTATCTCGCTAACAGGTCCACTGGTAGGACACCAGCCAAGATTGGGAGTGACTCACTCCACACTCTTCTATGTGCTTTAGTTACTGTCAATAGTGCTGCTCGGCGAGCGTGATGAGCTTCCTCTTATGATGGACAAGTTGGGCCCTATTATGTAGTTTATGGCCTCATGCGAAATAATGTACTCAAGACACTTCTTAGTAGATATTTCTCAGTGTTTTAAAATTGAGGCCCCAACTTGTGTTTCCAGTCCTCGTAAGATTATGGAAGACCACCACTACCTTCCTGGAAACATATTATAATGCTTTGGGAATCTCATCTTGTCATCCATATGACTCCCAGGTACTTGAACTCGTGTACATACTCCACTGGACTCCTTGAGCAGCATCGTCTTAGTCTTGGTTCCACTACGTCGACAGGTTTTACGACCCGAAGGCCGGCACACCCTCCAACCTTCCGCACTGCAACTGTACTCTGGGAAGAGTAAGGCAGTGCACGGCACTTTCTCCTCTTCTTTCTTCGGTACACGGTATTCTACTGGTTTTCTCAGTAAAACCTGTCCTCATCAATCGGAGATATCCCGACGTCTTGCATGGAATCCTTTACTACGTCGACAGAGAGACGACAAAAGAAGTGGCTGGGTATTCTCCTGCGGCGGAGAGAGTTCAGAAGCCTGGCGAAACGATCGGCGCCCGCCGACCTCCTGAAAGCTGTCTGCGTCGGCGGAAGCAGCGGTAGGTCGTGTCGGCGCGGCGCCAGGAAGACGACGACGGGCCGCCGAAACTTGCGCGACCGCGGGCCAGCCCTCCCCTGTGGTCACCTGGCTTCCGGAGAGTTGCACGAGTTCGGGCCCTGTTTTATTTTCAACATCCGTCGTCGACGTCATCCTAATTTCGAGAATCCGATCTGCTGCACTCTTGTACGTGACCGGCCGGTTCTTCTCTATGACCCGAACATAAGTCGCAGAATAAGTACGTATTGCTACAATTTTTCCACGTGAATACGCCTTTAAATTTGCAACCATAGTTAGAGACAGTCCAGAAAATCCGATGATAACAAAATCGGGGGATACAATTTGGCATTGCAGCTCCGAATCTATCGTCTACATTCAAAATTCAATTACACCACTCGATTGCCAAAGGATCAAAGAATATGATACGTTTGGTGAGGACTGCGAAGCATCGAGCAAAGGGTCAGGAGGGGGAGGGGGCAATTTTGAGTTCCTTTCGCCGCGTCTATAACTTCCGCGTAGTATGACTTTTGACTAGAAGTTACTACGTTCGTTTAGGTTTCAATCGACAGTTCTCGTCAAGATCAATCGATTATACGTGTATAAAAACCTTCGTGTGGCGTGGTTATGGTGAAATTTTATGAGTTTAATGTAAAAAATGAAAGAAAAATCGACACAATGTACGACTATACTCGTCAAAAAGCCAAGTCGAAATACAGAAATTGTATACAGTTGGAAAGAAACCCCCATATGATCGAGTGAAGCAGTGCCAAGAACGTAAAATAAACCTCAAGGCGCCCGAGCGCGTCAACGTAGACCTATTCACGCAAAACAAACGGCTGTGTCTCCAACACAGCCAAACACAATTTTTTTTTTTCTAAATCTCTGATCATAGCCATGTTCTTTAAGAGACGTAGAGGTCCTAATTAAATAAAAGGACTAAAAATATCCTAATTTATTAAAAAAAAAAAAAAAACTCCAAACACTATTATCTCAACACTGAGTATGACTTCCTATTTATAGTTAATATTTACATAAACTTCCCGTCACCCCACATAAATTACCACACTCATATACTTATAGGCTGTTCACGGTAAAGCGCGCACTTTTGAGGCACTAGTTGTTTTTTCCTGTCAGCCATTTGATCGTTCCTTCACTTTTTAAACTAAGTATTGTCATGTAAGCAATAAACACGGTGTCTATATTTCACCGGACTCGAAAGTTAACGTCTAAGGCTACTTATTGAGTATTATTCCAAACGAGAGGGCTTCAAAAAGTGCTCACTTTACCGTGAATAGCCTATAAAACCATATGAACAGTGTTGTAACACCTACTGATTTACTATTAAAAATTATATATTCGATATCTGACAGTTCGCATATTTACAATCAGATCTGTATCACGTATTTTTCATGTCCGGGACGTTTTGGAACACCCCGAGCTTTGCATATCACAGACGCTCGGACTCTCCGGCTGCGGCCGTATTTATAGGGTAAGTGCCCTGACCCATAACCTTCTGACATCGGGTAGCGCCGAAGGAGGCGATGTCCGCAAAGATCGCGCGGGTTGCAGTGACGTCAGTCCAGGTCATCTGTTGATCATTCCTTCCGTCGGTGCCGCAGTGACGTAGCCTTTATACACAGCCAGCCTGTTATACCTGGGGAAGCAGGCGGGCCGGCGTAGGATATCGCCACTGCGGCCCAGCGTGTCCGCGAATGGGCTATTCACGGTAAAGTGAGCACTTTTTACAGTATATACATTCCCCCACTCCCAAAAGTTATTGTCTGTAGCTCAATAAACTATATATATATATAACACACACCACGAATCCCAGGTATAGTCTGTTTGTTAGCGGTTTCTCTACACATTTTAAACCAAACCCTTGAAAAATCTCTCCATGTATGACGTGTTTGGTTGTTTCATGTATCACAAGCGTTTTATAGTTACGTTAACGTAAAAATCTCTTATTTTTGCTTAAATTGAACTTTACTTATCTTTCGTACACATTCGAATTACATTATGATCATCTTCTAGAAGTGCCGTCTGCAGCGCGTTGTCCATGACGTATGGCCCGTGACGTGGGCTGGCGAAACGGGTATATAATGTGACATTCAGACTGACTTTACGCAGTGCAATTCACTGTGTAAATAAATTATAGTATTTTATGTGTAATTCATATGAATAAAAACAGTGAAAAATATGTGCTAAGAATGCAAAATATGAAATAGTGCTTACGCAAAATAATATCACACTCAGTGCGCACGAATGCGGTTCGTTGTCTCTTTGGTGTAATTTCATAGACTTGTTCAAGCTTTGCTTGTATGAGGCGGAGGAATATTCTGGAAGTAGAACGTTAGGAAGGCTTCCGAAAAGTTAGAAATAATGGTGAATGGAGTATAACACGCACATTTTTGTGTTGTCTTTCAATCAAATATTCTTTCATGTGTAACGGCTAATAAACTCTATATTTTTGTTTCCTCTATATATATATATATATATATATATATATATATATTTATTTATATATATATAATTTTTAATCACGATAACTAGTGTCTAAGTGCTGTGAAGATATTTTCCCCTGTCAAGCAATAACTAACAACCAACGAAAATAAATACACACGAATTTTGTTTTGTGTGGCACAAAGGGTAGCCCAAGTTGCGCAAAGTAGGCCGTTTACGGTTAATTGACCACTTTTAAAATCAACTTTTGAGGATTGTCACTGCCCCGACCAGCATGTATTTTAACGAGTGCATTGCCTGGCACGCGCCCAGTTAAGTTAGTAACGACGGAGAGAAAGTAGTTCCGTGTTTTGACGTTGATTTGAAAGTGTTAGGAAAAACGTTTGTGAATATCAACATTATTAATTTTGTTTTCTGTTTTCTTTAATGCATACGGTATGTCCGAAACTTAGTACCCAAACTCCAGGCATAGTTTCTTTGGGCTAATAGAAACACAAAAGCCCTGTACACGTATATCCGGAAACTTAATTTTTATATCAAATAATTGTATTCAAAGTTGCGACGTGCAACGCCTGGGGAACAAGGCGGTGCGATCATGCGTGCAGGATAAGTTGCATAGGAAGTAGGGCGCGCGACGCTGCGTATGACGTAATGTAACGCATCTACGACCTATGCAGCTTGTCCTACGTGCATGGTCGCACTGCCCTGATCCGCAGGTGCTGTACGCCGTAATTTTGGACACAATTATTCGATATAAAAATTACTTCCCTGGTATAGGCTGTTCTTGGTAAACAGGGCACTTTTGAAAGCCCTGCTTAAGATCTATTTGTTTGAACGTAGTGTATTCCTCCGCCTTATGTAAAATTAACGTTGCCATGGGCCTCGTATCGTTATTCGTGCGTTGGTCAAGTGAAATTGTGAAATTGTTAAGAAAGTAGATACTGAACAAATCTGATCATTTTTACATTCCGATGCATTATAAAAACAAAAGAGGAAGAAATAATTTTAAACTATCACAAATAGTCGCCTAATACTTTTTATTCGACGTTAAGATATGGAACTACATTCCACCCATCGTTACCAACTTGACTGGGCGCATGTCACTCAGAGCGCTCATTAAAATATATGCATACAGAAGCAGTGACTTTTTTTCTAAGCTTCATTTAATTCTAAAGTGCTCTATTTACCGTGAACAGCCTTTATAAGTATATCGGGCTTTTGTGTTACTATTGATACAAAGAAAGTGTGTCCGGAGTTAGGGCACAGAGTTTCGGAAGAACCTTTATAACTGTAAGAATTAGATCATTTGTGAAAATATTTACCGTAGTAATAATTTCACAGTTTTACTTGACTGGCGCACGAATAAAGTGATCAGGCCCATGGAAATGTTAATTATATGGCAGAAGAATACACCGTGTTCATACAAGTAGATCATACGCAGGGATTTAAAAGTGGTCAGTTTACCATTAACAGATTATAAATGTTAATGGATTTGAAAAAAAGCAGCCGCTCAGCTTCATATCGCGTGGGCGGCTACAGCGCAGCGGACACGAACACGCTACGCCTTGCCGGACACCGGCGCTTCCCGAGGTCGTGTAATGTTTGCTCGGGCGCTCGTGTCGTCGAACCACAGATGGCCGCGGGTCGATCGGGCGGCCGATTCTCTAGCCCGGACGGTCGCGAGGGGTCGCACGCCGGATAAAACCGGATCCGCGCGGAGTCCGCCGGATGTCGTCCGGGCCTGAGACGTCTTCGGCCGCTTAGGTCCGGATACGCAGTGGCTGTTGGTGCTGGCGCGGTTTTTTATTCTTTTTTTTTTTACGCTGTACACGAAATACTCATCCAAACGACTGGTTTACATAATAATCTTGACATAGCATAACTAATAAATTTTAAAAATAAATACAACTAGCTGTAATTAGCCTGTTCAGTATATTATACGCTGTTCACGGTAAACTGAGCACTTCTGAAAGCCCTGCTTGAGATCTACTTGTGTGGACATTGTGTATTCTTCCACCATATGTATAATTAACATTGGATTAGATCTCATTGCTTTATTCATGCGCCGGTTAAGTGCAACTGTAAAATTATTAGAATAGTAAATATTTGACAGACTTGCTAATTCTTATATTTATAATCATTGAAAGAAAAGCAAAATAAATAATATTAATATTCTTATTTGTGTACCTAACAATTAAAATTCAACATTACGATGTGGAACTAGATTATTTCTGTCGTTACCAACTTAACTGGTTGCATGCCAGTCAGTGTGCCTATTTAAATATGTGCATGTAGTGACATCCACGTTTTTTTAAAGGTTTATTTCAAAAATGCTCAATTAATCCTGAACAGCCTTTAGTTCTGGCGAAGAAACCTTGAATTCCTTTTCCTATACTCAGTCGTTTATAACATATTGTACACGTGTGTACTAATAAAATAACACGAAACTTTAACGAGAAGCGCATCAGGAATGTAATCAATAAAATATAGATACAATGCTTAAATTTGATTATTGCGTTTAAATTTATGTATCTTGAGCAGGACTAGATAAGTTCAACCAAGTGACAAGATATGATCAAAACAGTTTAAAACACAAAAGCAGAACATGATAGCTAGCTTTTAACATTTGTAAATAAAACCGCTGAAAAAAAAAGAGACACTGGCAACTCAGAGTAATGTTAGTATCAAATTAAGGAAAATAACTAGGCCTACGAGTGAACGTCTTCTACCCAATGTTTTACCTGTTTACAGACCAAAACCGCGTATGAACTAGGTGTGACATGAGCACGCGCATCCAACGCTAGTACTCAAAATGTGTAGACTATTCACGGCGAAGTGAGCACTTTTGGAAGCCCTCTTATTTTGAGTGATAGTCAACACATACATTTTATTTTAGGCTTAGACGTTAACTTCCGAGTGCGGTGGAATATACGCGCTGTGTTTATTACTTACATGGAAATATTTATTTTAAAAACGTGGTTAAAGGATAAACAATGGCTGAAAGGAAAAAGTAACTAGGGCTACAACAGTGTTCATTCTACTTGTGGTGGAGATGCAGTATTTGCGTTTATTAATGAAGATAAATGTGTGCTGTATTTCCCTGTATTATAAAAAATATTTATTTGAATATTTATTAAAATATTTTGCAAATACCCATTTTAATTATTTTCACTCTCAAAAAGTACATATATTATAAGATGTAAAATTAAAACAAGCTTTCGCACGTAAACAGTCTATTAAATCTTTCGAAAATATGTAACAGTTTTAAAATAATAGCTTTACGGTTTAAGAAACACAGTACACTGTTGGCAAATGTCAGTCTTAAAAGTATAATGTTCAAATAAACAGTCACTGAAACCGATTTGTTTCGTACACATTAGAGTACGATATTGTGTAAGAATAAGAATTTGCGTTCCAAAAATTTTTTCATAGTTTTACGCAGTTACGTTTTATATGCTAGTTGGGCTGAATTTTAAGGAACGGATTTGATGAAACTGAGCAGGGCTTTAAAATGTGTACAGTTAAAATCTTAATTAAATGCATTGCCGCCGTTTGGAGTAGAATTTAAATCAGTATTGAACTTATAATGCATTGCAGAATGCCGATTATGTTCCCTCATTATGTTCCGGTCATTAATATAGAATGGGGCGTAGAATCGGGGGCTGCAGTCTAAACAGACTGAAATCCAAAGCCCCACGCGGTGTCCATACATAATTACTATTCTAAACAAGTGGGTTGCGGAGGATGGAAATATACCGAATTTGGAAATGTTGAGTACAGTTGGGTATATTAACATTTGCCTTGTAAAAATTACCGGCGTGATTCATAAGTATCAAAGCTATACGTTGAACTAAAATGTGCTATTTTCATTTTGTCTACTTAATTCCAGTAAACCAAATTCATGACTTCAGTTAAAGTCATGACTTCTCGATAATGCGCGGCACAATGACAACCATTCTAGGTGCGCAAATTTCATTACCCCCGAGTGTATAACGCATGTTGTTGGGTGTGTGATCATAAAAAAATTATCTGCGGTTCCGCCCTTCACCACTTAGCATGGAAAATCAATGTCAATCGGCAATGAGGCGGGCATTAGACACTACATTGATACAAAAATAATAATTTCATGACCACCTGCTCAATTTCCTTACTTCCACGCGGCTTTCATGACCAATAGACACCTTGTATTTAGTGATATCGAACGAGATGGCGCAGTGGTTAACACAATGTAGTCGGATTCGGAAGAACCCGGGTTCGGTTTCTGACCCAGCCATCCTGATTTCGGTATTCATGATATTTAGAAATCGCTCTAGTTCTTAGACCAATGCCGTGACCTATTCCTTCCCCATTCTTGACTGTCCAAAAATTTTGTTTCCGTCTCTGAGGTACCCGCTGTTGACGAGATGTAATGACACACACACACTTATTAGTGGAGATATTTGGGCGGCTCTTAGCATAGACAGCCGATGAGTGTGAAGCGAGGTGAGTATGGAGCATCTCCGGAATGAAGGGCTGGGGGAAATGGGGCAACCCCGAGAAAACCCGCCGACCAGCGGCGTCGCCTGGCACGATTCCCTCATGCGAAAATCCGGGAGCGATCCTGCCGGGAATCGAGCCCGATTCGCCTAGGTGGGAGGGGGGTGGTCTAACCACTACGCCACCGCCCCTCCCCCGTAAACTTGTTATGTCTAGGGTTGTTTGTCCCGAGGGCCTGGCTATCGTGACAATCCATCTTCACTCAAACTTGGGATATCGCCGAATGCGGAGGTAGCTTTGGTGCGTATTGCCCAATAGCAGGAATTCCACTTCGTCTCTTAATAAATTGATTGGGGAATTCATAGAAAACGGCGGTATTCAGGGAAAGAACACAAGACGGCCTTTCTCGTTGATTTTAGTCGCCTCATAAATAGCGAGTCTTTGACTCTCCCAACTATGCCCCTTCTCCCCCGCGTCTAAATATTTGTTAGATATTTCCTTGGTTTATCTATATTTTCAGAAGGCTTATACCGCTGTTAGAATCTTGTCAAAACGTGTTTTGGACTTTTTTTTTTATCGAATCTACATTCTCAGCTAGTTGGTACTGCGTTACGATTATTATATTGTTGCCTTATATAAAGTTATGTTAAACATGAAAACGAATGTTGTTAATGTTCTGCAAAACAATATGAGTTGTAGGGGCGTGCCGATCCTAGTTCAAAGGAGATGCCGCCTTTCTTGATATCAAAGGGTTAAATGGATTGAAAGGGTTAATTAAATTGGAAGGGTTAAATTTATTGAAAGAGTTGAATGGATTGAAACGGTTAATTTTTTTATCCGACCAGATTTTTTCTTGATTTATTTTCTTTCTTTCTTTTTGGGTGCGAGTAGCAGGAGCTCTGTACGATGTTGATGGTGTGGTGCCCTAAAGGCGACTGACCAGAGTGGTGGATTACAATGTCCTATATAGATGTGGAGTTGAGTGCAATAGCAGGCTAAGGCTTATTTTTTCTAATTTTCCTAATTTTGAGGTGTTTGGAGGGACGTTGGTGGTAGATAGGCGATTTTTACGAATATATTTAACACGCGAGAGAAATTCAGAGTGTTACGTATGAA
This sequence comes from Dryococelus australis, assembly GCA_029891345.1. Classification (NCBI taxonomy): domain Eukaryota; kingdom Metazoa; phylum Arthropoda; class Insecta; order Phasmatodea; family Phasmatidae; genus Dryococelus; species Dryococelus australis. The sequence goes on from CM057000.1 coordinate 50,134,990, forward strand.
TAAATTGCATGCATCTAATCGCAAATTTTCAAACGACTACGTGAATAATAATAAGTGCAACTACATGAGTCTTAATGATAACACGAGTCTCGAACTTAGAAATATAATAATTTACACGAGAGAGAATTTTAACTACATGATTTAACATTCCAACAACAGCAACAAATGTATATTTGAATCAAGCAAACTATGATTTGTAAAATAACACAAGACTTATTTTATTTACTCGTTAAAACATAACTGTTTTACAAGTATTAAAGTAAGATATATATTTTTTTACTTACTAAGAAATGTTTTCTACAAATACTCACGCATTAAGAAATGTTTTCAATATCAATTCATCGTATAGGAGAGAAAAAGAAAATATTGGGAGAGGATCAGGGCTCTTAACATCGATGTCTTGAGAGCCGATGAGGGGAGAAGTGCCGAGTCGCGTACGAGCACGTGAGACTAGGGGAAACGAAAGAGAGCTAGATCTCCTATAAAAATCCTTTTATTAACGGCAACGTCTAACACGACATCCACATATTGCGAAATAATTTGTTTTTGTGCTGTGACCCTCACGGGAAGGCGAGCATGCTAACTATTGTGTTCCCTTTCTTTACGTCTAACCAAAACGTTCCAACAGCAAAAAATGTATTCCATGTAACATAAAATTTATATATTATTTAATGTGTTAACAGATTCCGACGTACGTTTAACGAAAAACTATGACTGCAGGTGGAAGTAATGTTTTTTGGAGTTGGATAATTGCGATTTCAACGTTATTTGTACTTTTTTTAGTAACGGGGAAGTATATTGGTATTATTACATTACTTGAGTTGAATTTTATTTATAAACTAGTTTAAATTATTATGTTTACCTTCTTCTCCAAACATCACCGTGTTGTATCTTGAACAGGAACTCTTGTAATTTGTGTTTGTATGTAAAATGAAATATCTTTTAAAATGTTGCTGGATTCTGTTCAGTGTAGATGTAGATTGTAGGCAAGGAGGGACAGAGGTTTTTCCTACCTTCGCTTTCAATAGATTCCCGTGGGATGTCACAAAAGTGTACCAGCAGAGTCGTGTCCTGCTCCAACTTTCAAGTTCAGTAGCCGGAGTGGACTAAGGTCCTCACAAGGTACTAACCCGCTTCCTCATTCCTTTGCAAAAAAAATCATCCATTCATTCAGCTATGTTTGAATTTCTCCATTTTTGTTGTAATTACCCCTCAGCCCTTAAAAGTCTATGGAAGTATTGTAAGTTAAGAAAAGTTTTTTTTTTCTTCATGAAAGCAAGCAAAAAGTTATCCTGGATTTTTAAATACATGTCATCAGCTTACCAATACTGATAGACATCTACTCATAGCTTTGTTTTCTCATTTTACATCAGATATTATTGAAAAAAATAGTGACATAAAGTATTTAAAAAATAAATTATAACTCACACTATTTGTTTTTAACTTGAAAGAAAATGTTTTATTAAAATTCATAATCACTTTCAAGACAGAATAAATTATACATCTTGGTATTAAAAATACTATGTACCAACTTTAAATGAAATACTATCATTTTTTTACCGTTGCCTTCTGAAAAACATCACAACTTACAATCATTACTTCATGGTACATCACAACCTTAAATGAAATACAAACATTGTTTATCTACAACTTCTGACAAATTGACAAATATTACACACCGAAATTATTCATATATATTACATCACTGATTATGAAAAATATACAATAATTTATTTTGTTCATCATGTTAACATTCACATGTACAAGCCAAACAGGTTTTTTTTTAACCTAAATACTCCATCACATATCATTAAACTGTGAAAATATTCATTGTACCATATCCTGATACAACTTCGCAAATATTAATTTACACTATGAGATTGTAACACACGGTGTGGTTTGCGACATCTGTCTGAACCATTGCCTCACCTAGCCAGCTCTGCGCTACCCGGTCTGGCCCACCCGCGCAAAGTTTGCTGCATATTCTGCTCCAACTATGAGCTATACACTCTCATCGGCTCTTGAGACCAAAGTTTCGCCCACTCCCGCATACACTCGATTCTCGGCTATTCATTGTCTGGTATTGTACTCGAGGTTTTAAAATGACTCGTACCCATATCTTCTGTAAAATCACGTCGTTGTAGTCGTCTTTGTTTCCCAAATAAATTTGGAACTGATTTTTAGTCAACCTAGGAAACTAAACTTTAGCGAGATTATATTTTCCTATACGATAATATAGTGAAATTTTTTGTGTCGCAGAGAAATCTACACATGAAATATTTATTTTTGTCTGCTAGGCGAATGAATATACACCAGATTGAAACTCAGACAACTTTTCCAATATCTTTGTTTAACATATGTTTTCAATTGTTGAAAATAAAGTTTTACTTGAGTATTTGCTTGCAACAAAATAGTTAAAACTTGAATAAAAATATGTGTTTGATAACCATAATCCTTTCAATGTTTAAAATCTTAGTGAGTTAAAATTATGTCTTATAGCTGTGTTGATATGAAAATTAATCAGTGATTAGTCAAAAGTTGGAAAATGGTATCAAGTTTGCTGGAAATGTTATAAAGTTTAAAATGTCTTGTAAGTTGACTGGATTAAACTTAAATTTCAATATTAAACAGTTTATATTTTTAATTGAATTAATTATGTGAAAACATTTGGAACGTATTCCTTAGTGATGAGGACAAATAAAGTATTATCGGTGGTATTTTTGTATTATTTTATTTAGCTGGGAATGCGCCAGGCTCTTGCCTTCCGAAATATAGAAGGAAGTTTCAATGCCTAAGCGAAAATAACAATTGGTACAGGGGAGGGGAAATAGCCCAGGTCAGTTCAAAATCCACTGCTACCTCCCTAGAGAAACCTTTGCTTTGGCCTTGAAGAAAGCTCCATTCATAACTGAGGAAGAGTTCTGGGGATGAAGGGCCAGCAAGTCTAAGCAGGGGAGCCAACACTAGAAAAGATGCTTTCTGAATAGTGTAGTGGAGGAGGGGTGCTAGCCTTGTTCTTGGAGAAGAACTCGCTTTTTGCACATCGACAGCTTCGAGGTAGGGGCGGGAGGGATGTTCTGGGTTCTTGACCTTGGGGTAAGTTTCTCTGGATAAGGGGCACAGGGTAAGGTGGAAGGGGGTATCTACGTGCAAGCAGAACCTGATCGGAATGGAAGTAGGCAGATGACTCCATCTTGAATCAGTTGCAGCAATTGACATTTGCAGGCAGCCTGGGTGGCTGGCATCGTAGAGTTGGGCCGGTTCTGAGGGGTGCAGGGTAGGGAATGGGTGTTTGGGGTGTGAGGGGTGGCAGGCAGGTCTCCTCCGATGGGAATGCAAGTAATTAGTTGATGCCATCTTGCCTTATTGCCGAAAACATTGGACGATTGCAGGCAGCCCTGGGTCGCATGCATGGTGGCAAGGGGCGGGGAGGGGATGCAGGGAGCGAAGTGACCTCAGCTATCCTACTTGGCGCCATCTTCAGTAGCTCATGTATGCTTGGAGGAGACAGACATGCTTCCTGTCAGCTCCTTCATATACATCGCACCTCTACACACTTGGCAGCCGACGAGCTTACGATAGGGGTTACCACACCAGCGAGCATCACACCTACCTTCATCTTTAGTGATAGCCACATTTTATGTAGTATTTTATCGGGAAAATATTAATTTTCGTGTATTAACTTATTTTTTTCGGATCGATATACTGTGTTTGTGATAAGTAATTTATTTTTGTGTTTGGTAGACGAAAATACAGTTTGTGTTAACAACTCACATTTTTTGTTACCAAGTGACGTGTATTTCACAGATTTAACAGAAATTTGTAATACGTCTCTATAAAGTGTTGCACGATTTCACTTTGCAGGCTTAAGTACTTCTTCACATCATCCGAGTGTTCCTATGCGCTTCAGTTAAAATAATTTCTGTTAAAAGTGAATTATTCTGAAAATAGTGAAACTTTAGTTACAAAATGATTGTTTCATTGTCTGTTGTAGGACGAATGCAGAGTTTCTCTTAAATTTCAACTCAGTTGTCTATTGGATTCGCCACACATATATAATCAGGCTGCCCACACACACACACACACACACAGCTTATAAGACTATGTAATTGCTATGCTGAACTCCACATGAAACGGAGGTGTTTTAAAAAATACTCATGGTATGTGTGAGAGGCGTTAAATAGTGTTTGTGTATTTCTATCACACTATTGTGTCTGTTTAAATTTTAAATGCGAGTTTGGAAATCTTCATTTATTCGTACTGTTTAGATGGATTTCGTTTAGTGTGTTTGCACTTGTCGACATTGGATGGTATTCATGTAGTTAAAATTCTCTCTCGTGTAAATTATATTTCTAAGCTCGAGACTCACATTACATTTAAGACTCACGTAATTGCACATATTATTATTCCCTAGTCGTTTGAAAATTTGCAATCAGATGCTTGTAATTTATTCATTCGAGAAATTCACTCTGAATTTCTCTCATGTCTTGAATATATTCGCAAAAATCGCTTATCTCTACTACCAACATCTACACCGATATAAGACATTGCAACCTACCACTCTGGTCAGTCGCCTCCAGGACACCACACCGTCAACATCGTACAGAGCTGCTGCTACAAAGAGAAAATAAATCAAGAAAAAATCTTATCTGATCGAAAATCTACTCTTTCAATAAATTTAACCCTTTCTATTTAAATAGCCCTTTTCGATTAACCCTTTCAATCGATTTAACCCTTTGATATAAATTAAAGACGGCTTGCCCTTTGATCTAGGATCGGAGACGCCCCTACTACTTATAATTTTATATTTATCCCAAGTCATCCTGCATCCTCCTCGTTGTTGATGGCCCGCGTAAACGTCCTCGTCAGGGCCATTTACAAAAAAATAATAGGTGAGCTGATGTGGCACTAGTGGTCACTTCTCGTTCCGGATGCCGGGTCATAATTATGGCATGTTTTCCTTCAGGACTCCTTTAATACGTTTCTGCATGCACTCATCTTTAATTGCGAAGAGTGGGTAGTCCGTGCCCTTTTCGGCTAGTTGTTATCTATTGTTTGAGGTGGTCAGGCATAAATTTTAAGCCATATTGAGATTAAGTGTGTTTAGTAGACGAGAGCTTTTCTTTCACAAAGGAAATTTTTTCCGTGGCGAACTAGTAGAAAATATTCCAGCTAACAAGTATAATAAAAAGAAAATTCTATTTTTTTTTGTAATATAGATTAGTAAATATAAAAAAAGAAACAATTTTTTATGCATTCGGCATTTTTTTCCCTAAAAATTCTAGTTTGATATTTTTGAATGTGGTTCATTAGAAGCATTTACAATCTTAATAAAAATCCCCCTCGCTTTACTTCGTTTGTTGTCGCTGAAATATTTTCGAATAATGCTTATTACAAAGGTATTGCATCTTACAGGAGATTAATGAAGTTTATATAAAATGCGGGAGGAACATGATGCAAACTAGATAAGTATTTCTTTTTTTCAGGGCGCACCCAGGACAGAGTCACTTGAAAAATGCTGTTGCGTCCATAAACGACATTTTTTCGAGCGCAACCTGATAAGTTGGCTCAACTCAACGCCTATACAGCATGGTGCTAATTCACCCGTCAATCAGCAGCCGGAACCAGTAAGGGATAACCCACCACATACAACACGGCTGACCGTAGGGATGGGCCAGACAGTTACTTTCATGTAACATGTTCCATCGTTCCAGTTTCAAACAAGTAACGCGTTTCAGGACAATGTTATTTTTGTAGCAGGTTGCTGTAAAACATTTCTTGCCTGTCCCTCTGGAATATAACGATAATTTTTCAGTGTTCCAAGGCTCGGCGTTTCAAGAAATAACGTTCGCGCATGCACACTGTTGCAATCAAACCAAGACATTCCAAAAAGGAACTTTTACGCTTGCGCACACTCAAAGTTGCCAGCCGAAACGTAAGTGAAACTTGTGCGGCTGCGACCAATCAGAACAGAGCAGTCTGAGTTGTTGGCGGAAAACTGTTATTTACAGTAATGTATGTATGTATAAATAATACTAAATGGCGTATGTGTGCACATGTTTACGATTATGTGTCGGCTTTGAAGGAGCCTATGATTTGTTTAAATGTAGTTGTCAGGGGCGTATTCTCCATGAACGCAATGCATGCAGTGCATGGTTTAATTAAACTCAAACACGAACATATTTCTTAACCATATACTTCCCATTTTTATTTTTATTAAAAATAAATTTTCGTTTTCTCGCTACACACGGGACTGAGTTGCACGCCTCAAGCTAATAGTTACTCAAAAATTCGCGGCAAGGCGCCGAGGGGAGGCCCACGCAGTGCGTGTTTCGATAATCGATCGTAATAGTTTCCTGAAACGCCGAGACATAGCGCTGTGACATTCTCAACCCTCGTTCGGCTGGTGTGACGTCACAGCAAACTTGCGCGAAATGTAGCAAATGCATGCACAGTGTGACATTGCTTTCAGCGTGCTAGCCAGCGATCTTCATATTCAATTTTTAGTAAGTGATTGTTTGTGTGCTCTACCGTACATTTGATATTAGTATTTTAAATTTAAACAGTAGTTTCGCAAGATGAATGGTGACTACTATAGTGACGTTGTAATATGTTTATTTAATAAATCGTTTCTGTTAATGGTAAATGTGACAATGGAAATAACTCTTGAAAACATAAAACCATTAAAAGTAAATAATGTTTTGTGAACATTCGGAAGTAATTTTAAATTACTTTTAAATTACGTTTTTAGACAGACAAATATTGACATTTTTAACAGATTTTAAATTATTCTTGTTAATAAGAATAAACGTAACTTAGCCTTAGCACTAATTTAAGTGATTTACTACTAGCGAATTGAATTGCTCTGTGAATTTTAAACTTTTCAATTTTAAATTTTAAATTATTTGATTTTACAAGTGAATCTTGCTATTTGGCACCTGGATTTATGTTTTTCCTTTCTCCCATTTGGAACATTAAAATGGCTTTCTTTAAAAATTGTTTACAATACTTTTTTTTTTTTTTTTTTTTTTTTTTTTTTTTTCAATTAATGCCTACACTAACTACATGTTACCCAGAGATTAAGTTTTTTTTTTATTCATCTTATACCCTGAAGTATCTTGGCAATGATTTTCTTTATTTAAAGTGTTATGATTTTATTTGGGGTTTAATTATGTTCAGTGATGTGTGTCGAGGTATTTGAGTGTGGTGATTTGAATATTTTTGTATTACTTCAATACTTAAATTTTCTTCAGGATTGACAGTGTACAGATCTCTTACACTTTACTTACACATAACGTGAGGGTATTGCATAAATCTGGAGAATCTTTTGAGATCAAAGCAACCCAGATGCAGGCAAGAGTGAGAGGAAAAGAGTACTAAAGAACTAAAGACATTTCGAGCAACCTTTCATTTTTACTTTGTTATTTATTAATATTTAATTCCTCTGTGCAAAGCGAAGTGCCAAAGTAAGTTTCGTGTTGCATGCCTTGCAAAAATTATCAGAATATGCCTCTGGTAGTTGTGATTGATATACGGGGTTAGGTTAGGAACAAAAGTAAACAAAGCTAGACGTTCCACTTTACGCATGCGCAGGAGTAAGGCGTCGAGGCAACCCAAGACGTTCCAAAAATAACGCTATAAACAATTGAACGTGTTACTTGCATGACGAACGTGTTACCAAATCGTAACAGTTTTTTATAACCGTTACGTTAAATAACACCCATCTCTATTGCACATAGGCAACAACATTCAACCAGTGGGTAACTTAGTGCTTTTGCATCAGAGGTGCTGGCATAGCTCACTCCTATGTACTAGGTATTAGCGCCTTGATGTGGGCAGACTGAACTCGGTCGAACAGTACGCATTGTTTTCGTGAGCTGTGGCCTTGAGCCCGGGCCGTGTTCGGTAATGGCGCTTAGCGGGAGACGAGCTTTTTTCTTTCACTCCATTATCCGCAAATGACACCTGCGTCATAGTCCTCCGAGAACAGAAAGAGGTGGGTGGAACAAGGGAGGAGAGGCGGAACCGTGCTATCTTCCCCTCCGTGGTCTCTTTTCGTGACGTCAACATAGTTATGCAGACGATGTCTTACGAACTATCTCCCATTAACGCCATACACATTAATATAAGTTAACTTTTTAGAAAAGCGGGGAGGGGGGGGTCTGTATAGTAGAACCAAAACAAGGGAAGATGTTTTCTTCTTGACAACACTGTGAGTGAGTGAGTGAAGAGATTTGGGCGGCTGTTAACAGCGAGGACTTGAGAAACCGATATGAGGGTGATTGAGGCTAGTATGGAGCGGCGCCGGAATGAATGGGCGGGGGAAACGGGAGATCCCCGAGAAAACCCCCGACCAACGGCATCGTCCGGCACGATTTCCACATGCGAAAATTCGGTGACCCGACCGGGGATTAGTGAGCATATATTTGCCAGAATAATCCTTTCGAGTTCTTCACTGTGAATTGATACATTTCAATGCGGCAAAATGTATTACGCTAAATGAATGCGCAGGAAGAAAGAACGTTTGAAAGCCATGTTTAGGATATACAGAGTGTGTCTAAATTCCCATTACACAATGCAAGGGCTTGTAGCGGGGACCAAGACGGTTACGTTCTGCATAGGAACTTAGGTGCGGAAAAGTACCGTTTCCCTGCGACAAACAAAAAATCACCACATCATATGTTGACCTCTCCCACTTCTGCAACATACTGTACGTTGTTTTTCTTCAGGGTTCACTTACAAGAAGGGCTCGATGTGACGGCCAGCGATGTCTACACAAACACGGTACCTACGTTACCATGTTCTGATACACATGATCACCAATACCTGGAAGTCCAAGATCCGCCGCAGCCATAATCCGCGCCAGCAGGACTTCCTCTGATTCCACAGGGGTCTCGTAAATCAAGCCCTCCAAGTGGCCCCACAGGAAGTAGTCTACCGGAGTCAAGTCGGGTGAACGTGCAGGCCAAGCAGTTGGGCCACCATTGCTAAACTGTCCCATAGGAAATCAGGTTTCGTTCCTAACCTAGGTAGAATAGACTTGAAGCTCGGTTTGCGCGCTGCAGTTTCGCCTCTGTCTGCTGCTCTGTTCTGTGTCGCAACAGCGTGCGCACCGGCCGAAGTGGTCAGGTAGGTATATCTGCACTGCACACGTGCTGCCCGTATGTGAGGGCGTGTTGCACATGTGCTAGCAGGTTGCCGGCGCTGGTCGGCGCCGACAAGCGTCTGAAAGTCTGTGTTATCAAGACAGTGCTGTGCCGACCTGCCTACCGGAATGATTTGATAGTTGTTGGTCGCTGGTTACCGGCGCCGGTTGTGCAGTGCAGATATACAGAATGGATATTGATGTATTAATTAGTGCGGTTTTCAAAAGAAGTTCTATATAGGACAAGCGGGATAAGTTACATGCAGACAGAATTGTGCTTCAGAAGTGCTGGAAAGAGGTCAGTACAGAAATTAATGTGGATGGTAAGTAAAATAAATGTATAGTCACATTCAATAAGCACAACTGTGAAAAAATTTCAAACAATGTTGTTTAAAAACCTGTTTTGTAACATTGTTTTACGAACAGTTACCAAACATATTGTTTAAAAGCGGTGTTTTACGAACAGTATAAATACCAACAGTAAATACAGCTTCTGTAGTGATATAGTGTGTTCTAGTACCCTCTTCTTACCGAGGTATTAATTGTATGACAAAGGGTATTGTGCAAAATATGCTGTAAATACATATCTGATTGTTTTACCAATAGTGCTGGGCCTTCCTGTGGCATGTCTCTGATAATGCCTTTCAGAAACAACACATACATCAGAAAGGTGTCTTTCACATCCTTCTTTATTCAAAATTGTACTATGCAAAATATACATAAGTTGTGTAATTTAGTAGGCCCTACAACAGGCACTGGGTGCGGGTTTGGGACTCCGACCACCGCCATCTTGGATTACGTCATTTCCTTCCGCTATCTTGGACTACGTCATTTCCGGCCGACATGTTTGATTACGTCATTTATGGCCGCCATCTTGTTTTGCACCTTATGCTCTATCATTCCACCTCGAATTTTCCTTTTCTTGTATTACATCTAGGCATCCGCCATCTTGTTTTTGCACTTCGTGCTCTATCATCCCACCTCTAATCTTCCTGCTCTTAAATTCCACCTAGGTATTCACGATCTTGTTTTTGCAGATAGCTTCATTTGCGGCCGTCATATTGTCAGTCAGTACATCTCTTCCCACTCTTTCATTCTGCTCATGTGACCACCATGTTGGATTATGTTTCTTCATGCTCTTGCATCCCACCTCGAATCTTCCTGGTCTTGCATTCCACCTCGCATTTTCCTGATCTGGCATTCGTCTGTGATGGCATCCATCTTGTATTGTGTCATTTCCCGCCACCATCTTGGATTCCTGGACTTTCTGCTCTGTCATTTGGGTCATGTGACCGCCATTTAGGATCCCTCATTTTGGCAGCTAGTATGCTGCCATTTTGTTTTTGCACTTCACGCTTTATCATTCAATGCTGCCTGGCTTTGCAAGCAATCTACGGGTTTTCCCCGAGTGCTCCTATTTTTCTCTCTTGCATTATTCCTCCTTTTTATCTTCCGTTCTTTCTCTTTCTCACACCTTTGTTCGATCAGTCGCTCCACAGCCATCTTAAAAGTTCGCATTTACCACCAAAAAATTCCAGTGACGCCATATTAGATTTAGCCTCCGACATGAATTCCACTAGTTAACTTTGTAGTCATTTTTTCTGCTCCACCTATTTCGTCCGACTCTTTATCGATGGGCCATGTAGGTTCGGACAGGTTTGTCACGACCCAGACTTGCTGTCGCCATTACATGACGTCACAAACCCATACATGTTGATCAGTGTGCAGGTTCGGACGAGTTCGTCACGACCCAGACTTACTGTCACCACTAATCTATCGCGGCTTGCATGTCGCTCCATGCACCATCGATGATGGCGGTGTCCACGATGTTGAATCTCCAGTGGGTCGGTCTTCGGGTGTATGTAGTCGATCCGAAGGCTTAAACGAGATTCGAGGCAATGGTTCAAATGCTGAAGATGATGTCACTGGTGTCTCTGCTTCTGCGTGAACCACTTGGTTTAGGAACTGAGTTAGCTCTCCATTAAAAACCTTGTCTTGTTACGAACACAAGAATGACGTAAAATAACTGCTTCAGCTATCTTGACACCTCTCCCTCCAGCGAAAATCAGCACAAAGGTAAAACTTAAAGCTATCGTCTCTTATGTCTTTCATATCCACCCAGCTGTCTTTAGATTTTGGTAGTCCCAACCATCTTGCCAGTATTTTACTTTCTTGCGACGTTAGGCTTTCTCAACCAAATATGTATCTGGAAATTTCGTGACCTTTATTTCTTCAGAGTAGAAGGCACAGCGTATAGGTACATGATCCATATCTTTCAAATAATATGTGCGAGGATAGTAATGTCATATGTGAACAACACGAAAGAATTCTGTAGACCAGTTCCCTGCATATCCCTTGGTAAATAAACCTTTTTGTCGGCTTATGCGCACATCACCAATTTTAGCTTTTGATTTGCGAGGACCCAAAACTTTTTCAACTTTATACACTGTCTTTAGCAGTGAATTGTCTTTCATGTTCTTGGGTCTCATGCCTATCATTCGATGAATAGAGGCATTATAGTCAGCCACCAGTGTATATATATTCACATACTTCACATAGCAAACATAAAAACAGAAACATTAAATTTTCCCACACCTTTCATGTAGTGTCTTAACACCAGCATGCCCACTTTTCACCTAGGGAATATAATCTGCTTATATGCAGCTCAAGAGAATCTATGCTGGCAAGTGCCCAACCAGAACCCTCGGCCATATATTCTTCTTCACGACAAAGTTTCGTGACTGCAACTGTCAAACTAAGCTTCCTAACTGGAACCTGGCTGTTTACATAGGTACCAAACCAGCCTATGTAACTCATGAACACCATCTGCTGTACCAACCAATACCAGACTAAACATACTCATCATTCATATTAGAATTCAAGCTTATTTCAGCCTACACCCACTAAAATATACCAAAATCGTAACATTAACATGTTTGTCATTGCCATCAGACACCAGTCAAATATGTACTGGAAAACATATCACCCAACGTACCATTCATGTTAACCCAAGCATACCAAGAAAATTCTACAGTCCAGATCAACTCACAATGTAAACATTCTTACCATCTGTCAAACCATCATTACTGACTGATACTAGATCAACTAACATACCATCTTCTATAACCAAAGAAACTAAATCCTACTCTACCACCCAATACACCGACCATAATATCTATCATAACTCGAGCAAATTACAGATGAGAACAGGCCATAACCTAACACCCATTCTACGTGTTCTATCAATCTTCACCTCCTATACCTAACAGCCATACAATCCACTATAACTCTAGCATACCTCAATAATTCGTCGACACAGGCCATACAAAGCAAACATACAGCCCATACCAGTGATACAATCAACTTCTTCTCATACCATATACCGTGCTTACTGACACCACTCAAAATACTCTGACCACCCATACCAAACAATATTTAACTCAGCCATACCTTAGCTTATAGGACTCACTGGCACACACATAATGTCCACACCATTCATCATGTACCAGCAATCACAAGACAGATATACTGGAAAACATATCGCCCAACATACCATCCTTGATAAATCAAGTGTACCAAGCAAATGTATAGACCAGACCAACAGTCATTACTGACTGATACCAGACAAAACCAACTTACCATAACATGGCCAAAGAAAAACTCAATTCAACCACACCACCCGTACCATTTGCTCTACCAACCGTCATTAGATGAAATATATGCAATCTACATACAATTCATATTATCAGACTGACTAACATAACATTCAAGCCATACATTTCAACTTTCTGTACTAACCATCATACCTGTCATGACACCTCCTGTCCTGTTTAACAACCATATAGGCATGTCACACTCAAAGAAAAAGCAGTTCCATTAAAAATCTCCCTCCTACCATCAAATCAAACTACTGCAATGTCCCAATCACACATTTCGGACTTCGCTCATGTTGACCTCTACCTTTTGATTCCTCACAGGGAGACTCAAGTCCTGCTTAGTAATTTTTATGTTATTCCGCTTTCCGAGAAATGTGCAGAGGGTGCAGACAGTTGTGTGGAGTGTGCGGAGCTAACTCTGGTTCATGCAGTGCCAATTGCAGTGCATGCTGTGTCATTTGTGTGTGCTATGTCAATTGCTGTGCATGAGGACAGGGCAGACAATACTGCTTTAATTAGTGTGTTTGGTAATGTGTCTATGTATTGATGTAAGAAGATTAAGATGGAACTTGGTGATCAGATTTATTTGTATCGGACATTAATTTGTACTACTGGCGACATTCATATTCTTGGTCATGTGGAATTGTTTTTCAATCCGTGATTATGTGTTAGTATTTTTTATTTTGCAAATAAATGTTTTGTAGGTACGAAATGTACTGTGGTGTTTTTTCGTATTTTGTTATATTCCTTTCCTTTATATTAAAAAGGGAGGTGTATTGAGGGGGGAATATTTGAAGATTTATTTTATGCTATTAAATATATGGAGTGATATAAATACACATCAAGGACATCACACTAGATACTCAAAAAGTGCACCCTTCAAAAATCCTATTATTTAAGTTAATAGCGAAATTTATGGAGCTTCCTTAGGGAAACGTCCAACATTGTATGTGTGTGTGTGTGTGTATATATATATATATATATATATATATATATATATATATATATATATATATATATATATATATATATATACACACATATATAACATTAGATTGACAAAAGACACGCAAGAAGAGTTAAATTCATCCCCCCCTCTTTCCCTCTCGATGTGATCCCTTTAACATGCCTGAAAGGAGTGATTATTTTGCTTAAGTTGGTGGATCAAATGTTTGTGTTGGCCAACATGTTTGTACTTGTGTGTGTTGCATGTAACAGGATGTTGTTATCTGTTGCGATAGTGCATTGCACTTGGTTGTAACTGGAAGTTGTTTATCGCCCGGAAGTCGCAGCTTGGTGGGGCCCGGAAGTACATACAGTGATAAGTTCCAGCACATAGCAGCAACATCTAGAGATACGGAGCGCTGCCATAGAGTTCACCATTCGAATGTTAAATGCCACGCGAGTAGGTTAAAGTAGTAGGTTCCACAAAAACAAGATGGATGTCTAGGTGGAATGCAAGAGAAAGAAGATTCAAGGTGGAATGATACAGCATGAAATGCAAAAACAAGATGGTGGATGCCTAGGGGGAATACAAGAGCAAGAAGGTTCGAGGTGGAATGATGGAGCATGAAGTGCAAAAACAAGATGGTGAATGCTTAGGTGAATGCAAGAGCAGGATGATTCGAGGTGTAATGATAGAGCATGAAGTGCAAAATAATATGGCGGCCGAAAATGATGTAATCCAAGATAGCGACCGGAAATTACGTAATCCAAGATGGCGGCCGGAAATGAAATAATGCAAGATGGCGGATATCGGAGCCCCGAGCCCGCACCCGGCACCTGTTGTTGGACCTACTAAATTACACTACTCACATACACTTAATAATATTATCTGCAAGTGTAACATCAATTTTAATGCATTTTGAAAGTAATAGCCATTTGGAATAAAGAATACCGAAAGTGCATTCGATAGTTTTCCTGGCTCAACTTGTTTATTAAAGCATTCCTCTTCAAATTTTAAGTCGGTACCACCATATGGTTTTAGAAGGAAAGCAGGAAGATGGTGTGCTTCATCTTCAAATAATAGAAATGGAGCCATAATTTTGTTGCAGGTGACTTTGCAGGCTCCGGAATCCGCAATTGTTCATTGATCAGTAATTTGTACATGTCCGCGGCTTGAAATGTACCTCCACCACACTGTTTGTCATACGCACCTACATCTACTGTTATAAATTTGTAATATTTTTCCACTACACATTACAAAACCACACAATAAAATTTTTTGTAATTAAACACATTGAGCCTGAATTTACTGGGCTAACTACACGAACTTGTTCGCCATTAATGGCGCCAATAACATTAGGGAAGTTCCAAAGTTTGTTAAAGTCCTCAGCAACACTAGCCAATCCGTCCTTCGTTGGTATAGGCATATGTTCTAGTCGCAGGACATCCCGAAGTGCAACAACTGTCTCAGCAATAATTTTACCCACTGTAGATGCTCCCATTCCGAAAGAAAACGAAAGAGACTTGAACGAAGATCCAGTTAATAGATACCTAAAACAAAATGTTTTAACATTAACATTTATGCAATGCACGACACTTGTTTCTCATTAATTTAAGTGATACTTTTCACATTCCCTTTTCAGAAAACACATTAAGAAAGAAGTGGAAGTATTTGCGAGATCAATTCTCTCTCATGGGACACTGGAAATTATGTACCTGCATGTAAGTGGCCATATTTTCATTTGCTGCTTTTTCTTAAAGACATTGTCAAACCAAGAGCTTCCTCTGGGAATTTATGCAAGATGGCACAGGCGGATCCAAATGTATTGGTAGTACTTCTCCGTCACCAGTAACACAAGATAATGAACCTCCTATTCCTGTCTCTACTGTTGATGGTGACCATGATGTAGGAATTAATGAAGACAGTGTTGAAAATGTAAGTGATGCTTCACAGACGACACCAACGCCTGGACCTTCGTGTACTTTAGCGTAGATTGACAACAGATTATGAGATGTTATTAAATCTCGAGAGACAGAAGTTACAATATCTGCAGTCAAAATCATCCAAGCTGCATGATGATGAAGATTTGTTATTTTTCTAAAGTTTGCTTCCTCATGTTCGTAAGATACCAGACTCGCGCAAACTGACATTCAGAAATAAAGTTCAGGAATTAGTTGGAACGTTTGCATATCACCAGGAACATTCGTCTTCTGAAACCTCCCAACGTTAGTTTCAGTATTCACCCCCTGGTGGTTCTCCAACCACTATTCAATTACTGCATTCCTCACATGCTGAAGGGGTTGCCGAATCCACTCACAATGTGGCTTTTAACTCTTTCTCAACAATACGGATCTTGATATGTTTTCAACTGATGTTTTATAGTGGAGTTCCTATACACATTGTAATATTACTTAACTGCTAGACTAAGCATATCATTTGTGCAGGATATATTTGCAGATAACAATAGACAGATTATCATTAAGGGCACATTGTGGTTAATAATGAAAAACTATTTTATTTGTACTAAACGTGGCTAGCCAGCTATAAATTACATGTTACGACATTTTCCTCGCAAACGAAATACACTTCACAATTTTTGCATGCTTTGATGTCAAATCCAAAAGTTTCCTCTTTAGTTATTTACGGGAACAAATACTAAGTCAAGTGCAGAAATGGAACATAAATTAGCGGTGTAAAGTAATGGTGTAAGTACCTTGTGACATATACACAGTATTTCCACTTGTACGGAAATTAATTGCTTTGTATGGTGTACGGATGTAGCTCCATATACGTACGTTACGCAACGTACATTTCATGTCCAGAGACGGATATAATAAAATTAATATCTGACATAATCAAAAGGCTTGAGCTATATCTGTGCAGAAGGGTTTGGATGGTTTTGAAAGGAAATTCTATTTGAAATATTAACTTTTTTTCCTTTAATTCTGTACGGAGTTATTATTTTTTAATATTGTTATCACTAGCTTTTTTAATTTTAACACTATTGTTACAAAAAGTCATGTCTTACATTTCTTTCATTACAAAATATATTATGACTGTGTGTATGGAAATCGACTGGAAAGTACGGAAATAGCATGCAGCTTGTAAGGAAACTCATTTATGAATCTGGCAGCTCTATGTATACATAATATCCTGTAGTGCATTATGCATTGACATTCAATACAGTATATCAGACATACAAATTGTGAACGCACACATACTACAGTAGTTACGTTAGTCATTTCTGCTTATTTGTAATATCACCATAATGTATAAGGAGTACACGTAGGTACAGAACTTACCGCAATGTTATGACCAATATCTCTTCTGGTAAGATGGGCTGTGTGTGTGTGCCAATTACGCCATGTTTTTTTCTAGCGAGGTTCAACTTTCTTGAGAATATAGTCAAATGTGTCATGTGTCATTATTGTATATTGGAAGAATTTTTCCTCCTCTTGTTTTAGTTCATTAAATAAACGATGATATTCGCCATGCCATTTCCTGTTTCTGTTAGTCTCATATACACCTGTTTTTCTCCTTTTAATTTTGGAGTTATGCCTTCAAGGAGGAATAATAACTCTTCGTCGGATGACCAACTTGATGACATACCGCTCAGCTGCGCAACTGGCGGGTTCACCTGCTTTAGCCCGCCTCTTCTGTGCTGCTCCCGCGCCGGCTTTCCGCGTGGGCCGACGCCGGTGTAGCAGGCGGATTTTACTCCCTGAATACCTGAGCTGAGTTGCGGCACGTGTCAAAGCAGCTTGGCGGTCCTCTGACAACCCCGACAACAGTATAACACTGTTTACAACTCTCGGCTGACCACAATACATTAGTTTTACACTAATCCCCGAGAGTATTGCCTTCGTCACTTTCTAGCCAGAACGTCTCCCTTGGTGGAATAACAATTTAAGGAACAAGCGTTGCCCCTTCGCAAATAAAATTACTGTTCAAGCGTAGCCAGAACTTACGCACCGAACCAGAGTCCCAGTGCCTGCAGGGGAGTTAATCCCCAAAACAGTGATTCGAGGCACGCCGGCTGTTTTTTGTAGGTGGTGACCGTGAAGCGATCACGCATAAGCGAAGCCTGGAGTTTCCCCAGAAATGATTTTCAAGCTTAGTAATTTCGTGCTCTGTGTAATTAGTAGGGTTTAATTGTACCACTTTCCGAGAAAAAAAAAATTAATTTTTTAGAAAAGCCCCTATTCTGAACAACACTTTCCGTCCCGTACGGCACCCCACTGTGCCGACATCTCACCAATGGTATAATGATGTACTTAGAACGTCCTTGTCTAGATGGCGAGGGTGTCTGACCTTTCCTACCTGGGGGTAAAATTCGCCCGTTACACCAGCTGCCGAAGTATGTCGGTTGAGTCGCAGAACATTCGGTAGGAAATTTCATGAAAGGGACACAGCACCGAATTCGTGTGCACTCGGTATAGTTTTGCATATGAACTTACTAGGCCTTATCAACCCCCATTTTCTCTCTCTCTGTATTTATTCATATTAATTATTAATGAAATATTATATTTTACAGACAGAATATAAGTAAAAGTTCAGTTTAACAAAAATAAGGTACTTTTATGTTAATTTAATTTTGAAAAGTTTGTAATATGTGAAACTTTTCAGAAAACAACCAAATATATCATACATGGGGTGATTTATTATCAAAGGTTTGAATGAAACAGTGTGTACAAACCGTGAATAGACCACACCAAGGCAGTGAAAGAGCGGGCTGTCTTTTAATCGCCAAGCTGCCTCATTGGTACTTGCGGTGATCCAATTGAGGCGCAACATCAAGGCGGCAAATGCAGTTTTGCGTCCTACCTAATCATTAGATCGTCAATTTTCGTCATAACCTGCGTGCAATTACTTTTTCAATAGGAATCAGTCCTCGCCATATTGGATTTAAAAAATGTTTATCCATAAGCTATATGTACGAATGTTTAACGAAATTTTTCGTATGCCACAACATAAATAATGGCTTTTCAGTGTTTATCGAATTATTACAGCTACATTGACTTGATTAATTTTTGACTAGCTTATTTCTTGCCGAAATTCACAGAAATGACACTATAGTCCATTCACGATTGGAACAGACTTATGAAAATCAACATTTGAAAAACACCTTACCTATGCATGCAGCTAATAGTTAGCCTTTGGCCTGGTGACTTTATTCATGCGTCGGTTATGTGAAACTAAGATATTAGTTAAAACAAATAATATTTTACAAATTGGCTAATTCTTACACTTAGGTGCATTTAAAAACAGCAGAAAGCAAAATTAATCATTTCAGTAGCCACACATTATTACCTATAGGCTGTTCACGGTAAAACGAGCACTTTTGAAAGCCCTGCTTAAGATCTGTTTGTACACATATCGTGTGTTCTTCCGCCTTATATTAAATTAACATCGCCATGGGCCTCATCACTTTATTTATGCGTCGGTCAAATGAAACTGTGAAATTATTAGAAAAGTAAACATTGTAAAAATCTGCTCATTTTTACACTTCGTTGCATTAAAAAATACAGAAAGCGAAATTAATAATTTTTAGTTATTACAAATGGTTACCTAACACTTTTTGTTGGACGTTAATATATGGAACTACTGGACACATGTCCCTCATTGCGCCCATTAAAATACATGCAAGTAGGGGCAGTGACTTTTTTCTAAGATTGATTTCAAAAGTGCTCACTTTATCGTGAACAGCCTTAAACGCTTTCAATTCAACGTTAAAGCATTGAACCACTTTTCCTCCGCCGTTGAAGGCCTAAAATGTGTGCTGATATCACGTATATGTGTTGTTATAATCAAGTGGTTGAAGGGCATAATGACTGGATGCAGTGTGGCTATATTCATAAAAAGAAACAATTATATTTGTGGGGCTCATCGAGTGTGGGTAAGGCTAGTTGTTGCAATAGGATTTTGCAAAGAGCACGAACTTTTCATCCCGATGTTAGGAAGTTTGCGTTTCAAGACCGCAATGAAAGATAGTATGACGTTGTAGTCTCTGAAGAGTATAGCCACGTATACCATTGCGATAGTTTTATTAAAAGATTATGCGAAAGTATGTCAGTTCGCCTCGCAGTGAAAGGTGGTTTGGGTAATGTAATTAATTGAAAGAAACCTATTTGGTTTATTTCTAATTATCCCCCACCACAAAAGGATTGGTTTTTAAACCGTGTGGTTGTAGTGGAGGCCAATAGAAAATACTGTTCATAAATTTAAACACCACACTTCTAATAGAGTAACACGTAGAACCCGTGGCGTGTAATCAAGTGCTGCAAGGTTAGCTGGTGAGTGCTCAGTTCTGTACAAACTAGCGCACGCAGCAGGAACCAGTAACCAGAGTGGAGCCGGGAGAAACAGAATGCACTGCGGCCACTCACGAGAGAGCGGCGAGGCACACATTACACACGTGGTGTGACGTCGACTGCACTACTAAGTTCAAGTGGCCGATGTGTGGAACTAGTAAACGATTAGTTACAGCACAGACCAAAACACAGCTTACCTTGCAACAATTCGCCACACGCCGCTGTATCGAACTAGTTTTCTTGCCTCATTGGCAGCTTTACAAACATGTAGGCAGGTACAGAGACATTTTACGAAGGTTGGTTTAAAGTCCTTAGAGAATCGCATTTTCTGTGAAATAGTTGTTTGCACGAATCCGCGTATCTCGGTAAGTAAATGTTCTGCAAATACGACTTTGTATCAGAAAATATAAAAAAAAATTGTCTATTCCCCTATTTGTTTACTATGCTCGTATTAAGTGTATTCTTGGAGAAAAAATGCGTGAAAATGGTCAAATATCGCATTTTTAAAGCTTGCCTATGCAGTTTCCTTAAGCGGCAAGAGAAAAGTACAAAGGTACGGGCGTAATTAAATCTGTGTGTGGTCTTTCATCGCGTGTTATAAAACCCCACTGTTAAAGATATAATTTGCACAGTACAGCGTCACGACGGAAACACTGCGTAGGAGCGATGAGACACTAGGCGTGCGTGTTAGTGTTCTCGTATCGCTCCCTCGCTTCTTGACCTTGGTCGCAGGGTTCCCACGGGGGTCCATCCCACTCAAATTGTGAAACAGCCTGTACGCGTGAGCACAATGCGTGAACGAGCAGGCCGCTATAGCCTTCTTCTCGGCGGAGGCAGCTATTCACAAAGCGCGAGTGAGAAGTGCTCTCGGTCGGGACTTCGGTCGTGTGTACCGCGCCGAGCCACGAGGCGTGAAGGGCGTCCTTCTGCCCACTGTCAGCTGGGCCACGGCTAACTGGAGACGTTTGAACGCCACCTTCGGGAAAAAAATATCTTCGGCCGTAAACATTGATGTGAAGGTAGGTTTACGATTGACTTAACAGAATAAGTTAGCTTTGTGCTTATGATATGATTCAGTGTATTCAAAGGTATTAGTTTGTGACTGTCGTGTGTGAGTCTTGATGGATCGTATGCGTTCTTGGTGTTACTTAAGACATCGTTATATTTTATATCTTAAGTGCAAGTCACCAGAGCACAGCGACAGTTGCTGTTGGCGGGGAGCTGTATTTACATCTTGTATTTTGGTTATGTCGTATTGTGAAACCATATGAAAGTAATTATTTTAATCGAGAGACAGTATCCTCTTAATTTAAAGAATAGTTCATGGTCATGTTTTCTTTCGTGGAAGAGGTTATTGAATTCGCTTTAATTAAACTTTTTAGATTTATTGATGTAAATGCCTAAAGTTGGCGTCGGCTTCTCCTTCTATAAGATTTCACGAGTTTTTTAAAAATGATTACACAAGCAGTAACCACTGATAATTAAATATATGTCAATTGTCCATTTTTACAGGCTGTTTCGGTTGTTCACATCTCCTACGATTTTGATTGGCTATACTTAACAGTTGCTAATTCAATCATAAACTGCAAAACTTCTCATTGTAATTTTCCGTGTGCTTATCGAGTCATTAAGTATAATTCTTAATTCTTCAGTCTTTAATCGTAAACCCACCTTAAGTATTTAGTGCAATGTTGGCAGCGCGTTTTAAAAAGTAATTCCACTTTTTATAGGAGTCGCGGTGGTGTAGTGGTTAGACTACTCGCCTCCCACGTATGCGAACCGGGTTCGATTCCCGGATTTTCGCATGTAGGAATCATGCCGGACGATGCCGCTGGTTGGCGGGTTTTCTTGGGGATCTCCCTTTTATTCTTCTCCCTTTCATTCTTGCGCTGCTCCATCCGCAAATCTCTTCACTCACTCCATTTTTTAAATGCCTTGTTATAAGTTCAATGTTAATAGCGCTAACAGCTTAAATATATATATATATTTTCAAATTCATACTAATTAGAGTCAGTTTTGCACAAACATTACTTCTTCGGACAGTTCATCTGTGTCGATTGACCAACCGTGCATGAATGCAGTCAGTCATTCTTTGGGTCCGTGGAAATTATTTTTGCGTGTAGCGGAAGGATAGATGGACATTTCGCTAACGATGAATGGAGTAAGCTGGTCACTGAAGTGTCTTGAACCCTACTGTATTATTTGTTCATGTCTGGAAACGTGTCGTTGCTGTGCAACAAAGATGACGTGAATCAAGATTTCGAAACAACCGCCGCACGGTAGGCAACCCAGCGTGACAACGGGCGACGCCTGGGTCAGAATTCACTTAGAGGACGATTATCGTTCATTTTTCCGCTTATCGGAAACCGATTTACGTTGTGGAAACAATGAGAGGGGTGCAAGTTGCCGTGGCACGAGGTGTAGTGGACAGCTACTGATCAGAATATCGTGAACTTATCTGTACCTGGCTATCGATACTCACGTGATTGGGCCCCAGATAAGCGAGGAAGCTAATGAGAATCGAGCCTCGGATATGACGTGTCGTGTGTGTGTGTGTACGATCTGAAGTACTGCTTCGACCGTCACTCCACTTGTCGTTCAGTTGTTGATGAATGCTGTATAGGACTGGATGTCCGAATACACGTTTGCCGATAACACCGACATGTGTTCATATACGGCGAAGTCGGCCTGTGTCGGTAGTGTTTTCCGCATCTCGTGACTCCATCACGTACAATTTTTGTTGCAGGTTAGAACTCGGCTGCGAGCAACAGGTGCCTTCAAAGGTAACAGGACCAACTATGGTGTTCCAAGTGCCCTCAGAGGTAACAGGACCAACTATGTTGTTCCACGGAGCGCCGCACTCTCGACTTCGAATTCATTTAGTGTAGTTGAAGAGAACCCGTCGGCGAGTACTCGAGCCATTGAACGCGACATGAATGTATCTGGTTATGAGTGTGTGATGTGTTCTGCTTGAACAGCGACTGCACACTTCCCACCCCAAGAGAGTATACGTAGTGGGTCGGGCCAATTATGCGTCGTGTCAACTTCTGTAAATTGTTCCTGTGTGGACGTACGCGAGATTCCACGGCACATTCTTTATTACCGATAAAAAAAAAAAGCATTTCACCAGGGAAACTGTTTTCTACTGTCGAAAAAGCCATATTGGGGATGAAGAAAACACCTGTGCTACACATTTCCACGGATTGGCATCAATGTATGGGCTGGTATCATCGATGATAGTTGTGATTGTGTACCGCCTAACTGGTCCCACGCACTTGGCATTTCTGCAAGAAGTACTAGCGGGGGTTCTTAGAAGATTTGCCACTGGACATTCGTGAGCAAATGTGGTTCCAACATGGTGGCACACCAGCTCACGTTCACGTGCCGTTCGGCAACATCTCGATCGGACATTCGGGGAAAAGTGGATAGGTCGGGGTGGACCTATTGTTTGGCCGCCACGATTGCCGAATGTAACTACTCGCATTAATTTTGTTTACGAGACACCTGTAGAGTCGGAAGAAGATATTGCACGTGTTGTGGCTACAGCTGAATATATTTTCAACACACACTGGGTATTATTGAGCGTGTGTATGAGAACATGCTTCGCAGATGCAGTGTGTGCAAGAACCTAATCGAACAGCACTTTTAGTGCACGCTGGTTAGAGTGAGTAAAGAGATTTGGGCGGCTCTTAACAGCGAGGTCATGAGAGCTGATGAGGGTGATTGAAGTGAGTGTGAAGCGGCGCCGGAATGAAGGGGCGGGGGAAACGGGAGATCCCCGAGAAAACTCGCCGACCAACGGTATCGTCCGGCATAAGTCCCACTTGCGAAAATCCGGTAACCCGGCCGGGGATTGAACGCGGTTCGCCTCGGTTATTCGTGCCATCCGTGTAGCGCCGAAACGTTACGTCTCCGGACATGGGTTCCTAATCAAAATCTACTACATGCCCTCTACAACCCCTAGAAGTTTGTTATAGCAATTATGAAACATCGTGTATATACACGTCGTTACACATAATAAATGAAATCACCTGCGTTGTGTATTTCTGTGGGTGATACTGTGGGCCGCTGGCACGCACACGCCGAAGGTTTCATTTCACGGCGGGGTCGCTACCGATTTTCGTTCGTGCGAAACGTGGCGAATACATCATCCCCAGCGACGCCGAAGATGTCGGCAGTTAAAGGCCGTGCCGCCCAAATCTCTCTTACTAAAGGCTGTTCACGATAAAGTGAGCACTTTTGAAATCAACCGTAGAAAAATATCACTGCCCATGCCTGCATATATTTAAACGGGCACATTGAGTGACATGCGCCCAGTCAAGTTGGTAACGATGTGTAGAAAATAGTTCCATATCTTAACGTCGAGTAAAAAGTGTTAGGTAACCATTTGTGATATCTTAGATTTTTTCTTCCGTTTTCTGTTTTTTATGTATCGACGTATAAAAATGAAAATATTTTTTTTAAAATATTTACTTTTATAATAATTTCACAGTTTTACTACATTGACGCATGAATAAAGTGATGAAGCCCAGGGCAATGTTAATTTTACATAAGGCAAAAGATTACACAACGTGCACACAAGTAGAACTTGAGCGGGGGTTTTAAAAGTGCTCACTGTCGCATCGTCCTTCTGGAATTAGTTTCCGAGTCGAGAGATAAACATGTCGGTTGGTCGCGGGCACAGAAGTTAGTCTTCTACGGCTGTATTTTATATTTTTCTATATAGTGAGAGCGATCAGCTCGTCCACCTTGCTGCACGTCACTCTCGGAAATGAGCGGAGCGCGGAGGGACCTTGCCGCGCCGACGACATGTGCTCGTCGTGACGTCACACGCCAAGGCCTTCGTGGCGTAACTGACGCCGCGCCACTAGGCGCCGTTGCCAGACCCACGACGAAGTAGCAGCGCTTCGTCGCGGGTCGCAGGTCACTGGGCGCCAGCCGCTGCATCAGTGGTTCGAGCCCCTGCCTAGAAAAACATGCTTGTCCATACTGGAGTACTTTTCAGCCGTTGTACCTTGCGATAAATTGCAAGGTGCTGTATTTCAGTAGGAATTTAAATTAAATTCTAATGTAAACGCAGTTTTTTTTTGCCACGGGCTGTATGAAGAGTGCGTGGGGTACGTGACTCGTATTATACAAATTTAAGGATGATGTTATAAAAAAAAAACAAGGAACGACATGACTACGTAAAGGCTGTTCACGGTAAACTGAACACTTCTGAAAGCCCTGCTTTAGATCTACGTGTATTCTTCTGCCTTATTTAAAATTAACATTGCCATGAACCTCGTCACTCTAATCATGCGTCGGTCAAATAAAACTGTGGAATTATTATAAAAGTAAATATTTTACAAATTTGCTCATTTTTACGTTCCGGTGCTTTAAAGAAACAGAAAACGAAAGAAATAACTTCAGTATTCTCAAATGTTTACCTAACACTTTCAATTCAACGTTAAGACTTGGAACTACTTTCACCTCCATCATTACCAACGTTACTAGGCGCATACCACTCTATGCGCCCGTTAATATATATATATATATATATATATATATATATATATATATATATTATGCAGGTAGGTACAGTAATATTCAAAAGTGTTCACTTTATCGTGAACGGCCTTTAATTGTTTTTACTGACTTTGTGAGCCAAATAGTCTACCTGCGTGATGTATTTCTGTAGAGATGTTTCTTACACCGTAAAAATGTACATTAGGTAAATGTTGTTCTACTCTGTTTCATATAACTTCAATAAAATTTGACAGGCGTTGTGACCAACCTACACAGCGTGTAAACAGTAAACGTCCCCATTTCCAAAATACTGTGCCAGCTGATGGTTGTTGTAGGTTGCGTGTTATTATGTTGGCGCTCTTGGCGATGATTGTAAAAGAAAATAGTACTCGGAATTTAAAATTATAATGTAGAAAATTAATGATAATTACAACATCTATGGTTAAAATTACGCTCATAGACTAATAGACTAATACGCAATTTTTCTGAGTTATAGAGCAAGGGCTTTAAAAGTATTTAGAAATATTGTGGTAGAGCATGCGAACTTCACGGTTATGTGAAAGGTCGCCATCAATCTCCGTTGAGTCTGTTGTCTATGGTCTCCATTCGCACGGTGAAAAGCCGTTGTTGACATTCTCTCTCTCTCTCTCTCTCTCCCCCTCTCTCTCTCTCTCTCTCTCTCTCTCTCTCTCTCTCCCTCCCTCTCTCTCTCTCTCTCTCTCCCTCTCCCTCCCTCCCTCCCTCCCTCCCCCCCGTCATAATTTATTAATATGCGATAATTCCTTCCCGGCGATGTCGGAATACTATATGTGCAGTTAATTATTTTTTTTTGTATTTACGTATTTCATTAAGTGTAGTTCGTCGTGGGTGCCTTTTTAGAACAGTCTCCTCGGTGAAATGAATTATTGACACGTGTCTGCCGCTTTGTAAAATGGTTTGTGATGTGTGCTGTGGTCCGCCATTTTCTGTGGCCATCGCGAAGCGCGAGCGAAATGTTATTTTCGTTGTGAAATGGCAATTTGTTGGTTTCAAGTGTTTAGTTAATTGGGCAAATAAATTATTTCGTATCAGTAGCCGACACGTGATTAATCATCCAAAGTTCGGTACGTGTTTAGGAATTACGAAGTGGACAGTAAGTTTGTGTGTTTTGTAAATAATGTTTTCTTAAATTGTTGGTAGAATATTTGAAATGTATTTGGACTTTCATTTGATTGAAACTCTAGTGATTTTTACGTAGAATTTAAATTTTCTTAATATGTTTACAGTGTGCATTTCGCACATCGGTATTAACTGTGACGTACTTATTACGTTTTGTTCTTGCGGGAGGTTTTCAAATGTACGTGGCCTAAATAAGCGCCCTTTTAGTGTAGTTCATTATATAAAAAATGCAATGATGTTTATCTGTTGAGCATTTCTCGTATCGGTACGAACAGCGACACATTTATCGCATTTAGTTCATTCGATGAAGTTAAAACTGTTTTGAGTTATAGAAAACTGATTGCTATTTCCGTACGAACAGAATTTTCCTAATGCGCCACTGTCTTATAAGAAGAACCACAAAAATATCGTCTCCTGAAAGACTAGTTCCTCACCCCACCAATAAAATAAAACAGAACCCTAACTAGTATATTATGTGATCATAACAAAAATAAAACAGTTGAGAATGGCAACCAGCTGTAGTAGCCTAATTACTGGACAGGAGTTGTCAGTCTTTCAATGCTTGCCATTAGATTCGTAGTTTGTTTACAAATATTTGTTTCTTCACCGACAGAAAAGCTGTGGCAGAGGGATACATCGTGGCCGCACTTCTTTTCGAGAACTATCAAAATTTATTGAAGTTATAACAGAGTATACGGTGAAAAGTATAATACAAAATAACTTCTCTTAAATTTGGCAGAAACCGTTGTGTAGATTTGTCCTTTATATATATATATATATATAATAGTTTTCCAGTGTACTTCGTAAAACCTGCGAATGTCCTATGCCTTCTTAATTTAGCATTATTGGATTCCCCCATCCCACTAGAGGCAATCACAAGTGCGAGGGGGACCTGTGGGCCTATTCGTGGACGGGGAAAGGGGAGAGGTTGACATGTGGGAGGAGGCTTCTTGATCGACCAATAGATACTTGTAATAAAAAAACCTGCCATTTTTTCTAATGTAACGGATGTATACACAGTGGACTTTAAAAACTAAGTAGCACTTTCAAGTGGGTTATCGTGAGGTTTCTGACCACGCACGCGTCGCGTACCAAGTTGTTCTCGCAGACCAATGAATGAGAAGAGCTACCTTAATTGTATGGTGATTTATAAAGCAGGCATTACTGGGGTCTTACTGTGCCTTCGCCTGCTGCTGCCGTTGTAGCCTACGTCGGGTGCAGCGTCCTGAAACGGAGGCCGCACAAACGAACCTATGCCATCTTGTGCGTGTGTATACGCAGCTCGCCTCAAGGCCGCTGTTTCAAGACGAGAACTCGTAATCACGGCGTTGAACATATGTATAGTCCATTCGCCGTTACTTCCAACTTTTCACTTCCAGGATATTACTCTGTCTCATGCAAACAAAGCTTATCGGCTGTTCACGGTAAAGTGAGCACTTTTGAGGCTCTAGTTACTTTTTCCTTTTCAGCCATATTTTATCTTTCAACTACCATTTTGAATGAATGTTGACACGTCAGTAATAAACACATTAAGTGTATTCCACCGCACTAGGAAGTTAACGTCTACGGCTAAAATAAAATATATTTATTGAAGTTATTCCAAATGAGAGGGCTTAAAAAGTGCTCACTTTATCGTGAATACCCTATAGAAAATTACACCAGAGGGACAGCGCACCGCATACGTGCGTGCTAGTTTTTTACTACGCGTCCCCTGTTTTAATCTTATTATTTATGCAGGAATTATCGTAATTTAAGGTAAAAGATAATTAAAAGTTCAGTTTAACCAAAAATAAAGTACTTATATTTTAACACAATTATAAAACGCGCGTGATACATGGCATATTTAAGTTATAACTGAGCATGGTGTTTTGTTTTTCAAAGGTTTGATTCAAAAAGTGTGAAGAAACCATGAATAGACTAGGAATTATATGCTGTTCACGGTAAAGTGAGCACTTTTGAGTCTCTAGTTACTTTTTCATTTCGTCCAATTTTTATCCCTTAACCACCATTTTTAAATATATATTGCCATGGAAGTAATAAACACAGTAAGTGTATTCCACTGCACTCGGAAGTTAACGTCTAAGGCTGCAATAAAATGTTTTTATTGACTTATTCAAAATGAGAGTTTTAAAAAGTGCTCACTTTACCTTGAACAGCCTATACGTAGAATTTCTTAACGTCCGCGTTCTTTTCTGTTAGGAGATGCGATTTTAGAAGCATTTTAACATATTCGTAGTACTTTTAACAACTTTCCGTATAATTCCCCAGTATGGTGTAAAGACACGTCGATGGCACGTCATGCAAAATAATTTACATCCGCGTCAGCACCACATACCATATCCTAGTCTGGAAGACGACTAAGGCTGGTAGGGGGGCACATTCTAACATTCTAAGTGAAGTATTACTAGGGTCACCAGTTTTTCGCGAAAAGAATTAAGAGGAGGCTAGACTTCATTATCCTATGTGCAAACTTGCAGCTCTCCTTTTGCTATTGGCCTCGTGTCTTTGTGTGAAGAGTGTCTGTTACATGAATAAGCCAATCATAATTAAGTTTCTCCAGTACTGACCGTCCGTGATTCACGGGCAGACAGATAAGAGGCGTAACAATTCAAAGGATCCAATCATGAAAGTGGCTCTAAACTAAAGTGTTTCGGAACACAATTTGCCCTGGAATCATTTCGCTAAAAACAGGCGTCTCTAAGTAGTATACACGCAAATTCCGTATGTTTGTGTCTGTTCGCATGAATTTTCTCGATGGCAGATGCTCAACTGGCATGTAGAATGTTTATCAAGAAGGAAGCGAAGAGCCGCTATTTTCTACCGCGTACGGGTGTAATACTTTGTTTATTCGGCTACACAGAAAAAAAAAAGTCTAATGTTATTGCAATAAAAAAAATACTATTTAGGCATTTCTTTATACGTTTTGTTTATGTTTTAATAAAATTAGTAATGTTGTGACAAAGTTAATTATGTTAACTGTTTTACAAAATCTTATATTACTCTAGTGGAAATAGACTGTTGAAGTGTTAATGTTAGTAAAGCCTCTAAGTTATGTTACCACAACAGAAAGTTGTATTACACTAAAAATTACACGAACAACATATTTTATGTTGCTGCGACATTGTTTTGTTTTATTGCGTCCATAAGATCTTTTTTTCAATACATAGTTGTACAAAGATATTGGACAAGTCAAATTACAGTACACAAAGTTTATACACTGAACATAGTAAACACTCAGATTGCACGTACACACGTCATATATTTTCTTCATGATTTGACTAATCTTCTTCCGACATGCCGGAACAAGAAATGTTCAACTAACACAAAGTTACTCTGGATTGGCGTTGTAAAATGGCGGATAGTAGTGAACGGCGATAACTCCTTATAATGAAACCAGTGTAATATAAGAAAAATGTAGAGTAGACCAGCTCTCAAGCCTTGCAAAGCAGTTCACGTGTGCCAAATATGCATATTCATAGAACGTAAAGTATTTCCACATAACGAAAGATCTGCAGGTTGTCGTTATGTTGATGTTATAACAAGAAGAACAAAATATTTAGTGTTACTGCGACATTAAAGAAATGTCCAAACAATACAAGTTTACACAGATTTGGCGCTGTAAATGGGCAGATAATAGTGAACAGTCGTCCTAGTATCAAATCTTATTTTAAGAACGTAATTTAACTACTGCATATTATTTACACAAATTACGGTAAAATAATATTTGTACAGCTGTTTATTGAACGTAAAAATTTTTCATATTTCCTAGGACAGAGCAATGAATAACCTGAAACTCTTTATATCAAAGAGTCAGAATTTATCTGAACTGCTGCTATAAAAAGTACGCTAATGCAATGTTAAAATTTCCGTATATTTACGGAATTTTTTACGGAAATGTACATTGTATATACTGAAAGGCAATCCGTATTCTCTTTGGCTTCGAGGTACGGGGACGAACAATGTCGATTCTACACGAAGCTTTCTTCGCCACTGTAAAAAGAAGATTATCGTTTCTGCAGCAGTTCAGGTTATCTCCCGACTATGACCTATTCTTTCAAACATTGAAAAATAGCATCAGGCGCCTGTAACATTTGGTAACACTAAAAATACGCTAAATTTAATAAAAACTAGTTTTGCTTTTGATTTTCGAATATAAATACAAAATGTATACCTCAAATTTCAATTGAAAGTTTGTAAGTGAATGGCTAGCCCTGCCCTCGTAGCTCAGGGGTAGGGTGGCCGACCTGTAGTCGGAGGGTCGCGGGTTCGCGCCCCGGTGCCTCCGACGTGGCAGATGCTCAGCTCGACTGTCGCAATGGGAATTCGTCAACAAGTCGGCCTCACTAGAGCTTCGTCAACGTCAAAGCTGTCAGAACGACGTCAAATGAAGGTAAAAAAAAAAAATGTATAGAGTCGTAGGCCGCTAATTTTTTTGACTCGGGTTCAAACCTCGCTTAAGTACAAAATATTTTAACTTTTTTAGTATAATTTTTTATACACGGTAGAACTTCCACATAAAGAAAATTAAAGAAATTTTCATTATCTCTTTTTATTTTAAACGGAAAGTACAGAAAACTAAATTGAAAATTAACGGAGAGGTTGTGTGAAATTTACGGAAAGTCCGTTTCTGAAAATCAGCGTGTCCGTAATTTTGCGGAGGGTTTACGGACACTTCTGGATAAAATTTTACCAGCACTTTTCCGTAAAATGAGGTAAATTTCTTTTTTAACAGTGTGCGCACGGAGGGTTCTTATTAATGCCTCGACCTCTGAAAAAGGTAGTCTCGTGAGACTCTTCTAAAAACCCTAAATTTTAGAACCGTCGCACGCGATTACGTATTGAAGTGTGTTAGCGAGCGCTTCTGAATCTCGCTAAAACGTAGTAGTTCGTGAGTCACTCGTTCTTGTCGCATTCTATCGCCGAAAGATAGGCCGCTATCACTTTTCAACGTGTTGAACAGGATTATTGTTTTACCACAAAAATATTAAGCGGTGAAATGTTTCTACAGTGTTGCTATATCAGTTGCTATATCACCCACTTTTTTTTTTTTTTTTTTTTTTTTTTTCGGTTGCATGCATGACACTCACTTGAGAGGTCTTGTGTTTGTTCCCACCCATCTACATTTTTGCCCTGACTGCTTTTCCATCTCTACTGGATAGTGTCGATTCATTTTCTCATCCCTTAGGAGTTAATATTCTTGTATTTCTACAGTTTATTTTAAAATAGTTTTCCGTCAACCAGTACCGAGCACTAGCTAGTATACCATATAATTACGTACAAGCAGTGCTGTGAATTAACCATAATAATATAATAACGTTAGCGTGTCGTCTTCGGAATTTTACTGATTATTTCCATCGCCTTGATTAGACGATAAAGGTCGGCGTAACGAAAACACCTTAAAAAGATGGAAAAATGGGAAGGGGGGGGGGAGGGGGCTACTAAGATATGTGTGCAAGTCACAGATGACAGTTTCAAAAGTAAACTGTAACAGTGTGGTGTCCCACAATGAACTCGTTGTAATCCAGAAAACGAACAATATGTCATCTGTTGACAGGTTGATATGTGTGGTAACAATTCTCCTGCAATATTATATTGAAAGATATGTACAGTAAATACCGTAACACACACATGATCTTCGTGTATTTAGCATTTCTTTTAGGATCACGTAATCTAGAGGTTCTAGAAAAAATTAGAGCTGTGGATGGTAAGAAATTCGTGTGAAACATTTTGTCTTTTTTTTCCCCAGAATTGGAATCTGTGATTTCGATACAATGCTACTCTCTTAGAAGGCATTCAAAGAGCTGCTGTTGACCGGCACATCAATAATATACGACTGGTCAGTGGCATTTGCCATAAGTCGATATAAATCACCTTTAAATCAGCGTAATTCAGTCACTGGAATAGCCAGCCATATTAAAATAACTATAGTGGAACAGTTTTCAGCTCTGCAGTAGAAATTTCATTGATTTCAGATAGTTTACAATTTTGACATTTAGTGTGTTGGAGATTTTATTTATCTTCATCCCATGCACTACTTTTTTACAATTGATTTAGCATACGTAGATTAGTGTGATTACATATTTAAAAAAATAAGTTTCCTTGTCTTAGGTCTTAGGAATACAAAAAAAAAAAAGATACAATAGCCAGGGATGTATATGAGTTCGTGAGGGATGGAGGTCTTAATAAAAATAAAAGAACTACATTTGATTTTTGATTTATTCACACGGATATTACTTAGTCATCAAACGACCGAGCTCGACTATTAAAGTTGTTAATCTCAGTGAACCCAATATTTAAAGTATATCGCAATTATAATAAAAGTCTGTATCAAATATGTCTATATTGGTTACTGTCACTTAATTCGCACACATTATTTACACACATTCAATCTGTCCAGTGCCGTCATTCCAAATGTCTTGCCACTCGCGCATCCAGTCCAATAGTCCCGCTTATCGGTCTCTCTCTCTCTCTCTCTCTTTCCCCTTCCTCCTCAATTGTGCCGATGCTCGCTGTCCGCTGACTTCACGGCTGGTCGCTGCCGTCGCCACCCGTCGCTTTGCTGGCTTGTCGTTTCGTTGTCTTCGCACACCTCGCACTCAAGGTCGCAAAAAAAACCTCAAAAAAACTATAATGTCGGCTCGGAGGCCCGTCGCGCTTAAGTTCATATTTCTCATTTTTTGTAATATGGTTATCTGAAGAGTTTTCGAAAAGTACCCCCTTAATGCAGCTGTTAGTTGTCAAATCATTATAGTTTTCAAAATATAACACTCAAAATTCCGTCACAAAGAGTGTTATAGGCAGGTTCAAAGTGCTGAATTAGAGTCTAAGCGCGGCATACTGTGTTTGTGTTACAAGCTACGAAAGGAACAAAAACAACTTTTCCTCTACAGTTTATGGTTTAAACTATTTATTAAATGAATGTTAACAGTTTCGCTTGATTGAACAAAAATATCTATACTACAAGTCTGACCCCCTATTTTCAACAAAATTCAGAATGCCAATACTCGCTCACCGCTTTATAAATCGCACTCATAATGAATCTGTATGTTCTGCACACTATACATATTGCATTAGATGCAATTTGACTGGAAAAAAATATCTAGGAGCAAATATTAGTTTGCTGCAGAATTCGGGCAATTAAGACTTTTGAGTGTTATATTTTGAAAACTATATAGATTTGACAACTAATAACTGCGCACTTTTCGAAAGGTCTTTCAGATAACCAAATAAAAAATGTGAAATATCACCTTAAGTAGTCAACAAGGTTCTTCTCACCCAGTGTCATGCTGAGAAAGGTAAGGACAATGACCGGAGCATTCTTGCATCGTTAACCCCTGAAATTAAATCCGCTCAAGGTCGGGAGAGTGCGAGTTCCAATAGGTTTATCTGGCACATGCGGCGGCTTGCCTTTGTAAATCTCCGCGCACTCTTTGGGTTACTAATCTGGGTTGAGAATTATGCTCCTACAAAAAAAAAAACATACTTGGTTTAAATATCCCTCGCACAAGAGTGCTTTGATTAGTCTTGTCGAGGCTATACAAATTTTGCCTAGGTAAATTTACTTCCTTCCAACGTCTTTTTTCCTGTCTTATTTGTACCTAAGTGGTTTTGTTTTTCCTTTATGACTTTGACTTTAATGTTGTTACATAAAGAACATACAAATTATATTCGACAGAAATACCAAAGGGTGCGTGTGACTTATACGTTAATTAACCGAAATGTGTAGGTTTTTAGAAGCCAACAGAAGATCCAAACGAAACAGCGATGCTAAGTAAAAACAATGGCCTTTGTAATCATCGTGAGCAGGTATTTTGTCATAGCAGTGCATTTCTTTATCATATTTTGCCGACCTCACGTGGCGCAGTCGGTTGGTTCTGGGTTCGAATCCCAGCTAAGGCGTGGGTGTTGGTTTAAGTTAGGTCGTAAGTTAGTTCGTAAGCCGTACCCTGATACGACTTCAGGCAAAACACCGGGGGACGTTAATAAGCCCTTTCCATTACATTACAATTTAGCATATCTTACTTTGCTGTGAAGTGTATCGAATTACGGCATAATAAATGCCCGCGAGAGAAAATCAAATCCCTGGCAAAGTACATGCTCAAAAAAGTTGACAAAAGCCGTTATCAATAGCGTTGCCCTTTCTTGCTGTTCTTGTTTGATTTCCGAAACTTACGGATTTCAATTAACATGTAAGTGTTCATATGTATCCTATACGCACTTAAATACAGAGGGGAAAAAAATGGGATGTGGCTGTGTTGGGGACACGGCCGTTTGTTTTGTGTGAATACATCTATGTTGACGCGCTCGGACGCCTTGTTTTTTTTTTTACGTTCCCGGCACCGCTTCACTCTTATCATATGGGGATTTATGGGTACCATTGGATTGCTTTTGAGATACTATTTCCAACCGTATACGATTTCTATATTTCGACTTGACTTTTTGACGAGTATAAGCCGACTTTTGTAAATTTTTCTTAATTTTTTTTACATCGAGCTCATACAATTTCACCATAACCACGCCACACAAATGCTTTTATACACACATCCGATTGCTCTTGACGAGAGCTGTTGTCGATTGAAACTTAAACGATCGTCAAAAGCTATACTACACGAAAGTTTTGAGACCCGGCGAAACGATCTCAAAATAGCTCCCCCTCTCCCCTCCCCAAGACCGCGTGCGATGCTTCGCAGTCCTCTATTTATGTAATATATACTTTGATCCTTTGGCAATCGAGTGGTGTAATTGAATTTTGAATGTAGACGATAGATTCGGAGCTGCAATGCCAAACTGTTACCATCGGATTTTCTGGATTGCCTCCCACTATGGTCCAAAATCTAAAGACGAATGTCGAATTCCTGGCACTACTTCCGAGGCGTAACGATGTATTTGGCGCGAAGCCAGTCCTTGACGTAGAGATTTCTTTTCCTCTTCTAGCGGCCTCTGATGTGACGTTAATGTGGCAGATGAGCCTTTGAGAAGAAATCATTGCGCTGAAAAAAAGAACCAGCTGACAACGCCAGAGATGCCATGACCTCTTGCATGTCATTGTCCGTTGGTTATTGTTTGCAACTGAAATTTACGGCACATAAATAGAGCAGTGCTCCTTTTATCACGGCCCAGCGGTTAGCCCGCTCGCATTCCACCAAGGCGAACCGGGTTCAATCCCCAGTCGGCCACAGGATTTTCGCGTGTGGGAATCGTTCCGGACGATGCCGTTGGTCGGCTGGTTTTTTCGGGGATCTCCCGTTTCCCCCGCCCTTTCATCCCGACGCTGCTCCATACTCGCCTTAACCCTCATCGGCTTTCCAGACCTCGCTGTCAAGAGCCGCCCAAAACTCTTCACTCTCTCCTTTTCGGATTTGTGATAGGTGCTCGACTGACTCTGAATCGGGAATATCGCATGTTATGTTCCGGGAAGTGGGCGAGTGAAAGCGGCCTGAATCCCTCTTCCACCTCCCCCCCCCCCCTTCTTTTGGGTTGTGCACGTAATCTCCCGTTTCCTCTACACGTGGACGAATGCCTAAGAGTTCATTACTACGTGTCTTGAAAAAAATAATGTGTGACAACTTATTTTGTATTACAAAAGATGGGCCGTGCGGTATGTTCGAAACAGGAATTAGTAACTCTTAATAGCAAAGATACATTTTCTTTTTCGTTTGTTTTTACCTGTCTCATAGCTGTGTTCATCCCCACTCTACCCATTATTAACGTCTGTTCACGGAAAGTGAGCACTTTTGAAATAAACCATTAAAAAAATGTCACTGCCCTTGCCTGCGTATATTTTAACGGGCGCACTGAGTGACATACGTCCAGTAACGAAGGATGAAAAGTAGTTCCATATCTTTAAGTCGAATAAAATGTCTTAGGTAACCATTTGTGATAACTTAAATTATTTCTTCCCCTTTGTGCTATTTTAATACATAAAAGTGTAAAATGAACAGATTTTTAAAATATTTACTTTCTTAATAATTTTACAGTTTCACTTGATCTATGCCTAAATAAAATGCTGAGGCCCGTGGCAATGTTAATTTTACATAAGGCGGAAGAAGACACAGCGTGCATGTAAGTAAATCTTAAAACAGGGATTTCAAAAGTGCTCATTTTACCGTGAACAGCCTATACTTGATAATTGAGAAGCAAAACTGCTTGACTAATGTTGCAAACTGTCAGCTAGTAAAAAGTAGTAAATTTAAACTCTCAGATTGGTTTGAAATTGCTAAGTGTTTAACGGTGAAACTAATTGTCCATTTGTTTATGCGACTTTTGTGCTTATACAGCTTTCGAAACAAAAAAATAATTTCCAATATTACTAAAAAAAAATTAGCTGTTATCATCTACCACAGGCTTTTCGGTGTCAAGATCTATTTTTGTCTTCCACTCATATCTTGTGACATACGTACAAAACGTTAGTGCTAACCAGTCGCAATGTTGGCATAATTGTTATTCTCAGTAAATCTTTATCTAAAGCTGCTTTGTGACGTTTCGTGCCATATTTTGTGATTCCCTACAAAATTAACAAAAAACGTAACAACTGTTGAATAAAATCGTATAATTGTATAAGGAAACTATCGCTATCATCATTTGTGTATTTTTTCGCAGTAGAATAATTAGAAAAAAACTTGCTTAGTTTCCTTTTATCGTTTCATTGTCATGGACATAAAAAATATCTTCAGATATTCGCTATAATTTTTCTGTAGCATATTTTATAAATGTGGAATATGCTATCAAATATCGGTTCGGTGAAAATGAAAGGAAGTGGGAACTTAAAATTTAAAACTGAAAACTAACGACGTTGTGAAAGTTGTGAATTACCCTGCATATAAATAAGATAATTTCTCAAACATGGAAAAATAAATACTTGAATGCCTTTAATGACGTGTAACCAATTTGGCGATCGAGTGGCATCGTAAAATTTAAACCTATTTGTTTCCACTAATTAGAGAATTAATTTTTAAAATACAAGTCACGGGAGCGTCTCCTTATTCGATTCAAACATGACCTACTCTGTAGTGCACCGAGCGGGTTGTCGATGGTGGCAAACCACCGGGCTCTTATTCAGGATGGTGCAGGTTCCATTACCGGTTCGACATCCTAATTTCGGTTTCCAATGGTTTCACGAAGTTACTTCAGGCGGTTGTTGGGATGATTCCATACTACAGGTCGTCGCACAATTTCTTCACAGTTCCTACTTTTCTGAGCAACTTATAACCGACTGCACTATCAAATTAATTGCTTGATCCGAGATCATCGAACTTAGTCTAAGATCGTCACAAAATACAGTTGTACCATTGGAGTTCAGTGCAAGACGTGATCGAGATAAACTTGGTTACTAACCGCGGAATATGATGGTTCAAAAATATAATCCAAGATCAGAGTAGTGTTTAAAAGTCCGTTAACTCTGTTTATTTACCAGAAATATACTTCGAATACGCATTTAAATTGTTTGGGTATAGATTTATGTTTGATGTTTACAGTTGCAAAATATAGATTAGGAAATCCGTATTGTGTACTTCAAGTGTGGCACATTTCAGTAATTTAAAAAGTACTGATATTTTGTAATGAGGTAACGAAATTTACGCCTATCATTCCGAACAGGCACAACGGAAAACTGGAATAGCCAATAAGAATATAACAAGCCGTCCTCGTTTCCGCACGAACCACGCTACATCAAACAGTTGGGAACACGCAGAAATGTTTGCTCGCGATAAAGCAAACTTCGCCGTTAATTCCCAGATTTCTACTCTTTCGCATATTTTATACCAACAGTTTCATGGATTATCTATGTACATTGGTGTAACAGCCCACGGCGGGTAAATGTATATATTTATGAAGAAATATGCAAATCTAAATGTTTTATTTGGCTCTGATAGTTAATTATTAAACGTAGTTTGGAAATACAACAACAGATAGCCCTAAACGTTACAATTTTGTGTAAATATAAAAGAACATTCTAGATACTTAAAAATGTGTCAGTAAACTTAGTAATACATTTAAATTACTTAAAACAGAGAAGAAACAACGTATCCTTTAGTTTGTTAAAAATATTGGCACTGTAATAAAAACAACGTACGAAAAAGCGTGGTTCTAAAGCAAACTCAGAAAAAACACCATACTAGTATTTTTTCTTGTAAATTTTGTACATTGTTTTGCATTTCTGTTGAGGGGGAATATCTGACGCCATATTTGCTTGTAATTTGCATGCAGAGCTATACTTGATGCGAGGGCAGATAAAACGTAATTGCGCGCACGCAGTTCACGAGTTTCCCGCTAGGTAACACTATCGTCGCTTAATGGGACAGAAGTTGCAAAACGTAACAAAAAAAAGTGTACCACGGACGCTGTTGCCAGTTCTCTTTCAACCACACTCCCGACCGACTGGAGATGGTTCCTTGGCTTGCGCCATGAGAATAAAATTAATTTATTGCGCTGGTCACTGTAGGAGTTTTTGGGAAAATTCGGTTGAAAACCACTGTGAATGTCTCGTGAGAAATTGGGAACTATCCCTTGCTGTGCAAATTAGGGTTCCTATAGCACCACGCAAGGGCACCACTGTGAAGTTTTGTGAACTTGGGGTGTTAGCTTATTACTGTGCGCCACTGTGATGTATTGGGTGAACTACGTGGAGAATAATAATGTGGAAGTGTGTATGAGAGAAATATGTGTAACCCGGATTGTGTAACACACTGAATCTGTGGTTGACCCTTTTACCTTGATAACTTACTCTCCAACGCCGTACTGGTCTCTCAGGAACTCTGCAAGATCATTTACATGCACTGGCATTCACAACACACAAAACTTTCAAACTTTTCAAGAAGTACTTTATTTATATTATTATTCCTGTAAAATAAAATCTGATAGTGTGGTGCAGCATTACCAATAAAAGAAACAAAAATGTTAATAATTATATTTAATTCAAAACAGAGAAATAAAAATTAAAAATCAAAATAAAACTGTTTAACTGTATACGGAAAATTTAATCAATTAATTAAAATTATGTTCTGCAATCAATTTAAACTTATTAAAATATTACCACCATTTGAAAACAAGAATTACTTAAATTATAAAAATTAAATTATATTTAACGTTTGTAAGCTGCTTTCAAAAATGATTAGGTAAACTGTAGATTTATTAAACTGTGTTCAAATTAAAAAAGTGTCTGTAGTTCAAGTGCCTCTTAAACAAGTTTCACGTAGTGAGCTACACTAAACCATAGCATTACACATTCCGATTTCTATCACACATATCTGACTTAAGTTCGTAATCTCTTCAAAAATTATAGCAAAGTCTCAAAGTTCCCCAACAAAGTTAAGTTCCAATCAAAATGAGTAAATTAGTTCTTCACTCCCGATTTAAGATGAAATCAAATGTAAAGTTCAAAATAGTTTTTGCTCCGGTACCTTGCTCAAGTCGGTTAGTGTTGGACTACTGGACTGAATTAACAAGTGACATCTGTGCTGTTACTTAATCTTCCAAAAATCATATTAACTGTCACAAACATTTTGGGAGTAGTAATAAATCTGTCAAAGACGCTACCAAACACAAGTTTATATGTCCGAAAATTAGGTGGCGTCACCTTAATCTGAAGTCACGCTGATGCTACCAACACGGCGTCGGTGCAGGCACTCTTCGTAGACAGCGTCCACTATTAAAATTAACTAACGCAGCTAGGCTTTGGCCTCTTCTTCACTTGCCAAACTAGCCTGTAAATTGTACTCGCTTCAGGGTACCAAAACACTGTTCTAATTTATGATGATGCCGGGGATTTCGGCCATGGAATCCCGGCTCTCAAAACCACGTCTCTGGATCGTCAGATCCGTACCCAGAAGCCCTTGACTTCCGGCATCTCCGTTACCAATGGTGCTCAGCTACTTCCGGTCCATTACGCCACAAAAATATCTTAACACCAAATACAATTAAAACTGTAAATAAAAGAAAATAAGCAATATGAAAAATAAAAATAATAAAACTGAAATGTGAAGAACTGAAAAATCACTAAGTCACATACTTAATTAAGCAGCTAAAGTGTTCAGAATAATATCCTTGCTTACCATAGAGTAACCTACATTAACATACAATCATTGAAAAAAGAATGGTGGGTTCTGATTTATAAATTGCATATTAAAAAAAATCAAATATGCAAAAATTGCAGAAAAATTCCAATTAAAATAAATAAGTGTTTAAACATAGACAGAAATATGTGTCATACAGTTCAAAACAACACACGTGTTAAATGCATACTAGCTGTGTGACGTGTAAATGAGCGTATATGGATCTGTTACATCGTCCATGTCTGAAAACTTTCAAACCCCATGTAAACGAGTACAAAATACAGACATAACCCTTTTCACAGTTAGAAATATGATTCATTCTAATTAAATAATATATTGATTTTTAAGTTTATATGTATAATTCTACACACCTGTTGTACCTTCATACGAAATAACATAATGCAGAGGTTGTTAAATATTAAACCAAAATAGAAATAAATAGCATTTTTAACGTACCTGTTCTAGGCACAGATGTGTCTATATATCGCAACTTGAAATGTCTGGTTCAAATACGGCTTCAATATTTACATCAACGTAACGTAGTCATGCATTTTTTACAGTGTAGGAATGTCGTAGGATATAAGTGGTGTACAAGGACAAAAAATAATTTTATTTCCTTTGACGATTTATATATATATATATACTAACTTGGTTGGTTTGCGGTTAACTTGTAAATCCATCTTTTCTTCTTTTGGACCACTGTGTGCCCTTCAATCGCATGTGAAAATCAACACTGCCTTACACATACAACTGAACAGTACACTTGTATGACGTAGCCTATGAGATACCGATATACTAAACTGTGATATAGACCGTTCACGATAAAGTGAGTACTTTTAAAAGTCCTGCTAAATTTCTACTTTCTTGCCCATTATGTAGCCTTCCGCCATACGTAAACAAATATTGCCATGCGTGTGTGTGTGTATGCATATATATATATATATATATATATATATATATATATATATATATATATATATATATATATATATATATATATATATATATATATATAATTGTTGGGTCATGTCAAATCTCCGATAGACAAAAATTTTTCACAGCAAACAATTGAAAACTGAACGCCCTAGCGATGAAGTCATGGAAACCGTGAAAAAGCAAACATTGAACTTGGGTGCTGAACAAGGAACAACACGACACGTTAAAAAAGGAAGCACATTAGTTAAGCTGAAAAATAATTTGGAAGGGCAGCCTAATCCAGATTTTGAAATAATCTAGCACTACTACACACCCAAGGTACAACACCACTTGTCACACAAATTACCAAACATTTAAAAACTGTACCGCAAATTTAACGTTTCCCACGACTCACAGTTTTCTAAGTGCCCCATCGCTCTGTAACATGACTAGTAAAACGTAAGCTGGAAAACATGGTAGCTGTGTTTGGCTTCAGCTGACCGAAGTTAAGTGCAACTAAGCCACCAGGGAAAAAAAAACATACATCCTGCAGGCATAAGGTAGCGGCGTAACGTAGCAGACGTCTGAAGCATATAAAGTAGACATAGCGAGGCCGTGCAAGGCCTTAAATATAAAATGACAAATAAAAAAATAACGATGCACGAAGGGGAAAGGAAGAAGGCGGAGAGGCAGAACAGCAAGGAAAGACGAGGGGACCTGAGCCGAGCAAAGAGTACACCACTGCACAGAAGTAGATGGTGCTAATAAACTTGACGTGACAGTATATGAAATATGTAATATATAAAAAAGTAAAATATATGAAATATATGCATGTATATGTACATTTTAAGGATAGTTTTATGTGCACCTTTATAAATGGAGATAAATATATTTCAACATAGGCCTAGTACGTATATGTAAAATAAAAATAATTTACACTAAAAATATAAAAATATCAACAAATGCATTTGTGTATATGTACATTTTTTTTACACCGTTTCTCTGCGTTCTAACCATTCTGAGACCCTCCAAATAATAACTGAACATTTATAATGTGAATTGAAGCGATAACAGAAGGGTATACCAGGCTTGTAACTGGCACCACCTTCATTTGTACAAAATAATTCTAAAAATAATGTATATTATTTATAGCTCAGTGAAATACCAATCCGGTGATGGCCACATTTCCGGTGTCTCTTGTGCCTCAAATGGGTGCGACATTTCCTTTTTGTCAAACCCACTCAGACCTCAAGAAACAAATTTTACAGGGAAAGTGCATGGACTCTCATCATTGTTGTGGTTCCTTCATCGTAATGACTGCAGCAAAACTGAAAACTTAAATGAGAAAAGTATTTAAAGAAAATTACTATGCTTACGAAAAATGGTTCATGCGTGCACACACAAAGCTGAAAGGAATGTCTTATTATTAATGTAAAACCAATACATATCCGCAAATGACACTTATATTAACAAGATTCCAGACATGTTAACATGTTACAATGACATTTATGTTAACAAGTAACTCAATATAAATGACCTTATCGTACCATGCAACACACATTTGAACATTTAAAACAAATTTTGCAAGAACTGTATATATTATGTAAAAAAAATATCACTAATATTTGTTTTATATTAGACACTAAAAACCAAATAACATATCTTAACAAACAACATGACAAATACGTAAACACATGTGGACTCCAGTAACAAATAATACCCAGCCATAACAGATATGTGTATACTACAAACAAGCAGCTGCAAAATGCAAATACCTTTACCTGGTCATACAAACCTTACCGCCACTGACCATCCAGCACCTACTGTGCAGTAGAACAGCCTGATACCTCTGTCAGTGGCACTGCTAATACCTCATCGCCACTGCCAGGATCATCTTCGTCAGTGATGTCTAAATCCGGATCCAGGGGGATGATGAATGGAGGTATGTCAGCGGCTTTGTGCACTTCCTTCTTCCAGTCCTCTGCAATCAACTTATCCACGTAATCGACACACTTTGGCCATCTGAAGGAAAGTTTGTGCAAGGTACACCAAGAAAAAAAACTAACCAATAATGCCACAGAAGTTTTGTAACGCTTTCTGGTAATGTTTATAGAAAAAAATTGAAATGTAAATAATTTATTATTTAAAAAAATGTCTCAGAACAATTGAAAATATTTATTTTTGAAAAAAACCCACTACCAACTCCATGTACCGACCTTAATTTCTTCGGTGCTACAAATTTGCTTATCGCTATAGTTAGGTATATCAATTGTAGCCCAGCCCGTATTGAAAGCTAGCTCATACAGATTCTTTATAAATACTTAATTGAACACATACACTGCGTAATGTAATCTAACCTTTACTAAACATGCATTCGTAATTAAACAGGAGCCATGTAATTTACAGTTACATTAAATTTCAATAACTACAATATTTTTGCGGCCCAAGTGGCAGAT
Source organism: Dryococelus australis (assembly GCA_029891345.1). NCBI lineage: Eukaryota > Metazoa > Arthropoda > Insecta > Phasmatodea > Phasmatidae > Dryococelus > Dryococelus australis. The sequence goes on from CM057000.1 coordinate 50,179,133, forward strand.
ATAACAAACAATTATGCCTACTCAAGAATGCATACTATCTTCGTTGATATTTCTCAAAAGGTAGCAAGTTGTCTTGTCGAACCCAAATTTCAAGATGGAATTATTCTATAACTGTTGGCAATTAATTATAAATACTTTCTAATTCTTACTACGGCAAGCATTACCAAATAAAACTTACACTTGCATCAAGAAATAATGTCGGGAACAAGCACAGCTAGAGGTCTATAGTTAACAAAATCAGCTTCAAGAATTTATAGTTTATAGGATGTTGGAATTTGGTGTAGCATCAAACTGTGACGTTTATGTTATGTTAACAATAGTAAAACTTAACACTCTAACTTGGGATTGATAACTACATGAACACAAGTTTGAGGTTAGGCCTACATTACAAAATAACACAGTGATTTCAAAATGTGTCAAATTAATGTATAATTATTGACAGGCACATTTGCACTTGTTAACGAGGCAGGTTTAAGAAAGGTCCTAAATAGATATGTACAGACGTATTTGAGGTAAGGCCTACATTACAAAACAAAACAGTGACATAAAACGTGTAAAATTATCGTATAATTACTGCCGGCAAAATTTTCACTTGTTATTAAGTCAGATTTAAGAAAGGTTACTATGGCTGGGCCTAAATAGATGCGTACAGACGTATTTGAGGTTAGGCCTACATTACAAAACCAAACAGTGACATAAAAACGTGCAAAATAACGTATAATTACTGCCGGCAAAATTTTCACTTGTTATTAAGGCAGATTTAAGAAAGGTCACATGGCTGGTCATAAGTAGATACGTACAGATGCATTTGAGGTTACGCCTACATGACAAAACAACAGTGATATAAAAATGCGTGAAATTAATGTATAATCATTGACTGCAAAATTTTCACTTGTTATCAAGACAGATTTAAAATTAAAAGAAAGTTTAAACAGATAGGCGTAGGCACATAGGTACACATAACTTTTTATATTATTTGTCAAACTTAGGATATAACATGTACTTCAGAAACTCATTTGAATATATTAATGTCGCGTTTCTGCTGTTGTTCATTTACTTTCATTATTGTTATTTAACTTTCCGTTTACAATATCATGTTTCCAACTGTCGATCACTACTTGTTCTTTTTTAACGATTTACTTCAATGACGTACTGGTGATAAGCGTGGAAAACACGTCGTAAAACCTGTTTGGGGAAACACGTCGTAAAAACACATTTACAGTTACCTCCGGACAGTTGCAATTGAAATTTTCATCATTTCTGCAACTCATTCGATAACGTTGCATGGCTTCATCTCTCCTCGACGAATTAACGAATAAATACTTTCGGCGAGATTTATAATGTCTTCCTGGCGCTGATTATTCGTACGTAGTTTGCTGGAACTCATTACTTTACACAAAATTACTACAACACAATTAAACACTATACGACCTATAATAAAACAATGATGGCTGCAGATAAGCTGAAAAATAAATGAGAAATATTAAAACACAACTTCCAACATCGAAATTTGTATAGATTGCCTTGCAACCACTCCACACAAGCAAAGCCAAGCAACAAGCATGAAGGAACCACAACAACGGGCCGTTGGTTTTGACCGTTGCGCCGATCACGTGACACAATATAAGTTGGTAATTTAAAGATATTTGCTCCGACTCGAATGCAAATCTACTATGCAGCTGGACTTTGATGTCCGTCTATGGCTAACAGAAGTGCAGTTGTTGTAGGATGGTGATTCTTAAATCCTAACTGGGATTCAGTTAACAGATTATATTTACTTACTCGTTAATAGATTTGTCAATAGCAAATTTCGACCAATATTCACATTTCTGGAAAAATATCGGAAAGTTAAATTTATGGTTAGGGGGAAGGGGGTGGCGATAATGAATAAAGCGGGATATGTAGAAACTTTATGAAACAAAACATTTTGTGCAGTGAGGATATTTTGAAATAATGAGTGTTTTGGGGTTTACAAATGGGCTGTACCATACAATTATGTTCACTGTGCAACTGATACTGATAACGAAGTTAACATAGCATTGTCCCTACCACAACCTCTCATTTTCATATCCTGTGCTAGAACTTGTATGCATGTATGTGTGATTGTTTCTGTATGTATGAATATGTATGTGTATGTACATGCGTGTATGTATAAATGTATATATGTATGGGGTTAAGTCTCATTAAAAATTGTCTGACGTTAGCAACTGAATATAGTGTATACAAAGACTGCTGTTTCCACATGATACAAGGAAGGATGATGTATTATATTTCATGCGACATGTCTGTGATGCTTCATCATTTCACTTGAAAACTTATGGTATTGAACGTGCAAGTGTTACTATTATTAGCCTACTTTCGGAAGGAAACAAAAGACTTTCCTGTCTTGTGTGTATGTATGCCTGTAATGTTATAAACATAAATTGGCATAACTAGACATCGGCACATAGCTAACACTCCCCCTTAAGCCTTACGTACGTATAATCTAAGTACTGCAGTATAATATGACATTTATTATGTAAGCAAGGATAAAACATTAGTATTTTAGTATTAGTTGATAAGGAGCCGGCAAGTGGCTGGAGATGGACCATTGTTAAACAAGATCTTTAACAAATGGTTAGTATGTATAATTCATAGTTTAATAAAGTATTTAAAAATAATTACTGCTGTAGCGGTTGACGTTATAAGTGTAACGTAGTTGCGGACGGCGGGCAGATTTTTTTTTCAGAGGTTGTTTACAGCTGTGGTAAAAAAAAACCAGCTGAAACAGGTTCGAGTAGTGGTTTTGCGCGCGAGATGTCATTACCCAGCTACGCGAAATGGGCGAACTGGCAGCGCTGTGGCACGACCCTACGCGTGGATGAGGAGCTGCGGGATGCTGCGCGCGCCGTTCATGCGTCGTGACCCTGCAGGTCGCCGATGATAAGTCAGGCCGAGACCGCCGATGATCTCTCGACGATAGGCGGGCCAGCGAACACGACGGCACTGCGGAAGCTGCCGGGAGAACGAACGATTCGTATGAAGAGAAGATTTAGCTATCAGTAATCATTTCTTGCCAAAACATAAAGAGTCAGATGTCTGCGCAGCATTCAAGTCTGTCACCAGGCGGCCACCTTAATATCGAGGTCTTGAGAGAGCCGATGAGGGTGAAGCGAGGTGAGTGTATAGAGCAGCGCCGGAATGCGAGGGTGGGTGAAACGTGAGATCCCCGATAAAATCCGCCGACCAGTGGATTCCTCCGGCACGATTCCCACGTGCTAAAATCCGGGTACGAGTTCCCCGGAAATCTAACTCGGTTCGTCTTGGTGGGAGGTGGGTGGTCTAACTACACCACCGCAGCCCCTGGAGACTCGGGAATTCCGCAAATTTATTTGAGGACAAGTTAGTTTTCAAACACTTGTAAACGCGTCTGTCTGGTTTGTAAACCCCGCCCTGCGGCGAATTTCGGCCAAACAATAACTTGCAAGAAAAGGAGGACCTTACTCCTGGTCTGTGGTAGAATTGTAACTTCATCCAATGAACAGCCAAATGAAACCCGAGTACACAAAGTATTCTGGAGCCCAGCTTGTTACCAAATGAAACCGTAAAATTTCGGGCTCTATAGGTATTAATGCTACTAATGAATTGTATTAATAGTCTGTGTTTTAGAGCGCGGCTATTGAATATTGCGGAATAAATTATCCGCATAGTTTGTTTGATGTAAAAACAATGGAAAATAATTTTGAGAGCGCCGTGTAATAACGTGTTACATACCTTTCCATTTCACCGAAAATAGATGGAGCCGTGTAAAATATGAACACCTTTAAACAACTTTTAACATTTTGTCCGGATGCCATACTACCAGCAATGATTTTATTCTTTTAATGTGTTAAGTTTTCATCACAGGGCCGTAACTGACACCACCGCAGATACAGTAGTGTGTGGTAGGGGGGGAGGATGTGGGTGTGAGTGATAGGGGGGGTATCAAATTTTGACTGATCATGTTTGCCTATTATATATGATCCACCATGCAACGATAAGTTTACACATCACAGAACCGACGTTGTATTCTTAGTTCCGATGACTCCCCTAATCCCTTCACGTTTTCTGATTGTAGAGTTACCCAACGATAGTAGATAATATAGGCCATTCGCGGTAAACTGATCATTTTTGAAATCCCTCTCATTTGGAATAATAGTCAATATATTTTATTGTAGCTTAGACGTTAACTTCCTAGTGCGGTCTAATATACACCACTGTCTTTATTACTTGCATCACAGTTTTTTTTTCTTTCAATAATGCTATTATGCGTTCGTGTTTGTATGTTTTCTCCCGTACGCGATCTTCATTTGTGCGAGTCTGCACTAACTGGGAGCACCACTTCTGGAAGACCTCGTGATTTCATCTCCTCAGATGAGATGGCCCAACTTTCACAACAATGTCGACAACATTCCGCACACGTGTTTGGGAATAAGTGGTTAGTTTGAAGCCTGCGATCCCGCCCAAGTAGCTTGCCATTATTTCCGCTGCCTGCACTTGGCGCCACGGATTATTACGTTAGCTTGCCATTATTTCCGCTGCCTGCACTTGGCGCCACGGATTATTACGTTAGCTGATGACACGCGAGTTGTTACATTCTGATGCTAGATTATCTCTCCCAGACAACACGAACACCAGTCTTGTGTCACAAAGTGCTCGCCCGTTGTTCATCTATGACATCAACGAAATCCTTTACAGCGGCAAGAGTCTTCACCGGACTCAAAATCGTTCTGGCTTCCCATGTAAAAGCTGTTCACGATAAAGGGAGCACTTTTCAAATCAGCCTTAGAAAATAGTCACTGCTCCTATCTGCATATATTATAACGGGCGTCCTAAGTGATATGCGTTGGTAACGATGGATAGGAAGTAGGTCTAGTTCCGTATCTTAAGTCGAATAAAAAGTGTTAGGTAACCATTTGTGATAACTTGAATTATTTATTTCGCTTCCTGTTTTTTTAATGCAAGTAGTATGGGCTTGATGGTCCTACTCCACCGTGTATTAATTGGGATTAATTGGCGGATTATCGATTTGGGATTGAATTAATCCTTAATCCGACCAAAAAGTAATGGGATTAAAGATTAATCTTAAACGGATAAAATGTTATCAAAGAAATTCGGTCAAATTTGTTTGATGAAAAAGTTTGATAAAATTTCTTTGATGTTTTTTTTGTGTGTATAGTTCTTTATTTGCTTTCTTTATTTTTGGGGGGAGGGGGTAGCAGGAGCTCTGTACAATGTTGATGGTGTGGTGTCCTGGAGGCGAGTGAACAGAGTGGTGGGTTGCAATGTCTTATATAGGTGTATAGTTGAGTGCAAGAGTGGGCTAAGCATAAATTTTATGTTTTATTGTGGGATATTGCTTGTAGATGGTGGTGAGAGATAGGCGACTTTGAAAGATGCGATGTAGGTGTAAGTAATGGCAAGCGATTGACGACTGTTTCCGAATGCAATCAAACGTTAGAGAATTTCAGAGTGTTCTACGTAGGAATAAATTATATGCATCGAATCGCAAATTTTCAATGGACTATGCCAATAATAAGTGCAATTACATGAGTCTTAGACATAACATGAGTCTCGAGATTATAAATATAATATACATGAGAGAAAGACAAATTTAATTACATGAAAAACATCTGATGTCGACAAGTGCAAACTCACTAAACGAAATCCAGCTAGCCAGTATGAAATTACACAAGGCAGAGTCTTTAAACGAGTTATACGTTTGAATAACACAAGAGACAAGTATAACTAACAACTACTGTCTTTAAATGACATCCAGCTAGTCAGTATGAATAAATAACACATTTACACGATTCAGCATGGAGAATAATATCTTACGGCAAAAAAAAACTCTGAATATGATTTAAACCAGATACAGTAGTGTACATCTATTCTCATAAGTAAAATATATAATGATAGAAAATCTTACCCCAAATGATATTAAAATAAGTCTGTTCGTTGTATGAATGAGTAGCACTTACATCGAGCTGTGAGTAGATTCGTCTAGCATGGCTGATAGACAACTGTGTTTTAATTATGATAAAAACCCGTAAATGAAGAAATTTTTTTCCCAATGTTCCTGTATATGTGCCAGTTTAATTGTAGCTTGTATACCTGTGTTGCGCGTGTGTTGTTTTCTGTGCCAAGTCAACTTTAGCACGGTCTGTACACATAATTGTACTTTAGATTTTTTTTTTTTGTTATACAGTTGCTTATTTTGAATACGTGCTTGGGATTCACTGAGAATATCTGTTGTGGTTGGAACATTACATTCATATGCAGTTAACATATTTTGTTTTCTTATACACGTACGAAAGACTTTGTATTCAAAGAAACCGGTGCAAACAGATGGGTGGCGATCTATCCGTTAGTTAGTTTCTGTAATAACGTCGTTTACGTATTTTCCAAAACTGTTTTTCTTTCGCTGTATCATTGTAAACCGGTTGAAACCGTGACTTAATTTATTGTTGTAGCTTGTATCTTTTCTTTTGCCGTATTGTGCCTGACTGCAGGCGTCGTGTTCTTGTAGGTATTGTGAATCGATATTTTATAATCGATACTGAGAGTATCTTATCGGTAAAATCTTTCGCGCCAAGATAATTTTTAAAGCATTGCATCTTCTTCATAGACTTAGGATTGGATTGTGCTAGTTGTTTACACCCGAATCACGAACGTTCAGTATCAGTGTGTTAAGAGTAATCAAAACTTCAATGGGCCTGTTAAACGAGGAAATGACTCCTTACACGAACTACAGTCGATAACGGAAGAAAAACTGTAAGCGTTTGTAAAATATCTTGAAACCTAAAGTGCAGCGTGACATCCTTGATCTTTGCGAGCTAAAATTACTTACCGTCTTCTCTACTCTGAGGGACATTTTCCCGGCTGACAAAGTTCGTGAGGCTCGTAACGTCACTTTGCCACTGTCCAAAATTACAGCGAGGGTACGAACGCACCCTCGCATACTGTTTTTTTTCTTCTGCCAATGGGACATGATACGTGCCCTTCCTCGAACTGTTCACAACGCTGTGCGGGCGTGGAACACACTTGCTACTGCCACAAGGACAAATAATAGGACTCTCATAAAGAAATTCAACGGAACATAAATCGAGGTGGAAACGAACGCGGGCGTCCGAGTTCACAAACACAGGAACGGGAGGTGATTACCCGCGAAGGGATGAAGGGCAAGTGGAAGGGCATATGCGTGCAGAGATTAGAACCGATTTGGCAACAAGTAGATTTATTTGAAACTACTTTTTTTTTTTTTTTAACTAAGCAATTACATGCTCTGCTTAAACTGTTCGTAGTGTGTAGGTAGTGAGACAAAATAGCTAAGTATACATAAGCTGATGTTGCTGTAACTTACACAGACTAGTCCAACACCCTACCAACATGACGCTAGGTCACCCACACGTCAATCAGCTCCCAGCAAAGAACTTGCCGAACGATCGCCGAACCATTGGGAAACTGTGCACGACGTGGTAAAGGCTGTTCGCGGTAAAGTGAGTACTTTTGAAACCAACCTTTAATAAATGTCACTGCCCCTACCTGTATAAATTTAAACGGACACCTGACTGGCATGCGCCCAGTTAAGTTGGTAATGACGTAGGGAAAGTAGCTTCGTAACTTAACGCTGAATTAAAAATGTTAGCTTACAATTTGTGAATACTCAAACGATTTATTTTGCTTTCTGTGGTTTTTTTTTTTTTTTTTTTTTTTTTTTTTTTTTTTTTTTTTTTTTCCCAAGGGGAAGAATTAACGAAAAATTTTTAAAACGTTTGCGGTTCTAAAATTTTCATTTTCACTTGACCGATTCGTGAATGAAGTGGGCAGGCCCATGTCAATGTTACTTTACATAAGGTGGAATAATACACAATGTGCATACAACTAGACCCTAACCAGGACTTTCAGAATTTCTCAGTTTACCGTGAACAGATTATAGGCCCTGTTTTACACACTCAGTTCACTGGCTTACAGGCTATTCACGGTAAAGTGAGCACTTTAAAAAGCCCTCTCATTTGGAATAATAGTAAATAAATATATTTTATTTTAGTAAGTAATAATCACACACACTGTGATTATTACTTACACGGCAATATTTATTTAAAAAGGTGTTTAAAGGATAAAATATGGTTGAAATGAAAAAGTAACCAGGGACAGAAGTGCTGACTTTACCGTGAACAGCCTATACATGAATGCACCGTCACGTAATGTCTCTTCTGTGTATCTGACTATTGTGTTGTAGCAATCTGCACATGTTCGTTTTCGCGAGGTTGTCGTGCGGAATCAAGAAGTGGTGATTTCTGTGGGATGTTATGCGCTCGTAAGAGTTGCAGAGAAATTCTTCAATCTGTGTTAAATCGAACGGAATGGAACTTCATCTGCCCATATCCCGGTTTCATACATGGTGAATCGCACGTGATGGACAACTTAAAAGTGTTGCAAGCCTCATAATTGTTAGGAGGGGGGGGGGGGGGTGCTTTGCGTAATTATTTTAGCAGCAAATGTCAAATGCTCATATCGGATTTTAACCACGATTTTAGATATCTAAACTACGTAATCGGCAACTCCAAAAAATTATTAGCATTTTCGTGACTAAGAAAACATTACTTTCGGCCATACTGTTGTAGGCTGTTCACGGTAAAGTGAGCACTTTTGAGTCCCTATTAATTTTTTTCCTATTCGCCATTTTTTGTTTTTCCATTACTTTTTAAAGCAAGTGTTGCCATGTAGGGAATAAAAACAGGTTATATATTTCATCGGACTCGAAAGTTAACGTCTAATGGCGACAATAAAATATATTTATTGTCTATTGTTCCAAATGAGTGGGCTTCAAAAAGTGCTCGCTTTACCGTGAATAGCCAATAACAAGATAGTCGCTGGTGATAACTACGGGTGGCCTTCGACTTGTTAGTGAGGCAACATTTCCAGAACGGACACCAAATGTGACTATTACTGCGGGCGGTATGCCTATTTACCACAGGAATACAGTGATATTAGAGGCTCACGTTATAGCTATATTATGTAATTTTTCTCGTGGCCAGGAATGTAATTCGTATACCTACATGTCTGATAGGGAAATTCTGCATTCAAGACTCGCAGGAAGGGGCTTAACAAGTAGAAGAAGGGCCCTGGGGGGAGGGGGCGGTTGTTGGTAAAGAGCGTCAGAATGAAAATTAATGGGCGCCCAAAATAGTTTTGTTCTCAGAGATGCGTTTATGTATATATAGTTGCTTTAAACTATTCGGAAGCCCTGCTTTAGTTCTACTTCTGGCATATTCTTCCGCCTCGTGCAAACAAAGCTTAACTGAGTCTAGGAAATTACACCAAAGGGACAGCGCACCGCATTCGTGCGCACTCAATGTAATACTATTTTGTGTGCGAACTATTTCTTACAATACGCCTTTTTTCTTCCTGTTTTATTCATACTAATTATAGATTAAATATATGTAAAAGTTTAATTTAATAAATAATGTATTTTTTTTGTGTTTTAAAAGCGGTATAAAACGCTTTAGGAAACAACCAAACACGTCGTACATTGGGTGATATTTCAAATGTTTTGGTCCGCTCTCAAGACCCTTTCAAATCTCTTCACTCACTCAGTCAATCAAATATTTTAATTCCAAAAGTGTGACGAAACCGCGAATAGACTAATCAATCTCTGATGAATTATGATGTATAGTACCTACATACATCAACGCTTCTGGGTTAGACTAGACACTTCTCCCTATGTTCATGCAGCATGCAAGTTTTGATCGCACCCAAATATAGTTTATAAGAGAAGAAAAAATACCGTAAGAGGCGATCCTAAAGCCTTGTCGTCCCCTCGGGGGATCGAAATATTTCTCCACTGCAAGAACTCTATGGCTGGGTCCGGTCTCTGTATTCCCTCGTATCACTGCACTATTGGTCCACAGTACACCAGGGTCCTATTTCATAACTACGTGACAGGTGTGACATATATGACAATTATGTAAAATCCGACAAATTTGTCACTATGTCATGACAATTTATGTTACATAAATAATACAAGTTCCCCTTATTTGACAAGCAAAAAAGTGTAAATTGTCAGCCTTAAAATAACAGTTTCATAAATGCGACAATTATATGTCAAACCGTAAGTTTCATTTATTACACGCTAGATAGCTCTGAAGTGCGCTTACGACAATCGATTCCTGCCACAAATAATTAGGCGGTAAATAATTATTCCACCCACATAACTTGGTTCACTCTAGCAACAGAATTTCGAGTAATGTGGATAAGATTACTACATTAAACCTGATCCCAGAGGAAAATGATGCACTATTTGACAAGCAATGTTTTAATTCACACAATATTGAAACACAATTACACTGCCATGTTATATAAACATGGTTACATAGGAAAGCTTTCCTGTCACTTCTGCAGTGACAATTCTACAAATTTGTAGAACTGTCACCGAATGATTAGTATCTGTTTCATAAAACAGTCTGTAGTGAAATATTTGACAAATTTGTCGGATTTTTGCCTGTCAGCGCAAAACTTTTGTGAAACAACTATTAAAAAATTGTCATACAATTCTACAAATTTGTTATGACAAATTTGTAAACTTGTCAGCTTTTATAAAATACACATTCGTCGGATTGTAAACTTGTCTGACAATTTCCTGTCACTTGTAACTTTTATGGAATAGGCCCCAAACATGCATACTGCACTGTGCAATATTATTACTGGTCGGCTGTTACCCAATGGAGCGACAAGTTTATTGGATCCAATGTTACCCTATACATAAAGGGATTTCACAACCTATAATGGTAATGTCCGCGCATTCTTTAATTCATGAACGTTTATGTCGATGGTTTGTAATGTTGTAAGGTCGTGATAAAAACATACTCTTTCATTGCGAGTTTGTCTTCAAGGACAGGCATTGCCGGAGCTCCGTTTGGGCATTCATCAATGCAATTTTTTTATTTTCTGTAAATTTATGTAGATACAAAGTATATTATATTTCTCGCTTATATTTTATAACATTACAGACTCCGTATGAGTATATAATTAGTTGTTATTTTTATATGAATTGTTAATACTGTATTTTCTTACTTTTTTTTACTGCCGCATTAATTGATCGATTCATGTGTTATTTTTGATCAGTTTTACGTATTTGTAAGATAAATGGTTGCATGTAAGAGAAGACAACGTGTTTTAACTTTTCCTTTGTAAAAGTCATAAATATTACTGTAAAATATAAAACAAAAGCGGGGATGATTCCGAAAGTTAATCATGAACCAGCCAAAATTTAAGGCGAATTCTCCGGTAAGAGAAAGAGAGAGATGGATAGAGGCAGGGAAACCAACAGCGGTAGAGACAGAGAGAGAGAGAGAGAGAGAGAGAGAGAGGGGGAGAGAAGAGAGAGAGAGCGAGAGAGAGAAGAAAGAGAGAGTTAGTGTGTGTGTGTGTGTGAGAGAGAGAGAGTGAACGATAATCCAGGGAATCAACGTATAAAAATATCGGGCGGACGATCGCGGGTTCACCCAGAGAGAAACGCGTCATCAGGCCGCGGTCACGTGGCTGCTCCACGATGTAGGATGGGGGGGGGGGGGTCGTGTGTGGTAGGGGAAGTAGGGGGAATGTAGGGGGAGTTGACGTGTCTGCACGCGATGATAGCCTAGCGACAAGAAGAGGCTCGCTCGCTGGCTGAGGCGGGTGACTAGTTGTTTACAGTGTCGCGAGTCGTCGCGAGCGTTGTGCGTCCGACCGCGTGTGTGTGTGTGTGTGCGTGCGTGTTCGCGCTTGCGTGCGTGTGTAATCTCTCTTCCTGTTTTCATGTTCGTCGCGTTGGAACTCGTGCTCCCGTCAACATATGCTCCCGAACGGTGGCTTCGAGTGACTTTCTGACTCGGACCTCGACGAAGGTAACGTATTGGTGTTGTTATTTTTCGTATGTTGACTGGCACTTGTGGCAGCAGTAGAAAATTGTAGTAATGTTTTTTGTGTATTATGTTCTCTACTGCAAAGAGGATCAGTAGTTTATTACTTATGAATAAATATTTATGTTGGAATGTTTTTTTTTTTTTTTTTTGATAATAAATCGAAAATGATTATTCGTTTAAAAGTTGGTTGGTATTTTCGCTTTTGAAATATTTTTCTTACGCCTCCCTTTAGTAGCCACATTAAGCGGCATCTCTGCTAATACGCTTTTAATCTTCGTAACGTTATCTCGTGTCCTTGGTGTATATTCCGCTTTAGTAGAGCGCCGATCGGATTGAACAGTTGTGGGGAGTAGTTATGTAAACAGCGTAGAGGCTGTTCACGATAAAGTGAGCACTTTTTAAGGCCCTTCCAACAGACATTAACCGCAATAAATACATCTTATTGCCGCCTCAGGCGTTAAATTTTGATGGTGGTGAAATGTATACACTGTGTTTATTGGTCACATTGGAATGTTTATATTAAGAAGCAGCAGGAAGATGGAAATTGTATGAAAGGAAAAATTTATAAGGGCCTTAAAAAGTGCTCACTTTATCGTGAACAGCCTATAGCCACACATATACAGCTGAACAGCATTATTAATTACTTTAGAGACAGGAATCAACAGTTCGAAGAACATACCACAAAAATAATTTGCTTATCTATACACACACACAAACAAATATACATATGAGACATGGTTTAAATCACGTACCCAGCGACGTCAGTACATAAAAGATGGCCGTCTTGTTTGCCGTATATCATTGTGTACACGTTGGGTCATCTTCAAGTAGAGATCTGTTTGTCGGATAGCCAGTGCCTGCGGGTGAGAGTTCATCTTCCCGAACGATACGTGTCACCCACCAGCCTTCACTCAACTATGTGTTTTCAGTCCACTCCTGAGTGGAGGCGTAAAGAACAGATGTCACGTACAACTTTAAATAACATTTTGATAGCCTCGTTCGAGAATGTACTGGAAATTGGCGTTTCTACATCTTTTTAAACGTGCGACTGTCGCTTTCGGTTTCGTAATTGCCGTATTTTGATGGCTGTCCGTGTCTGAATACGTTATGATGAGTTATTGGATAAGCTGTTCTCCAAAATGCTTTCTGTTTTGAAATTTTACATTTCTTCTTACTTAACATGCTTTACGCTGTCTTTTAAACACGGCTTTGTAGATCACCCGCGTGTAAGATTAATTATAGTCTCGCGCTATGACATGACTTTTCATAAAATATTTAAGACGGACTTCATTTGTGCGCATACTTCGAAAAATATGATTGGTGGTGCATCTGTAGTTTTTTAATCTGACATAATTTTTGTTAACTAGACTTAATCGTGTAATAGTCATTTTATTAACAAAATGACTGTTATTTCTGCTAGTAACGTAACGTTAAGCTGGGTGTACAGTATAAAAATTAAGTGTTCAATTATGCGTTAAGACGTGTGCAGAAGAAACGATAGTACATTATCTTATGTATTGGGTTCTAGTGGTACTTAGTAGGTCGTGTGCATGCTTGGGATCTCCTTAAGCGTTAAAAGAAATAGTTACAATTTATATCTTAAGTGAAACTTATGAGGCGACGACCAATCAGAACAGAGCTGTCGGTTGTTGGCGGGAAACTTTTATTTACAGTAATATAAATATTAAAAAGGCGTCTGTGCGCACATGTTTAAAATTATAGTTATTAACAGAAAAAAGTTTCTCTCGCAGAAAATGTCGGCTTTGGAGTATCATCTGCTTAAATATGGTCGTGATATACGGAAGTTAGGTTACGAACAGAAGTAAACATGGCAGGCTTTTCGCAGGTTTCCATTGCCTGGAATTAAGAATTAAATCGTAATTGGAAACTGTAAATACAGAAGACATGCATCTGTGTGTAACGCCAGCGCTTACTGCATATTTTTTTAATTGTAAACCGATCTTTACTTCGCTAACGACATACAATGTCCCCTGTGACCGGATCACCCTCGGTCACAAAGGCCCAGTTGCACCAACAGCTTTTCCGAACCAGTTATGGTAACAGTTAGAGAAAATTTCCCTGTTGGCTTACCAAAATTTCGCTTTTTGGCGTGAATATGTCTTTAAATTTGCAACTACAATGGGAGGCAATCCAGAAAATCCGATAACAAAATCGGGCGATACGGTTTGGCATTGCAGCTCCGAATCTAATGTCTACATGCAAAATTCAATTACACCACTCGATTGCCAAAGAAAATATATTACGTTGAGTGAGACTGAGAAGCTACCGGCGGGGGGTTGGCGGCGCTGCAATTTTGAGTTCGTTTTGCCGCATCCCATAACTTCCGCGTAGTATAACTTTTGACTAGGAGAATCTACGACACTCGTTTAGGTTTCAATGGACTGCTCTCGTCAAGAGCAATCGATTGCGTGTATAAAAACATTTGTGTGGCGTGGTTGTGGTGAAATTGTATGCGTTTGAATGTAAAATATTAAGAAAACTAAACACGTTGGATAGAGCATTTCAAACGCAATCCAGTGATACCCATAAAACCCCATATGATTGAGTGAAGCTGTGCCGGGAACGTAATAAACATCAAATCGTCCTAGCGCGTCAACGTAGACGTGTCCCCAACACAGCCAATCCCAATTTCTAAGTAAAATTTTCCTTGAGCTAACTGTTTTCCGTTTAAAAAAATACAAAATTGCCATATTAAAAGTAAGAAAGCACTGGCGTTCAACAAAAACAACCCCAGAACATTCTTTGAGATAACCGCAGAAATCCAATCCGCTGCGGATTTTCGCATGTGGGAATCGTGGCGGACGGTCTCCCCGGCCTTTCATTCCGGCGCTGTTCCATTCTCACCCCATTTCGACCTCATCGGCTCTAAAGATCTCGGTTTTAAGAGTGGCTCGGAGGCGTGTCGTGGCTTAAATAATCTCGCTAGCCCGATCCAGATGATTATCTGCACCCCGAGTCACGCTTAAGAGTGGGGCGATGGCCAGAACATTCTAAAACGATAACCCCAGACATTCAATCATGTCAACTACAGAAACTAGTACGAGTCCCGATATGTTATCGAGGCAGCGGCACTTTGTAAATCTCCGCGCGTTCCTCGAGTTGCGACTCTGACCTTGACTCGCTCGCTTGTTAGAGCGGGACAGGAAACGATATAGGCCAGCAACATGTAACACTGCCTTTGTCTCATGTAACTATTAACATTGCCATGGACCATTCGCGGATAGACTACGTGAAGTTATAAAAATAAAACATATCTTATTATGGGAGTTATTGGGTAATTTATGCCTGAAATAGAAATTCGCTAAAATTATTTTTTCAATTAGAAGCATAACAAGTGCTGTGTTTAAATTTGTGAACACTGAATTTATGCATTTGGTGTCTGTTTTGTGTGCACAGCAGTATCTAAGGTTTAGTAGGGTAGTGACATAGTTATATTTATGTCGACGCAGAATTGCATAACCTAAGCAGAGATTTCAGAAACACTCAAACCGCGACCGGTCTGTAGATATGGCGCGTATAAAAAAATCTGTCTGCATCAGAATTCCGCTGTTTTGAAGTCATTCTGAAAACATATTTGTGACCTGTACCTGTGAAAAGTAAACTTTAGCAGCTCAACCTCTACCCTGTAAACCTAACGGGCGCTAGAATATAATTCGCAGTTACTCTGTAGCTATGAAGGCACATGGGAGACATGTTCAGGGAAGGTCCTGGTCATGCGTGTAACCGTAGCAAATTCCATTCGTCCCGAGATTAGTGTCCGCAGGCAAGTAATGTGCTATAAGAGAGAAGTTTCACGTATATGCTGGATCGTGCTGGCGTGTGTATTTCAAAGAGACTTATCACTCTCGCCTCTCGTGAAGCTAGTCAAGGTGTAGCTTGTAAGTTTCCGTTAATGATGAATATAGGCTATTCACGGTGAAGTGAGCACTTTTGAAAAGATAAATAACTTTATTTTAGCCTTGGACGTTGATTTCCGAGTGCCATGGACTATACATACTGTGTTTAATAATCTCACGGCAATATTATTTTTAAAAAACATAGTCAAAGGATGAAAAAATGCCGAAATAAAAAAGTAACTAGGGCTTCAAAAGTGCTCACTTTACCGTGAACAGCTTATACTATCTTTTTGTCCGAATTTTTTTTATAAATTTGAGAATTTAAAAGGGAGAAATGGAGTTCGCGACCAAAGTCTTTGTTCCGCGCGTTAGTTCAGGGAACAACTAAATTACGCGCGTTCCTCTCGTCGTTAATTAATAGTAATATAAATAGTGCAAAAATGCCTAAGCAGTGTAAATGGACATTTATTCATTTTTCAGCAACGAGACACCTAAGAGGGGCAGGGTATGCAACCCCCCCCCCCTTAAATTTAAGAAAGGGATCCAGAATAAGAGTAAATGGGCATCCAAACTGTTTCTGTCCACAGAGATATTTTATATTATTTATATTTTCTAATGTGTTGTAGATATACTTGCTCGCTTCTAGGTTGTAAAATTTTCTACATCTTTTATGCAGCTTTTAATTTAGGTTGTGATCGCACAAAATTCAAATTTATAACATAAACATGAATTTCTTAAGTGCACTGCTCGCCGGCAGGCAGCTGCGACATTTAAATCGAAAATTCCATTTTAAGGAAATTTCGCTTAGGTGCGTTAATTTTTAAGGTGAACGTTTCAAACATTACGTATTCTTCACGAATTTTTAGTAGCATATCTCTATGAACGTATATTTTTAATATACATGTTATACATGCAATGGAAACATTTCCGCTGTAGGGAACTTCTGAAAAATTCGTGAAGAATACATTTTGTTTGAAACCCCTATCTTTAAAATTAATGCACTGAGGCGAAATTTCCTTAACACGAATGTTCCTATTAAAATTTGGCAGCTGCCAGTCTGCAGGCAGTGCCCTTAGTGCCCTTACAAGGGCTCATTATAGTCGTCTGTGCCCTCCCTCATAAGTTGGGGATGAAAATTTTGTATGGCCAAAGATCGTCGATGATTACTCTGAAGCTGAAATTTTAATACGAAAACTAAAAATATCTCATTAGATTCGAAGCCTGTGTCCTGCTTAATAAGCAGTGTTCACATACGTATAAGCTGTTCATGATAAAGTGAGTACTTTTGAGGCCCTAGTTACGTTTCTTTCAGCCATTTTTTTTATCCGTTAACCACTTTTTAAAATAAATATTGCCATATAAGTAATAAACTCAGTGTGTAGATTCCACCGCACTCAGAAGTTAACCTCTGAGGCTAAAATAAAATATATTGTATGAATAGTATTCCAAATGGGAGGGCTTTCAAAAGTGCTCACTTTAGTGTGAATATCCTATACCAGAACATATTTGTATTTCATTAATACGTTCTCGACTTTTTGCAACCAGAAAACAACACAAAATGAATATTAGATACAATAATAAAATAAAAAAATTTTAAATGAAATTTTCCATAATCAAACATTTTCAGTAATTTTTCTGAAATCGATATTTACGTGTAAATGAAGAATTTCTGTATAATGGCGAAGCTGAGTGTTAATATCGCTATTGCACTGCT
Organism: Dryococelus australis; assembly: GCA_029891345.1. Lineage (NCBI taxonomy): Eukaryota > Metazoa > Arthropoda > Insecta > Phasmatodea > Phasmatidae > Dryococelus > Dryococelus australis. The sequence continues at coordinate 50,196,628 of CM057000.1, forward strand.
ACAGTGAATAATTGTGTCCAAATCTTGTGTAGTACATAGTAAACTGTATTTAGTTATAATTGGGCCAGTAATTTAGGCTGTTTCCGATTTGTCAATATATACATCTAAGTACGTACATTTGCGTATTAGCATTGATGTGTACTTGTTGAAACTATTCGGACAGGTCATTGGCATTCTCTCCTCGTCCCCCGATACGTACCCTACCTACTGTGTGTTGGAAATATACACATTGATGAAAAATGAAAGACCAATACAATTCAATGGGGTTTGTAATAACTTGGAAATGCGGATTGCAATTTTAATATTATTTGTAATCCTACACCTGGGAAATATCCTGCAGACGTCTACAAAACGCTCAGAATTTTATTCATAATTGGAAGCACATTTATTAAACTGACAATAGTGGCAATTATTTACACATGCAACAGAACGACATTTTGTAAATACTTATTAACTTTTAAAACTAGCCAGCTTTATAACCACAAAACATACACACGTTAATTTTCACAACTGAAATATATATATGGCGACTGCCGTAAGTACGTAAGTATGTCCAGCAAGTATACAATTGTACTATACTGGGAATTTGGACAGCGCTAGTAGGTATATACATGGTGACGTCACTTCCGGGGACAGGTACTCACAGGTATGCAGTTTTTGAGAATTCGGAAACATTGGTGTCGTGCGGCAAGTATTGTATACTAAGTATTGGGGTTCTCGTATCTTTGATAAAGGAAAACCCTGTGCAGCACAGACAATAGACTAATGATTGGGTAGACCGATCTCGCTGGCTGCGCACAACCAATCTCCGTGTCCCAACACTGAACTGCTTTTCTGCCTACACGTCTAGCAAAAATGGCGTGGATTGGGTTTTAGGTTATAAAATTGATTTGTAAACATATGCTTTGCGATTAATGTATAGTTCCTTTAACCAATTTGTAATGCAGTTTGGTTATATTAAAACTGGTAAAACTATTTTACTATTTTATTAACATAATAGTGCTTGCCATTTAAAAAATAAGATATAAACAAACACGTACATCAGTGTTGACCATGTGACTTTGATAGCTGTGTAGGAGTTTTGTAGGACTGGGGTAGGTGAATGTTGGGTACATGCGCAGAAGACGAGTAAGCTGTCTACCTCATATTTAGTCTATGGCACAGCCACGATTGAAAGCTGATACCAGAAGCGTTACCAGAGAATATTAAGCCGCCTCCCAGGAGTGTGAACGTGTGCCGGGTTTTACGACGTAGCTTGGTCGTAATCTTGCCTCGAATCGCGAGCGTGTTCATAATTCGCACGCTTAGTGACGCAAGACCTTTATCTGTTGAGTTTCATAAATAACGCCCTTGTTTACCGCGCCGGCAGAAGAGGTTCCGGGACTCCCATCCCGTACTTTCAGCTGTGATAACTTTCGCTCCACGATTCGAATAATACAGTGCAGAAAATGTAACGAGTTCATATGATTGCATTGTTACAAGATGCCAGAGAGGTTATCCGTGTTCGTAAGTGATGGATATTTACAGCCTTAAACTGTCTCCACTATTACTATTATTCTCAGTGAGTGCAACATTCAGTATGTATCTGAATTGTTATTAAAGTCCTCATCAAAGTGTCTATATGTGTTACAGTAAGTTAATTCACACTCATTATTTATACATTTTAAATGTATATTTACATCGTTCCAAATGTCTGTCATTCACTCATCCAGTTCAGTAGTCCCGCTAGCCTCCCATTGATCTACTAGCTCGTAGCTTCGTTGTATTCTTATGCATGTCGCTTTGTCGCACAACCCTCCAAACTCTCAACTATAGACTGTTCACGTTAAATTGAGCACTTTTGAAAGCCCTCCTTAAGATCTACTTGTATGCACGTTATGTATTTTTCCACCGTATGTTACATTAACATTGCCATGGACCTCATCACTTTATTCATGCTTCGGTCGAGTAAAACTGAAAATATTAAAAAAGTAAATATTTTACAGACCTGCTCATTTTTACACTTCGGCGCATTAAAAAAAGCAGAAAGCAAAGGAGATCATTTAAATTATCACAAATTGTTACCTAACACTTTTTATCTGACATGGAACTACACTCCATCCATCGTTACCAACTTTACTGGGCAAAGGTCACTCGGTGCATCCATTAAAATATATGCAGGCAGGGGCAGTAACTGTTTTCCAAGGTTCATTTCAAATTTGCTCACTTTATCGTGAACAGCCTTTACTCATGTTGCTGCTGTGTCATGGCGGTCTCTCAAGGAAGCGATGCAACGCAGCGAGCGCGGAACTCTTCGGAAAACTTGAAGCACCCGTATGTACTTCGTATTACGTTTGGGATTGGGCTACTGAATGTTTTACCAGTCCTGGATCACAATTTATTATCAATAAACTGAGCAATAAATTACAACCCAGATCACCGTGAAATAGTTGATCGTGGACAAACGACAGCGTTTATAATTAACTAAAAAACTGCCCAAATTTAGCCTAATCGTGAGATTGACTCGTGAGCTTTTCTGTCTCGAATAATGCTGAGGTGCACAGAAGCAACATAGCGTGGCGTACATTCTATGTAGGCGTGCCCACCTTCTGACTGATTGTATGGTGTGGTGGAGGCGGACCTTGCAGCTGATTGGCTACTTCGCTCCGTGATTGGCTCCTTGTTGGTTATGGCCGGCACCTGGCCAATTAGTTTCTGCGCACTGATCGACGAAGACAAGTTGAGGGTGTATCTAGTGTTCCTGTAGTTAGTTATTGTTACGGCCACCTGTTTTTTCGCGAAAAGATTTGCGCTGTGAGGCACGTGCATATTTCCTTTGGTTATTGGCCACGTGTCTTTGTTGGGAGACAGTTGCTTACCTGACCGGGCCAATCAGAATTAGGTAAGTGCGACACTGAGTGTCCGTTATTCGCGGGCAGTATCCTGCAATGCCCGACTGTTCAAATCATCCAATCACGAAAGTGGAACTGCGCTCTAGTGCTTTGGAGTGCAAATAGTCCTGGAATCTTCTCGCGAAAAACCGGTGGCCCTGGTTATTGCAAATTTCTGTCAGGCACTGTAAAGCGTGTATGCTGTGGAAAGCTATATTGTTTCGAAATAGTTCTTGAAGCAGTCATTGGCATTTAAATTTTTACGTATAGTGGTTTAGTTATGTAAGTAGTATATTGTTACATTTTCTCTCTGTGGAAATTAAGTGGGCTATACCAAGTTTGTTAAGGGATGGAGGTCTTGATCAATTAAAAGAATTAATTATAATTTCCTTATTTTATTTACAATAACTGCAGCAAATTTCTCTGAAATCAAATTCTCACAATAAATTGATATCATTTACTGTTCACAATTTACACCAATTAATAAAATTTATAATTACGACAAAGAAATCAGTGAAGTCAAATAATTAAAGATCACTCCCAATAGACAGTGTACCAACCTATTCAATTATTTTATAATTTATGCGTCCATATTTGACAGAATATTTACAATAAAATCAGTATTACACTTCCATTCAGTCCTACATCAGTTCCTTCTATGTCCCCCGCCAGTCGCAATGTTCTAGAGTCCTCCAAGCGCCCTCACGCACAGTAGGCTTCACTCGTCGGTTTCACACCCTCTCGTCCATTCAAGCCACGAACACCGCAATCTCCAGTCGTCGTCCACACTTCACTTCGATCGCGCACACTCGGCCAGGCGGCCCCCATCAAAGACTGTCGGCCGCTGGGTTGCGGCCGTATATATAGTGTCTTAGGCCGCCACCTAGAATCTTCCCCAACTCGCGTGATGCGCCGGCGAGGGCTGTGG